>CM046878.1:410996185-413396185 GCA_025667525.1 Glebionis coronaria
ACAAGTTTTTATTATAAACGTTTTTTTCTTAAAAAGAAACACATTATAAAAAGTAATTTATAACAAGGTTTAAAAACTGACAACTTTTATTCTTTTACTACTTCATTAAGTCTTTTGATGTTTACTCGTGTACAATTTTCAATGAAGTTAATACGAATTTTATACGGATTACTTTAAAAGACATAAAGTGTAATTAGTAATATAATAAACGAAAACAATTTAACAAACATTACTATTATGCTTAAAAAATCTTGGTATAATATAAAATATTTAAACACAAATATTTAGTCAAAAATAAATATACAAACGATAATTACAAGTCATGCGATACATGTTAAACAACTATGAAATATTAAAAAAACTAACAACTTTAACTACTAAAACATAGTCTTGCGTAAAACAAGAAAACATGCTTAACAATAACCACCGATACAAATTTACATTCACAACATATAAACAATTCTGAACTAAAACATTAACAACAATTATTCTTTAAAATAGGAAAAATGTTTACATCCACATACAAAATATGTGATTCAATATACATAAACAAAACCATAAGTCATACCCGCCCATCGGGCGGGTTTTGCAACTAGTATATATATATATATATATATATATATATATATATATATATATATATATATATATATATATATATATATATATATATATATATATATATACATACTAGCGTCGTAATCCGCCCAACGGGCGGGGTCGTTTTGTTATAGTCTACGTTAAAATAAATTTTATATATAATTTAAAATGTATTAAAAAATAATATTTTTATTTGTTTTATTGTTGAATGTGTTTTATTGAATGAATATAGTTCCTTGTGGCATCCGATCAGATACTTCACAACCAATCTTAGGTGTATATTCTCAAGCTAGACACCCATATCGACGTTTTTTGTTGGAGTGGGGTGTGATTGACACCTCCACTTTGGGTGGTAAAACGGGAGGGCTAGGCGGGCAGGTGCACCGGGAAAAACAGGCGGCGACAAAACGGACGAGGAACTAAACGGGCGTGGGCAAACGGGCGGACTAAATGGGCGCAAGCTAAAACATATAAAAACGTAGAAATAAAAGATAATAATACTTGTTTAAAAACCACGGATAAAAAAATAAATATAAAAGATTCGTCGAGTATCTCATTTAGTATGTTACATGATTCCATTGAGCTCATTTAGTGTTTTACATGTGCGCCCATCTTTTATCACTTTTAGACCATAATTTACTTAAAAATTGAAAGATCCTAAAAGAAAATACCTACATTATAGGTGTGCGAGCCAATCCACTTTCTTTAGCCCCATCAATTAACTCTTCTTTTCGCATAAACTCAGGATGCGTTTGGTGTCCGGGCTTAGCCACCTTTGGGCTCAAATACACTGAAAATAAATTGTTTGGTATAGTTGGCATGGATTCACGCGCCACTTTGGTAGCCAATTATAAGTGGCAGTTTGGTTCGAGGGCATAGGCACTGTTAGCTTTGGATTATAATAAAAAGTGTCGTTTGGTAAAAATGAAATCCTTCATACTCGGTGCTCAATCCGTTATTTGAGGAATATTTATAATACGATCATAAAACAACACTTTTTTGACAAACCATTTCTTTCTTGTGGGCCCTACTATTGATTCTCTCTTTTTCTTCTTTCTTATACTATTAATACTATCATATTAACTTTATAATACCAAATTTCTAATTTTAAATTATAAATAATATTTTATATATAATAATATTTATATTTAATACATATTTTCTCTCACCAAACCTATATCAAATCTAAATCTTACTTAATCTTAAAAATTCCCACTTTATAAACCCACTTTCAAAGTAAAACCCATCTACAAACCAAACGTGCCCTAAATTCCATATGATCTAGTGGGTTTTGAGAGTTCCTACCAATAATTAAAAATACCTTTTTGTCTGTAAAAACTTTCAAACCATACAATATGGTTTATTGTCGGTTGATTTTTATTTTTATATTCAAATATAATATTTTTTTATCTAAATCAATTTATAATATATATATATATATATATATATATATATATATATATATATATATATATATAGAGGGAAGTTAATGTGAGAGTTTTTTTAAAGTTATAAAAATGAGAACTAATCTAAAACATCAATAAAACATTGATACACACTCGTTTTACCAATAATATACCAAAATAGACATTATTTATACAACTTAACATTCTACCGACTAATAAACAACGACTTAGTGTGTAACATATTACTGATACACAGTTAAAAATGAGATACACAAACATAAAAATCTCAAAAAGATAATATCTTATACATAAATCGATACATTTGATACACAACCACCACTAAATAATATGATACACAACACCAAGACATGATACAGATCGCACCATAAATCAAGATGTGTCACTTAGAATTCGTCAATTTTCAAAAGAAATCCCATCAAATTTTTAAAAAATATAGTTTTAGTTAATCGTGTTTTAAGATTTTCGCAAGTAGAGTGTCATTTGTGAGATTTTGGGTGGTTCTCATTTTTACAACTTTAAAAAGGATCTTATTTGATCTCAATTCTATATATATATATATATATATATATATATATATATATATATATATATATATATATATATATATATATATATATATATATATATATATATATATATATATATATATATATATATATATATATATATATATATATATATATATATATATTAAATAATAACTAATTCTCTGTGTATCTACTATTAAACCTTTCTCAAACTCAAATTTTAATCCAATCCCACTAATAAACCAAACGGGCCATCAACTCAATATGAAGTTCCTTTGACATAAAAAATAAATACCCCTCGATATTTTACCTAAACTCTAAGGTGCCGTTTGGTTCAAGATTTAAAATTTCTAGAATTCAAAATTCTAGTAAATTAAATTTCCTAAGAATTAAGAATTCCATAATTTAAAATGCTTACACGTGTTTGGTTGTCATAAATTTATAATATTTTAAAATTTTAATTTTGGGTTCAACCAATTAACGAATAAATATTTTTTATATAAATTTTTAATTTAAAAGATTAAAAATCGAATTCTCACTTTTATAATAAAAATATATAAGTTTTATAAAAAAATTATCTAAATTTTATAAAAAAGTTAAATAAATTTTATAAAACTTTTATATAAATTTTATAAAAAAGTTAACTAAATTTTATAAAAAATTTATATAATTTTTATATAAAACTTATATAAATTTTATAAAAAATTATATGAATTTTATTAAAAATTTATAAAAATATCAGTTTTATAAAATTTAAAAAAAGTTATTTAAAAACTTTTATATAAATTTTAAAATTTTTTATATAAAATATTAATTTTATAAAAAATTTATAGAAAAATTATATAAAGTTTTTTATAAAAAATTTATATAAAATTTTTATAAAAAGTTTATAAAAAATATCAAGTTTATAAAAATACATCAATTTTATAAAAAAATATCAATTTTATAAAAGGTTTTTATAAAGTTTATATAAAATTCAATAAATTATATAAAAGTTTTTTTTATATAATTTTTTTTTCTAATTCAAAGAGTAAAAGCCAAAAAATATATTTTAGTATAAATTTTTTAAATTTTATAATTTTTTATATACACATAAAAACCGGAATAAAAACGACTAAAAGAAGTTTATAAAAAATAATTTTCAAGTAATTTGAAAATCCTCACTTTTTGGAGTAATTCTAATATCCTTTATTTTGGGAATGCGGGAAATTTTAAATTGCTTTATTGGTCATACCGAACACAATATTTGAGGGAGTTTAAAATCTAAAGATTTTGAATATCCCCCAATATCCTTCAATATCCTCCAACCAAAGGGCACCTAAGTTTAACAAAAGGTGCAAAATTAAAAGTCCGGGTCTATATGCACTTGAGTTGTTTCTAAGTTCTCTTGGCATCTTCTTTATCGAGTAACTGTTGTTCTTTCATGGCTTGCATAATCTATTTCATTTTCTTTTCCTCTTGTTAATGGAAGTCACCTGAATATAATGAGTCGACTATTGAGACACAAGTTTTATAATATTTAATGCAAATGGTAACAAAGAAAAGGACAACTGAGGTGGAAATGGTATAAGGCATCAACAGTTTAAGAAATGTTCAATAAATTAAAAAGAGCAAAAAACATGTGTACAAAAAAAGATATGGACACCTGTTATCTTTAATTACAAGTTTTGTATATGACAAATGCACTACCTGTGCTGAACTCGTCTTTTTCCTGCTACATTCTTAGATCCTCCACTGATATTTATAAGGTTAAAAAAATCAGCCTAGGGGTTAGATGGCCATACCTTGAAGATTTAAGCAAGTCGCGCGACAATAAAAAGTGGCCAGGTCAAAAGTCAGTTAACCATCCGGCTAGGCAAGCTAAGTCGGCTTAGCCGGATGACTCAGCCAATGCCGGTCGATGACAAGAAAACTTGAATATTTAGTTAACCAGATTCAAAATTGAGTTCGAAAACAAGAACACAATACAGATCCAAACATAGTCATAAATTGAACAATGACAAGGTATGATATAACTATATACCTGACTCCATAAATTACAGAAAAAACATAACATGGTCATTAAGCAATGTCAAACCATGGACATGGTTTCTCTAGATGGAAGCTCTTTCACTCAAATTAAGCAACCAGAGGGTGGAGTACGTGATCTTGTGAGGTGTCGATAGCAGCTTGTGGCATGTACCGAAACATTACTATTCCCGGGGAACTGAAGACCGGAACAAACTTATTGCCTATTGTTTGACCATGAGCTGCTGCAATGACAGCAAGATATGCAACCTGGTATCCCAATCATAAACCTTGGTTGGGTGCTCATTGATTTAACTTTTTGTTTGAGATCCTATTTCACAACCCTTAGCCTCTGCTTTCTCATCCCACAGTTCGGTCTTCTCTATCTATACAGCCATATAATAAACTTGGATAAAGTAAATAGTTAAATTAGCGATATAGGAGTGTCGGGAAACAGATGAAATTAAGGTTTGGTGAAACACTGTTAATAACGTCCGAACGAAAGGTGATGAGTGTATGACTTTGAGTAAGGAGCAGAAGGTTTCTGTGACCTTAGCTATTACGGTTAGCAATTGTTTCCAAATGATTTTCTACCACTACTCCATGGTATACTATAACATGAATCTCAATGCGTAACATCTACCCTATGTAATAAAATATAATAACGGACCCAGACGATACGTGCCTCGATAGCCTGCACAGAATTAAAACTTAAAATGTTTCTGAATTTACTTATTAGTTGGTCTACGTAATAATCAATGCTTCATGTTTTCTTATATTGGAGCGCTTGATGGAACACATGTTTGCTCTCAAACACTTGTTTAAGTCTACTAACTGGTTGTCATCTCGAGTTTCTAAATCCGAGGAGGGCCAAGAGGTTGATAAGATTGTACTGAATGCAACTTTTTAGAAGAAGGTGTAGTACATTAGGAGATCAGTGGGCCCAATTCTGCAAGTGCTACAAAAAATTAATGGCGACGATGAAAACATGTCGTCATTATTTGTCCGTCGTCCCTCATAGTTTGGTCTCTATATTTATGGTCATGGTTTGGTCAAGTTCAGTCCTATTCCTGAGTGCGGTTTGGGGATTTCGGTTCACAACAACTCTACAATTTAAAAATGAATTAATATAAAAGTGAAATTTAGAAATAAAAATACCTGCAGGTAGCTCACATCAACTCTCAAATTTCCTACTATTTGAATGGATAATGAAAGCACATATCAAATAAGCTTAAATTAAGCATCCATTTCTTCTAAGCTTCCCCTCACTGAATTCTCTATGTCCAATAAAGAAAGAAATGGCCTTTCTAGACGAACTTGCATCCATATTACCTTGGATGATCATACAATAAGATCAAAAATCAAACAATGAAACTATAAAAAATCTTACTCAAACTATTTTAGTTTTAACTAATTCTTTATCTACCTGTCCAGGTGAGAGGATAAGAGTATCACGCATTAGTTCTAGAGAATTTGGACATCACTGGCACAACCAACTTTTTAAACGTGAAGATAATTGGATATCGAGTTTGTCTAATGAATTGTTGAAAACTCATAAAAAGAAGAATGATATACGTACCTCACTGCTATGATTTGGGTCATAGGTGCCGAGTATCACCGTATCAAGCACTTCACCCCATGTTCCTTTTTATCCACTACTACCTGAAGCGAAACCTTATTGTTAAAGATGATGAATAAACCTGTAACACTTTAATCTAAATATCATGATACAATTACTGAGTTGTTTTTTGTTAGCTTGTTACCTATTATGCTAAAAATCCATTGTTTTTGCATATAAGCATGTTCAACTTGGTAGAGACCTAAAGTCTTACCCTATAAAAGAAAGCAATAGTGGTACTTTGTAGTTTCCATCATTGTCATAAGTGAGATCACGCCAAACACCATTGTTTATTCATATAGTAGAAGTGTAGATATGAGTTTCCCTGTTGCTCAATATGTGGTGGTTTCTAGAAAGGCTGTGAAAACTCACCTTATATACAACATACATCAGATTCATGTTCAATATCATATCGAAACTGATCAAAGAGTGTCAAAATGAATTATACCTCGTAAAAAATTTAGCAATGAAATTGTTTGGTTGTTTGTTCCCAGAACCTTAATGGATAGACCAGGTAAAAGGAATTGATGCATACGACTATTTCCCATAGAAATAATTACCACTATCTGTGCTTTGAAGGCTATAGTAAAATATTTGGCAATAGATATTTTTTAGATGTCCCACCTTAGCTGCTAATGTACCTGCAGTATCATCACAACTACACATGTATAAGTCTAAAGAATGTCAAATCTAAAACAATTAAATTACAAACCCATATATGAACAAATAGTAAGACGCTTAAACCACCACTTTACAGGGTGCTCTATAATTCCAGAAGCTGCGACCACATGAGATTTTTTCGACACACCAGACCAAAACAATGTCCCATTATTTATAGAGGATCTTTCTGACTATGCATCCATCGATGAATATCAAATGAGAAAAAGCATACAGATAAGCATAAGAAGCGACTACATGACGTAATGCAGACGTGACACGAAATAAGGATACTTAAACCTTTTTTAGAGTCTTTTATAATTGTTAGTCTTGTGAACACACTATATCACCCTCGTTTAGTAAGTTTGAAGTGTCTTGTAAAGGGATTTTGATACTGTTGATGTGACTCAAATGGTAGAGTCTTTATGACTCAAGATGCAATGTTAGAGTGGTGACAGCGAGAACGGTGGTGGTGATGTTGTGATGAGCTGTATTTAAGGACAATGTAGGCCTACTTCTATAAGACGCCACTTGTTCCTCGACAATATTACATTTGTTTGATATATTTTGGTGGTGTTGCTGCTGCACCACTAATTTTATCACCAAATGCCTGATCTAGGTAAAAAGGATAACAAAAAAGATACTGAAAGTCCTCAAAGAACAGAAAATGAAAATTGTCTAGAGCTTATGGATGATTGCTTGGAGATGGAGAAATTGGCTTGTTCGTCAAATAATTCACCAAGAACCAAATCATGTTCAGATACTACTGGTATCGTGACTAATTACCAAGTTGCAGCATCAAAAGAGTAAAAAATGCAGTAAGGCCATTCAAACATGTTATAATACATATACATCTTAGTATTATATTGTATTCATAAGTCGAAACACACCTTGCTGAGAAACAGCTGCAATTGCCATTTTTCCATAGTCGTCGTCCTCATTACAGAACCTAATTCATCTTCAAATACGACCTTAAAGTGTTACCTGACTCTTTGGTAATGTGAGACAGATATTTATAAATTATAGAAAAATTACTTATAAAAAGCCATGTTTCCTTATAAATGGGTCATCATGGGTTACCTTATGTATCTCACGGGTCGAATTGCTAATAGATCACCATCATCATTGTTTCACTAAAAAACTCACTCGAGTCGAGATTCTCGCCTTTATCAAATCTATAACCACCATTGTTTCTCTGTTTGTGGAAATCTCAATCGTGTTTCAATCGATCCCCAATACCATGTCTATGCATCTAGGTACCTGATCGTCAATGGAAAAAGCATAAAAGCTTTGTAAATCAATGATTTTCTCCACTACTTATGGCATACATTGTTTTGGGTTTATGTTTCATAAGTTACACTTTCTGTGGCTTATTTCCAAACGTTCTAGCTTATGTTTTAGGGTGATTGTTGTTTTATATTACGGTTGTTTGGGTGTTTGGTTCTTCGTTTTTTTTCTGTATGATGTCTCAAGTGGTGTTGATGCTTCTTTGTATAGCTCATGTCTGAATGGCTATGGTTCAGTTTTTATTGGTCATGGTTAGGTTTCTTTTAGCTTTGTGCTTGTCTTGTCCAAGAGTGTTTCGGGTCTAAGGATGATGTGGCATGTTGATGGTCTTATCTATGTTCAGTACACTGATGGTCTTATCTATATATGCTTGTATATAAGCATTGACAACATGTACCTTGGTTTGTAGGTGAGCATGTTCTGGAAAATTGGGCTTAAGCACATCCAAAAGGAAAGTCGTCGTCTCCCTTTTTAAGTTCCTATCAAGAAATAGAATGGGGAAAAAAACGTTTACAATTTGTTACAATCGTAAGATACATTTAACCACATATATTCAGAATAAACAGGCTTTGAGTAATTTATATTATAGTACCCGAAGGATGAGATCTGTTATTGTGTTGTAATCAACTGGACAACCTTCCTCCATTTGGCACAACAGTAAAGCAAAATTAACGACACTACAAAAAGCAACATAAACTAATCAAGCATACTCGCATGAATCTAAACTACAGTTCTTACCGATGGCATTTATGCTAGTATGGATTGTTTTAGGGTGATTGTTTTTTATATACTGGTTGTTTGGGTGTTTGGTTCTGTGTTCTTTTTAAAGCATGTTTTATCATTGCATAGCACGCCAGATTATTGGGAGCGATATTTTCCTTTGAGTGGCTGACATGAATCCGGAGTTTCACCTTGTACATTAGAACAACAAACATGAATTGAGTCAATGGGTGTTAACAAAAGTAGCTATATAATTGCAATCAAAACATATATGTGGGTGGCTACTAATAATCAGTATATATATCCTACTAACCACGTTTCCAAAATGCGAACATGTATGGAGACGGGTCATCGGGTTCGCATCTATCCAACTGAAATTCAGGAGCATTTGCTTAGAAATGGATATCTAAAAAGGAACACTTACGTTTTCTTAAGTGTACTTATCCTTTCCAAGAGACAATGTGAATGTCGATCTGACTTAGTTGAGACACTGGCAACACACCAGGGCCTAAAATTGAGGAATGAACATCCCAATAGCTCACTGGCTCGAGATAAGCAACATAAAGTAATCAGGCATCCTCGCATGAATCTGAACTACAGTTCTTACATACGGCGTTTATGCGAGTATGGATTGTTTTTGGGTGATTACTATCGTGGGACTGCATCTCAACATAAAAACAATTGATCTGAACCTCAAGACCTTTACGTAACAACTGGAAGCAGAATAGTATGTTCCTTGGTCAAACGTCAAGTGTGGTCAGATCAGGTTTCATCGGGCCAGGTTAGGTTTCTTGAGGTCGTGTAAATTCAAAGCATCTCATGGTCGGCTGTAGATACAAAAAGAAAACAAATACATAATATGCATGTGGAGTGCCTAAAGTATGTCTTGTTTTGGATAAAGAAAAGTAAAATCTAGGCTTGTGTTTTAGTCCTTCATACCCTACTGTTTCCTACCATCTGCCAATACATCTATAGCTGCTCATACGCTAGTCTGCCCAATTTACAATATACAATGAAATCCTTAATTATAGATAACTACCCAAAACCTCAAACAGTATATTTGACTATAAGAAGTAACAACGACATCTCCGATCGTTACATTACAACTGATCACCAAATTTCATTAGCTTCTTTTTGACACAATTTACTATATACTTTCAGTTAATTACAGTAGAACCTCAGGAAATATCTATCCCTCATGAACTACGACACAATTTACTATATACTTTCAGTTAATTATAGTGATGCAGATCAAACTGAACCGATACCATCATGCTACAGAGCAACAATCATTACCAACTGCACAATTGAATAAAACCCGCAAACCACCCAAATTAGAGGACGAATATCTAAGACACTATAGATCACTACTAACAATGGCAAAAAATATACATAATCAGCAATAATCAAACCTTAAAATTAAAGAAAGTACAATTGACAGCAATCCATAAATGTTTACTCATGTTTGTTTTCCATAAACTTGTACATTCGTGACTGATATGCTTTAATACGATTGAAACTGAATGAAACAACAAAGATGAAAGATCGAATTAGGGTTTACAAAGATGGATTAGGGTTTAGAAGACTGAGACAAAGATCAAAGAATGAATACAGTTGAAAGTGGATAAAATAACAAAGATCAAAGATCGAATCTTTTTATTAACAAAGAACAAAGATCAAAAAATGGATCAGGGTTTAAAAGATTCAGACAAAGATCAAAGATCGAATATGATTGAAAGTAGATAAAATAACAAAGATCAAAGATCGAATATTATAGATAAAATAAGAAAGATCAAAGATCTGAATGTTTTTATTAACAAAGATCAAAGATCGAACAGTTTTATTCAGTTTTTTGGATTAAGATTTAAATGACGTTGATAACAGAATAATGGATGGCATGTGTGTGTTTTTTCACCCCGTCGCTGGGTGGAAAAAATTGAGAAAAATTGAGAAAAAATGACAAAAAAAAGAATATACCATTATTTATACACGTGGTTTGAAAACGCGATTTTAAAAAAACTGCGTTTTACAAAATCGCGACCCGCCCAAAAGTCACGTAAATAAGGCAAGTAAGGAGTTTTTTAGCTAATTTTAAAATCCTATTGGTTAAAAGATGTGACTGGGATATGACTGGATTAAAAACTGTGGTTTCAAGTCATAATTATACCTATATATATATATATATATATATATATATATATATATATATATATATATATATATATATATATATATATATATATATATATATATATATATATATATATATATATATATATATATATCAGAAACCCTTATATAGGAAGGATGGTGAAACATTACCTTAACTCCAAAATTCTAAAAGAATGACACGTGTAATTCACTAAATAGATTTCCAAAAATACTTCGTTTTGCCGCCCAACCTATAACATCTCATTATTCAGTATCCCTGAAAATAAGATAAGCACCCAATTTTCTCTAATCAGATTCCTAAAAACGAATTCTTAAAAAAAATCCCCAAATCGTGTTGCCCTAAAAGCAAAATCCTTAATCCCTAACCAACCAATTAAATAAATTAATCATAAACCTTTATCGAACAAATATACCAATTATTAATTGTTATTACCCGCACACATGGAATTTTTTGTCTATTACATTATTTATGGAACATACATTTATCAGATGGTGTTTTGTTTCTAAGCATAAACTATATGATGAAATTCCTAAAACAATTACGAGTATTGATTTTTGAGTTTAATGCATTGTGAAGTTAAAATTACATTCATCCATTGATATTTTTTTATGTGCACACCAAATGTTTGATGAAATGCTTGAATACAAGGTTGAAGGGTTTTATTATGAAACAGATTTCTAGAAAGAAACTAAACTATTAGTGATGAGCCTACTTATGGTGATAGCCGCAACATTCCTTTTTCCAAAATGCAGAGTGCTTGATGATATCGTGGAGTGCAACATTCCAGTCCACTAAACCACATTGAGCCTATAATTATCTTCCTTAACCGACATGCCATTAAAGTCTAAAGATGCTAAAGGTATGTATAGATAATATAGTATTCCACATGTTAACTTCTATTTATATAAAATGAAACTTAGGTTTTTGTTTCTGAAATCAAAAAGAAAATATGTGCGCACATTTTCTTATGTTTCATTGCATCTTGCAAGCGGACAGGACAGGAGCAGTTGTTAGTCTTATTGTAGTACTATTTACACGAGATGACATATACATGTTTAAAAAGAGGGTTGAAGCAGAATTACAATAGTTTGCGTACATAAGGGAGATGTATATAAAGGAGTCTAAAGCTTGTGTAAATATCAGTGTACTCCAAGTGATTATTCGGTATGCAAACATTAAGAAGTTCATCTACAACTATTTGTACAAGAGATACCGATAACATACACTGGTACTATATGTGAAATCTACATACCATCCCAAATTAATTGAAAGAGACAATGTCACAAGGAGCACCAGTACAACTAGTGAAAATGAAGAATCATCTTGAAAATTCCGTGGTACAATGTATGGAATGTCTATGACATGGCGAAGAAGGTATATTATATTCATGCTTGATAAAAATAGAGATAAGGGGTTGCGAGTTTAGTGTAATTTAGAAAATATAGTTTTGTGCAACCAGTGTCGTCTTCGAATTATAGGAAGTCCAAAGTTAGAACGGAAGAGATTAAAATGGTTGGTAGAGATACAAAGGTATATTTTAGCTCAATAATGTTTGGAGTATTGGTTTGTTATTTAAATTAAATGCGTGTTTTAATTTAGGTGATCAAGTTTCAAAGAAAAGAAATGTATGAATTTTAGGTGATCAAACTTTCACCTGATCTAGAGGTTAGTTATAATCTTATTTGATGCAAGGCCATAGATCATT
The DNA here is from genome assembly GCA_025667525.1 of Glebionis coronaria. Lineage (NCBI taxonomy): Eukaryota > Viridiplantae > Streptophyta > Magnoliopsida > Asterales > Asteraceae > Glebionis > Glebionis coronaria. Next base: position 411,008,907 of record CM046878.1, read on the forward strand.
TGCCCTTATTTTTTTTGTTTAATAGTATATTTTTTTACTTTAAGACCTTGTGCAGGTGCCTATAACTTTGTTCTAGGGCCAAGTGCGGTTATGATCGACCCACTTACTGTCTTCCCAAAGTAATATGTAATTATTGTGCTTCATTCATTTTTAATGTATTTCTTTCCAAATATGAGAAATTTAGAATGAAAATTCTCTATCAAAGGCGCCATATGGAGGTGTGTAAAATACATTGTTTCATATAATAACCATAACATCTTTACTTAATAAATTGTTGTCTTTTTTCCTCAAATTATTCATTCCAGCGTGTAAGTCGATGGTGATTATTTTGTATACAGAAAAGTCAGCTACTTGATCTGGATACATGATTCTGGATTAGAGGTTCAATGAGATTGGCAATCTTTTGGAAAGAACTGGTGTTCCAAAATCCACAGGATTCTGGATACAGGAATTGCGGAGGTGCGGGTATCAGCAAGGTAAATATGGTAATCCACTCATGGTTCATTCAAGCGTATGAACTATGGGCATAGGGTGATAATGCATAGGCCACTATCTAATTAAATCATTGAACTTTTATTATTGTATGTTTAACGGCTGTGGTGATATTGTAGTGACACTTCTTTTGATATAGCTTCTGGAGCGGAGACGGATATGTGAAGGTTTGTGTGGTATGCCTTTAATTAGTGTTATAAATTATATATAACATTTGTCATGTGATGCGTTTGGTGTTTGTTCACTTGTGAGCAACCTAAACTTAGGTCAAACTATGTACTATTCCATCAGTTGCTACACTACTCTGGTGGCTGGAATAGAAGATGAGCATAAAGAACCCCAACCAACATTTTCAACATGGTTTGGTGCACTGTTTATTATGCTTCACCCCACAACTAATTTTACGATTCAGTTATATGCAAGTTGTTGTTATCATAGAAATATAAGAAAAATCAAAATCAGCAGCTAACATGAAGGGAGGCACATCATAAACCTTGTGAAGCCAGTGAAGGATTTGGTATCGATAAAATTTGTGAAGCCATTGATGCAAGTTTGCAATTTGTAAATCTTATAATATATTTCAAACTAAGTAGCATATGGATGAAAGACAACTATTTGCAATTAGTGAAGCCAAATTATCTGATGTTTTGAGATTGTATATGTTTTAATTCAGTATGTCTTGTGAATATATATTGTAGAAACTTATAAGCATTATCTTGCTACGAAAGAAATGAAAACCCCATATACAACTCAAGAAGAACAACTTTTACTTGAGCCAATATATGACTCAAATCCCGTGGATCATTATGGATTAACTCCGAGTAAGCTATTGGAACTGGTGATTGTCCTCTCTAGCTGTTAAAGTTTTAAATCGAACTTATGAGTTCACCTAAATTTTATTATCACTTCACAGAGTCTTCATGTAATAATAGTAGTGAACCGGTTAACCACATCTGGTGAGTTACCATCTGAATTTGGGCAAATCTACATGACCAACTGTATATCGTCTTGTGAGAACATAAAGGATACGTACTTACATGTAGAACTGGCCGGTCAGTCTTGTCTATGTTTTCTTGAACAGTTTAATAAAAAAATTATCAATGTTCAAGTTTATTTCATTAAGGTTTACGTAGTAATATTCTGTACTGAGTTTTCATGGAACGGGAAGCAGGTGATTTACTTTTACTTAGGCTTTTTAAAACCTTGAAATGCATAACGACTTTGTTCTCAGTTTGCTTTTTTTTCTTAAGCGTCTTTCTTTAGTTATGCACAAAAGAATTATTTATTGGTAATTAATACGGAGTATTTGATAATGGGCTATTCACGTGATTACTAAAAGACAGTAATGAAACTATCTTTAGAATTTGTGCAATAATTATTGTATTTAAAATTTTGCATGTGTATTAAGATACATTAATGCCCTATATGATATGTTAGAATGAGTATAAATTTCACTCCGTGTATTCTTTGTATCATTATGATATGTTTGAATATTGTCTAAATTTCCCTTTCTTGGTAATCACTTTGTGTGGTGGTGATTTGTTTCAATAAAGTTTTGGTAATACACATTTAGAATGGTCTTTTAAAAAATCTCATATAATTACACTTTTTGATTTATAACAATGGTTAAGGATAAAAATTTTGTTGTTACGATTTATAAAGTTTAAATACGTTATGCTTTGTTACTTATTCAATCAATTCATTTTAATACTATTTAAGACTTCATTTACTACTATATCAGTTCTAAAATTATTGTCTACCTTTCTTTTTTTGTTTGTCCCAAAATTATTGTTCACATCTAAAAATAATAGTAGAGTTTGTTTAAGTTTACTTCATTACCCTTGGTCCAAATTTATAGTTACAAAAATAAAAGAAGACACTAATTACTTAACAAATGGTAAAACTATCTTTTTTGTGTTTTCGTAGAAACAAAATAGTAATTAATGCATTTTTCTTAAACTGTGTAATTCTTGTCTATGGACAATAATTTTTGAACGGAAGGAGTACTATATTCCGTATTAAAGATAAAAACATGTTCTTTACTGTATTTATATGCATCATACGCCCATTTTATTGTAAGTTATTATTTATTTCTAATAGATTATTGGAGTCAACATTGCCGAGTAACTTTTATCAAGTCTACATAAACCGTAACAATTATTTAAGAATCTTTATCCTAAATTATCACATCATTATATAAATCTCTTATATATTTTTATATCTACATATTTACTTTGTAACTTCATTTTAATATTTTAAAAAAGTTTTTTAAAGGTAGCCCGTCCATCGGACGGGTCTTAAGGCTAGTATATATATATATATATATATATATATATATATATATATATATATATATATATATATATATATATATATATATATATATATATATATATATATTATATATATATATATATATATATATATATATATATATATATATATATATATATATATATATATTATATATACATATATATATATGTATATGTATATATATATATATATATATATATATATATATATATATATATATATATATATATATATATATATATATATATATATATATATATATATATATATATATATATATATACATATACATATATATATATATATATATATATATACATATACATATATATATATATATATACATATATATATATATATATATACATATATATATATATATATATATATATATATATATATATATATATATTATATATATATATATGTATATATATATATATATATATATATATATATATATATATATATATATATATATATATATATATATATATATATATATATATATATATATATATATATATATATATATATATATATATATATATATATATATATATATATATATATATATATATATATATATATATATATATATATATATATATATATATATATATATATATATATATATATATATATATATATATATATATATATATATATATATTAAATGCTAGAAATTTGTTTATATTCGTTTTATGTCGGAAATTTCTAAGTCAATGATTTACATTATGTTTATATGATCGAATTAGGACGCCTCTTCAGACAAATGAATAAATCTAAATCACCAAATTTTTGATTTCTTCCTTCCATAAAGTTGGACGTATCTTTATGTTAGTAATAACTTATAAATGGACTTAAAGATATACGATATAAGACAAGTGTAGACTTAATAAATCATTAGAATTCTGAATGAGAAATTACGTTATATTATTCGATTCGAAAAGCAAGCAAAAGTATATTAGACTATTTAAAGATTTTTGAATTGGACCGTGACATATTAACTTGAGTTCCCAATGAACTCAATAATATTCATGATACTTTTCATGCATTACGAATCTCAAGAAATGTTATTCTAATGAATATCTTATTATGTGGTGTGATATTATATTTATGATTATTGAAGTATGAATAGAACCCTTAGAGGTCTAGAATATGCTTGGAAACGCGATGATTTTGCTCGTCTCTGTCTTATGATATACTCTTTATCTAAATCTCGGGACGAGATATCTGTAAGGGGAGAGACTGTGACAATCCTCAAATTTCACTTATGTGTTATGTGTTATGATTGTATTAAAATGAAAATTTGACTAGAAATTTTTGCTTTTGTACCTTACTTGCTAAGATGAATGTGTTCTCCCAACCTAAACTGCCACTACAACATATTCCTATATGTTGTAAACACAATGTATATATCAAGTCTAAAGTACTAAAAGTAATCTAGTTAGTACATTATGAATAAATATAACTATGATGCCCAAAATTCCCTTAGAAACCTTATAATCCCTATAAATGAGTTGTAAACTCAAGAATTGAAAACTATGAATGTACAACATATATGAATTAGTAACTATGGATTATAAAAAAGTTGTAAGCTATACCTTGAAGACAGTTAATACCCAAGAATGGTAAGAACAAACTATACAAAACTAAGTACAAGTAAATGTACATAATAGTCTAGATCACCACATAGAAACCTTTAATAACCAATGTTCCAAGCAATACAATTACCTAATATCTGTATACAAGTATCAAAAACAATATACCAATTATAAGGTATCATATAAAGGAAAGATAATTGGTCATAAAATACTAATATTCACTAATCCAAAGCTAATGACAAGTTTAGACCTAGTAACCAAGATTAGCATATAAAATCCATTTCACATTGAATTAGAGTATAACCTTTTACCACTAATTATAAAACTCAACTATGTATTATATTAAGATTATATATTTATTTCAATACAAGTTACAAGTTAATAAAACATAAGGTAAAAGTTATCAAAGCATAGGATCATAAGCTCCCATAATTATCCCTAGAATATTATCAGCCTATACAAACCCTTAAACTAAGAATGTAGAAATTCTATAAGTAATAAACATACTATATAAGACCTAGAATAAGCTTATATTAAGATATAAACTCTAATTACCCAAGATAGAAAGTCACTAGGATTAATGACCTAAAAACCATTATATTTAGAAATCTAGATGGAATCACTACCTAGTCTTTTTGGATAAGTCTACAAACACTCATAGCACTTCATTAAGGTTATAGTATTATATTAAGATAATGTACAAGTACCCTAAAGCACAATGTACAATATTTTAATGCATGGCTTGTAAATTAGGTCAAAATGGGTATTTTCACCCTTTGAACATGTTTACTTAGAATAACTTAGTAAAACCAATGTAGGGACATAATGAACACATTAAGAACAATGTAGGAGGTATCAATTGAGTTTACATCAGTAGATAATTGAAGGATAATCACTTTTACTAAGACTTAACCATAAATCATTAGAAACCCTAACTCGCCTTAGTTTTCTTCCCATTTTCACATCAAACCTTTGTTAACCTTCAAACCAAAGAGCAAAAGTTATTAAATACAATGTGTATACCCTAGTTATACCCTAATCCGTCACTAATCACATTCTTAAACCCTTAATCATTGATGACGTATAGTCCCTAGTCGGGCTGGATAGTCCGACTCACGGGCACTACCCGCATCCATCAGGAATGGATTGGATACTTGTGCGATGTGCGCGCGCAGCCCAGGAGGCCTGGTAAGCCGCTGTCGTACGTGAGGCTGATTACTTAGCCAGCTCCTTGTCGTAGCATGACAGGATCAGACATAATATAACCTATATTATAGTTATATCCCCTAAGGAAAAGGGATATACACTTGCCTTAGTTAAACGACGAAGATCATGCTATTCCGAGTCATTATCTCTTCTTTAGGCCGCAAGAACATGGAGCCCAGCCTGGAATCTTTCGAGTATAAAAGGAACCCCACGGTTGCATAAAGGTACGATACACACAATACCCTAAACACTTACATACTCAAACCGATTACTTACTCTCACGTTGGAGTCTAATCGTGGGTCACAAACCCACGGTAAGCCTAACAGTATCTGTTTAGTGCGCATGGTCCTTAAACAAGTTTCACTTGGTGCAAGAACCAGAGTCCACAAGACCCCGAATTAAGCCTAATTCGGGTCAAGCTCGATCCATCCAACTTTTGTATCAACAAGTTGGCGCCATCCTTGGGACCCTATACTAACCTCTAGCTAAATAACGGAAAGCGGCACAAAGGAGGGCCGTCAAGGCTCCTCAACGGTGGATGGTCGTATCACCTCTGTGAATGTTACTCTTGGATATACCAGTGAAGCAAACACCCGGGATGTAAATAACCCACCAGTCATAAGAACCGGCGAACTGTTCTCAATTCCCCTACCCGCTTTAGGAAAATGAGGAACAGAGCAAGAGTCAACTCAACCTCCTCATTACAAACAAAAAAGAAGAATGCTTCAAGAAGAGAACGACCAAGTCGTTGCCACGGAAGCACGCGTAATGGAGGACTTCGTAGCCAGTAACCTACAAACCCTCATCCCTTTGGTTGTTATACAAAAAAAGAAAATAAAAGAAGCGAAGCGCACAAAACGCGTTGGATCCTCCGAAAGCAACCCATCAAGATCGGATGACAATCTCCCAGGAAAATACGTGCGCGAAAACTACTCCTCGGATGACCAAATTTTCTCATAACCATGGAGAAGAGCCAGAAAGAACACTTTTACAAGGCACATACAGTACTACGTAGATACAAGAAAGCGTCGCATGCCATCAAACGTGAAAACTTATGATGGCACTACAGATCCAGGAGACCACCTAAAAGTCTTTGAATCCCAGGCAAGTATTGAGCAATGGTTAGAACCTGTATGGTTCAACATGTTCAACTCCACGCTTGTAGGTAACGCGCGGATATGGTTTGCCAGACCTCTGCCTCGAACAATCAGTGGATATGAAGTGTTGCGAAAATCATTCAAAAGAAACTATGTGTAACAGAAAAGACATGATAGGAACACGGTGTCATTCGCCAGAGTCAAGCAGAATCAGGGCGAATGCCTGGAGGACTTCCTGGAACGTTTCAAGAGCGAGTGCCTCCAGATAAAAGAGTGCCCAAAGATGTTGAAGGTATCTTGCTTCATGGCGGGTATACGAAACAGTGACTTGATAAAAAAGCTGAACGAAAAAACGCCAAAAACCTTCGATGGAGTACTGAGGCGAGTAAGATCATTCGTACAAGGAGAATCAGCTGCGTAAGAAGTGATACGAAACACTTATGGACGCATGTCGATCAACGCGCCCAGCGAATGGCTTAGCAAGCAGGACAGACCTAGAGGTCTTGATTACCTAGGAAGGAGAAGAGAGGGGCGAGATAATAACTCCAGATTCACCCCCCTTAAGATAACCCCGAGAGAAATCCTCATATCAGAAGGTGCGAGTTTTCCAAAGCCAACACCAATGACCAACCCGGTTGAAAAGCGCACCGGTAATAGGAATTGCGAATACCATGGAGAGAGGGGGCATGCTACGAACGAGTGCATTCAGCTGCAAAAACATATCGAAAATATGGTAAAAGAAGGAAAGCTGAAACACCTCGTAAAGGAAACCACGAAAAACGAAGGACGAAAAATTGCTAACACAACTATTTACATGGTGGAATCATGGCAGCGAAGGAAAAAGCAAAAGGTGAGCCAAAAATTCTCAAAAGGGAAAGACATCTCATTCCCATCGCTCAACACGAGGAATATTGTAGAAGGCCCGCTAGTCATAGAAGTAAGCGTTGGTGAGCATAGCATACATCAAATGTATATGGATGGAGGTTCATCAGCAGAAATAATGTACGAGCACTGCTTTCTAAAGCTTAGCGCAGAAATAAAGAGCCAAATGATGCCTGCGACTTCCCCGCTCATAGGATTCAGCGGAGAAGTGGTGTAGCCCTTGGGCCAACTAAAGATAGTAGTAAGAGTGGGAAATGATGAGCACTCGACAAAATTCCTAATGAATTTCTTGATCATACGGTCGCCATCGCAATATAACGGGATCATAGGGCGGCCAGCTATACTAGCAATGCGAGCGGTACCTTCTACGGCTCATGGCATGATAAAATTCCCAGTGGATGGAGGGATCGTAACGATATTCAACACGGTAGTAACACCCCTAGAGTGCAACATGATCAAAGAACCCCCTAGGATCACGGTGGAACCAAATATAAACGCGCCGCCAAACCTAAGGGTAGCAGTGCATCCGCAATATCCGGATCAGGAGCTAACGATCAAAGGGACATTGTCTGATAAAGGAAAGACATACATGTGTCGCCTTTTGAAGGATAACCTAGACGTCTTCGCATGGGAACCCAAAGATATGACAGGGGTACCAAGGTCGATAGCCGAACACAAACTCCAAATCTGAGAAGGATACCCTCCAGTTAGGCAAAAGAAAAGAGGACAGGCCCCAGAACGCAACAAGGTGATACTGGAGGAGGTAAAAAATCTGGTAGACGCGGGAATCATGAGGGAGGTTTACTATCATAACTGGCTCGCTAACCTGGTGATGGTAAAGAAACATGATGGTAGCTGGCGCATGTGTGTTGATTTCACAGACCTCAATAAAGCCTGCCCTCAAGATTGCTACCCACTCCCAGAGATAGATTGGAAAGTAGAATCGTTGTGTGGGTACCCCTTTAAATGCTTCCTGGAGGCATACAAGGGCTACCACCAGATACAAATGGCAGAAGAAGATGAGGAAAAAACAGCATTCCATACCAGCCAGGGTGTGTATTGTTACACTAAAATACCGTTTGGACTCAAGAACGCGGGGGCCACATATTAGTGGCTGGTGGATAAAGCATTTGAGGGCCAAATAGGGCGAAATTTGGTTGTATATGTCGATGAATTGGTGATAAAAAGTCATACGGCGAGCGAGCTTATCCGGGATATAGAGAAACGTTCTCAACACTCAGGAGGATAAACATGAAAGTGCACTTTTGGGGCGACAGAAGGCATGTTCCTAGGATACATGATTGACCCCAATGGCATTAAACCCTGTCCGAAAAAACAGACGCTTTCATTCAACTACAAATCCCAAAAACGAAAAAGGAAGTATAGTCGCTAAACGGAAAACTTACAGGGCTGAACAGGTTCCTGTCTAAATCAGCAGAGAAGTCGCTCCCTTTATTTAAAACGCTTAAAAAGTGCATCAAGAAAGGGGACTTCAATTGGACGAAGGAGGCAGAAAAGGCCTTCGAGGAATTAAAAACACATTTAGCTTCGCTCCCTATGTTAGTCGCGCCACGACCTAAAGAAGAGTTGATAATATATTTGTCCGTAGCGCATGGAGCGATCAGCGCAGTGCTAATGACGGATAGAGAGAATGTGCAAACACCACTGTACTTCATAAGTAGAGCATTGCAGAGCGCGGAGCTAAACTATACCCCAATGGAGAAATTGGTACTCGCGCTAGTGTTTGCAGCAAAACGATTGCGCAGATATTTCCAAGCTCACCCAATAGTAGTAATAACGGATCAACCCATAAAGCAGGTGATATAAAAACAGAGGTCACAGGCAGATTCCAAAAATGGAGTGTTCTACTAGGGGAACACAACATTACCTACAGACCGTGCAATGCCGTAAAAGGACAAATTCTGGTAGACTTTATCATTGAAAAACCGGAGGAAGGGGCTCAGGGGCTAGATCCAAAAGAAGAGGACCAAGCCCCGTGGATCTTGTTCACAGATGGGTCGTCTTGCACTGATGGTTCAGGTGCGGGGCTCATACTTACCAATCCCGAAGGAATGGAATTCACGTATGCATTACGTTTTGAGTTCACAACGACAAACAATGAGGCAGAGTATGAAGCGCTGATAACAGGGCTAAGAATTGCAGCGAGAATGGGTGTGCGCAATCTAGAAGCGAACGTAGATTCTAGACTGGTGGCAAACCATGTACTTGGCGATTATGAAGCAAAAGAAGATAATATGGTGCAATACTTACAAAAAACAAAAACACTGATTGAAGGGTTCAAAAGGTTCCAGATACGCCATGTACCCAGGGAGAGAACAAGAAAGCAGACGCACTCAGCAAGATAGCGTCCACCAGTTTTGCACACTTATCGAAGCAGGTCCTAGTGGAGATCCTCAAGGATAAATCAATAAAGGAGAAAGAGGTAACCGCGATAGTTGAGGAAGAAGGTCCTACATGGATGACACCAATAATGGACTATTTAACCAACGATTCCCTCCCGGATGACGAAGTCGAGGTACGGCGAATACGGAGACTATCAAGGCAATTTGAGGTTAGAGACGGAATTCTCTACAAACGATCATTTCTTCAGCCATGGCTAAGGTGTGTAGGGCCACGCCAAGCGCAACATAACATAAGCAAAATCCACGAGGGGTCGTGCGACATGCATGCAGGACCATGTTCCGTAGTAGTAACAACGTTGCGCAGTGGATATTACTCGCCAACTATGCACACAGACGCGCACACGCTCATCAAAAGATGCAACGACTGCCAGGTACACAGACCGATATCGCGGTAGCCCAGGAGGAGATGACGCCTATCACTTCGCCATGGTCATTTTTTAAGTAGGGAATAGATATATAGGGACCTTTTCCCGTCGCAGCAGGTGGTATTAAGTTCCTCGTAGTCGCGATGGATTACTTCACAAGATGGATTGAGGCGAAGGCAATCGCAACAATCACAGGTGACCAGGTGAAAAGGTGTGTATGGGATAATATAGTATGTCGTTTCGGGCTACCAGGTGAAATAGTCTCTGATAATGGAAAGCAGTTCGCAGAAAACCCATTTAAGGATTGGTGCGCGTAAAACGGAATACACCAGGGGTTTGCATCGGTGGCCCATCCGCAAACAAATTGGACTGGTGGAGAGAGCAAACAGGAGCCTGGGGGACGGCATAAAAGCGCGATTGGGGGAGCATAACAAGAATTGGGTTGATGAGTTGTCGCATGTCCTATGGGCGCTGCGCACGACGATCAAAACAGCCACGGGGGACACCCCTTTTGCCTTAACATATGGTATGAAGGCAGTCATCCCAGCGGAAGTAGGGTTGCCAACGCTCCGTACAGCAGAGGTAGATATGGTCACAAATGACTAGGAGCTGCGATTAAACCTAGACATAATCGAGGAACGAAGAGAATTGGCAGCAATCCGCGAAGCTAAATCAAAAGCAAAAATGAAAGGTTACTATGATGCGAGGGTACGAGAGACCTCCTTCAGGCCGGGTGATTTCGTGTATCGTTCAAACGCGGCTAGTCACGCGAGGAATACAGGAAAACTTGGACCAAAATGGGAGGGACCCGACATAGTGACAGATGCACTAGGAAATAGCGCGTACCGGCTGCGTGACATGGATGGTCGTGTCCTACAAAGGCCTTGGAACATATGCCATCTAGAGAAGTGCTACCTTTAATGGCGAACTTCTTAAATAAATGTATTGTTTTATTTCTTTTATTTCATGTATTTAAAATCTTGCAAGTATCAATAAAAAAGTCGTGGTCCCTAGCTAGTTCCACGGCGCATTCTGAAAAAATTCTTTGTATCATACATACTTTCTTTCTTATTATACATTGCCTATTGGCGCACGCGTGCACAATATTTCCAGGAGAAAAAAGGAATGAGCATACCCTACTAATTAGACTCGTCGAGTAAGTGGGATGCAACCCCTTCGACCATGGATCGTGTATCCTTGTTCGACCCCTTGCTATTAATGAGGTCGTAGCAAGATATGCAGCCATTAGACTCTGAGACAGTTAAGACACACTTGTGCGCACCTAACAAATGGTCAGCCTCACTTTACCTTCCTTATGGTAGTAACGGTATACCGCATGTAATGAGCATCTCAAACCCATATGGACCATTTGTAAGTTTACATTAAACTTATTATACGAAATTATGATATAAACATTAAACACACTTTTTTCATAACAAGATAAGGTAGTGTTTATTACAAAAACAAATATTTGTGGATAACAAAGTACAAAATATTCACAAATCACTAAGGCGGTTGGAAAGTAAATAGGTCTCAGAAGAGGACCTCTTCAGTTTCAGCAAAGGGGGGGACTACGCGGTAGCGCGATGCTCTTTCAAACTTTTTTCCATCCGGTCCAACAAGCGCGAATCCCTTTCTAGCAGTGGTAATGGCAGAACAGGGATAGAAGGAGCAAGATGGGCCGCACCAACAGAAGGTATCGCTTCTATGTTCATCAGGGCTTTCTTGTTAGCAGCGCGAATCTCATGGGCTGCGAGCACGTCAGACAATGGAACCTCCTTCTCAATCTTGAAGGGATCAAGAGCGTCCCTGGGATAAGCAAAAAATGGTATGGTCAATTGCTACAGAGATGGTTTTAGGTGAAAGTCTGGTAGCGCTTCTACGCCCTCTGCCTTGTGGCGCGCTAAGGTGAGGCCCTCCATTACAACTTCAAAGGGAACTTCGTGATCCTTGTCCTCCAGGCAAAAATAGGGCAGTGGACATGCACCCATTTCTTTCAAGGTTTTGGTAAGCTTGGCATCGGCCTTCGGGGTCATAAAACGACACCTCAGTTAGTCCTTTGTTCAGTAATTTCTCCTTGTGCGCTGTCACCAAACCTCTTGAAGTACCCTCATTGATTGCGGCTATGACAGACTTGGAGAATGAGGTCCGCAGGGTAGGGTCTTCCAAAGCACCCATTGCGGCTAGACATAGACCATGGCACACTAGCCACTGCTTCTCGGCTGTCTCTTTCATTAAGCGAGGGTACAGTTCTTCGTCCAGTTCGATACTCAGCCTCTTCAATTGACAACTGAGGTCATTCACATCTTCCTTCACCCTAGCACCCATCGGGTCAACGTCGGCATCAAACCTCTTATTTCCCTCCTCAAAAGCCCCCATAGCAACCAGGTTGGAGGCCTTTATCTGCTGGAGTTGGGCACGCTCTTCATTAAGAGCGGCAGATAGCCTGTTCCTTTCTTCTGTTAAAGAGTGAAGGAGGGCGACATCTTTTCTTCCTCTTTCGGCCTCTTGGTTTCCTTTCTCTTGCATATCCCCAAGAGTGGAGGATTTTTCTTCAGTCACCGGCCTCAATTTTTCCTTCGTGGTGCATAGTTTGGCAGATAATTCAAGGTATTTTCTCTTGAGGTGCGACGTCAATGTCACATGTTGCGCTCCCAGGTAACTAGCCTCGTCGGCCAGGTCAGCATCGTTCATCCCTTCTAGCACTTTCTCTCGACCAGGTGGGATGATGTTATCTAAAAAGCTTGCGCAATCAAAGGCGCTCGTTAGGTCGGAGGATGCAGGCAGCTCCCAATCAGTACCAAAGGTAGGGTCTTGTGCAAACCCGTTTCCCCTTGCTGATGAAGTCTCCTTATGGGGGGAGGGTGTGGTCTCTACCTTTTTAGTAGATTTTTCCTGTTCGTCGCTGCTGCATATGGGAAATGGTCATGCAGACGCGTAGAAAATAGTGGCATATGATAAAGAATGTATAACTGAGCGTTACCATATATAAGAAGATGGTAACCTTAGGTTGATGGTGGCAGGAGGAGTGTGTGGGGGGCTCTTTGCGAGGTTATCCTCGAACTCTTCCTCGGTTGTGCACGCCCCTGTCCAGGAGGGACCAGCTCCACGGTACGCGGATTTGTGAGGAGACAGTGGGGGGTTTCTATGTCTTTTTCCCAGGGACGTGATGTCCTCTTCCTCAAGACCAGTTGTGGCTTTCTCAACATCCCCGGTAGGGTTGTTCGAAGACAGCGAGGAGCTGAGAAAGGGTGGTGGTTGTTGTTGTATGGGTGGCTGCTGCTCAAATGGTTGGACTGGTGGAGGGGGTGGTGGTTGGTCTACGACTATGTCTTTATTCTCTTGGGCGGCAGATGGCTCCCCGATCTCCAGGTCCATGGTATTTTTCTGCGCGCGGTCATGGAGTGACTCTTCATTTTCCTGCTGGGGGCGAGAGTACACCAGCAAATTTTCGGGGAAGGCGCCACAGACAAGGTCAAGAACGTCCATAACTGCGAAAAGAAGCAAAAAGAAAACAGAAAAATACATTTAAGTTTTTTTTATATGCGATGGTACTTACAGAATGTTAGGATGAAGGCGGGAAGGACCACTAACCCTGGCCATTCTCTCTACGGAACATTGGTACCCTGTGCTCGCCACAAATGACTGCGCGGCTTATGCCAAGTGTGACTAACACACTCTGGATAGGAATGCACGGGAATGCGGTTTTTGTTTAGATTTTCCACATATGCAATGTTGTAGGAGTCGGGGCCAGGTAGGGGGTCCTTCCTCACAGTGTCAGGAGTCAAGAAGGGAAAGCGAAAAGGGAAGGCAGTGTCGTCGATCCAAAAGAATCTGTTGGTCCAGTTCCTTAACGAATCTATCTTTCCATCGAAACATTGCATACTGCTCTTTCACTTAGCGAAGGATACCCAGCCATTGGCTAATTCCCGTTGGTAGAAGACGCGGAAGAGATCTACCGTGGGTTTTATGTCTAGGGTGCGGCAGTTTATTTCGAAACTCGAAATCTTTGCTGCCCCTATACAATGTAGTTGCGAGACGTGGGTCTCATAGTGTATTAGCACGCCCAGAAGGAAGCGCGACATATGTATACGCTGGTTTGCGTAATCAAAGAAACGGGTATACAGCCTTATTTTCCCTGCGGGGAACTGGCTTATATTATGTTGTGGGTTAGGAACTTCTAGGTGCAGGTAGTTGGGGATGTAGAAGTCGGAGGTGAACTGGTCTAGCTGCTCTATGGTTAGGGTTGATGTAACGTGGGTTAGCTGTCTCACCATGGCGTGATATATAAAACAAACAATGGTCGTGCAGATTACCTTTATAAGAGATCTGATGATGATGGTAATTTCTGGAGGCGTTAATGGTGATTTGAGAGTTTTAAAGGCGATAAGCAGTCAAAAGGAGGCGTGATAGGTTTATATAGGCTTCCTGGTTTTACTGTTCACAGTCGGATGTGTGCCACGTGTTACCCACTTGACAGATCTAACGGTAGAAGATGAAGGGGTAATTCTGACGTGGCAAGCGCTTTTCTCGGATACCAAGGATGTTAGGTAAAAGGGGGGATGTATGTCTTCTTGGCGGGAATATTTCATATCTGTGTTTAGGCTTGGACTATGCGGCTGTTTTTGGTTCAATGATAGTCTAGTAGCCGCGGATTGGACCTGCGACCACTAGACTGGGGGACATGATGACATATAGTCCATAGTCGAACTGGATAATCCGACTCACGAGTACTACCCGCATCCATCAGGAATGGATTGGATACTTGTGCGATGTGCGCGCGCAGCCCAGGAGGCCTGGTAAGCCGCTGTCGCACATGAGGCTAATTACTTAGCCAGGTCCTTGTCGTAGCACGACAGGATCAGACAGAATATAACCTATATTATAGTTATATTCGCCTAATAATAGGGATATACACTTGCCTTATTTATATGACGAAGATAATGCTATTCCGAGTCATTCTCTCTTCCTTAAGCCGCAAGAACAGGGAGCCCAGCCTGGACTCTCTCGAGTAATAAAGGAACCCCACTGTTCCATAAAGGTATGATACACACAATACCCTAAACACTTACATACTCAAACCGATTAATTACTCTCACGCCGGAGTCTAATCGTGGGTCACAAACCCACGGTAAGCCTAACGGTGTCTGTTTAGTGCGCAGGGTCCTTAAACAAGTTTCACTTGGTGCAAGATTCGGAGTCCACAAGACCCCGAATTAAGCCTAATTCGGGTCAAGCTCGGTCCATCCAACTTTAGTATCAACAATCATCAAAATCACAAAGTATAAAGTTACAAGCCCTAATTTAGACCCGGTTTTACTCTTTCCCTCCAAAAACCCATTTCAAACCTTTCCCTCCCATTCCAAGTTTGAAAATCAGATATTTAGGATGTTGTAGGATATTTTACATGTGGTGACAAGTAGGTTCATCACCTACTTGTGTGCTACACATCAACATTCTCATCCTTAATGTGTCGTGACCTATTTTAAGCCACAAGTGAAGATTGGATTGAAGCTAGGGTCTAGGAACTTGCATAGAGCTTCATTAGATATCCTTAGTCATTTCTCTATATATGTACACTTCCATACCCTTAACTTAGAGCCTAAGGGTTGCAAATACTATACATAAGGGAGTATGGACTAAGCTTATACTTGCACCCCGTTTTCTTAAAACCTCCTACCTATTCTTCATATTCACTTCCTTAAACGTCATATGACATCCCCAAGACCAGAAACCAGGTCTATAAGGAAGACACTGAAGCTCTTGATGCTTTGATAGCAAGTTGTGCTCATAGGAAGCCATTACGAGCCATTTTGGAGCTACCTAGGTAATTTCTATGTTAGCTATGCTTTGATTTTGTTATAATGAATTATTATAGTTTTTATAATGCCAAAATAATGTTATAAAGATAATCTAAATGAAATTAAGCCATTTGATCATTTTAAATGAAAGTTATAAGTTAAAGATGTCTTAAAACCCTAATTTTGTAATTTACATGAAATAATAAGCAAAAACCCATTTAAAAAGCTATAAATCTGAATACATGTTTTTATTATGATTATAAACATGTTTTGAAACTTTGTTTTAAAATCTTAGATCATTTGGTCCATTTTTGAGGTTGTTATGTGATTTTAAAAAGCATAGGGACTAAAACTATCATTTTTAAAACTATTTAACATTTTGGGCCAAAAGTATCATTTGTGAAAGTTAAAAATATAAGAATAGATATTGGAAAGTTTGAGTCCTTAAGGTTAAATATTGAGGGTTTAAATTGTGAATAATAAAACTATATCATTTAAGGGTTAAAAGTATAATTAAGCTTAAGTATAACAAAAAGGGCTATTTTTACCAATTTTGAAACTAAAGAAGATTAATTATAAATATGAGGAAGTAATGAAAGTATCATGTTAATAGGTATATTTGTACAAAGATGTTCCATCTCGATATTACGTTCTGACTGAGTGATGGGGTTTACGATTTAAAGTGCCCTTGCTCC
Organism: Glebionis coronaria; assembly: GCA_025667525.1. Taxonomy (NCBI): domain Eukaryota; kingdom Viridiplantae; phylum Streptophyta; class Magnoliopsida; order Asterales; family Asteraceae; genus Glebionis; species Glebionis coronaria. Next base: position 411,025,792 of record CM046878.1, read on the forward strand.
TCAAACGTTTATAGAATGGCTTCCAAGTATGATGGCCCCAAAAAATGATGCTAGAATTACAACCAAATATTAAATAAAGAATATATAACCAATAATTATAAATATTAAACAAAATATTGAAGACTTGATACTATACACAATGTATTAATCAAGGTTTGTGTGAGATCAAGGTGTTGTTTATAAGACCAAGTTGTGGTTTGTATGATCAAGCTGTTTATCTGTGAATGAAATATATCTGATTATAGCTCGAATTCTATGGACATAACGTTAGTTCATAGCCTCACTTTTTAAAATTTTAGTAAATATTTTGAAAACCCGTGAGGTGGATATATGCTAAAACTAGAATACTTGTGTTTTTAAATTGTATGCTTTTACAGAAATATGTTATTACATGGATAGCCCAAACTAGTACTTGCTATCGAAATTTCATGAGTCATTAAACACTTACGTTTGCGCTAATAAGGTGAATAAATCTATTGGAAGTAACGAATCCTATTTGTGCTATCTATACGTGGGGTAATCGAGCACACTTTATTATAACTATCCTCGTTGAACACTTTATGTGTGCACTAATATGGTGAATAGATCTATTGGGTTTAATGAATCTTGGTCGTGTTACCTATACGTGGGGTAATCGAGCATAATTTATTAGAACTAATGGGTAATCTAGGACATGTAGGTTACTTGTCATGACAATCTGTCATGATGGCCACTTTGTTAAATTCCGTTAGTTTTAATGTCATGAGCTTAGTGTGATAAGAATTGAATGTTTTATGTGAGCAAATAGCTCGAGGTGGTAGACATGTATTCAAAAATGTTATTAAAAATGTAACACCCCAGTTGGATAAGTGGACCGTTACGTGTATTTATGGCGTCTCATCAACGGCTAAGGTAAATTTCCTAAAACATTAAACGACCATAAAGAAAATACCGGATCAAACATCAGTAATCCAAACATAAGCTCAAAACATGAAAAGTAAATACTGAAGCAAAGTACTAAACAATGTCCAAATAAGCAGAACAATGTAAGAAGTGCATAAAGTAAGTAGTCTGGATAGCTTCCATCCAAATGCACATGCTCTCAGAATCCTAAGAGCGTCTTGGTGTACCTGCCGTTAGAACATGAAAAGAACTACGACTGACTATAACGCACAGGGAACAGATATAAAGCATGATAAGAAATTCTGAAATGAAGAAGATGATAAAATAATGAAGCTGTAAGACTGATAAGTAAAGTTGCAGCGGAAACCTGTGTAAAATATGAAAAGTCTGATTTATAATTAATAAAGCTGAACTGTTATATGTTAAGTATGAAAACAAGTATTTACTGTATTTTAATTGCCAAGAGCTTATATAGGTCATGTTCTGAAACAACTGTTGCATGAATAACTGGAGGGGGTGACATCGTCATGCTGTAGAGGGGTGACCTCTAAATAATGTGCTGGGTGGAAGGATCAGCTCCAATGTGAAGGATGTAGAGAACACACCACATTCACCTGATAACTGTAAAGTGATAGCCTAGGATGCATCCACACACCCCGCTGATAATACTGATAAATGGCCAAGCTGAAATAAATAGGACGCTGAGAGAAATCACTCCCTCGCAGAGGAGTCATGACACCGGTGCCTCTAGTGTCATGGTTACGGTACCTCCGTAACTAGTACGTAAACTGATCATGCTTGCATATAAAGCTCATGCAATTTATTTAGTTATTAAAATAATTATTGGTAAGTTTAAAACATATACTGGGGAAAAATTTGGCTACATACGGGGAATCCTAATCAGGTATAGAAGGAAGTCCTTACTGAAGGACGACAAATCCGTACCTCGTGTCCAGTAATAAAATAAGAATGAAAGCTGAAGGATCTACTCCGACTTCACAGATACTACATAAATAAGAGACGTGAATGAGTTGTCTGATTACTGTTTACTGTTACCGATTTTTATTGTTCTTACTTTAATTTATTTATTCTGGTATTATTGTTTGTGTTTAAACTGATAATATCTGACTATTCGATAATATTACTGGTTAACGTATTTTCTGAAATTCCTGGTTACTGAGTAAAATAGAATCCGGCATTACTATAAATAGTAACATGCTTTAATAAGAAAGTTGCTAACATTAGAAAGATTTCTAAATTCTTTCCTTTGAAAATATGAATTAAATCACACGTTTAAAAATAGTTAACAAAGTAAAATAATATCAATTAAATTTTTACGAAATAACTAATAAAATCAACCGTTTAATAAATCTATTTATGAAACGTCTTATAAAAGGATTTAATTAATACGATAAATTTCCTCGCGCTTATAATTATTAGTTATCTCGAAAAAACCGTGCTACAACTTTCCTGAGACACCCATGTCTCGGGTTAACCAAACCGGGCCCACTACGTGGCCCCCTGCTGTTTATCTAGTTCCCACTACTTTCATATATTTTCCTATTGCTTTTGTTCTTAAAGCTCCCACTATTTTTTTAGGATCCCACTGTTTGTGCAGTGGTTCCCACTGCTAGTGCAGTGGTTCCCCCTACTTACAGACCCACACACCCCTTTTGCTGTGAGTTAGACCCAAACACCCCATGTTCGTGTTTGATTCAGGTCTGGGCAAACAAAACCCCCCTGTCGAGTTGTTCTTCCCACTATTTTGTATAAACAAGCACCCTTGTTAACTCGTGTCCCCTGTTTGGGGTTGTTCGTTCACGGCAGGGCCAAGAGCACACCAAGCCGCCCCTGTTTTGTTTCTGTTTGGGCCGACAACCACCAAGACCACTACCGCTAGCGGCTGGTCCAAGAAGAAACACACCAAGACACCAAATGTGTCTCGGTTTATGTGAAACCCCAAAAAATCCGGCCATAAACATATTAATTCATGTTTTTAAAATCAACATCATTTGTTCATGACTAACCCATGGATTCAAGATCATAACACGAAAAGGAAATGGAAAATGATTACCGAATTATGTGATCAAATAGCCAAAACACGCACTTGAATTGTTGGTAACCAAAAAGTCGGACCCCTGCCCTTTTCTTGATGTTGCCGTCGGTATACAAGCATACAAAACCCAATTTTATTTTATTTTTGTTTTACTGTTATGAAAAAATGGGAATTCCCCGTATTTTTCCTTTGCACAAAGTGGGTCGGGCTTCCAAAGCCCATTACTTCATTTTCTTGTTCTAGAATTCGCCGCCAGCCTTTACACACATACTAATATGTTTCAATTTTCGTTTCGCTTCGTTTATAAACTTTTAACTTGCGTGTTCGTGTTTTTAATCCCGTCATGATTCTATTTTTGTATTCTGGAGCTAAGTATTTACACAATACTGAATAGTTAAAATTAATTATAATCTGAATAATTAATTACGAAATGTTTTAAATAGAACTGGGGCTGCGTAATAGCTAGCGTTCATGGATTCTTAAAATGGTTAAAATATCTGAATAGTTAAATATTAATTATTTTCTGAATAATTAATTACGTCGCGATCTTAATTAAAACTGAGACTGTGTGAATTTAATATTCGTAGATTTAAGCATTTGCGTGCGTGTTCGTATATTAATTCTCCTAATATATTGTGACGCGACTTATTTATTTCCTGAATAAATAATGATTTCGTAATACTTGATTTAACACTGTTATTTATTATCTGAATAAATAATTACGTAACGTTTTAATTAAATATGTGATTGTCTGTAATTAATGTTCGAGGACTTTTAAAGCGGGTTTTACAATTCTTCCCCGCTAAAAAATAATTCGTCCTCGAATTAAGGATGCGATAATGTTGTGGTTTTACAATTCTTTCCCTCTAAAAAGGAGAAATTCTTCCTCGAATTAAAGGTAATAAGCTGATGAAGCTATAAGAACTGAAAGAACACCTAAACTGAAAAGACAAATAAGCTGAAGGATAATTCGTCTTCTAATTAAGACATAATGCTGCTGATAGGTATAAACATGACATGACTGAAGTGATCATGTAACGTGACATGGCTGAAGGGAATATGGAACGTGACATGACTAAAAAGACTTAACTGGATTTATTAAAGGAAAATAAAATGAGAGGTCCGGATGGACTCCTCCGTTTCGAGTGGCTTCCCGCTCGAAACGATTCCTTAAAAGGTCTAAGCATAATGAAAATCTTGGTACTGATGACCCTCTCCTGATGATGCTGAATAGTTTCTGGTTCCATACTTAAGGTGGATTTTCTAAATCTGATGGGATGAACAAGCCATAGCATGTAGGCTACATGAAAAGGTACGTACAGTTATCCTGAAAAGATAACATTTATATCGCTGAGCAGGCTACTGAAATTATATAGGGACGAACTACGTGAACTATTATGAATGTGCTACGTGAGCAATTGTGAACGTGGTTCGTGATCATAAAAGGAACGTTGTGCATGAAGTATATCGTGAATGTGATACGTGAAACATATCATGAACGTATGCTGACTGAGGAAGGAATGCCAAACTGATAGGTGTGTAAACACCCATCCTTTTACCACTTAATTCTGGCTAAAACAAGACCAAAACACGTATTTAATATCATTTGTTTGGAATTATGCGTGGTTTTTGTGTTTATTGTGTTTTCAGAGCCACTCGGATGGATATTGGAGAAAACATGGGATTGCACGGGATTTATCGAAGAAAAAGACTCAAGATGAAGTCTATTGTCCAAGAGATGCAAAAGATTTGAAGTCACTGGGCCTAATCGAAGATTTATCGAAGAAAATGACCAAAGATGGAAGATTTATATAAGTCGAAGAAACTCAGGTCTATTAAACGAAGAAATTAAAAGATGAGTTGAATTTAATCGACGACAAATCCCGAATCAGAATCGAAAACGTCAACTTTTCTGAAAAGACGAGAAGACAAGAAGAACGGGAGAAAGCCCACTCACCAACCAAAAGAAAAGCCTATAAATAGTCCACCCTCACACATTTTAGCCAGTTAGTTTTAGTTTTCTTTCTCCCCACTTTTCTCTCCTTTCTGTTTCGTAGGTATCACCAACACCACTAGGGTGTTTGGTGATTTTGATCTTTGTTTCTCAAATCTTGTAATCTTAATCTTTGTTTGATCTTGTTAAAACATTAATCATCAATACAAGTTCTTGTTTAATCTTTCCATTTCATCTTGTTCATCATCATCTTTTATTTCAAGTTTTCAAGTTCTTATTTGATTGATTTGATCTTTAAAAGGTGTTGGGATTTGTGTTTTTGTTGATGGGATTTGTAGTTTATGGTTAGTAGATGCTTTGTGATTAGTTTATTTAAGTTTTTGGTGAAAAACTTGGTGATTTTTGGATCAAAATTGGTTTCCTTGTTCTTCGGGGTGTAGTTACTGTATTATGAACACCAAAGTTCCGGATGAACACTAAAGTTCCGAATAAACAAGAAAGTTCCGAATGAACATGTTTTTGAAAAGTTCCGATTGAGTTTTCCTTTAAAAGTTCCGAATCAATTGAAAACTTCCGAACGAACTGAAAGTTCCGGATGAACCTAATCTTCCGAATGAACCAAAGTTCCGGATGAGTCAAAAGTTCCGAATGAATGTTTGTTGTTTAAGTTCCGAATGAGTTTTCTTAAAAAGTTCCGAATGAGTATAAACTTCCGAATGAACCAAAGTTCCGAATAAAGTTCCGAATAAAGTTCCGAATAAAGTTCCGGGTGAAAAGTTCCGACCCAACTTCCGAGCCAAACTTCCGAACGAAGTTCCGAACCAAGTTCCGGGTGAAGTTCCGAAGAAAGTTCCGAATGAAGGATTTTTAGAAGTTTCGAATGAAGACTTCCGGGTGAAAAGTTCCGAATCAAGGTTTAAACTTCCGAATCAGTTTCTTTTAAGCATTTCTAAGTTGAACTTACTGTTTACTGTTTCTTCATTTTGTATTTATTTATTTATTTCAAATTTAATTCTAGTCCATTTAATTGTCATTGTCATTAATTTAATTGCTTTTAGATTGAAATTTACATTTTAATACATCTTAAACCTTCAGTAGAATAGAAAATCAAACCTTTTATTTAGTAACCAAGAACAATCATTCCACTTAAGACCGAGATCAATTCGAGAGGATATCGAGAGAAAATTGAACCCATACAAAATCATTGTATCAAATGGCGCCGCTGCCGGCTCTTCTCGTTAAGATCAAAAGTTTTTGTGAGAACTTGGATTCTGGGATCCGTTCCCCGTGAACGTTACTTTTTCATAAAAATTTTCAAAAAACCCAAAAAAATATAAAATTTTCAAAAATACAAAAAAATTAAAAAACATAAAAACCAAAAATATTTTTGCCTTGTTTTTCTTTGTTCGTTCTTTTGCAGGTGTATGCGCACTCGATCCACGTCTTATCAAGAGCCCGAGCCTCTCGATAACCTAGACATGGCTGGTGTACAAAACAACAATAACATACCACCTCCGAACAACAATAATAACAACAACAACCCACCTTTCAACAACATGAACAATAACAACAACAATGAGCCCCTTCCGGATAATCGCCCGATGATTGAACTGCTGCAAGCTCATGTAGATGGCAACACGGATCCAATTGTCATACCTCCAATTGCCACCAACAACTTTGAGCTAAAATCAGGCTTTATCCAGATGGTCTCCGCTCAACCATTCTTGGGACGTACCATTGATGACCCACATGACCATATCAAGAGATTCTTGCAACTTACCAACACGGTCAAATTCAATGGTGTTCCACAAGAGGTTATAAGGTTACAACTTTTTCCCTTTTCTTTAGAGGGACAAGCCCGGCATTGGCTTGCTAAGGAACCACCACAGAGTATTCTCTCGTGGACGGATTTGGAAACCAAATTTATCAATTACTTTTTCCCACCCTCTCGTACTACCGCTTTGCGGAATGAGATCATAAATTTTGAACAAAAGTACGATGAGTCGTTCAGTGAATCTTGGGATCGTTTTAAAGATCTTTTAAGAAAATGGCCACAACATGGTTTTACCAAAGTACATCAAATTAATACTTTTTACAATGGTTTAAGCATGAGTGACCAAGATTCACTGAACAGTGCCTCGGGGGGTAATCTTTTGGCTAAGACTTCCAATGCTGCTTGGGACATCATTGAGAATAAATCTCGTGTGCAAACCAAGAGTGTTCGGACCAATGTCGCTAGTGCTAGCACTAATGACAGCGACAAGCGACTTGACAAAATCACTACGCTTCATGAATCGCTTGTCACCCACACCGTCAGCAACAACAACAGCAATAACGCTAAAACCGCTCAAGTTAACGCTGTCAGCCAACCTTGTGAGATATGCGGTGGTCCTCACTCTTACACAACTTGTACCGCCACCCAAGACTACCCTGCTGAGAATGTGAATGCGGCATATGGCACCTATCCTCAACCTGCTTATCAAGCTAGACCTCAAGGTGACCGTAATTTGCTTAGCTACCGCTCCAACAACTACCTCTCACCACCCGGTTTTCCTCCTACCAACCCAAACCAACAACAAAACCTCAACCGCCCTCCTCAACAACAACAACTGCCTCGACAATCATACATACCTCCTCACAAGCAGCAAAAACCACCTCAACGTAACAACCAAGTTTACCAACAACCTGCTTATCAACCACCCGCATACAATGCTCCTCCAAACCAACCCACTGCATTACACCAAGAGGTTGCAACCTACATGAGGACCAATGATGTGATCGTGGAAAATCTCCAACAGGAAGTGCGCAACTTGAAAGCAGACTTGGTCAAGCAAGGAAACGATTTGACAGCCGACATGAGAAATACGTTGGATAGCCAAACAAATGACTTGAGGAACATGATGGCTACTTTCTTCCAAGGTAATCAACCCTCTTCTTCGGGTACTCTTCCGAGTAACACCGTTGCGAATCCAAGAGGGGAGATGAAAGCAATCACCATTCGAAGTGGTAAAGGTACCAAGGAACCCGAGCTTCCTATACCTCCACCGGTGGTTGTGACTAAGGAGAACGAGTCACCTGCTCCCATTCCTCATCCTTCTCCTTCCCCAATTTCTCCACCTCTTCCTTCTACCCCTCGTCCACCCAAGGATGTGAGTGATCCTATTCTTCCAAAGCCTTCCTCTTCTTCCAATATACCTTATCCGTCTAGGTTGAGGAAAGAGAAGCTCAAAAGCAAGGATGATATTCAGGTTTCTAACTTTCTTAAGATGTTTAAACAACTGAATTTCAATATCTCCTTCGCTGAGGCTCTCGCTCACATGCCTAAATACGCAAAAATGTTTAAAGATCTTCTGAGCGACAAGGAAAAGCTCCTTGATATTGGCAACACCCAACTTAATGAGAATTGCTCTGTAGTGCTCTTAAGGAAATTGCCAACCAAGCTTGGTGATCCGGGTCCTTAATTCCTTGCAATTTCCCGGGAGTAGAGAATTGCATGGCCCTAGCCGATCTAGGTGCCAGTATTAATCTTATGCCTCTAAGTGTTTGGAAGAAATTATCTCTCCCAGAGCTAGTCCCCACTAAAATGACTTTAGAGTTAGCTAACCGTACGGTTGCTTATCCAATGGGGATAGCCGAAGACGTCATTGTAGGAGTCGACAAATTCACCTTTCCTGCTGATTTTGTTGTCGTCGACTACGAGATGGACCCTCGTGTTCCCTTGATCGTGGGACGTCCATTCCTTAGGACCGGTCGCACTCTCATCGATGTTGAAGCCGGTGAGCTTATCATGAGAGTGGGTGACGATAAAGTAGTCTTCAACATGGGAAAGTTGTCTAAACAGCCTTATTCATATGAGAGTGTTAATTGTATTGACGTTCTTGATGAGGCTTGTGAAGCACACTTTAATGATGCTTGCAAAAGTATTCCTACCTCTCTTCCCAATGTTGAGACCGTGTCCTCTATTGATTCATCATTGTCTCTATTTGGAGATAGTGATTTGTTTTGGAAAGATCTTGAAGACACCATGGGAGATGTGAATTTAGCTACTAATGATTCTCCCACCGATGGGGATGAAGACATGAATTTCTTTGACAATCTTCTCACCGAAGACAATCCTTCGCCTCCATCTCCCACGGTTATTGCTATCAATACTCCGACTTCGAATACGCCTCCCGTCGAAAATCCTCCGGATTTAGAGTTTAAGGAGTTGCCGCCCCATCTTGAGTATGTATTCCTTGAAGAAGAGAAGAAGTCACCAGTCATCATCGCTAAGGACCTAAAGGAAGAAGAAAAAGCCCGACTCATCACCGTGTTGAAAGATCACAAGAAGGCTATTGCTTGGAAAATCTCGGATATTCGTGGAATTTATCCTCACTTCTGCACACACAAAATTCTCATGGAGGATGACTCTAAGCCCACAATTCAAAGCCAACGAAGGGTGAATCCAAAAATACATGAAGTCATCAAAACAGAGGTTATCAAACTTCTTGATGCGGGTATGATTTACCCTATTTCGGATTCACCATGGGTTAGTCCAATCCATTGTGTGCCCAAGAAGGGCGGAATAACCGTTGTTCCCAATGAACACAACGAGTTAATTTCCACTCGTCTCGTTACTGGGTGGAGAGTTTGTATAGAATACCGCAAACTCAATGATGCCACGAGAAAGGATAATTTCCCTCTACCTTTTATGGACCAAATGCTTGAACGATTAGCGGGTAATGAATATTACTGCTTTCTTGATGGTTTCTCGGGTTATTTCCAAATACCCATCGATCCCCAAGATCAAGAGAAGACTACATTCACTTGTCCCTATGGCACATTTGCTTACAAAAGAATGCCTTTTGGCCTATGTAATGCGCCCGGGACTTTCCAAAGGTGCATGTTAGCTATCTTCCATGACATGGTTGAACAAACCATGGAAGTCTTCATGGATGATTTCTCGGTCTTCGGGGATTCCTTCTCTTCTTGCCTTGCCAATTTGGAACGTATGCTCAAGCGGTGCGAAGACACTCGCCTTGTTCTAAATTGGGAAAAATGCCATTTTATGGTAAAAGAAGGCATCGTGCTAGGACACAAAATTTCCAAAGCCGGTCTTGAAGTAGACCGTGCTAAAGTCGATGTTATCGCCAAGTTGCCTCCACCTTCAACCGTGAAGGGTGTGAGAAGTTTTCTGGGTCATGCGGGCTTCTACCGTCGATTCATCAAATATTTTTCTCAAATCGCTCGCCCGATGACCCACCTCTTGGAAAAAGATACTCCTTTTATCTTTTCCAAAGAGTGTCTTGATGCCTTCAACTCGCTTAAGGATAAGCTAACTAAGGCACCCGTCTTGGTTACCCCTAATTGGGAGCTTCCCTTTGAGTTGATGTGCGATGCTAGTGATTTTGCTATTGGAGCGGTTCTAGGACAAAGAGTGAACAAACACTTCCAACCGATCCATTACGCTAGCAAGACAATGACTGGGGCACAATTGCATTATACGACAACCAAAAAAGAGCTTTTAGCTGTTGTCTATGCTTTTGAAAAATTCCGCCCCTATCTTGTCCTTTCTACAACAATTGTGTATACCGATCATTCCGCGCTGAAGTACTTGTTGACAAAGCAAGATTCCAAACCAAGACTTCTGTTGGAGTATGCTCGTGTCATAACAACTAATTATACGGCTAGACACATATGGGCCTATGGGGTCACACACATATACACTGAGGTACCATTTAAATATATCGTGTTTATCGTATTTACGGTATATAAACAACCTTCGTAACTCGAGATCATTATTGGGCTTCTAACGACTAGTAGAGTACTTAGTTATTAGACTTGTAAAAGTGTATGGCAAGGTCCATACAAAGCCCATTGAGTCCGGCCCATTAAGATAAAAAAAGGGAGTTACATTTGTGATAAATATTAGTTATTAGGATATAACTCAAATTTATTACATTAAACATATTACCAAAACTCCTCCCTCTTTCCTCTAATGGTGATTTGCACGGTTTTGAGAAAAAGAAAACGAGGGTTTATGCTTTGTAATGATCTCCATCTTTGAATCTTGTTTATTCAAAGGGTGTTACTAGGTTACGGGGTTTAAGACTAGCATCTATTGGTATACAAGGATGTGTGGTGTAGATACATCATAGAGGTGATCTCCTTTGATCACTTGGTTTCATTTAGTTTCTTGGTTAGATCATGTGGTGATTTTCTCCAATCATTTGTTGCCGTTCGATCCTACCGAATCATGTTACAAAGGTATACTTTTATTGTTTATTCTTATTGATTAATCATATGACTCTATGGATCCGTTAATAGTTGACCTTTCCGCTGCGTTTATTATTTATTCATATCATGTTTATATGGATAATCACCTATAGTGGTATCAGAGCCATCATATGATGTCATATGATTATCGGGTATGCGTAAATGTGGCCAAATCGCGTGTTTTTGGAGGATTAATAAAGAAAAAATTAAAACAGCCCCAAGGGATTAATTTTCGTGCTAAAACAGGCCATAATATGGTATTATGATCTGTATTTTTTTATTCCATGGCCACGGGTTACGCATATCTTAATTGGTTTTGTTGCCGGTACGTGTAAAATGACCTAAAAATGCGTGTTTTGGCACGATTTGTGAATCGGTTTTAGAACAGCCCTATTGACATGATTTCTGTAATTATATGATAATTATAAGGTGCTTAAAATGTGGTTTTAATATCCTTATGTCATTGGTTACACGTACCAAACGGTGGTTTAATTAATTGTTGATTATTTCTTCGATTTCGTTGGCTAACAAGTGTTTCTTGTTGTTTAATTTTGTTTCCATGGCAAATACATGCATGTTTGGCCATGGACTTAGCCAACACATTGTTATATTCATAATCTTATGGTATTATTATGATTAGTATGCAAAGCCGATGAAAACCTAGACCAAATGTGACATGTTGTGTATTGATTTGCATTTAATTTCAGTTTTGGGGTTTGCCATTGTTTCGGCTTAATTAATATGTTTTAATGTTGTTTATAGCCATTGTTTGGGCACTTTACAGTAGTTTAATGATAGGTTAAATGTGTTTAGTCATAAATAAATTGTAACCGATGCTTGGATGGGAATGGCTAAAGAATTAAAGACATATTATGAAATTCGGAGCTGCTGAGTGACCTGCACTAAAACGCGATTTCCCGGAGTTCTATAAGGAGATAGAAGCCCAATTTTGGTGTGCTAATTCACAACTAATGGGCCTTCAAAAGTCTCAACTGGAGCTCAGGCTAGGGAGGACTCCTTCTATAGGTTTTGGGCCCTAGAAGTCGACTGAAATTTTATGGCAGATTTGGGCTTCATGTTCACTTTGGGTTCTACTTGCTCTAGATGGTCTTGGAGCAAGTGGGAGCCCACTTTTTGGTTGTGTTGACTTACCCTTAGTTTACTTCTTGGTCCTCGTGATGGCTCACGAGATCAAGCATAGGTTTTTCATCGGTTTGAGGCTTTGCATACTTGTGGTTGTGTGGTTGCTTATTTGCTTGATATCTTGCTATTACTTGCAAATGTTTTTATAAAAACTTAAAAACCAATCACAAACCAATTATAAAACTAAAATTTTGATTTAGTTTAAATTTTAAATATGATTTAAAAACTAAAATCTTGTTTTCATAATAACTCGTAATGTGTTATGAATGTTATTTTTTTTATGTATTGTCTAATCTAATATTAATTCCACTTAGGTTTTATATTAGTCTTTAACTTGGACAACTTGACGCACATAAATTAAAACAAGATTAGATTTAAGTTAAGAAATGCTTTTAACTTGTGCTATGATGGATGAATGCATGCTTCCTCGTACACACTTTTGATTTGAAAATCAAACTTTTATACCCGTCTCAAATTTAAGTAATGCCGTCCAATCGTTTGAGATCACTTGCAATTACTTTTTGCATCTTGTGAGACGGATGTGAATTGTAACCCAAGGTGATTATTATCTATGCGTGAGACCTAGACTTATTCTCGCATGTTCTCAAATTGGATGACTTAATCGGTACAACGGTGAGACCTTGACCGAGGCAAGGATGGGACTAAACATGCCAGTTTGACATTTAGTGAAATGTTTGCTTGTGTCATGAGTCCCATAAGGATCTAAGAATTGCACAAGATTTGAAATTGATGAACGTCATCTACCTGTTGAATCTATCATTGCTAGCAGATCAACTGATGTGGTGGTGGAACCTCAATGAGGATCTTAGCCTTTTCGTAAAATTAATTGTTTTTATAAACTTGGGTAGTTAATTTTAAAAGGATAATTATCGAAAACACTAAATATGAACTTTGTATTTCTATTAATGATTTTGTGCAACACAAACCGTAAACAAAGTTTGTTTCCTTTTGTGTTAGAGGAAAACAAACTAAGTCTTCTTTCCTTGTAAGAATAAGACTCGTTCCCATCCTTTCTCCTTGTATGAGAAAGCTGTAATAGGAACACTTGAATCTTCTCAATCCTAATCAATCTTAATACACACCTACTCAAGAAATCGCATTGTCTTGTAAGTCAAAACGATTAAGTACGGTTGCATATCTTAAAGTGTTAAGATAATGTATGAGTCTTGATTAGAAATTGAAGTCTCATTAAACCGTGAGAGGAAAGGAAATTACTAGCATGTTTTTATAGTATATTTTCCTTACACAAACTAGTTCCCTAAGATTCTACACACCTTTGAGGTAAAGTAGAAAGAGGAATTGCATGCAAAACTTTCAAGTTAATGGCATCGATGGAAATCTCATCAGAAATATAGTAGAACTTGATACTTTTTCTTTGAATATCTATGTACATGTTTACTGGTCTACGAGACTCACATTTGCTATAATTTGTAGACATTCAAGGAACTAGAAAGTATACAAATTGCTACTTGCTTTTTCACTAGTATAGATACATTAAAAATGTTGTCTTAACTAATGGGAGCAATGCAGTTTTCAATCATAGGACACACTTGTAATGTTGTCTTATTCAGTGGGAGCTATGAGCTTATCACATTGTAAGTGACCCACTTAATTTCTTGATTGTCTTGCATATTATTTTAAAAGATAACTAGTCGCTTTTCTGATGTCACTTCCCGAAATGTTATCTAAAAATAGTTATGCATGATTGCTTATTAAACGATGAAGTTCTACATAACCCTTCTATACAAGCTTGATTTGAGTATGACTTAAATCTTATTATATCTGTCATATTTTAATATTCTTCATATATGATGTTGTGCCATGCTCAAGTGGGAGAAATATTAGAGTGTGCAAGGTACAACACAATATGGCTTATAATATTCTATTAGGACTTATACATATTGATGTATGTTGTCTAATAGAGAACTAATGTCAAGAAATAATAAAAACTACTTCATCACATTACCTAAATGTTTTATCTAATATGCATATGTCTTCTTGTAAAGACATAAATATGAAGTATGTAAATTAACTTGAAAATACTATTGAAGCCAAAAGTAGGCATTCAATAATAATTTATTTATAATATGTTTATGTCTTCAAGTAAATACATTAACATGAACTTCCTCGAATTGTTCAAAGACTTATAAATAAAGTAAGTACTTCACTTGTTGTGTTTTCCTGTTAGGGCATATACAATAAAGTTATTGAATTGTTCAATATCTTATAAAGTATATTTAGCGACCAACATGTTATGTTTTATTGTTAAAACATGAACATGAAGTTCTTGAACTGCTAAAATAATCATACTTTATAGCATGTAATCGGCTTGAATATATTGTTTATGCAATTTGGTTTGACCAAATTATAAAATATGTGAGCTAAAGAGTATTAGGTTATCTAAAGAATTATGATAATGTCTCATAATCGCAACACTATGTTTCATGTGTAAAATCAAATATTATTGTTATTATTTGATACTTGATAACACTAAATACTCTCTCTTATCTTATTAAGGTTAACAAAAAATTTGAATATGCCCGTGCTTATTCAATATGGTTCTAAACAAGAAGGTCACTAAGAAACCATCAATTTATGGAATAGGATGACTCCCAGTAAGTCTTAGTTGAAGTCTTGAATTTGTTTAAATCATGTTAGACGTGTTATTAACAAAACTTGAATCAAGAAATTTCAGTGTATTTTATACATCCCAAACGAGAACAATTCATTGTTGCTCGACATGCTGTGTACTTGGAGAAAGTCTCCTCTTACAAGAAGCAAGTGGGAGCCTTTATGCATCTTTGAAGAGAGTAATGAATAAAATACAACCTTCTGAATATACTAGTGAACGGCACAATTGAGGCTAAGCAAGTAAATGCAAAAGCCACAAAGTGTTGTAACTCTCATTCGCATATCCGCAAGGATACCTCAAGCACCTGAAGATATGAATGTCATGTCTATGTTGAGGAATCTAAGTTAGAGGATCATAGTGAACCTCATAACTATCGAGACTCATTTTTAGATTTGGAATCTAATGAATGACTCAAAACTATGAATGGTTAGATGTAGTCCATAAAAGAAAATCACTTTTGGAATTTGATTAGCTTTCACTAATCAGTAAGACTGATATGTTATAAATGGTCTTCTATGAGAAGATAGATATGGACACAATTGTACACATTTATCAACACTCTCTTTGAATAGAGTTTAAGGCATGCTCAAGCAATTGATCATGATTTAAGGCTTTCTTTTCTTTACGAGTGTTAAATTAATAAAGATATTAATTACCATACTCGATTTCATGAATATGAAATATGGTAATTGGTGTACAAACTCTAGAAATCCAAGTGTGGATTAGAGCATGCATCTAGGAGCTGGAATCTTAAGTTTTAATCAAGGATATGATCATGATTAAAACAAAGATAACTCTCGAGTACCTTTAAGCTAGTCGGAGCACTTTGTATTGTTTGTTCTTTATTCTCATATGTTGTTAACATATAGAAATATTATTCCATCTAAGCTAGATTTTAATCCTTGGCTTGGAATATATTCTATTGAGATATATAAGAAACAAATCATATAACCTTGGAACATATGCTTAGTATGATATGTCATATGCGGTTAATAAGTCTAAATATGACACATCAATGAGAAAGTCTCAAAGTTCTATCTCACTTGATAAAATTGAATATGTACATGGAGACCCTTAGTTTACCTAATGGATTCTTTACATATGATATGTTATATATTAGACTAACTTTATTACTTGCATGAATGCAAGATGAACTTATCACAAAGTGTCTAAGTGAAATTCATTAGACTACTGTAGACTTGTTCATCGTTTACGGATTTAAGGTAAGAAGATTAGTGTTGAGTTTATACACTAATGCTTACTTTGATTGAGATGGTACTTAATCCTAGTGATAGTAGGGTTTCATCTTCAATGATAATACTACTACCTAGACGTGCTTGATGAGAAGCACTGTTGCACTACTCATTAGTAAAACAAGAATACTTTATAGTTTGAGAAACTGTTAAGAAGATTGTCTTAAATAGGTGTTCTACTTGCTTCAAACAACCTATGTATTGTACTATGGCGATGCTAGCATTACTGTATTAGCACTTGAGCGCACATATACAAAATGACAATCATCGTATTATTCAAAATCTTCACTATTTATGAATTTCTGAAATAATTATTCTCAAAGTTCACTCATATGACAACACAACAGGTCCTTGTGTAAATTCAATGTCTTGTAGTCAAACATGTTCATCATGCTTGGAACATTGGACTTTGACCTTAGAGTAGTCTCATGTATATCTGTTTTTTTTAGTATTTGGATAATGGAACGTTAAGCAGTTTTACTAAATAATGAATTGATATACTTGGTAGATCGTCTTCATTTGTACTACTGTGTTCTATATTAGCATGTTTAATCCATGAATAATTTATTTATTCTAAATCGTCCATTGTCAGTTGACGATACGGGAGTATTGTTGAATTAAGACAAATGTGAGTTGGTCATATTCATTTGGAATGAATATTAATTGATGATGCCGCCAAACTCACATGTGTTCATTAGATGAACATTGGATTGACCCAACCTACGAGAATTCACTTCATGGATCGTCGTCAATAGTGAATCTCACAAGTGGTTGAATCTCTCATCCTTAGACTTGAGATGCAAGTAGGTTTTGTATGTGTGGAATGTCAATCTTTGATATGGTTCAACGTTGTCCTGAACAAGGCTGCCATAAAGACCATTTTCAAGTGCGATGTGAAACACATGAACGACACGTGCAGTCAAAATAGGATTTGTTCCTCCACATGTATTAGAGTTAGATACTACTGGGCCCCTCGATGAATTGTACAGATGTATGTGTGGCCACACCCAAATGTAATTAAGATGATTCTTGATTAATTTGGTAATCTAGTTCAATTTCTATATCGAGAAACAGAATAGTTAGACTTAAGAATGACTTATGATCCATGTCTAAAGTTTAACAAAGTATCTGAAACAAAAGGATGACTGATATCTAAACCATTTAAATAAGATGTTTGAGAAACTATCCCCATACGTTTCTAGGGGCATTGGCGTGTTGCTAGACGCTAACCATTGCTTGTATAATTACATGATTATTATGACGTGCGCAAGTGGGAGCTGTTGGAGTATGCTCGTGTCATAACAACTAATTATACGGCTAGACACATATGGGCCTATGGGGTCACACACATATACACTGAGGTACCATTTAAATATATCGTGTTTATCGTATTTACGGTATATAAACAACCTTCGTAACTCGAGATCATTATTGGGCTTCTAACGACTAGTAGAGTACTTAGTTATTAGACTTGTAAAAGTGTATGGCAAGGTCCATACAAAGCCCATTGAGTCCGGCCCATTAAGATAAAAAAAGGGAGTTACATTTGTGATAAATATTAGTTATTAGGATATAACTCAAATTTATTACATTAAACATATTACCAAAACTCCTCCCTCTTTCCTCTAATGGTGATTTGCACGGTTTTGAGAAAAAGAAAACGAGGGTTTATGCTTTGTAATGATCTCCATCTTTGAATCTTGTTTATTCAAAGGGTGTTACTAGGTTACGGGGTTTAAGACTAGCATCTATTGGTATACAAGGATGTGTGGTGTGGATACATCATAGAGGTGATCTCCTTTGATCACTTGGTTTCATTTAGTTTCTTGGTTAGATCATGTGGTGATTTTCTCCAATCATTTGTTGCCGTTCAATCCTACCGAATCATGTTACAAAGGTATACTTTTATTGTTTATTCTTATTGATTAATCATATGACTCTATGGATCCGTTAATAGGTGACCTTTCCGCTGCGTTTATTATTTATTCATATCATGTTTATATGGATAATCACCTATAACTTCTTCGTTGGGTTTTGCTGCTCCAGGAATTTAAAATCGAAATTCGTGATAAAAAAGGAGCTGAAAACCTAGCCGCGGATCATCTCAGCAGACTTGAGGATCCTTACCAAGGGGATCATCCGAACAAAGAAATCAATGATTCTTTTCCCTTGGAGACCTTAATGTCTATAAACTCGAAATCTGATGAAACCCCGTGGTTTGCGGACTTTGCAAACTACTTGGCGGGTGGAATTCTCAAGGAAGGGTTGACATCCCAACAAAAGAAAAATTTCTTCACCGACATCAAGACTTACTTTTGGGACGACCCTTACCTATTCAAACAATGTGCCGACCTGATTATCCGCCGATGTGTTGACGGACCGGCAGCTTCAGAAATCCTTGATGCTTGCCACAAAGGACCCACCGGTGGTCACTTTGGTCCCAACTACACCGCCAAAAAAGTGTTTGATTCGGGATTTTATTGGCCCTCCATATATCGTGATGCTCACAATATGGTTAAACGATGTGATGTATGGCAAAAACAAGGCACGATCACACATAAAGACGAGATGCCTCAGAATTTCATTCAAGAGTGTGAAATTTTTGATGTTTGGGGTATCGACTTTATGGGGCCATTCCCTTCTTCTAAAGGAAACAAATATATCCTTGTAGCCGTTGACTACGTCTCCAAATGGGTTGAAGCCAAAGCTTTACCCACTAATGACGCAAGGGTGGTTTGTAACTTTTTGAAAACTCTATTCGCTAGATTCGGTGTGCCTCGTGCCATTATTAGTGATCGTGGGACTCATTTCTGCAATGACCAATTTGCTAGAGTCATGGCTAAGTACGGTGTCAACCATCGTCTTTCCACAGCCTACCACCCACAAACTAATGGCCAGGCTGAAATATCCAACCGAGGACTTAAGCGAATTCTGGAAAGAACCGTGGGAGAGCATCGTGCCTCATGGGCTGATAAACTTGATGATGCTTTGTGGGCTTTCCGTACTGCTTACAAGACCCCGATCGGCTGTACGCCTTATCGTCTTGTGTACGGGAAAGCATGCCACCTCCCCATTGAGTTGGAGAACAAGGCTTATTGGGCCTTGAAGTGGGCTAATTTTGATATTAACAAAGCCGGTGACCTGCGCAAGATCCAACTCAATGAGCTGAATGAACTCCATAATGAGGCTTATGAAAACTCTTTGATCTATAAGGAAAGAACTAAGCTCATTCACGACTCCAAGATCAAAAACTGAGAGTTCCATGTTGGAGACAAAGTCTTAATTTTTAACTCTCGGTTGAAAATCTTTTCGGGCAAGCTCAAATCTCGTTGGTCCGGCCCATTCACCATCGCCCAAATTTTTCCATATGGTACTCTCGAGCTCGCTCAACCTGATGGACCAAATTTTAAGGTGAATGGCCAACGAGTGAAGTTGTACTTTGGTGAGTACACCTCTCAGGAGGTGATTCCATCCCTCACCACGTTCCCCATGAACTAAGTTTGGGTCGAGTCAGGCTCGTGACTCGGTTATCAAAAACAAGCGCTCCTCGGGAGGCAGCCCGAGTATCTATCCTTTTATGTTTTAATCCCCTAAGTGTAGGGGGACTTCTATACGCATTTGTCTTTGTGTGGTGATGTGATTACAGGGATAAGTGCACTCTTGGAATCTTTGAAGAACCGTGTTCCCGTGTTATCCGAAATCCGGTTCTATCTCTCAACTATCGTGATTCAAATTTCTTCATACTCACATTTGAAATTGATCACTTTAGTCGTCTCTTCCTTAACTTGAGTTAACCAACGTGCACAATGTCATAAGTGTAGGGGAGACTTTTCCCACATGCTTAAACATTGAGGACAATGTTTATCTTAAGTGTAAGGGGGACTTCTATCGAAGTTTTAAGTGGACTTTTCAATGAAAATGCCTTCATTTAACCAGAAAATCCTATTTTTCAACATTTTTCAAATTTTTTTTATTAACTTTGGCCATTTAGTCGTAATTTTTAAATTTTTATCGTTGCTTTTATATGTATATATCCCGCAATAAAGTCAAAAATATTAATAAAGTGGTGTAGCTAGTTTAGAAATCTTTGACATATTAGGCCCGTTGCGTTTATTTTGACTCAACCCGAATAGACTTATCCAAGTTTATTCTAGCTAGTATCCTTAACCATGTAGACCTTGATTGGTTTATTAGGCTAAGTATCCACGAGTCTCATTACTTGAGATTTTAAATTGTGGAGGACGAGAAATGATAGAGTCAATTATAAGTCGGTATTTTTGCACAAGCTCACTTGGTGTAATTATTTGCCTATTCTCCCATCACTTGCAAATAATTTATCTGCAATAAGTAAGGTCGTACGATTTGAAAAGTTACTTAGCTTCTAGCCCAAGATCGTTTAAAAGTTGCTCGGTAATGATAAGAGTTCATAGCCAAGGCATAACTTATGAAGCGGGGCGCGAAGATTGGCGAGTCCGAAAAGGCCCTAACAAGGCATGAGGATTCCATTTTATTGCTGAAGATCCAAAGTGATGTGAAAAGCATTATTCCTAAATCAATATGAAGGATCAAGACTCACGACGAGAAGCAATCAACTCCCATAAAGATCATGGAGAAGTCTATCCGAAAAGACCGTAACAAGGTATGGGGATAAATAGATCCAAGTCCGAAAAGGAGGCGGATCGTTGTATCTCAAAATCCCAATAAGAGATTGAAGAAATAATCATGAAGTCGTGGTCAACAAAGTTGGAGTACCCCTCAAAAGTCTCCAAGTGAAGAAACTCTATTAACGATGAGAAGACCATTATCTCAAGAACGTCTCTCGAAGATATGAAGTATGAAGTACATGCCAAATATCGGCCCGAGAAAGGTCTCAAATCGTGAACCAAGTTATGCCAAGATATGAACTTTTTGATATCCCGAGAAGCAGTTTTAAGAGATTTTGTCCTTTAGCTAACTATTGATCAAATCGTCCTACTTTGCTTTCAGCCTAAATAAACTATCGAAATAAGTCCAAAAATGCATCTTCATGATCATTCTAAGACAAAAATAAAATATAAGAGATACACCTAGGAATAAGGGAGTTTAAGCATATAATTAAGCCATGTGTGTAAGTGTTTGAATTGCTAACTTATAATAACAATGATCTCGTTTTAAAGCTTAGTTTGGGGAACGTGAAACTTGAGGGTGATAAATCTTCGCAGCACCAAAGCCCTAATGTAAGTCATTGATCTCTTTGCAAGTTATTTCCATCCTTTGGTGTACTTTAAAGTTTAGTTTCTCTTAGTATTTTAATTTTTGTTTAAGTAGTATTTTAATAAGGCCAAGGTTGATTAATTATGAGAAAAGTGTAAAATTGCTTTATCACTAAGCATTGCATGGGGGCATGGCAATGGTTAAGTGTAGGGGATTTGATAGGTGTGTAAACACCCATCCTTTTACCACTTAATTCTGGCTAAAACAAGACCAAAACACGTATTTAATATCATTTGTTTGGAATTATGCGTGGTTTTTGTGTTTATTGTGTTTTCAGAGCCAACCCGATGGATATTGGAGAAAACATGGGATTGCACGGGATTTATCGCAGAAAAAGACTCAAGATGAAGTCTATTGTCCAAGAGATGCAAAAGATTTGAAGTCACTGGGCCTAATCGAAGATTTATCAAAGAAAAGGACCAAAGATGGAAGATTTATATAAGTCGAAGAAACTCAAGTCTATTAAACGAAGAAATTAAAAGATGAGTTGAATTTAATCGACGACAAATCCCGAATCAGAATCGAAAACGTCAACTTTTCTGAAAAGACGAGAAGACAAGAAGAACGAGAGAAAGCCCACTCACCAACCAAAAGAAAATCCTATAAATAGTCCACCCTCACACATTTTAGCCAGTTAGTTTTAGTTTTCTTTCTCCCCACTTTTCTCTCCTTTCTGTTTCGTAGGTATCATCAACACCACTAGGGTGTTTGGTGATTTTGATCTATGTTTCTCAAATCTTGTAATCTTAATCTTTGTTTGATCTTGTTAAAACATTAATCATCAATACAAGTTCTTGTTTAATCTTTCCATTTCATCTTGTTCATCATCATCTTTTATTTCAAGTTTTCAAGTTCTTATTTGATTGATTTGATCTTTAAAAGGTGTTGGGATTTGTGTTTTTGTTGATGGGATTTGTAGTTTATGGTTAGTAGATGCTTTGTGATTAGTTTATTTAAGTTTTTGGTGAAAAACTTGGTGATTTTTGGATCAAAATTGGTTTCCTTGTTCTTCGGGGTGTAGTTACTGTATTTGTGTTCCCAGGTTCCGGATGAACACCAAAGTTCCGGATGAACACTAAAGTTCCGAATAAACAAGAAAGTTTCGAATGAACATGTTTTTGAAAAGTTCCGATTGAGTTTTCCTTTAAAAGTTCTGAATCAATTGAAAACTTCCGAACGAACTGAAAGTTCCGGATGAACCTAATCTTCCGAATGAACCAAAGTTCCGGATGAGTCAAAAGTTCCGGATGAATGTTTGTTGTTTAAGTTCCGAATGAGTTTTCTTAAAAAGTTCTGAATGAGTATAAACTTCCGAATGAACCAAAGTTCCGAATAAAGTTCCGAATAAAGTTCCGGGTGAAAAGTTCCGACCCAACTTCCGAGCCAAACTTCTGAACGAAGTTCCGAACCAAGTTCCGGGTGAAGTTCCGAAGAAAGTTCCGAATGAAGGATTTTTAGAAGTTCCGAATGAAGACTTCCGGGTGAAAAGTTCCGAATCAAGGTTTAAACTTCCGAATCAGTTTCTTTTAAGCATTTCTAAGTTGAACTTACTGTTTACTGTTTCTTCATTTTGTATTTATTTATTTATTTCAAATTTAATTCTAGTCCATTTAATTGTCATTATCATTAATTTAATTGCTTTTAGATTGAAATTTACATTTTAATACATCTTAAACCTTCAGTAGAATAGAAAATCAAACCTTTTATTTAGTAACCAAGAACAATCATTCCACTTAAGACCGAGATCAATTCGAGAGGATATCGAGAGAAAATTGAACCCATACAAAATCATTGTATCACAAACGATACGGCCTGAGATGTGAAACGTCTGCCTGGGTATGGAAAATTGTGCTAAACTTGAGTCTGGTTTCTTAAGCTTTCTTTAACCGTATTCGGTAACATGCTGTGAAACGTGTATCACGAGATGGAACACGAACCTGAATGTGAACAATGTTATGAATGTGAGCGTACATTTTAAATCATGAATAGCACAGAATATGGGCTGCACCAACATCATAGTGTGAACGTGAGACGTACACGTGAAGGTGAAAGTAACGTACACGTGATTGTGAATGTACACGTGATCGTGAACATGAACGTGATCGTGATTTGCGAACTTGAATTCTATCTGACATGATTGTTGATGGAATACTTATAATCATACGATTTATTGTTGGATTCCCTGCAGATCTGCTACTACGTAATCCTTTCGGATGAAAGAAACGTATAGGATGAGTAAATGTAGACAACGACTTAGATCGTATTATACCCCTTCGGAGTATGTGATAACTGATAACAACCTCCATGGAATCTTATTTCATTTTCGTTCAGAATTTCTAAGAATGACGGTGTTCTATCTTGAACCTCCGGTATTTCAAGCGTCTAGATATGAACATAGTTGTATCAATGTGTTATACTGCTTTCATTAAAATTATGCCTGGGTTTATGGTACATTATGGTGGAATCTGGGTGAATAGTGATGAGAGAATTTGAGTCTTGGTAATTAGATCTCTCCTAGAGCAGGAACTTATGGAATACAACATTTTTGTGTATGTCCTCTCCTTTGTGCGTACACTTAGTCATGGAAAACTAATCGTGAGAACTGTCAGCAATTTCTGCGTTAGTAGTCAACTGAGTTCTAGAAAACTTGTACTTAATGATGGGCGTCGGTCTTGTCCATCTGGTGATGGCCTCCACCTTCGCAGAAAAGTCTGAAATTTTTTTCTGCTGAAATAACGTGGCCCAGAAATGCCACCTTGTTCAGCTAGAAATCACATCCGGAAAGCTGCGTATATAATTTTCTCCTATCGGAGAATCTGCATGATGGTGAGAAAATGATCCTCGTGTTGTTCTCTATAATTTAGTAGATCAGAATGCTATCGATGAATATGCTGATGATTTTGTTTGGAATTCATGGAAAAAATTTATTCATAAATTTCATAATATAGCTGGAGCATTAGGGAGCTCAGAAGTATAAATCAAAATTTAGAGAGACTATAATATGTGCAATAGTAGTTTGGCAAGCATCATGTTCTTTCTCTAACCACTAATGGTAGCATGATCGGGAATTGCTCTGGAAATGTTTATGACATCGTAGCAGATCAAATAAACCTTTTATACGTGAGATGAACATCGATTATGAATGGGATCTTGTAAAATTTTTGGTGATTGATACATGGTCTCATGTTACCGGACTTCTTCCTGATGGACGGAAAATGGTGCACCTTCTAGTGCTGTGCTAGAGCGATTAAAGCCTCGTTCCGGTAGCTCTGGCAGCTAATGTTGCAACTCTTTTAACTCAGCTGAAGTCCTGCGATAAAGAGTTCTGAAAACAGTTTATGTCCTTGAGACAAGGTCGATGTTGAACTCTGTCTCATGTTTAGGAATGAATTTCTAGAAAACCTTCTGGAATGACATCTGGAAGCTTTCGGATAATCTGCTGATCATGAGTTTAAGGAATTTCAAAAGTCGCATCATAAATGGTGACTAGACGTCTTCGCAGCTATAAGATAATAATTCACGTGCTTGTAAAGCTAAAAAATTTTGTACTGATTTTTCTGGCATAAATAAAATGAATATGTTCAGGAGTTAGTAAGGCGGATCTTATCTTCAACTGGAAGGAAAATATTTATAATTAAGGGTGATACTGTGGAGTCTTTTCTGGCTAAGAGGTACATAACTACTTGATTTAAGATAAGGCTGCCATAGAAATACGTGGACTAAACATGGCGAATTTTCACTGAATGTGTTTGTCTGTAACCTCACAGAATGAATTTGTGTGTTTAACCTGAATAATACTCTAGTTGTGGTGACAGATTTTGTTGTTGTTTTTCTGGATCTGATTCATGCGTGGCATAATCGAACGGGTATACCCCCCTCCCTTGGAGGGTACTCTGAATTTCCAAGGGCCTTGTTTAGAAGACGCACTGGAGTTATGAGTTCTGACTCGTACTTGAGAAGATATTCGTATGACGTGTACCATGACTGGTGTCCTGACAAGTGTCTTCCGAAATGATACTTTGAGGCCTGTGTCTTGACTGATGTCTTGACATGTGTTTTTTTTGTAGATAAGTCTAAGTAAGGTTAAGAGTTTCTTTTAACTGTTAGGGTTTGCGGACCGGTTAGACTACTGACCTCTGTATTTCTGGTCACGTCCGTTCCGGAGTTCCGATGGTTACTAACTTATTGATTATTAGCACGGTGGTTGTCACTACTGCTTTGTCTGTCAATTTATGACGGTCATTATCATGACCGTGATTCATGTAACTATTTTGCTGAGTGGCCGGCTCGTTCCGGTTCCCACCCTTCTGAATGAAGGTTAGCTGGGGGTGAGGTAATAACCATTTTTTAATGTCGTTTTCCACAACTCGACTCGAATTGATTAACAAATTTATCACAAGATTAATTGTTCTTGGTTAATAATAATTGTTTGGTAATATATGTCTATCTAAACTAAAAATAGGGAAAATATGTAGGCTAAGGAATATATAGAAAATAAAAACGCAACTAATTCACGTAAAATTACTCTAAAATGCAATAAAATATTAAACTACAAATTTAGATCTAGATGCAACAAAAATAAACTATTATTAAAAATAAATCTAAATGCAAAGTTAATCTAAATGCAAGCACTTAATAGCAAATAAAAGTGACAAAAAATGAAATCACAAAGATAAACTTAAAAATAAAGCATAAAGCTTCAACCTTTTAAGCTTATTAATCTTTTTAGATGATAAAGCTACAAGCTTTATATACTAATAAGCTTAATAATAAAAAAGGTGTAAACTTTAAACTAATAATAAGCTTATCTAAATGAAAACTAATTTTTAAACCTTTTAATCTATTTTTTTAAAAACACTATTAAGATCTAAAACTAATTAAACCGATTTTTATGAAAAATATAACTTTTATGAAAACAATTTAAACTATATTACTCTAAATTATTAAACTAAGCGATTAAGCTATAAAAATAAAAAGGAGAGAATTATGGTAACCGTGGTCCGAAGATAACGCTCTAAAACAACATCAACAAAACATGGCCCGTAAAGTACACGGCCTCCCAAAAGTAACAAAATACGGCCCGTAAAGTACACGGCCAGCCAAATCAATACTAAAGTACATGAACAACCAAATCAAACTTGAACCAAATTAATCAACCATATCAAACTTGAACCAAATTAATCAACCATAAGCTCTCTACAAAACTTGATGAATCGATTCGCGAATATCACAAAAACACAAGAGGTTAGAACAATAAATAGCAACTATTAATTTTTAATAAAGAGATTTAAATGAAACTATTAGATCTAGAATTTTTTTTTTTTATGTTTTTTAACAATTTTATAATTTTTAAACTTAAAACTTATAGATCTAAACTAATTAATATAAAAAAACTAATAGATATAACTATCTTTTATGTTTTATGAAAGTATTTTTAATTTTTAAAACATAAAACTAATAGATCTAAAAAAACTACTCCCTCCATCCCAAAATTATTGTCCACCGACAGAAAATACACAGTTTAAGAAAAGTACCACCTTTTCAGCTTTATCTCTGTTACTTTTAGCAGAAAGAAAGATTTACCCTTAACCATATAATTTAAAACCTTTTTAAAGTTTGTAATTCTGATTTCAACTGAGGGTAATCTAGTAATCTCAATCTAAAATTCCTACCTATTTTTAGAAGTTTTAGAAATGGACAATTAAATTGGGACAAACCAAAATGGAAAGGTGGACTATAAATTTGGGACGGAGGGAGTAATAGATATAAACTAAAAGTACTTAAATAAAAAGCTATCTTATAAATAAGTTGAAAGCCTAAGCGTAGAACTTGTGAGATTTAAAAAGCTAAAAAGCTAATTAAATAATTACTCTAACAATAAGCTAGATCTAGGAAAATAAGGCAACAATAAGCTTGAAATAAGCTTGTATATAAATCTAACTTATAAGGAAAAGGTTATAAAAACTTATCCCAAATAATAAGCTAGATTATTTAGAAAATAAAAAGAAAGGAAGAATGAGAATGAGATAAAAGATTAAGCTAAAAGTTTATTTTTATTAATATGAAAAATCTTAATGGGTAAGCTATTACAAAACTTGAAGGAAAAATACAAAGCTTAAGACTACTATGTTAAAACTATATAAAGAAAACTTGTAAAAATAAAGGGGGAGGGGGCTTTATATAGGCAGCCAATATGGGGGTATTTTTGTATTTTACAATTCGATTTTTTGCTTGAAAGTTAAGCAAATATGAGGACAGCTGGCCTCTCGTCTTGGTTATCTCCGTCTCTTCTAGAAGATATTCAGTTAATTTGTGCAATCACACTCAAATCATGCAAGACACACGCCTACTTTTTCTAGTAATCATCGAAATGCCACATGTAGATCTCCTATATGCCAGCCGCCACTACAATATCTGATTTCTCAGCCACCTCGTACTGACGTGGCGGCGCCGCCGCCACGTGTCAGTCTCTGAGTGGTCGCTGCCACTTCCACGTCTGCCACCTGCAACCTCAGACTGACATGTCAGCGCCGCCTTTTATGACCTTGTACTGATACTGTACATTGCCACGTGTCGTCTCCTATTGGCCAGCCGCCTCCGAAGGTCCGTGTAGAGAAGCATCGAGAAATGTTATAAACATTGATCATACGGCTTAGAGGAATTCCTCTATTCGCTTTTAGACCAGTTTCTAAAACCTGGTACCTGCACATTAATGAAGGGTCAGTGTCACGTGGCGCGCTGGCATTGGCCAGCTGCTGCCACGTGTCGCTGACATCAGCCAGTCTGAACCGGTCTGAAGCGGGTTGAATCGGGTCTGGTCTGAACTGGTCAATGGGGCGGGTCGGTCGACGGGTCGGGTCGGGTCTGGATCGGGTCGGGTCCGGGTCTGGAACGGGTCGGCCACCTGGACCACTCTCGTGGTGACACGTGGCACTAAGTATAAAAACTCAGCTACTTGCCTTAGCCAGGAATCGAACCCTCGCCATTTGGCTCAGGTCTTAGGGCCAGAGATATTGCCAGCTGAACTGGGCAACACCTCTGTTATATACATGCAAAATGAACTATTTGACCCCTTTCTGGCTTGGTTTGACTGCAGCTATTTGACCCCATATGTAATCTTTCTAATAGTAATAAATTTATTATTATTAAAAATAATAATATAATAATAGTAATAATAATATACAAAAAATTACTTATATTTTTTATAAAACTTTATTTTATTTTTATATTTATTAATTTTGGAAAATATATTTTTTATATATATTATTTATATTATTTAAATATTAAAAACTATTTATTTAATTTAAAAACTTAATAAACTTCAAAAATTCATAGAAAATAAACCTTGAGAAGTTACGACAAGAGGTCAGGACCGTTGGCTTCATAATTTTGTGCTCTTCAATGTGGTTTATTAGTATATGACTTTGGAGATTGGCAAAAATGGTCCTTGTTGTAAAATCTTCATCAAATCTTCATCGTTAGCCCTCCAAACTTCATTCTTTTGGCACTTTTTGGTCATTTGACTTTATCTTTGACTTCTTCTTCGATAAATGACCATGAAATACCGTTTTTCATTCCTTTTGATCTTTTGTACCTATTTTACAACAAAAATATAAACCACGCATAATTCTAGCATTTACGATATTAATTACACGTTTTGGTCTCGTTTTATATTGTTTTAAGTGTTAAAAGGATAAGTATTACACACTTATTATGAAGTGTGACATCTAGCTGAGAAAGTAAAACCATGGAATGGAATGGTAGTGTCTGATGATTGAAGTTTATTCTTTTCATTATTTCAATTTTTTAGTTTTCGTCCTTGTTTTGCGGAGTCTTCATAGTATAAACAACCTCATCATCTTGTGGAATCTGCAACGTATCAGCAGCATCAACATTCGTGAGGTCTTCGAAGTGTTATCAGCATCAGTATCTGATAAAATCTTCAACTCACAAGCAGAATCAGCATCTGGTAGAATATCGACAAGTGGAAACGCTTGAGATGATTAAGGATCGATTAACAGTTGCCATGGAGTAATGTATATGAAGTACACCTGAATACTATATGTGAAGTACACGATGAATACTGTACATGTAGTACTACTGAAAATTTGCTGATATGATCGATACTGGTGTCAATCATCTGACATGATCAAGGTAAAGATAAATTTATTTAAACTGTTAGCTAACTGAATTGAAATAACATGATAGGCTGACAATTCCTGCGTAAACTTAATGCTGGTTGTATAGAGGCTCGAAAGTATGATTAAACGGAGTTTCATCGATGGTTAGCATGAAGACATGATTGATGAAGACCGAACCTGATTTATCATGAAACAGAGTTTTGGTGTAATTATTCTATATTTTAGCATGAAAACATCATCACCTTGCTGAAACATAATCCTCATAAAGGAATATGAAATTCTCTCAGCATGAAAACAACATCCACTTGAGAGTATGAAGACTTGATTGATCCAAAGAACATAAATGTATATTCAACTGAGGTTTACATCAACTGGTTTGGATGGCTATGGTTCAATCCAAAAATTTCTAACGAGAGAACATGTGACTAAGTATGGGCGATTTTGGTTCGATCCTTACGTGTCAAAATTTTTGTGAGAACTGTCATGTGTAGAAATTTACAATCTGGGACTAAATATGGTTGGCTGTAGTCTATTTCATACTTGTCAAAAATTTATAAAATGTCATGATATGACAAAGGTGACCAACCATGGATCGGTTCACAAGACAACATTCGAGTAAAAACATGACATTTGACCTGAGAAATGGTGAACACATATGGGTCAGTTCACCTAATAACATTCGATTGAAAACATGAATCTGTCATGAGTAAGGGTAAACGCCTATGGGTCGGTTTATCAATACAAAATCTGAATGACAAGAGTGAACGCCTATGGGTCGGTTCATCAAAACCAAATTCGTAGAAAAGCACATGCGACTAAATATGGCCAGTCATGTACCAACCTTTTACTTAGTAAAAAAACCTATAAGAAAGCTGACTGATAAATGAAGAAAACTGACTGATAAATGCATGAGAAACATGAAAGATAACAAACGCCAAAATCTGGGAAGTTCCTGGTGACTACCCACTAGTAACAGGTCAAGTTTTAGAGCCTACAGGTCAAACCTATACCTCTGATAGCATAATTGTAACACCCCACTTGGATAAGTGGACCGTTACGTGTATTTATGACGTGTCATCAAAGCCTAAGGTAAATGTCCTAAAACATTAAATGACCATAAAGGAAATACCAGAATCAAACATCGGTAATCCAAACATAAGCTCAAAACATGAAAAGTAAATACTGAAGGAAAGGACTAAACAATGTCCAAATACGTAGAACAATGTAAGAAGTGTATAAAGTAAGAAGTCTGGATAGCTTCCATCCAAATGCACATGCTCTCAGAATCCTAAGAGTGTCCTTGTGTATCTGCCGTTAGAACATGAAAAGAACTACAGCATAACGCCCAGTGAACGGATATAAAGCATGATAAGAAATACTGAAATGAAGCAGATGATAAAATACTGAAGCTGTAAGACTGATAAGTAAAGTTGCAGCGTAAACCTGTGTAAAATCTGAAAAGTCTGATTTATAAATAATAAAGTTGAACTGTTATCTATTAAGTCTGAAAACATGTATTTACTGTATTTTAATTGCCAAGAGCTTATATAGGTCATTTGCTGAAACAACTGTTGCATGAATAACTGGAGGGTGACATCGTCATGCTGTAGAGGGGTGACCTCTAAATAATGTGCTGGGTGGAGGGATCAGCTCCAATGTGAAAGATGTAGAGCACACACCACATTCACCTGATAACTTTAAACTGATTGCCTAGGATGCATCCATACACCCCGCTGATAATACTGATAAATGGCCAAGCTGAAATAAATGGGACGCTGCGAGAAATCACTCCCTCGCAGGGGAGTCATGACACCGGTGCCTCTAGTGTCATGGTTACGGTACCTCCGCAACTAGTACAAAAACTGATCATGCTTGTATATAAAGCTCAGGCAATTTATTTAGTTATTAAAATAATTACTGATAAGCTTAAAACATATACTGGGGGAAAATTTGACTATAGATGGGGAATCCTAATCAGGCATAGAAGGAAGTCCTTACTGAAGGACGGCAAATCCGTACCTCGTGTCCAGTAATAAAATAAGAATGAAAGCTGAAGGATCTACTCCGACATCACGGATACTACATAAATAAGTGACGTGAATGAGTTGTTTGATTACTGTTTACTGTTACTGATTTTTATTGTTTTTACTTTAATTTATTTATTCTGGTATTACTGTTTGTGTTTAAACTGATAATATCTGACTATTCGATAATATTACTGATTAACGTATTTTCTGAATTTCCTGGTTACTGTGTAAAATATAATCTGGCATTACTATAAATAGTAACACGCTATAATAAGTAAGTTGCTAACATTAGAAAGATTTCTAAATTTTTTCCTTTGAAAATATTAATTAAATCACACGTTTAAAAATAGTTAATAAGGTAAAATAATATCAGTTAAATTTTTACGAAATAACTAATAAAATCAACCGTTTAATAAATCTATTTATGAAACGTCTTATAAAAGGATTTAATTAATATGATTAATTTCCTCGCGCTTATAATTATTAGTTAACTCGAAAAACCCGTGCTACAACTTTCCCGAGACACCCACGTCTCGGGTTAACTAAACCGGGCCCACTACGTGGTCCCTCTGCTGTTCATCTAGTTCCCACTGCTTTTATATTTCCCACTGCTTTTGTTGTTAAAGTTCCCACTGTTTTTTTGTTAGGTTCCCACTGTTTGTGTAGTAGTTCCCACTGCTAGTGTAGTGGTTCCCACTGCTTACAGACCCAAACACCTCTTTTGCTGTGAGTTAGACCCAAACACCCCCTGTTCGTGTTTGATTCAGGTCTGTGCAATCAAAACAACCCTGTCAAGTTGTTCTTCCCACTGTTTTGTATAAACAAGCACCGTTGTTGGCTCGTGTCCCCTGTTTGGGGTTGTTCGTTCACGGCTGGGCCAAGAGCACACCAAGCCGCCCCTGTTTTGTTTCTGTTTGGGCCGACAACCACCAAGACCACTACCGCCTAGCAGTTGGTCCTAGAAGAAATACACCGAGACACTAAATGTGTCTCGGTTTGTGTGAAACCCCAAAAAATCCGGCCATAAACATATTAATTCATGTTTTAAAAATCAACGTCATTTGTTCTTGACTAACCCATGGATTCAAGATCATAACACGGAAAGGAAATGGAAAATGATTACCGATTTATGTGATCAAATAGCCAAAACACGGACTTGAATTGTTGTTAACCAAAAAGTCAGACCCCTGCCCTTTTCTTGATGTTGTCGTCGGTATACAAGCATATAAAACCCTATTTTATTTTATTTTTGTTTTACTGTTATGAAAAAGGGGAATTCCCCGTATTTTTCCTTTGCATAAAGTGGGTCGGGCTTCCAAAGCCCATTACTTCATTTTCTTGTTCTAAAATTGGTCGCCAGCCTTTACACACATATTAATATGTTTTGATTTTTGTTCGCTTCGTTTATAAACATTTAATTTTTGCGTTCGCGTTTTTAATCCCGTCATGATTTTATTTTATTATTCTAGAGCTAAGTATTTACATAATACTAAATAGTTAAAATTAATTATTTTCTAAATAATTAATTACGAAATGTTTTAATTAGAACTGGGGCTGTGTAATAGCTAACGTTCATGGATTTTTAAAATGGTCAAGATATATGAATAGTTAAATATTAATTATTTTCTGAATAATTAATTACGTCGTGATCTTAATTAAAACTGAGGATGTGTGAATTTAATATTCGTGGATTTAAACATTTGCGTGCGTGTTTGTATATTAATTCTCGTAATATATTCTGACGCGACTTACTTATTTCCTGAATAAATAATGTTTTCGTAATACTTGATTTAACACTGTTATTTATTATCTGAATAAATAATTACGTAACGTTTAAATTAAATTTGTGATTGTCCGTAATTAATGTTCGAGGACTTTTAAAGCGGGTTTTACAAAAAACCTATGAATTCACTCAACTTTTGTGTTGACTTGTAAGCATATATTTCATGAAATTGTGACTGATAACATGGAGCAGCATAAGGATGGCATGAAGAGGCACAAGATTGAAATTATTATTTTAGATTTTGGAACCTCATATTGTAAAACTCTGATTTTAATGATATATAAAGAAAGTTGATTGATCACTCTTTTGAGTTGTTTTCTATTATTATGACTTGTGTTCTATGAAGTAATACCCTAGATCAATGTTCCTCTACGTAAAGATAAAATGGGGGGTGTTACACTCGATTACACCTTTTTTTTATATTTTTGATGGTTTTGATCCAATATGATGCTCAAGAGTCGTCTCCGTTTGTCGAGACAAAATAAATATATGGTGGATGGCAAAGTTTTTAGAAACTTTGAGAATGTTTTATGGAAAAATAAGATCATATTAGACATGGTTTTGTTGTAGAATTTTTGAAGTAAAAATATAAGAACCACGTCCTTGTCGGGTGTACGACTCCTGACAGAAATTCCGGCGAGCTTGGTTTTCGTTAAGATTTAGGAAATAGAATGATGATATACACATTAAGTAAAACCCATATTCGGGGTTACTGATGGTAAGTTATAGAATCTTGTAGTTACATGATTTTTTAATACAATTTGTGGTAAGCAAATGTAATTAACCGAGAATATGAAAAGAGAGAAGGGCATAATTGTCTTTATACATAAATTTTCTGTGTACCAAGTAACAACATCCGTGTACATATCAACGTTAAGTAATAGTTTGAGATTTAATGTATATTATAATTTTTAAACATATAATGTTTATATGTTTGATTATATTTTTGTTTTACTGTGGACCATGTAAATTAATATAAACTCATCTAAATTATTATTTTTCGAATTTCATACTCTTTTTACTTTTGATATTTTATTCTAAATAGTTATATCTTAATTGTTAATCAACAAACCATTTACACCAACCTTACACGTACACGGTTTATAAATTCATGATTTTATAATACTTAATATTATCTTATAAAACAATATTAATTTTTTAAAACTTAAATAGTTACGATGCTCATGAACCCAAGAATTTTACACGATTTTCCATTATGTGATAATATTAATTGATATTTTGTATAAATATTTGGTGCACAAAAGATTTGACTTTGTTTAACTGAAATTTTAGCTATCATTTTCTAGACATTGTGTGTTTAGTAACACATAACGACCTTGAAACAATATATCTACTTGTAATATGTAGAATCTCGTCTATTTATTTTCATCTCACACCGATGTTTGAGGTCTTGCATTCATTTGATATTTATATCCATGTTAATAATAATTTACGCAGATTGCATTGTTTGACTTTACAAGTGTCAAAATAGAAATAGACAATAATTTGTGTCCTTATTTGAATATTTTTAATTATGTGATTTGTTGATTTTTTTAATATAACAATACATGTTGTATTTTTAAAATATAAAGTCTAGAGGGAATAAAGTTTGAAGGGGTCTTTTCTTTATTTTATAAACTTACTAAAAATATGAAATGTTATAAGTTACAGTTAGGTGCATCTAATTTATTTAAAATCTAACCACTAATGTTTTATTAATCCCTTCCTCCTTTTTATGTATTTATTTTCACAAATTCGATACATATATTTGTGTTTTTCATCAAATTCCTCCGCCAAAATTTTTAATTTTGGCTAATTTTGATTTTTTTCCACCAATCATATCACTTGATTTTGCTTATGTGTCAAAATCAAACCATTTGATTGGTCCAACTGTTTTTCTACAACCTCCACTTTTCATTAAAATTCTCAAATAATTTAATTCTCTTATTATGTAAAAGACTAGCTTAAAGACCCGTCTAACGTCGGATATACTTTAAAGAATTTGTTTTGTAATAAATTATATATTAGTAAAGCAAAAAAACAGCAAATGGAAACACGTGTAACCCCGGGTGTATTTTAGACGTTTTTCTGGTAAAAGCAAAAGACATAATTGAACGTAACATGTCCATTAATACATGAAATAAATAATCAGAAAATACATGAATTCTTCGATAAACATTTGAGTTTATAACAATTAAAATAATAAACGTCTACATTTTCATCTTCAATTTTGATGGTCTTGAATAGAAAATGATATATGTGAGCGCTATCCAGTCAATAGCCCAAGTCCATTATGATTTGAGCTATGAAGAACCACCTTAGTGGCATGAAGATAAAATTTTGCAACATCTTACAAATAGATCATGACAGTTAAATGAAACACTTTGGCATGAATCGAATACCTATATTGACCAAAGATTTTGTGCTATAAGCCAAATGTCGGGCATATGATTGTCTTCAACAACATCACATAAGGCAGAGTGTAAATGCAAATATCGCACTAAAACGATATTTACGTTTTAATCATGCTTAACGTTTGGTTAACTACAAAACATCAAACATATTTTTTGTTAGAAATTATAAGCATCATATAAGCTTCTTAAACTATGAACTTATACAAAAATGTTTTACAAATGTATACACAACATGTATAAACACAAAAGGAAAATCTAAATTAAATCCACATAGTCAATGTTAAATTTGTTGTCAGATTTATTAAGTAAAACCAAGCAAGATATAATGGTTTCTTGTGATGTTGGACAAATATTTAATAAGCAACAAAAGTCAGACCAGCCGGACCTCGGCGGACCCACTGGTGAAGGGTCCAACGGGTTTCGAAGGGTCTTGCAGAGTGCCTACAAATTGAGCTTTTGTCCAAGCTTCTAATCACCCCTTTCTATCTAATCTTCTCTCTAAACATAGTGTATAACTAAATTTTTAATCTATTTTGTTCATTCTCTTCTTGCTTGTAATTAAATCCATGTTCAACTCAAGATCGGTCGCGAGAAAACCTCAAGTATAAGCTTTGATCCTTCAAGGATTCACATTGCGTGAAAGTGTTAAGCGTTACCTACACTATGACCATTATTGTACCCATTCATCTATCTACTTGTTTAGTGTGGTTGGTGTTATATACCACAAAGTGTAAGAAATATGTAAGGCATTATTGTTGTGCCTTAAGAACAAGACATCTTAGAATTTGGTGTTGTCCAAGATTGTAAGTTTTTAAGTGAAGGTTTCTCCACTTTTGTGAAGGAGATTCGATTGTTAGTGGAGTAGAACTCCCGAGTGGATAATCGAGGAGTGGAAGTAGGGGCAAGATAATTGAGATCTTGCTAGACCGAACCACTGTAAATAATCGTGCATTGTGGTTTATTTATTTATTGTTTCAAGTCATTTAAATTACTAATCAACAAGTCGTCTATATCTTTTAGCAATCACGAAAATGTTTTTAAGGATACTTAAAACAAATCGATAAAAACTATTCAACCCCCCTCATAGTTTTCTACAATGGCATCAAGAGCTACGTACTCAAGATCTTTAAAGTATATTGTACTTTAAAACTTAAATCGATCCATGGATTCTGAAAATTACAAAGAAGGGTAATCTATGCAAAGACCACCACTCTTTAAAACCAATGGTTTTATTTATTGGAAACATCGTTTAGAAACCTATGTGAAGTCTAAAGATATAGATCTTTGGTATATAACCATTGAAGGTAATTATGCACCAACAGTGAGAAATGTTACCACTAACCAATTTGAGTCGGTTCCTCGCGAAAAACAAACCGAGGATCAAAAGAAAATGTTGGCTAAAAGTAACAAAGCCAAAATGATTCTTTATAATACTCTACCCAAAAAAGAGTATGAAATAATATTTATGTGTCAAACCACTAAAGAAATTTGGCACTCACTCATAGTCACACATCAAGGAAACTCGCAAGTCAAGGATAATAAAATTGACTTACCTGTTCAACAATATGAACAATTTTTTATCCCTGAAGAGAGTCAATTGATGTGGGATTTGCTCGTTTTAATACTATTATAACATCACTCAAATCACTTGACGAATCTTTCTCCAACAAGAATTTTGTTAGGAAATTTCTGTGGGCTCTTCATCCAAAATGGCGAGCTAAAGTCACACTGATATAAGAATCTAAAGACCTTTCAAGCCTATCACTGGACGTACTTATTGGCAACCTTAATGTGCACGAAATGGTGATGGAAAAGGATTCCGAAATCATCAAAGGCAAGAAAGACAAACACAAATCACTTGCCTTGAAAGCCCTCGTGGAATCTAGTGATGAGAAGATTCAGACAGTGATGACGAAAAATATGCCATGGCCGTACGTGACTTTAAGAAATTTTTCAAAAGGCGAGGAAGACTCGTAAGGAAACCACTCGACAACAAGAAAGTGTCTCGAAATCCATTTGATATCAAGAAGCCTAAAGATGAAATAAAATGCTTCCAATGTGGTGATCCCAATCACTTTATTGGTAATTGTCCAAAGGCGAAACAAAAGACACAAAGAGCTTTCGTAAGTGGTGCATGGAGCACTAGTGATGATGAAGGTGACAAATCCAAAAAGGAAAAGCT
Organism: Glebionis coronaria; assembly: GCA_025667525.1. Taxonomy (NCBI): domain Eukaryota; kingdom Viridiplantae; phylum Streptophyta; class Magnoliopsida; order Asterales; family Asteraceae; genus Glebionis; species Glebionis coronaria. The sequence continues at coordinate 411,063,788 of CM046878.1, forward strand.
AGCTCTTATGGAACACGAAACTAATGAGGTACATTATGAATCTTCTTACTACTCTTCTTCACTAGATGACGATACATTAAAAATTGAGTACAACAATATGTGTGAATTAAGCCTTAAAATTATAAGAAAAAACAAACTCTTAAAAGAGAAAAATGAAAACTTAGAAAAATAAGTCTATGATTTAAAGGATAAATTGTCAAGACTAGGAAAAGGTATATCATCCAAAGACAAATGTGAAAAGTGTGAAGAGCTAAATAGCAAAATGGAGAAACTAAAAACTAGTCACGAAGCGCTAACCAAAAAGTGTAAAATTCGCAAAATTTAGCAAAATACAAATTACGTTGATGAAATGCTTAACTATCAAAGAGATAGCAAGAATAGAACGGGGTTGGGGCCTGACAAACAAAATGTATCTTCTAGCTCAAAGACGACACCGCAAAACAACATTTCTAAAAATGTTGTCACAGAGGGCCACGGACCCCACCGGACCCCTTTTCATAAGGGTCCGGTTCCTGTCAAAGGGTCCGTGGGTCAGTTTGATGAACAATGGAAAAACCACGTCGAAATTTTCGTTATACCTAGAAAACCTAAAACATTTAATTTAAAGAGATATAACACAAGGTTTAGAAATATGGAAACAAATGATAGAACTAGTGATGTCCAATATCAACCGAGATTTTCTTATCCCAAACGCCCCTTTCCGAGAAGTAATCAAAATGTTCTAAGTAGATATAGTCAAGTACCTTTTAACTATGATTACCACAACCAATTATCTCTGGGAAATTTAGAACCGTGGGACGTATTTGGTAATACACCTATCAAAATTTCCATTAGAAGTATGTTTAACCCAAATAGACCCATGAGACAACGGGGACCAAATGCTTGAGTTCTATAATATGTAGGTATGCTTGAAGGTTCGACTTGAACCCGACGAATGGACTAAGGACAGTGGATGTTCAAGATACATGACGTGAAATAGGAATCTCTTCAGCACCTACTCACCAACAGACGGAGGTAATGTTATTTTTGGTGGCAACATCAAAAGCAAAATAATAGGCAAAGGTATGATTTCTAATGACCATATTACCGTTGATAATGCTGCTCGCGTCGAAAACTTAGGATTTAACTTACTTAGAATTAGTCAACTTTGTAGTAACAAATGCAAAGTTTTGTTTGAAGAAAACAATAGCAAAATACTATAAGACGGAATAACAATTGGAAAAGGAGTTAGGAAAAATAACATATATATCATGAAATTTGACTAATCAAAAGATGTTATTTACTTGGCCACAATAGATGACACTTCTACCCTTTGGCATAAATGACTTGGTCATATAAACATGGGACTTTTACAAAATTTGGCTAACAAAGATCTTGTGAGAAATTTACCAAGAGTAAAATATGATCAACATTTTTGTGATGCATGTAAAATTGGTAAACAAACAGACGCAAGCCATAAGGATAAAAATGTGGTCACCACAACTAAGTGTTTTGAACTCCTACACATGGACTTGTTCAGTCCATCCGTCGTTTTGGAGGAAATCTTTAAACCTTGTTGATCGTGGACGACTATTCTAGATTTATTTAGACAAAATTTTTGAAACTTAAAAATGAAGCATTTAATCATTTTGGGATTTTAAGTAAGAAAATTGAAAACCAATTAAAATATTGAATTGTTTCGATTCGAACGGGTCATGATCGGGAGTTTGACAATGAAATGCAATTCGGAGCCTTTTGTGACACCAAAGGTATCACTCACAATTTCTCGGCTCCAAGAACACCTCAATCAAACGGGGTAGTTGAACGCAAAAATAGAACACTTCAAGAAATGAGTAAAACAATGTTAAATGAGTCAAACATGCCTCAAAAGTTTTGGTGACATGCGGTTGATACCTCAACTTATATTCTAAACCGGGTTTTAATTAGACCACTTCTAAATAAAACTCCATATGAGATATTAAAAGAAAGAAAGCCGACAATTGGTTATTTTAAAGTGTTTGGAAGTAAATGTTTTATTCTTAACACTAAGGATTATATCACTAAGTTCGACCCAAAGTCATACGAAGGAGTATTTATTGGATATTCTCAAAATAGCAAAGCTTATGTGATGTTAAACAAACAAACCACGTGTGTCGAGGAATCGTTGAACATAACCTTCGACGAAAGCCCACCTCCTTCTAGAAAATCAACTTTGGTAGATGATGATTTAGTTTGAGGCCAAACTAATAACCAACAAATTGATCTTGAAAATAACAAGGGAAATGAACCATTAAAAGATTAACCTTTAAACATTAAAGAATCAAAATGACATTCTTTAGAAAATGAAATCGGTAAATTAAATGAACGAACCTTAAGGTCTCAAGCTCAAACGAAAGTAATTTATTTTGTTTTGTGTCTCAAATTGAACCTAAAAATGTTGATGAAGCCATAATTGATGAAAGTTGGGTTCTTGCTATGAAAGAAGAATTAAATCAACTTTTAAATAACGATGTTTGGTACTTGGTACCTAGACCTAAAAATCAAACAGTTATTGGGACAAAATGGGTCTTTTGAAATAAACTAGACGAAAATGGTATTTTGTCAAGGAACAAGGATATGCTTGTTGCTCAAGGTTACAACCAACAAGAAGATATTGATTATGACGAAACCTATGCTCCGGTTGCTCGTCTTGAGTCCATAAGAATTTTACTTGCTTATGCATGTGTTCATGACTTCAAACTTTATCAAATGGATGTTAAAAGTGCATTTCTAAATGGTTCTATAAACGAGGAAGTTTATGTTGCACAACCTCACAGTTTTGAATACTATGAAAAACCTAATCAAGTTTATAAACTTAAAAAGGCTCTTTATGGTCTCAAGTGATGCCGTATAGCCCAAGGCATGGTATGACCGACTTAAGTCCTTTCTAATTGAACACAATATTCAATGGGTCTAGTGGACAATACATTGTTCACTAAGAAAAAGGAGTCACATATAATTATTGTTCAAATATATGTCAATGATATTGTCTTCGGGTCTACATGTCAAGAACTTTGTGACGAATTCTCTAAAATGATGCATGACGAATTTGAAATGAGCATGATGGGAGAACTTAACTTCTTATTGGGTTTGCAAATTAATCAAATGGAAGAAGAGATCTTCTTTAACCAATTCAATTATATAAAATAAATGCTTAAGAAATTTGGTCTAGAAGACTCTAAACAAACAAACACTCCAATGTTGATAGTACAAAATATCATGGTATGATTAGAAGTTTACTTTATCTAACGGCTAGCAGGCCAGATATTATGTTTAGTGTTTGTATGTGTGCACGTTTCCAAGATAATCCGAATGTGTCACATCTTGAAGCGGTCAAAAGGATTTTTAGATACATCAAAGGAAAAACTCACCTTGGATTATGGTATCCCAAGGGAACGGGAATGGAAATCATTGTTTATGCGGACTCGGATCATGCCGGTGACTATGTCGATAGGAAAATCACAAGTAGTGTTTGTACATTTATCGGATGTTGCCTCACTTCATGGTTCTCAAAGAAGCAAACCGCACTAGCCATCTCCATAACCGAAGCCAAATACGTGTCGACGGGCAAAGCATGTCAACAAGCATTGTGGATGAAACAAGCACTTATCGATTACGCCATTGAGTTAGAAGACATCAAAATCTTGTGTGACAACAAAGGAGCTATCGTCCTCATCATGAATCCCGTCTTGCACGCTCGAACCAAGCACATTGAAATCCGACACCACTTTCTACGTGACAACGTCCAAAAAGGTAACATCTCTATTGAAAAAGTATCTTCGGAAGATAAAATAGCCGACATTTTAACTAAATCACTAAAACGTGAGCCCTTTAATCTCTTAAGACTAGGCTTAGGCTTAATGGAACTTTCTTGTTAAAACTAAAAGTTTTCTGTCATCAGACCCGACGGACCCCGTCAGACCCCGTCGGACCCTTTCCCCTTTGGGTCCGTGTAAGGGTCCGTGTGTCTGAGACTTTTTAAAAAATTAGTATATCAGTCAAAACAAACACAAAAGAAACAACACAAAACCTATCTTTCTATAAAACACGAACACCGTCATCAAAAACTCATCTCTCCACCAATCCTAAGGCTATTTCATATATTTTCTTTGTGCAAATCAATCACTGTAAGTGTATCTATCTCTTTTATTCTCTCTTATTATCACATTATCCCAATTCTGAGTCTAAGGTTCTTTTTAATTGCACAAAATTAAATTTGGGGATTCACTTAGGGTAGTGAAATTAACCATTGCATTTCTTTATGACAACATAAAAACACTTTGCATGCATAAACCCATGAACAAATTACTAGGAATTGCTAGGAATCCATATGAAAATTTTCCAACAAAAATTCTTCTCACTAATTAGGTCATACTAAATCCGTTTTTCAAATATTGTAAATGACAAACATCCCAAAACGAGTTTTATCCTTGCATACAAGTCTCATGAACGCTAAATAATCAATATGCATTTTCGGGTACGTTCATTTGAAGCTAAAGTGAAAATAAAGGAGCGTTTGGGTTATCTCAAAATTGTGCATTATATATACTTTCAAGAATTGATTATTGGTCGAGATAACCGCACCTACACATTGCATATAGGCATACACTAGGTACGAGATTGCCTAAAATTCAAAGAATTAGACTAAATTGATAAAGATTTGCCTTAAGACATAAATGCCTCCCACATGGACCTACGACACAAAGATACCGCAAGTTATATCCCTAAGTTTCACATGTCAAAACATCTCACCTCTAGTCAAAGAGAACTATGTAGAGAATTAGAAAACCGCACTTTCCATGAGTGTCTCCTTCTCCATCACTCCTTCACGTATAACACCGATATTCGTTAAGTCTTTTCTAAAATCAACTTTGATTGCCTATTGGACATGATTGAAATTTTTTTTCCTGAATTTGTTCTAGAATTCTACATGTCCGTAAAGGTAACTTTTGATGAAAGCCATGTCCTCTTTGTAAACTTTAGAGCAGATGGGATCAATTACTCATATTCATTAGACCTGTTTGCTAGCACTCTTAGGATCCCAAACCAAGGAGCATGCTTTTACTCTAAGCTTCATTCTCTTACCGCCCTTGAAAACAGTAACATACATAGGGATGCTCAACATAGGTATAACACTAGATTAGATGACAAGGATTTAGTGAAATCTACTCTCTTTAAACGCCACGTTGATGACACTCGCCTTTCCAACACAAGGAAAATCATTAAAAAGGACCCATACGGTATGGAAGCTAAAGAAATTAAAGATAAATATGAGAAATCAGAAATGATTCTGGAGATGCAATGTTAGTGTTTGGTAGGAAATAAAGACAACATCGACACATGTGAAAGTTACATGCTATATTTTCTTGAAACTGAAAAACCCTTTAATCTTGCTTACTATATTGCAAACTGGATGTCTCATATCCGAAGTCTATCCACTTTTGTTCTTCCATATGGTATGTTTCTCACTCGCCTCTACCACTCGATAACACCTATTCCTTCAAGCCCTAGTAGACGTCAAGGAATATATCACCTTGTTGATCGTGTTATGACCTTAATTAGTGATCAAAGAGTAACAAGACCTTTAGCAACTCAATCTAGAGGTAAAGGAAAAAGGCCACAACATCCGACTAGTTCCTCATCTTCGGGTAGTGAAAATGATGGTCTCCCTAGCTCTAGCTACCCCCTTCAGACTATCTTAATAGATTACCCAAAATCCCTAATGCCTCCGCTGAGTTCAAACAAACCAAAAGGGATGTTCAAATGTATTGGAATATTTTTCACCAAGATGTAGAAGAAGAAATGAAAATGAGGCATGATAGTATGAATGGGTATTCATGAACTTTGTTCCAAAGGTCAAAGCAATGGTGTTATGTAAGAACACTTTAAGCACTTATGTTTGTTTTTATATTTCACTTATTATGCTAACTATTTCTAATGAATTGTGATAGGATTAACCAAATTTCTTGCATGATGCATGGAATCATTGCTCATGTTTGGCAAACACAACTGGAACGCTAAAAGTTACATTCTCTTACCCTTGACAGTCAACTTATGGTCAAAATTTTATGAAACATTGTTCCTTACAATTACCAGCCCTAGAACACCATGTCATGAGTCAAAATTGCCTCATTCTTCAACACTTCAAAATTTTGGTCACAGGCAAGTAAGAGATGTAACACCCCCATTATTATCTTATAGCAACGGAAGCTAATTTGGGGTGTTACTTCATAAAACACAAGTCATAATGATAGAAAACAACTCAAAAGAGTGATTAAATCAACTTCCTTTATATATCATTTAAAAACAGAGTTTTACAATACGAGGTTCCCAAAATCTATATCAATAATTTCAAGCTCGTGCCTCTTCATGCAATCCTTATGCTGCTTCATGGTATCAGTCATAATTTCCTGAAATATATGCTTAAAAGTCAACACAAAGGTTGAGTGAATTCATAGAATTGTAATAACAGTTTTGAATACATGTCTACCACCTCGAGCTACATTACTATTCGTTCACATAAAGCTATGTTTTGTTATGCTAAGTTCATGGCATCAAAACTAACGGAATTCACCAAAGTGACCGTCGTGAAAAGAGATCATGACAAGTATCCTACTGGTCCAGGTTACCCATTAACTCTAATAAAGTATGCTTGATTACCCACTCGAACATGTAACAAAAATAGGATTCGTTAAACCCAATAGATCTAAGTAGGCTTGATTACCCACTAGTACAGGTAACACAAACCGGATTTGTAAAATCCAATAGATCTATTTTACCATATTAGCGCACACGGATGTGTTTAATGAGTCATGAAATTTTGGTAGAAAGTAACAGTTTGGGCACTGTTGCAATAACATATCTTAGTAAAAGCATACAGTTCAAAAACACATGTATTCTAGTTTTAGCATATATCCCCCTCACGGGTTTTCAAATCATTTGTAAAGCATTTAAAAGTGAGGCTATGAAATCACTTGGCATCGATAGAGTCTGAGCTACATCAGATGTATTTCATTCACAAACAAACAGCTTGGTCTCACGACACAAACCTGGATTAACACATTTTCTATAGTATCAAGTCTGTGACCTTTAATTTAATACTACGTATTCTTTAATTAATATTTTGTTGTAATTATAGCATCATTATTAGGGCCATCATAATCAAAAGCCATTCTATCAATGTTTGAGGAGCGAGGGCACTTTAAATCGTAAACTCAACCACTCAGCCAGTGTAAGTTTGTGGACTTATATTTTGATAGTCGTGTGATAGGATCGAACTCGAGATTACGGGATTGCACACAATACGTAAAGAGTTAATTTAATTAATAAATATATTAAGTATTAATGAATGTCAAATAAATGTATAGTGAGTGTAACTAAAGGAAAGAAGTTTGGAAGTTACCGAAACACCCCTAAGGGGTGTTTTGGTCGGTCGGTTATGGGATCTAAGGGGGTGGGGGGGGGGGGGCAAAAGTTGCCTTTTATTTATCTTGGCTAGGCCTATAAATACACATCCCTACACCTCATAATTCACACAACAATAATCTTCCCCTCTTCTATCTCTTTGGTCCGATGGCAAAAGAACCCACAAAGGGTTGTTTGGTTGGTTTTCTTGGTTGATCAATTGTGTATGTAATTTAGTCCTAGCCCCTCTCTAGGGTTGTTGGATAGATTATTTACAAGCGTTGTAGCTTGGTTTTCACGTGCTAGAATCATGGTTAGCTCGTAGTATTACGTGTGTACAAGGTCGTAATAGTTTTACTTTAGACTATATCTTGGTGTATACGATATTAGCCCGAATTGGTGATTCATTCTTCATCTTGTGGAATTGCTTTAGCGTAAAGGTACGTAACCCTAAATCGATTAATTATAATTATGTTATTATTATGATTTTGTAAATCGCTTTCGATATATGTGCTTTGATCTCGTTTAGGGTTTTATATAATTGTTATGATAGTAATAAATCAACAGTGGCATCGAGAGCCGTTTTAACATGTTATAATTATAGAAAATCTAAAGTTTTTTAACTAATAATTGTTTTGAGTTAAAAAGTACATGTTTTTTAGGTTTTCTTAAAGTTAGGGTTTTGTTTTTTTAAAAATTAGCGTTTTGTCCGAATTTTTAATTAAAAAAAAGTGAATTGTTTTGAAACCCTAAATTACATGTGGGATAAATTTTGATTATATTGCATGATTAATTGTTATGTCGTGCATGGTTACGATCCGTAGAGATTTAATTGTTAAGTTTTGTGGGAATTCCATGATTACATGCATGTTTTCATGGATCGTAAAATTATATGTTTATATGATTTTATATGCTACGTGATTTGATTCAATAAATTTAGAATTATGGAAGACTTTTATATAGAGATATAAAGACCTAGATTTGATGATTATTTAATAAATTGTATGCATGTGGGTATTTGGTTTATTTGTTGCACATATAAATTGTTATTATGTTTTCTATGATTTAGTTTTTTTACTTGTTTATATAAAATTGTTGAATTGTTGTAAACAAGGATTTTTTTGAAAAGAAATAATATGGACTAAATCATATTAAAATAATGATTTGTAAGAGATTTAGATTACATAAGATTAAGTTGATTGGTGAATTGCATTAATAATCTAACGGCCTACTCTTTTTGACAAACTATAAAGTGGATATAACGCACTGCTGGTCAAGTACCCGGTTAAGAAAAGAGGTTTTATGCCATTAGTCGCTGACCAAATTCTCGGCTCGCTTGTGCGTCAAATTGCAATTACCTACAAGTATTAATTGAATTATACCTTAAGGGTGATTTACCACAAATTCACATCCGAACCACAATGAATAAGGGTATTGCTTTGTGCGTAGCCGAGTTCTAGCAATGTACGATGTGATAAGTTATGGGTAAATTCTTTAATTGGTTTTAACTAATACCTCAACATAATTTATGTAGAAATTTAGTCTCGTGAAAAAGTTTATTAAATTTTTTATTAAACTTATGCTATGGAGTTGTATGCATGCTTCTCCATACATTGATTTTGACATAAAAATTTATACCCTTAAAATTTAAGTCAAATACTCCTAATTGACAAACACTTGAAATTACTTCGTCATCAAATGAGATTTTTGGGTGATGTTGTGATGGAGAGAAAACCATTTGTAGAATGAGAATTCGTATGATGGTTTTATGTTACTCAGATTAGATGACTTAATTAAGTTACTCAGTGAGATCTGGAAACTTAATGCATTCAGAAGGGATGAAACATGTTTACAATGCAAAACGTTTTTTGGCAATGTATATCCCTTAAATATCTAGATCAACTGATGTAATGGATCTATGTCAATATAGTTCTCGAGTTCAAGAAAAATAATATAGTTTTAAACCAGGGTAATTTTATTTTCTTGAAAGTATTTTGTTATAAAAAAATACTAATATTTGAACTTATTTATGTAGAAATGGCTTAACCCGAAAACAATATGACTATAAGTTACGCGTTCAAAGCTTTCTTTGATCGTCCTGAACTTACTGGCCCAAACTTCAATGATTGGTATCGCTCACTAAGAATTGTCTTGAGAGTAATGGGTACTATCGATATTGTTGGAAACTCACTTTATGTGACGACATTTAAGAATTCCCGTTAGTTATCATAGTCACGCACATTTAGTCTAGACTAGGCTCGTTGTAAAGTGTGTGACTATATATACCCCTCCTTAGCTTCCAAGGAGGGGTGTTGATTGTTATTTTATTCATTTGGGAATACACACATTTTACTCTCAACCTCTCTTTCTCTCTCTCTAAGCCAACAATGGCTTCCACCACCACTTACCACCACATTAGACCACCAGATCCATAATAGCTTTTCTACATTTGGCATCAGAGCCACGGTTCCATCCTTGGATCGTGTTTATATACTCGATTTTGGTGGTCTAATTTATTCTTGAGTCTCGTTATATAATCATTTTTGTCTGATTTTGTCACAAATTTTTTGTCACGACTTGTTATGATTTTATCTAAACAGGTTACATTGTTTTAGCATGTCATATCACTTTTGTCTGGTCCATTTCTGATATTTTCACTGGTCAAAGTTGGTTCATAACCGTCTCCATCTATCCACGGTTTCACTTTTTAGTGGAATGCGTATATGGTCTAAGTCGGTTTCACTGGTCAAAGTTGGTGGAAATGATTACTTATCTGTTTTTTTAACAGCATTTTTCTGGATTTTTTTCTGGTAATTTTATGAAGATGATGGTGAAACCCATATTTGCCAGAAAAATCCTACCCAGAATCAAGATCCCTGAAAAAACGGAACAAGGACCACTTTTGGACTCTGCTACATGGTACAATCGCATTATTGCGATGGGGTGTTTTTCACACATTCCGATGGGCTCGCCATACCCATTGCGATGGGACTCATTCCGATGAGTCACATTGCGATGGGTGGCTGACCTGTCGCAATGGCATAAGACACGACGTCATGCTGCCCATTTGTTCTCAACATTGCGATGGATTTTATAGAAGATATTGCGATGAATTTTTTTTTTACAAAAAATTTATTGCGATACAAAGTCTTGACAGCTTGACTCGTTTAACACTTGACCCGAGACCAAAACTATGACCAAGACTGAGATGGAATGTGTGACCAAGCAGAACTTAACCTAACCAAGACTGAAACCCATCTCAACCGAGTCAACTCGGTCATTACCGAGTTGACTCAGTCAAACTCACTGAGTTGACTCATATACCAACCTTTTTACACCTCAATCTCCAAAACTAAACCTAATACCCTTCGTCTCCTAATCCCATCTAGACTCAAACCAAAACACATCAAACCAGTAACTTTACCTTAATCTCAGACTCTTTAATTTTCGTGTTCATTCATTAGATTTCATTAATCAAATCACACGTAAAATTAAGCATCATCACCGATTTATTATGTTTGGGTATACACCCATTTTGATATTTGAAATATAAGAAAGATTTTTAACAAGCTTGTTAAAATCTGCTCTTGATTTCGATTTGACTCAAAAACCAACACGCAAACACATAATCTTACCCGAGACCATTTATTACGATCTTGCAGCTTTTTAACAAGAATACTTGAATTAAAAAATAAAGATTCGTTGAAGAGCTTATGATTCGAGCTTCGCATGTCAAGGATTCATGAGATTGTTTTATGATAGGGTTTGATGAGATTAGATTAGATGAGTGCAAAGGGGGCGGAGGTTACAAGGAAGGGAGTCATGAGTGTTTTTGGGGGGACGGAGTACACAAGATTATTGGGAGATGAAGGATTTGTTAGGGGCGGATGTTCATTATGATGAGATGAGATTGATGATTATTTCTTGTGACTGAGGAGGTATAGCAAAGATGGGGGCGGAGTTTTTTAGAATGTGATTAGGTTACCCTAATTTTTAGGGTTGGGGTTATTTAAATCAAAAGTTTGGACCGGTTTTGGACAGGTCATGGACCGGGTTTCACATTTTATCACTTGGGCCAGGCCATGCGATTAGGGCCATGAAGACTTATTGATGGACTCACAATTGTTTTAAAATTGGAATGTTTTAAACCGTGTGTTTTAATAACACATACACACAAATGTTTTTAAAAAAATTTTTAAATAAATTTATTGTGTATTAAGTTTTAATTCATTGTGACATCGGGTCGAGACAAAAAGTGTCGAGATATTGTTAAGGAGAATAGATGCTCAAACAAGCAAATTCCTTTTTTGAATTTGTAGTTTTTTTGTCGCATTTGTGGTTCTTTAGTTCTTTCTTGACACTGATGGGCTGACGAGAAATGTGACGCGACAAAATGACGTGACAAATGTGACAAGAATTTATTTTGACGAGACCAAGAAAGAATGGGTGATTTTTTTAGTGGCTTCAGATTTTGTTTGATCGGGTATTAATTACGTGACGTTGAAGACGGATTTTTCGAAGGCGTGTATTTATTTTATCTTTTACTAGATAACTTGCCCGTGCTTAATCCTAGAATGAAGACTTGGTTATCTGGTTTCCGGGTTCGGGGTGGATGGTTGATGACTCGGATAACTATCACTTAAAGGGGTTACATTGTTGTACTCAGTGTCACGCGCTTTGTCGACGTGGATAATTTCAAGAGGTGTTGTGCTTATAGACTTCTTCAATGATGCATTGAGTACTTAGAGATTTCTCCACCGTTCTTCATTCAACAATAGTGCAAGCTTAAGTCACAAGATCGAAGGATTTTTATTCAGCTTCACATTTGACGTATCTGGTTCATTCTTTCAGTGGTCACTTCAAATTGCTTTCATGTGGTATGGTAAAGGTGGCCATGGAGAGTATATGAGAAGAGATTTTCGATCAACAGCTGATTCTCACAAAATATATAATTCAGCTTATTTATTATTCTCACCAGATTTCAGGTTCATGTGCGTACAATTTAATGATGGTTCCGAGTTTCGAAACCATCAAGGGGGAAGAAGAAGACACATTGAACGCACAACGAGTACACGTGATGAACTTCATACCTTCTTTTGATTTGAAGATATTCCGGGATGACATTTGTCATAGCCGCAGAGAAAATCAGTGTTTTAACTCGTGTCGTTATCAATCTCCAAACGGTACACTACTGATTCGAGGTTTAATTGTTTGATTGTTGCAATTAAACATCATCATTATCCTATATGCATTCCCGGGACTTAATTGACTCTGGTGCATCTCCGGAAGAAGACGTGTGCATTTCTGGGACTTAATTGACTCTGGTGTTACGATGTCAACTTCATGAATGGGATAAAGTGTCCACTTCAGTATTTGAGCTTCATAATTGGGATTGATTTACCTTCTTCAACTATGTGGGGGAAGAAGTGTCTTGATTCTTTCTGGTATGCATATCTTGAACTCTCAGGGGGAAGAAAAATTTAGAAAAATTATTCAAGCGTGAGATGAGAAGTTGTTGATCTACTTGGTGTACCCCTTACCATCAATCCCTCTTAGCAACATTATCATGTTATATGATGGGATTTGCTAGTTAGATTCCGCTGTGCGCTTAATCATTCTAAGCTTTATTGAAAGCTTTGAAGTTGCTTACGAGGATTGTTGGTTTAGGGGGAAGCTATTTAAAATGCTTCTACATCAAGTTTACGTGGCATGAATTAGGGGGAAGCTAATTCAGAAGCTTCTCCTTAACCAAAAGTGTATGGGTTACTTAGCTCGTGCCGTTACAGTATTTCTACTACAAGTTAAAGATGAGTCGTTTTGAAGTCAAAGGCCTCAGAAGACATCATCAGCATTGGATGCTTCATGGAAGCTCTTGTTCTTAATTATTTTGTACTTGATAGGTAGAATATTGTAAGGAATTCTACACGTCGTCCCATGGGGGAAGATTGTTGGAAACTCACTTTATGTGACGACATTTAAGAATTCCCGTTAGTTATCATAGTCACGCACATTTAGTCTAGACTAGGCTCGTTGTAAAGTGTGTGACTATATATACCCCTCCTTAGCTTCCAAGGAGGGGTGTTGATTGTTATTTTATTCATTTGGGAATACACACATTTTACTCTCAACCTCTCTTTCTCTCTCTCTAAGCCAACAATGGCTTCCACCACCACTTACCACCATATTAGACCACCAGATCCATAATAGCTTTTCTACAGATATCTTGACTACTCCTTATCCGGAGGATCTTGCTGAAGGAGCATCTGGTGCGCAAAGGCTTGAACACGCTACTAATACTAAGAAGCACTCTGAGGTGGCTGCTTTAATGTTAGGAAAAATGGCTCCTCCACTTCAACAGAAGTATGAGCTATTTTCACTTAAGCAAATGCTTGATGAGCTTAAGGCTATGTTTGAGAAGCCGCAAGCTGTAGAGATCTACGATTTGGTAGATGCTTTGCATAGTTGCAAGCAAGCTCCTATAAAGTCTGTAAGTGCCCATCATATGGCGATGAGGGGTTATATGGAACAGCTCATTGCACTAGGACAACCCTATGATCATAATACGGCTATCAACTTTATCAATAGGTCCCTTAACAAGGACTTCAATGATTTCGTTCGAAACTATAATATGCATTGCACGGGGAAGACAGTTAATGATTTGCATGCAATGCTCATTGACTATGAAAAGGGGTTGAAAGACAAGGCAGCTACCGCTACGCCTTCTGTACTAACCATACAAAAGGGTAAAGTGAGTAAGCCAATACCGCAAGCGAATAAGAAGAAAGGCAAAGGCAAGGGTAATAAGAGCAAACCAGTTGCGACTTATTCAAAACCTAAGCAGAACTTTGTCAAGAGGAATAAATCGCAGAAAGATGAGACTTGTCACCATTGCAAGGCAAGTGGTCACTAGAAGAGGAATTGCCCTCTTTACCTCGAAGAATTGCGAGAAATAAAGAAGAAGTCTGAGCAGAGCGCTGCAGCTTCAGGTACTTTATTTATGATTTGTTCAATTTAACATACAAATTAAATTCCTGGGTATATGATACGGGATGCGGTATTAACATTTGTAATACGCAGCAGGGATTTAATCTGGAAAGGAAGTTATCTTATGGGGAACAATTTCTACAAGTGGGCAATAGTGCACAAGTAGTAGTTGAAATTATATGAACATTCGATCTAGTTTTGCCTTCAGGATTAGTACTGAGATTAAATGATTGTCATTATGCACCTACAATTTTTAGGGGTGTTATTTCCTTTTCTTGTTTGTTAAATGATGGATTTGTTCACACGATTGATAATAATGGAATTTTTGTTTGGAAAAATGGTATTTTCTATTTTAATGCAATTTATGTGAATGGTGTGTTTGAATTAGACATGCATGATAATGAATCCAAGAACAATAAATCTGTATTTAGCATGAATAAGAAGAGAAAGTTTGACAAGAACTCTTATCTGTGGCATTGTAGACTTGCCATATTAGGAAGACTCATATACAAAAGCTTCAACATGAAGGTCTTTTAGAAAATATCAATGATGAATCATTTGATAAATGTGAGTCTTGTATCTCTAAAAAGATGACCAAGAAACCTTTTAATAGAAATATTGGAAGAGCTACTGATCTACTTGGACTTATACATACTGATGTGTGTGGACCACTTAGACATACGTCAAGGAAAGGTTCTAGCTACTTCTGAACATTTACGGATGATTATAGCCGGTATGGTTATGTTTATTTACATAAGCATAAACATGAGGAATTTGAAACATTCAAAGTGTTTAAAGCAGAAGTAGAACTGCAATTAGGGAGGAAGATTAAAGCTCTTCGTCTGATAGAGGTGGTGAATATTTAAGTCAAGAGTTTATAGATTATCTTAATGAGAATGGAATTGTTCAGCATCTTACTTCTCCCTATACTCCATAACAAAATGGTGTATCTGAAAGGATAAATCGTACATTATTGGATATGGTGCGGTCTATGTTTAATCTTACAAATTTATCTTTATCATTTTGGGATTATGCTCTAGAATCTGTTGTTCGCATCTTAAATATGGTTCTCACAAAGAAGGTTAATAAGACACCATATGAACTATGGCATGGCAAGAAGCCATGTTTGTCTTATTTCAAGGTCTGGGGTTGCGAGGAGTATGTGAACGTGACTCGAATGACAAACTCCAACAACGATCTATAAAATGTATCTTTGTAGGATACCCTAAGGCAACTATGGGTTACTACTTTTATTATCCACCTAAGAACCAAGTGATTGTTGCTAGGTATGGAGACTTCCTTGAATCTGATCTTGTTAATCAAGAATTCAGTGGGAGAAATTATGATCTAGAAGAGAGTCATATAGATACATTGCCTTCTGAAAACACTAGCGATATAATTCCCGTAGAACCAGAAAGTCTGGCGGTTTCACCGGAATTATTTCCTCTGCGTAGATCCGAAAGGATTAAAAACGCAAATAACAATATATGTATTAACATAGAGGATGATGATGAGTTAGGGGATCTGGGTGAACCCGCTAATTATAAATCCGCCATACTTGATCCTAAAAAGGTTAAATGTATGGTTGCTATGGATGAGGAAATGAAATCCATGAAAGTAAATTATGTTTGGATTCTTGTAGAACCATCACCGAATGCTAAAGTAGTGAGACATAAGTGGATATACAAGAAGAAAACTGACATGGACGAAAAAGTACAATCCTATAAAGCTCGCTTAGTAGCTAAAGGTTTTACTCAAACTTTTGGTGTAGACTACGAGGAGACATTTTTTCCTGTAGCTGACTTAAGAGCTATTAGGATTCTCATAACCTATAAAAACATACTATGATTAACAAATATGGCAAATGAATGTTAAAATTGCCTTCTTGGACGGTCGCTTAGATGAAGACATCTATATGTAGCAACCAGAAGGGTATGTTGATCCTGAGAATCCAGGACACGTGTGCAAACTTCAAACGTCCATTTATGGTTTGAAGCAAGCATCAGGTCAATGGAATAAACGATTTGAAGAAGAAATCAAAAAGTTTGGATTTATTCAGAATCGTGATGAGCCATGTGTATATCGCAAAGCTAGTGGGAGTGATGTAGTATTCCTAGTCTTATATGTTGATGACATATTATTCATGGGAAGTAACATTCCAAGACATAAAGCAGTTAAGGATTATCTTGGTAAATGTTTCTCTATGAATGATTTAGGAGAAGCTTCATACATTCTAGGAATTAAGATCTATCGAGATAGGAAAGGACGGTTAATTGGTCTAAGTCAAGATGCTTATACAGATAAGACTTTGAAGAAGTATAATATGCATAATTACAAGAAAGGTTTTCAACATATGGAAGTTAAGCATAATCTGAGTCATGAGATGGATGCATCAACTCCTGAAGATGAAGCATACATGAAGAAGGTGCCTTATGCTTTGGCTGTAGGATCTATAATGTATGTTGTTAGATGCACAAGGCCTGATGTGGCGTTTGCTCAGAACTTGGTCAGTAGATACCAACAGAATCCAGGGAAGCTCCACTGGACTGCTGTCAAACATATTTTAAAGTATTTGAGGAATACGAAAGATATGTTTTCGGTATTTGGAGGGAAACCAGACACATAACTGATTGTTACAGGTTTCTGTGATGCGTCCTGGCAATGTGATAAAGACGATACAAAGTCTCAGACGGGTTATGTTTTTGTTATCAATGGAGGAGCAGTTGATTAGAAGAGCAAGGAACAGACAACGATTGCAATGCATGCTACTCAATCTGAGTACATGGCTGCTTCAGAATATGCAATGGAAGCTGTTTGGATTAGGAAGTTTATTAAATATCTTGGAGTGATGCCTTCAATTAAAGAACCTATAGATATGCATTGTGACAATTCTACCGCAATAATATTTGCCAATGACCCTGGAGTCATGAAAGGCGCCAGACACTTTATGCGTAGACATCACTAAGTATGAGAACAAGTTGAAGCTCGTGAAATGAAATTGATAAAAGTTCACACAGTTGATAACGTAGTTGATCCTTTAACTAAGGCTTTGCCGAGACCAAAGGTAGTTAAGCATGCCAAAGCGATTGGGCTACAACTAGCTAGCGAATTCATGCAATAAATATGTGATTAGTATTTGGATAAAGGATGTTATGACATTATTATATAATGAAATAAAGATTGGGTTTCGTTTATTTCTATTATTTAATAAGTGTATCCTATTTTACATGTTTTAATACATGAATAAATGTTATGCTAAATGTCCGTTGTCAATTAATAATATGGGAATATTATTAAATTAAGACAAATCAAAATAGTGATAGAGTATACTTGAAAGTATACTAATCGATTTTGGATGATATTCGATGAATCGAATATAGGACTTATCCCAACTATGTGTTTTTACTTTATGGATTATTGTCATCAAGTAAAACATAAATAGTTATTCTTAGACTTGAGATACCAGGAAACTGTTGTGAATCTAGTGCATTTTTGTGGAATAATCTAACGCTAAACGTAACTGGTAGCTATAAGGATTATTTTCAGAAGTGTTGCAAAATTCATAAGTTTTGCTCGTAGTCAATGTGAAATTTATTTCCTCCAATTTAATTTTGGAGTTTAATACAGCTGGGCCCCTCGTGGGATTAGTAAGATGTTTGTGTGGCCACACCTAAATTTGTTTTGGTGATCTTACTGAATCTGTGAACGAGAAACAGAATGGTTAATGAAAGGAATGACTGAGATCTATATCCTTATTAACGTTGTATTAGAAATAAAAGGATACTAATAACGATGCAGAATATTTAAAAGGTTTTGTCCAGGAGACCTTACTCGAGTTGTACTAGTGACATTGCTAAGTGTAACTAGACGCTGGTCAATGTAATCACGATATTTGAAATATGTCCAAGTGGGAGCTGTAATTTTTTGGACTTATATATTTAATAGTCGTGTGATAGGATCGAACTCGAGATTACAGGGTTGCACACAATACGTAAAGAGTTAATTTAATTAATAAATATATTTATTGTATTTATTTATTTATTTAATAAATATATTAATGTATTTATTAATTTAACCGAGCGAGTTACTATATATCTTTAACCATCGTTAATTAATTAATAGTTAAGTATTAACGAATGTTAAATAAATATATAGTAAGTGTAACTAAAGGAAAGAAGTTTGGAAGTTACTGAAACACCCCTAAGGGGTGTTTTGGTCGGTCGGTTATGGGCTCCAAAGGGGGTGGGGCAAAAGTTGCCTTTTATTTATCTTGGCTAGGCCTATAAATACACATCCCTACACCTCATAATTCACATAACAATAATCTCCCCCTCTTATTTCTCTTTGGTCTGATCGCAGAAGAACCCACAAAGGGGTGTTTGGTTGGTTTTCTTGGTTGATCGATTGTGTACATAATCTAGTCCTAGCCCATCTCTAGGGTTGTTGGGTAGATTATTTACTACCGTTGTAGCTCGGTTTTCACGTGCTAGAATCACTGTTAGCTCGTTGTATTACGTGTGTACAAGATCTTAATATAGTCTTACCTTAGACTATATCTTGGTGTATACGGTATTAGCCTGAATTGGTGATTCGTTCTTCATCTTGTGGAATTGCTTTAGCTTAAAGGTACGTAACCCTAACTCGATTAATTATAATTATGTTATTATTATGATCTTGTTAAATCGCTTCCGCTATATGTGATTTGATCTCGTTTAGGGTTTTATATAATTGTTATGATAGTAATAAACCTATAGTCAGAACGTAATATCTAGATGGAACATTGTTGGAAATACGTTTTTACGTATTTAGGAAGGATCGGTCACTCCAAGGAGATGTATCTAGTATGGTCTCGTGATCTTAGTAAGTTAACATATAACCCACTAAGCCCACATGTAGGGTGGGCTATATATACCCCCTCCTAGCATGTTAGGAGGGGTTGGTTCTCACATTTCTCACATATCTGATCTAATATTTCCTTTTCTCTACAACGTATCTCTTATTTATCTCTTTAGATATTCATCTATCTCTCTCTCTCTCTCTTTAGATCATTCCAAGGTTCATATAATCCAAGGATTATCTATACCTACAATTAGTATCAAGAGCCATGGGATGATTGCTTTGTTTTGTGTTTGTTTTCTTGATTTTCATGAGTTTTGGATCCACAAACCCTAGATCCAAAACTTTTTTTGTGTTTTTAGTGGTCCAAATCATTATAGGTATCTCCTACATAGTTGTGGTAGGGATTTGGTCACTTTGGATCGTCCAAAAACACAAAATTTTGGGGCGTTTGATTCGGTTTTGGAAAAAGTCTACGTTTTTCCACGTTTTGCGAAATTGTAAATGGACAATATTTCGGAATCTTTTAAATACTGGGAAATCTTTTCACTTTAATCTCGCAATATTTAGGTTTCATAGATCACGTTTTTGCGAGATTATTCTTTTCCGGAATCTTCCAAGATTTTGCAATAATCACATTATTCCAGGATTAGTTTATTGCGGAATCTTATTGTGAAATCATATTGCGGGATTAAGTGTATTGCAGGATTAAGTTTTTTCGGGATCTAGTTTTTCGCAATAATTTCATTATTATGAGATCTTTGGAGTTTTCGTAATAATCATATTATTCCGAGATCTGTAATATTCCGAGATCTTTGTTATTGCGAGATCTTCAGGTATTGCGAGATCTTCTAATTATTCCTAGATCCTGTTTTAATTATTCCGAGATCTTCTAAGGTGAATTATTCCGAGATTTTCAAAAAACGTGATTTTGAAATTTTTAATTAGGGGATTTAATCAACTTTTCTTCACTTATCAAGGAATCAAGAACGTTTACGGTTTATTCGGCGGTTTGTAAAATCCCGCGAATTTAGTTCTCGATTTCTCCATGAATTGTAAAACTCCGTATTGTTCTTTCGACAACAACAAAAACAATTAGTTTCTTTCATTGTTCGATCGATAAGTAATCCTTACCTTCATCTTTCATCGAACTTCAATGGAACCGTTGAATTCGACGTCTCAAGAGGGAGAATTGCATGAGATTCAAGACAAAGTGGTATAACTTTATTTCAACTACTTCAGTCTCATCTAGTGACCATTTCATGGCTTCACGGAAGAAGCAAATTTGTGACACTCTTTGGTCAAGATCGTAACATATTCATCGACTCAATGCTCCTCAACTTCAACCAACTAGCAGAGCAACTCTAAAAAGAAGAAATTAATCACTCTGTATTAGAATCTGCATATAAAGTTCTCGTGACACAATTTACGCACTTCTGATAATTCAACATCGTTAAGTCTGACAATTCAGTGATTTGTCAGTCATTTCTTTAATACACACATACCGAGGTTCAAGATCTCCGTGGTACTCTATTAAACTCATGATCGGTATCGTCTTCGATTTATAAAAGATCACAACTTCAACTAGCGTATGACAATGGAGTGCAAGATTCTACGATGCAGATGCAAGAGAAGAATGGTCATACGGTTGACAATTTGGAGACTAAAGATTGCAAGCACATGGAATCAGTAGGAAAGCATGATACAAGCAGCATGTCACGGAGTGATACAGACATCTCTTATGATGACACCATACCCGTATATGACGAAGAGCCTACAAATAGAGTACAATACACTGTTGTATCTGATGAATGTTTTAATGATATACAACATGTTGAGCATTCCAAACTTATATATGAAAAACATGGGATGGAAAAGGGTGATAACTATACCACTCCTAATTCATCTGATGTGATTCATAATGTGGGAGAGATTGTTCATAATGCTATAGTAAATCATGATAAATGCTTTATGACTGCTTCATTAACTGATTCAGATTCCAAGATTATAGAGCTTGAAATGATTTTAGCTCAGCAATCTAAAGATCTTGAGGATGTCAAACTAGAATTTTTTAACACAACTAACAAGTTTGAAACATATTCTGAAAAACTTGAAAAGTCAAACGTCGTTCTTGAACAAAAATTGGATCAAAAAATTCTACATTCTAAAGCTAAAAAGGACAAATTTTTGAAACAAATTAAGTTGCGAGAATCTAAGTTGGCATCTCAAGATAAATTAAAGCAAGATAATGAGACCTTAAAGGCTCAAGTTTAGGAAAAGATTTTTGTAAAACCCGCATATAAATATCATGAACAATACACTACGTAAATATACGAATAAATTAAAACTTTCCATTTTTCATAATATAACACGTGTCACAAACATTCAATACCGAGAACTACGTATATTATTAATACACGATAATAATTATTACGTATAATAATTTAAATCACGAATAATAAATGTGAATGTACATGAATAATTAATAAACATGAAAAACATTTGGTTATGTGTGTTTGGGCATGTGTACCCGCGGCCAAGGAAGGAAGGAAGGGGGCCCGACCTATTTTAAAAATAAACTAGTAAACAAATATTCCCCAGGGATTTTCATAACACAGTTTTTACAAAAAAAAATAAGAAACCCTAGCCCCCATTCTCTTGGTATCCGCGGCATTCATCAACCCCACAAGGACGATTCGGTGTTTGATCTTGGTTTATTATGTAGTTGTGTTCGTGATTCAATTATACATTCATCCACGTGTTTGGTACAATCAAAACCTTAATCTTTTCTTATTTTTATTGAATTAAGATCATGTGTTCTTTAATCTTTAAAAACAATTGATAACAACATGTTATTTGAAAATATTAAACAAGATTATGGGTTGGTTTGGTTTGTTTTTGGGTTGGGTACACAAACCAAGAGCCATAGTCTCTCGGTGTCCCCTTTTGATCATAGTTGAGACCCCCTCATAGGGATCGGTGGGGTTTTGTTTCGGGTAGAATCAAATCGAGACCCTCAGTGGGTAGCTCGGTCGAGTAGTAGGAACCGTCGGCTTAAGCCGGTGTCCACTTTGGTCCTAACAGTGGCTACCCAGGACGAGACGGGGGTAACCACCGACTGAAGCCGGTGGGAACCTTGGCTTGGCAGTGGGAAGCCGCGGCGCACCAGCAACCAGGGCTGCGCTGGCGGCTGTGCAGCAACTAACCGCCACCACAGCCATGGCTGTTGGTGGTGGTTGGTGCTCGGGTTTGGTTGGTCTCGGGTTTCGGGCTCGGGAAAATTCTATTTAAGTATTGTTTAAGTTAATTAAATTAAATTGCGTGATTAACTATTTAAATTAATTAAAATCATGAACTTAGGTTATATTATTTAAATTAATAATACATGTTTAACCTAAGGATTTTACTTAGACTATACTTTTATTAATTATATATTATACTTAGATTACATGAACTAATAATTAATTAATAATCCATGACTTAGGTTATTTTAGTTAAATTAATAAAACATGTATAACCTAAGTATTTTATTAGACTTAATTAAATTAAACATGACATTAGTTAATTATAAACTATAAGGTAAAGTTTATTAATATATCATGACATATTATTAATTATTAAACCATGCATTTCATTAATAATTAATAATCACCTTAACCTATAGTATTATTTAATACACTTTATTTAGAATTTATCATGACTATAAATAAGCACTAGCTTATATTTTTAACTTATTAATCTAGCTTATTTCTATTTATGGAAACTTTCTTTTTTTAGAAACTTACTATTTTTGGAAACTTTCTATTTTTGGGAACTTTCTATTTTTGGAAACTTTCTATTTTTGGAAACTTGCTATTTTAGAAGTTACTTATTATTACACTACAAGTACTATAATGCTAGAATACATGAAAATATATCATCAGAAGACATGTAAAACATGAATAATATAGTGTACCATTTAAAATAGTAAAACATCACAAGAACATATAAAATATGATAAGAACACACAGAAACAGTAACACACTCAGTAATCAGACAACTCATACATGTCCCTTATTTATGTAGGACTAGTGAAGTCGGCGTAGGACTTTGCATCATTTCATCTTTCATCATTCACTGGACATAAGGTACGGATGTTCCGTCCTTCAATATGGACATTCCTTTCCTTTATTAGGATCCCCGTTTGCAGCCAACAGTTTTCCCCAAGTATTTGTTTTATATGTTTTGATAGCTTATGTTTAGTTTTAAGTGCCTAAGCCATATACATGCATGCCAGTTCCACCTAGTTATGGAGGTACCATAACCATAACACTGGAGGCACCCATGTTATTACTTCCCCACGGCAGAGTGATTGCTCGTGGCGTCCCTTTACCATTTTGGCAATTTATTTATATTATCATGTGGGGCATATGGGTGCATCCTAGTTACATGTTTTTACAGGATTTACATGATGAATGCGGTGTGTGCATTGCATCCTTCATAAGGAGTTGATCCCTCCTACCTAGACCAGTATGATTAGAGGCAACCCTCTAATTTGCATGATGAGGTCACCCCTCTAAGTATTCATGCACGTTGATACCTCATGACCTATATGGTCTCTTGGCTAATTAAAATACAGTTTTCATATAAAAACATAAGGCTTTTCAAACTATAAAACCAATTTCATTAACTTGTACCAGGCTTTCCAAGAGTTTTACATTTCTGCTGCTATTAGTCTTGTTTATGCTTATGTCTTTCATATTATGTTATATATCCGTTCATTGGGCATTATGCGCGGTCGTTTCCTTTTCATGTTTCCAAACGGCAGGTAATCAGGGACATACTTAGGACCTTGAGAGTATGTGCATACGGATGGAAGCTATCCAGCCTTCATTACTTTATGCATTTTCATACATTCTTTACATTATTTCTTTTGGACATTGTTTAGTCATTTTTTTTCAGTACTTATATTCATGTGTGTGAGCTTATGTTAGACTACCGATGTTTGATTCTGGTATTTGTATTTATGCTAAATAAATGTTTTAATACATTTACCTTGCATGCTTTGATGACACGCTATAATTATCCTGTGATATTCCATTTGTCAAAATGGGGTGTTACAATTATGGTATCAGAGACAAGGTTTCGATTTGTAGGCTATAAAAACATGACATGTGATTAGTGGGTAATCACCAAGGTCTTCCTAGAACTGACGATTTGTTTTCATGCATTTGTTTCATATATCATTGTTGCAGGTATTTTTACTAAGTAATGGTTGGTACAGGACTAGCCATATTAAGTCGCATGTGATTTTATTCGAATCATTTTGTTTTGGTGGACCGACCCATAGGCGTCCACCCTCGTTATGTCAATTTTGTTTTGGTGAACCGACCCATAGGCGTTCACCTTCGCTCATACAAAAACTTTTAATAAAACCATGCTTTATAAACCATTTCATGCATCATTTTCTTATGTTTATCATATGTTCTAATCAGATTAATCATTTCATTTTGTTTGTTTAAAAGTGTCAGATGGTTCTCACACGTGAATAAGAACAACTGAATGCAACACTCCAAGGTTCTCTTCAAGCTCTGCTTCCTCAACTAAGGAATGAGATTCGGGCCAAGGTGCAAGCCAACCACAATCAGCACCCTCACCAGAATCAGAATCCTCCTCTTTCACCTCTAGCTACCTTGATCACATAGCTGGAAAGGTTTAACAAACAGCGACCAAAATCATTTGAGCAGACTGACAGCCCCTCTGAGGCTGAGAGCTGGATTGCTCACATTAAGAATATTTTCGACGCAATGGGATGCGATATTGTCTTTAAAGTGAGGTTAGCTTGTTACAAGTTCCAGGGAGATGTGCTGTTATGGTGGAAGGCACTTAAGCAATCGAATAGAGGCAACGACTGAGTTACTGGCTTGACTTGGGCGCAGTTTAAGAAGTTGGTTCTGGGTCATTTTTTCCCGAAAGCTGAGCAGCATCGACTCAAGAGGGAGTATCATGACATACGACAGAGAGTTGGGGAGAGTAGCACTGAGTTTATGCAGAGGTTCCTTAGACTTGCTGGTTTCCTTGGTGCAGCAGCCGGGACTGCAGAAGGGCAGGCATACCATTTTTGCTGGGCTCTTCGTACTTTTGTCGCCAACAATTTGGTGTGTGCTACGTTTAATATTGTGGCACAGGTGGCAGATGCAGCTCGCAAGCTAGAGACGCTGCAAGAGAGGGATGAGTTTGGAGAAGCAGAAAGATCTGATAAGAGGTATATCTTAGTCATCAAACAGTGATCATTTCATTCAATTCAGTACTGTCCACTTATATCATTCTCTATGCAATTGCATCTTTCAGGTAGAAGACTGGGGACCGGTCCTAATCGGCCACTCAACAATATTAGCATAAGGGGAACGATCAGACTCAGGAGCGTTCTGCTTTTGATAGGCGTGGCGGTAATGACAATTAACGTAACAACGTCAACAACTCCAACAACAGCAGGTCCCTATATTATTCAATTCTATGTGATGTTGCTTTATGATTCATAAATTCTGACACTTCAACATCTATTACCAGGAATACTAGCAACGGACGGGATCAAGATCGCCAAAGTTTATAGCCCAACCGTGCAGCCTCATCTGGTATTACATCTTAAACTTTCTACGTAGTCTTGTTTGTAGCCCATAATCATGTCTCACGCATACTTTCTGAAACAGGCTCCCAACCAGCTAGGGAACCTGTTGGAGGGTACACTCACCCCATCTATACATCTTGCAATCGTAGACACCTAGGGTCGTGCTGTCGTGCTAGTGGTACTTGCTTCAAGTGTGGCCAGCCAGGCCACCAGATGAAGGATTGCTAAAAGGGTGAGATTGAGGGTTCTTCTAGGCATGCGGATACCAAGCCACCTCTGACTACTGGACGCGTGTACACTACCACGTGTGACCAAGCTACCAAGTCATCAGGTATAATCACTGCAATCTTGTTTGTGTATGGTCAAGCTGCTTGCATTTTGTTTGACACTGGTGCGACTCATTCGCTCATATCCACTGCTTATGCTAATCGTGTTAGGATATCCCTTTTGCCACTAGAAAATGTCTTAAACATTTCCAAGCCCCTGAGAAACTCTGTACGCGTCACACATGGGTACAGAGATCTTCTCCTTGAGTTTGATGATAGAATTCGTTCAATTGACGCACTTCCATTAGACATGTGTAAGTTCGACATGATATTAGGCATGGACTGGTTATCCAAACACCATGCCACCATAGATTTCCATTCATATCGGGTTATTTTCGATGATGTCAATGCACCAGAGTACATTCACAATGGTTTTATACTAGGAGAGTCTGTACAAATCATATCAGCCTTACAGGCACGTACCTTACTATCTCATGGTTGTGAGAGTTTCTTAGCTGCTATTCATGATATTGAGGCTGAATCTCCATCTATTCAAATCAGCCTATCGTGTCAGAATTTCCCGACGTGTTTCCTGAAGAACTTCCGGGCATACCACCTGCTCGGGAAGTAGAGTTTGGCATTGAATTCGTCCCAGGAGCCGAGCCAATCTCCAAGGCTCCTTACCGCATGGCTCCTGTTGAGCTTAAGGAGTTAAAGGAGAAACTGCAGGATCTTTTAGAGTGAGGTTTCATCCCCCCTAGTGTATCTCAATGGGGTGCACCGATGTTGTTCGTGAAGAAGAAGGATGGCAGTTGCGTTTATGCATCGATTATCGTGACCTTAATAAGATCATAGTCAGAAACCGATATCCTTTACCACGTATAAACGATCTGTTTGACCAAATGCAAGGCGCCAAACATTTCTCTAAAATCGATTTGAGGTCTGGCTACCATCAACTACGGGTGAAAGAGCAGGATATCTCCAGGACTTCTTTCCGTACACGCTATGGACACTACGAATTTGTAGTCATGCCTTTTGGACTTACAAATGCGCCATCAGTCTTCATGGACTTGATGAACCGTGTCTTCCATGAGTTTCTGCACAAGTTTGTTATCGTCTTCATCGATGATATTATGATTTTCTCTAAATCCAAGGAGGAACACGAAGACCATCTTCGTACGGTACTGTAGATACTTCGTGAGAAGCAACTGTTTACCAAGTTCTCCAAGTGTGAATTCTGGCTAAGCAAGGTGGCATAACCATGTATCCCGCGAAGGTTGAGGCTATCATCAAATGGTAGAGACCAACTTCAGCCACAGAGGTTAGCAGCTTTTTGGGTCTAGCTAGTTACTACCGCAGGTTTGTGGAGAATTTCTCACGACTAGCACTGCCTTTGACCAAACTGATGCGCAAGGGGGAGAAATTTGTCTGGACTGATGAAAGAGAGAAGAGATTTGAAGAACTTAAGAAGAAGTTGGTATTTGCACCTATTCTTACTCTCCCATCTGGCACAGGTGGATTTCAAATCTATAGTGATGCTTCAGGGAAAGGTCTTGGCTGTGTTCTCATGCAACATGGGAATGTGAATGCTTACGCATCACGACAGCTAAAATCATATGAGGTAAAATATCCTACTCACGACTTGGAGCTTGCAGCAGTTGTGTTTGTACTGAATATTTAGAGGCACTACTTGTATGGAAAATCATGTGATATCTTCACAAATCACAAGAGCCTGAAATATATCTTCACCCAACGTGAACTTAACATGAGGCAAAGGAGATGGCTGGAACTACTAAAGGATTAAGACATTAATCATCAGTATCATCATGGCAAGGCGAATGTAGTGGTAGATTCTCTTAGCATGAAGTCGGGCATGATAAATGGCATCAAGATAGAGGAACAGATCATTTGTGATTTGGAACGACTGGACATCGAATTTATGATACGTGGGCATCTTGGGTACTGGGTGAACCTTAGAGATGAACTTGAATTACTCTCTAGGATCAAGGAAGCTCAGAAGGATGATGGTGAAATCTGGGCGATTATTCAAAACATCGAACAGCAGACGAAGTTTCGTGTAAGACGAGAGAATCTTATGGAAGGGAACTAGACTATGTGTTCATGGTGATCTTGCACTCAGGGAAGCTTTGCTGACTGAAGCTCACAGCTTTATATTCTCTATTCATCCTGGTTCCACCAAGATGTACCATGACATCAAGCAGCATTTCTGGTGGAGTGGTATGAAGCAGGATGTCGCCACCTTTGTATCCAAATGTCTTACCTGCCAGCAGGTTAAGACTGAGCATCAACGGTCTAGTGGTTTACTACAACCATTACACATTCCAGAGTGGAAGTGGGACAAGATCTCCATGGACTTTGTCATCGGACTTTCGCAGACCAAGAAGAAACATGATGCCATCTGGGTTATTGTTGATCGACTGACCAAATCAGCTCACTTTCTTCCAATCCGCAAGGATGACTGTCAAACCTTCTTGAAAACCATAAAATATTAAGTACACGCAGTCACGGATTTATCTTAAACATTACGTAAATTAATACCCAAAATTTTTATAACTATTATCTATTTTAATATATACTCAATAAATAAAATAGCATAGTTTATTTCTTTAGAATAACAAATGAAATTTCATTTGAACTGCTACTTCATTTACTTAAAGAGATTGATTCTGACCATCGAAAACCTTTGAAAGAAAATAAAATATTTGGGTGGTTTTTTTCTAATACTCCGTCAAAATGAAACGCGTCCTTTTTATTCGCCAAGTCTGCTTATTTTGGAAACCTATTTATCACGTCCATATATAGAGTCCCTATGATAATATAGATTCGCAGGAACCCTAAACCAAAAGAAATAAATACAACCGATGCAAATGAAACCTAGTGAGTCCAAATCTGAATTCGGGTATGAATTCCTACTAGTGGTTTGTACATGGTTTCAACACATGTACATGTGCGTGTCGTGGTTTTGGCCTCGATTCTCTGGATGGTATAGTTCCCGATTGGTAAAATATGTTCGAATCGGTGTTTGTGTTCATGTTTGATTCCAACCTATTACTAGCAGAATATATTCATGCTAGTTGCTCAAGTCGAAGCATGCAAGTGTTGATTCAGTCGGTCGTTGTTTGTGATTCATTCAAAGGAGTTTCGAGGTTCGTTCGAGTTGTGGTTCATGCTTTGGTTATGTTTTGATTATGAAAGGTAGTTCTTGAGTTAGTATATCCGTGGCCATACGTTTAGCTACCATGTACGTTGCGTTTTAGTTTCGATGATGTTTGCGAAATCTAAACCGGTTAGTGACAAGGTGAGCATAGTTACTAACCTTTGAACATGCATCATAGTATCCAGAAATCCGAGTAAATGAAATCAGTAAATAACGCATGGTAAATTAAAAGGGTTGATGTAGAAGAAGCATGTCGTAGGATACATATAATATACTACTTGTTAGTCCCTGATTATAACTTATAATTATAATAATGTAAACAAGTCTAGTTTAATTTTTATTTTTTTCAAAATGACCTATGCTTATTAGTAAATTAATTTTAAATCTGTTTTAATTATAAACTATCCTAAATATATTTTTCATGTAATCTCATCAAATGTCTAGTACTCCTATTTTTTCCTCAACTGTTGGTTTTAAAAGAATGATAGCCGAAACATGTTTAAGATGTTCTAAAATTAATTTTACATATTTTGGTATGGAACTAAACACCTATATTTAATTTAACAATATTTAAGCTTCGTAGATATCCTATATAAGACTATTGGAATTGTAATAACCTATTCTAGCCTACTGATTATATAATGCAACTTTTACCAAACTTTTAACATGCAAAATCCTTATTAATCTACCAAACTTGAAATTAATGATAGATCTTTCCTAACACTAACTAATTTAGACTGTTTGAGCAAATTTTAAGCCAAAGAGTTGGCAATTACTTGCCTTAAAACCTAATCCCAAACACCCCTTAAAACTAACTTACAACATATTTTCACACAAATTCTAACTAAACCAATACCAAACTAATTCTAGGCTATCAGTAACATGCATCTAACCACACTTAAGCATAAACAAACTCTTATCATGCACTTAAACGGATTTCACAAAGATCTCAAAGATTCACAAATTTAAGCTAAAAAAGAGGGTTCAAGCCGACTGTTACCTAGTGGGACCCACGTCCAGGCCCCACAATGGCTGATGCCATCTCCTTTTAACCAAAAAGAATGAACTATGGCTTTGTGGAAGCTGTTGTAGAGATGATGATGGTGGTGGACAACAAGAATCCACACACCAACCAATATGTCTTTAATAAAAAGGACAAATGCTTTGTGTACCTGTACAAGACAACTAACCAGGAGAGCACTTCAAATAGTATAAGCTATTCACAAGCTTGTCAGGCTTGTGGTAGCTTATGCTACAGTAAAAAATCAGAAACAGTAAAGGAATTTTTTTGGAAAATCTTTTGGAAACCAAACCTTTGAACAAAAGTTTATGTGATAAACTGAAAATAACAAGAAAATTTTAGGCTTGTATAATGGTTTGTCAGTCCAAATCACACAAAGTTCAAAACTTTTTTTGGATCTCAAAATGGATTTATTGCCAAAAATTTATGCATAAAAAACTATTTTGAATTGAGAATCAAACAACTAAATTACATTAACTAAGATAGCAAAAAGGAAATAGAACTCAGATAATGGAAACTTGCAAGGATTTCAAAATTACTTTAAGTATTCAATAATAAAATGTTTACAAATTTTTCAAAATCTGGAACAAAAATATAAGACACATGTCGTCTTATATTTATACTAAGCTATAGAATTCTCTAGAAAGCTAAAACATTAAACCCTAATTGTTCTTGAAAATCCAGAGATGCCCTTGGTCTTCTCTTTTTGAATCTTGGTCAAAACTGTTATCTTGTGACCTTGTACTGTTGACAGTTGGCTGTGATGATCTTGAACGTTAAATATTCCTTTGGGTCCAAGGAAATTGATCTGGCCATTCATCTTGTCGAATTTGGGGTATTGGGAAGATAGTGACGGGGCAGGGGACCAATGGGGGTGTCACATGGTTGATGTATCAGGGGTTTTAGGGTGTGGTTTTTGGTTAAACTTAGGTGAATTTAGGATCTAGAGTGGGTTATCACTTGATTTTGGATAAATAAGATAAACCCAATTAGGGTTCTTGTGGGATTAAGAAGATGAACAGGGGTGGTTTGATTTGGTTTAAAGTTTAAAAACTTGTTTCCCACTAAATTTTGAGTTTAATAACCAGATTAAGAAAATCTGTTTAGTGGAAAGCAGACGTGGAGATTTGGTGGGATGTGGTTGGATTGTGGGGGTGACATGGCATGTTGATTGGCTGGGAGTGATTTCACTGTCTGGCAATATAAGTCCTTCTATTCCCAGAAAGTTTCCATTTCAAGTTTCAGCAGCCAAAAGTTATATTCCTTTTATATCCAAGTTTACTTTTTTTCAACATTGGCCACAAAAACTTTGATAAAGTTATCACAAGGACCAAACTTGCATTTTCTAGAATCTTCAAGGGCCAATCATGTATACACTTGATATTTTAGGGATCCATTTGTAATTTAGAGGTTTGACGAGCGTATAAAATGACAAGTCTTCAGTAGTTGAGGGACCAATCTTGACAAATCTTCAAACTTCAAGGACTTCAATGAAAAATCATGATTCGGGTCCGGTTCTTAGTGGGCTTCGTTTCCCGTGTTCGTTTTTGCTTGATTCTTGTGATCTTTTGTTGATTTCATGATATCCGTACCTAAAATACACAATGAACAAACACAAGCATATTTTGGGTATTATAATGATATTTTAAGCGTTTTAAGCCCGATTTCGATGATGAGACCATGTATAATTACAGTCTCATCACACCCCATACTAAACCATTGCCGTGTCCCCATGCAATGCTAGAATTAAGTATCTTAGCACTTACAAAATTCATTTTTAAGTGACATTTATTGAAAACGTAAACTTAAATAAACTACTACATGCGTTTTAGACATGATGTATTGTTTTCATCACAATTAAGTGACTTTTAGGATCATAGAATAAGAACACGTGAATGACTCATAGAGATAAGTTCTTCATCCTTGATTTTCACCCAATTCCATGCTAAGCGTGAAACAAGATCATTGTCATTATAAGTTAGTAATGCTAACACTACTCATATGCTCTAATCACGTACTTAAACTCCCTTATTCCGAAGGTGTATCTCTTATATTTTATTTTTGTCTTAATGATCACGAGGATACATCATTGACTTATGTGTGAATAGAGATTAGGTCCAAAAATAGAGTCTTAACGGTGTAATCAAAATCATTAAATTAATAATCAACCCTCATAGACAACGATGTCAAAAAATTAAGTCAACAAAAAGGATCGATAAACACGGTTTTAGAACTGTTTTGAACATGCGACTTATTACCATGAATTTTATTACCCACCTCATCATCAGTAGCTTTGATTATCATGGTTTACCTCCATCTTTTATTCAACTTCGGCATGAAGCTTTTATTATGACTTCGGTCTTGCCCTTGTCTTTTATTTAACCTCGCCATGAGGTGTTTATTATGACTTGACGTATATCTTTACGCTAAAGCAAATTTTGGATCTTTAAGCTTCAAGATTTAAGATATTCACTTCAATTTTGCATAGATTTTTCGGCCTTGTGAGCTTTAAAATTGTTTGCTTGATTTAGGTGAAGAGGAACTTAAATTATTATTAGGGGAAGCCTTTGATTATTCGGGTGCCAATACTTCAAAACCGTGACGCTGGAGAATCCTCAATGTTTTCCCAATTTAATTACATGGAAGCTACTATAACCAATTAGAAACCAACAATAGAGATTAAACCGCTAAATCAATATTTATTAACAATTTATTATATAAAGCGTGGGGAGAATAAGCAAATAATTAGGACAATAGTTTTTGAAAAAATACGAATACTCTACGTTTAGCATAGTAACTTATAATTAACACTATCATTTCTCATACTCAATTTAATGAGACTTACCCTAAAAAGTTAAGGAATCGAAGCTAAGTGCTCAACACGCACGGTCGAGTCAAAAATTACTCTTATTCTCACTATCGGAAAACCTACATTCGTGTCTTAAACACTTATGAAAAATAGGAAAAATTTTAAATTTGGCCATTTTTAGCCTTATTTTGCATAAAACGATAACAAAAAAGATGAAAATTGGATTGCGTGATGACGTGAGCAAGGTGAAGTATCTACTCACCCCCCCATACTAAAACTAAACATTGTCCTCAATGTTTCGAGTCTAAGGGTGAAACACCCCCATACTAGAGACGAAAAGTCGAATGCTTAATCTCGAGCATGAAAAGGGAAAAATGAATAACCTAAAAGCCGTTTATGAATTATGCTAATAAGGTAAACATTAGAACGTAAAAGGATATCATCGGATATCAGAATCTCCGAAGGCAACGATCGAAGCTTGAGTGATACGTAAAACGAACACGAGAGGCTTCAATGATGACGATGAACCTAATAAATAACAATCACAAACAACCACGAAACAAAGGTTGGAAGAGAACAAGTCCCCTCGTTACATTAACTAAGAAAGCGATAATATGTACAAGGATAAACATGGAAACTCCCCCACGAGGCACCTCGTTTTTTATAACCGGGTCAAGAGCTCGACTCAAATCCCATAAATGTGATCATTTAGGGATTATCATGGTTTGGTCATTTTTGGTGGGGCTTACATGATAAACAATTCCCAAAGTAACCGGCACTAAGGACTAAGTCCTTTGATGATGCAAAATACCGGGATTGAAGATAGCGTCCTCGTTTTCATGCTATAAACGAACCAACGCCACTTCAACATGTGCCAAAACAACCCCAAAGGGGTAAGGTGGGACAAAGGGTGGGGCGATACAATGAGCTACTCGAGGTAGACTCACACCAAGCAAATAGATAAGATTTCCATTATTGCATCGGTGGAAGACTGAGAATTCCCTTTATAAGCAATTCCGGGATAGAAGATCTCGTCCTTGGTGGAGAAATGTGAAGAAACATAAGGGGCTTCCCTCACACTAGATCCACACGAAGCATCGTCAAAAGGAGTAGACGAGCTCATAGCACTCAAATAACGTAGTGATGACGGAGTTGAACTTGTAGAAAATTCATTAAAATCAATTTTAAAATCCTTTCCTTTTTCATCGTTCAAAAACTCTTTATGAAAACCCGATTGAATTATGTCGAAAATATTTGGCGTTTCTTACGCACACTAAATATTCTCACATTAACGTCATTGGTGGGAGGGGGTGGGTTGTACGAACTCTCAAAACAATGATCGATAAAGAACACCGCCCCCTCGGGGTCTACATATTCGTCATCCTCATGAACGTCGATCTCATCGATTTCTTCGTCATAGATAGGCTTTCAAACCAAGGTTTTTCATTCCCCTCATTAATGATTTTAGAAACTCTTTCGAAAAGATCACGATCAAGCACAAAACCATAATTCTTTTGTGGGGATCGCTGATAAGTTAGATCCTCACGAATGTGGTATACGTCATTCTCATTTGAGGAGCGTTGATTAGGTAAATCCTCGAGAATGGGGTTTTGAGGTACGCGAGTTGGTTCTTCGTCATTAAAAATAAGACGTTCCAACTCATTAAGTTCGGCCTCAACGTTGGAAAAATCAACCTCACTCGTAGGTGTAAGTGGAGGTAAAAGAGATAGCTCTCGTTCGATTATTTCCTCGATCTCGGGCTCGAAGAAGAAATCATCATACTCACCACACGTAGAATTCTTTTTGGGAGAATCAAATATCACTTGTGGATTTTTGAGTATGTGATCGAGTTCGGAAAAACGTTCTCGTCGTCCTCGTCAAAGAAAGTGTCGATGTGAGAACTCACAACCATGGTCTTACAAGTCAATCGACTATGCTTAGGTGACCTTTCTATGACGATTGGATCGAGATCGATAAAACCTTTAGCCTCAACGGATATTGGGATTGGTAATGGAGGCACTTTGATGGAACTAGAAGTTGAAGCCTCAAAGATGTGGTCCTTTGAAGGTGGTGAAGACGAGTCCATTTTTTTCATTGTCGTGATGGCACTTACGTCGCCCTTCGGAATTGGTTGTTCACTTTGTTCACCGAATAAATCCCACAATGATTTTTCGTCCATAAATTTATGAATACCCTTTTGAATTAAGTAAACGTATTCTTTATCGTTAAAATACTCATCTTTAAAACTGTTCATTTTAATTCTTTCAAAACATGTGTCAAGCCTCGTATTTTCCGCTAAAGTTAACATTTTGATAATTAGAACGAAACCTCGGTTTTATCGTGATCATTTAAAACTTGGGATCTACTCGTGAACAAGTAAATTTTCTCCTCCCCATACGACATAGTTAATTTTCCACCATGAACGTCGGTTACGGCTCGAGCCGTCGATAAAAATGGTCGACCTAAAATAATGGGACATCTAGGATCGCACTCGTAATCGGAAATGAAGAAATCCGCGGGAAAAATAAACGTCCCAGTTCTAACGTAGACATCCTCGGCTATACCAATTGGTTTGAGTGGTGTACAATTTGCAAGCTCGATAGTCATGTTCGTGGGGGTAAGACAAGGCGATCTCATCAATTTCCAAAGAGAATGAGGCATGAGATTGATGCTAGCACCTAAATCGGCAAGGGCTAAACATCCCTCAATCTCGGAAAAAACAAAAGGTAGTAGAAATTGGCCCGGATCCTCTTCCTTTCTCGGCAAATGCCTTTTGGGTTTTTTAAGAAGGATCGAAGCACAAGTTTCTTCAAGGGTCGCTTCGGTTAAGTCGATAAAACTCTATTTTTGAACCGTGGATGGAATTTGAGGTACACGACGGTGTGCACTCTTTTCCTTGGTCACCACGTTCATTCCCTCGACTTTAGAACATGATGGCATTTGAGAAGTCGAGGGTTGAGAAGAACTTACAACTCTAAAACCGTCAAGGTTTTGGGAAATCGAACGACCTTTTCCACTAGTCGAGGCAGCTTTACATTGTTCTTTAGGATTAGCAACGGTGTCACTAGGTAACGAACTCGATGACGCACCCGAAGACTTGTTCATTATAGCCGAAAACATCTTTTTTATGTCGATTTGTCATTGTTCAATTTTCGTATTTTGGTTTCTCAACGTAGTGGAAAATTCGTTTTTCGAATTACCAATTTCTCCCTCTAATCGTCTCATATTAGCCTCATTCATTTTCATGTAATTTTGAAAATCGTTTGACGAACTATTTTGATTAGAATTAAAGTTTGCTTGGTTTTGATTGTTTCTTTGAAAATTCCCTTGATTGTTGTTGTTTGAAAAAATCGAGTTTTGATTATTATTATTATCTCGATTTTGACAACCTATATTACGACCTTGATTGTAACCTTGATTCGAAAAATTTCCTTGATTATTTCCTTGAAAATTGTTACAATTTTGGTTTGAAAAATTGTTGCCTTGATTTAAATTTTTAGGGCTAATTAAAGCCCTAAAAATTAATATAATTAATAAAAAGTCCAAATAAAGGTTTTTTAGTTTGTAAACCTCAAAAATAACTTAATTAAACTAAAAACTATTTTTCTAATTTTAAAAACCTTTTAAAACTATTTTTAAATGATTAAAAACTATTAAAAACTTAAAATAATCCTAGAAATTATTAGAAGGTGCTAAAAATATTCTAAAAGTTCAAAAAATCCTAACTCAATGTATTTGACCTAGGAAAAATATAAAAGTTGAAAAATATTAGTTAAATCTAAAAATCTATATTTTAATAATAAAATAATAATAAAAAAATTCAAAAATTATAAAAAATTCTAAAAACTTACAAACTAACGTATTTTAACCTACTTAAACATAAAATGAACTTGAAATGAACAAAATACCCCTAATGGGCCTCCAAATGGGCCAAAAACTCAAACAGACCCCTTAATGGGCTCAAGTAGGCCCGATAAGAAAAATGTTCACAAGAATGGCCCAAAACTTCCAGCTAAGCTTAAAATCAAATTTTAAACACAAAATTTTAAAGGCCCAAAAGTTGAAAATGAGCTTATCACAACTTATTTCAAACAGCTTATTCTTAATGGGCTTTTTGGCCCATTAAGCTATAAGCCAATGCCATAAGCTGTAAATTCACACACATCCTTATTTTGACCTCAATAAGGCTTTTCTAAAAAGAAACTTTGAAAAAGTCTAAGAAATAAGCCTGAAATAAGCAAAAGCTCTCTACACAAAACGACAAAATAGTCGTTTTCGAGTTCTAGACCACTTCAAGGACTGATTCAAGTTGCAATAAGTTACTAATGGCTTAGCTAAGCTTAATAATAAAAAACCTTTCAAAAAGAACCACTCAATAAGATGGAATACGCTATAAGCTAATTTGCAAAAGTCAACTAAGTTCGTTTTCTAGTCAAACTTGAAAGTCAAAGCCTAAAAAGCTCACGTATTAATCAATGCGTCAAATAAGGAAGATTGATTACAAAAACAAAGTTGTTGCAAGTCCAAATAAGCTAGAATAGCTTATTAATAAGATGTATCAGTGGGAACTTTTGTGTTCTTTCAGTGGGAATGGTTTCCATTGATTGACTTACTTGACTTTTTGTCTTTAGTGGATTTTTCTTAGAATTGTTGGACAACAAGGCACCCTTGTAACCAGTGGGTTACAAGGAGTCAATAACAACAAAGAAATCACAAAAACACCTAGCCAATTGGTGCAGTTAATTCAATCTTTGCCCAGATATGGTCCAGTTATGAAACAAGCAAGTCTGGTGATATAAGCTAATATTTAAGCTAGTTTAAGCTAACCACAAACAACCAAAAGCACACACAGTCTTTAACAAACCTCATTGAACACAAAACAACTCATATCATGCATTGGTTACAAGATTTGAAACAGATTTAAGCTTATGTAGGTTTCTGATGAACAATGAACATGCAAGAACAAGTTTTGCTGAACTACTTGATCACAATCCTAAATTCAAAGCTTCAAATCTTCTTAACATGTTATACAAACTATGATTTAGCACTTGTTAACCCTAGTATAGCATTAATTCTAGGTGTCCACAAAATCACAGTCCAAAACAACAAGTATTCAAGATTTTATGGCTATTTGTTGGATTAGTGTGATACAAAGCAAGAAACATGCAGCAAACCACTTTCTTATGACACTAGAAAAAGAACAATCACAACACACAAACTAACACTTACTGAATTCAACCAATTACCCAAGCATGCAGTAGACCCAAACACCCCTTTAACTTTTTAATCCAAGATTTAAACAAGTAAATGTATGTTACAGGTCAAGCCAAGCTTACACAAGCATTAATACAACATCCTTAAGCAATAACAACAAGATTCAAACCACAAGAACACTTCATACAACAGCAGAACTCAAAATCACACAAAACCGCTTTTTCAACTGATTTTTGGGAAAAGAGACTCAAACCTCATGAATGTACGTCCACACTCACGAGTTTTTGAGCTGATGTGTCTAGCCCAACAAGACAAAAGTTTCCAATAACACATGTTAAGATTCAACAAGGTTAAAGGCACAATGTATATAAAACAGAAAAATGAAAAAGAAAAGCTGATTGATGCAAGCTTGTTCCCACTACTTGAATATCCCCAAACTATAAGCTCACAAAACCTTGATAATCTTCTTATCATGGTGTATAGACCACTTGTAATCCAAAAATTTCTAGGGTTTGAACCAAGGAACTTAGCAAAATATCAGATTTTGGGAAATTGTACAATTTCTTGCACAATCTTTGAAAACACGTTTTGAAACATCAAATTCACAAACATATATCACTAACAACAGAAATAATAGGGATGGCACTTAGATTTCTTCAACACATTCAAACACTATTTCATTAAACTGAATATAGGAATTACAAAAGTTTGAACAAGGAAAAACCAAGAGCAAAGAAAAATTTTGGAGTCCTAGTGCCTTATATAGGCTACATGAATACTAGAAAAGCTAAAAAAACTATAAACCCTAAGTTGTGAAGTCCCTGAAATGCCCTTGCAGAATTTTTGAATTTCGCTAACATGTGAAGTCTCTTTGGCGTTTTGTTGATGTAAAGTTGGTGGAATTTGATCCAAAGTCTCCCATTGAGCTTAAAGTGCAAGCAACTTTGTGGATGGTTGATTCTCTGTCATGTTTTGGATTCTTCCTTAAAAACGTATGCAGGGCATGTCCCATGTGGCACTTGTGGTGATGTGGCAAAGGTTTTATGAGCTGGGTTTTGATTAAAATGACCTTAATCATAATTCTGGATGCAATTAAGGGTTAATTCCAAGTAATGAAGAAAAACCCAATTTGTGTTCATTTTGTGAATAGTGGAGTTTAATCTAGTTTTGATGTCAAAAGTTTGTTAATCGCGTGATTTAATTAACTAATATAATTAGTTAAAAATCTGGTGTGAGTGGGTTTTGACATGGCCAAAGAGAGGGTTGTGATTAGAGGATTTGGTGAGTGGGACACGTGGTGGGTGTTGGTTGGTCTAGGTAAGGTTTTGTGTCTGCCAGCTTTAACCCCTCTTTTCTTCTTTCCTTGTCATTTCAAGTTTTAATACCCAAAACTGAAATTCTCTTTATAACCAAGTTTTAGTTTTTATACTTTTGCCCCAAATAGTTTTGCAAAGTATTTTCAAGGGTATTTCTTGCCATTTAATGATATTTGAAGGGCTCTTTTGGCATTTTCTTCAAACTTTATGGTCTTGACTTGTATAATTGACTTTGTGGAGGACTAATATTGACAAGTCTTCATTTATGAGCGACCATTCTTGCCAATTCTTCAAAGTGGAGGGTCTTTTTTGCAATTTGACAAACTTTAAGGACCAAACTTGTAATTTTGAATATACAAGGGTTTAATGTGTCAATTATTCAATATTGTAGGACCCTTCTTGCACAATCTTCAATTCTTCAAGGT
Organism: Glebionis coronaria; assembly: GCA_025667525.1. Taxonomy (NCBI): domain Eukaryota; kingdom Viridiplantae; phylum Streptophyta; class Magnoliopsida; order Asterales; family Asteraceae; genus Glebionis; species Glebionis coronaria. The sequence continues at coordinate 411,103,866 of CM046878.1, forward strand.
CTTTTCTTGGAAAATCAACATTAGGGCTTGGTTCATTGTGCGGCTTCGTTTCCCGTGTTCGTTTTTTCTTGTTTCTTGTGATCTTTTGTCATTTTCTCAATATCCGTACCTAAAATACACATTGTACAAATACAAGCATATATATGGTATTTTTGATGATATTTTATGCATTTAAATCCCAAAAAGAACGATGAGATCGTGTATAAAAGCCATCTCATCAACGAATTTGGAAACGATATCCTTCCACGTAATTATGGAATTAGGTGGCTCTTTCTCGTACCAATCCTTGGCGGCACCATCTAGCGAGTACGGAAAAAGCATAAGCTTGACGACATCAGTGTCGATGTTCTTAAACTTGCTCGTGGCTAAAAGACGATCAAAAGTTCGAATGTGATCGTGAGGATTATCGGCTTTACGACCTCGAAACTTCGTAGCTTGTATCCGCGAAAGCATTCCGCTCTTAATCTAAAAATTCTCCGCTCCGATAGGGGGAATTACGATCGCGTCTCCATAACCCTCGGTGGGCGCTTGGAGCAATTCCATCATCGTACGATTCTCGGCCATCTCGTCTATGGTTTCGACAACGATATTAGGAACGTCCGTTTCTAAATTACGTCTTCGTTGTCGATGCTTTCGATTTAGATTGCGTCGATTCGATGCGTCGCTAGAATTCGTATAGTCCTTCGATCGAGTGCGCATGCACTAATGTATAATTGCGGGGGAGGTTAGCAAAGAAGATTCTTTTTGGGGTTTTTACGATTTTTCAATTTTTTTGGTTTTTGATTGTTTTTTAAGTTTTTGGATTTTGGGTGTATTACGTAGACTCAAATCTACAAATATCTCCTCGAATCAACTTCTCGATTAAAGGATCCTCAAGGAATAAAAATGATCACGTTGAGTGAACGCCTTCGATGACTTTAGAACGTTGGTGGAACACCAAAACGTTCAAGAGGGTTTAATCTTGATAAACAAGCAAATATATATGATAGGTAGATAATATTTGGGTGGCAAACCCTCGATTAGCCCTTTTTTCTAAAAACACGCACAAGCAAGCAGAGGAAACGAGGCGGCGCGAAGCACTTAAGAGCCTTTTTTCCTTTAGGTCGTGAAATACAACCGCCTTATACCCACCTTATAGTTTGTGTTAATCAAAATTAAGCTTCACGAAAGTATTTATCTATTTTGCCTTTAATTTTTGCTTTAGATTCCAATACAATAATTGAGTGATGAAATCCCGATTAAGGTTGCGTTTTTAGGCTTTTGGAGATATTGTAAATTTATTGTGATACGTATACAATATAGTAATATTTATTCACAAAAAATGATAAACACGATAATATGATATCTACAATATAGTAAAAGATTTTTTTGTGTGTTTAATTGAGGACAACTAAACACGATTTTTTGGATATTCTATAATATGGTAAGAAAAATAAAAGGAGTATGTACGTTATATACGCTTTCCAAAAATGAAAAGCAAAAACGCACTACTCACACAAACACGATATCTATATGGCACTAAAAGCACGTCCCTGGCAGCGGCGCCAAAATGATTGTAGTGTTTTTGTATACAAGTTATTAGGAAAAATAAAGTATAATCGGGGCAAGTATTAAATCTCACGTTTTAGGAAAAAACGCGAAACCGAATAAATTCCAAGTTCGTTCTCGGAGGAGGTCTGTGTATTAGGTGCCAAATATATAAAATCAAGTTTGGATTAGTGTCATTTTTGGTTGTGAAAGAGAGAAAAATAAAGACGATTTATGCTAAAAATTACACTACGACGTACAAAACGCGAAATCGTAAAATTAGACGAAAAATACAATGGACCAAAAGTTTAATTTAAGATAAGAAAAATGTGACTAAAACAAAAATGAGAAAAAAAATTCCAAAAACTTTTTAATTATTTTCTATTAAATTTTAAAGTTTAATTAAAAACCCAAAAATAAATAAAAACTCATAAAAAGTAAAAATGAAAACTTTTTGGATGTAAACCTAAAATAGACTAATTGAAATCTAAAAAATATATTTCCAAAAATTTTAAAAACTTTTAACTAATTTAATCTATTTTCTAAAATTTAAAACGAAAATATTGATAAAAAATTAATTAATAAAAAGAAAAATCTGATTTCACTTTTGAAAAATCCTAAACTTAATACAGAACTTATGAAAAATTTAAAAAATTAAAAAGCTAAAACAATAAGCCAGAAAAGGGCTTATCAGTTCACGAATATGAATAAAAAGCAAAAACAAAACACCTCTTAAATAAAACCCTAGGGAATATCTTATCGATAAAGTCCCTAGGGCGCAGCGGTTAAGTGTATGTGTTGTGGGAGTAGGGGCGCAGGCTCGAGTCCTGGCCCTTACTTTTTGTTGAAAAGATTTTTTTTCTTTTTTCTTTATAAACTAACTGAATAGTGACTTAACTATCACCAAAACACAAATAATCACTCAATATGATCTCGATTAACCCACAAAACGAATACAAATATGCATAGACTTGGAATTTTCCTTTTTTATAACTGTCAGTGGATACCAATTTGGGTGTCAGTGGGTATGAATATCCCCACTGATGCTTTACAGAAACAAAAAAGTGACCTTTTTGAGCAACTTTGTTGATGATTTTTGGTACAATGGGCACCCCTACACTCAGTGGAGTGTAGGGAGTCAGATTAAGAAATAAATCACACAAGTCACAACACAAAAATCACACAAATTGGGCAAATCAAGGTCACTGATATACGAATGATGGGTCTGATGGCCTATTGCTAAACTATTGTACAAATGGGTGAGTTTCAATCCACCAAAACTTGATCAATATACTACCAAACCTCAACTAATCATGCACACAAACCTATATTACCTATAACTGTTGTCCCATATATTATGGTGATTCTACACGAATTATTTTGAGGCTAACACACCACCATCATCATCTCTACAACAGCTTCCACAAAGCCCTAGTTCATTCTTTTTGGCTAAAAGGAGATGGCATCAGCCATTGTGGGGCTTGGATGTGGGTCCCACTGGGTAATAGTCGGCTTGAACCCTCTTTTTTAGCTTAAATTTGTGAATCTTTGAGATCTTTGTGAAATCCGTTTTAAGTGCATGATAAGAGTTCGTTTATGCTTAAGTGTGGTTAGATGCATGTTACTGAAAACCTAGAATCAGTTTGGTTGGTTTAGTTAGAATTTGTGTGAAAATTCGTTATAAGTTAGTTTTAAGGGGTGTTTGGGATTAGGTTTTAAGGCAAGTAATTGCCAACTCTTTGGCTTAAAATTTGCTCAAACAGTCTCAATTGGTTAGTGTTAGGAAAGATTATCATTGGTTTCAAGTTTGGTAGATTAATAAGGATTTTGCATGTTAAAAGTTTGGTAAAAGTTGCATTATATAATCAGTAGGCTAGAATAGGTTAGATCTTGAGTTTTCTTGCTGAAATCTTGTAATTTGTTAAAGTTATTGTTAGCCTCAAAATATTGAGTCAAACAAGAATGCTCGGTCATAGGTTATTATTGTAACATTAATTAGAACGTTGTAATAGGTAGTTAATTAGTCGTGGTTTACGGGCTTAAATTTAGGCTAAAGTTCATTCATAAGTAACTAAAGCCCAAAAGGGAAGCCCGACCCATTTAGTATAGTCCATAAAAGCCCACATGTAAGGAGGACTATAAATACCCTTCCTAGCATGTTAGGAAGGGGTTGGTTGTTCATTTTTTTCTTTTCTCCTTAATCTAATATTCACCAAGTTTCACACACTTCTCTCTCTTTTCTCTCTCTACTTTCTCTCTCTATAATTCATCTATCTTTCTTCTATTTCTACCTTTCTTTCTTCTCTAATTCGTGTAGAATCACCATAATATATGGGACAACAATTGGTATCAATCGCCACGGGTAGATTTGTGATTGGTTGTTGTTATTATATTTGAGTCGAATGATTTAATCCATAAATCATCTCGGATTCAATTTTTTTTTTTGTGTTTTTCGTGTTTTATATCTTGCTACAAATCTTCTATATACTTGTTGTAGAGATTTGGTTGTTTTGCTTTGGTTAAAATCACGAATTTGTTGCCTAAAGTTGCGAAATTTGTTGCCTACAAAGTTGCGAATTCATCTACACATTGCGACAGGTTCCATCGGAAAAGGTAAGTACAAAAGGTTTTGATCGCAATAACCCAAGGGTTTTACTTTGCGATCAACATTGCAATAATCCTTATTGCGACGTATATTGCGATCGCTCATTGCCATAGTATATTGCGACGAAATTAAGGCTTATTGCGACGTTACTCTGCCCACATTGCGATAGCCACATTGCGATAGGTGTTATTGCGATAGAACATTGCGACAGAACATTGCGACAGAATATTGCGATAGAACATTGCGATAGGACATTGCGATAGGACATTGCGATAGGACATTGCGATAGAATATTGCGATAGAAGGGATATTGTGATGGGTGACATTGCGATGGGTGACATTGCGATGAGTTGTATTGCGATGGGTGACTTTGTGTAACACCCACATAAAGCGGTATCACAGTGGTGGATCGATGAGCAAATAGCTTACAAAGCACATATCATAATTATATGATTTTTGAAATACAATTGATGTATACATTGAATTGGTACAATCATTTAAATCGTTGAATAACATTTGTTATGAATATCCCAGTAAAATATAATCCCCCGTCATTTTATTGCTCCTAAATGATGCTCAATCCATGCTCAAATAATCTTGCTAAATAACGTGTGCAAAACATACTAACGGGGGTCAACATAAAGTTGGTGAATTTACAGATTTTAATCAATTAATTAGTTTGGACATACAATAATCCTAGAAGTAATAATGCACAAAGCATTCTTACTAAGATGTAAATAACATTTGTTTATTATTAGAAACTGAAGCTTAACCCTATTGTCCTCAACAGATGAGGACGCAGTGTCTTACAAAAAGACACCCATTCCTGTTCCAACATGGTATACGTCTGTTGTCCCGGCCAAGGCACAGTGAGAATGACTCACCTAGACGGGGATGGTCAATTCCTAATAGATCTATTTATAACATTCGGGTGATTTACAACAATTTAACAGTTTCAATAGTAAGCAATCATAATCCAGTTTATACAATCCAGTCATGTCCAATATATGTTTGGATATTTTCTTTCCCAAAAGGGAAAGTTTTATCAAATTTTAAATGGGGCTGTAAACTCACCTAATACAATCGTCATAATAGTTAATAGAGAACGAACGTCAATCCAGAATACATGTCAACAATCGATAAATGATCATACCAGACCTAAAGATAACGAGGCGCGTCTTAGGCTTGAGACAAGAAATAAATCGTACATATATGTAATAAGTATGTCTTAATAAGTTCTTGGACATTGCGTAAGTTTTATGATTCTTTATAAAACTCTTAGGTGAACACTTAGTCATTTTATGTGAAAAATTCAACTTGACACTTTTAGCCCATCTTAAGCCCAATAGTGGTCCACTACCCAAGTATATGACTTAAGTCCATTTTAAATTCAGTATACTACTCTAAATTGGTTATTATTCTTAGGTCCAATAACGGCCCAATAGCCATTACAAGTGTAAATTAGGCTTTTATGGCCCAAGTCCACTTTGTATAGTTTTTGGGTTCTAAAACACATCACAACCTCATACACTTAATATTTCACGTTGGTCAGGTCTCGGGTCATCTAGTCATCAGTATATAAATAAGTCCAAGATCCCTGACAAGTGGATCCTACCACGTTGGTTTATATAAAAATCATCACATTTTACGTTAATGAGTTATAATTCGTTTATTATAATTTTCCCGACATGTCCCGCTAATTTATTCATATCTCTTGAACCGTAAATAATCTAAGTGTGTTCTTTTTACCAAAACCATCATTAACTCAGGTACTACACTTATTATAAGTCTAATTACCCGAAATTTATACTTTTCATAGCTAATTAACCCATTTCCTAACTTAGAAGAGTTGGTTGTTTTTGGGCAGCCAAACTCGTTTTCACCATTTTGGTCGCCATTTCCAAACCGTAAGGAACTGGTAAATCATCCAATTGATTCTACTTGTTCATGATTTTATATACAACATACAGTCTTACCTTTTTCAATGATTCTTAGTCCTTGTATGAGAAAACAGTCCGTGAAGATAGTATGTTCAGATCTGACTAGTTTTCACCATTTTGGTCACCATTTACAAACCGTAAGGAATTGGTAAATCATCCAATTGATTCTAGTTCTTAATGATTTTATCTACAACTTTTAGTTTTACATATTCGTAGGTCAGAATATAAATTTTATGAGAAAACAGTCCATCAAAACAGTATGTTCAGATCTGACTAATTTTCACTATTTTGGTCATATCTTACTATCTAAAATTCGTCATGAGACGAGCCACCCGGGGAATTAACCACAAAACAATTATATATCTTAATATGTAAGTTTTTAGTATCCCAAACCTACTGAGTCTTACATGCAATCTGTTTTTGTTACGGTTCAAAAATTGTTATGAATCAAATCGTTACTAGTGCTTGTTTAGCTTGATTTTTAGTGTTCAAAATTTCATACACAATGTCCCAATACTCATTAACCCATTTCGTACATATATATATATATATATATATATATATATATATATATATATATATATATATATATATATATATATATATATATATATATATATATATATATATATATATATATATATATATATATATATATATATATATATATATATATATATATATATATATATATATATATATATATATATATATATATATATATATATATATATATATATATATATATATATATATATATATATATATATATATATATATATATATATATATATATATATATATATATATATATATATATATATATATATATATATATATATATATATATATATATATATATATATATATATATATATATATATATATATATATATATTCGGAATATATATAAGATCAAGAAAAATAAAAGGAATGATAAATAAGAACGAGATGTAGATCTTACGAGGCTTATCAAAGTCGTTGTACTAGTGAGTGAGCAAGTAACCATCCAAGATCTTGTCAACACTTGATGTGACCACCATGCATGGATAGATCCGGAATAGATCTACAAGTTTCACTTGATGCATAGATCTGGGGTAGATCTACACGTTTTACTTGATGCATGTGTAGATCCGGGGTAGATCTACACGTTTTACTTGATGCATGTGTAGATCCGGGGTAGATCTACATGTTTTTCTAGATGCATGTGTAGATCCGGGGTAGATCTACACGTTTTTCTTGATGTTACCATCATGCATGTATAGATCCATCATGGAAATAAAAGAAAATCTTGAAAGTTGATGCATGTAGGAGATTTACATACCAATGTTTAGATCTCGAGAGTTCCAAGATGGGTCTTTGATTTGTTTTTGAAGATTCAAACAAGAAAATCAAAATTTTGATGATCTTGGTGAGTTGGGGTTCACGGCTCAAAGAAGAAAAAGAAAAGGGAGAGAGAGTTTTTGGGTGTGTGTGTGTGTTTTGTGTGAGAAGAATGAAGAGCATGGGGGGACATAGCCCTTAAATAGGGTGGGAGGAAGTGTGACAAGTGTCACCTACTTAACTTTGTCCAATGAGAAGCAAGAAGGTGGGGAGACATGATGGACATGTGTCACCAACCTAGAGTTGGCCCAATGGGAAAGTGATGTGTGTTGGTGGCTTGTCTAGTGGGCCAAAATGGTTGTTGGGCTCCCTAAATCTCTTATTGGGCTTATTAAGACCATTAATATCCAAGGCTTAAATAGTTGGGCTTATAAGGCCACAAATGGCCCTAAAGTGTATCTTGTATTCTAACTTACGTTATTACACGGTTCGGGTCACGTTCGAGGTTTATGACTTTTTGATTCATCTTACGAGGATTTCGTAATTGATCTAAAAATCATTTTTCCAATCAAATGGAGTATTTATATGACGTATAAATACGAAAGACGTGTTTGTTTATTTAAACGACAAGTATTTGTCATTTAGCTTTTGTATAACGTAAGGATCGTTTTAGTAGAAATACTTCTCATTTAATCATTCCGTAGATAAATGTAATATTAAACAATTTAATCAAATTGTTTATCATTTATTTCTCGACAATAATTTATGTAGTTAAATTATTGAATTGTCGGTACGCGGTTTGTATGACTTTTGTCAACTCTCAAATCCGATGATTTTTGTATGGTTCAAAGAGGGTTTTTGAAACATACTCCATTATTATTTAATGAACGAAAAATCTCGGGTTTTACACCATCCACATGCCACCTTGAGTTTCGTCCTCGAAATTTGATTACTACTACTAGGTTGAGAAATGATCTAGGATCATTGAGTAGATTTTTATTACATTATTCTTATGGTAAAATCATGTATTTTATAGCACCACCCCGTTATTTTAGCTTCGTCCTCGAAGCTATTAAAAACTTTGTCATCCGTTAGGGTATAGATGTCATAGATTTAAAGGTTCGTTTTAGACATACTCAGAAACAAATGGTGCCAACAATGTAAGGAGATAGTTATTTGGATTGCTCTATAAGTCCGATTGGGCAGTATCTGAATGATGCTACCATTACGGATGAATAGAAGGAAATGCAAAGAGATCTTTATCCGGGTGGCTCTATATATCCGATTGAGCAGTATTTGGATAATGCTACTACTATGGATGGATAGTATTATCCGAAGGTTTGACCTTTAATCCGATATAGTGATAGAAGCTCGCGGATCAATTAATGACAATTTAGAGAGGGCAAACTTTGGAAGTTGTCAACTAGGAAAAGTCGATGTAGTGTCAACTATACTTAGTTGGTTAAGCTCTTGACGATAGCTTGTTCATTTGGAAAACCTACAAGCCAGGATTTGAGGTTGGAGAGGGTTCCGGAGTTAGACATGTTGGTCCTGTTTAAGTTCGGATTGCTGCTCTGGCCATGAGCCAGGAGCAGAACATGACGGACGTCCACAGCCTGTTGATAGCAGGCCAGGTGGAGTACACTGCTATGCATGAGCGCATAGACTCTCTCTCTTGGACCATATGGGTAAATACTCAGATAACACGAGGTTATTGGGCCACGAGGCCTTGCAGTGGTTTTTGGAAGAGAACTACTTCCTCTATCGGCATAATCACACCTTGGAGGGGGGGTCTTCAGTGTAAGACCCACATCTCTCTTACTGCACAAGGGCGGTCCTTGTCCGCCTTCTTTGATTTTGCAGTTATTTGTCACGACTGAGTGACAGCAAAGACCGCCTACCTTCGAGGAGTCATTGGCAGACTGCGGTCCCAGTTGTTGATCGTACTCAGTTTGCTTATGGAGTCCTGATTGGCTTATAGAGGTATTTCAGAGTACCCTGTCGGCACCTGCAGCCTTATCAGCCCTATCAGCACCAGCCCTATCTAGCAGACCTGCTGGGTAGGATTTGAGTAGATGTACTAGATCTTTTGTTTACCATGATAAACCTTCTGATTGTATTCAAGCTATCATGCACAATTCACGAGTCACTTAGAAGTTTAAGAAATCATTCGTCAAATCACAGTAAGTCTTATGATGATACATTGTAAAGGTAGTTTATTACAATATAGTACGATAAATGATAACGTTAATGAAGTTGGTGGCGTGTGTAGAAACCCAAATTGCTAGGGGTTTTACACCACCCCGTTATTTTAGTTTTCCTCCCGAAGCTAAAGATGAAGTTACTTGTTCAGGGGACAAGTGGGGGCACTTATTCCTTAAACGTGTAATCTTGTGAACTCGAGTTCTAAGTTTACAAGGTTGGATTGACAAGGACAAATTCGTCTTAAGTCTTGGTTTTCATTGGATGTGCCTCCGGGGCCCCAATGCGTCTTGATGAGCGTAGATAACAGTTCATTAATGTTTCTACTAGTTCTTCAAGAGATTTTTAAGTCTATTAAACTTTATTAAGCTTATGCTATCTCGAGTTAGAAATATAGTTTTGGCTGGTACCGCTCTTGCGTCAACAATTTTCACGCGAAGGGTTTCCCGATATACTTCTATACTGTGGAAGGCAAACATTAGTTTGACACCAAAGCTTCACTCAGCGAGATGGCTAAGATTTTTGTTGGTGTTGCTTGGGTAGGAAGTTACAAAGAATCTACTTCATTTGTGACTGAGCTGGGGCATAAGTTGCATGGAGAAGAAGTACTTCAAATGATGGAAATCAAAGAAGATACCATGAATAAAGTAGTGTGCATCTTGTGTGATGCTGGAAAAGTTGTGCGTTCAATGTAAGTGGTCCAAAATTTGCACAAATTTTGACTTCTAAAAGGGGGAAGTCATTCATTTCAAGGCTAGTTGGACAATGGTATTGTCGAACTAATTGGACCCGAAGAGGAAAAGATTGTCCAAAATACTTTTGGACATCAAATAACGTTCTTTGGGTGATGACGAACATAACCCTACAAAATACACCCATTGAGAGTTGGGCATGTCTTTTATGCTTGGGTTTGTCTTCCTCGTCGACTTAAGAAATGTGGTTTAAGAAGATAGGGCATCCTCTTACCAAGTATTTCTGGTCTTCGGTACAAGAGATGACACTAAGTCTAATGTCAAACAGTCTGTGTTACCATCACCTCGAATGATCGAAGTTTTATTTCTCAATTGCAGATGAACCAGCTTTCTTTTATGTGACACCCCAAAGGGGTTAAATGAAACGGAAGTGGGCACTCCCGAAAAGGGTTAAAAAAAGGTAGCAAAAAAAGAAATCTCCCTGAAAAGGGGTCAGATGCAGCGGAAATTAGGCACCCTCAAAAGATTCAAATGTAGCGGAAAATGGACATTCTTAAAGGAATCAAATGCAACGGAAATGGATATCCCCTAAGGGGTCGAATGCAGCGGAAAGTGGACACTCCCAACAGAGTCAACTGCAGCGGAAGTGATATTTGGGCTAAGGTTAAACCAAAAATCAAGAGCACAATGATATGATCCAAAAGAGATGAATACTAATCTTCCTTAGGTTTCTAGATGATGATGATGTAATAACGATAAGATATTACTGGAGGAAATCGCGTGTCAAAGAGGGATATGTTATATAGTCGGATACATAAAATAATATCAATAATGAGTTATGTCGAATACATTTAAGCCCATGTGATTATAAATTTTTATTTACATCGATAAGCGTCCTTATCCATGTAAGGTGAAATTTATAACTTCATTCAGTGACCTATGATTTCTTTATTCAAATGAACAAGCGTCCTTACTTGTTTCAATAATGATTTCATAGCCCACCTTACCTAAATATTCCCGGCAAGTCTTATTAATTAGGATAAATATAACATCTAAGATAATAGATATTATTAAAATACTTTACAGCCCGTTTAGTTATAACTTTCGTCTTCGGGCGTCCCATTCCACCGTGATACGAATTTTATAAGTAAACTTTTGGTCCGGTGGCTCATGATATCACCTTTAGACGTCCCATTCCATCTAAAGACGTAATCATAATTAACTTAGGATCAAGAGTCTCAGGTCCCATATGTAAAATATAGGATCATAAGTACCTTGATTTTGGGTCCCACCGCATCATTTAAAGATGCAAATTTATCCAAATAATACCACATGATATTATAAAAAGCACGCGTATATGAGTCGTTAATAAGTCGTGTTCCGTAGATATATGTACAAAATCATAAGCGAGAGAAAATACATGTTGACGCGCGATAACGTGCGCGAGAGTACGCATCAAACAAGGAGTTCATATGTATAATATAATATATAATATTATATTACAATCATAAGCATAGGCATTATATCGTATAGTTCCTTCTAATAAGGTATATATATATATGTATATATACGCATAACAACAAATTCAAACATTTAATGAAATGTAGTTCGCTAGGTAATGCTTCCTAGTCTGTTTTTAAATATTCCAATTTGTATGTTTGTTGTAAATTCGTTTTCATTAAGTGGCATGTCTGTTATCCTAGTGGTTAGAATAGACTAACCAGTTCCTATTCATCGAATAACTATGTAAAGATGGTATGCCCAAGTTTTAATACCTTAAATGAAATAAAGGTTCTAGGGTTTGCCTAAGTTTCGGCTATTGGCAAAACAAGGCCCTCTATATTTTACCAAATGTACACTTTCCAGTTCATAACAACTTTAGTCCTTAGGGTTTCTAGTATTTTCGGGAGATGGTGAAAATAGTCCCTCTGTTCAACATTAGGTTTTAGAACTTCCAATAAGTGGCGAACTAAAGATTAGGGCTTTTAATTGCTTCGGTTGATTACAACATTAGTCCTTAGAGTCATAAAATGACAATCTAACTTCCAAGAATTTACAAAAGTGGTCCTTAAGGTCTAATAAGTCACGAATGGCATTTATTAATCCCTACACTTTCAAATATTTACAATATTAGTCCTTGTAGTTTCTGTTTTATCAAGACAAGTTTCAATTGTCATGGTTTTAATCCATAAGTTTTATAAACTAATGTTCTTAGTCTAAAAGTTTTTATAGTTATATCTTCGGTAAAAAAACTTTACTTAAGTGTAAAATCACTAAGTGAGCTTATTAAGTACACCAAAAGAGCTAATGGGCTTCCCAAACCCTTATTGAGATTACAATGTCCATTAACAATTTTTATGAGCTAAGGATTTCTTAATGGGCCTAATTATAGTTTTAGATCCATCAATGTTAGAGTTTTACTACATAGGTCCATAGTTTTCATTTAAATGTTTCCATGTGTCTGTTATGTATTAGATTGTTCGTGGTTATAATGCACTGTTCGGCCCATCATACTTCAGAAGCCATTCTATAAACGTTTGAGGAGCGAGGGCACTTTAAATCGTAAACCCAACCACTCAGTCAAAACGTAATATCGAGATGGAACATCTTTAGTATAAAGCTCCCTACTAACATGGCATGTTTATTTCTTTTATTATATATCTTGAGTATTTAATATTTCTATAATAAATATTAAATAGTTATATTACGTAAATACGTACAAGTTAGCATCTAATACATTCAACAATTACGAATGCATAGAATAATGAATGCGCACTTAAATCATATAGTTATGCATGCTCTCTATGCTATATGTTTCTAAGTATGTCCCCAAAAAAAATCCCCAAAAGATTTTTATAAAGTTATAGTCCAGTTTTAAATAAAAGAAAAATATTTTTATTCATATTTTATTTAAAAATTAATCTGGTTCGCTATAACTAAAGCTCTGATACCATTCTCTGTAACACCCCCATAAAGCGGGTATCACAGTGGTGGATCGACGAGCAAATAGTTTACAAAGCACAGATCATAATTATATGATTTTTGAAATACAATTGATGTATACATTGAATTGGTACAATCATTTAAATCGTTGAATAACATTTGTTATGAATATCCCAGTAAAAGATAATCCCCCGTCATTTTATTGCTCCTAAATGATCCTCAATCCATGCTCAAATAATCTTGCTAAATAACCTGTGCAAAACATACTAACGGGGGTCAACATAAAGTTGGTGAATTTACAGATTTTAATCAATTAATTAGTTTGGACATACAATAATCCTAGAAGTAATAATGCACAAAGCATTCTTACTAAGATGTAAATAACATTTGTTTATTATTAGAAACTGAAGCTTAACCCCATAGTCCTCAACAGATGAGGACGTAGTGTCTTACAAAAAGACACCCATTCCTGTTCCAACATGGTATACGTCTGTTGTCCCGGCCAAGGCACAGTGAGCATGACTCACCCAGACGGGGATGGTCAATCCCTAATAGATCTATTTATAACATTCGGGCGATTTACAACAATTTAACAGTTTCAATAGTAAGCAATCATAATCCAGTTTATACAATCCAGTCATGTCCAATATATGTTAGCATATTTTCTTTCCCAAAAGGGAAAGTTTTATCAATGTTTAAATGGGGCTGTAAACTCACCTGATACAATCGTCATAATAGTTAATAGAGAACGAACGTCAATCAAGAATACATGTCAACAATCGATAGATGATCATACGAGACCTAAAGATAACGAGGCGCGTCTTAGGCTTGAGACAAGAAATAAATCTTACATATATGTAATAAGTATGTTTTAATAAGTTCTTGGACATTGCGTAAGTTTTATGATTCTTTATAAAACTCTTAGGTGAACACTTAGTCATTTTAAGTGAAAAATACAAGTGGACACTTTAAGCCCATCTTAAGCCCAATAGTGGTCCACTACCCAAGTATATGACTTAAGTCCATTTTAAATTCAGTATACTACTCTAAATTGGTTATTATTCTTAGGTCCAATAACGGCCCAATAGCCATTACAAGTGTAAATTGGGCTTTTATGGCCCAAGTCCACTTTGTATAATTTTTGGGTTCTAAAACACATCACAACCTCATACACTTAATATTTCACGTTGGTCGGGTCTCGGGTCATCTAGTCATCAGTATATAAATAAGTCCAAGATCCCTGACAAGTGGATCCTACCATGTTGGTTTATATAAAAATCATCACATTTTACGTTAATGAATTATAATCCGTTTATTATAATTCTCCCGACATGTCCCGCTAATTTGTTCATATCTTTTGAACCGTAAATCATCTAAGTGTGTTCTTTTTACCAAAACCATCATTAACTCATGTACTACACTTATTATAAGTCTAATTACCCAAAATTTATACTTTTCATAGCTAATTAACCCATTTCCTAACTTAGAAGAGTTGGCTGTTTTTGGGCAGCCAAACTCGTTTTCACCATTTTGGTCGCCATTTTCATACCGTAAGGAACTGGTAAATCATCCAATTGATTCTACTTGTTCATGATTTTATCTACGACTCACATTTTTCAATGATTCTTAGTTCTTATATGAGAAAACAGTCTGTGAAGACAGTATGTTCAGATCTGACTAGTTTTCACTATTTTGGTCACCATTTACAAACCGTAAGGAATTGGTAAATCATCCAATTGATTCTATTTCTTCATGATTTTATCTACAACTTTTAGTTTTACATAGTCGTAGGTCAGTATATAAATTTTATGAGAAAACAGTCCATCAAAACAGTATGTTCAGATCTGACTAATTTTCACTATTTTGGTCATATCTTACTATCTAAAATTCGTCACGAGACGAGCCACCCGGGGAATTAACCACAAAATAATTATCTATCTTAATATGTAAGTTTTTAGTATCCCAAACCTACTGAGTTTTACATGCAATCTGTTTTTGTTACGGTTCAAAAATTGTTGTGAATCAAATCGTTGCTAGTGCTTGTTTAGCTTGATTTTTAGTGTTCAAAATTTCATACACAATGTCCCAATACTCATTAACCCATTTCTTACATATATATATATATATATATATATATATATATATATATATATATATATATATATATATATATATATATATATATATATATATATATATATATATATATATATATATATATATCCGGAATATATATAAGATCAAGAAAAATAAAAGGAATGATAAATAAGAACGAGATGTAGATCTTACGAGGCTTATCAAAGTCGTTGTACTTGTGAGTGAGCAAGTAACCATCCAAGATCTTGTGAACACTTGATGTGACCACCATGCATGGATAGATCCGGAATAGATCTACAAGTTTCACTTGATGCATGTATAGATCCGGGGTAGATCTATACGTTTTACTTGATGCATGTGTAGATCCGGGGTAGATCTACACGTTTTACTTGATGCATGTGTAGATCCGGGGTAGATCTACATGTTTTTCTTGATGCATGTGTAGATCCGGGGTAGATCTACACGTTTTTTTTTATGTTACCATCATGCATGTATAGATCCATCATGGAAATTAAAATCAAATCTTGAAAGTTGATGCATGTAGGAGATTTACATACCAATGTGTAGATCTCGATATTTCCAAGATGGGTCTTTGATTTGTTTTTGAAGATTCAAACAAGAAAATCAAAAATTTGATGATCTTGGTGAGTTGGGGTTCACGGCTCAAAGAAGAAAAAGAGAAGGGAGAGGGAGTTTTTGGGTGTGTGTGTGTGTGTGTGTTTTGTGTGAGAAGAATGAAGAGTATGGGGGGACATAGCCCTTAGAGTGGGAGGAGCGGTGGTGCTAAAGCTGGCTGTTAGCCCTTTGGCGCCAGCCCTCCGATGGCGCACCGTACCGTGGCTCGCGCCAACGGAGCTCGCGCCAACGGCAACAGCTCGCGTTAAGCACCCCTCTTTTCTTTTTTTTTTCTTTTTTTAGGTTTTTCTAGCCGTTGGTTGGGGTTTTTTTTGAAAAAAAAATTTAATTTTTAAAAAACTAGCCGTTGGCTAGGGCTATTAAAAATTTTTTTTTGAAAAAACTAACAGTTGGGTTTAAAATTTTTTTTTTTTTCAAAAAACATTCTACAAATCCCTATATATTATACCTCATTTCATCCATTTTTTCCAATCCAATCTATTACTTCCAATCCTAATTTCTTTACAAAAAATGGATCCTAATTGGACTAACAACATGCTTAACGATCCCTCCAATCAATTCAAAAACTACAATCCCGGTTCATCTTCGAATCCGGGTTCGTCTTCTCAACCCCAACACTTCTATTCTCCGTTATGTATTTTCTTTATTTTAAGTTTTTCGTAATGTTTTTTTATTGTAATGTTTTTTTTATTAATAAAGTTTTATTTAAGTTAATTTTTGTGAAAAAAAAACTAATTCCGTTGGCACCAGAAATTCTGGTGCCAACGGTTACCTCAGAAATGTGGTGCCAACAGGATTCTGGTGCCAAAGGCCCAGAATCCTACGTGGCGCCTTTGGCACCACTTTCTGGTGCCAACGGCTCCCAACACTCTTAAATAGGGTGGGAGGAAGTGTGACAAGTGTCACCTACTTAACTTTGTCCAATGAGAAGCAACAAGGTGGGGGACATGATGGACATGTGTCACCAACCTAGAGTTGGCCCAATGGGGAAGTGAGGTATGTTGGTGGCTTGTCTAGTGGGTCAAAATGGTTGTTGGGCTCCTTAAATCTCTTATTAGACCATTACTATCCAAGGCTTAAATAGTTGGGCTTATAAGACCACAAATGGGCCTAAAGTGTATCTTGTATTCTAACTTACGTTATTACACGGTTCGGGTCACGTTCGAGGTTTATGAATTTTTTATTCATCTTACGAGGATTTCGTAATTGATCCAAAAATCATTTTTAAAAATCAAATGGAGTATTTATATGACGTATAAATACGAAAGACGTGTTTGTTTATTTAAACGACAAGTATTTGTCATTTATCTTTTGTATAACGTAAGGATCTTTTTAGTAGAAATACTTCTCATTTAATCATTCCGTAGATAAATGTAATATTAAACAATTTAATCAAATTGTTTATCAAGTATTTCTCGACAATAATTTATGTAGTTAAATTATTGAATTGTCGGTACGCGGTTTGTATGACTTTTGTCAACTCTCAAATCTGATGATTTTTGTATGGTTCAAAGAGGGTTTTTGAAACATACTCCATTATTATTTAATGAACGAAAAATCTCGGGTTTTACAGCATCCACATGCCACCTTGAGTTTCGTCCTCGAAATTTGATTACTACTACTAGGTTGAGAAATGATCTAGGATCATTGAGTAGATTTTTATTACATTATTCTCATGGTAAAATCATGGATTTTACACTTTATGATGCTAAAATTTGTTTGAGAGATTTTTAGACTTAGCCACTATCTAGACTAGTCCCGGAACATAGTTTACACGAAGATTAAAAAAAAAGAGTTAAAATTTTCCCGTCATTTAAATTCAAATTTTTTCCATACTAGTTTTAGGCTATTTCTAGCTCGATTTCAAAATTTGGCGATTACAAAATTTTTCGGTCTACCATTTTGTCGGTCTGGGGAATTTATTGTCGGACTGGAAAAATCGCGATTTTCAAAATTTAAACCACAACAACAATCACAACACATCTACTTAAGATCCATATTCACTTCATCATTTTAGAAAATATCGAGATGGATTCTACTGCAGAATATCGTGTGACGAACAACAACATCATGGTCGCGGGTAACAAAGAGAGACCACCAATGCTTGTGGCCGGTCGATATGCTCAATGGCAATGACGTTTCGTACGATACCTTGATACAAGACCCAATGGTTCTGCCTTGAGGAAATGTATTACTCATGGACCATATGTATTCAAGAAGATATCAATTCCTACAAGACCAGCAACTGATACTTCTGACCCAGTACCAGTAAGTGAACGTGATGAAACAAGATCCGATCTCACACCTGAAAATTGTGCTTGGCATGAGGCAGAGAAGGAAGCCATCTATATGGTTCTAACTGGGATTGGAGATGATATTTACTCCACGTTGATGCATGTCCTACTACACATGAAATGTGGACTGCTATTGCACGCTTACAACAAGGAGAATCATTGAACAAGCAAGATGTCAAAACAAACTTGTTTTGGAACTTTGGCAAGTTTACTTCAAGAGATGGAGAATCAATTGATTCATACTACTCCCGGTTCTACAAAATGATGAATGATATGACAAGAAACAATTTGCAAGTCTCCACCATGCAAGTCAATGTTCAATTCCTCCAACAACTTCAACCCGAGTGGACACGGTTCGTCACTTTAGTGAAACAATAAGAAATTTTGGACGAGGTTTCATATCATCGACTCTTTGATATCTTGAAGCAATTTCAGAATGAAGCAAATGAGATTCGAGCTGAACGAGTTGCAAAGACGGCTAATCCACTTGCTTTAGTGACTACTACTCAAAATGTTCAAGATCATCGTTCTCGTGCTCCAAAGCCATACTCCACTCCATCATCCTCACCACGATATTCCACATCATCCAAGTCTTCATCATCCACACGATCACGCGACAAAGCACCAAGAGCACCATCACCACCATCTGAGTCATCCTCTGATGAAGATAGTGATGAAGAGCAAGCTCAGAAGAATCGAGAGATGAAACAACAAATTGCTTTCATTATGAAGACTTACCAGAAAATCTACAAACCCACCAACAACAATCTTCGAACATGAGTGTCCTCCAAGGTATGACACACGCCGTCGTGGTGAAAGTCCTTCTAGGTATGATCGACATAATCCAACTTATGTTGAGGGTTCTGCAAGGTTTGATCGACAAACTGCCAAGTTTGATACTCAGAGGATTGCTGCTGCTACTAGGACTAGGGAAGCTGTTGGAAGTCAAGTGGTTCAGTAAAATGGGATTCAATGCTTTAATTCCCAAGGGTATGGGCATATGGCAAAGGAATGTAGGAAGCCGAAAAGGGTTAGAGACTCCAGCTATCACAAGGAAAAGATGCTGTTATGCAAGAAGATGGAAGCAGGGGTAAAATTTTCGGCTGAAGAAGGAGCAATGCTTGATGACACTGATGATAAAGCCTCCGACCAGGAATTAGAAGCACATTACTCGTACATGGCAAACGTTAAAGAAGTTCTCAAAGTCACTGAAGATGACAATGGTCCTATCTTTGACACTGAGCCAATCGATAAGGTACACACTTCTGAGGAATATAATGTATTTGGCGATATTCATGAGCATCGTGAGCTACCCAATGCCATTAATGACACATGTATGATGGAAACGGTTGATAGTTATACCACACCTAATTCATCAGACATGTGCAATAATGAATCTGAGGATAAGCACCATGCAAATGAGTATGACGAAGAGGAACGTTTTGCGCTTGCTAATTTAATTGCCACTTTACAAAAATATGTTAAATAATCTAGGAAGAATCAAAAGCAATTAAAAAAGGTAAACGCTACGCTCACTCAAAATTTTGAGGAATGAAAAGCTGCGCTAATTAAATCTAGTGAGACCACTGAAAGTTACAAAGATGAGCTTCTTCAGAAAACCAAAGAGCTTGAGGGGTACAAGGGTAGTGCGTTAAAAGGTCAAAAGGACGATTTTGAAAAAAAATATAACACAACTCTTGAGTTACTAGCCAAGGAAAAGCGCCAATATAATGTTTTCTTAATGGATGAACGTCAAAAAACGTACCTTGCCACTACCAAAGTTAATGAACTTGAACAAAAGCTCTCTATGACCACTAGCGATTCTGCTAAAATTCTTGAGGTTAGGAAACAAGAGGTAGAAGCGTTAAAACAACACTTCAAAAGTAGACATGAACAAGATACTGAAAAAGTAACAAAACTACAAGAACAAGTCGAATTTTTTTAAGAAAGTTGTTAATGAAACGCATGACTCTATTCAAACCGTTAGAATGATAGCACCTCCATCGATGTTTAAGGGTCAAGCTAGCTTTGCAAGTCCTGAGTACCTTGCCAAAGCTCAAGCTGCGAACCCGCGTCTTTATCTTGATGAGTCTGAAAGGACCGATCTTGATTCCATGATTGTTAGGGCCGATAGTGACGAGACTGCCCCTTGGGATGACGAGAGCCGATCACTAGTTAATAAGGAGTTTGTGAAACCATATAATTATGCTTATGAGAACAGCCTTTATGGTCTTTTTAACAAACACACTCAAAAATCTCGTGAGGAAGTGTTTTTAGAATGCAAGCAAAAGAGAATTCAATGGAATAAAGCGTTTACCCCTAAGAAATCTAATGTTTACAAATATATGAACTACCTTCCTCTAGATGCGTCAAAAAGCAAGAGTAGGAAAACATTAGGTATTCTTAAACATCACATAGATAATGTTAAATCTATTTTTGAAAGAGATTGGGCGAAACGTGAAAAAAATGAGTGTTATAGACCGATTCCTCAAGATATTACATTGCTTGTGAAAGAACTCTTAATCCCAAATACGGCATTGATTAAAGAAACTGTTCTTGAATTTGAGGCATTAATTAAGACTGAAATGTTTGATGATTTAAAATATGTTGAGTCTATTGAGAAAGACATTGATGCTCTTCAAATGGAGAAGTCTGACTTTTCTGATGAATATGATTTACTCTTACAAGAATGCGTTTGAAAAGATGTTATGTGTGCTTATTTTACATCTTGTGCTGATATTGATGAATATTCTGATGTTGCATGCAAATATCTTGATCAAGTGAAGGAATGTGAACGTCTTGAAACTGAGCTTTCGAAACGTAAAGAAAATGTTGATAAAAAGGTTTTTACACTTCTTCAACACCGATGTGATTTCCTTCAAAAACATTGTCATGATCTTGAACTTGCTTTGCAAAAACATGTCGGTAGTTTTTCAAACGATAATAAATTACAAGAAAAACTTTCCAAAATGTGTCGAGAAATGAATGAAAAGAGTTTGGAAATTACGGATTTAAAAGCTCAGTTACAAGACAGGGAAATTGCGATAGCAGAGTTGAAGAAACTCGTTGCTAAAATGGGTGGGAAAGTTGTGGAACCTAGTGTTAAGAAACCTGTTGTTAGACAACCCAATGCCCAAAAAGTGAATAGGTCCTCTATCTTGGGAAAACCATCTGCATTCTCAAATTCTTCGTTTGCTAAACCCGTGTTTGCCCCCAAGATGGATGGAAAGGAAAGGTTACCACAGACTCAACCCATAAGTAATACTCAAGCACCAAAAGTTAAGCACACTAATGTGATTAAACCAGGGATGTATAGAATGACCACTAGACCCACAAACAAAGTTAGTCAAGCGTCTCATATTTCTAGAAACATTAATCCTCGTGTGTCTTCTACTACAGGAGTAGTCTCCACTGCTAGTGTTAGCCGGCCTCAGCTTAAGAGCACTCAAGTGAATCATAAGGTCTGGAAACAAAAGAGTCAAGGGAAGATGAAGGAAGTAGAAGAACACCCTAGGAATTTTAATGTTTTTAAGAATAAAACATCTGTAATCGCTTGTAATGACGATTTGAATGATTTTGACAGCTTTGAATGCTTTGAATGTTAAGTTTGTTTGTGTCAAATGTGGAAAATGTGTTGTTAATGCTAATCATTCTATGTGTGCTGTGAGTAATGTTAAAGGCTTAGATATTAGAACTAAGAAGCACCTTGCGATGCCTATTAGTGCTAGTAAACTCAAACGCAAAGTGAACCAATCTGCTGCAACCCCCACTAAGAAAAATAATGCATCAGACTCCACTACTAAGAACACTAGAAGCCGAATCAGGGA
This sequence comes from Glebionis coronaria, assembly GCA_025667525.1. Lineage (NCBI taxonomy): Eukaryota > Viridiplantae > Streptophyta > Magnoliopsida > Asterales > Asteraceae > Glebionis > Glebionis coronaria. The sequence continues at coordinate 411,125,952 of CM046878.1, forward strand.
ACTATATGAGTCAGCTAGCAAGTCTTGGAAATGGTGGTTTGCTAATCAATGTCCTCCAGGATATAAATGGATGCCTAAAGTTAGGAAAGAAATGTGACCACGAGTGTTAGTATGCCTTTAATTGTTGCTAAGGACACTAATAATTCTGAACTCACAACCAATGTGGTATCCAATTTAGCAAATGCTCCATCGTCTTCTAATTCTTCTGCAGGTGATACAAATAATTCTCTTCATAATGGACTTCGGGTGCACCAAGCACATGACGGGGAATCTCAAGCTTCTAATTAAATTCGTAGAGAAGTTTCTAGGAACGGTCCGTTTCGGAAATGACCAATTTGCACCGATCCTAGGCTATGGAGATTTGGTTCAGGGGAATATAACGATCAAAAGGGTATACTACGTTGAAGGGCTCAATCACAATCTTTTCTCGGTTGGTCAATTATGTGATGCAGATTTGGAAGTTGCTTTCAGAAAGAAGACATGTTTTGTTCGTGATTATGATTGGAATGACTTACTCACTGGTACACGAGGTACAGATCTTTACACAATCTCACTTCAAGACACATCTTCTACAACTCCACTTTGCTTCATGGCTAAAGCTTCATCGACTCAGGCATGGTTATGGCATCAACGTCTATCTCATCTCAATTTTGATACCATTAACTTGCTTTCCAAAAAAGATATTGTGAGAGGCCTTCCAAGTCTGAAATTCATCAAGGATCATCTTTGTTCGTCTTGTGAGCTTTGTAAAGCTAAACGAAGTAGTTTTAAGACAAAGACTACACTAAGCTCTAAAGGACGGTTAGATATTCTTCATATCGATTTGTGTGGACCCATGCGTGTTCAAAGTATCAACGGGAAGAAATACATTATGGTAGTTGTCGATGATTACGCAAGGTACACATGGACCTTCTTCTTGAGATCCAAGGATGAAACACCCGAAGTCCTCATCAACTTCCTTAAACAGATACAACGTGGTCTTCAAGCTCAAGTGAAAGTGGTACGTACTGACAGAGGCACAGAATTCTTGAATTCAACTCTGAAGAACTTTTTTGAAGCCGAAGGGATTGAACATGAAACATCCATTGCTCGAACACCTGAAAAAAACGGCGTTGTTGAAAGACGAAATCGTACTTTGGTTGAGGCTGCTCGAACATTATTATCCCCTTCAAAACTTCCACTATACTTTTGGGCCGAAGTTGTGTCAACCGCATGCTACACACAAAACCGTTCCTTAATTATTCCTATACACGAAAAGACACCATATCACATAATTCATGATCGCAAACCTTCACTTAAACACCTTCACGTTTTTGGTTGTACGTGTTACATAATCCGAGATGGTGAAAATATGGATAAGATGAAAGAGAAAGGCGATGCATGTATTCTAGTGGGATATGCAACTCAGTCTAAGGGATATAGAGTTTACAACAAGAGAACAGAATTGATCGTAGAAACTATTCATGTTAGATTTGATGAATTGCAAGAAATGACACTTGAACAAAACAGTTTAAGTCCCGATCCACAACGACAGACGACTTCCGTTTACAACCGCACGGAACTCGGAACTCAAGACCACAGCAATGAACCGTCAAGTTCAAAGCTGGTTCCACCAAGTGTTCCAAGAACTGAAATGACAGTGGACACGACAATTGAAGAACTGGAAATGTTATATGGACCAATGTATGATGAATATTTCACGAGGGAGAAACATGTTGTATCGAAGTCTTCCACTGTCACTCATGATAATAATGATGATACCGATCATCGCCAACAAAAGGATACAACTTCATCTACTTCAACATGGGTTGCTGCAGATTTACCTCCTCAGAATATCTCTTCTACAATCGATCCTACAACATCCACAACCACTGTCATTGCTCAAGGAAACACAAATCAAGCAGACCATGCATTAAATGACGAAGACGATTTTATCAACCCATTCGGTACACCGGTACACGAAATTGGAGAGTCTTCTACTCGCCATGTTGATCCGTCAAATATGCATACGTTCTATCAGCGACATTTGTCAACACATCATTGGACCCGGGATCATCCTTTGGTTCAAGTAATTGGAAACCCTTCACAGCCCGTTCGTACAAGACGACAACTTGAAACCGATGGTGATGTTTGTATGTTCGCACTCGCCGTGAGTTCAGCCGAACCAACAAAAATCAAAGAAGCCTTAGCAGATCGTGCTTGGATTGAATCGATGACGGATGAACTTCAACAATTTGAAAGAATTAAAGTCTGGGAACTTGTTGACAGACCATACGATGTAACACCTTTAAATCTTCGATGGATCTGGAAAAACAAGATGGATGAAGAAAACACGATCATCAAGAAAAAATCTAGGCTAGTGGCTAAAGGGTATGGACAGCAAGAGGGTATTGATTTTGAAGAATCATTTGCACCAGTAGCTCGTCTGGAAGCGGTCGGGATTTTCCTTGCTTATGCTGCACATAAGGGATTCATCGTTTATCAAATGGACGTAAAGACGACGTTTCTTAACGGTCCTTTGAAGGAAGAAGTCTATGTCACACAGCCGGAAAGATTCGTCAATCCACATTATCCTGACAAGGTGTATCGTCTCCACAAAGCACTTTATGAACTCAAGCAAGCTCCAAGGGCGTGGTACGATGAGCTCTCGAAATATCTGGTATCCAAAGGTTTCTCAAAAGGTTCTATCGATCTAACTTTGTTCACTTATAAATATGGGGATGATATTTTGCTTGTGCAGATTTATGTTGATGACATTATTTTCGGGTCTACAAACCCAAAACTTTCAAAATGGTTTGAAAAAGTAATGCACAACAAATTTGAAATGTCAATGATGGGCGAACTAAAATTCTTTCTAGGAATTCAAGTTCACCAATCCCCACGTGGTATCTTTATTAACCAAGCTAAGTTTGTCAAGAGATAATAAAAAAGCATGGTATGACCTCATGTGACCCAGTTAGGACACTATCTCTAGATGCTTACTTAGAGGGATTACCCATAGATCAAACGCGATATCGCTCCATGATTGGGTCCCTCATGTACTTGACAGCAAGTAGACCTGATATCCATCATGCTACATGCTATTGTGCACGATATCAAGCACGACCCACTGAAAAGCACCTCAAGGAGGTTAAACGGATCTTTCGGTACCTTAAAAATACCATTCACATGGGACTCTGGTATCCGAGGGAAACCGGTTTCTTTCTAACGGCCTATTCAGATTCTGATCATGCAGGGTGTCTTGATACACGAAAAAGTACTTCTGGTGGTGCACAATTTCTAGGTCAAGATAAGCTTGTGGGATGGTCTTCCAAGAAGCAGGATTGCACGTCACTTTCATCTGCCGAAGCGGAGTATGTGTCTCTATCTGCGTGTTGTGCTCAAGTTCTTTGGATGAGAACACAACTCACGGATTATGGCTTTCACTTTGATAAAGTACCTATGTACTGTGATTCAAAGTCGGCCATAGCCATCTCCTGCAATCCGGTACAACATTCTCGCACGAAGCACATTGATGTCAGATATCACTTCATAAAGGAACAAGTTGAACGTGGAATCGTTGAATTATACTTTGTCGGAACGGATTATCAGTTAGCCGACTTGTTCACGAAAGCACTGTCAAAAGATAGGTTTGAGTACCTCGTTAGGCAAATTGGTATGAGATGTTTGACTCCAGCCGACCTGGAGATTCTGGCAAAGGTACCTGCTTGATTCATATTTCAAACATCTACTTGTATATATCTTTGGAAAATCTAAATACAAAAATATAAAACATAGAAAAACAAAATAAAAATGGGAAAATCTTTCAAAAATACAAAAATATTTTTCTCGACATGTCAGTATCGATAATATGGACGCGCCTAGAAATGTCGCTCAATAACGACACGGGTGTGTACATAAAGCTCGAATGAAAGTTGTAAATATTTTTTAAAACATGTCATTTCTTCTTTTAATAAAAGAAAATGTCTATTTTGGACAATTTTTCCAACAACAGGTAGAGCAATCTATCTTGGGTTGAGCTTGTCACAAAACATTCAACGTTTTGAGATCAACACTATGGCTTGTAATTAATTTCAGATTGCAACCCGAATCGATATTCACGGGTGAGTGTACGATTTAGTGCGCTTACCCTCAGCAAAAGAAGATAAATCTTCTTATACTTGAGTGGATTCGTCAAGACATTCCAAGTCTATGAACTCAAGTTTATGCTTTTGAATTCCATTCTTCAAAAAAATTGGAATTTTTCAAAAAGCATTGAACACAATTTTTTCAAGAATTTCTCAATGATATTCAAAATCTTTCAAAAATTGTGTGTTCAACAACTCTTATCCTCAAAAAGCGAAATGTGGATCACATCCTCACAATGACAATTCAATTGGATAAATTTTTGAGGGGGAGCTTTCCAAAATCAAATTTTTAATGTTGTTGGATATGTTATGTCAAAACAATTTTATATATTCAACACATTGTGTGCACGTATCATTTGGTATCATTCACATAAAAAGCTTTGATGTTCGTGAGCACATTCTTCCATGACAATTTTTTATGTGTTCATGAACATGTAGTGTGCGAGTACAATTTTTTCAAGAGTTTTTCAATGATTATTCAAAATCTTTCAAAAATTGTGTGCTCGACACTACATAAAATGTTCCAATAAGTCATGCTAAGTTTGACACATTTTTCTCTCGAAAGTTTTCAAGACTATTTTTTCAAAATATATTTTAATCAAATTTGGTATCTCTAATATCAAACGATTTTATATATTAGAGATAGGGGGAGAAAATGTGATTAAAATGTGATCTAAAGACTCAAGCACTCATGGTTCCGATCAAATACCCACAACATCTTTAATCCACGACGTTATTGGTGTCAAAAGGGTGGTTAGGTTTAAGTCCTATGATCCAACCAGAACAGGAGGGATCTTCCCAGGGACAATCCAATAGATTATTAGAATTCCTTAGGAAAGATGGAGTAGAATGTGAACGTAGCTGAATGCCGACTAAGTACTTAAGCTAGCACTGGAAAAATCACAACAAGGTGCTAGTAATGACGTCTTGGTAAGCATTGAAGGGGTTGAAGTATGAAAAAGAAATGTAAGGATAAAGGGTGTAAAGAAATTAGCCCTCCATACAACTTAGGCAGAAACCGGGTCAACACATCATGAAGACAACGCATCATGGACCCAGTGATGTAATGCACAACCCTTACCCAGCTGACTCAGGCTTCTCTCAAAAGAAGTTTGTTTTATTGTCACGGGGAACAACATGACTTCTATTGACTTTCTCACTCCGAGATAGTTAATATTGAATAGGCGGCATCTGCTCCAGCCTCCGACCACTAAAAGTGCACAAATCGAGTCTAGAGCCATGAGATCAATCAAATCTCGCTAGGACATACGGATGACGATCAAGAGAGTCCTACGCTATATCCTTCCGATATTGCTAGAACATTCAGAGTGATACTACTTAGTATTCACAATGATGAGTGGAAATCCTTCCAGTGTTAACATCAAACAGCACTGCGGTAGGTCATATGTAAGATTCTTTGTGAATTAAACATATGTAAAACTGAAAAGCAACGGTGGTTTGATTCTGAAATGATTCAAACTCGTTTCAGGTTTCTACGCAATATCTTTATGGTCTTGCCAGAACATTCAGAGTGATATTCATTAATATTCACAGTGACGAATGGAAATCCTTCTAGCGTCAACATCAAATAGCGCTACGGAAGGTGACTTGCGGGATTCTTTATGGATCAAGCTTGTGTCAACTGGAAAGCAACAATGGTAAGATTCTTTATGAATCAAACTTGTTCCAGGAATTTGAATTGATGACTTGAATCAAGCGGATATCTATCCAATTGATTCACTCTTTATGTTCGCAGTCTTGCTTTGAGACGGTCGAGTAAAGAGAACGGCTAGTCCAGCCGTGAAACTCTGTCAAGGAGATTCTTTATTGAATCTACCTAATCACAGGTACGATATTTAATATCGTGTAACGGTCTTCACCGACCGGAGGTAAAACGCTACCGATTTAGGACGAATGTCAAAGCCATTCAGTCCGCGTCTATGTTTTATCTCAAGAAGGTGATGTTACGATGTACTCATCAAAGTCGAAGATTCAAAACCACATGCTCATGCCCAAAGACATATTTAACCATCAAGAAAGCAAAAGACTTCCACAACTCTGATGATCAAAGCAAGCTTTCAAAATGATGCAAGGTATGAGCGTGTGGATGAAGACACAAGATCGCATGATGGCAAAGACAAGTCAAGGATGATTTGAAGATCTCAAGCTTAAAGACAAAGTCGAAAGACAACGACAAAGGCTCAAAGATCACAGCATGAAGGAACAAGACTACCGTTACACGTTCAAGACTCATTTATGACGAGATTCGCAATCTCCATTGATCTCCAAGTATTTAAAAGAGATGACCTTACATTGGGGGAGATTGTTAGCCTCAAAATATTGAGTCAAACAAGAATGCTCGGTCATAGGTTATTATTATAACATTAATTAGAACGTTGTAATAGGTAGTTAATTAGTCGTGGTTTACGGGCTTAACTTTAGGCTAAAGTTCATTCATAAGTAACTAAAGCCCAAAGGAAAGCCCGACCCATTTAGTATAGTCCATAAAAGCCCACATGTAGGGAGGAATATAAATACCCTTCCTAGTATGTTAGGAAGGGGTTGGTTGTTCATTTTGTTTCTTTTCTCCTTAATCTAATATTCACCAACTTTCACACACTTCTCTCTCTTTTCTCTCTCTGCTTTCTCTCTCTAGAATTCATCTATCTTTCTTCTATTTTCTACCTTTCTTTCTTCTCTAATTCGTGTAGAATCACCATAATATATGGGACAACATGGTGGACAACAAGAATCCACACACCACCCAATATGTCTCCAACAAAAAGGACAAATGCTTTGTGTACCTACACAAAACAACCAACCAGGAGAGCACTCCAAATAGTATAAGCTATTCACAAGCTTGTCAGGCTTGTGGTAGCTTATGCTACAATAAAAAAAATCAGAAACAGTAAAGGAACTTTTTTGGAAAATCTTTTGGAAACCAAACCTTTGAACAAAAGTTTATGTGATAAACTGAAAATAACAAGAAAACTTTAGGCTTGTATGATGGTTTGTCAGTCCAAATCACACAAAGTTTAAAACTTTTTTAGATCTCAAAATGGATTTCTTGCCAAAAATTCATGAACAAAAAACTATTTCGAATTGAGAATCAAATAACTAAATTACATTAACTAAGACTGCAAAAAGGAAATAGAACAGATAATGGAAACTTGCAAGGATTTCAAAATTACTTTAAATATTCAATAATAAAATGTTTACAAAGTTTTCAAAATCTGGAACAAAAATATAAGACACGCGTCTCTTATATTTATACTAAGCTATAGAATTCTCTAGAAAGCTAAAACATACAACCCTAATCGTGCTTGAAAATCCAGAAAGGCCCTTGGTCTTCTCTTTGGAAACAAAATCTTTGATAAAGTTATCACAAGGACCAAACTTGCATTTTCTTGAATCTTCAAGGGCCAATCATGTATACATTTGATATTTTAGGGACCCATTTGTAATTTTGAGGTTTTACAAGGGTATAAAATGACAAGTCTTCAATAGTTGAGGGACCAATCTTGACAAATCTTCAAACTTCAAGGACTTCAATGAAAAATCATGATTCAGTCCGGTTCTTTGTGCGGCTTCATTTCCCGTGTTCGTTTTTTATTGATTCTTGTGATCTTTTGTTGATTTCACGATATCCGTACCTAAAATACACAATGAACAAACACAAGCATATTTTGGGTATTTTAATGATATTTTAAGCGTTTTAAGCCCGATTTGGACGATGAGACTGAGTATTTTAATTGTTAAGAGTATGTGGATGATCCGTGATGAACATGCATGTTTTTTCACGGATCATATGATTTTATATGCTACTTGCTTTATTTGATTCAAAGTTTTTAAAATTAGGGAAGACTTTTATATGTTTATAAAACACTAGATTTGATGTTCTTTGAATAAATTGTTATGCATGTGGCTATTTGATTTAGTTTTTTTGTACCTACTTGTTTTTATGCGTTTTTTTAATTGTATGTTATAAACAAAGGTAATTTTTTTCCAAGAAAAATAATATTGACTAAATCATATCAAATTAATGAATTATTTTGAGATCTAAATTATATAGAATTACGTTGATTGATAAATTGCAATAATAGTTTAACGGCATACTCTTTTTGACAAACTATAAAGTAGGTATAAAGCACTGCTGGTCATGTACCCGATTAAGGAAGGAGTTGTTATGCCATTATTCGCTGACCAAATTCCCGGCTCGCCTATGCGTCAAATTGAAATTACCTATGATTATTATTTGCATTATATCTTAAGGTTGATTTGCCGCAAATTCACATACGAAACACAATGAATAAGGTTATTGCTTTGTGCTTTAGCCAAGTTCTAGGAACGTAATGTGTGAATAGTTGTGGGTAAAAAACTTTAATTGGTTTAACCAATACCTCAACTTATGATTTATGGCGAAATTTTTAGACTCACCAAAAAGTTTACTAAATGTTTTATTAAACTTATGCTATGGAGATGTATGCATGCTTCTACATACATGATTTTGACACCAAAAATCTATACCCTAAATTTAAGTTTTATGCCATCTAATTGACGAACACTTGAAGTTACAATTGTCATCATATGAGATTCTGGACGATGTTGTGATGGAAAGAAAACGTTCATAGAATGAGAATTCGCATGAATGTTTTACGTTCTTTAGATTAGTCGACTTAATTGAGTTACTCAGTGAGATCTAGAAACTTAAGGCGTAAAGTAGAGATGAAACATGTTTACAATGCAAAAAGACTTTTGGCAATGTAAATCCCTAAAATATCTAGAAATTGCAAATTTGTTTGTCAATTATTGTACAACAAGTTACTATGTTGAATACATTTGTCACTAGCAGATCAACTGATGTGATGAGTGTATATCAATATGGATTCTAGTTTCAAGGAAAATACTATGGTTTTTTGTTACCGGGGTAATTTTATTTTCTTGAATGGTATTATCGAAAATACTAATATTTTGAACTTATTTCTGTAGAAATGGCTCAACCCGACAATAACACTTTGAGTTCCGCCTTCAAGACATACCTTGAACGCCAGGAACTTACTGGCCCAAACTTCAATGATTGGTACCACTCACTGAGAGTTGTCTTGAGAGTGGAGGGTACTTCTGATTACTTGACCAAGGCTTTTCCTGCGCCCCTTGCCCCTACTGCTACTGCAGTAGAAAGACTGAATTATGAGACCGAGGTTAAGAAGCACAATGATGTGGCTTGCTTAATGCTCGGAAAAATGGCACCGTTCTTACAAAGAAAGTTTGAACTATTTGCTCCAAACCAAATGCTTGTTGAGCTCAAGGCAATGTTTGAGAAGCCTCAGGATGTGGAGATCTACGACTTAGTAGATGCTTTGCATAGTTGTAAGCAACACCCTGGAAATCCGTAAGTGCACACTATCAAGAGATGAAGGGTTACATGGAACAGCTCATCGCACTTGGGAAACCCTATGACAATTATATGGCGATTAACCTAATCAATAGGTCCCTTAACAAGGACTTCAATGTTTTTGTTAGAAACTTCAATATACATTGCACGGGGAAGACAGTTAATGATTTGCACGCAATGGTCATTGACTATGAAAAGGGTTTAAAAGAAAAGGTAAGTACATCTATTTCTACTCCTCAAGTACTTTATATACAAAAGGGGTAGAGTGAATAAGCCAAAACCGCAAGTGAACAAAAAGCAGATGGGCAAAGGAAAGGTTGATAAGGGCAAACAAGTTGCGACTCGTTCAAAACCTAAGCAGAACTTTGTCAATAAGAATCAATCTCAAAAGGATGAGACTTGTCACCATTGCAAATCAAGTGGTCACTAGAAGAGGAACTGCCCTCTTTACCTCGACGAGTTGCGAGAAAATAAGAAGAATGCTGAGCTAGGTGCTGTAGCACCTTCAGGTCACTTATTTATGATAGAGCTATTTAATCTTACATACAAATAAAACTCCTGGGTATATGATACGGGATGCGGTATTAACATTTGTAATACGTTGCAGGGATTTAAGATGGAAAGGAAGCTATCCTATGGGGAACAATATCTGCAAGTGGGCAATGGAGCACAAGCAACTGTTAAAGCTATAGGAACGTTTAGTTTAGATTTACCTTCTGGTTTAGTACTGATTTTGAACAATTGTCATTATGCACCTTCAATTGTAGGGGTGTTATTTCCTTTTCTTGTTTGTTGGATCTTGGATTTATTCACACTATTGATAATAATGGAATTTTTGTTTTCAAAGATGGTTTATACTATTTTAATGCAATTTTTGTAAATTATGTGTTTGAAATTAACATGCATGATAATAATTCCAAGAGTAATAATAATTCTATTTTTAGCATGAATAAGAAGAGAAACTTAGACAATAACTCTTCTTATCTTTGGCATTGTAGACTTCCCATATTGGGAAGACACGCATACAAAAGCTTCAACGTGATGGTCTTTTGGAAAATATCAATGATGAATCATTTGATAAATGTGAGTCTTGTATCTCTGAAAAGATGAACAAGAAACCTTTTAATAGCAATATTGAAAGGGATACTGAACCACTTGGTTTGATACATACGGATGTGTGTGGACCACTTAGACATGTGTCAAAGAAAGGTGCTAGCTACTTCTTAACGTTTACGAATGATTATAGCCGTTATGGTTATGTTTATTTACTTAAACATAACATAAGGTATTTGAAACATTCAAAATGTTTAAAGCGGAAGTAGAGTTGCAACTAGAAAATAAGATTAAAGCTCTTCGTTCCGATAGAGGTGGTGGAAATTTAAGTCAAGAGTTTAAAGAGTATTTAAGTGAGAACGGAATTGTTCAGAAACTTACTTCTCCATATACTCCACAACAAAATGGTGTATCCGAAAGGAAAAATCGTACATTATTAGATATGGTTCGATCTATGTTTAATCTTATAACTTTACCATTATCCTTTTAGGACTATGCACTAGAATCTGTTGTTCGCGTTCTGAATATGGTTCCCATAAAGAAGGTTGATAAGACACCATATGAACTATGGCATGGCAAAACGCCATATTTGTCTTATTTAAAATCTGGGGTTGTGAGGCGTATATGAAATGTGACTCTGGAGATAAACTCCAACAACACTCTGTGAAATGTATCTTTGTAGGTTACCCTAAGGAAACTATGAGTTACTACTTTTATTATCCGCCTGAGAACAAGGTTATTGTTGCTAGGTATGGAGACTTCCTTTAAAATGATCCTGTAAATCAAGAATTCAGTGGGAGAAATTATGATCTTGAAGAAATTCAAGAAGATACATTGCCTTCTGAAAATACTAGCGAAGAAATTCCTGTAGAACCAGAAAGTCTGGGAGTTCCACCAGAGTTAATTCCTCCACGTAGGTCTAAAAGAACTGTACGTGCGCCAATGATACACAGCTTTTGCAATGGGTTCAGATTAAAGTTCTCGATATCCTCTCGAATTGATCTAGGTCTTAAGTGGAATGATTGTTCTTGGTTACTAAAGAAAAGGGGTTTGGTTTTCTAGTCTAATAAGAAGTGGAAAGGAAAATTTAAATCAAAGATAATTACTTTAATTATGATTAACAAAGACTTGTATTAAACTTAAGATTAAAATTAAGATTAAAATTAAAATTGAAATTAAAGTTCAATAAGCATAAAGGAACAGTAAAGCAAACAAACAGTAACCTAAAAGAAAAATTGATTCGGAACTTTAACCTTGGTTCGGGACTTTCATTCATCCGGAACTTAAGAACTCATTCGGAACTCTCTGATTCGGAAGTTACTATTCACTCATTCGGAACTCACTGATTCGGAAGTCTGAAAATTGATTCGGAAGTTTTCTTGATTCGGAAGTTTCCGGATGAAGGCTTGGTTCGGAAACTTCCGGATGAAGGCTTGGTTCGGAACTTTTTAAACTTCCGGATGAAGGTACTTGGTTCGGAAGTTTTGAGTTTGATTCGGAACTTCTGGAAACCCAGAACAGTAGCAGGTAACGAAGAACACGGAGGCAATGTTTAATCCAAAATTCACCAAGTTTTTCACCAAAAACTAAAATAAATCAATCACAAAGCATTTACTAATCATAAACTACTAATCCCATCAATAAAAACACAAATCCCAACAACTTTTGAAGATCAAATCAAGAAAAATAAAAACTTAAGAACTTGAAAATAAAGATGAAGATGAACAAGATTAAATGGAAAGATTAAACAAAACTTTGTATTGAATGATTGATGTTTTGACAAGATAACTCAAAGATTAAAATTACAAGATGAGAAAATTAAAGATGAAAATCACCAATCACCCTAATGGTGATGGTGATGAAAACGGAACAGAGAAAAAAAGTGGGGGAGAAGAAGAAAAACTAAGCTAACTCTAAATGTGTGTGAGGGAACCCTTTATATAGGCTTGTCCTTTAGTTGGTGAGTGGGCTTTCTCCCGTTCTTCTTGTATTTTCGTCTTTTCAGAAAAGTTTCCGTTTTCGATTCTGATTCGGGATTTGTTGTCGATTAAATTCAACTCGTCTTTTAATTTCTTCGTTTAATAGATTTGAGTTTCTTCGACTTATATAAATCTTCCATCTTTGGTCCTTTTCTTCGATAAATCTTCGAATAGGCCCAGTGACTTCAAATCTTTTGCATCTCTTGGACAATAGACTTTATCTTGAGTCTTTTTCTTCAGTAATACCCGTGCAATCCCATGTTTTCTCCAATATTCATCCGGTTGTCTCTGAAAACACAATAAACACAAAAACCACGCATAATTCCAAACAAATGATATTAAATACGTGTTTTGGTCTCGTTTTAGCCCGAATTAAGTGGTAAAAGGATGGGTGTTTACACACCTATCAAATCCCCTACACTTAACCATTGCCATGCCCTCATGCAATGCTTAGTGATAAAGCAAGCTTACACTTTTCTCATAATTAATCAACCTTGGCCTTATTTAAAATTCTACTAAACAAAAATTAAAGAAATAAAACTTCAAAGATAACAAAGGGATAGAAAACCATTCTCACTTGAAAATAGCTACATGGAAATAACTTGCAAAGAAATCGATGACTTACATTAGGGCTTTGGTGCTGCGAAGATTTATCACCCTCAAGTTTCACGTTCCCCAAACTAAGCTTAAAAACGAGATCATTGTTATTATAAGTTAGCAATTCAAACACTTACACACCTGGCTTAATTAAATGCTTAAAATCCCTTGTTCCTAGGTGTAACTCTTATATTTTATTTTTGTCTTAGAATGATCATGAAGATGCATTTTTGGACTTATTTCGATAGTTTATTAGAGCTGAAAGCAAAGTAGGATGATTTGATCAATAGTTAGCTAAAGGACAAAATCTCTTAAAACTGCTTCTCAGGATATCAAAAAGTTCATATCTTGGCATAACTTGGTTCACGATTTGAGACCTTTCTCGGGCCGATATTTGGCATGTACTTCATACTTCATATCTTCGAGAGACGTTCTTGAGATAATGGTCTTCTCATCATAATAGAGTTTCTTCGCTTGGAGACTTTTGAGGGGTACTCCAACTTTGTTGACCACGACTTCATGATTATTTCTTCAATCTCTAATTGGGATTTTGAGATACAACGATCCGCCTCCTTTTCGGACTTGGATCTATTTATCCTCATACCTTGTTAGGGTCTTTTCGGATAGACTTCTCCATGATCTTTATGGGAGTTGATTGCTTTTCGTCGTGAGTCTTGATCCTTCATATTGATTTTAGGAATAATGCTTTTCACATCACTTTGGATCTTCAGCAATAAAATTGAATCCTCATGCCTTGTTAGGGCCTTTTCGGACTCGCCAATCTTCGCGCCCCGCTTCATAAGTTATGCCTTGGCTATGAACTCTTATCATTACCGAGCAACTTTTAAACGATCTTGGGCTAGAAGCTAAGTAACTTTTCAAATCGTACGACCTTACTTATTGCAGATAAATTATTAGCAAGTGATGGGAGAATAGGCAAATAATTATACCAAGTGAGCTTGCGCAAGAATACCGACTTATAATTGACTCTATCATTTCTCGTCCTCCACAATTTAAAATCTCAAGTAATGAGATTTGTGGATACTTAGCCTAATAAACCAATTAAGGTCTACATGGTTAAGGATACTAGCTAGAATAAACTTGGATAAGTCTATTCGGGTTGAGTCAAAATAAACGCAACGGGCCTAATATGTCAAAGACTTCTAAACTAGCTACACCACTTTATTAATATTTTTGATTTTATTGTGGAATATATACATATGAAAGCAACGATAAAAATTTAAAAAATTACAACTAATTGGCCAAAGTTAATAAAAAATTTTGAAAAATGTTGAAAAATATGATTTTCCGGTTAATTGAAGGCATTTTCATGGAAAAGTCCACTTAAAACTTCGATAGAAGTCCCCGGGAAGGGGAAGGAGGAGGAATAGGAGCAGGCGACTCGTTCTCCTTAGTCGCAACCACCGGTGGAGGTATAGGAAGCTCGGGTTCCTTGGTACCTTTACCACTTCGAGTAGTGATTGCTTTCATCTCCCCTCTTGGGTTCGCAACGGTGTTACTCGGAAGAGTATCTGAAGAAGAGGGTTGATTACCTTGGAAGAAACTAGCCATCATGTTCCTCAGGTCATTTGTTTGGCTATCCAACGTATTTCGCATGTCAGCTCTCAAATCATTTCCTTGCTTGACCAAGTCTGCTTTCAAATTACGCACTTCCTCTTGGAGATTTCCCACTATCACATCATTGGTCCTCATATAGGTTGCAACCTCTTGGTGTAATGCAGTGTTGGTTTGGGTAGGAGGAGCATTGTATGCAGGTGGTTGGTAAGCAGGTTGTTGGTAGACTTGATTGTTACGTTGAGGTGGTTGTTGCTGCTTGTGAGGTGGGATGTATGGTTGTCGAGGTTGTTGTTGTTGAGGAGGGCGGTTAAGGTTTTGTTGTTGGTTTGGGTTGGTAGGAGGGAAACCAGGTGGTGAAAGATAGTTGTTTGATCGATAGCTAAGCAAGTTACGGTCACCTTGAGGTCTAGCTTGATAAGCAGGTTGTTGGTAGGTGCCATATGCCGCATTCACATTCTCAGCAGGGTAATCTTGGGTGGCGGTACAAGTTGTGTAAGAGTGGGGACCACCGCATATCTCACAAGGTTGGCTGACAGCGTTCACTTGTGCGTTTTTGGCGTTGTTGCTGTTGTTGTTGCTGACGATGTGGGTAACAAGCGATTCAAGAAGCGTGGTGATTTTGTCAAGTCGCTTGTCGCTGTCATTAGTGCTAGCACTAGCAACATTGGTCCTAACACTCTTGGTTTGCACACGAGATTTGTTCTCAATGATATCCCAAGCAGCATTGGAAGTCTTAGCCAATAAATTACCCCCCGAGGCACTATTCAGTGAATCTTGGTCACTCATGCTTAAACCATTGTAAAAAGTATTGATTTGATGTACTTTGGTAAAACCATGTCGTGGGCATTTTCTTAAAAGATCTTTAAAGCGATCCCAAGATTCACTGAATGACTCATCGTACTTTTGTTCAAAATTTATGATCTCATTCCGCAAAGCGGTAGTACGAGAGGGTGGAAAAAAGTAGTTGATAAACTTTGTTTCCAAATCCGTCCACGAGAGAATACTCTGTGGCGGTTCCTTAGCAAGCCAATGCCGGGCTTGTCCCTCTAAAGAAAAGGGAAAAAGTTGTAACCTTATCACTTCTTGTGGAACTCCATTGAACTTGACCGTGTTAGTGAGTTGTAGAAATCTCTTGATGTGGTCGTGTGGATCATCAATGGTTCGTCCCAAGAACGGTTGAGCTGAGACCATCTGGATAAAGCCTGACTTTAGCTCGAAATTGTTGGCGGCAATTGGTGGTATAACAATTGGATCCGTATTGCCATCGACATGAGCTTGCAGCAATTCAATCATTGGGCGATTATCCGGAAGGTGCTCATTGTTGTTGTTATTATTCATGTTGTTGAAAGGCGGGTTGTTGTTGTTATTATTGTTGTTCGGAGGTGGTATGTTATTGTTGTTTTGTACACCAGCCATGTCTAAGTTATCGAGAGGCTCGGGCTCTTGATAAGACGTGGATCGAGTGCGCATACACCTGCAAAAGAACGAACAAAGAAACACAAAGCAAAAATATTTTTGGTTTTTATTGTTTTTTTTAATTTTTAGTATTTTTGAAAATTTTATATTTTTTAGTTGTTTTTGAAAATTTTTGAAAAAGTAACGTTCACGGGGGACGGATCCCAAAATCCAAGTTCTCACAAAAAACTTTTGATCTTAACGAGAAGAGCCGGCAGCGGCGCCATTTGATACACAGCTTTTGCAATGGGTTCAGATTAAAGTTCTCGATATCCTCTCGAATTGATCTAGGTCTTAAGTGGAATGATTGTTCTTGGTTACTAAAGAAAAGGGGTTTGGTTTTCTAGTCTAATAAGAAGTGGAAAGGAAAATTTAAATCAAAGATAATTACTTTAATTATGATTAACAAAGACTTGTATTAAACTTAAGATTAAAATTAAGATTAAAATTAAAATTGAAATTGGAACAGTAAAGCAAACAAACAGTAACCTAAAAGAATAATTGATTCGGAACTTTAACCTTGGTTCGGAACTTTCATTCATCCGGAACTTAAGAACTCATTCGGAACTCTCTGATTCGGAAGTTACTATTCACTCATTCGGAACTCACTGATTCGGAAGTCTGAAAATTGATTCGGAAGTTTTCTTGATTCGGAAGTTTCCGGATGAAGGCTTGGTTCGGAAACTTCCGGATGAAGGCTTGGTTCGGAACTTTTTAAACTTCCGGATGAAGGTACTTGGTTCGGAAGTTTTGAGTTTGATTCGGAACTTCTGGAAACCCAGAACAGTAGCAGGTAACGAAGAACACGGAGGCAATGTTTAATCCAAAATTCACCAAGTTTTTCACCAAAAACTAAAATAAATCAATCACAAAGCATTTACTAATCATAAACTACTAATCCCATCAATAAAAACACAAATCCCAACAACTTTTGAAGATCAAATCAAGAAAAATAAAAACTTAAGAACTTGAAAATAAAGATGAAGATGAACAAGATTAAATGGAAAGATTAAACAAAACTTTGTATTGAATGATTGATGTTTTGACAAGATAACTCAAAGATTAAAATTACAAGATGAGAAAATTAAAGATGAAAATCACCAATCACCCTAATGGTGATGGTGATGAAAACGGAACAGAGAAAAAAAGTGGGGGAGAAGAAGAAAAACTAAGCTAACTCTAAATGTGTGTGAGGGAACCCTTTATATAGGCTTGTCCTTTAGTTGGTGAGTGGGCTTTCTCCCGTTCTTCTTGTATTTTCGTCTTTTCAGAAAAGTTTCCGTTTTCGATTCTGATTCGGGATTTGTTGTCGATTAAATTCAACTCGTCTTTTAATTTCTTCGTTTAATAGATTTGAGTTTCTTCGACTTATATAAATCTTCCATCTTTGGTCCTTTTCTTCGATAAATCTTCGAATAGGCCCAGTGACTTCAAATCTTTTGCATCTCTTGGACAATAGACTTTATCTTGAGTCTTTTTCTTTAGTAATACCCGTGCAATCCCATGTTTTCTCCAATATTCATCCGGTTGTCTCTGAAAACACAATAAACACAAAAACCACGCATAATTCCAAACAAATGATATTAAATACGTGTTTTGGTCTCGTTTTAGCCCGAATTAAGTGGTAAAAGGATGGGTGTTTACACACCTATCAGCCAAGCAAACTATGTCTTTAAATAGAGGATGATGAGGAGGAAGTAGGGGATCTTGGTGAACTTGCTAACTATCGATCCGTAATGCTTGATCCAGAAAAGTCTAAATGGATAGTTGTGATGAATGAGGAAATGAAATCCATGGAAATCAATGATGTTTGGATTCTTGTTGATGCGCCTAAAAATGCTAAAGTTGTGAAAAATAGGTGGATTTTCAAGAAGAAAATCGACATGGATGGTGACGTACAATTCTACAAATCACGGCTAGTAGCTAAAGGTTTTACTCAAACTTTTGGTTTAAACTACGAGGAGACATTTTCTCCTGTAGCAGACTTACGAGCTATTAGGATTCTCATAGCTATAGCAGCATACTATGACTATGAGATATGGAAAATAGATGTTATAACTACCTTCTTGAACGGTCGCTTAGATGAAGACATCTATATGCAACAAGCGGAAGGGTATTTTGATCCTAAATATCCAAAACGCGTGTGCAAACTTCAACGATCTATTTATGGTTTGAAGCAGGCATCACTTCAATGGAATAAACGATTTGATGAAGAAATAAAAAAGTTTAGATTTATTTAAAATCGTGATGAGCCATGTGTATATCGCAAAGCTAGTGGGAGTAATGTAGTGTTCCTAATTTTATATGTCGATGACATATTGATCATGGGAAGTAACATTCCAAGACTTAAGGAAGTTAAGGATTATCTTGGTAAATGTTTTTCTATGAAGGATTTGGGAGATGTTGCGTATATTTTGGGAATTAAAATCTATCGAGATAGGAGTAGACGGTTAATTGGTCTTAGTCAAGATGCTTATATTGATAAGATATTGAAGAAGTATAACATGCATAACTCTAAGAAAGGTTTTCAACCTATGGAGGTTATGTAACACCCCACTTTGATAGTTGGACTGTTACGCGTAATTATGGCGTGTCATCAAAGCATGCAATGTAATATGTAGTAAAACATACATGACCATAGGGAAAACGGGAATCAAACATCGGTTCCCAAACATAAGCCCAATAAATAAATAAAATAAATGAAATGAAGAAAGACTACACAAGCATAAGTATATGAGGGCAAAAGAAGAAGAAGTCTAAGGCAGCTTCCATCATATGCACATCCTTCAAATGCTCAAATATGTCCTTGGGTACATGCCGTTTTGGGACATGGAAAAGAAAGTGACGGCTGAGAAAAACGCTCAGTGCACGGATATACAAGCATAGTATGAATAGTATAAGCATATAAGACATGCAGAAGCGGAAATGATTAAGTCCTGGAAAACCTGGTATAACTTAATAAAACTGGTTTTATAGTTTGAAAAGCCTTATGTTTATTATATGAAAAATGTATTATACATGTAACCAAAAGCCCATATAGGTCATGAAGTATCAACGTGCATGAATACTTATAGGGGTGACCTCATCATGCAATTAGAGAGGTTGCCTCTAATTAATTTAAGTCTGGGTAGAATGGATCAACTCCGTGTGAAGGATGCAAGGCACACACCTCATTCACCTTATAATACTGCTAATACATGTAACCTAGGATGCACCCATACGCCCTACATGATAATATAATAATATGGCCAAAAGCTGAAAGGGACGCCACGAGCTATCACTCCGCCGTGGTGAAGTCATAACACTGATGCCTCCAGTGCTATGGTTATGGTACCTCTATAACTAGGTGAAACTGGTCATGCATATATATGGATTAGGCTTTTAAAACTAAACATAAGCAAATCAAAACATATAAAACATATACTAGGGAAAACAGTTGGCTGCATACGGGGAATCCTAATAAAGAAAGAATGTCCATACTGGAGGACGGAGAATCCGTACCTTGTGTCTAGTGAACGGTGAAAAGGAAAGGATGGAAAGTCCTAGTCCGATCTCACTAAATCTACATAAATGAGGGACATGTATGAGTTGTCTGATTACTTTGCATGTTATTGGTTATTATATGTTCTTAACTTGTTTTATAAGTTCATATCATGTTTTACTGTTTTAAATGATATACTGTATTATTCATGTATTCCATGTATTCTGTTTATGAATTATCTTGTGTTCTTGTGTTATTATACTTAAGTGTAATAATAAGTAACTTTCTAAAAAATAGCAGGTTTCCTAAAATAGAAAGTTTCCAAAAATAGAAAGTTTCCAAAAATATATTAACCTCTAAAAATCGATCAGTTTCTAAAAATAGAAAGTTTTAAAAAAAAAGTAAGTTTCCTGAAATAGAAAGTTTCCATATTTAGAAATAAGCTGGATTCATAAGCTAGAAGAATAAGCTAAAGTTTTACTGATTAAATATCATAAGTCATGTAATTATTAGTATAGTTTATTAATAATGCATGTTAATTTAATAAACTGTAGGTTATACGAATTAATTAAATATAAGCATGATCTAATTAAATTAAGGTGTATAAAAATACTTTGGTTAAGCATGTATTAATATTTATATCAATTATAACCTAAGTCATGATTATTAATTAATTATAGTCAATGTTTTAATAACTAATTAATACTATATTCTAAATTAAATAGATAAATACTTAGGTAAAAACATGTATTATTTCATAAATAATAATTAACCTAAGTCCGTTAAATTAAATTAATTTTTAGTCATGTTTTAATTAATTTAATTCTTGTAAAAATAATATACTTGTAAAATGAATTAAGCTTGTACAATTTTAGTCATAAACCGGACCCGTGAATTTAATTTAACATAAAGTGAACCGGGCCGAAAACCCCATGAACCGGACCAAAACAACCATACCCTTAACAGTGGCTAACCGGCTCTGCCGGTTGCCACTGTTCTTGCGAATTCACCACCGGCTACAACCGGTGGTTTCCACTGATTAGCCACGGCTAGCCGCTGACCACAACAAGGTTCCCACCGGCTGTGAGCCGGCGGTTTCCCCCTGCTGTTGCCTACGTTCCCCTGCTTGACTCGAAACAGCCACCGGTTGGGCCGGTGGATCCTGATGTTGGACCAGAACACACACCGAGCCCCTTAGGGGTCTCGGATGTGGACCCTGGTGCACCGAGAGTCTTACTACTCTCGGTTTGGGAACTGCCGAACATAAGCCAACCCAAACGAACGCTTTTTCCTTGTTTTAGTTTAATCTATTACATGTTTTTATTAATTATAAAAGATCAAACTCACATGTTCATAATTAATAAAAGAATTCAAAGAAGATAATGGTTTGGTGTTTTTACCAAATGCCTGATTGAAGAGAACACGAACACGAACACGAATACCAATAAACCAAAGATCGAAATTCAATGAAGCGTCCTTGTGGTGGTGATGTATGCCGCGGCTGGGGGCTAGTGTTTCTTGTTTTTTTTGTAAAAAAAATATGTTATGGAAATCTTTGTGAATCATTATTTCCGTTAGTCAAAAATTTAAATGGGCTGGGCTCCCTTCTGTCTCCCTTGTCCGCGGCTACCACAATCCCGAAAGGCAAACCCGTGCCTTTTCATAGTTGGAGTATTATTCGTATATTCTCGTGTTTATTATTTTATGTGTTCGTATGTTCGTTTTTACGTGTTACGTAAATTTTAATTATTCGTGTTATCGCTAAATAGTTGTACGTAATGATATTTATCGTATTAATAAAAATAAGTACGTAATTATATGTTCGTGATTCATGTTCATGATTTTATGTTCGTGATTGTAATTATTATTGTTAATAATTATCGTGTACTTATCATGTAATTAATACTAATCGTGTAATAACACGTACGTAATTTCTATAGTTAATATTCGTGACACGTGTTCGTGCTATAAAAGGAAAGTTTTAACATGTACGTACGTTTATCAAGTGTACTGTTCATGGTAAAAGCATGCGGGTTTTACAACTCTTCCCCCCTAAAAAGAATAATTCGTCCCCGAATTATAGATTAAGTAAACTGAAAGAGGAACATACCCGAATCAAATTGGAAGGGTATGTAAGATAAAAGGACATGAAAGTGACATGCTAGAAAGGAACGTGGAACGTGACATGGCTAAAAAGGACATGGAACGTGACGTGACTGAAAGAACATAGCTGAATTATGGAAGGATGAGAGGATAAAATCCGGATGGATTACTCTGTTTCCAAGTGGCTTCCCTCTCGGAACGGTTCCTCCACAAGATCTTGACACGTATGATAATCTTGGTCTTCATGACCCTGAGGTGACAATGCATAAAAGTTTATGGTTCATCACGTAAAACAGATTTGCATGAATCTGATCGCGTGGATGAAAATTAACATGCAAGTGTAAATGAAACGTTATGATGTAAAATAACAAGAAATATCGGACATTAATAATGTATGAGCGACGATGCACGAGGCATGCTGAAACGTAGTACGTGAAAAATTGTGAACGTGATACGTGAACAATTGTGAACGTGATACGTGGAGATATGGTGAGTGTAATATAAGGAACATATGATGGATTACGATACGTGTAACGTATCGTGAACGTGATATGAGAAATGTGGAATGAACGTGACATGTGAAACATATCATGAACATGAAAAACTTAGGTGATAATACTAAACGGTATGAGGTAAGACGTGAACTGTGACGTGAAACATATTTCTGAGGATGGAAAGTTTATTAAACTTGAGTCTGGTCTCGCAAGCTTCTGCAAACTTTCCAGGATGAAACGAAACGTAAATTGTAAGCCAGAATACAGTCATGAACGTGAACGATGTCATGAACGTGGAAGTGAAAAGTAAGTCATAAAATAAAATAATGACGTGAACGTAATAATGACCACTAACGCGAAGATTTATTTGATCCGTTAGTTGAAGGAGTGTCAAGTGATCGTGCGATCTCTGGTTGGAAAATGTCTGAAAATATGCTACAGTGAAATCTTTAAAGATGCGGCTTGGTTAAATGGTTGATAACAACCCAGATAGCATAATGCTTCCTCTGAGCCTGCGGTAGCCCGGTGACAGGATCCATGGAGATCTTCTCCCTTCTCCGTTCACCACTTCTAATGGTGGTAATATCTCCTAGTCTGTTGGTGTTCTATCTTATCTTCCTGGTGTGACAGGTATTTAGATATGAACTTAACTGCGTGCTTCATAGAAACCGGATACATAGAAGTTTGGAACACTATGAGTCTTTGAAATTAGACTTCTCTTAGCGTAGGATCCTCTAGAACACATAATATAGTGTAGGATTCTCTCCTTTATGTGTAAGCTTAGTCGTGGGAAGACTCGCCGTGAGAAACAATGTGATTCAGCGTGTCACTGTAATCAACCAGAATTCCTACTATAAAAATTTCAGGGTGAAACTTCTTCTGTCATAGAATTTGCAACATAGTGCGAATATGGTCATCGTGCCCTTCTCTAGACTTGGAGAAGATCAAGTTGTCATTGATGGAAATACTGATGAATATTGTTTATGAGTTCGTGGAATTCAATTTATTAAGTCCATAGTGCTGCTGGAGCATTTATAAGGCTAAAACAAAATCATTAATTTAGCCTGACCAAGTCGTGTACAATTAGCAGTCATGGAAATGTCTTGCTCTTTCACTCGTCAATGCTGGCAGCATGATCATACGTCGATCTTGGAAAAGTGCTTAGCACCCTATAGTCGATCCTACCCATTTTAATGCGTGGAGGGAAATAACGGTCATGAATTTTGATTTGTTTAAACCGACAATTGTCGACACATAATCTCATGCTACCGTCCTCCTCTTTGAAGGTTCTTCTGGAATTTATATCGGAAAATTTTAAAATAATAGGCTGGTTAAGAATAAAAGGAACTTCAAAACTTGTGTCATCAATAATAGCTGAAAATCTTCACAGTCATAGAGTAACAAACGCGTGCTTGTAAAGCATAAATGATTTGTATAGATTCTCATGGTGAAAAACCATGCTGAATTTATCCAAAAGTCTAGACATCTCTGTACATAATCTGATATAAATGGCAACCAGTCGTAGCATGGTGTGATGTTCATGGTCCATTACCAGAATCATATTTAACTCGCATCTGTCCGAGGTAAGTGCGTTAGCAGATTAGATCTTATTATTTGACTGAATGGAAAACCTTCGTATACTTGGGTGATACGAACGGTGTCTTTTATGGTCATGGATATATGGAATATGAAATCAAGAAATGAAAGTCTCATGAAGCAAATGTAACTGATCTCACTGAAGATGTTTTGCTTTTCTCAAGTAGAATAAATCATGCGTGTCCAAACACGAATAACACGCCGGTGTTGGTACTGAAATCCTTGTGGCCTGATTAATACATGGCACAACAGAATGGATATGTCCCTTGGATGGCACCCTGAATTTCCTAGGGATGTTTCAGAAATGGACGTGAGTCATGTGTCTTGACTCGTGTCTCGAGAAATATGTGTATGACATGTGTCTTAACTGGTGATCTGACATGTGTCTTCAGAAAATATGCATGAGACATGTGTCTTGACTGATGTCTTGACATGCGTCTCGAGGTGTGAAACGAATGAAACTCAAACTCTTAGGTTATCATGCCAGAATTGGTGAATCAGTTGGACTTCTGACCCTTTGTATTTCTGATTGCGTCCGTGACCGGTCTTCTATTTTTTATTACCAGGATGGTTGCTGTCACAATAATGGTTATTATCATCTTCTCTGTCAGTTCCATGACGATCATTTTCATAACTGTGATTCATGTAACTATTCAGCAGAGTGGTCGGCTGGTGCCGGTTCTTAGTCATATGGTTGAAAAGACATCTGGATGACGTGTGACATGTAACTAAGAATTTGGGACATAGATTGTGATGGAGATCGTCTGGTGGTAAAGCATCTTCTCGTCCAACCATTTTGATATAACGCCTTTGTCTTCGTCTTGTAGGGTCTTCAGGTTGTAAACAGCATCAGCATCTCATACCGTCTCCAAGTATTCCACAGCATCAACATTTAGTAACGTCTCTAAGTCATGAGCGACATCATCATCTTGTAGGATATCAACAGACAGAATACGCCTGGGATGATTTAGAATAGGCTAGCGAATACTCATGAAGTATTGTAAGTGAAATACACATGAATTACTGTGCGTGCAGTACATATGGGATACGCCATATGGAGTACACATGGAATATGGTACATGAAGTACACATGGAATATGCTACGTGGAGTACACATGGAATGCACATGAAATGATCGGTATGAGGTCGATCATCTGACATGATTGTAAAGGAAAAGAATTGGTTAAACGGTTAGAAAACCAAACTGGAGTTAGCATCATGATAGCCTAGCAATTTCAGCATAGACATCATCCTGGTTACATAGAGAAAACACCCAGAAGGGTGGTGAAATGAAATTCAAAAATGATTAGTATGAAAGCAAGATTGATGAAGACCAACCATAACTATCATAAAAGCAGGATTTAATGAAATCCGTCAATGTCTAGCATGAGGGCATGATCAACATGACGACAACATAATCAACAAAGGAGACTGAAGACATAGTCAGCATGAAGATGAAATTAGCATGAAGAATCATTGAACGAAAATAACATGAAGGAGTATAAACATAATCAGCATGAAAACTAAGTTAACCATGATAGTATGAAAACATAATCGACATAGAGATCATAAAAAAATAATGAGGGGACATGAAATATATATACTGTAATGAATGAAATTTGAAAATCACTGGTGTGAACGACCATGGGTCGGTTCATAATACAAAATTAGTATGATTAATATGATTAGAACCTAATATATATAAACATGAAAACAACATTTTGTGCAATAATCATGAAAATTTATGCGTGAAAACAGTGCATGAATGCATGATGCAGTTTATAAAACTTTTATATGCGCGAGGGTAAACGCTTATGGTCAGTTCACCCAAAACAAAAGACATGGCGAGGGGACGCCTATGGGTTGGTCCCAAAGTTAAAAGTTTCGATAAAGGCACATGCGACTAAATAAGGTCAGTCCTGTACCAACCATTACTTAGTCAAAATTCCTGCAACAATGATACATGACACCTAAATAAGTAAACATCATATGTCAAAACTTAACAGAAAAATAATTTGTGCCTATTTATGAACTATTGGGGTTCAGTCCACATAGCCACAATTCACAAGGAACATCATGCATAAACGATGACACAAAACTAAGTATGGATGACAGTTGTTTAGTCCATATTAGTAAAAGCAATACTGATGAAAACATCATGGTTAAAACAACAAGGTGCTGAAAACATCATGGTTAAAACAACAAGGTGCTGAAAACATCAATACATAGAATAACAAGCGTTGGCTTAGGAAGCTCCTGGTGACTACCCACTAGTCACATGTCAAGTTTTAGAGCCTACAGGTCGAAGCCTTGTCTCTGATACCATAATTATAACAACCCACTTTGATAAGTGGACCGTTACGCGTAATTATGGCGTGTCATCAAAGCATGCAAGGTAATGTGTAGTAAAACATACATGACCATCGGGAAAACCGGAATCAAATATCGGTTCCTAAACATAAGCCCCAAACATAAATAAAATAAATGAAATGAAGAAAGACTACACAAGTATAAGTATATGAGGGCAAAAGAAGAAGAAGTCTAAGGCAGCTTCCATCCTATGCACGTCCTTCAAATGCTCAAATCTGTCTTTGAGTACCTGCCGTTTTGGGACATGGAAAGGAAAGTAAAGGCTGAGCAAAATGCTCAGTGCACGGATATACAAGCATAGTATGAATAGTATAAGCATATAAGACATGTAGCAGCAGAAATGATTAAGCCCTGGAAAACCTGGTATAACTTAGTAAAACTGGTTTTATAGTTTGAAGAGCCTTATGTTTATAATATGAAAACTGTATTATACATGTAACCAAAAGCCCATATAGGTCATGAAGTATCAACGTGCATGAATACTTAGAGGGGTGACCTCATCATGCAATTAGAGGGGTTGCCTCTAATTAATTTAAGTCTGGGTAGGAGGGATCAACTCCTTGTGAAGGATACAAGGCACACACCTCATTCACCTGATAATACTGCTAATACATATAAACTAGGATGCACCCATACGCCCCACATGAAAATGTAATAATATGGCCAAAAGCTGAAAGGGACGCCACGAGCTATCACTCCGCCGTGGTGAAGTCATAACACTGGTGCCTCTAGTGCTATGGTTATGGTACCTCCATAACTAGGTGAAACTGGTCATGCATGTATATGGCTTAGGCATTTAAAACTAAGTATAAGCAAATCAAAACATATAAAACATATACTTGGGAAAACAGTTGGCTGCATACGGGGAATCCTAATAAGGAAAGAATGTCCATACCGAAGGACGGAGAATATGTACCTTGTGTCCAGTGAATGGTGAAAAGGAAAGGATAGAAAGTCCTAGCCCGGTCCCACTAAATCTACATAAATGAGGGACATGTACGAGTTGTTTGATTACTGAGCATGTTACTGGTTATTATATGTTCTTAACTTGTTTTATAAGTTCATATCATGTTTTACTGTTTTAAATGATATACTGTATTATTCATGTATTCCATGTATTCTGTTTATGAATTATCTTGTGTTCTTGTGTTAATATACTTACGTGTAATAATAAGTAACTTTCTAAAAAATAGCAGGATTCCTAAAATAGAAAGTTTCCAAAAATAGAAAGTTTCCAAAAATATATTAACTTCTAAAAATAGATCAGTTTCTAAAAATAGAAAGTTCTAAAAAAAAGTAAGTTTCCTGAAATAGAAAGTTTCCATATTTAGAAATAAGCTGGATTCATAAGCTAGAAGAATAAGCTAAAGTTTTACTGATTAAATATCATAAGTCATGTAATTATTAGTATAGTTCATTAATAATGCATGTTAATTTAATAAACTATAGGTTATACGATTTAATTAAATATAAGCATGACTTAATTAAATTAAGGTGTATAAAAATACTTAGGTTAAGCATGTATTAATATTTATATTAATTATAATCTAAGTAATGATTATTAATTAATTATAGTCAACGTTTTAATAATTAATTAATACTATAGTCTAAATTAAATAAATAAATACTTAGGTTAAAACATGTATTATTTCATAAATAATAATTAACCTAAGTCCATGTTAAATTAAATTAATTATTAGTCATGTTTTAATTAACTTAATTCTTATAAAAATAATATACTTGTAAAACTAATTAAGCTTTTACAATTTTAGTCATGAACCAGACCCGTGAATTTAATTTAACATAAAGTGAACCGGACCGAAAACCCCATGAACCGGACCAAAACGACCATACCCTTAACAGTGGCTAACCGGCTCAGCTGGTTGCCACTGTTCTTGTGAATTCACCACCGGCTGCAGCCGGTTGTTTCCACTGATTAGCCTCAGCTAGCCGCTGACCACAACAAGGTTCCCACCGGCTGTGAGCCGGCGGTTTTCCCCTGCTGCCGCCTACGTTCCCCCTGCTTGACTCGAAACAACCACCGACTGGGCCGATGGTTCATGATGTTGGACCAGAACACACACCGAGCCCCTTAGGCGTGTCGCTTGTGGACCATGGTGCACCGAGAGTCTTAGTACTCTCGGTTTAGGGATTGCCGAACATCATCCAACCCAAACGAACCCTTTTTCCTTGTTTTAGTTTAATCTGTTACATGTTTTTATTAATTATAAAAGATCAAACTCACATGTTCATAATTAATAAAAGAATTCAAAGAAAATAAAGGTTTGGCGTTTTTACAGAATGCGTGATTGAAGAGAACACAAACACGAACACGAGTACCAACAAACCAAAGATCGAAATTCAATGAATCGTCCTTGTGGTGGTGATGTATGTCGCGGCTGCCAAAGAGATGGGGGCTAGCGTTTCTTGTTTTTTTTGTAAAAAAAAAATATGTTATGGAAATCCCTGTGAATCATTATTTTCTTTAGTCAAAAATTGAAATGGGTTGGGCTCCCTTATGTCTCCCTTGTCCGTGACTACCACAAGCCCGAAAGGCAAACTCGTGCCTTTTCATAGTTGGACTATTATTCGTATACGCTGGTGTTTATTATTTTATGTGTTCGTATGTTCGTGTTTACGTGTTACGTAAATCTTAATTATTCGTGTTATCTATAAATACTTGTACATAACAATATTTATCGTATTAATATAAATAAGTACGTAATTATATGTTCGTGATTTCTTGTTCATGATTTTATGTTCGTGATTGTAATTATTATTGTTAATAATTATCGTGTACTTATCACGTAATTAATACTTATCGTGTAATAACACGTACATAATTTCTGTAATTAATATTTGTGACACGTGTTCGTGCTATAAACGGAAATTTTTAACATGTAAGTACGTTTATTAAGTGTATTGTTCATGGTAAAAGCATGCGGGTTTTACATGTTAAGCAATAATTAAGTCATGAGTTAGATGCATCAACACCCGAAGAGGTGGCTTACATGCGGAAGGTGCCTTATGCTTCGGCTGTAGGATCTATTATGTATGTTTTAAGATGCACAAGGCCTGATGTGGCGTTTGCTCAGAACTTGATCAGTAGATACCAACAGAATCCAGGGAAGCTCCACTTGACTGCTGTTAAGCATATTCTAATGTATTTGAGGAGTATGAAGATATGTTTTTGGTATTTGGGGGTAAACCAGACACATAACTGAATGTTACAGGATTCTGTGATGCGTCCTGGCAATGTGATAATTACGATACGAAGTCTCAGACGGGTTACGTGTTTGTTATCAATGAAGGAGCGGTTGACTGGAAGAGCAAGAAGTAGACAACCATTGCTATGCATGGGACTCAAGCTGAGTACATGGCCGCTTCAGAAGCCGCAATGGAAGCTGTTTGGATTAGGAAGTAAATTGGAGATCTTGGAGTGATGCCTTCAATTAAAGAGCCTATTGATATATATTGCGACAATTCTGCTGCAATAATATTCGCCAATGATCCTGGAGTCATGAAGGTGCCAGAATCTTTAAAGGTAGATATCACTATGTTCGAGAACAAGTTGAAGCTCGAGAAATAAATTTGATAAAAGTTCACACAGACGATAACGTAGCTGATCCTTTTACTAAGGCTTTGTCTAGACCAAAGGTAGTTAAGCATGCCAAGGCTATTGGGCTGCAACTAGCTAGCGAATTCATGCAATAAATTTGTGATTAGTTTTTTGGATAAAGGATGTTAAGGCATTATTGAATTGATGAAATAAAGATTGAGTTTCGTTTATTTTTCTGTTATTTAATTTTGTATCCTATTTTACATGTTTTAATCCATGAGTATTATGATATTTCTAAATGTCTGATATGAGCTTAAACTCATATCCTTTTATCAACAAATAACCCTAAAACATGAAGCAAAATACCCATTTATCTTGTAAAAAGCAGTGTTATGTGGTATGTTTGTGTTTGTGTGCTCTTATGTAGGTAAAAGGATACAATTTCAAGCAAACAAGGAAAAACCAAGCTCAAATGGATGAAAAAGACAAAAGAGGATCAAAAGTGACAAGACTTTGAAGTTCAAGGACCTATCTTGACAAGTTGTGAAAGTTGGAGGACTTAAAGTGCAAATAATGAAAAGTCAAGATTCAAGTCAAACCTGGTCAAACTATCAAGTCAACTCAGTCAAAGGGCTATTTTGTACAAGTTTTGGAAGTTAAAGGACCAAAAATGTCAAAGGAATGAAGATAGAAGCTTGAAATGGGAATCTGCCAAATACAAGGACCAAATCTGCCAACATTGGAAAGTTATGCAATGTTTAATCCAAGTGAAAAGCTCTAAACCAATCAGAAACAAGGAAAGAGTAAACATGGATCAAGCAATAAATTCCCACTTACAGCCGCCACAATTAATACCATATCACAACAGTTTCAATCCGTGTGACGCCCTCACAACCAACCAGAAGACGCCACGTGTCCTTCTCCTTCAAAGAAAATATTTACCAGGAACGGGATTTTTATAGAAGCTGTTTCAAGAGAAGATCAAAACACCAAAGTTGCTCAATTTTGGAAGACGAATTCAATGGTGCAATCTAATTAACATATCATCCATTGAATCAAAAACACCCAAAATGAGTTCATCACCTTCAAAGTGGGATTTGCAGAATTCCTCCACGTGTCAAGCTATGATTGGCTCGAACACGTCACAAACTCCAACAGAATCTCCTATCTTGCCTATAAATAGCTAGGATGTATCTCATTTCAGTTTGTAGCTTAATTTTGTAAAACACATAGTTCTTAAATTCTCCTTTCCCTTTTTCCCTACTTTTCACCTAACTACTCAAGAGTCTGACAAACTCTTGAGTCAGTTAGTTAGTTAGTAGATTGTAACCAACTTTTGTAACTGAATTCATCAAATAAATTCAAATTTCATTTTCCCGCCAAATTCTGTTATTCAAATTCCTGGTGATTCTTGTTGATGTTAAGAGTTCTTGTTGCTGTATGATGTATGTTATGATCAACCATTGATCATAGCTTGCATTGGTGAAGAATTGTAGTTGTTTGTTCAGAATTCGAGTTTTATCCATTGTTCTTGAAGAATTTAAGCAGAATGTTGATTCCAGATTGTGTGTAGCTGATTTGTTGATTGAATCTTGTTGGATACTAGTGATAGGTGGTGGTATCACTAGTGCAAGAGAGCTCAGCGCTCCTCTTCGTCCCAAAGGACTTCTACAATAGGTTCTAAGGCTCTTGATTTTTGTTCCTCTAAATCAGTCCTTGCATGCTAAATTTCCTAGTATAAACTTGATGGCTACATGTTATACTTGATTAGTTGCTGTTTGATTGTGTTTGTAGTTCAGCTATTTCATCCTTGTTCATTTGAGTTCAGTTTTGTAGATTTTAGCTCATTTTCAGTAACATTTTAGCAAAACAGCTTAATTGAATTCTAGTCTTGCTAATTGCTTCATTTCAGTTTCATTAGCTTCCATTTTGTTCACTAAAACAAGTTTGTTATAGCTTTTGAATCAGTCTAAACCATTACTCAATAAGTCTTTGTAAAAGTTTGATTAAAACAGATTAAGGTGTGTTTGGGACTAGTTTTCAAGTGATCTTCAAGTGTTAAAAATTGGTGTTTAGTAGTTTGTTTCCAGTCTTTAGTTGATATCAGTTGGTTTTAAGTCATTTGCAAGTCATAATAAAGGTCAAACAGGCAATTGGCATAGAAAAAGTTTGGGTCATTCTTCTTATCAGCTTTTGTTTGAAAACTTGCCAAATTCACTTGCCGATTTCTCCTTCAATACTTAATGAAATTTGCTCAAACCAGTTTCTAGTTCTAGCTTACATCATAAACTTTCAGTCATTTCAAGGAAAATATACAGTTTTAGAAAATAAGCTAGGAATAAGCATTTTAGCTCATGACTGAGCATTTTCCATTCTCTGATGTAAAGTGCATTCTGATTTCTTAGTTCTCTTAATCCTCTTCATAAAACTTGTAATTTTCTTTCACAAATCCATTTAGAAAGTGTTGAATATGAGTTTTTGAGATTTTGAACTTTTTCCAAAAATTGGTCAACGTTTGGTCAACATAAGCTCATTTTAGCTTATTTCTGATATCTAGCTTATTTCTGGATGAAATTGGTTCTAATTTGATTTCCCCTTCTTTAAATCAAGTGCTTAATCAGTTTTGATAATAAAATCAAGTTGTGTATGTTTGGATTAGGCTGTAGCTTATTTTGAGCTTATTGATAAGCACTCAATTGCTTAATTTTGGCTTTTAGCTAAAATCCTTGAATACACGTTTCTTAAATTGGATTTGAAGTTGTTTGCAATTTGTTTCATTTGATTTGGTTAGGAAATAAGCTCAGTCTAGCTTATTTTGTGTTAAGCCCGTTTTTAGTTAAAAACTTCTCAAAAATTGCACTTTAGTCCTTGTTTTTCAATTAGTGTTAATCTTTGGCTAATTTTCCTAGTTTTTAGGGTTTGCTTAAAGTTAGTCCCTGGACTTTGTTAGTTTGTTAAATTTCAGTTGTAAAGTTTGTTAGTTTGTTAAAATTTGGTTAGTTTGTTAAAGTTTTTACAAGTTTGGTCCTTTTAGTTAACTGTTTTACATTTTTAGGCCCTATAGTTGATAGAACTTTCATTTCAAGCATTTTCATTTCATAGAAATTACATTTTCAGTCCTTATAGTTTTAAATTTTGCATTTTTATATTTTACTTGAATAAAATTTGGAATTTGCAATTTGTTTTACGTATAAGTAGGTTTATATTTTTCATTTTTAAATAGTTTTGTTTGAATTAACAATAGATTACCAAGCAAGCTTGAACAACCAAAAACAATTATAAATTTGATATTGATTGGACTTTCTATTAGTTAAGAACTGAGAAAACGAACTTGCATTATACACATTTCAAATGGCGCCGCTGCCGGTTCTTTGACTACACGAGAGACTATCGATTGACGGTTTTCATTGGCTTTTGGGATCCGTTCATTTGGTGAACGTTATTTTTACGTATCATAAATCAAAAACAAATAAAAAATCAAAAATATAAAAATATATAAAAACTAAAAAATTAACAAAACAATTCTTTTCCTAAAGAATTGACCAAAAAAAATTAAAAAATCCAAAAAGCAATCTTTTTCCTAAGAGATTGCACCCAAAAATATATATTATTGGATTCTCTCGGTTTTTATGTACATATAGTATTTTCCTTTAAAAACTCATAAATACAAAAATATTTTCCATATTATTATTATAAGTAAATACGTATACGTATAAGAACAATCAATCTACATATCTTCCATAAGTATTGCCGAGGCAATACACCGTGTTGAGGGGCGTTCTGGTCCTTGACACGCGTATCGATCAAACAAAATAAAGCAAGAATAGATAAATACTCTCAATAAGCAATAATTCAAAGAATACGAACATTTAAGTGAATAGAAAGGCGATGTGCTATAAAATGCCATCTAAGGGTCAATAGGTACTTAAGTGCTTCGCGCCACCTAACCCCCCGTTCACTTGGGAGTATTCTAAGAAGGAAAGCTTCATTGAGGGTCTTGTACCCAAAGTAGTATTACATATATTGTTATTTTCTTGTGGATATTTAATATCGAAACTCGAAGAGGATAATCTTATTCTTTTCAAAGTCACACGAGAGCTTCTCTCTCATTCCTCGTATTGAGTTGCATGCTCACTCGCGGGCGTGCACAAATACCGATTGGTGTACAACCTCTTCCTCCGAAAAGGAAGAAAAAGAGAAAGAGTAAGACCACCACCGTTCACCAAGCCGATCACGAGAATCGTGCTTTGTCACCACCACAAGGAACCATGGCTGTTGATAATCGTACTTTGTATGAATGTATGCAATCCAACGTTCATGGATATGTTAGTGCCATTAAGATTCCCGACTTTCCCGCTAACACATTTGAGCTACATACATCTATGATCAATATGGTTGCTGCATCACCTTTCTTTGGAAAACAAAATGAGGATCCCCATGCTCACCTTAAGAGATTCCTTTCACTTTGCAACACCATTAAGCATAATGGGGTTCCACATGAGGTCATTAGATTGATGTTAGTGTCATTTTCATTAGATGGGAGTGCTAAGCATTGGTTAGACACCCAACCACCCGATAGTATCACCACATGGGATGATTTTACCACTAAGTTTTTGAACAAATTCTTTCCTCTACAAAAGACTATGGCTTTGAGAAATTTGATTATGGGCTTTACACAAAAACCTAGTCAATCCTTTGGTGATGCTTGG
Organism: Glebionis coronaria; assembly: GCA_025667525.1. NCBI lineage: Eukaryota > Viridiplantae > Streptophyta > Magnoliopsida > Asterales > Asteraceae > Glebionis > Glebionis coronaria. Next base: position 411,160,448 of record CM046878.1, read on the forward strand.
GAAGAGTATAGTGAGTTGTTGAGGCGATGCCCTAATCATGGAATGGATGATCTAACCCAAATCAATACCTTCTATAATGGCCTTAAACCTCACCACCAAGATTCACTAAATGCTTCCGCGGGAGGAAGTATTCATTTCAAGACATACCATGAGGCTTTGAACATTATTGAGACTAAGGCAATGGTTCAAACAAACGATCCATTTGAAGAAAGAGTTCATGTTATCCAAAACACTTCTCAAATCCCTTTTGACAACCAACTCCTCAAGTTTCAAGAAGCTATTTTTCAAAGGATGGATAGAGAAAGTGAGAAGCATTTGCAAGCACAACAAGACATGTTTCAAACTTTTAAGAGCATGACATTGAATAATTCCTCAAACAATGTGAATGCCATCACCATTTCTTGTGTTACTTGTGGAGGCCCCCACTCTTATGAACAATGTGACAAGGTGCAAGGGTATCAAGGGGAATGTTATGCTTACCAAGAGGAACACCGTGAACACTTCAAGCCTAACATCAATCCAAATAACCTTTCTTACAAATCCCAAAATTACCTTACTCCACCCGGCTTCCCACCCCAACCACCCACCCAAATTCCACAAAATCCTCCTCAAATTTTAGCAAGGAATCAAGGGCAAAGACAACCATACCAAGGAAATAATTACAAGGCACCCAATCAATTTCAACCTCAAGTTAATACCTTTTACCCACCACAACAAGGATTTAATCAACCACTTCCATTTATTCCCAATCAAGCATATGCTCCAATACCAAATCAAGCTTACCCTCCAAATCAAACTCAAGGATATGGGATGCAAGAGACTCAAGAGTATGTTGACAAGAAAATGCGTGAAATTGAGAAGAGAATGAATGACCAAGTGAAACGTACAATAGAGGAACAAATCAATAGGGTTTTAGTGGCGGTAACTCAAAGACCACAAGGGGCTTTACCTTCTAACACACAAACAAACCCTAGGGCCAATGTTAATGCTATTACAACAAGGAGTGGTACAACAACAAAGGATCCTTCACCTCCTAAACCTACTATTGTTCAACCCACTTGTGCTCCTACTTGTGATAAGCCTTCTACTTCTACTCCACCTCCTCAAAGTGCTCCTATTCACTCAAACACACCTTCTCAACCACCTCATACTTCTCCTTTACCTTCCACACTTCCCAATGACGAGGCTAACAAAGACAAATCCTCCACTACAACACCTTTTCCACCTACACCAAAACCTACTCTTCCATACCCTTCAAGGTTGAAAAAGGACAAGTTAAAGAACAAAGATGACATACAAGTCTCCAATTTCTTAAGGATGTTTAAGCAACTCAATATCAACATATCCTTTGCGGAAGCTCTTGCTTATATGCCAAAGTTTGCTAAGATGTTCAAGGATTTGCTCTCAAACAAAGAAAAATTGGTTGATTTGCCCAACACATCACTTAATGAAAATTGTTCCGTGGTGTTACTTAAAACCTTACCAACAAAACTTGGAGATCCGGGGCGCTTCTTGATACCTTGTAATTTTCCCGGTGTTGAAAATTGCATGGCTTTGGCGGATTTAGGGGCAAGCATAAATCTCATGCCTTTATCGGTTTGGAAACAACTCTCTCTTCCCGAGCTCACCCCCACTAGGATGACTCTTGAACTAGCCAACCGAACCATAGCTCACCCCGTAGGTATAGCGGAAGATGTGTTTGTAGGTGTGGATAAGTTTACCTTTCCGGCCGACTTTGTAGTGGTCGATTATGACATGGATCCTAGAGTGCCTTTGATTGTTGGTAGACCGTTTTTGAGAACGGGTCGTACCTTGATAGATGTGGCGGAAGGAGAATTAATTATGAGAGTAGAGGATGAGAAAGTGGTGTTTAAGTTAGGGAAAGTTTGTGATAGAAAAGAGGTTAAGGAGTCTAGACCTTGTGAGACGATTAACATTGTGGATGTGTTAGATGAAGTGTGTAATGAACACTTTCATGATGCTTGTAAAAATGCTAGTGATGAGATTCCACATGTTGAAACCGTGGCCTCAATTGCTCCCTCTTTAACACCTTTTGGAGAGAGTGATTTCCTCTTGGAGGAATTTGAGTCTAACTTTCTTGGTGATGATGATTCTCCCATTAATTGGGAAGAAGATATTCTTACAATCCAAAAGTTGCTCAATGAGGACCCTATTCCTTCCCCTATTCCACAAGAGATTACCATTGAGGAACCTTCCATAGTAAAACCTTCCATAGAGAGTCCACCTTCCATTGAACTTAAGGAACTTCCATCCCACTTAGAATATGCTTTCTTAGAAGGAAAAGACCAATTACCGGTGATTATTGCTAAGGAATTGAAAGAGGATGAGAAGGAGCAACTTATTGAAGTCCTTAAGAAACACAAGAAAGCCTTAGCATGGAAAATATCCGACATAAGGGGAATTGATCCACATTTTTGTACTCACAAAATCCTTATGGAGGATGATTATAAACCCGCCATTCAAAACCAAAGGAGAGTTAACCCAAAAATTCATGAGGTTATTAAGAAGGAAGTGATTAAACTCTTAGATGCGGGTATGATTTACCCCATTTCCGACTCTCCATGGGTTAGCCCGGTTCATTGTGTTCCAAAGAAGGGTGGAATCACCGTGGTGCCTAATGAGAACAATGAGCTTATTCCCACGAGACTTGTAACCGGTTGGAGAGTTTGCATTGATTATAGAAAACTCAATGAGGCAACTAGGAAAGACCATTTCCCGCTTCCCTTTATGGATCAAATGCTTGAACGCTTAGCGGGAAATGAGTACTATTGTTTTCTTGATGGCTTTTCGGGTTATTTTCAAATACCCATTGACCCTAAGGATCAAGAAAAGACCACATTCACTTGTCCATACGGTACATTTGCTTACAAGAGGATGCCTTTTGGCCTATGTAATGCACCGGGGACGTTTCAAAGGTGCATGATGGCAATTTTCCATGACATGATAGAGCAAACCATGGAGGTTTTTATGGATGACTTTTCCGTATTTGGGAACTCCTTTAGCTCTTGTCTCACCAATCTTGAGAGAATGCTTAAGCGTTGTGAGGAAACACGTTTGGTGCTTAATTGGGAGAAATGTCACTTTATGGTGAAAGAGGGGATTGTTTTAGGACACAAGATATCCAATAAGGGATTAGAAGTTGATCGAGCCAAAATTGATGTGATTGCTAAGCTTCCCCCACCCACCTCGGTTAAAGGTGTGAGGAGTTTCTTAGGTCATGCGGGTTTTTATAGGCGCTTTATACAAGATTTCTCTAAGATAGCTAGACCGATGACTCATCTCTTGGAGAAAGAGGCTCCTTTCATTTTTGACCAAGCTTGTTTAGAATCTTTTGAGACACTTAAGGAAAAATTGACAAAGGCTCCCGTTTTGGTTTCTCCAAATTGGGAATTACCTTTTGAGCTTATGTGTGACGCTAGTGATTATGCGGTGGGGGCCGTCTTAGGACAAAGAGTTAATAAGCATTTCCAACCTATACACTATGCGAGTAAAACCATGACCGGTGCACAACTTCATTACACTACCACGGAAAAAGAGTTGCTTGCTATTGTATATGCTTTTGAGAAGTTTAGACCATACCTTGTGCTTTCTAAGACCATAGTGTATACGGATCATTCCGCTCTCAAGTATCTTATGACAAAACAAGATGCTAAGCCTAGGCTTTTGAGATGGGTTTTGTTGCTTCAAGAGTTTAAGATAGAGATTCGTGATAAAAAAGGGGCCGAGAATTTAGCGGCGGATCATTTGAGTAGACTTGAGCATCCTTTTCAAGGAGATTTCCCACATCAAGAAATCAATGAATCCTTTCCATTAGAGGAGCTCATGTCTATCTCTTCCCAAGAGGATGCCACACCTTGGTTTGCGGATATTGCAAACTATCTTGTGGGCAATGTGCTTATTGAGGGTCTTACTTACCAACAAAAGAAAAAGTTTCTTAAGGAAGTTAAGTATTACTTTTGGGATGATCCATATCTTTTTAGGCAATGTGCGGACCAAATCATTAGACGGTGTGTAGATGGGCCCGAGGCATTTAAAATTTTAGAGGCATGTCATAAAGGACCTACGGGTGGACATTTTGGGCCTAACTACACCGCCAAAAAAGTCTTTGATTCGGGTTACTATTGGCCTTCCATTTACAAGGATGCTCAAGAGATGGTGAAATTTTGTGATGTTTGTCAAAGACAAGGAAAAATTACACAACGTGATGAGATGCCACAAAATTTTATCCAAGAGTGTGAGATATTTGATGTATGGGGAATAGATTTCATGGGACCTTTTCCATCCTCTAAGGGAAACAAGTATATACTTGTGGCGGTGGATTATGTGTCCAAGTGGGTGGAGGCTAAAGCCTTACCTACTAATGATGCTAGAGTGGTTGTGAAGTTTTTGAAACAATTGTTTGCTAGATTTGGTGTACCTCGGGCCATCATAAGTGATCGTGGTACGCACTTTTGTAATGATCAATTCACGAGAGTTATGAAGAAATATGGAGTGAATCATAGACTTTCTACCGCGTATCACCCTCAAACAAATGGTCAAACCGAGGTCACAAATCGTGGTTTAAAGAGAATTTTAGAGAGAACGGTGGGAGAGCATAGAGCTTCTTGGTCGGATAAGCTTGATGATGCTTTGTGGGCGTTTAGGACGGCTTTTAAGACACCAATTGGTTGTACTCCTTATAGGCTTGTCTATGGAAAAGCGTGCCACCTCCCATTTGAGTTAGAACATAAGGCATCTTGGGCTCTCAAGTGGGCTAACTTTGATTTAAACCAAGCCGGTTCACATAGGAAAGATCAAATCAATGAGATGGATGAGTTGAGAGCCAATGCCTATGAGAATTCTTTGCTATACAAGGAAAAGACTAAGAAATTGCATGATGCTAAGATCAAGAATCGTGAGTTCAAGGTTGGAGAGCCGGTTCTCCTCTTTAACTCAAGATTGAAGCTTTTTGCGGGCAAGCTTAAGTCGAGATGGTCCGGTCCATTCACTATTGCTCAAGTGTTTCCATATGGAACTCTTGAGTTGTCCCAAACCGATGGTCCAAATTTTAAAGTGAATGGTCACCGTGTTAAACACTACTTTGGGGAGGACATTTCCGTTGAAATGGTCCAAGAGGTCCCCATTTTCCCCATGAATTAATTCATTGAGGGACGAGTCGAGCTAGAGACTCATTAACTCAAGCATCGTATAACTAGGTTTAGAGTGTTGTAGGTTAGAAATAAAGGCATAGATTTGGAGATAAGTGTAGGGGAGACCTTCTTTTGTCTTCATGCTTGTTTGTAGGGTTGCTCACTCATCTCATGCTTTGGAGCTTATGGAGGAGGCCCTTGTATCCGGTTCACTTCGTTACTTTAGTGATTTTTCATTGACACCTTGTGCTTAAACATGATTTCACTAATAGTAGTCCTTTCCTTAACTTGGGTTAAGCAAAGTCTATTCATTGTCATAAGTGTAGGGGAAGTTTTTATACTTCCATGCTCTTAAACATTGAGGACAATGTTTAGCTTAAGTGTAGGGGGGTCTTCTATCGAAGTGACCTTACCTAGAACTTGTCATTGTCTTGCATGATAACATGAAAAATTGAATTTTCAAACATTTTTCAAATTTTTGATCTACTTTGGCTAACAAAAATATGCATTCATGATTTTTTTCATAAATCATTTTTTCATTTGCATAACACATTTGCATTGTATATATTTCTTCTTTTATTTTTCATCAAACATATATAAAAAGAGAAAAATATAATAAAACATGGTTTTAACAAGTTTAGATTTCTTTGACATATTAGGCCCGCCATGGATATTTTGACTCAACCCGAGTTTGTTTATTTTAGCACTCTCTAGCTAGTATCCATAACCATGTAGTCCTTCATTGGTCTATTAGGCTAAGCTTCCACCAATTTCATTCTTTGAAATTTTAAATTTGTGGAGAATGGGAAATGATAGAGTTGAAGCAAGTGTAAAAGGGCTAGATAGACTTCATGGCAATTACTTGTGGCTAAACCCTTCTCTTCTTTACCTCTATTTTCTTCGCATGTATATAATTGTTAATAAATAATCAAGTACGGTTTTAATTGGTTCGTAATCTCTTATGCATTTTTGGCTAATCATTTATGGTTGGTATGAGTACGTCTTAAGATTCTAAGTTAGCACGTTTTATGTGTACTAGACTTGTGTCATGCTCCATATTTAGCGGGTGTTTTTCCTTTTCTTCTTTGCAAATTTTTTGGTGAGGAATAAAGAAAAATAAGAGCGGCTTATGAAAAAAAAAAAATGAGTGGCTAGAAAAAAAAAAGAAAAAGAAAAAAAAAAAATAATGCAAGACTCCCAAGAGGGGCAGTGTGGTGTTAATTATAGTGACTATTGAGTTCCAATATTACCTTGACGGGTTGCGGGGATTCAATAGATTGCTCCAATCCAATATTACCTTGACGGGTTGCGGGGTTGAAGATCCAAAATCTCAAAACGATGCGGATGTAAATTATTGCGTGAGTTTTATTTTTCTTTCCTTAGCGAGTGTGTAGTTACTTATGAAAGCATGACATGAGGATTTTACACATAAGGCGAATGACTTATTACTCTTAATACGGACTTATATTAATTGTGAGCGGTTTTTCAAGTAATGGATGAGAAGATTACTTAGGATTAAAACCGTGCTTCCTTATTTTTGGATTTTACATTTCTTATATTTCACACTTTAATAATGACAAATTTGCCCACAAGCAATTTGCTCAATTAATAACCGGTTCCACATTTAATTGTCATGAATAAGTTGATGCACTTTTTACTTGTGAATGCAATGATCCCATTTACTAGCTTGGTATGGGGAAAGTGAAACTTGAGGGTGATAAGTGTTCATGGTATCCAAGCCCTAATCCAAGTCATTGAATTCTTTATGAGTTATTTCCATCAAAACCATTTCAAGAAAAATCAAAAAGATATAGATAGAATTGTATTTTGATTCATTGCATTATTAAAAGTCAAAATCATGCATCATCTAGTTTAGAGTAGTGTAGATGCATCTCATATGGCCAAGGTGGATTAATTATGAGGGAAATGTAAATTTTTAAACCTTGAAATATAATATTGCATGAGGACATGGCAATGCTCAAGTGTAGGGGAATTTGATATGAGCTTAAACTCATATCCTTTTATCAACAAATAACCCTAAAACATGAAGCAAAATACCCATTTATCTTGTAAAAAGTAGTGTTATGTGGTATGTTTGTGTTTGTGTGCTCTTATGTAGGTAAAAGGATACAATTTCAAGCAAACAAGGAAAAACCAAGCTCAAATGGATGAAAAAGACAAAAGAGGATCAAAAGTGACAAGACTTTGAAGTTCAAGGACCTATCTTGACAAGTTGTGAAAGTTGGAGGACTTAAAGTGCAAATAATGAAAAGTCAAGATTCAAGTCAAACCTGGTCAAACTATCAAGTCAACTCAGTCAAAGGGCTATTTTGTACAAGTTTTGGAAGTTAAAGGACCAAAAATGTCAAAGGAATGAAGATAGAAGCTTGAAATGGGAATCTGCCAAATACAAGGACCAAATCTGCCAACATTGGAAAGTTATGCAATGTTTAATCCAAGTGAAAAGCTCTAAACCAATCAGAAACAAGGAAAGAGTAAACATGGATCAAGCAATAAATTCCCACTTACAGCCGCCACAATTAATACCATATCACAACAGTTTCAATCCGTGTGACGCCCTCACAACCAACCAGAAGACGCCACGTGTCCTTCTCCTTCAAAGAAAATATTTACCAGGAACGGGATTTTTATAGAAGCTGTTTCAAGAGAAGATCAAAACACCAAAGTTGCTCAATTTTGGAAGACGAATTCAATGGTGCAATCTAATTAACATATCATCCATTGAATCAAAAACACCCAAAATGAGTTCATCACCTTCAAAGTGGGATTTGCAGAATTCCTCCACGTGTCAAGCTATGATTGGCTCGAACACGTCACAAACTCCAACAGAATCTCCTATCTTGCCTATAAATAGCTAGGATGTATCTCATTTCAGTTTGTAGCTTAATTTTGTAAAACACATAGTTCTTAAATTCTCCTTTCCCTTTTTCCCTACTTTTCACCTAACTACTCAAGAGTCTGACAAACTCTTGAGTCAGTTAGTTAGTTAGTAGATTGTAACCAACTTTTGTAACTGAATTCATCAAATAAATTCAAATTTCATTTTCCCGCCAAATTCTGTTATTCAAATTCCTGGTGATTCTTGTTGATGTTAAGAGTTCTTGTTGCTGTATGATGTATGTTATGATCAACCATTGATCATAGCTTGCATTGGTGAAGAATTGTAGCTGTTTGTTCAGAATTCGAGTTTTATCCATTGTTCTTGAAGAATTTAAGCAGAATGTTGATTCCAGATTGTGTGTAGCTGATTTGTTGATTGAATCTTGTTGGATACTAGTGATAGGTGGTGGTATCACTAGTGCAAGAGAGCTCAGCGCTCCTCTTCGTCCCAAAGGACTTCTACAATAGGTTCTAAGGCTCTTGATTTTTGTTCCTCTAAATCAGTCCTTGCATGCTAAATTTCCTAGTATAAACTTGATGGCTACATGTTATACTTGATTAGTTGCTGTTTGATTGTGTTTGTAGTTCAGCTATTTCATCCTTGTTCATTTGAGTTCAGTTTTGTAGATTTTAGCTCATTTTCAGTAACATTTTAGCAAAACAGCTTAATTGAATTCTAGTCTTGCTAATTGCTTCATTTCAGTTTCATTAGCTTCCATTTTGTTCACTAAAACAAGTTTGTTATAGCTTTTGAATCAGTCTAAACCATTACTCAATAAGTCTTTGTAAAAGTTTGATTAAAACAGATTAAGGTGTGTTTGGGACTAGTTTTCAAGTGATCTTCAAGTGTTAAAAATTGGTGTTTAGTAGTTTGTTTCCAGTCTTTAGTTGATATCAGTTGGTTTTAAGTCATTTGCAAGTCATAATAAAGGTCAAACAGGCAATTGGCATAGAAAAAGTTTGGGTCATTCTTCTTATCAGCTTTTGTTTGAAAACTTGCCAAATTCACTTGCTGATTTCTCCTTCAATACTTAATGAAATTTGCTCAAACCAGTTTCTAGTTCTAGCTTACATCATAAACTTTCAGTCATTTCAAGGAAAATATACAGTTTTAGAAAATAAGCTAGGAATAAGCATTTTAGCTCATGACTGAGCATTTTCCATTCTCTGATGTAAAGTGCATTCTGATTTCTTAGTTCTCTTAATCCTCTTCATAAAACTTGTAATTTTCTTTCACAAATCCATTTAGAAAGTGTTGAATATGAGTTTTTGAGATTTTGAACTTTTTCCAAAAATTGGTCAACGTTTGGTCAACATAAGCTCATTTTAGCTTATTTCTGGATGAAATTGGTTCTAATTTGATTTCCCCTTCTTTAAATCAAGTGCTTAATCAGTTTTGATAATAAAATCAAGTTGTGGATGTTTGGATTAGGCTGTAGCTTATTTTGAGCTTATTGATAAGCACTCAATTGCTTAATTTTGGCTTTTAGCTAAAATCCTTGAATACACGTTTCTTAAATTGGATTTGAAGTTGTTTGCAATTTGTTTCATTTGATTTGGTTAGGAAATAAGCTCAGTCTAGCTTATTTTGTGTTAAGCCCGTTTTTAGTTAAAAACTTCTCAAAAATTGCACTTTAGTCCTTGTTTTTAAATTAGTGTTAATCTTTGGCTAATTTTCCTAGTTTTTAGGGTTTGCTTAAAGTTAGTCCCTGGACTTTGTTAGTTTGTTAAATTTCAGTTGTAAAGTTTGTTAGTTTGTTAAAATTTGGTTAGTTTGTTAAAGTTTTTACAAGTTTGGTCCTTTTAGTTAACTGTTTTACATTTTTAGTCCCTATAGTTGATAGAACTTTCATTTCAAGCATTTTCATTTCATAGAAATTACATTTTCAGTCCTTATAGTTTTAAATTTTGCATTTTTATATTTTACTTGAATAAAATTTGGAATTTGCAATTTGTTTTACGTATAAGTAGGTTTATATTTTTCATTTTTAAATAGTTTTGTTTGAATTAACAATAGATTACCAAGCAAGCTTGAACAACCAAAAACAATTATAAATTTGATATTGATTGGACTTTCTATTAGTTAAGAACTGAGAAAACGAACTTGCATTATACACATTTCAAAGTCCGTTGTCGATTAATAATATGGGAATATTATTAAACTAAGACAATTCAAAATAGTGACAAAGTATACTTGAAAGTATATTGATCAATTTTGGATTATATTTGATGAATCAAATATTGGACTTATCCCAACTATATGATTTTACTTTATGGATATTTGTTAGTAAGTAAATCATAAATAATTATCCTTAGACCTGAGATACCAGAAAACTGCATTGAATATAGTGCATTTCTGTAAGGTAACTTAACGCTAAACGTAACTCGTAACTATAAGGGTTATTTTCAGAAGTGTTGCAAAGTTCATGTGTTTTGCTTGTAGTTAAAATGGGATTTGTTTCCTTCAAATTATTTTGAAGTATAATACAGTTGGGCTCGGGGGAGTAGTAAGATGTTTTTGTGACCGCACCCAAATTTGTTTTGGTAATCTTGTTATATCCGTAAACGAGAAACAAAATGGTTAATGAAAGGAATGACTGAGATCCATATCCTGTTAACGTTGTATTTGAAATGAAAGGATAATAATAATGATGAATCATTAAAAGGTTTTTGTCCAGGACACCTTACTCGAGTTGTACTACGGACATTGCTAGTGTAACTAGACGCTAGTTAATGTAATCACGATATTCGAATTTTGTCCAAGTGGGAGCTGAAAGTTTTATGGACATAAAATTAAATAGTCGTGTGAAAGGATCGAACTCGGGATTACGGGATTGCACACATTACGTAAAGGGTTAATTTATTTATTAAATATATTTATTATATTCATTAAATTAAACCGAAGCTTAACTAACGTTCGTTAAATAATTAAGAGTTAAGTATAAATGATCGTTGTGGAATTAAATAGAAGAGAAAAGAAGAGAACGAAAAATTTGGGGAAGCCCCCCTTGGGTGAGCTTTGGCCGTCGGCTACAAGGGCAAAAGGGGAAGGAAGAAAAGATTTTCTTTCCTAATTGGTTTATGGCTTGGAGAACAAGTTTAGCTAGCCTATATAAACAATCCTTGGCCTTCATAAATTTTTGTCCCTCCCCTCTTTCTCTCTTCCTGCGATCGCAGACAAACACCCCTTAAGGGTTTTCTTTGGTTTTCGATTTAGCTAATTATCTAGTCCTAGCTCCTCTCTAGGGTTGTTTGGTAGATATTTCACAAGCGTAGAAGCTCGGTTTTCACGTGCTAGAATCACGGTTAGCTCGTTGTATTACGTGTGTACAAGAACGTAATATAGTCTTACTTTAAACTATATCTTGGTGGTGTTCATTATAAACCCTAATTGTTGATTCGTTGGTGATCTTGTGGATCTTCGCTAGGATAAAGATATGTAACCCTAATTCGATTAATTATAATTGTGTTATTATTATGATCTTGTTAAATCGCTTCCGCTATGTGTGCTTTGATTTTGTTTAAAGTTTTATATAATTGTTATGAGTTTTATAAACTTTCAAAATAAACCTAAGAAATTATAAACATTCTCCCAGTTTCGTAACTACAAATAAATTTGCTTGTTCCTATTCGTATCGTTCTTCTAACGCATCACCGATAGCTGTTTTTCTTGCATATCAATGGGTTTTATTTCATGTATAACTACCTCATGCATTTTCAACTATTTTCAAAGAAAATAATATATGTTTTATTAAGGCGAAAGACATAAATATATTGGATAAAATACAAAGTTGAAGGTGAAGAACAAAATTGGAAATGCAGAGACCGAAAGATCTAACTCGACAAACAACCAAATGTAGCAAAAACCCACAAAAATACCAATAACACTAGACTAAAGTGTAGAAAGCCTAGATGTAGATAGGAGCAACGGTTGAGATAACTATATTTGTTGCGGAATGACAAAGCCTAACTTAAACTTTTAGATGAAAAGATTGTAACTTGATCTTCGATTTCATGTCGATCTGATATTAACATGTATATTTATGCTTTGGAGAATAATAAATCGATAACAGTAGCTGATAAACTGCAAGCTCCTAATTTTGGTAGTTCTTTTCGTCGGAATCCTAGAGACGGGATTGAGGTGAGTCAATATCTTCAGTTGGTCCAGATGGTGGGGTCGACGTCTCTTTCTTCTAATATTGGCAGGTATGTTTGGTCTCTGAATGGTTCAGGTAATTTTTATGTTGCTTCTTTACGAGAAGCGATTGATACTTATCGTTATATGGGCGAGATTTCCAGCACTCGTTGGATAAAATATGTGCTACTTAAGGTAAATATTTTGGCCTGGAAAATTAAATTGAATGCCATCCCCTCGAGAATGAATATGTCACGCAGAGGCATTGACCTTGAATCCTTAGCTTGTCCAATTTGTGATGGAGGAATTGAAACTGTCGACCATTTATTTTTTCAATGTCATGTAGCTCGTCAGGTTCTCAGAAAGATTACTTCTTGGTGGAACTTAGACTACGTGAATGTTAACTCATATGAGGAATGGTTACATTGGTTTAAGACGATTCGTCTCTCGGCTAAACGGAAGGAGCTGCTGGAAGGTGTTTTCTATGTTCTGTGGTGGATGCTTTGGTCCTTTAGAAACAAGTCTATTTTTGAAGTGAAGATTCCGTCAAAGACAGATATTTTTGATAATGTAGTGTCTTTTTCATATTATTGGTGTAAGTTTAGAAGTAAAGCTTCGTTCAATATGATCGATTGGCTTAAGAACTCTTACATGGTGAATTTGTAACTCTAGCGTTTTGCTAGTTTTCATTTTAATAAATGGCTGTTCAAAAAAAAACATGTATATTTTTGATAATGTATGATTACACTCGTACACGACAAATGATGCTCAAAAACTTCTTTTTTGAAGAGCAAAGAAGCTATAAAATATTTGTGAACACATTTTGCACAAACCCTCATTCCAACCATAATTGAGTTTTTATATCCAATATGTGAGAACCTGGAAACACACTATTTCTTCATTTTCAAATCGATCAAATAACGACCCATAAAGCACCATGAAAAGCTAAATGGTTTACCTTTTATGTAGAAAAGAAAAAAATAAAAAAATGTAATAGCGTATAGTATTATAACATAAACTTTGAATGTTAGTTTGTCGCCTTAGAGCATATATAATGGAGAAAAGTCATAATGACTTTTTTTATTAAATGCAAGATTTTTATAAAGAAATTGCATTTAATGTAATAAATGCAAACAATCATCCATAGTTATAGCTTTTCTCAATGACTTGGAGTTGCCCAAGTCTTCTTTACAAATTTTAGAAAAGCTATTGTAAAACCCTTTATCACAATGGTAAAAAGCCTTTGTAAAGACTTTTTAAAAATGTAAAAAACTTTTAGTGTTTTGAGCATTGGAGATGCTCTTAGTGTCATGTTTGGCACACAAGTCACTTGCGACAAAATAATTATTCATAGCCGGTCACTTTTCACTTAAATTTAATCTATTTTTTCATTTTTTCATATAAATTTCATTTTGTTCGTACAAATAAAAATTAAAAGTATAATACGAGAATAAAAATTATAAACGAAATTTAAACATGTTTTTAAAAGAATATTTAATTATTTATGAAGAAGTTAAATGAAAAGAAGGTTAAAAGAACACAATTTACGAAACCAAAGTGAGTGAGAGATCGCAGAAAGAGAGATCGCAGAAAGTGATGATGAATCACCCAAAGAGGGCTGCTGCTGATGCTTTTATCAAAATTAAATTCAAATTAAAAGCAGGTAATTGTACTACCAGATCTCTTTCTAAAAACCCTAACCCTACTTTTTCATTATGTAGTCCTCGCTTAGCTTCCCTAATTCATTCGGATTCTTCCTTAAATGTTGTTCCTCCTCTTCCTGAATCTGTGCCTCCAACTTTGAATTTAGCCTTAGTTCAGTTTGATAAATTGACAAAGCAACAGCCTTTCCCTGCTTGTGGTATTAATCATTTTAATAAGATTTTACAGAGTATTACCAAATTGAAACATTATACTAATTCACTTGATACTTCTAAACAATTATGTTCCATTGGCGTTCCTCCTCCTCCTCAATCAGCGCCTCAAACTTTGGAAGAAGCGTTAGATCAGTTTGATGAATTGACAAAGCAACAGTCTCTCCCTGATTCTGCTATTGATCAGTTTAATCAGATTCTAGATTGTCTTGCCAAATTGCAACGTTATCATATTTCACTTGATTTGTTTAAACAATTATGTTCCCTTGTTGTTAATCTTGATAATGACACCATCAACACTGTCATCAAATGTTGTTGCCAACTCTATCGTACCAATGAAGCTTTTTCCGTCTTAGGCTGGAACTTGAAGCGAGCATGTACTAGTATTCCTGATCGGCCCACTTTTAGTATACTCCTAGATGGCCTCATTCTTGAAGACAGGATTTTCGAGGCACATGAATTTTTCACCAAATTAATCCACCACAAACTTTGTAAACCTGATATACTTCTATACAATAAAATTATTGGAGGGCTTTGTAGTTTCCGTATACATGATGTCCGTCTTCCTAACCTTTCTGGACCGAGCATTCTTTTACTTAATCCTCCTGATTATGCTAAACGTGACAATGATCTTCGTTTGGGAAAGACAATGGTGCGCAGTGCTGGTGATATTTTCGCAGAAATGGTTTACCAGCAAGGTATCTCACCGGATGTCGTCACTCACAACTCATTTCTTTCTGGCCTTTGTAAGTTACATTATTGGCGGGAAGCCTCTTTGGAGCTAAAAGAAATGTTGGATTCAAATATTTCTCCAAATCTACAAACCTGTAATATATTAGTTACTGCATTATGCAATGAAGGCAAGATTGATGCAGCTAATTTTGTTCTCTACTTCATGGATAAGAGCAATATTTCTCCAGACATTGTAACATACAATTCATTTATAGAGGCTCACTGTTTCCTCGGTAACATCCCCGGCGCAATGACATTTTTTGACATAATGGTGTCAAGTGATGTCGTCCCTGATATCTCTACATATAACTGTTTGTTAAATGGGTGTTGCAAGTTTGACAAGATGGATGACGCCATGCTTCTGTATCGTGCAATGAATAGAAAAGGACTAAAACCCAATTATCTCACCTCCATCACCATGCTACGGAGCTTGCTGCGTGCTGACCGTTTTGGAGATGCGCGCATGATTTTTGATGAGGTGAGTGCACAAAGACATATGATGCTTGATCCGTCAACTTACCATGATATTTTAATGATTCTCTGTTTCAAGCATCGATTGGATTTGGCGCTCTCTTTGTTTCGTTTGGTGGGTGATAGCGTGCTGAATGCTGATATTTCTGTGTACAATGAGCTTATTGATGGGGCAATCCGATGTAAGAAGTTTGATATTGCATGGGATCTTTTCAACGAGCTAAGTGACAAAGATGTGAAACCTGATAACCACACATATATTGAGTTGATTCGTGCTTTTTCTACAGAAGGTATTCTAGATAAGGCGAAAAAGTTATTTTCTGAAATGGAAATGAGTGGTGACAAGCCAGATAGTCATACTTTCAATGATATTCTTGAAGGACATCTGCTGAAAAAGCGATATGATGATGATCATGTAGAGATGCTTTTACATAAAATGAATGAAAGAGGTTTCCATCTCAATGATAAACCGTCGATGTTGCTACATGAATTAATAGCAGCCGGATCACTAGATACCACTACGATAAAGTTAATTCATAATAACAATACTTTCAATGATATTCTCGAAGGGCATCTGCTTGAAAAACAATATGATAATGATGATGTAGAGATGCTTTTACACAAAATGTCTGAAAGAGGTTTCCATCTCAAAAATACAACATTGACGTTGCTACACCAATTAATAGCAGCCGGCTCAATAGATACCACTATGGAAAGGTTGATTAGTAAGCTTGAACCAACAGTATGTTAAGGTTGATTGGTACACTTGGATCTAAAGAACAGATGGACTTCTATTTTCTTCTAAGCTATAATACCTACGAGATATTGAAAGTGGATACAACCGTCTCTTTTATGTTTTCTAGTTGATTTTATCTGCTGGTAAGAGTTTCATATGTATGATGTTACTGTTGAAGTTGATTCCATATGTGCACTTCTGTAAACTTATACCAGGTTTTTGAATTTATGAACCAGTTGTCTTTATCAGTTTGCTTTAGTAGCTTATATACTATCAACGGTATAACACCAAAGATCTCTTGGTCTAACGGTATGTGAGTGGCCCTCTAACTTAAAGGTTGTGGGTTCAAGATAGAATTTGTGAGATAGTGTGAGTTGTAAAAAATTGCCGTTCAAAAAAAAAAAAAAAAAAAAAAAAAACTATCAACGGTATAACTGTTGTGTTATCAGGCTCGATGAATTGAAAAGCAGCTTTGATTATGATACCAACGCAGTAGGGGGTTAATTCTCGATTGGCGGTTTACCCTAGTTTACACCACAAGACACTTCTAAATTCACGTTCCACAATTCGGACCAAATTTTAAGAGTTAACAGATCTGGACTTGTCTACTTCAAAATAAAAGAGAAAATTCTGGTTTGGGGCCATGTTACTACCCTGTACACACTAGTAGCCAAATATTTTTGTTTTTTCTGTTAAGGCCATGTTCTACCCAAAAATCGCTCTACCTATACCAGAGATGGACACGTGGCGTGCTCTACCAGGCCCACTTATCTTTGAACCGAATCACTTTATCGAATCTAGCATTTTGTACACTAGTACACGTCGGATGCCCTATTAGACATGCTCTACTAAATACTCTACCTGACCTTGGAACTTGTTGCCTTTTCAGAAAAAGTTTTGCATCGATTTATGTGAGTACTACAGTATTTTTTGAGGGTTTCACTTTAAAAAATTCAAAATACATTTAACACACACATACAAACAACTTTTTAACACACACACTTATCCGGCTTTGATTTTTCCGGCGACCGGAAATTTTTTTTCCAGTTTAAACACAAATCCAACCAATCTTATCTTATTAAACCTCATCCAAACCTCGCATTGATCCTAATATACACCAAGTCCTACAATGTAATCACATTATTCATTATTCACCAACGCCACCAGACATCCTCCCGGCGCATTATATTATCGTTGGAACAACCGATTGTAAGTTCTAACTGAATCCTTAATTATTATATTTTGTCTAATTATTTATCGCATGATTGTAAACTTGGATTCCACTGGTATTTAGGTTTACGATGCTAGAGTTAGTATTAGATCTAAGTTGCATTTTCTTCGCACCATGTGTGATCAGTTGATTTTGAAGCATCAACGCTTTAATATGTTTAGACGGACTGTTTTCGGTCACTGGTTAGATGTTAAAACAATATACAATGATAATCAAATGTTGAATTATTTACTAAAACACCAACGTTTTATAGAAGACGCTGGTCCGGAGATCCCTTTTGTTTTTGATATTGGTGGCCAGACATATGAATATGGTCGAAAATAATTCTGCTTATTAACCGGGTTCCAGTTTGGAAAAATAATGTTGAATTTTAAAGAGAAAGATAAATATGAATTCCGTGCACGTGTATTCCCCGAGTTCAAAAACATACGTGGTTATGATTTGAAATTCCTTGGTGAAACCGAATAAAGCGTCAATGAGTTGGTCTATGATGATGTTGTTCGTGTATGCTTGCTATTATCTTTGGACTACGTTTTTATGGGTCATGAGCTCAAGCACGTACTCCCTGCAGCTATAGTTAATTTGGTGGATGATTTTTTTTTAAATGGAATGCATTTCCATGGGGTGAACATATGTGGCCACTTTTCCACAGTCGGCCGTATAACATTGTCCACCATCACAGGGAGGGTCACTTGAAAAAGATAAAGGTTCATCCCCATTACTTGGCCACATATTGTCTGTATGGATTTGTTTTTCCATTAAAGGTTTGTTCTATTTTATATGCATATTACTCATTATTTATATTTAAGTTAAAACTAAATTATCTTAATGTTAATATATTTTTTTTATTTTCTTCCCAGATATGGGCTTTGGAGATTTTTTCCAACTCTGGTTGTTGGTGGGACAAAAATACAAAGTTGTTTCCCCGTGCTATTGCGCGGCGAGATAACATTCAGTTTGATAAGATTCAAGCCAATTATAAGAAATTGTTTTCTACATCACGTTGTAGCACACTAACTCCTTTGCTTCAAGAACAAAATGCACCTTGGTGGAGGTCTAGCTTGGAATATTTCAACAAAAGAACTACCCATATTCTATCGAAATATGTTTGTAATACTAGAGCTGCCTCCCGTAATACTAAGAATGTTTGTAATACTAGATCAAGTGGTCGTACTGCGACTCATCATGAGGTACATGTTGAGAAATAGGCTGCAGCTGAACCCTCTTTGCAGCCTCGTCTTGATGTAGAGAAACCGGTGACAACTTAGACTAATCAGCAAGCGGCGACAACCGAACCTTTTTTTCAGGCTCGACCAGATGTGGATAAACAGGTGTCACTTCAGATTAATCAGCAAGCAATTATGGCATTTCAACCCGATATTGAACTCAAGCAGATTGTTAAACAACAAGCATCTCAGATTAGTGCACAAGCATCTCAGATTAGTGCGCAAGCATATCAGATTGATGAACTCAAGCATATGGTCAAGGGATGTTTAGAAAATATTCAGAACTTTATAATCCATCAAACTATCGTTAAACATAATGATAAGGTTTGTTATTTGTCACAATGTTCTTAATTTATCTTAGCTTAAAATTAGTATTCAAAGGCCCTTACCTTAACTTGTATCTTGTAGAACGAGTTTGGATCTGAAAATGCTGTTGTTGATCTAAATTCCAAGGTTTGATTGTGTGTTTCTTAAAATGTTGATTATGCCTAATTCATGTAACTATATTTGTCTTGACAGATCTTTATACCTGTTTGTGTAGAAATCGGGTGTTTTTGATGACCATTCTAATCCCACGTTCAACAACATGTTGATGTTCAACGTAACCCTTTATCCACTGTTGGTGATCAGCCTCAGTCTCATTCTTTTAAGGTTTGTGTTTTACTCTTTATCTTAACCAATGCTCCACTTTAATTGTGTATAGAATTTGATTTGTTTAAATAATTTTATAGGTTGCGGATGAGGAAATGTTTAATGATTCCAATGTTATGGTTGATAAATCTGTCAAGGTTTGTTTTGAATTTTTCATTATTTAGGACATTGTTCGAATGCTTTATTTGTTTAACGTTTATTCTCTCTTTTGTATCACAGCAACTTAAGCCAGATGATGTTGCTAAGGTTGATGGAGATGTGTTTAGAGTCTTGGATATGATTGGCAACCCATCTGATAAGGTTTTTGGGCACTGAGACACCGGAAACTGATATTAATATAAATTTAATTACCCCTATGCATTAATTTATAATATGTATCCTTTTTTATTCAATTTAGGAGAAGCACATTAATCGAAACACGTATTCAATGGATTTTAATGATATTAATGATTTGGCCCATGATCGAAACATTCCTGCTACGGATGACTAACCCACTGATAAGGTTGGTGGTACTAAATTTAAGTTCGTACCTTTGTTTATCCCAATAATAATATATATCCATTTTTTAAACTTAGCAGAAGTTTGATACTGGTATCGGTTTATCTATGAAGTTTAATGATTATTCGAACGATTCAGCGTATCCGGAAAATCATATTTCTAATTTTGCCCATGATCAAAACATTCCTGCCCCAGATTACAAGCCAGATGATAAGGTGGGTGGTACTAAAGTCGTAGTTTATCTAAATATAAGTGTTTACATTTTTTTATCCCAATAATAATATATATCCATTTTTTCAACTTAGCAGAAGTTTGATACTGGTAGCGGTTTGTCTATGGAGTTTAATGGTTTTTCACATGATCAAATTAATTTTGATAGTTTGCCCCATAATCAAACCATTCCTGCCACAGATGACAAGCCTGATGATCAGGTTAGTGTTTATAAAGTCATTAGTTTATCTCATTTTAATATACAGTCCTACCTTTTTTAATTCCAATTGTAATATGTGTCATTTTATTTCTATGTAGTTGAATTTAAATTCAACCGGACTTGATGTGAATGATCACGAGAATATAGTTGTTGATGCTCTTACACATTTGTACAATGATCCGAATTTTTTAGTTGTTGAATCCACTGTCAAAGATGATGACTTAAAGGTATTTGTGTTCTATATATAATATGAATGTCTTTTCCCCTTTATACAAACTTTATATGCCTCCTAATTGACAAATTTATCAGGATACCAAGAATGGTGCTGTTCATGCTCTTAATAGTCTGTCCCAGAATCCGACTTTGAATGTTTACAATGACAGGCTTGTTCCTGTTCCTTTTCATACTTTTGATGACAAAAACGAGGATATCTCTACTCAAGATTTGAACGCTTTATGTGCTGACTGTTTAGTCTTTACACCGATTGATGAGGTAATGTCCATTAAGGACTGTTTAGTCTTTTTTTGTCCATACAATACGTATACATGCACCAACATCTTTTCGTTTACCCTTTTTTTATCTAAGAACCTTTTACTTTACTCTTTGTGTATCAAGATTCATCCTCGCGTGGTCCGTATCATGCATTGAGAGTCTTGATTTCTCCATGTGTAGATTATATTCTGATACTGAAACACAAAAGGAAAGTGGTCGTATTCCTAGTCATGACCAGAAATATTTTATTCCTAATGAAGTGTCCAAATTAACAAATGGGAAGTAAAAACTTCGACCATTCTACATAAAAGAAAAGGATGGTTATTTAGAGACCGTTATTGACTATAGTAATGCCCATGAAAACGCATTACTTAAGAAAAGATGCTAAAATTACTTAAGAAAAGGTAAACGGATAGATCTTAGTGCAGGAAAATGGTGATTTTAAACCGGACTCGAACTCACCTGCGCCAACTGTTGCTACTCCACTTGACCGTCAAAAGAGACCGGGTCCGGCTCTACAGGATCCATTTATGCAGCAACTTCCAACAACAGATCTTCATTGTAAGAAAAGGCGCCGCAAGATAAACAATTCTGAAAAGGAACAGGATAATAAATTTTTCTTTCGCCCTGGTGGAATCGAGATCCTAGTAACGCCGTGGAAAGAGGTAATAATTTTCAAAACACCTTATATGTATTGGAATTTTCTAAATAAAGTAATCTCAGATTATAATTTATTTTATAGGATTTGAGTCGTGATAAAAAAGCACCTACCAAAACCGTAGTTATTCCTAATGAACTAGGCGCATTGATGGGTGATAAAAATTTCAACACAATGAGATGGACATTTCCATGGCTTGAAGAAGGTCATGATGTTGGTTGTGATTTTTGCGAAGCTTTGGCCGGAAAAAGGTTTAAAAACGGGTTGGCTCTCTGATGAGGTAACTCTATTCCATTAATAAACCTATACATGATTGAAAAACAATGTTTATCTAACAGAGGTATTGTTTATATATTTTATCTTCAGCACATCAGAATTTGGGTTAAATATACGTGGTTGTTCCGGGATCCTTGTTCTGACTGGGTATGAATCCTTTTTTCGCCTAAAAACTTCTTGGCCCAGATCTTCCCCCGAAACGCTTTTCCGAAGGTGAAAAGTTTAGCGTCCCTTGGTGGGATTAAAATGTTGAAAAGGTAAGAATTTGTATACCGTATTTTGTAATAAAATGTTGTATTACATAACATTCTCTTACAATGTTTTATCCACTGCAGGTGTACTTCCTAATAAATTTATCTGATTTACATTGGTTAATGGCAGATCTCCATATTTGTTTGGGAGTTGTCACCTTTTAGGACAGTTTGGGATCGCCTACCTCAGGGAAAGAAACTCGTCCAGGGATGGTGAAGATTAGGTCTACATTAAGTACGAAAATGCCCATGTATTTGGATCGTAGTGGAGTTCTGGAAAAGAAAGGTTTAGATCGATCCAAATACAAGATCACTTTTGGATATAACGATACAGTCCCCATACAAGCTAAAAGGGAGAAGAGTAGAGAGAGAAAGTGAAATGTATTAATTGAATAAATGAAAACCACCAACCCCTCCTAACATACTAGGAGGGGGTATATATAGCCCACCCTACATGTGGGCTATATGGGCTATAAGATAACTAGATCACGAGCCCATTACATAAATATCGTTGGAGCGATCGATCCTTCATAAATACGTAAATATATATTTCTAACAATCTCCCCCTAAGGGAGGTCGCTCCAAGAGACAAAGTTCTAAATAGTCTATATCCCGTGATTTATGTTAACTAAGATGTGACCGAGACTTTATTGGGAAAAACGTATTTCCAACAATCTCCCCTAAGGGAGGTCACATCTTTTTACAAATCTTAAACCTAGCATCTATGCTTGAGTATTCGATCTTGTTCTTGTGAATATGCTTGATGTGATCTTTTGATTTAAGTCGTGAGCATGTTTCCTTGCCTTGACCTTGTGCATTCATCACTTGTGATATTCGCCTCTTCGTGACTTCATGTTCCACATACTTATACCTTTATAATTCTTGGAAGCTTCAGAGTTTGATACAGCGGAAGACTTGACCTTCAGACTTTCTTGAATTTGTTGAAGTACTAAGTGTATGTAGTATAAGCATGTGGTGACGACTTCTTCTGGATTATACACCGCAATGCCACCTTCTTGTTACGCTGAATAAGACAGTTAGCAACAAACCATATACACGGATGAAATGGCCTTGAACATTTCATTCTAATTAGGTAGCATTTTACCTCTGGTCGGTGAAGACCGTTGGACGATATTAAATATCGTACTTATGGCAGGTAGTTTCAATAAAGAACCTACTTGACAAGATTTCGCGGGTAAACCCGTTCTCTTTACTCGACTGTCCAAAGCTGACTGCGAACGTAAAGAGTAATCATTTGGATAATATTATCCGCATGATTTAAAGCCGTCAATTCATGTTCCTGGAACAAGTGAAGTTCAATTAAGAACTGCACCATCGTTGCTTTCCAGTTTTCACGAGCTTGATTCGTATAGAATCTTGCAAGTTACCTACCAAGTGCTGTTTGAGGTTAACACTAGAATGATTTCCACTCATCACTATGAACACTAAGGTATCACTCTGAGTGTTCTGGCAAGATCACTAAGATATTGCGTAGAGGCCTGGAACGTGTTTAAATTCAATTAAGAATTAAACAACTGTTGCTTTCAAGTTATCACAAGTTTGATTCATAAAGAATCACACAAGTTACCTACCATGAGCTTTTTGATGTTCGCTCAAGAAGGATTTCCATCTTCATTGTAAATACTTTCGTATTACTCGGATGTTCAGGCAAGATCATGAAGATTTTGCGTAGGACTCTTAGTATCTTTCTTACTTTCCACATTGTGTGAACAAGCAAGGAATAATGAAAATGTGTCCTAATGAGATATTTGATGATCTCAAATGGCTCTAGACTCAATCTTACATTTTGGATTTTAGTGATCGGAGGCTGGAGAGGAGTGCCACCATTTCAATACCAATTTATTCGGAGTGAACAAATCAATAGATAATGTGTTGTCTCCGTGTGTTTAAAACAGATATCTTTTGAGATATATCTGAGTTAGCTAGGATGGGTTGTGCACTGCATCACTGGGTCCATGATGTCTATCTTCAATATCGAGCATAATAAAAATGATTTCAATAGCATATGAATTGACCCAGTTTCTGCCTAAGTTGTAAGGAGGGTTCTTTACACCCTTTATCTTTACAATTCTTTTTCATTCTTCAACCCCTTCAATGCTTACCAATACGTCATAACTAGCACCTTGTTGTGATTGTTCCAGTGCTAACTTAAGTACTTGTTCGGCATTCAGCTACGTTCATAATCTTTCTCCATCTTTCCTAAGGACTTCTATTTCTAGCTATGGAATGTCCTTGGGAAGATTCCTCCGGTTCTAGGGGAATCATTGGACTTTAACCTATCCTACCATCCTTATGTCACCACAATCGTCACCGTCGTGAATTAAGATGTTGTGGGTAAGTATACGTCACCATGAAATCCATTTTGATATCCAAATCCATTTTTCTCCCCCTTAACATATGCCACGATATTCGAAAACATTTCGCACATGTCGGGATGAGCCAGCATATTAAGTCAAACCATTGAGAAACATTAAATCACATTTTCTCCCCCTATTGAAGGTCTACGAAAATCTTGTCCTATTCTACATGATGGATTGGATTGATTAGATGGAGGAATTGATTAAATAATATAAAATGAGATGAAGGAGATGAGGGTGTAGAGAGAGAAAGGAGAGAAGGGAGAAGAGTAGAGAGAGAGAAAGTGAAATGTATTAATTGAATAAATGAAAACCACCAACCCCTCCTAACATGCTAGGAGGGGGTATATATAGCCCACCCTACATGTGGGCTATATGGGCTATATGATAAATAACTAGATCACGAGCCCATTACATATATATCGTTGAAGCGACCGATCCTTCATAAATACGTAAAAACGTATTTCCAACAATATCCCCCTAAGGGAGGTCGCTTCAAAAGACAAAGTTCTAAATAGTCTATATCTCGTGATCTATGCTAACTAGGAGGTGACCGAGACTTTATTGGGAAACACGAATTTCCAACAATCTCCCCCTAAGGGAGGTCACATCTTTTTACAAAATCTTAAACCTAGCATCTATGCTTGAGTCTTCGATCTTGTTCTTGTGAATATTCTTGATGTGATCTTTTGATTTAAGTCTTGAGCATGTTTCCTTGCCTTGACCTTGTGCATTCATCACTTGTGATATTCGCCTCTTCGTGACTTTATTTTCCACATACTTATACCTTTATAATTCTTGGAAGCTTCAGAGTTTGATACAGCGGAAGACTTGACCTTCAGACTTTCTTGAATTTGTTGAAGTACTAAGTGTATGTAGTATAAGCATGTGGTGACGACTTCTTCTGGATTATACACCGCAATGCCACCTTCTTGTTACGCTGCATAAGACAGTTAGCAACAAACCATATACACGGATGAAATGGACTTGAACATTTCATTCTAATTCGGTAGAATTTTACCTCCGGTCGGTGAAGACCGTTAGACGATATTAAATATCGTACTTGTGGCAGGTAGTTTCAATAAAGAACCTCCTTGGCAAGATTTCGCGGGTAAACCCGTTCTCTTTACTCGACCGTCCAAAGCTGACTGCGAACGTAAAGAGTGAATCATTTGGATAATATTATCCGCATGATTTGAAGCCGTCAATTCATGTTCCTGGAACAAGTGAAGTTCAATTAAGAACTGCACCATCGTTGCTTTCCAGTTGTCACGAGCTTGATTCGTACAGAATCTTGTAGGTTACCTACCAAGTGATGTTTGAGGTTAACACTAGAAGGATTTCCACTCATCACTGTGAACACTAAGGTATCACTCTGAGTGTTCTGGCAAGATCACTAAGATATTGCGTAGAGGCTTGGAACATGTTTAAATTCAATTAAGAATTAAACAACTGTTGCTTTCCAGTTATCACAAGTTTGATTCATAAAGAATCGCACAAGTTACCTACCATGAGATTTTTGATGTTTGCTCAAGAAGGATTTCCATCTTCATTGTAAAGACTTTCGTATTACTCGGATGTTCAGGCAAGATCATGAAGATGTTGCGTAGGACTCTTAATATCTTTCTTACTTTCCACATTGTGTGAACAAGCAAGGAATAATGAAAATGTGTCCTAATGAGATATTTGATGATCTAAAATGGCTCTAGACTCAATCGTGCATTTTGGATTTTAGTGATCGGAGGCTGGAGAGGAGTGCCACCATTTCAATACCAATTTATTCGGAGTGAACAAATCAATAGATAATGCGTTGTCTCCGTGTGATTAAAACAAATATCTTTTGAGAGATATCTGAGTTAGCTAGGATGGGTTGTGCATTGCATCACTGGGTCCATGATGTCTATCTTCAATATCGAGCATCATAAAAATGATCTCAATAGCATATGAATTGACCCAGTTTCTGCCTAAGTTGTAAGAAGGGCTTCTTTCTTTACACCCTTTATCTTTACAATTCTTTTTTCATTCTTCAACCCCTTAAATGCTTACCAATACGTCATAACTAGCACCTTGTTGTGATTGTTCCAGTGCAAACTTAAGTACTTGGTCGGCATTCAGCTACTTTCATAATCTTGCTCCATCTTTCCTAAGGACCTCTATTTCTAGCTATGGAATGTCCTTGGGAAGATTCCTCCGGTTCAAGAGTAATCATTGGACTTTAACCTATCCTACCATCCTTATGTCCCCAAAATCGTCACCGTCGTGAATTAAGATGTTGTGGGTAAGTATACGTCACCATGAAATCCATTTTGATATCCAAATCCATTTTGCTCCCCCTTAACATATGCCACGATATTCGAAAACATTTCGCACATGTCGGGATGAGCCAGCATATTAAGTCAAACCATTGAGACACATTAAATCACATTTTCTCCTCCATATTAAAAATATTAACCCAATCGATGTTTTTAATATCAATTGATTTAATGATGTTTTAAGAAAAATTTGGGAAGAAAAATGCAAATCCGATTAAATCCATTTATCTTCATGATATTAACAAGCTCCCCCTCAAATGAATGAGGGTATACTTGAAACATAAATTAAGTACCTTTTAAACACAAGTGTAAGGTATTTATTGTAACACCCCCAAATTTATACAACTCAGTACAGCGGAAGACTCGTTGGTGTTACGGGATAGCACATTACTCACATCATAGACAACGCATAAAAATCGCGTCGTTTAATAATAAAAGCATTTCCATTCATAAATATCAAAGTTACATCGGTCCCAAGTCATTATATTTCATACAAAGTTTCACAAAGTATTTGAATGGAAATAAGTATTTAGGTGCGGGCCATGAATTCTTGTTGTCTTCCCGAGAATTACCTTCAAGTACCTGAGATAAAACATGTTAAAAGAAAAGGTCGACGATAACGCCGAGTGAATTCATAGAGTTTAATAAATTCCATCAATATAACTTTGGTATAAAATTAGTACCAAAAATCAGTTCGTACAAATCATTGTAATAGGCCGTAAAATAGCCAAAATCATTTTATACAAATCCTTGTAATAGGCCATAAAATAGCCAAAGTCATTTTATACAAATCCTTATCGAAAATCATAATATAGGCATTTGCCTTACAAATTATTATACGAGCCAATGTCGTAAAAACATCATACAATACGTCATATGACGTTGTATGAAAACAAAAACCGTTATATGAATATGGCTACGAAAACCAAAACACAAACATAATATCAATAGTATGACCCTGTATTGCTAGTCAGGCAATACATCGTAATTCGGAGCGTCTATAAGTATTTCGTTAATTCGGATTATTATAAGCCGCATGACATTGTTACCTTACTAAACCAAAACGGGTAGCTAACCCGATACCAATTTTGCCCATCTAAAGTAGCTTGTCGTCACAAAGGTCACGCTATGGAAATCTTCTCATACATAAATTCGCTTACCAATCAATGTGGCACGACGGGGATCAACCGTCAAGGCGCGAACTGGGGTGATCGTCCCCAAATAGTACTATTAAATGCATAAGCGTCTACCAAATCCCGGTAGTTCACAATTCATGCTAATGGGACTTTTAGTGACATAACCTAACTTTAATAATCCATTTAATTTCATCTATCGGGTCCTTTAATCATTTATCGGGTCATACAATCGGGTCATTCAATCATTCGGGTCCAAAATCAATAAACAAACAATCGGGACAAATGGTGTCCTAATTTTTATAAAAACTAACATGTTATCTCCCTCGCGGGTTTATAAAACATTTATTAAAACATTTAAAAGAGTGCGAGGCTATGAACTCACGTTGATGTGGGAAGGCGGGTTATCGGCAATTCGGACGTACGGTACGTGCTTCAATCACGGAAACCTAGACAAATAATAATCGGTCTTAGACGTTTGTCCAATGACTTTATAAAAATAACAAGTATGTATACATATGATGATTGTATATATATGATGATCAAGTGGGTTTCATATTCTCGTTTACTCATTTTAGTGTTATATGTTGATAACTTTTATATTAGTTTACTAGTTTTACCCATTTACGTGTCTTAAGTCCAATAAGCTTATTATAAGTTATTTAACTTATTTTAATCCATTTTGTACTTATATTATCAGTACTTAAACTTTACAAGTTGGGCTCAAATGGGTTAAGCCCAATAAGTTCTTTTTATTAGTGTTTAACTTATTTAGTCCAATTATTAGCCCAATGTGTTTACTTAGCTCGTTAATGTCCGTTTGTCCTATAGTTCGGGTTTTTATCGGTTTTTTTTACTTGTTATACATGTCTATATATCAGTATAAAAGTTTTATAAAGTTTTCATTAGACGGGTCCAACCATCTAAGTT
The DNA here is from genome assembly GCA_025667525.1 of Glebionis coronaria. NCBI lineage: Eukaryota > Viridiplantae > Streptophyta > Magnoliopsida > Asterales > Asteraceae > Glebionis > Glebionis coronaria. The sequence continues at coordinate 411,188,913 of CM046878.1, forward strand.
TTATTTAACAAAAACGTTAATTTTACGGCAATAGCCGAAAAAGTCGTAAAAATCATGTTTATAGTTTTATATCTTATAAAACATAACAAGTTACCATTTTTATAAAATGTACACTTATTTAACCTTTTACATACTTATATAAATAAAATCCATTAGTTAGTGGGTTTTAACTTTACATTTTATACAATATAATTTTGAGTGCTTATATAATAGTATTATACTTTAATTTCCAAAAATCTGATTTTTAACTTCACTTTCACCAAAACTGCCATATCTTGAGTTCTATATGGAGATAGAAGCTCAAATTTTTATCACATAAACTAGATGATATGTGATACATTTAACTCTTCTATAGCTACTGTTGAATCATCCTTTAAGTATTTTCTAAAAATCGTCCAAAACAGTAACCTCAGATTTATACCCTAAACTTGTTTTGATCATATCTCACTCATTATTTTGTTTCCATTTCATGGCCAACTCTCACATGTGTACAAGACATATAGCTTACTGTAAATCCATTCTACTTCATCATTTTATCAGTTTACCATATGGTTCTTTACTGTTTTATACAGCCATCAAATTTAACCAAGATTTTAACCTTGTTTCTTATAGTCTTTCATCTTTTTAAGCATGTTTATCAACAACAAATCCCCACATAACATTTTTATCATCATATAATCATCATATACATATACAATAGGAAACAAAATACATGTTTACATAATCAAAATAACAAGAAGTTGAGGAGGACAATCTTTATACCACCATGATGATGTAGGTTGATCAAAATATGGATTTTTGATGGAGAAACTTGTGATGCACCAAGACCATCTTCATGACCACCATGCTTCATGTACTCCTTGTGGAAAATCAGCCCTAAGACACCATGAAAACTCCTCCATGGATTTTATAATCACCACCATTCAATAGGGTTTCAAAGGGGCTTCAACATATGTGTAAATAACACATGATTTTGTGGTGGAATCAAGATCAAATTGGGTGTTTTTGGGTGAAGTAGGGACGGCATCAAGAGAGGGTGAGAGAGGAAATGTGTGTTGTTTGCATGTATGGAAATGGTAAAAATGAAGTAGCTAATGGTTTAGCTAGTGTTGGTGGTATGTGTTGGTTATACATGTGTCTTAGCTTGTAAGTTAAGCTTGGACACATGGGGGGGTGAGGTGGAGCCATTCTAGCCGTCCCATTTGTGGGGTGGGCAAGTGTAAAACTTGTCCCATCCCACTATTTTACGGGTATTTCTCGATTCTAGTTTCCTCGATTCGCGTGCCCTCGGGTCGTTTTACGAAAAATGTTTTTATAAATTATGAATCAACGTCACAAAACGAATCCAATAAAAATTGTCTCATCAAAAACGGAGTTCGAAAACGTAAATACGTAATCCTAGGGTTTCCGGTTTAGTCGTAAAGGACGTTAAAATAAAATCGTAAGTCCTAATCTCTTCTCGTAAATTTGTGAGTTTATGAACCAACACAAATTTAAAACTCCAAAATAATATTCACGGATAAATTTATTTCCTGAAATGTCGGACTGTCACCAAAGACGGTGTATGCAAACGTAAGCACGTAACGTAGAATCCTCCTGTTTAAACGTAGTCGATGCTACTTCAAGACGTAAATCCAAATTTCTTTCCAAAAATAAGTGAGTTCATATTGTAACATTAAAATAATATTTTCAAATAATATTTGAGAATAAAATATCAATCGTAAATTGACGGATTGTCACAGCATTTACCCCTAAACAGGATCTTTGTCCTCAAAGATCATCTTACTACTCGCTTCTTATAGAGTTAAAGCCATGTGGGTATTTCCTCCACATTCGGTCTTTTCTCACAAGTGCAATTACAATACGCGAGTTTCATCAAACATAACTACGGGAATAAGATCAGGCTTAATGTTGACTTACTTTCTCTATCCATGATGTTCACGGGTTTCTGATGAATGCAACTTTTTGCCGATCTAAGCTTTATTAAGAAGAATTCAGATTTTTACTTGATAGATATTCCATCAAGTTCGATTTTCGAAACATAATTCACGCAGTCTTTGAAGTCCTAGGGTAGATCCAGCTTATATGCCTTTCAAACCAATCTTTCACATCATCTCAATGGTCCCAAACAACGGGGACTTATATCCCATGATTTGTCAGATCATGAATTCATTTTTCCAAGGTTAAAAATTGTGGCATAACTTCGCTACCCATTTGGCACTTCAAGATCTACATTTTACATTCACATAACCTCTTGCCCACTACCGGCAGTCAATAATCAAATCCTAATTTCAATAATCATTTCGGATTTCGCGGGTCGGGTATTTTGAAAGGTTAGGTTTGCCATCATAGGAAACCTTAAACCTAAAAGACATGTCCAACTCACAATGGGTGTATGTCGGGTGTCTTTATCTCAACTCCTGCTTACAGATGCTCTAATATTTAGATCCTAACAAGATTAGATCTCAATCCTAATATGATGATTATCAATGATAATATCTCCAAAGGAAAACGATTATACGGTCTATTACCAAAGGTCAATCATTCAAACATAGAACAGCGCTTATAATATTTTGTATCGTTACTTTACCTCGTCCCTTCGATTGGGGTGGTACATAGTACTCTCATCAAGGTTCGTTCTCACTGATTTCTGAGCAAATCTCTAGAAATTCTATGCGAAGCGAGGATCTTGACATATAGATGATCGATACAGGCACACTATGTTTACATAACTCCTTTAAATAAAAGAGTCTATTTCTTCATCAAGATTCTATCATTAACGAGAATGATATTAGCAGATTTGGTCAGTCTATCGACGATGACCTAAATCGAATCAAATTCAGATGATGACCTTTGCAATAGCTAGACGTTTACTAATGTATGAGGCGACGTCTGCCTTCATAATTGCCATCAGTATAACTTCTTCAGACAAAGATACTTTTAGTCATAAATGACATAAATAGAATACTTATACTTACAAATTTCAACATACTATATCTCACAATCTCCATATTTAGACAATCACAAGTGGTCTTTTAAATATTTAGCGCTATCGGCTTCATAATTTTAATGGTTCACATTAGCCGCGAACCCCTTTTTATTATCTATATTATCTCTTTTTACAATCATCGGCTATTTTTAAATTGTTCGGCAATTTATTTCGCACAATCATTATTAAGGAACATGTCCAAATTGGTTCTTTATTCTTTTTACATAATGCGTCGGTATCTATATTCACTTCTTATGATGATGTAATTATCATGTCCACAATTCATTCAGATATTCTTTCTATATTATGCGTCAGTAATTACGTTCACTTTCCTGATGAAATAAATATCATAACCGTATTCATTCAAAATTCTTTCTTCATACCTTCTATGTTTTAGTTTCGTCTCAACTATCATTTTTATTTGTTTTACTCAATCCGTCATCTAAAGCGTCGATAATTATTATAATTAATTAAATAATAATTATTAAATTTTTATGGAGCGTAAACGTTAAAAGTTTAAATTTCTTAGTACGACCAATTATAAAAATGTTCAAAATAAATTTGAATTTAATTAACAAGATTTTTGTTGATTTATCGAAAATAATTAAAATAATTAATAAGATACGTAAATGTTCGAAAAATCTTTGTTTATACTTTGGTCAAAGTTTTCTTAGTTTGAAAAGCAAAAATTGTCGTTTCGAATTTCAAGTAATAAGTTATATAATTTCCTTAATTCTTCTTAGGTTGTCTAGAAGTATACACAAACATTTACCCCTAAACAGAGGTTTAGTTAAATGGTTTGTGGATATGGGAATAATCCCTTAAAATCCTTTGTTAAAACATTTGTCAAAACATATTTCCATTTTCTTTTTAGTAATACTCAAAGTCTTAAAAGGGATCTTAATTTTTGAAGAGTCTATATGCATACATCTTACCATTATTAATTCAACAGTCGTTATATGTAAAGGATTAAGTTTTTAATCCCTAAGCGTTAATGGTTCTAATCTTTGAAAAGCCAATATAGCTTCCATTATCTATTAATCACACGGTTAAATCATGTAAAGAATTAAGTCTTAAGTCTTATGTTAAATATTTAAGGTACATGTTTTCATTGTTCGGCCAATTCAGGGCAATCTATAAATAATTATTAACTCATTCTTATTCTTATAAACAAACAAATGATCCTTAATGATCACAAGCATGAATTTATCAAATTACAGCCTACACACGTGATTCACCAATTTTATGAATGCTACATGTGTATTAGTCAATCCAAACGACATCACGTGAAACTCATAATGTTCATTACAAGTACCAGATGTAGTGATTGGAATAGATAATCTTCTTCGCAGATGCGAAGTTGATGATACTCATGCTATGGATCAAATTTGCTAGAACCTTGTAAATGATCGAACAAATCTTCCATTTCGAGTTATGGATATTGTTTTCGATTGTCAATTTACTCAGTTACAGTAATCTATAAATATAAGGAATGATAACACCACATCTCTTCAGGATGACAGGCTTGGTATAATAAAATCTTTCTCCGACAACTCCGTCAGTTGTACGGTAATTCCTTTAATTTAGATGGTGCTGACGCACAGTGCACAAGCCACAAGTGCAGCACCGAGAATATAATCAATACCAATTTCAACTTGCCTTAATGGAGAAAGTCTAGGTAATTCACCAACAAATACTTCCTAAAGTTTCAGATAACATAAACATCTTTTAATAAATTCATATTAGGTTCTTCTAGATTATAATATCTATGACTAATTCACAACCATTCGCGGTATAATTTCAAGTCTAAATGCATGATAAAATCATCCATCAAGAATTATTTAGATCACTTTCGATAGTCAACATCTTATCTTTTAGGGATATTCTACTCGAGTTCTCGTCAATTAAGACAATGTCGTTATGTCATAATCAATCAATCCATTTTACTGGCACTATCAACTTTTTCAGTTTTATTGCCGTCGATAAGATGTGAACTTCTCAAAAGACTAATAATAATTCATAATCCTTCACAATTTCAGGGATATCTGGAGACACAACTACTATTAAAAGAGTAAGGTCAACGCATAATCTACGCGAGAGAATTTCAAATCAGATACAGACGAAAACATTTAACGAATATGAATATATTCCATGTTTTCATAATTTGAGTACGCATTCGAAAGCTCCTCGGATCGTTACCCAGGTCATTCAAATGAAATCAAATCAAAAGAAATGATAGGAACGTCGATACATCCAGTCTGGTATCAACACTCGGTAATCAGATACTTTTCCTAAGAATCTCACTACGGGAGAATTGGACAAGAAAGAATTGTCAATTGTCAAATAAGACAATTTCCACAGATGAGTAAATTCGACTCAGAAGAATAGATGCTACAGGCACATATGTAGGTGTCCCTAACATTATGTCCCTACTTTTCACTTCTTGCAGATCTCATAAAATTTTAATCTTTCACAATCTTCAAAGAAAATGTAGTGTTTACTCATTAGTTTTATGGTGACTACTAATCAGTCTTGCATAGTCCATTCCAAATTGTATGTAGGCGCGCAACTATATACAATTTCAAGATTAACAATGCAATACTCAGTTCGTCAAAATTTTATCATCCATGTTTATAATAAAAACATTTTCATGCTTAATTCTTAAATAAGGATCAAGAATAAATTTACAAAGATTTTCTTTGTTATGGAAACAGTTAAGTTTTCCAAAGCGTCTCATAAACAACTTCATTTTGATATCAATCACTTATAAATCTCACTTTGAATAATCCTTATTGTGATGAAAATTTAATTTCCTCAAAGGATACCGTTTTAACTTTATAAAAACAATGTGTGATCTGCAGAAAGTGATGAAAGCTTGTTCACCAAGAATTAACTACGATATGATAGGAAATGAGCCTTAGCCAATTAATCATGAGGTTCATGACCTTGATGGCACTCAAAAAGAATAATTCACAACGTAACTCAATCAATATGAGTACTTGTTTAATGGTTGCATCACTAATGCGAACATTAGGATGAAGCAAGAAAAAGATAGATATCATCGATACATGTAGAATTTAGTAATCAAAGGTAGTCTTTTTCATTAATCACAAACAAGTCAAAATTGTACCGTAACACATTACGTGTCACTATGTCATACAATTCTCAGAACTCATCCTACCAACTGATGTCTCAGTTAAGTTAGGGATTTTTAAAAGATAACACAATGAATACTAATCTACAAGAGTCATTAGGTGTTCCACATGTCCCAAAAGATCCATCGGTCCCAATTTAGAAGAAGATTTCTTCAATTTATTTATTGGACACTGGGCATCCTCGTCAGTGGACAATGGCCTAGGAACAACACTTAACACGAATCAATCATCAATTAAAACCTTATAATTCAATCACAAAACTTAACGATTTCCTCTTATCAATATCATATTTCATACGGGTTAAATTTTACTTTATTCAAGTTTTAACCAATTTTATACTCAATTCAATATCCTACCTCATATTCCAATACTTTCAATCTTATTCTTAGGCCTTAATAGGCAATAAAAGCTCGATATGATCAATACTTAATTCCAATCCTATAGCTCTTACAACAACAATTATCAAATGAGTCACTAGTATGAGATGACTCGTACATTCAATTAGACTTCTCGGAAAGGTATTAGTGGCATGAGGCTTTTGGGTAATGGTTCCAATGACAGCCTCAAGTGCAACATTCACCCTTTCGGTTTCAATTTAAGAATTGGATGACACGACTCAGATGACATCTTTCTAGGTGGTAACGTTTTGTCAAACTCCACTCTATAAGAAAAGATCGTCATGACATCGATATCAGATTTAATCTTGCCAATTCTTTTTCAATATCACAATCAACTAATATCTACATTTCTACGAATATCAACCATTTGTTGGGATCATAAATATCCACAACTTGGTTTAGATCTAGGATAGCTAGAATTCCTACGAGAATAGCTTCGATTAATTTACTAGGGGATTCAGGGATACTTGTGACAATCGACGTCGTATAAATACCTCGTATAAATATCAAAATAATCATCAAACAATCATGTAATAAAATTACATCATAAATATATAATCCAAGTTATATATATTAAAATAACACTTCTCAGTCTTGGTCTTGTCGGTAACTCGGGAATTCTTCGGCACCGTTATAGTCAAAAGATTTTTAGACATTTGTGAAAAATGTTTATAGTTAAAAGATTTTGAAAAGTTTTATTCAAAACCTTGGTTTTAAAAATCTTTCGTTCTCTATAACGAGAGCTCTGGTACCAAACTGTAACACACCCAAATTTATACAACTCAGTACAGCGGAAGACTCATTGGTGTTACGGGATAGCACATTACTCACATCATAGACAACGCATAAAAATCGCGTCGTTTAATAATAAAAGCATTTCCATTCATAAATATCAAAGTTACATCGGTCCCAAGTCATTATATTTCATACAAAGTTTTACAAAGTATTTGAATGGAAATAAGTATTTAGGTGCGGGCCATGAATTCTTGTTGTCTTCCCGAGAATTACCTTCAAGTACCTGAGATAAAACATGTTAAAAGAAAAGGTCAACGATAACGCCGAGTGAATTCATAGAGTTTAATAAATTCCATCAATATAACTTTGGTTTAAAATTAGTACCAAAAATCAATTCGTACAAATCATTGTAATAGGCCGTAAAATAGCCAAAATCATTTTATACAAATCCTTGTAATAGGCCATAAAATAGCCAAAGTCATTTTATACAAATCCTTATCGAAAATCATAATATAGGCATTTGCCTTACAAATTATTATACGAGCCAATGTCGTAAAAATATCATACAATACGTCATATGACGTTGTATGAAAACAAAAACCGTTATATGAATATGGTTACGAAAACCAAAACACAAACATAATATCAATAGTATGACCCTGTATTGCTAGTCAGGCAATACATCGTAATTCGGAGCGTCTATAAGTATTTCGTTAATTCGGATTATTATAAGCCGCATGACATTGTTACCTTACTAAACCAAAACGGGTAGCTAACCCGATACCAATTTTGCCCATCTAAAGTAGCTTGTCGTCACAAAGGTCACGCTATGGAAATCTTCTCATACATAAATTCTCTTACCAATCAATGTGGCACGACGGGGATCAACCGTCAAGGCGCGAACTGGGGTGATCGTCCCCAAATAGTACTATTAAATGCATAAGCGTCTACCAAATCCCGGTAGTTCACAATTCATGCTAATGGGACTTTTAGTGACATAACCTAACTTTAATAATCCATTTAATTTCATCTATCGGGTCCTTTAATCATTTATCGGGTCATACAATCGGGTCATTCAATCATTCGGGTCCAAAATCAATAAACAAACAATCGGGACAAATGGTGTCCTAATTTTTATAAAAACTAACATGTTATCTTCCTCGCGGGTTTATAAAACATTTATAAAAACATTTAAAAGAGTGCGAGGCTATGAACTCACGTTGATGTGGGAAGGCGGGTTATCGGCAATTCGGACGTACGGTACGTGCTTCAATCACGGAAACCTAGACAAATAATAATCGGTCTTAGACGTTTGTCCAATGACTTTATAAAAATAACAAGTATGTATACATATGATGATTGTATATATATGATGATCAAGTGGGTTTACATATTCTCGTTTACTCATTTTAGTGTTATATGTTGATAACTTTTATATTAGTTTACTAGTTTTACCCATTTACGTGTCTTAAGTCCAATAAGCTTATTATAAGTTATTTAACTTATTTTAATCCATTTTGTACTTATATTATCAGTACTTAAACTTTACAAGTTGGTCTCAAATGGGTTAAGCCCATTAAGTTCTTTTTATGAGTGTTTAACTTATTTAGTCCAATTATTAGCCCAATGTGTTTACTTAGCTCGTTAATGTCCGTTTGTCCTATAGTTCGGGTTTTTATCGATTTTTTTACTTGTTATACATGTCTATATATCAGTATATAATTTTTATAAAGTTTTCATTAGACGGGTCCAACCATCTAAGTTTTATTTAACAAAAACGTTAATTTTACGGCAATAGCCGAAAAAGTCGTAAAAATCATGTTTATAGTTTTATATCTTATAAAACATAACAAGTTACCATTTTTATAAAATGTACACTTATTTAACCTTTTACATACTTATATAAATAAAATCCATTAGTTAGTGGGTTTTAACTTTACATTTTATACAATATAATTTTGAGTGCTTATATAATAGTATTATACTTTAATTTCCAAAAATCTGATTTTTAACTTCACTTTCACCAAAACTGGCATATCTTGAGTTCTACATGGAGATAGAAGCTCAAATTTTTATCACATAAACTACATGATATGTGCTACATTTAACTCTTCTATAGCTACTGTTGAATCATCCTTTAAGTATTTTCTAAAAATTGTCCAAAACAGTAACCTCAGATTTATACCCTAAACTTGTTTTGATCATATCTCACTCATTATTTTGTTTCCATTGCATGGCCAACTCTCACATGTGTACAAGACATATAGCTTACTGTAAATCCATTCTACTTCATCATTTATCAGTTTACCATATGGTTCTTTACTGTTTTATACAGCCATCAAATTTAACCAAGATTTTAACCTTGTTTCTTATAGTCTTTCATCTTTTTAAGCATGTTATCAACAACAAATCCCCACATAACATTTTTATCATCATATAATCATCATATACATATACAATAGGAAATAAAATACATGTTTACATAATCAAATAACAAGAAGTTGAGGAGGACAATCTTTATACCACCATGATGATGTAGGTTGATCAAAATATGGATTTTTGATGGAGAAACTTGTGATGCACCAAGAACATCTTCATGACCACCATGCTTCATGTACTCCTTGTGGAAAATCAGCCCTAAGACACCATGAAAACTCCTCCATGGATGTTATAATCACCACCATTCAATAGGGTTTCAAAGGGGCTTCAACATATGTGTAAATAACACATGATTTTGTGGTGGAATCAAGATCAAATTGGGTGTTTTTGGGTGAAGTAGGGACGGCATCAAGAGAGGGTCAGAGAGGAAATGTGTGTTGTTTGCATGTATGGAAATGGTAAAAATGAAGTAGCTAATGGTTTAGCTAGTGTTGGTGGTATGTGTTGGTTATACATGTGTCTTAGCTTGTAAGTTAAGCTTGGACACATGGGGGGGTGAGGTGGAGCCATTCTAGCCGTCCCATTTGTGGGGTGGGCAAGTGTAAAACTTGTCCCATCCCACTATTTTACGGGTATTTCTCGATTCTAGTTTCCTCGATTCGCGTGCCCTTGGGTCGTTTTACGAAAAATGTTTTTATAAATTATGAATCAACGTCACAAAACGAATCCAATAAAAATTGTCTCATCAAAAACGGAGTTCGAAAACGTAAATACGTAATCCTAGGGTTTCCGGTTTAGTCGTAAAGGACGTTAAAATAAAATAGTAAGTCCTAATCTCTTCTCGTAAATTTGTGAGTTTATGAACCAACACAAATTTAAAACTCCAAAATAATATTCACGGATAAATTTATTTCCTGAAATGTCGGACTGTCACCAAAGACGGTGTATGCAAACGTAAGCACGTAACGTAGAATCCTCCGGTTTAAACGTAGTCGATGCTACTTCAAGACGTAAATCCAAATTTCTTTCCAAAAATAAGTGAGTTCATATTGTAACATTAAAATAATATTTTCAAATAATATTTGAGAATAAAATATCAATCGTAAATTGACAGATTGTCACATTTATCACGTGCAAAGATCATATATGATAATGTATTCACAAGATTAAAGTGTACGAGTTAGGACCTGAAATGATGAGAACATCAAGTGATAAGATCACGTGGTTATTGTCTGCGAACGTTGGTCTTCCTCGTAACTTCTGATATTATCTTCCCCTTTTCACTACATGGACAATTGATATCGTTGTCTTGACACCCACTTGTGAAAATTGGCACTTTCAGCTTCGAAGAGTCTGAACGTTTGACAATTGCTCCCCCTCAATTGTTGACCCGTGTTCTACTTAAAGAGCTGTAGTCGTCGTTTGAGTAGTCGCATCGTCTAGTATGTAGATATCAATTGCAACGAACTTCGGATTGTGGAGTTGATAACTTCGGATTCTGAAGTCAAAGCTTTCCGGTGAAATGCTTGACTTCAATGTGAAAAGCGGGTTACTATCAGAAATAATAGCAAACCATTTTGAGCATGTTTTAAATCATTTAAACTTCTGCTCGAACTTTATTTACAACCCCGTGTCACTATTGAATGACATTTCTAGGTTCGTAAATATTATCGATTCCTGAAGACATGCTCTTTTTATCAAAACATTTTGAACACACAATTTTGAATGATTTAGAAAAACCTTTTGAAAAATTCTTGAAAAATTGTGTTCAAAGTTTTGAAAACCAATTACTTGAGCTTAAGATGTTGAATATCTTAAAAGCGAGCTCAAGTCTGAGAAGTTGTAAACTTCCCGTTGTTAAGGATAAGTTACCATCGGCGATAAACTTTCCTTTTATCTGAAGGACGAGTCCTAAGCAGACATTTACTTAGAAGTTGTTTTCATGAGCTTGAAAACTTTGACTGTTTTAACGGAAAGCTCATGACCGAGAAAGGTTAATTTCTTGTTATGAGAAGTTCTCTTAATTAAAAGATACACTTTCCTTTCTGAGCTTAAAACTTCGAATGTTTTAATATAAGCTCATGACCGAGAAATGTTAATTTCTCGTTATGAGGATAAGTTATCATAAAAGATAATCTTTCCTTTATTTGAAGTTCGAGTTACAGTCTGACATTTAACTGTAAGTCATTGTGCATGAGCTTAAAAACTTGGAATGTTTTTTGATATAAGCTCATGCCCGAGAAAAATTAATTTCTCGTTGTAAGGATAAGTTTATCATCGGCGATAAACTTTCCTTTCTTTGATGCACGGGTTATCGTCTGATATTTAACGATAAGCCATTGTGCGTGAGCTTAAAAATGTTGAATGTTTTTTAATATTAGCTCATGCCCGAGAAAAGTTAATTTCTCGTTGTTAGGATAAGTTTATCATCGGCGATAAACTTTCCTGCCTTTGAAGAACGGGGCATAAACTGTAATGTGATTATACGCCATTGTGCATGAGCTTAAAAACTTGGAATGTTTTTTATATAAGCTCATGCCCGAGAAAAATGAATTTCTCGTTGTTAGGATAAGTTTGTCATCGGCGATAAACTTTCCTTTCTTTGATGAACGGGTCACAGACTGTGATTTGCCTATGAGCCACGTTGTTAAGCTTAACCATGAATCCCCTGAGACACTTGTTTCTCTGATATCTGCTTCTTTAGCAACCAAACTCTAAGAGTGTCCTTAGTTGAACGGTATACAACGATCGGACCGCTTCGTTCTTTTGGAACATCAACTTTGGTACATGCATTCTCATTAGGAATTTTCATGCTTTGACATGGGTTAGCGATATCAATTATAGAAGCACGTGGGGGTTCACAGTTGGCTTTACTTGTGTCAGAGGCGACCTGAGTAGATGATTCACTTATCTTAGCTGGCAAACGTTTCCTTTTATAGAAAACCTTAAGTTTAGGCTTAAGTGAAGTATCATCTTTATCAATTTCCTCCCTAGTAGTCTTAGTAAAATCGGAGACTATCCTAGTTAAAGGGCACTCGTTTCCTACCAGAGTGAAAGTTCTACCAGTGGGGCGCCAAACTTTACCAAAGGTGTTAGTGCAAACATTACGATGTTTAATCAAGATGATCCCTTCATGTTTTGGTGATGACAAACGTATAACTCGCAATACATAATGTAAATTGTGTAAGGTACTCGTAATCACTCAAGCATACTTATTTATACTTCTCTTGACACCTTGAAGATTACATTCGTCATGAAAGACAAGAAGGACGCGCGGTTCTCTTATAGAACACGCGGTTCCTTAGTGATATCGAACCGCGGGAAGATATGGAACCGCGGGCAGTCAAGCCGGTTTAGGCTTACTCAAGATTTCTGGAAGCTTCTAGAAGATGGAGGGAAACTAATAAATTCAAAATTCAAATTTTGAATTTGGGCTCCAAGAATAAAAGGTGCATCCTTTTATCCAATGGGTAGTCCACTCTTTTATCCAATGGGTAGTCCACTCTTTTATACATTGGGTAAAAAGGTGCTCTCCAAGGCAAGGTTTAGCTATAAATAGAAGACTCCTATCTTCCATTTTACTTGCACAAAAAACACACAAAACCTTCCAATATCCCATTCCTCATTTGCCTCATCAAGAGCAATGAGAAGAACACTTTCACCCTTGTGAAGTGTTAGTGTCTAGAGTCATAACATGATGAAGATCTCTCTAGATCAAGTCATGATTATTGTCTTCCTACTATGTATATGTAGAAGATCCAAGTTGTGGGTACACTTGGATGTGTTTGTAAGGGTAGAATATCCAAGTGATGGGTATCCTTGGATTAGGTGTTAGTTGTGTAGATCCAAGTCTTGTTAGTACTTGGATATAGTGTTAGAGTTATAGATCTAAGTGTTGTGTGCTTAGATCTATATGGTTTATGTGTTTAGGCCATAAAACACAAGGTTTGTTATGTTGGGCCATAAAACATAACTAGTGGGTAGATTAGGTTGTGTCTTGGTAGTTCTCACTAAACTCTAAAGTGATGTGGTTGTGTCTAGGTAGTTCTCACTAAACTATAAAGTGATGTGGTTGTGTCTTGTGAGTTCTCACTAAACTTGAAAGTGATTAGTAGTTGTGTTGTGTGAAGTTCTCACTTAGCTTCAAAGTGAAGAGTCGTGAAGATTGGTTCTAGCTTTCGATTAGAACTCGACATCTAGCCTTGTGTCGTTAAATGGTGAAGTGGGCGACGTTGTGTAGATTGGTCCTACCTAAGATTAGGACTCGACTTTTAGCTTAGAGTCGGAAATTGGATAAGCGACGTTGTGTATGGTTTCTCCACCTTAAGGAGTTTGTTGACTAGTGAAGTAACTCTCGAGTAAGGTGTTAATACAAGCGTTTTGCTATGGTTCGGATTAAGTTCTCTCGGTATCCTCTCGAATTGATAACGGCTCTAAGTGGAATGATTTGTTCTTGGTTAATAAAAAGGTGATGGTTTGTTTATCTAATTCAAACTAATAACAAGTAATTATGTGTCAAAGAGTAAACTTAAAGCTTTAAAAGATTAAACTAAAAAGACGAGTTTAAAAATAAATGCTTGAAAACTTAAAGGTAAGATTAGAAAAATACTTGGACAATGAGTAAAACTAACACTTGAAAGCTTTGCAAAAACAAGAAATTAAACAAACAATTTAACCCAAATCGGAATATCACTAAAATACCCAGATCGGAATATATTCCGATATGATGATCGGAATGTATAGGAATACGACTGATCGGAATAAGGGACTAAAAAGGGGCAATCGGAATACTATTGAAAACACTCCAATCGGAATAACTGAAAACTGGCCAATCGGAATATGGTTAAGTTACCCAGATCAGAATAACACAAAACTAGTACAATCGGAATATCTAAAATCATGCAAATCGGAATGCTGGAACTAAAGGTTCAGATCGGAATATTCAAAAAATGAGTGCAATCGGAATACGAAAACCCTTTTCCGATCACTGCGATCGGAATAAGGTGTTGATGTGCTGATCGGAATGACCCAATCGGAAAGGGGTTTATAACCCTTTCTGATGCCTATGTGATCCGAAAAATAAGCAAGGTAAATAAGCTTTTTCAATAAGCTAATACCCAAACTAGCTCGAATCTAATATGAAACAAATCAAATAAGCATAAATAACAAATTATCTAAACTTCAAATAAGCAAACTCATAAATCAAATGATAAAAAGATAAACTTTTTAAGAAAACTTATAAAAAGTAAATAAGCAAAACTAACAAATAAGCCAATAAGCACAAGGATCTTAAAGCTTATTCATGTAGAAACTTAAGGAAACATAAAAAGATTAACTTTTAAAGCACGAAAACATAGATGAACAACACGGATCATAAGTAATTCGTACCAAAAGTGAATCAAATCAAGAAAGGTAGAATGAGATTAAAGATTTAAAGCTTGAAATTAAACTTGATTAATGAAAAAACAATACAAAGGTTTGATCTTTAAAGAAAGAAAGATGAAAACTAGTGAGAGAAAGTTGAGAACTTTCTCTCTCTAAAACTAGAGAGAATGAAAAAAACTAAAAACTAACTAAAGACTAACTAGCCAAATTTTGTGAAGTAAAGTCCTATTTATAGGCGTGTGATGGTGGGCTTGTGAATGGGCTTTGGTTTGGGCTTCTTTTCTTCTTTCTTCTTTAGTCTTCACGTTTCTTTAAATAAACGTTTCCGACTTTGGATTTTGAGAAGTGTCGGTGAATAATTCCAACTCGTCTTATAATCTTTTGTTTAATAGACTCGAGTTCTTCGACATATATGAATCTTCCATCTTTGGCTCTATTCTTCGATAAATCTTCAAATAGGCACAATGACTTCAAATCTTTTGCATCTATTGGACAATAGACTTCATCTTGAGTCTTTTTCCTCGATAAAACCCGTGCAATCCCATGTTTTCTTCAATATTCTACCGGTTGACTCTGAAAACACAATAAACACAAAAACCACGCATAATTTCAAACAAATGATATTAAATACGTGTTTTGGTCTTGTTTTAGCCAGAAATAAGTGGTAAAAGGATGGGTGTTTTCACACCTATCAAATCCCCTACACTTAACCATTGCCATGCCCTCATGCAATGCTTAGTGATAAAGCAAATTTACACTTTTCTTATAATCAATCAACATTGGCCTTATTAAAATACTATTAAACAAAAAATTAAAGTACTAAGAGAAATTAAAACTTTAAAGGAAACAAAAGGATAGAAAACCATTTTCACTTGAAAATAGCTATATGGAAATAACTTGCAAAGAGATCAAGGACTTACATTAGGGCTTTGGTGCTGCGAAGATTTATCATCCTCAAGTTTCACGTTCCCCAAACTAAGCTTAAAAACGAGATCATTGTTATTATAAGTTAGCATACCAAACACTTACACACATGGCTTAATTAAATGCTTAAACTCCCTTATTCCTAGGTGTATCTCTTATATTTTATTTTTGTCTTAGAATGATCATGAAGATGCATTTTTGGACTTATTTCGATAGTTTATTTAGGCTGAAAGCAAAGTAGGACGATTTGATCAGTAGTTAGCTAAAGGACAAAATCTCTTAAAACTGCTTCTCGGGATATCAAAAAGTTCATATCTTGGCATAACTTGGTTCACGATTTGAGACCTTTCTCGGGCCGATATTTGGCATGTACTTCATACTTCATATCTTCGAGAGACATTCTTGAGATAATGGTCTTCTTAACGTTAATAGAGTTTCTTTACTTGGAGACTTTTGAGGGGTACTCCAACTTTGTTGACCACGACTTCATGATTATTTTTTCAATCTCTAATTGGGATTTTGAGATACAACGATCCGCCTCCTTTTCGGACTTGGATCTATTTATCCTCATACCTTGTTAGGGTCTTTTCGGATAGACTTCTCCATGATCTTTATGGGAGTTGATTGCTTTTCGTCGTGAGTCTTGATCCTTCATATTGATTTTGGGAATAATGCTTTTCACATCACTTTTGGATCTTCAGCAATAAAATTGAATCCTCATGCCTTGTTAGGGCCTTTTCGGACTCGCCAATCTTCGCGCCCCGCTTCATAAGTTATGCCTTGGCTATGAACTCTTATCATTACCGAGCAACTTTTAAACGATCTTGGGCTAGAAGCTAAGTAACTTTTCAAATCGTACGACCTTACTTATTGCAGATAAATTATTAGCAAGTGATGGGAGAATAGGCAAATAATTACACCAAGTGAGCTTGCGTAAGAATACCGACTTATAATTGACTCTATCATTTCTCGTTCTCCACAATTTAAAATCTCAAGTAATGAGACTCGCGGATACTTAGCCTAATAAACCACTTAAGGTCTACATGGTTAAGGATACTAGCTAGAATAAAATTGGACAAGTCTATTCGGGATGAGTCAAAATAATCACAACGGGCCTAATATGTCAAAGACTTCAAAACTAGCTACACCACTTTATTAATATTTTTGACTTTATTGCGGGATATATACATATGAAAGCAACGATAAAAATTTAAAATTTACGACTAAATGGCCAAAGTTAATAAAAAATATGAAAAATGCTGAAAAAGATGATTTTCCGGTTAAATGAAGGCATTTTCATGGAAAAGTCCACTTAAAACTTCGATAGAAGTCCCCCCTACACTTAAGATAAACATTGTCCTCAATGTTTAAGCATGTGGGAAAAAGTCTCCCCTACACTTATGACATTGTGCACGTTGGTTAAATCAAGCTAAGGAAGAGACGACTAAAGTGATCAATTTCAAATGTGAGTATGAAGAAAATTGAGTCACGATAGTTGAGAGATAGAACCGGATTTTGGATAACACGGGAGCACGGTTCTTCAAAGGTTCCAAAAGTGCATTCATCCCTGTAATCACATCACCACACAAATACAAACACCTATATAGGTCCCCCTACACTTAGCAGGTTAAAACAGAAAATGATAGATACTCGGGCTGCCTCCCGAGGAGCGCTTGTTTTTTATAACCGAGTCACGAGCCTGACTCGACCCAAAATTAGTTCATGGGGAACGTGATGAGGGATGAATCATCTCCTGAGAGATGTCCTCACCAAAGTACAACTTCACTCGTTGGCCATTCACCTTAAAATTAGGTCCATTAGGTTGAGCGAGCTCGAGAGTACCATATGGAAAAATTTGGGCAATGGTGAATGGGCCGGACCAACGAGATTTCAGCTTGCCCGAAAAGATTTTCAACCGAGAGTTAAAGAGTAAAACTTTGTCTCCAACTTGGAACTCTCGGTTTTTAATCTTGGAGTCGTGAATGAGCTTAGTCTTTTCCTTATAGATCAAAGAATTTTCATAAGCCTCATTACGGAGTTCATTGAGCTCATTGAGTTGGATCTTGCGTAGGTCACCGGCTTTGTTGATATCAAAATTAGCCCACTTCAAGGCCCAGTAAGCCTTGTGCTCCAACTCAATGGGGAGGTGGCACGCTTTTCCGCACACGAGACGATATGGTGTACAACCAATCGGAGTCTTGTATGCGGTACGAAAAGCCCACAAAGCATCATCAAGTTTATCAGCCCATGAGGCACGATGCTCTCCCACGGTTCTTTCAAGAATTCGCTTTAGTCCTCGGTTGGATATTTCAGCCTGGCCATTAGTTTGTGGGTGGTAGGCGGTGGAAAAACGATGATTTACACCATACTTAGCCATGACTCTTGCGAATTGGTCATTGCAAAAATGAGTCCCGCGATCACTAATAATGGCACGAGGCACACCGAATCTAGCGAATAGCGATTTCAAAAAGTTACAAACCACCCTTGCGTCATTAGTAGGTAAAGCTTTGGCTTCAACCCACTTTGAAACGTAGTCAACGGCTACAAGGATGTATTTGTTTCCTTTAGATGAAGGGAATGGCCCTATAAAGTCGATACCCCAAACATCAAAGATTTCACATTCTTGTATGAAATTCTGAGGCATCTCGTCTTTATGTGTGATCTTGCCTTGTTTTTGGCAAGCATCACAATGTTTAACCATCTCGTGAGCATCACGGTAAATGGTGGGCCAATAAAATCCCGAGTCAAACACTTTTTTGGCGGTGTAGTTGGGACCAAAGTGACCACCGGTGGGTCCTTTGTGGCAAGCGTCAAGGATTTCTAAAGCTGCCGGTCCATCAACACATCGGCGAATAATCAAATGGGCACATTGTTTGAATAGGTAAGGGTCGTCCCAGAAATAATGTTCAACATCTTTAAAGAACTTTTTCTTTTGTTGGGATGTTAACCCTTCCTTTAGAATTCAACCCGCCAAGTAGTTTGGAATGTCCGCAAACCACGGGGTTTCATCAGAAGTCGAGTTGATAGACATTAAGGTCTCCAGGGGAAAAGAATCATTGATTTATTTGTTCGGATGATCCCCTTGGTAAGGATCCTCAAGTCTACTGAGATGATCCGCGGCTAGGTTTTCAGCTCCTTTTTATCGCGAATTTCGATTTTAAATTCTTGGAGAAGCAAAACCCAGCGAAGAAGTCTTGGTTTAGAATCTTGTTTAGTCAACAAGTACTTCAACGCGGAATGATCGGTGTAAACGATTGTGGTGGAAAGGACAAGATAGGGGCGGAACTTTTCAAAATCATAGACAACAGCTAAAAGCTCTTTTTCGGTTGTCGTATAATGCAATTGTGCCCCCGTCATTGTCTTGCTAGCATAGTGGATTGGTTGGAAGTGTTTATTCACTCTTTGGCCCAAAACCGCACCAATAGCAAAGTCGCTAGCATCGCACATCAACTCGAAAGGCAGCTCCCAATCAGGGGTAACCAAGACAGGTGCCTTAGTTAGCTTATCCTTAAGCGAGTTGAAGGCTTCAAGACACTCTTTGGAAAAGATAAAAGGAGTGTCTTTTTCCAAGAGGTGGGTCATCGGGCGAGCGATTTGAGAAAAATCTTTGATGAATCGACGGTAGAAGCCCGCATGACCCAGGAAACTTCTCACACCCTTCACGGTTGAAGGTGGAGGCAACTTGGCGATAACATCGACTTTTGCACGGTCCACTTCAAGACCGGCTTTGGAGATTTTGTGTCCAAGCACGATGCCCTCTTTTACCATGAAATGGCAATTTTCCCAATTAAGAACAAGGCGAGTGTCTTCACACCGCTTCAGCATACGTTCTAAATTGGCAAGGCAAGCAGAGAAAGAATTGCCATAAACCGAGAAATCATCCATGAATACTTCCATAGTGTTTTCCACCATGTCATGGAATATAGCCATCATACACCTTTGGAATGTCCCAGGAGCATTACATAAACCAAAAGGCATGCGTTTGTAAGCAAATGTTCCCTAGGGGCAAGTGAATGTGGTCTTTTCTTGGTCCTTGGGATCGATAGGAATTTGAAAATACCCGGAGAAACCGTCTAAAAAGTAGTAATAATCATTACCTGCAAGACGCTCGAGCATTTGATCCATGAAAGGAAGAGGAAAGTGATCTTTTCTCGTGGCATCATTGAGCTTGCGATAATCAATACAAACTCTCCACCCAGTAACGAGACGAGTGGGAATCAACTCGTTGTGTTCATTGGAAACAACGGTTATTCCGCCCTTCTTGGGCACACAATGGACGGGACTTACCCAAGGCGAATCCGAAATAGGGTAAATCAAGCCGGCATCTAGAAGTTTGATAACCTCTTGTTTGATGACGTCATGAATTCGAGGATTAACCCTTCTTTGGCTCTGGATTGCGGGTTTAAAGTCATCTTCCATGAGAATCTTGTGAGTACAAAAGTTCGGATCAATTCCGCGGATATCGGAAATTTTCCAAGCAATTGCCTTCTTATGATCTTTAAGCACAGCGATGAGGCGAGATTTTTCTTCTTCTTTCAAGTCCTTCGTGATGATGACAGGCGACTTCTTGTTTTCTTCAAGGAACACGTACTCGAGATGGGGCGGCAACTCCTTAAGTTCTAAATCCGGAGGATTTTCGATGGGAGGCGTTTTTAAAGTCGGAGCATCGATAGCAATAACCTTGGGAGATGGTGGAGAAAGATTGTCTTCTTTAAGAAGGTTCTCAATGAGGCGGAGATCTTCATCCCAAATGGTGGTAGAATCGTCATTAGCTAAATTCACATCTCCCATGGTGGCTTCCAAATCTTTCCAAAGGAAATCACTTTCTCCAAATAGAGATAGTGATGAATCGATAGAGGAAACGGTCTCAACATTGGGAAGAGAGGTAGGAATACTTTTGCAAGCATCTTTGAAGTGTTCTTCACAAGCCTCATCAAGAACGTCAATACAATTAACACTCTCGTTTGAATAAGGCTGTTTAGAAAACTTTCCCATGTTGAAGATGATTTTATCGTCACCCACTCTCATGATAAGCTCACCGGCTTCAACATCGACGAGAGTGCGACCGGTCCTCAGGAATGGACGACCAACAATTAATGGCACACGAGGGTCCATCTCATAGTCGACGACGACGAAATCGGCAGGAAAAGTGAATTTGTCGACTCCTACAAAGACGTCTTCGGCTATCCCCACTGGATAAGCAACCGTACGGTTAGCTAATTCCAGAGTCATTTTGGTGGGGACTAGCTAAGGGAGAGATAATTGCTTCCAAACGCTTAGAGGCATTAGATTAATACTGGCACCTAGATCGGCTAGGGCCATGCAATACTCTACTCCCGGGAAGTTACAAGGGATTAAGAAACGACTCGGATCACCAAGTTTGGTTGGCAATTTCCTTAAGAGCACTGTAGAGCAATTCTCATTAAGTTGGGTGTTAGCTATATCAAGAAGCTTCTCCTTGTCGCTAAGAAGATCTTTGAACATTTTTGCGTACTTGGGCATGTGAGCGAGAGCCTCAGCGAAGGAGATGTTGAAATTCAATTGTTTAAACATTTTAAGAAAGTTCGAAACCTGAATATCATCCTTGCTTTTGAGCTTCTCTTTCCTCAACCTAGATGGATAAGGTATATTGGAAGAAGCGGAAGTCTTTGGGAGAATAGGATCACTCACATCCTTGGGTGGAGTAGGGGTAGAAGTAAGAGGCGGAGAAATTGGGGAAGTAGAAGGATGAGGAATAGGAGCAGGTGACTCGTTTTCCTTAGTCACAAGCACCGGTGGAGGTATAGGAAGCTCGGGTTCCTTGGTACCTTTGCCACTGCGAGTGGTGATTGCTTTCATCTCCCCTCTTGGATTCGCAACGTTGTTACTCGGAAGAGTACTCGAAGAAGAGGGTTGATTACCTTGGAAAAAGCTAGCCATCATGTTCTTTAAGTCATTCGTTTGACTATCAAAAGTGTTTCGCATATCAGCTCTCAGATCGTTCCCTTGTTTCACCAGGTCTGCTTTCAAGTTGCGCACTTCCTGTTGGAGATTGTCCACGATCACATCGTAGTCCTCATGTAGGTTCCAATGTCTTGGTGTAATGCGGTGGGTTGGTTGGCAGGAGCATTGTATGCGGGTGGTTGATAAGCAGGTTGCTGGTAAACTTGGTTGTTTGTTTGAGGTGGATGTGGTTGTTTGTGAGGTGGTATGTATGGTCCACGAGATTGTTGTTGTTGTTGAGGAGGACGGTTGAGGTTTTGTTGTTGGTTTGGGTTGTTAGGAGTAAAACCAGGTGGTGAGAGATAGTTGTTCGAATGGTAGCTAAGCAGGTTGCGGTCACCTTGAGGACGAGCTTGATAAGCGGGTTGAGGATAGGTGCCATATGTTGCATTCACATTTTCAGAAGGGTAGTCTTGGGTGGCAGTACAAGTGGTGTAAGAGTGAGGACCCCCGCATATCTCGCATGGTTGGCTAACAGCATTGACGTGAGCGTCTTGAGCGTTTTTAGTGTTGATGTTGTTGGTGTTGCTGGCGGTTTGGGTAGCAAGCGATTAAAGAAGCGCAGTAATTTTGTCAATTCGCTTGTCGCTGTCACTAGTACTAGCACTAGCGACATTGGTCCGAACACTCTTGGTTTGCACATGAGACTTATTCTCAATGATATCCCAAGCAGCATTGGAAGTCTTAGCCAAAAGATTACCCCCCGAGGCACTGTTTAGTGAATCTTGGTCATTCATGCTTAAACCATTATAAAAAGTGTTAATTTGGTGCACTTTGGTAAAACCATGTTGTGGGCATTTTCTTAAAAGATCTTTGAAACGGTCCCAAGATTCACTAAAAGACTCATCGTACTTTTGTTCAAAATTAATGATTTCATTCCGCAAAGCGGTAGTACAAGAGGGTGGGAAAAAGTAGTTGATAAACTTGGTCTCCAAATCCGTCCACGTAAGAATACTCTGTGGCGGTTCCTTAGCAAGCCAATGCCGGGCTTGTCCCTCTAAAGAAAAGGAAAAAAGTTGTAAACGGATTACCTCTTGTGGAACACCATTGAATTTGACCGTATTCGTGAGTTGCAAGAATCTCTTGATGTGGTCATGAGGATCATCAATGGTACGCCCCAAGAATGGTTGAGCAGAGACCATCTGGATAAAACCGGATTTGAGCTCAAAGTTGTTGGCTGCAAACGCGGGTATGACAATTGGATCATTGTTGCCATCTACATGTGCTTGCAGAAGTTCAATCATCGGGCGATTGTCTGGTAGAGGCTCATGGTTGTTGTTATTATTGTTGTTGAGCGGTGGATTGTTGTTATTGTTTTGAGGTGGGTTATTGTTGTTGTTTTGTACACCGTCCATGTCTAAGTCTTCGAGAGGCTCGGGCTCTTGATAAGACGTTGATCGTGTACGCATGCACCTGCAAAAGAACTAACAAGGTAAAAACAAAGCAAAAATATTTTTGGTTTTTATATTTTTTTAATTTTTAGGATTTTTGAAAATTTTATATTTTTTTTGTGTTTTTGAAAATTTTTATGAAAAAGTAACGTTCACGGGGAGCGGATCCCAAAATCCAAGTTCTCACAAAAAACTGTTGATCTTAACGAGAAGAGCCGGCAGCGGCGCCATTTAATACAAGCGTTTTGCTATGGTTCGGATTAAGTTCTCTCGGTATCCTCTCGAATTGATAACGGCTCTAAGTGGAATGATTTGTTCTTGGTTAATAAAAAGGTGATGGTTTGTTTATCTAATTCAAATTAATAACAAGTAATTATGTGTCGAAGAGTAAACTTAAAGCTTTAAAAGATTAAACTAAAAAGACGAGTTTAAAAATAAATGCTTGAAAACTTAAAGGTAAGATTAGAAAAATACTTGGACAATGAATAAAACTAACACTTGAAAGCTTTGCAAAAACAAGAAATTAAACAAACAATTTAACCCAAATCGGAATATCACTGAAAGACCCAGATCGGAATATCTTCCGATCTGATGATCGGAATGTATAGGAATACGACTGATCGAAATAAGGAACTAAAAAGGGGCAATCGGAATACTACTGAAAACACTCCAATCGGAATAACTGAAAACTAGCCAATCGGAATATGGTTAAGTTACCCAGATCGGAATAACACAAAACTAGTACAATCGGAATATCTAAAATCATGCAAATCGGAATGCTGGAACTAAAGGTTCAGATCGGAATATTCAAAAATGAGTGCAATCGGAATACGAAAACCCTTTTCCGATCACTGCGATTGGAATAAGGTGTTGATGTGCTGATCGGAATGACCCAATCGGAAAGGGGTTTATAACCCTTTCCGATGCCTATGTGATCCGAAAAATAAGCAAGGTAAATAAGCTTTTTCAATAAACTAATACCCAAACTAGCTCGAATCTAATATGAAACAAATCAAATAAGCTTAAATAACAACTTATCTAAACTTCAAATAAACAAACTCATAAATCAAATGATAAAAAGATAAACTTTTTAAGAAAACTTATAAAAAGTAAATAAGCAAAACTAACAAATAAGCCAATAAGCACAAGGATCTTAAAGCTTATTCAGGAAACATAAAAAGATTAACTTTTAAAGCACGAAAACATAGATGAACAACACGGATCATAAGTAATTCGTACCAAAAGTGAATCAAATCAAGAAAGGTAGAATGAGATTAAAGATTTAAAGCTTGAAATTAAACTTGATTAATGAAAAAACAATACAAAGGTTTGTTCTTGAAAGAAAGAAAGCTGAAAACTAGTGAGAGAAAGTTGAGAACTTTCTCTCTCTAAAACTAGAGAGAATGAAAAAAACTAAAAACTAACTAAAGACTAACTAGCCAAATTTTGTGAAGTAAAGTCCTATTTATAGGCGTGTGATGGTGGGTTTGTGAATGGGCTTTGGTTTGGGCTTCTTTTCTTCTTTCTTCTTTAGTCTTCACGTTTCTTTAAATAAACGTTTCCGACTTTGGATTTTGAGAAGTGTCGGTGAATAATTCCAACTCGTCTTATAATCTTTTGTTTAATAGACTCGAGTTCTTCGACATATATGAATCTTCCATCTTTGGCTCTATTCTTCGATAAATCTTCAAATAGGCACAATGACTTCAAATCTTTTGCATCTATTGGACAATAGACTTCGTCTTGAGTCTTTTTCCTCGATAAAACCCGTGCAATCCCATGTTTTCTTCAATATTCTCCCGGTTGACTCTGAAAACACAATAAACACAAAAACCACGCATAATTCCAAACAAATGATATTAAATACGTGTTTTGGTCTTGTTTTAGCCAGAAATAAGTGGTAAAAGGATGGGTGTTTTCACACCTATCAGGTGTACTCGAGGAGTGGAGTAGGGCGAAGAGGAGCTTCGTGACCGAACCACTATAAATCATCGTGTCGGTACTTTCCTTTACATTTATGTCTTTACCTTTGTAGATGTATTTATAGTTGCATACTTGTGTTGTGTGTTGTGTGCATCTCATAATCTAAACATCTAAGTTGCGGAAAAGCTATGGCTTAGTACGTGTGTGCTTCGTGTTTAGATTATGGTCAAGTGTACATCACTTAGTCTAAACATCCTAGTTGCGGAAAAGCTTATGCTTAGTACGTGTATGCTTAGTGTTTAGACTATTGCTTGATATACTCTTGATTTGATGTGTTTGTGTGTTTACTTACTTGTAGTATTTATCTTTCAATCAAACACATCTCATATCTAAGTCAAGCTTGATCGAGAATTTGATACAAAGGATTGTCAAAGTTTAAACATGTAATAAACGGTTTCGTCCACTGTCGGCGGTTCCAAAAATGGACCGGCGGTTCTTTTATGATAAGGAACCGCGGGTACACATAAGGAACCGCGCACAGTAAATTAAGACGAAATGTTTTGAAAACTAACTAGAAACTATTCAACCCCCCTTCTAGTTTCTACAATTGGTATCAGAGCGATGGTCACACAAGATCTTTGAAGTATATTGTACTTTAAAGCTTGGATCGATCCTTGCTCTAGTTTTTTAAAACAAATGGTTTTTAAAAATGAAAACGGTTTTTAAAAATAGAGACGATCTTTGTATCAAATTGTTAATGAAGAGTGATTACTTATGAAATGTGTTTCGTTGATTCATTCGTACAAGTTTTGGTGTTAAATAAACTTTGTATAATAGCTTGAATTAAATCTTTTCATGTTTGGAAGTATAAAAATCTTTTGTGTCATAATTAACTCTAAAATACGAGTTCTATGTGTCTAAAATGATTTTTTAGAGTCCTAAGTCCTTCCAAAAAGTTACCAAATGTTTTTGGCCAAAAACTCATTTTTTGTCCTCTGACCGCGGTTCTTTATTGTTCCCCGCGGATCCTTATCAATAAGGAACCGCAGTCAGCCTGACTCAGATTTTTGAAAACTTTGAAAAATCATATAAAATCAACCGTAAGTCCGTAGAAGTCGTGCCACCCGTCATTTCGAACGTAATTGAATTTTCTTTCAATTAAAATGCTTCCAAACCTTTATTCAAACTTTAAAATTTGGATGGTTTCTAAGTTCCATACTTTGTCCAAAGTATTGAGCGACGGTTTGTCGTAAAACTTGTGTTTTACTCTTTTCTATTAAGTTGGACATCTCTTGGTGATATATCTTTGAAAATTGATATATTTACAAAGTGTTAAAGTTTATTAAATTTTAAATGAGTCGAAAACCTTTTTCAAATAAAATCAAGCTATGAAGACTTTGTTGTACACACTCAAAACATGGACGAATGCTTTTATGTGTTAAGCTAATTGTTTGTGTGTGTTTCCTTGTGTGTTATTATTATATGTAGACATTATTAAGTGTTCCTTGCTATTTGTAGTAGTATTGCTTATATGTCTAGTCTCTTGTGCCTTGCTTGGTATTTGTTAGTATCTAGTTTTTCCTATTAGGATGTTTGCTAGATTTCTTGCATTTTAGTTGCAACATTATGTGTGCATTGCAAATAGGATTAACATCTCTTGGTTTACAAATGTTACATAAACATCTTGTACACCTCGGCATGTTCTTTAACACTTTTAGGTTTGAAAGCTTTGGGAGCTTGTCAAATCTATTGATTTAGGTCGCCTTACTCGATCATTGTGTTATTAGTTCAAGTAGATAAATGTCTCACTATAAAACATGAAACACCCTTTGAAAATCTTAGCTATTTTCACTTAAAAGAGTGTTTGTGGGAATCAAGAAAGGTTTCGATTAAATATCAATGCATTATTCAAACTATGATTGGTATCATTATCGAATCTAATTGACATGTTTTTTAGTGTAGACATGAATGTGGTTTATTAATAATATACATCGGATCATAACTCACACTTGTGTTGATGGTGTTATATTGAATCTACTTGTTCAAATTGTTAGACATATTTGTTTAATAATTACTTATAATGCACAATAGAGTCGGTTTGATAACTTGGATGTTTCATCCGAAATACTCAAGTAATTTACATTGCTATGCAATTTATAAATGTGTCATTTCCGAAAGACCAATCAAGAGTGTTCTAACAAATTGTGTAAACTTGGTTTGTACAATTCAATGTTATTGGCCTCAAGATCTATTAAGGTAATTAACCTTAACTATACTCTTTTGTCAAGATATGCAATGGTGCATTCTTAACCCTCATTAGGTCATGCATTGTGTCGCCATGCAAGTTTCATCCTTGCTAATCTTTATTAGGCAAATGTTGGAATTACATTTTGTCTAACTTGAGAATGACTACTAGAGAATCTATGCACTAGGATCTTAATTTGACCTAACGGTTGAATTACTTCCACGTGGGAAGTTGAGTTGGTGTATAACTCGTAAAAATGGTCGTGTTTAGCCTTAATTGAGCACCTCTAGTGATGGTCTCATACTCATTCTCTAAATTGGCTAAATGGCTCTTCCTATATATGACTAATGATAGTTTACATTGATGAACTTTATATGTCATTAGGAGTATTTTAATGTAGCCATTAGATTTTTCTTAGCTTTCTTCTTACGTGCTAATTGAACCTATGTGTCTTTCCTTTGTGTGTGTTCTAGTTTTTATTGCTCTTAAGCATGACTTTATGATAAGTTAGACTAGAACATTAGGATTTGCTTAATTGGAAAATCCTCCTTCACCACCTTAACCAAGCCTCTGTAGGCGGTTCTTTAAATAGACCGCGGCTCCATATCAATATGAACCGCCGGTGGAGATAAAGAACCGCGGGCAGAAGCTCTCAAATTCGGATTTTCTGAAACTTCCCAATTGTTCCAACACCCTTTGGAATCTTTGTTTCAAACCTTTGAACACTCCCAAAATATCTTGGGCTTTTCCTTTTTTAACCCTTCACTAGTTTGGATCATCCTTTCACCCTTTTAAACCCACCTTGTTAGCCATGTTCTTCACACCTGAAACCATTCATCCTTACCCCATAAACCACCCATTACTACCATGGTTTCTACAAGAACCTCCAATTCATCCAAAACCTCCTCTTTAAAGAGGCACCTCAAAATTAAGATTAAGTTGCCCAAACTTAACTCTTCACCCTTTCACACACCCAAGAATGAGATTGTTCCAATTCTCATCTCTTCATCACCCTCACCACCTCTTGCTCCATTCAAGACTACCTCAACCCATGGTACCAACCATTCTCATGGTTCTACCTCCTCTTCATTCCAATCTAGAATGAATGAGCTAACCTCACCCTTCACTCCAAGTAATCTCTTGGATGTGACTACCCAACCTCAACCCATCCAAAGCATTCTCATTGTGAATGACTTTGTTGATACCTTAGTGACTTCACCTTTTACCCCTTCAAACTCACCTTTCACCCCACCAAATTCCGCCACCACCCTTGCCTTTCATTTAAGCATGTGGATTACTTATTGCTAAGACATCTAATTTAAGCAAATCTTAGGATTCTAGTGTAAGTAAGATTAAAATTATGCTTATGTTTTAGGCTTGTTTTTTTTACATCTTTGTATGATCTTTATTCTCTTGTATTTCCTTTCATGTTTTTCAACATGATTTTTCTTTGAGTCTTGGATCTTGTTGCTATTATGTTTCTTTCTTTTCTCTTATTTTGAGTCCTTTTCTTAAACTAATAAGAATTAGGAATCTTCTTAGAGATTTACATTTCATGTAGCTTGATTTGTGATATCTAGATAGATGACTTGCTTGTATGCTACTTGCTTATATATCTTCTTGCTTATCCGTATGTTATATGCTTAATTGATTAATTAATGAATGCATGCTTATTATAAAGATTTTGTCTTTGTCAAGCAATTCCGATATAATATCTATTAGATGTGTCTAACTCATGCATGTCCTTAAATGCTACGTGCTAACATGTTTTACTTAGTCTTCTCTTTTTAAGTAATCTTGTTTCTTGCATGCCATATGTGTTAATTGCGCACCTTCTCTATATTGTTCTTTTTGTGTAGACTTCATAAGGCATTTCATGAATTATCCTATGTGCTTAATTGATTATGTGTTAGATTTTGTACTAACTCTTCATGTCTTCTTGAGCTTCTTTTGAGTTTCTTCTCTCATTTTCTTTCGAGATTTCACTATCACCTTCTAAGGTATAGTATTCATGAATTAGTTTGTGAAGTTATCCTTAACTTCTTTGTTGAGTCTCTCTCAATTCATTTTAATCATGCTCTTCTAAGTCGAGTCTCTTTCTTCTAGTCTTTCTAAACTAAGTTGAGTTGAGCCTTACCCTTTCCTCATCATGTAATTGTTCTTTGAACATCCATAATGATTGAGAAGAGCTACGAAACTTTGAGCATGTAGTTTATCGTATGCTAAACACCATTTGGTGTCGACATTCATATGCATTTTTGCCTATAATGTCCTATATCCCAATTTTTCTTAAAGCGTCGATTTATCCGCTTTTGGTTTTCCTTTATTTTTTTCGTCAAAAATGTCTCTTGGTTGAGATATTTTTGTTCCTCTTTTTGAGAGTTGATTGCGGTTAAAATTTACAATTGGTATGGGTGATTCCATCAATTCTAAGTTTTTAACACCTTGAGATGATATCTTCAAATTCTTGGATGTTTTCTACCTCTAATCCAACAATTTTGAATTGATTTCCTCAAAATCCTCTCCTTATTTTTTGAGAGTTGAGGGTTAAATCTTGAATTTTCTTGGGTGATTCCAAAAATTCTAAGCTTTTTACCCTTTGATATATTATCATTACAATTGAGTGATTCCAACAATTGTTAATTGATCTTGTCAAGATCATCTCCTTTGATTTGTTTTTAGATTGATAGCATCGCATGCACACTTCTTTGCTTGTCATTGTTTGTGCAAACGACTTGTTTATCATCCCCGTTTAGGGGACATCTCTTTTTATATATGCTCTTGTCTACTAACCTTGTTTTGTAGGACACTTCTAACCCATTTTTGTAGCTCGTCACTATTCTTGCTTTGTTGGTGCCTCAAGCAAGGGGGAGCTCATATCAAGGGGGAGCATTTTCAAGAGTTCAACTCATTACATTTGCGATCGTTCACTCACTTAAATTGCATTCATTGAACATATTGCAAGTAATGAATTATGGGATCTCGAAGACATGGAGGTGGTGATTGAAGACTTCACTAGGATGACGCAAGCTCAATATCTTTGGATGATGGGATTACGGTTCGGATTCTCGCCTCTCAACCGAATATCTTTTGGATGCAATCTATCTCAAAGTTGATTCTTCTCTTCTACAAACGACGACTACCTTTGGATGCGTGATCTTCCTCAAATGATATGGATTCTACTCTTCCTCAAATGACGACTACCTTTTTGATTTGACAAAAGGGGGAGAAGGAAGTGTAAACGAGTACGTTTCACATTTTACTATGCGTTACGGTTTACTTGTTTGTCATCATCAAAAAGGGGGAGATTGTTAGTGCAAACATTACGATGTTTAATCAAGATGATCCATTCATGTTTGGTGATGACAAACGCATAACTCGCAATACATAATGTAAAATGTGTAAGGTACTCGTAATCACTCAAGCATACTTATGTATACTTCTCTTGACACCTTAAAGATTACATTCGTCATGAAAGACAAGAAGGACGCGCGGTTCTCTTATAGAACACGCGGTTCCTTAGTGATATAGAACCGCGGGAAGATATGGAACCGCGGGCAGTCAAGCCGGTTTAGGCTTACTCAAGATTTCTGGAAGCTTCTAGAAGATGGAGGGAAACTAATAAATTCAAAATTCAAATTTTGAATTTGGGCTCCAAGAATAAAAGGTGCATCCTTTTATCCAATGGGTAGTCCACTCTTTTATCCAATGGGTAGTCCACTCTTTTATCCATTGGGTAAAAAGGTGCTCTCCAAGGCAAGGTTTAGCTATAAATAGAAGACTCCTCTCTTCCATTTTACTTGCACAAAAAACACACAAAACCTTCCAATATCCCATTCCTCATTTGCCTCATCAAGAACAATGAGAAGAACACTTTCACCCTTGTGAAGTGTTAGTGTCTAGAGTCATAACATGATGAAGATCTCTCTAGATCAAGTCATGATTATTGTCTTCCTACTATGTATATGTAGAAGATCCAAGTTATGGGTACACTTGGATGTGTTTGTAAGGGTAGAATATCCAAGTGATGGGTATCCTTGGATTAGGTGTTAGTTGTGTAGATCCAAGTCTTGTTAGTACTTGGATATAGTGTTAGAGTTATAGATCTAAGTGTTGTGTGCTTAGATCTATATGGTTTATGTGTTTAGGCCATAAAACACAAGGTTTGTTATGTTGGGCCATAAAACATAACTAGTGGGTAGATTAGGTTGTGTCTTGGTAGTTCTCACTAAACTCTAAAGTGATGTGGTTGTGTCTAGGTAGTTCTCACTAAACTATAAAGTGATGTGGTTGTGTCTTGTGAGTTCTCACTAAACTTGAAAGTGATTAGTAGTTGTGTTGTGTGAAGTTCTCACTTAGCTTCAAAGTGAAGAGTCGTGAAGATTGGTTCTAGCTTTTGATTAGAACTCGATATCTAGCCTTGTGTCGTTAAATGGTGAAGTGGGCGACGTTGTGTAGATTGGTCCTACCTAAGATTAGGACTCGACTTTTAGCTTAGAGTCGGAAATTGGATAAGCGACGTTGTGTATGGTTTCTCCACCTTAAGGAGTTTGTTGACTAGTGAAGTAACTCTCGAGTAAGGTGTACTCGAGGAGTGGAGTAGGGCGAAGAGGAGCTTCGTGACCGAACCACTATAAATCATCGTGTCGGTACTTTCCTTTACATTTATGTCTTTACCTTTGTAGATGTACTTATAGTTGCATACTTGTGTTGTGTGTTGTGTGCATCTCATAATCTAAACATCTAAGTTGCGGAAAAGCTATGGCTTAGTACGTGTGTGCTTCGTGTTTAGATTATGGTCAAGTGTACATCACTTAGTCTAAACATCCTAGTTGCGGAAAAGCTTATGCTTAGTACGTGTATGCTTAGTGTTTAGACTATTGCTTGATATACTCTTGATTTGATGTGTTTGTGTGTTTACTTACTTGTAGTATTTATCTTTCAATCAAACACATCTCATATCTAGTCAAGCTTGATCGAGAATTTGATACAAAGGATTGTCAAAGTTTAAACATGTAATAAACGGTTTCGTCCACTGTCGGCGGTTCCATAAATGGACCGGCGGTTCTTTATTGATAAGGAACCGCGGGTACACATAAGGAACCGCGCACAGTAAATTAAGCCGAAATGTTTTGAAAACTAACTAGAAACTATTCAACCCCCCTTCTAGTTTCTAGAAAAGGGTTTGATTTTAGCTATCCACTGGGACTTAATTCTAGCACGGGAGTTCACCTCATCAAGTAATTTCTTGACACAAGAGTAATGATTTATCGTAAAGACACATTTTCAACATGTTTTACAAGTAGCATATTTAATGTCCGAGTAATTCCTAGATGATTGATCGATGCTCCTAGGAGACGTCATGCTACGGTTAGCAGTGTTGGGTAATCTAGAAGGCATCTGACTAGGTTGGGCATTGCTATCTCTTACATGTGTCTTTTGAATAGCTTCCCTTTGACCAAAATCATGACGCACATCATTTGAACTAGTTCTAGACGTGTTCTTTGAACTATTCTTAGAGAAACTAGAAGGAATCATGTGATTTGGTCTTGCTAAAGCTGATTTAGTCACATTAGGCCTAGTTGGTGGAGTGACTGTTCTAGAAATATGAACCGTATCAACTTGGGAGGCAAACCGCGGTCTCGAGGATTGTGGTCACTCGAATCTAAATGCAGTAGGTTGTCTGACAGTCGGTTGTCTGACGAACTGATTTGAAGGCGGTTTCCCCAAGATTGATGTTTTTTCAAGCTTAGTGTCCACACTAGGTCCTATATTTTTCCTTAATTCGTTTTTCAACGCAGCTATAGCAAAAACCTTTTCCTGAACTTGAGCTTTTAAGGTCTCATTTTCTTTGAGCAATTCATCTTGAGATGCCAATTTAGACTCTAGTAACTGAATTTGTTTCAAAAGATTATCCTTTTCAGCTTTAGAATCTAAAACTTTTTGATCCAATTTTCTTTCAAGAACAACGTTAGACTTTTCAAGTTTTTCAAAGTATGCTTCAAATTTGTCCGTTTTCTTAGAAAATTCAAGTTTGGCATCCTCAAGATCTTTTGATTGTTGAGATACAATCGTTTCGAGCTCTCTAATCTTGGAATCAGAAGCAGTCAATGAAGCGGTTATAAGACAATTATCATGATGTTTAGAATTTTGAACACTTTCTCCCCCATTATGACTCACATCGGATGAATCAGAACTGGTATTGCTATCACTCTTCTCCATCCCATGTTTGTCATAATTAGGTTCAGAATGCTCAATATGCGGCATGTCATCAGCATATATATCATAAACAACATTACATTGTACCATGTTTGCCGGCTTTTCGTCATAAACGGGTAAGGTGTCATCAAAAGAGATCTCGTGAACATTCCCTGACGTGCCACTGGTATCATGTTGTCGTCCTGATTCCGTGCTCTTGTCATCGTTAGGCTCCAAGTTCTCAACCGTATGACCATTCTCCTCTTGCATTTGCATCATAGATTCTTGTAGTCCATTATCACACGCTTGCTGAAGTCGAGATCTTTCATAAATCGAAGACGAGACCGATGTCATGAGTTTCAATATGGTGCCACGGAAATCTCGAAGCTCGGTATGTGTATCCTGAAGAAATGATTGGCAGATCACTGAACTTTCAGACTTGATGATATTGAATTGGAGGAAAGGCGTGAGTTGTGTCATAAGAGTCTGATATGCAAGTGCCGATGCAGAGTGATTAAATTTTTCATTGTTGAGTTTCTCGGCTAGTTGGGTCAAAGTGAGGAATATTGAGTCGATGAATATATGACGATCTTGACCAAAGATTGTCACAAATTCGCTCCCTCCTTGAATCCGTGAAAGAGTAACTAGATGATACTGAAGCATTTGAAATGAAGTGATGCCACTTTCTCTAACTTTGTCTTGCAAATTTTGCGATTCTCCCTCGTTCGATGTCGACTTCAAAAAATCCATTGAATTTTGTGGTTGTTTTCGTGAGTTTGCAGGTCGTAAATGAAATTAGAAACAGAAATTCACGGAATATGACAAAGCCACCGAAAAATCCGTGAGTTTCTTTGCGGCTCAAACGTTGATAAAACAAACCCGATCAAAAATCCGTAGCCACTAAAAAATAAAGCCCGTCACTTTGACTCGTCACTTTTGTCTTCAAATCCGGCCACAAAAAACTTTTAACCCGGAAAATATTTTACCCCTTTAGTTCTTTCGAAATACCCGCCTCAACACGATGTACAAAAATACAAAATTAATTAAACTATGTCAATAAAAAATTAACTTAAGAAATAACTTAACTAAAAAATAGAAAAAAAAATATAAAAAAAAAAATCTGATAAGTATGAACGTGTCCCAAAGAAAACACGTGTATTATTTTATGCCCACCAACTTTGTGTTCTCCTCCCCTTAAATATCTATCTCTCTCTCTTTAACTGTGTAACACAGCTACCACACACACATTCCCCCACCTTGGTTCCTCCGTCCCTCTCTCTCTTTAGCAAACTGAGCCACCAAATCTAAAATCATCTCTTCAATTCATTCTCTCCTCCACAAAAAAATCAATCAACAAAAATGGATATCAGTGAAGAGCAAAGAGCCATTAACAATAAGGCCTTCAGCGAGCTTTTCGAAGCCAACGATCTGTTAGATGAAGATATCGCAAACATGATTCGCAACAAGCGCAACCGTTTGATTTTCCAACTGTCTCATCTTTTTCAATCTGGAGCCGAAGATCTCGCTAGAAGGTTGTTACAGAACCCTAGTGAATATATTCAGCCGCTATCAGATTTCATAACAGACAGAACTCGGAGTATTGATCCAAATTTTTTGAAAGAAGGGGAACAAGTATTGATTGGGTTTGATGGACCTTTTGTTTCAAGAAAGGTTGCTCCTCGAGATCTTTTGTCTTGCATCAACCAAATCTTGTTCATCGATTCAAGAATCAAGATGGGTCATCTTCAAGATCTTACAATAAGATCTCGGGTAGGTTTTTAATTTGTTGCATGTGTTTGAGGGTCTTTGTGTTCGAGGCTGTTTGTCGTGCTTATGTTCGAGGGAGTTGAGTCAGTTTGTCGAGAGAGGAGTGAGTGTGTGGGTGTGTTGGAGTGAGCCTGTTGGTCGAAAATGGGAGTGAAGTTCTTTGGTCGAGTCAGTCTGACGTCAAGACTGTGGTGTCTAGCGTGAGTCTTTTTGTTGATGTTGGAGAGGTCTGGGCAGGTTGTGGGTAGAGTCGAGAGAGGTTTTGTTTGACTAGAGTCTAGGAGTCGAGGGTGGGTTTGAGAGTGTGTTTCGAGGCTGAGTTTTGGTTAGTCGAGTCTCGAGTACCGTTATATTTGAATATTCTTCATTCGGAAAAACAAATTCATGCGGGAAAATAAATCCATGCGGAGAAACAAATTCATGCGGAAAAACCGTTGTTGAATCGGAAAAATCTGTTGGAATAATGGTTGATGCGGAATGTTCATGCGGAAAACGGTTCATGCGGAAAAGTGTTCATCCGGAAAACTGGTCATTCGGAAAAAAATGGTTCACTCGGAAAAACGTTCATACGGAAAACGGTTCATGCGGAAAAGTGTTCATCCGGAAAAACTGGTCATTCGGAAAAAATGGTTCACTCGGAAAAAAAACTTTGATTCTGAATAATCAGTATTGGTTCGGAAAAAAAAAATTGATTCTGAAAAAGAATGAGATTTGGAACAAATTCGGACGACTAAAAGGAACAAAAAAGACAAAAAATGACTATCAATAAAATTAAAAAAAATAATTAAAAAATATAAAGTTAAAAAATAAAATACTTAAAAAGAAAAAATAAAAAATAAAAAATAAAACAAAATAAAAATAAAAATGACTATCAATTAAAAAAAATTAAAAGGATAAAATTAAAAAGTTCAATCAAAAATTTAATTAAAAAAAAGTAAAACGTGTTTGGCAATCAAAATCAAGGATAAAAAGATAAAATTAAAAACTTTTAATTGAATAAAACCCGCAAGATTTGTAAAAATACAAACTTTTTCAAGATTTGATTATAAAAATATGAGATTTTTGTATAAAAATTTGTGATTTTTATATAAAATAAGTAAATCAAAGATTTGATTATGATTTAAAGTATAAAAACATAAACTTTTTAAGATTTAAGCTTGAAAAAATCAAAACCCACCAAAATCAATTAAAATAAAAGCAAGAATAAACCAATCTAACCTGGCTCTTGATACCAATTGAAGGTCTACGAAAATCTTGGCCTATTAGACATGATGGATTGGATTGATTAGATGGAGGAATTGATTAAATAATATAAAGATGAGATAAAGGAGATGAGGGTGTAGAGAGAGAAAGGAGAGAAGGGAGAAGAGTAGAGAGAGAAAGTGAAATGTATTAATTGAATAAATGAAAACCACCAACCCCTCCTAACATGCTAGGAAGAGGTATATATAGCCCACCCTACATGTGGGCTATATGGGCTATATGATAAATAACTAGATCACGAGCCCATTACATAAATATCGTTGGAGCGACCGATCCTTCATAAATACGTAAAAACGTATTTCCAACACTGGGCTATATGGGGACCGTGGTATTTGGGTCTGCATATTGTTGTACATGTTGTCCCACAGTTTGCCGTTGCAAGTAAGTGATTTCGTAGAGGCAGCTTTGGCTTATCGAGAAAAGTTGATGCAATTCTACCTGAAATATTAATTGGATGTGAAGCCTGTTGAATCCTAATAAGTGTGTAAACACTTATCCTTTTACCACTAAAACAATGAAAAACAAGACCTAATCATGTGTTTAATATCGTAAAAGTCGGAATTCCGCGTGGTTTTGTGTTTTTGTGTGAAATAGGTACAAAAGATCAAATGGAAAGAAAACACGGGATTACACGGTCAATTATTGAAGAAATGTCAAAGAAAGAGACAAAGTCAAAGAACCAAAAGTGTACCGAAGTTCACGAAAACCGACAAAAACGACAAGGGATTTGAAGAAAAGATCGAGAAGCCAAATATGAGTTCGTTTTTAGTGGATTGAACTTAATGAAGGTTATTTGGGCCTCGTGGGGTCCCACATTTGGGTATTGGGCCCAAAAGCCCAATAAGGAAGCTAAGTTATCTATCTTTTGGATTACAAGCCTAACAAAGCCCAAAACATCAATATTTGGGACAGATTGAGTACATTTGGGCTACAAGCCCATTTTCAATTTACAAGTTTAAACATTGGACGAGTTTTACTTTTCACTTCATAAATCAGTTAAACATAAACGTCTTATTCACATGCAACCACATATCACTCTTAACCACACATTCACACATTTACCCACTTCTCACATTTACTCACAAAACTTTTTGATACTTCCAATATTCTTTCACCCACCTCTCATCTCTTTCACCCTTACCCCCAAATAACCAGTAAACCATATCTTTTCCCAAACGCTAGCAAGTGAAATTTTGGGGCTTTTGTGATTTAAGCGCATGAAAGCACACGCGTCTTAATTAAACCCCAAGTTTTTCGGGAGATGGAAGATCGAAGCTGTTTAGGTGACGTGGCCCTTTTCTATCGTGTGATTGGCTATGACAGCTCAATCACACCACTCCAATAAAAAGAAGACACATCAGCATCAAACAAACACAACAAGCACAAGAGAACGCCACCCTGTCGATCCGTGTGACCAAGAGCCATTATCAACCGTTTGATCAAGGAATTGAAGAAAGAGAATAAGGAAAAGATGATTTAGACAGCTGTGATGAAAATTCGTGCTCAACAAGCTTCACCCCAACACCTCGGGTTCAACTATAAAAACCCCCTCTTCTCAATGTATTTTTCATCCAATTTTTATTTTAATGTTATTATGCTAGATTAGTTTTAGAAAAGTTGTAATTTCTTTTTAAAAGTATTGTAATCATTTTAAGTTGATTAATAAAAGTGAGTTTGGGTTAAATCAATTTCTTGTTTTTACTTTTCTGATTAAATATTGCAATTTACTTTTGAAATTATTCTGAGATAATAATAATAAGATTATTTGATTTAAGCTTAATCATAGCTTTAATTGAATAACTAAAGAATAAATTTGGGGATAAACTTTCCCACTGAAAGTTTATAAAATATGTTCGAATGAATGTCAATGGTTCGTATGGTGCTGATGATGATGGTTCAAGAAATGGTGTATGGTGGTCTCGACTAGGTTCATAAGATTGCTCAGCGCAATTTTCTTCCCAATGGTTTTCTACAAAAAGGTTCACTTCTCTTTTATTTACTTTACGTCCGCTTAGATTTAACTGCTTTAAAAGTTTTATATGATTTATTTGAATGATTTGGTAATATGATTTAGTTTGATTATATTTGCTATAATTTCTATCTCTTAAAAAATTTGAATAGTCTTACTGTTTGGATCTAAGGTTTTTTATCTGATTTATTTGCAAGTTGTTAGCTGATATAGATTAATTTAGGCAGCTTCATTATCTTAACTGCAAGTTTTAATCTGTTGAGTATATGCTTGGAGTTTGGGATTTATTTTAACACTGCAAGTTGAAGTTTACAACTGAATCTTAGTTATCTGTTTAAGTTGGCCTTTAATTGACTGATAAGTTGATGAGTCTGTATTGTCTAAACTGTTATCAGCTTTCCTTTGTGTCTTATCTTGCCGATTTATAGCTTGTGATTAATTCTGTTATTAGCTTTTACTTGCATTTAGTTAGCTTGTTTTCTGGATTTGGTTTATAGACTTTATTCGCTGATAGTTGAATGCTTGCTTTTGTTTTAATCTGCTGATATATAGCTAATTGATTGCATTGTTTGTTTACTAAGTTTCAAAGGTTAACAGACCCAATTGGTTTGCTAGTCTTTAACTGATCTTTTCAGTTTTCAAAAGTCATTCCTATGGCTGTTTACGTATTTAGGAAGATTCGGTCACTCCGACAATATATTAAGTAGTAGCTCGTACTTTAGTTATTTTACATTAAACAAACAAGGCCAAGCCAAGCCTATCACTTGTATAGGAGGCGGCCCATTGTAACCCAAGCCCATTCATAGGCTAGGGTATATAAACCCTCTCCTTAGTTGGAGAGGGTGTGGTTCACTATTATTTTCACATAGTTAAAGTGTGTTTTCTCTCACTTTCTCTCTCTACGTGTGTGTGTTCTCACCATCTTTCTATCTCTTTCTCTCTCTAGAATATAAGCAAGATTTACAATATCCTACAAATGGTATCAAGAGCCATCGGATGATTGTTTGGTTTTTGTGTTTGTGTTCTTGATTAAAACGCCTATTTTGATCAATCTTCATTCGTACCAATTTTTTTTTTTTGTGTTTTTATGGTTTAATTTTGATAAAAATCATATACATACGTGTGGTAGTGATTTGGTATTGTTACTTTGGTTAAAAACACATAATTTTTGGGTGTTTGATTCGTTTTTAAGCTTAGAATTTCGAATTTGTTGTGTACTATCCGAGAAAAGTGGTACTTTTGTCTCCATCGCAAAGTTTGGTTTCCATCGGAAAAGGTAAGTACAAAGTGATCGCAATAAACCTAGGGTTTCTACTTTGCGATCAACATTGCGATACACCCCTTATTCCGACGTATATTGCGATCGTTCATTGCGATCGTGGATTGCGACGGATTTAAGGCTTATTGAAACGTTACTCTGCCAAAATTTCATTTGCCACATTGCGACAGGTATTGCGATAGGTATTGCGATAGGTATTGCGATCAGACATTGCGATAAGTAACATTGCGATAGGCAACATTGCGATAGGTATCATTGCGATGGGTATTGCGATCAAGCATTGCGATATGTAACATTGCGATGGGTGACATTGCGATGGGTGATATTGCGATGGGTATTGCGATGGGTATTCCGATGGCTTAAACTTTGGCATTGCGATACAGAGACACGTATTGTAAGATTTTTCAAAAACGTGTTTTTGAAAATTTTTAATGTGTGTAATTTTGCCTTGGAGAATTTTTGGTTTCTTGAGAACACATATTATTTCCGTGGTAAACTGTTGAAAATCATGACATCGGTATCATCTTCGATCTATGAAAGATCCCGACTTCAGCAAGCGTATGACAGTGAAGTGAAAGATTCTACGATGCAAATGCAAGAGAAGAATGGTCATATGGTGGACAAGGTAGAGACTAAAGATTGCAAGAGCATGGAATCGGGAGGAAAGCATGAAACAAGCAGCATGTCAGGGAATGATACAGACATCTCTTATGATGACACCTTACCCGTATATGACGAAGAGCCTGCAAATACGGTACAATTGAATGTTTTATCCGATGAATGTATCAATGATACACAACATGTTGAGCATACCGAACTTAATTATGACAAACATGGGATGGAAAAGAGTGATAGTAATACAACTTCTGATTCATCCGATGTGAGTCATAATGGGGGAGAGATTGTTCAGAATGCTAAATGCTTTATGACTGCTTCATTAACTGCTTCTGATTCCAAGGTTAAAGAGCTCGAAATGATTATAGCTCAGCAATCTAAAGATCTTGAGGATGCTAAACTTGAATTTTCGAAGAAAACGAAAAAATTTGAAACATATTTTGAAAAAATTGAAAAGTCAAATGTTGTTCTCGAACGAAAATTGGATCAAAAAGTCCTAGATTCTAACGCAGAAAAGGATAATCTTTTGAAACAAATTAAGTTGTTAGAATCTAAATTGGCATCCCAAGATAACTTGCTCAAAGAGATTGAGATTCTAAAGGCTCAAGTTCAGGAAAAGGTTTTTGCAATAGCGGCTCTGAAAAACGAGTTGAGGAAAACCAAAGGAACTAGTGTGGACACTAAGATTGAAAAACCATCAATCTTGTGGAAACCGCCTACAAATCAGTCCGTTAGACAACCGACTGCATTTAGATCCGAGCGACCTCAATCCTTGAGACCGCGGTTTGCCTCCCAAGTTGATATGGTTCATCTCTCTAGACCAATCACTCCAGCAACTAGGCCCAATGTGACCAAAACAGCTTTAGCAAGACCTAATCACATGATTGCCTATAGTTTTTCTAAAAATACCAAGACCACGTCTAGAACTAGTTCAAATAACGTTCACCATAAATCTGGTCTAAGGGAAGCTAAGCAAAAGACACATCTAAGAGATAGCAATGTCAAACCTAGTCAGATGCCTTCTAGATTACCCAACACTGCTAACCGTAGCATGTCATCTCCTAGGAGCATCGACCAATCATCTAGGAATTACTCGGACATTAAATATGCTACTTGTAAAACATGTAGAAAATGTGTCTTTACGGCAAATCATGACTCTTGTGTCAAGAAATTACTTAATAAGGTGAACTCCCGTGCTAGACTTAAATCCCAGTGGATAGCTAAAATCAAACCCATAGGTAAAGTTTGGCGCCCCACTGGTAGAACTTTCACTCTTGTAGGAAACGAGTGCCCTTTAACTAGGATAGTATCCGATTCTACTAAGACTACTAGGGAGGAAATTGATAAAGATGATACATCACTTAAGCCTAAACTTAAGATTTTCTATAAAAGGAAACGTTGCCAGCTAAGACAAGTGAATCATCTACTCAGGTCGCCTCTGACACAAGTAAAGCCAATTGTGAACCCCCACGTGCTTCTAAAATTGATATCGCTAACCCATGTCAAAGCATTCAAATTCCTAATGAGAATGCAGGTACCAAAGTTGAGGTTCCAAAAGAACGAAGCGGTCCAATCGTCGCATACCGTTCAACTAAGGACAATCTTAGAGTTTGGTTGCTGAAGAAGCAGTTATCGGAGAAACAAGTGTCTCTGGGGATTCATGGTTAAGCTTACCAAGGACTTATAGTCACATCACAGACTGTAACTCGTTCATCAAAGAAAGGATAGTTTATCGCCGATGATAAACTTATCCTCAAAAACGAGAAATTAATTTTTCTCGGACACGAGCTTACATTTAAAACTATTCAAAAGGTTTTAAGCTCGTATACAAGGCTCATAGTCAAATAACAATCTGTGACCCGAACTTCAAAGAAAGGGAAGTTTATCTCGTCAATGATAACTTACCCTCAAAATGAGAAATTAAATTTTCTCAGACACGAGCTTACTTTTAAAACTATTCAAAGGTTTTTAAGCTCATGTAAAAGGCGTATAATTATATTTCAGATTATGCCCCGGACCTCAAAGAAAGGAAATTTTATCTCCGTTGATAAACTTATCCTCACAACGAGAAATTAATTTTTCTCGGGCATGAGCTTTTATTAAAAACATTCGAAGTTTTTAAGCTCATGCACTACGACTTACAGTTAAATATCAGACTGTAACTCGGACTTCAATTTTAGGAAAGCTTATCTTTAATGATAACTTATCCTCGTAACAGGAGATTAATTTTTCTCGGTCACGAGCTTGTATTAAAACATTCCAAGTTTTAAGCTCAGAAAGGAAAGTATATCTTTTAAATAAGAGAACTTTTCCTCATAACGAGAAATTCATCCTTCTCGGTCATGAGCTTTACGTTAAAACATTCAAAGTTTTTCAAGCTCATGAAAACGACTTCTAAGTAAATGTCAGCTTAGAACTCGATCTTCCGTTAAAAGGAAAGTTTATCGCCGATGGTAACTTATCCTTAACAACGGGAAGTTTACAACTTCTCGGACTTGAGCTCGTTTCGTAAGATATTCAAATTCTTAAGCTCAAGTAATTGTTTTTCAAAAATTTGAACACAATTTTTCAAGAATTTTTCAAAATGATTTTCTAAATCTTTCAAAATTGTGTGTTCAACAATGTTTTGATAAAAACAGCATGTCTTCTGGAATC
This sequence comes from Glebionis coronaria, assembly GCA_025667525.1. Taxonomy (NCBI): domain Eukaryota; kingdom Viridiplantae; phylum Streptophyta; class Magnoliopsida; order Asterales; family Asteraceae; genus Glebionis; species Glebionis coronaria. The sequence continues at coordinate 411,232,165 of CM046878.1, forward strand.
GATAATATTTATGATCCTAGAAATGTCATTCAGTAATGACACGGGGTTGTAAATAAAGTTCAAGCAGAAGTTCAAATGTGTTAAAACATGCTCAATCATTGGCTTGTAGTTATTTCAGACTACAACCCGGTTTTCATATTCAAGTCAAGCATTTCTTATGAAAGCTATGGCTCAACAACGGGAAGTAATTTTCTCGGGCATGGTCTACTTTAAAACCATGTAAGGGATTGTGTTTACTTTATAACACAATCTAACACGAATATATGTACGCATCAGTGCATTTATTTGTTACAACAAGAGAAATCTTGTTTTTATGAAGTCGTCATCTCTACATCGTAGAAATCTACAATTGGTATCTACATCCTCGACAGTGCAACTACTCAAACGACGACTACAGCTCTTTTGATAGAACACGGGTCAACAATTGAGGGGGAGCAATTGTCAAGCACTCAGAATCTTCGACGCCGACAGTGCCTAGGTCACAAATTGGTGTCAAGACAACAATACCAATCGTACATGTGGTGTCAAGAGATGACTTCAGACGTGACGAGGCGACCAACATTTTCCAACAAGAACCATTTGATCTTATCATATGATGTTCTCATCAATCAGGTCTAACCTTGTCAATACTTTCTAATATCGTGAATATGTGATCATGTTACAAATCGATATCATATTTCTACATTTGGTATCATGAAGATAAAACGGACTTGCATTTTTCTTTCCAAAAACTTTTAAAACTTCATTAAATCAATTGATATCAAAAATATCGGTTGGGTTAATATTTTTAATATGGGCGAGAAAATGTGATTTAATATGGGAGATTATCACAAATGGTTTGACTTAATGTGATAGCTCATCCCGACATGTGCGAAATGTTTTCGAATATCGTGGCATATGTTAAGGGGGAGCAAAATGGATTTTCTATATTAAAATGGATTTTCATGGTGACATATACTTACCCACAACACCTTTATTTCACGACGATGAAGATTGTGGTGACATAAGGATGGCAGGATAGGTTAAGTCCAATGATTCTTCCAAAACCGGAGGAATCTTCCCAAGGACATTCCATAGCTAGAAATAGTAGTCCTTAGGAAAGATGGAGAAAGTTTGTAAACGTAGCTGAATTCCGACCAAGTACTTAAGTTAGCACTGGAACAATAACAACAAGGTGCTAGTTATGACGTATTGGTAAGCATTGAAGGGGTTGAAGAATGAAAAAGAATTGTAAAGATAAAGGGTGTAAAGAAAGAAGCCCTCATTACAACCTTAGGCAGAAACCGGGTCAATACATATGCTATTGAGATCCTTTTTAATGATGCTTGATATCGAAGATAAAACATCATGGACCCAGTGATGTAATGCACAACCCATCCCAGCTAACTCAGATATCTCTCAAAAGGTATTTGTTTTAATCATACAGAGACAACGCATTATCTATCGATTTATTCACTCTGAATATATTGATATTGAAAAGGTGGCACTCCTCTCCAGCCCCCGATCACTAAAAATCCAATGTGCACAATCGAGTCTAGAGCCATTTGAGATCATCAAATATCTCATTAGGACACACTTCCATATTTCCTTGCTTCTTCACACACTGTGAAAAGTAAGAAACATATTAAGAGTACTACGTAAAATCTTCATGATCTTGCCTGAACATCCGAGTAATACGAAAGTATTTACAATGAAGATGGAAATCCTTCTTGAGCGAACATCAAAAAGCTGATGGTAGGTGACTTGTGCGATTCTTTATGAGTCAAACTTGTGATAACTGGAAAGCAACAGTTGTTTAATTCTTAATTGAATTTAAACACGTTCCAGGCCTCTACGCAATATCTCAGTGATCTTGCCAGAACACTCAGAGTGACACCTTAGTGTTCACAATGATGAGTGGAAATCCTTCTAGTGTTAACCTCAAACAGCACTTGGTAGGTAACTTGCAAGATTCAATATGAATCGAGCTCGTGACAACTGGAAAGCAACGATGGTGCGATTCTTTAATGAATCAAACTTGTTCCAGGAATCAGAATTGACGGCTTCAATCATGCGGATAATTTCATCCAAGTGATTCACTCTTTACGTTCGCAGTCAGCTTTGGATGGCCGAGTAAAGAGAACGGGTTTACCCGCGAAATCTTGTCAAGGAGATTTTTAATTAAATCTACCTGCCACAAGTACGATATTTTATATATCGTCCAACGGTCTTCACCGACCGGAGCTAAAATGCTACCGGATTAGAATGAAATGTTCAAAACCATTTCGTTCGTGCCTACTTATGTTACTACATTTGAAGACGGTGGCGTTGCGGAATCCAAGATGAAGTCGTCCCCACATGCTTATACTTTTTGCACTTAATACTTCAACAAATTCAAGAAAGCCTAAAAGTCAAGTCTTCCGCTGTATCAAACTCTGAAGCTTTCAAGAATTACGAAGGTATAAGTATGTGGGACATGAAGTCAAGAAGAGGCGAATATCACAAGATATGGATGCACAAGATCAAGGAAAGAGACTAATGCTCAATATTGATATCAAAGATCACATCAACATATTCACCAGAAAAGAAAAAGAAAAGAATGACGAAGACTACGAGCTCAAGACAAGCATAGTATGCTAGGTTTATTTTATTATTGTAACTCGGGTAACGCCCTTGTTTGGAGTGACCTCCCTTAGGGGGAGATTGTTGGAAATACGTTTTTACGTATTTAGGATGATTCGGTCACTCCGACAATATATTAAGTAGTAGCTCGTAGTTTAGTTATTTTACATTAAACAAACAAGGCCAAACCAAGCCTATAACTTGTATAGGAGGCGGCCCATTGTAAGCCCAAGCCCATCCATAGGCTAGGGTATATAAACCCTCTCCTTAGTTGGAGAGGGTGTGGTTCACTATTATTTTCACATAGTTAAAGTGTGTTTTCTATCACTTTCTCTCTCTACGTGTATGTGTTCTCACCATCTTTCTATCTCTTTCTCTCTCTAGAATATAGGCAAGATTTACAATATCCTACAAATTTAATCTGTCAAAAAGAATAAAATCACAAAAAAATGTCCTCAACAGGGTTCGAAACCATGACCTCATGGTTATCAGTCAAACGATTTAACCACTTGTGCCAGCTGCTCTTTTGAGTTTTAATACAGTTTATAGAATTAATATAGTATCTGCCAATTTTCATTTGTTTAGTTAACACGTTTTTTTTGTTAAGTAATATTTTTATTTATAGTTTTTTTTATAAACTTTAGTTTCATAAAGTTTTAACTAGAAAAATATTTTATTATTTTAGAAATTCAAAATTAGTGTTTTTTAAATAAATTAGTTTTTTTAATAATATAAATTTTAATCGATTTTGTTTTAGATTAAAATAGAATTTGTTTAATTAAAAGTTTTTCTTTAATTAGATTAATTAGTTTATAATTTTAAATATTATTTAAATTACTATTAACCAAGAACATCTAATCTCATTGCTAAAATTGGAAGTCAATTCGAGTCGAGTCGAGGAACGATAAACAGACTTTTAAAAGAATTGAACGTTACTTTTCTTTCTAAAAAATCAAAAACATAAAAAAATCAAAAACTTAAAAATACAAAAAAATAAAAAATCACAAAAGCAAACTCTTTCCTTAGATTTGCACCAAAAAAATTAAAAAATCCAAAAGTAATACTTTTCCTAAAGTATTACACCAAAAATATTACGTATTATTGTTATTTTTCTTATTTGATTTCTTTCGCTTTTTATTGTGAATATATATTTTTCTAAAAAAATACAAAAAGATTTTTCTTTTACTATTAGATATTACGTATAGAACTTTAATACACAATATTCCAAAAGTATTGCCGAGGCATTACACCGTATTTGGAGGCGTTCCGGTTCCATTTACGTGTATCGATCAAAGAAAAATAAAGGCAAAATAAATACTAATAAAAAGTTTGAACTCGATTTATACAAACTATAAGGTGGGTATAAGGCGACGAGCTATAAAAGGCCGTCTAAGGAAAAAGGTTTTAAGTGCTTTGTGCCACCTCGTTTCTCCACTTGCTTGTGCGTATATCGAGAGGGACGACCGATTATTGGTTTGCCAACTCAAGTAGTATTACATATATATTTTTTGTAGCTTTTTGATATTGCACCTCGAGAGGGATAATCCCTTTCCTCTCAAAGTCGACCGAGGTCTCCTACCTCATTCCTCGTTTTTAGTTGTATGCACACTCGCACACGTGCACACATACCGAGTGGTGTACCAAATACTTCTAATTTCCCCGAAAAGAAAAAGAAGAACAAAAAGACCGTCAATCAAGCCGATCCCGAGAATCGAGCTTTCGACAATACGGTGGCCACGGATAATCGAATGATGTTTGAGATCTTGCAATCCCACATGGAGGGCAATGATGACGCTATTGTGGTGCCCGTAATTGGAGCAAATAATTTTGAAATTAAAACGGGTTTTATTCAAATGGTTTCCTCTACACCATTTTTGGGCCGTTCCCAAGATGACCCCCATGATCATATTAAGAGATTTATCCATTTGACTAACACCGTGAAATACAATGGGGTGACTCAAGAGGCAATAAGTTTGTTGCTCTTTCCTTTTTCCCTCTAGGGACAAGCCCGGATTTGGCTTGATAAGGAACCACCCCAAAGTATTCTTGCATGGTCGGATTTAGAGACCAAGTTTATTAACTACTTTCCCACCATCACGGACCACCTCTTTAAGGAATGACATCATTACCTTTGAACAAAAATATGGGGAAACATTTAGTGAGTCTTGGGACCATTTTAAGGAGCTTTTAAGAAAATTTCCACAACATGGTTTTACAAAAGTGCATCAAATCAATACGTTTTACAATGGTTTAACTCTTAATGACCAAGACTCACTTAATAGTGCCGCGGGGGGTAATACTCTTGTGAAATCAATGAACGAGGCTTGGGAAATAATTGAAAATAAGGCAAAAGTTCAAACCAAGAGTGTAAGGGCTACTATAGCTAGTACTAGTACTAGTGAGGCCGACAAGAAAATTGACAAGCTTACTTCAATCATGACCGACCTTGCTTTACATGTTAAGAACAATGTGCAAGTAAATGCCTTAAAAGAGACTTGTGAAACGTGTGAGACTTGTGGTGGACCACATTCGTACTATAATTGTGACAAGGTTTACAATCAACAACAACAAGTTTATGCTTATAACACCAATGAAAATGAGAGGGTTCACTTTAAACCAAACGTTGATGTTAACCATTTGTCTTATAAGAGTACTAACTATTTGGCTCCCCCGGGTTTTGTAGCTCCACAAAAACCACCCCCGCCCGCCCAAAATACCCAATACCAAAATAGGAACCAAGGTCCTCAAATGGGTAATTTTCAAGGGAATTCAAATGCAAGGGGTTTTAACCAAAATCAAGGGAATTTTCAAGGGCAAAACCAAGGGTTTAATACTCAAAATCAAGGCTTTAATAACCAAGGTTTTCAAAATCAAGGCTTTCAAAATCCTAATCAATTTCAAAACCAAGGTTTTCCAAATCAAGGGTTTCATTATCAAGGTAATCAAGGGTTTAATCAAGGGAATGTTACTAATCCTCAAATGGACTTGGTTCTACAAAAATTGACCAAACATGAGAGTACCATGAAAGCAATGCAAGAATCTAATAGACAAATGCAAGAATCGACTGATAAGAAATTTATGCAAATGTAGCAAGCCCTTAGACCCCAAGGAGCCTTACCTTCTAATACCGAGACTAACCCTCGTGATAATGTGAGTGCTATTACTACTCGAACTGGAGCCACTTTAGTGGGACTTTCCATCTCTTCGCCCATAAAGGAGAGACAAGGCCCGGAGGTCATAATGAATAATCCTACTCCCCCTTCGGTGATCCCTCCCACTACCACTCCTAGTACTAGTTCTCCATTGCCTAATGAGCCTAACCATAAGGTTGTTCAAGAAGCGACTCCTTCTCCTTCTCAACCTTCAACTTCAAATCCAATATCCCTTACCTCTCTAGGTTGGACAAGGCTTAGTTGCTTACCAAAGATGACGTTCATGTTTCCAACTTTTTGAAAATGATTTCCCAAGTGAATGTTAACATTAGCCTTATTGAAGCACTTGCTCAAATGCCTAAATTTGTGAAAATGTTCAAATATTTGCTCAATAAGAAAGAAAAAATAGTAGAGCTCGTTAACACCCGTTTAAATAAGAATTGTTCCGTGATTCTTCTCAAAGAGCTTCCCGAAAAGATAGGAGATCCCGGACGATTCGTGTTACCTTGCTCGTTTCCTCAAATTGATGATTGTATGGCTTTAGCGGTTCTCGGCGCTAGCATCAATCTTATGCCACTCTCGGTATGGAAACAATTATCATTACCCGACCTTGTACCGACTCGCATGACTCTCGAGTTAGCTAATAGAACTCTCACATACCCCGTTGGTATTGCCGAGGACGTTTTTGTTCGAGTTGGTACATTCACTTTTCTCGTGGACTTTGTCGTCGTCGACTATGAGATGGATCCTCGTATTTCGTTAATACTTGGTAGACCATTCTTACGATCTGGAAAATCCTTAGTTGATGTGGCCGAAGGGGAGTTAATTCTTAGGGTTAGGGATGAACAACAAGTTTTAAAAATGGGAAAAATCACAACTAAATCAAATGGAAAAGAGTCGGTCAATATGATTGATGTGCTTAATTATGATAATGAAGAGATTTTTATTAATCCTTTTGGAATTAAAAATCTAATCAAAATGATTTTGTGATAACGTCATCCCTTCCCTTAAAGCCTCAAATTTTTGAAAATCCTATTTATGATACTTATAGTGATGACACTTCTTTAAGTGATCACACTATCTTCGGTTTAGATGACCCACCTTTTGACCCACCCACTTTTGACCCACCCATTTTTAATCAACCAATCTTTAATGATTACGATGATGACACTTCTCTAAGTGATCTCATTATTTTTGATGACCCACCTCATGACCTTAATGCACCTCATATCTCTTTGAGTGATTCTTCCATTATGGGAACTCCTTTTGACTTCTACACCCTAATTTTAGAAGTCATGACTTTTGAGGAGGATCCACCACTCTTAGAGATCATTCCTACTTTAGAGGATATTCCATTTGAGGAGGATTTAGATATCTTTCTAAATACCTATTTTCTTCACGAGGATGAGTTTTCCTATGACTCCGATGATACTTATGTTTTCACATCGAGTTTAGAAGAGGACGACTTTCCCACTTTGGATTATGATGACATTTTGAGCTTTAATGTTAACACCTCTTGCTATTTTACCCTTAAGGAAATGGTGTTTGATCCGGGAATAGAGATGTTAGTGCTATCATTACCATATCTCCATAATACCTTTCCTTGTAAGAGATTTTTGACTAAGGGTACCCCACTTTTCTTTGGCTTGTGTGATTTTACCACCTTTGGGTTTATTTCCTTTCGTGATGGAAATTATGTGTTTGACCCGGGTGGATTTTCATAGGGTATTTCTTATATGACTATTTTTCACCCTTTATCATGGAGAGATTTTCCTCCCTTGGAAATCTCGGTTTTTCCATGATTTTCCCATTTGAATGATGATATTCGGGAAATCGAGTCGAGCTAGAGACTCGTGATAAATAAATCAAGCATCGTTTAACTAGGTTAGATTTTTACCTTTTTCACCATTTCCACCTTTTTCATCTTCACCCATTTCCACCAATAAGTGTAGGGGGGAGCCAAGTAGGTTGTGTTTTGTGATGTTGTGCAGGGATGTGTGCCTTAATGATCCACTTTTGGTGCTTTTGACGAGAACCGTGATCCCGTGTACCCGGTTTCTTCGATACGTTTTGGCTATTATGATTCAATTTTGTATATAAATAAAACGTGAAAAATTGATCACTTTAGTTGTCTCTTCCTTAGCAAGATTTAAACAACGTACTCAATGTACTAAGTGTAAGGGAGTTTATTCTCCCACATGCTTAAACATTGAGGGGAATGTTTATATTAAGTGTAGGGGGAGTTCTATCGAATTTTAGTGGGCTTTTCCATGAATTTGACCTCATTTAACCGGAAAATTTAATTTTTCAACGTTTTTCAAATTTTTGATCTATTTTGGCCTAGTAGTATTTTTCATTTATTTTCTTTCCTTTTGTCATCGCATCGTATTTATATATATTCCATTTCAAAGAATAAAGTTAAAAATAAATAAATAAATAAAATGGTTTTAACAAGTTTAGATATCTTTGATATATTAGGCCCGTCGTGAATATTTTGACTCAACCCGAGTTTACTTATCTGAGTTTACTCTAGCTAGTATCCTTAACCATGTAGACCTTTATTGGTTTATTAGGCTAAGCATCCACGAGTCTCATTACTTGAGATTTTAAATTATGGAGAACGAGAGATGATAGAGTCAATTATAAGTTTTGTATTCTTTCATGAACTTATGTGAGATAATTATAAGCTTTTTCTCCCATCACCTGTAAATAAATAAATGCAATAAATAAGGTCGTACAATTTGAAAAATTACTTAGCTTCTAGCCCAAAATCGTTTAAGAGTTGCTCGGGATTAATTAGAGTTCATAGCCAAGGCATAACTTATAGAAGCGGGACGCGAAAATTGGCGTATCCAAAAAGGCCCTCACAAGGCATGAGGATATCCGAGTCCAAAAAGGCCCTCACAAGACATGAGGATATTCGAGTCCAAAAAGGCCCTCACAAGGCATGAGGATTCACTTTTTTGCTAAAGATCCAAAGATGATGTGAAGATCATTAATCCAAATCAATATGAAGGAACAAGACACACGACGAGAAGAAATTACTCCCATAAAGATCATGAAGAAGTCTATCCAAAAAGACCCTTACAAGGTATGAGGATAAATAGATCCAAGTCCGAAAAGGAGGCGGATCGTTGTATATCAAAAATTCTAAATAAAGATAAGGATAAATGAAGAAGTCGTGGTCAAAGTTTGAAGCATCTCTCACTCCCAATGGATATGTATACCAAAATGAAGAGAATAACATAATTTCAAGAACGTCTCTCAAGATTTGAAGTATGAAGTCAATGCCAAATATCGGTCCGAGAAAGGTCTCAAATCGTGAAACAAGTTATGCCAAGATATAAACTTTATGAGATTTCGAGAAACCGTTTTAAAAGATTTTGTCCTTTAGCTAAATATTGATTAATTCGTCTTACTTTATTTTCAGCCTTAATAAATTATCAAAATAAGTCAAAAATGCATCCTCGTGATCATTCAAGACAAAAATAAAATACAAGAGATACACCGTAGGAATAAGGGGGTCTAAGTGAATAATTAAACCACATGAGTAAGTGTTAGCTTTACTAACTTGTAATTACAATGATCTCGTTTTTAAGCTTGGTATGGGGAACGTGAAACTTGAGGGTGATAAATATTCATGACACTAAAGGCCTAATTTTAGTCTTAGATTTCTTTACGAGTTTCTTCCATCAAACAATTTCAAGTAAATAAATAAAGTGGAAATTGTTTTATCTTTTGTTTCCTTGATAAAAGTATTTATCTTTTCATCATTCTTTAGTTTCTTTTTTTTGTAGTAGTAATAGTATATCGTAATAAAGGCCAAGATGGGTTAATTATGAGGAAAATGTAACTTTTTGCTTTAAGATTATGCATTGCATAGGGTCATTGCAATGGTCAAGTGTAGGGGATTTAATAAGTGTGTAAACACTTATCCTTTTACCACTAAAACAATAAAAAACAAGACCTTATCATGTGTTTAATATCGTAAAAGTCGGAATTACACGTGGTTTTGTGTTTTTGTGTGAAATAGGTACAAAAGATCAAAAGGAAAGAAAACACGGGATTTCACCGTCAATTGTTGAAGAAAAGTCAAAGAAAGAAACAAAGTCAAAGAACCAAAAGTGTACCGAAGTTCACGAAAACCGGCAAAAACGACACGGGATTTGAAGAAAAGATCAAGAAGCCAAATATGAGTTGTTTTTAGTGGATTGAACTTAATGAAGGTTATTTGGGCCTTGTGGGTCCCACATTTGGGTATTGGGCCCAAAAGACCAATAAGGAAGCTAAGTTATCTATCTTTTGGATTACAAGCCTAACAAAGCCCAAAACATCAATAATTGGGACGGATTGAGTTCATTTGGGCTACAAGCCCACTTTCAATTTACAAGTTTAAACATTGGACGAGTTTTACTTTTCACTTCATAAATCAGTCAAACATAAACGTCTTATTCACACGCAACCACATATCACTCTTAACCACACATTCACACATTTACCCACTTCTCACATTTACTCACAAAACTTTTCGATACTTCCAATATTCTTTCACCCACCTCTCATCTCTTTCACCCACCTCTCATCTCTTTCACCCTTACCCCCAAACAACCAGTAAAACATATCTTTTCCCAAACCCTAGCAAGTGAAATTTTTGGGCTTTTGTAATTTAAGCGCGTGAAAGCACACGCGTCTTAATTAAATCCCAAGTTTTTCGAGAGATGGAAGATGGAAGCTGTTTAGGTGACGTGGCCCTTTTCTATCGTGTGATTGGCTATCACAACTCAATCCCACCACTCCTCCAATAAAAAGAAGACACATCAGCATCAAACAAACACAACAAGCACAAGAGAACACCACCCTGTCGATCCATGTGACCAAGAGCCATTCTCAACCATTTGATCAAGGAATTGAAGAAAGAGAATAAGAAAAAGATGATTTAGACGGTTGTGATGAAGATTCGTGTTCAACAAGCTTCACCCCAACACCTCGGGTTCAACTATAAAAACCCACTCTTCTCAATGTATTTTTCATCCAATTTTTATTTTAATGTTAATATGCTAGATTAGTTTTAGAAAGTTGTAATTTCTTTTTAAAATTATTGTAATCATTTTAAGTTGAATAATTAAAGTGAGTTTGGGTTAAATCAATTTCTTGTTTTTACTTTTCTGATTAAATATTGCAATTTACTTTTGAAATTATTCTGAGATAATAATAATAAGATTATTTGATTTAAGCTTAATCATAGCTTTAATTGAATAATTAAAGAATAAATTTGGGGATAAACTTTCCTACTAGAAGTTTATAAAATATGTTCGAATGAATGTCAATGGTTCGTATGGTGCTGATGATGATGGTTCAAGCAATGGTGTATGGTGGTCGCGACTAGGTTCATAAGATTGCTTAGCGCAATTTTCTTCCCAATGGTTTTCTACAAAAAGGTTCACTTCTCTTTTATTTACTTTACGTCCGCTTAGATTTAACTGCTTTAAAAGTTTTATATGATTTATTTGAATGATTTGGTAATATGATTTAGTTTGATTATATTTGCTATAATTTCTATCTGTTAAAAAGTTTAAATAGTCTTACTGTTTGGATCTAAGGTTTTTTATCTGATTTATTTACAGGTTGTTAGCTGATATAGATTAATTTAGGCAACTTCATTATCTTAACTACAAGTTTTAATCTGTTGAGTATATGCTTGGAGTTTGGGATTTATTTGAACACTGCAAGTTGAAGTTTACAACTGAATATTAGTTATCTGTTTAAGTTGGCCTTTAATTAACTAATAAGTTGATGAGTCTGTATCGTGCAAACTGTTATCAATTTTCCTTTGTGTCTTAGCTTGCTGAATTATAGCTTGTGATTAATTCTGTTATTAGCTTTTACTTGCATTTAGTTAGCTTGTTTTCTGGATTTGGTTTATAGACTTTATCTGCTGATAGTTGAATGCTTACTTTTGTTTTAATTTGCTGATATATAGCTAATTGATTGCATTGTTTGTTCACTGAGTTTCAAAGGTTAGCAGACCCAATTGGTTTGCTAGTCCTTAACTGATCTTTTCAGTTTTCAAAAGTCATTCCTGTGGCTGTTAAATTTAATCCGTCAAAAAGAATAAAATCACAAAAGAATGTCCTCAACAGGGTTCGAAACCATGACCTCATGGTTATCAGTCAAACGATTTAACCACTTGTGCCAGCTGCTCTTTTGAGTTTTAATTCAGTTTACAGAATTAATATAGTATCTTCCAGTTTTCATTTGTTTAGTTAACACGTTTTTTTTAATTATGTAATATTTTTATTTATAGTTTTTTTATAAACTTTAATTTCATAAAGTTTTAACTAGAAAAATATTTTATTATTTTAGAAATTCAATATTAGTTTTTAAAAATAAATTAGTTTTTTAATAATATAAATTTTAATTGATTTTGTTTTAGATTTAAATAGAATTTGTTTAATTAAAAGTTTTTCTTTAATTAGATTAATTAGTTTATAATTTTAAAATTGGAAATCAATTCGAGTCGAGTCGAGGAACGATAAATAGACTTTTAAAAGAATTGAAAATTTTGATATATTAAATCCGTTAAACAATGAACCCCTAATGTCAGGTATGGTCATTGAAGGGATAACATGTATGTTTTGTAATCTTGGTCATTGAAGAAAATCTTATTCTATCGAATGTTAAAACACTCATTCTTGTTTAAATAAGTTTTATCATGTTTTGTTTATGTTTGGTAAACTTACAAGATGAGTATATGTGTACGTATCATCCTTTGTTCCTTAGCTTATAATTTGTTTATGTTTGCTAAACTTGCAAGATGAGTATATGTGTACGTATCATCCTTTGTTCCTTAGCTTATAATTGATTAGGCAATATCTGAGAACAATATGGAAGCTCACGTGTCAATAAACGATAACTAGTAGTTACCATATGGTCTTGACCAGTTATCCAAGTTGCATTGGTGATTAATGATTAGGATGACTTAGCAAGTTGCAATGTTGGTTAATATTGAAGCTTCCCTAGCACACTTCATTAAAACTTGTATTTTATACTTTTTCATCTTTTACATTATACAAACTAATAAAAAGTCTCAATTTTGATGGTTGTCAAAAGGTTTTATTATCAAGTTTATGTCCAAATTCTAATTTAACGCCCACACCTAACTACACACTACCAAACTCTAGAATGTACAAAACCACCCACTACCCAAAGTTTTACCATATCTACAAGTTGTAAGTTCCACAAACTGTTTGCACTAAACATTTTCTTTTATCTAAACTAAACATAAATATCTCCTAACAAAATGATGGTTTCCAGATTCGAAGATTTAAGGACTGATCTTTGATGATATTGTTCCTACATGTACTTGTGTCAAGTTTGCTTGTTTGCAAAAGTGTTTGCAAAACATGGTTCAGTTTCATAACCGACCCTATATTCATTCGACTCCATTCTCAGGCAGCAAAGGTTAGACGTTTAGTGTTTAAAAATGGTTATGCTATAAGAACTCGGGTCATAAATGATAACTCTTTAAATAACCATTCAGAGTTTTTGTTAGGCGATGGCCTTCCGTATCGTAACCCCAACTTTATTAGAATGTTGGGGTCTTGCGATAGACTGATTTGTGAGAACTTGCATCATGAGGTGTCCTTTTACAACCCAGCTACACGTAGTGATTTAACAGTTCATTTAAGTCGTGAAAAGTACCATCCATTTGGAGTCGAGTATGGATTCGGCAGAATTGTTGATGGAGATTATAAACTTGTGTCGATTTGTAAGGATAAATACAAGGTTAAGATGTTCTCCTAGGTAAACGACAATTGGAAATCTGTGGGTGTTCTGCCTACCCAAGGTTCTATTATGGGTAACGGTGTGTATTTTGAAGGACGCCTATATTGGTTGGATACGACCATGGCGCCGACTACATGTTCCATTGTGTCAATCGACCTTAGAAATGCTTCATTTGGACATGTTGCTGTTCCATAAATTAGAGAAGGACGTATATTGTTTTCTTTGGGGGTAGTACCACAAGGGCTATGCATGCTGTATAACTGTGACAATTTTTGTGAGTGTGTTGTGTGGACGTTGACAATCACATCCGTTAATCAAACATGGAACAAATTGTATTCTATTCCCTACCCCGACCATGATATTAATCCACACACTGAATACCTTCAAGGTTTGATAAGGTTCTGGTGCCCAATGGTCATAACAGATGACGGCCTACTCCTTATTCATTTTGATCTTCAAGTTTATATGTTTGTAGAGGAGTTCGCCCGAGATACAACTACTTATGTCGAGACATTGGTGATACCGGTACTCTCAGGAAGACGTTACAGCCTAAGGAGTGCACCTAAGCTTCTTAGTTATTGATAACAATTATGATGGTTATATTTTGTTTAGCAGTATCTATGTTTTTTAGTACGTATTTTGTAATCGTGTATTATGTTTATTACGTTTTGTTAGACTTCTACTAATAAACTTATCATGATACGGCATGTATTTTGGGTCTGATGTAAATGGCCGTTAAAATTCTAAGTTTGCTAGTTTGTTTAGTCTTCTGGATTTCTGGTATGTACTTATTTAGGGTTGTGGATATATGGTATGTACGTATGTACTTATGGTTTGTATTTTGTGATGTAACTTGATCAGTTGTTATTAAGTTTATTTAGTGGGTCGAATGTTGTTGGTCATGACATAGCTAAAATCTGCACAAACTATAGGCTAAAACACAAATAGCAAATGTATACACAAACTTAAAAAAGATAATAAAGCAACAAATATAGTCTAAATAAGTTGATCCATTCATCTGGGTATATACATTCATCTTGTTCTCCATTCATGTTACAATTTTTAGTAGATCCATTCATCTTGTTCTCGGTCGCTAAGAACTAGTGATTCTTTGTAAGGTCCAATGATAACTGAACCACCCTTGCCTTCATAACCAACCGTTTTAAATGTTTGCATCTCTTGGTTAAACACTTGTAGTGAGTGTGTCAATGCGTTTTCGTTGTCCTTAGTAATAATAATAGGTTGCTCGTCAATATCAAACCCCAATAACTTTGGCACTTGATTCTCTGGCTTTTGAATTCTAAAAATCTATATAATGATACCACACCCACGTGTAATTGTAACACCCATGCACATAAGAAACGTACACCATCTACTGTGTAGCTTCCTGAAATAACTAGATGGTCTCTTAATTTTGACATATAGTATGGATCTGGAATCATACTTCTGATCCCTTCTCGGATGACTAGCACATCAAATTGATGACTAACCAAATTGAACGATACTATCATAAAAAAATTTCGCCTCCTACCTTGGCAACAAACGACCTTTTCAAAACCAACCCCAAAGATTTTACCACCAACAACCGATTGTCCCGATGATCGTATTATTCTAATTGTTTGATGAGGCAAGAGGTCGTATGCAACATTGCTCCAACTAAGAGAACTAAGTTTAAAGACCGACACATACCAAGGGGTTTCATCGACCAAAGGGTAATTAATTTTTAAAAGGGTAGGGTCTTGATTTTGTGAAGATAGACCAAATCCGAACACCATTCTTGGTGAATTTGGTTGGTTGACATGATTTACTACTACTACGGTAACACATTTTCTTATTGACGGGTTCCATAGCATAAGTGTCTTATTATTAAAATATGTTAAGCACCATATACCTTCACAAGTAGCAACTGGCCTAAAAACATGAAGATTGTATGGCGGATAAAAACGAGTGAAGTTTAAGTTGCCACTAACCGTGTACAAGAAACCATCATCGTCGTGCTTATATGTTATTTGAAAGCAACATGAGGTTGTTGCCCTCGAACCGTAGGTAGTGATGAACTGTGCTTGATCTATTGCAGCCTTCCAAGACTTCGACACTCTCCGAAACCGTAGTAAACTCTCCACTGGAAGTCTAAACATGATTTCCCTTTGAATTTCTAAAGGTAAATATGTGTCCATTTTATAAAATATTGTGTTTAAGATCTAATTGATTGTATGTTGGTTGTAATTTATAGAGTGACAGGAGCATATACTGACGGCTGCTCTACATTTTGATGCTCTATCAAGCGATGCTCTACCGATATAGCAGCTTTAAATGACCTACAACCTAGATTGCTTTTGTTTTAAAAACAAAGTACGTATTACGAAAAGAACTTACAATAAATAAAACAAAGAAAAAAATCCTGTTCACTTAATCCAAACAGTTACAACATCATTTAAATTCATGTAGGTGAAACGCATTTGTCGCAAACAACATCAGTTTGTCGTAGAAAGACTCGCCAACGTATCATGATGTTCGGTGGACTCAACTGATTCAAAGTCAGCAAGTATATTCTTCCCTGGGAATCTAATTGCATACTCTCTAAAGTTCTTATCAGGTTTTCTTATAATCTTTGGTGAATTGCTTTCTTGTTGGTTCCATGCATCGATCTTTGAATACATTGATTCTTTTAACGCATGCGCAATTTTTTCATGTTTGGCACGCGTTGTTTCTACGTGAATGACGGATGGGTTCAAAGTCAAGTTCTTAAAATAATAAGCAAGAAGTTCAACTTGAGGATCATGGCCAATAAATATATCAACGGAGTTGTCGTTGAGAGGAGCGAAATCGTACATTTTCTTAACATCACTATCATTTTCCACGATAGTCAAACCGGTGTCGAGATCTTTATAATCAGCTTTGGAGTTGAAAAACCAAGCCCATATGTCTTGTTTCGTTTCATCCAACAACAGCTGACACCATTCTTTATATGACAACCTTTCACTCACAGGGTGAACCTTGTATGTAACATCTTCTTCAATGTCGATAGGATACGTTAGACTTGGGTAAAAGCTAAACACCCATGTGTGGTGAACTTTAAAGTGAAATGATTGCAAATAATAATAGCTGCCAATCAAACTATTAAAAAATATTGATTAAAAAAATGATTTGACAAAATGAAAATGTTTATACGTATACAAGAAGAGTTACGTTATAAACTTACGGTGGTATTATAATTTCGTCTGGACATCCAGAAACTAATCAGTTTTTTTTTTGTTAAAAACATGCAAAATAAAAGATGACCATAGAATATAGGTTTATGTTTCTTTCACTTTCATAACCTTATTTTTGGTTATATAAGTTGACTTTAATTCACAAGCAATTTGATATTCTCTTCCTACTTTATTTTCACAATCTACAAACTAGCCTTGAGTGGGATTATGTACCAAAAGTGGCTACAACAGCCTGGCAATGTATTTTACAACTTACTAATCCAGAAAGTAATCAGGAAAGACACTTCTTAATGTATTTTACATTATCTTAATCATCATATACAGTCCTAATCAGATGTGTCCGCTCAAAAACCATCCTAAGATCTTCGAATAATTCTAATCATTGTTGCTAGATGATAATCAAAAATAAAAATAATTAATATTGTTTATGATCATTATTAAGGTTAGAAAATACTGATAATCAAGAATTATATATACGGGGTTAATATGTATTTTGGATTATCATCTAACAAAAAATGATCAGAACATTTATAAAAAACTTATAAGATTTAAGAACAAAAATAATTGACTAACCTTTACCCTTGTTCATCCTTAATAATTGATTAGGGATACAAATATAGATTAGGTTTTTTTGAGATAGATATTAGGCTGTTTATGGATAATGATTTTCCAAGAGACGATTAAGGAACGGTTATAAATAAAATTACGGGCCACAATTTTTATGGCTCTGTTGGGTCAAAAAGTTGATGTGGCAGAAACTCAAAAACAAAGAAAACATGAAGATTTTGTCTAAGCGTTGTCAAGAGCAATCTAAGCATTGACAAGAGCAAATCCAAGGTTGACAAAGCAAGCATTGTCATGTACAATCCAAGCATTGTCATGTACAATGTAAGCATTGTTAGAAACGTAGACAAGAAGCCTTTAGAAGCTTCTATCTGGATATATATGCAGGATATATTCTGTATATGTTTATCTAAATAGAAGATTTACTTGTTTATTCATTATTATCTCTTGTAAAACCCTAGTCCTTACACTATAAAAGGAACCAAGGGTTATTAGGTTTTTCATACTTTCATATTCACAATGTAAACCTAAAAGCGTGTGTCGACTAGACATGGGATTCAATGTATACACGTCTAGTGATTGTTGATTATTAATATAATTAGCAATCCATTTGTTTTTAATTCATGTGTTTTGTGTCCAAACACCTTGTTAATGGTTGTTGTTCTAATTCCGCTTTGATTATGTTAATCATATGAATAATAATCATTACTAGTAGCCTAAAGATCGAGGAAACCAAGGTTTCCACAATTGGTATCAGAGCCTCGTGGCTCGTGATGCTAGGACCAACAAGGTGTTCGTGTATGGTGAAAAGAAGAAAAATCCGTCTAGGGTTTTTCTGGACGTTTTTGTGTGCGCAGCAGTATTCAGAAGATCATAACTTTTGATTGAACCGTTGGATCGTCACGAAATTTCTTGTGTATGTTCTATACACATATATCTAGACATCCACTGGAGGGATTGTCGAGTTTTATCCCCAGGAAAAAGTCATTAAGCGTCAAAGTCAGCAGTGAGTGAATGCAGTTTTCTGTAAACAGCCATGTTCAAAACACGTTTTCTCCTTCGTTAACCGTTGGATCTTCGTGATTTTTGAACTGTAGATTCTTGGCACTTGTGTCTAGAATCTCACCGAAAGGATTTTCGATCTGAGCTCTAATGAAGAAGTTATTCAAGGTCGAAGTTCACTGTTTATAGGTATTAATGTTTTTGCTTTTTCACATGAAATCATGAACTCGGGTTTCTCAAACCCTAGATCGACATAAAAAGCAGAAGGATTATGAGGGTTGTGGCTGTTATGATTCAAGAAAAGAAGGAAGCAGATTCGTGTATGTTTGATGATCACTATTGTTCAAGAGTATATTGTTCGTATATACTTTTGATGTGATCCCATGATGAAGCAAGAGTGGTCCCAAGGCTGCACAAAAGAAAAGTACACAAGGCAGCAGTGGTATTATTGGTACAAGTGAATGAGGCTACTGTTTGTGGGATCGAATTATGACTTTGTCTTGTGTGATGGTTTTTGATCGAACAGCTGTACAAAAGAAAAAGATATATGCAGGTCTTGGACTGAAGTGAAAAGTGATAAAGACTTTTGGGACTATCGAGGCATGTTTTTTATGTGAACATGACAAACAGTGTTGATATAGACGTATGTATGCCAAGTTAAGTACTTTGATTGATACGTGGGATAAAGACGAAAAGGTAATGATGTAGTTCTACGATTCAAAGGTTTATATTACGTTTCTTTATTCACGTGTATTGTCCAAAACAATGAAGCATGTGTGTTCACATTGATGTCTACGGTTTGGAATAGCTACTGGTCAAAAGAAGATAGTGGGGTCCTGTATATTAGTTGTGCATAAGGAGCAGTAATAACAAAAGAAGAATTAAAGCATGACGGTGATATATTGAATTTCGACGCTGATATTCATACTTTAAGACGCTGACAGAAGTTGACGCTGACGTTTGTTATTTTGACGCTGACGAGAATAAGTCAAACGCTGACAGCGTTGACAGTGTTGTCCGAGAAGTGATTGACTTAAACGTTGATAAGTATTGTCCGATATTGGACAATACACATGACAGATATATTGGATAAAGGAGTTTCTCGGATAACAAAAGAATGGCTGCTGTTGAGAAAATTTGTACATTTTTAGCACACAAAAAGGTGGTATTTACACACGAAGGTACATGGAATCTCTGTTTTTATTCAGAATATCAAGGTGATATTTATGGCTCGGATACTTTTAAAAAGGGATTAATGATTTTAATGCGAGTTAACAACAATTCGTGAAGTATTTGATTGGAGTGATATTTGATTGGATTATGTAATCAGGGTAGCCTTGTAAAAGAGTTATCCGTAGTTAAACTTTTACATATGATATGAAGCTATTATTTCATAAAGATTCGTCATGAAGAGGTGTTAGCTTAAGGCGAAGAATTCTTATGGTAAGTTTGATGCTTGAAGAAGATTTTCGCGAGTTTGTGTTCTATCATATCTTAAAGTCGTGCACTTCCAGTCATGGACTTTAAAGGTAACTTGTTCGTGCTTTGAATGTTTGGTGATGAAGACTTGTCACAACACTTAAAGGAGTTACATTATCGTGCTCAGTGTCTCACATAGGATGAGAATATTGACAAGAGATCGATGTCTACTTATACTTTCCAGTCTTCTTATAAGTTCTTCATCACATGGTTAGTACAAGACATGGAACACAAGGTTGGGTTATTCTACTTCTACATCAAAAATATTATAGTTATTTTTCTTCAAGATCATTACATAGAGCTACATTTGGAGAATCTTCAAAGATTGCATACATTGTTTACTTCCCTGTTGATGTGACAAAAAGGGGAAGACATACATGCTACACTTGAGGGGAAGCAATTTGAAGATCATGTACAACTTACAAGAGATACACAAAGAGTTTTGCCGACAATAACTAGGGGAAGATTGTTGGGTCAAAAAGTTGATGTGGCAGAAACTCAAAAACGAAGAAAACATGAAGATTTTGTCTAAGCGTTGTCAAGAGCAATCTAAGCGTTGACAAGAGCAAATCCAAGGTTGACAAAGCAAGCATTGTCATGTACAATCCAAGCATTGTCATGTACAATGTAAGCATTGTTAGAAACGTAGACAAGAAGCCTTTAGAAGCTTCTATTTGGATATATATGCAGGATATATTTTGTATATGTTTATCTAAATAGAAGATTTACTTGTTTATTCATTATTATCTCTTATAAAACCCTAGTCCTTACACTATAAAAGGAACCAAGGGTTATTAGGTTTTTCATACTTTCATATTCACAATGTAAACCTAAAAGCATTGTCATGTACAATGTAAGCATTGTCAGAAACGTAGACAAGAAGCCTTTAGAAGCTTCTATTTGGATATATATGCAGGATATATTCTTTATATGTTTATCTAAATAGAAGATTTACTTGTTTATTCATTATTATCTCTTGTAAAACCCTAGTCCTTACACTATAAAAGGAACCAAGGGTTATTAGGTTTTTCATACTTTCATCTTCACAATGTAAACCTAAAAGCGTGTGTCGACTAGACGTGGGATTCAATGTATACATGTCTAGTGATTGTTGATTATTAATATAATTAGCAATCCATTTGTTTTTAATTCATGTGTTTTGTGTCCAAACACCTTGTTAATGGTTGTTGTTCTAATTCCGCTTTGATTATGTTAATCATATGAACAATTATCATTCCTAGTAGCTTAAAGATCGAGGAAACCAAGGTTTCCACAGGCTCAACGGTTTGTGCTTGGTTAAAGTTTATTGCTTAGGATTTGGGCTTGGTTAAGGAAACTTGGTTAAGGATTTGGGCTTGGTAAACAATTTTTATTATAAAATTAAAACATTTATTCAATACTTAAAACATGAAAATACTGAAATTCTAATACAATAGGAAAGTACAATAAACTAACAAATATGAAAGACATTTTAAATTAGGGGACACTATGGCTTGTGGAACCACATTCCTTCTTCTGCGACACCACATCATCAGCAACAATCTTTTTAGGGCTAGTAATGTTTGAGGTTACTTCCTCATCAGAATCATAAGAACACCTGTTCTTAGTATAATAATAACTCAGTAGGTCTTCATTCATTTGGTCAATAGTCAAGCCTTCTTCCAGGTTGTACAGGTCTAGCAGGGCGTGCACTCCAGTAGCATCATACATTGTTTTGACATCCCTATCATTTTCAACAATAGTCAAGCCTTCTTCCAGTTTACAATCTGGTTTACAGTAAAACCAAGCCGAGATTTCAACCTTCAATTCATCTTTCAGCAAATCACACCATTTTTTATACGTCAACCGTTCAGACATATGTGGCTTCAAGCATATTATTCTTCCATTTTCTCCATACCTCAACGAATCGAAAAAGGAAGAACTTCAATGGTAGACTTCAAACACGAAATGACCCGGTGGATACTGTTGCATGTTCCATCGTGTAAACATTGTTTTAATACAGTTAATAAAAATTTATATACATTAAAGAATAAATGTAAAATATATATAGAGAATTTATATACAACAAATCTTCCATAAAAAAATCAGTGACACTTGATGATGAATCAGTTCCTTGAGATAACATTTTTGAAAGTGTGTGTGAAAAACCTAAGAGTTGTGGGCTAATATACTAAAAGTTGTGTGTGAAAATGTGGTATTTAAAGAAACAAAAAGTTGATCAATTCATTTATAGAAGTTTTTATAAGTTTATCATTTAAAACAATTATATCAGTTTTTATCAGTTAGGTGTAACTCTAGTTATTTCTCAATCTAACAAACCTTAAATAGCATTATGTTCTATCAAAAGAATAAAAAGTTGATCAATTAAGTTGAAAGAGTTTCCCGTCTTTTTTCAAACAAATGCTCTATCCAAGGCAATGCTCTATCAGGTCGGATGCTCTATCAGATATTGCCATATCTATGTTAACATTAATGCCATAGTATCCTGACCTATTATACTAGTGTACTATGTACAAAGTATAAGGATTGTTTAAGGAAGTATTTATTACGAGTCATGTCGTTGTACCTAGTTTCACGTCTTTTTGTACAAAGATTGGCTCTACCCACTTGAATGCTCGATGAATGTAAACTTAAATGATATAGTATCCTATTGTACTATGTTGCAGGTACTAGGATAGTATCATTTAATACATGTCAAGTCGAATTGAAAGAGTTTCATGTCTTTTTTTCAAACAAATGCTCTATCCAGGGAAATGCTCTATCATGTCGGATGCTCTATCAGATATTTCTATATCTATGTTAACATTAGTGCCATAGTATCCTGACCTATTATACTAGTGTACTATGTACAATGTATGTCATGTCGTTGTACCTAGTTTCACGTCTTTTTGTACAAAGAGTGGCTCTACCCACTTGAATGCTCTATGAATGTAAACTTAAATGATATAGTCTCCTATTGTACTATGTTGCAGGTACTAGGATAGTATCATTTAATACATGTCATGTCGAATCAAAGATTTTCGCGTCTTTTTACAAACATATGCTATATCCAGTCCATTGCTCTATCAACTAGAATGCTCTATCAAGTATTGCCATATCTATATAAACTTAAATGAGATAGTATGTTGACCTAGTATCCTATTGTACATCTTTGCCTTACAGTTGCTGAAACACATTATATCTAAAAGCTAACAACATTCTAAAATTTAAAAACAAATTATACAATGTTAAACTGGAAATGATTGCTTATATTGGACCCTTATACATAAGCCACTAAAAGCTAATTTGGAAATACACGAACCAAATTTCTAATAGTAATGTTGAGAGCCATATTTAATGATTTAGGACAGAATACTGATACGTTTTTTAGTACGAGAGCAGACCCTACTTTAATACATTTTGCATAAAGATCATCTGCTAAAACTTTGTAGTGAATTGTCCCTTGAAGGGTGCCTGAAGGATCTTTAAGTATAAGGTTCATATCACCAATCACATTTGGCTTACAGGATATTATAATAGCAACAACGTACTCAATTTTACCATTTGCAATGTATTTTTTAATGTCCCCAAATATTCCACCGCCAAACTCGCCAATATCTTTCATAAACTCGACAGCGTTGACCCAAGGAGAGGTTTAGAAATCATCATCATCAGTAACGTCATCGTTTATTTTCCTAATATACTCTTGAGTAGGAGCATCGCTAACATTTGTGAGATTAAATAAGTTACCTTGTTAAAGTTCTCCAGCAGGACCTGGAATTATCCTTACAGGATTTATGTTGGCATAAAAAGAGTCTATAGTGCTTGATGAACATATGATTTGGTTTTTGGTTTGGCTGTTCAAGGTTGCGAAGGGAGCAGATAGTTGTAGATCTGAGTCATCTATATCGAGCATGAATTCCCAGCCTTCATTTGGTGGTGAATCCATAACTTAGATGTATACTGGGGATATAAAATGTGGGAGTTGAAATGTAGATATGAATGTATCCTGATATGTCAATTAATTTATAGACATTTCAAAATTTATTGAAGTACCTACCTATTGCTTTATAGTACATTACATGTATTTTTACACTTATATATAGTTCTCTTTCTCCAAAATAATCATTCATCTTGTTTTATTATTTCTTGGTTTATTATATTCAAAACAGAATGGTATCTCTAGGAATTGATTCATCATCAAGTGTCCATGATTTGTTTATGCAAGATCTGTTGTATATAAATGCTCTATGTATCTTTTATATTTTTTCTTTAATGTATATTAATTTTTATTAAGTGTATCAAAACATTGTTTACACGAATGGAACAGGCATATGTATCCACCGGGTCATTTCGTGTTGGAAGTCTACCATGGAAGTTCTTTCTTTGTCGATCCGTTGAGGTATGGAAAAAGTGGAAAGATATTATCCTTGAAGTCACACATGTCTGAATGGTTGACGTATCAACAATGGTGTGATTTGCTGAAACATGAATTGCCTGTTGAAATATCAGCTTGGTTTTATTGTAAACCAAATTGTAAACTGGAAGAAGGCTTGAGTATTGTTCAAAATGATAGGGATGTCAAAAAAATGTATGATGATGCTGAAGTGCACAGCATGCTAGATCTGTACAGCCTGGAAGAAGGCTTGACTGTTGACAAAGGTCTACTGACTGATTACTATACCAAGAACATGTGTTCTTATGATTCTGATGAGGAAGTAACCTCAAACATAACTAGCCCTAAAGATTATACTGCAATGAATTTTGCAGAACTTGTCGAATTGGAAAAAGAATAGATTGGAAAAAACCAGCAAGCATCAAAATTGGAAATTCACGGTGCTGGTTCGAAGAAAGTTGTTGATGCTGTGGTGTCACAGAAGAAGGATTGTGGTTCGACCAGCCACTAGAATGTCCCATTATTTAAGATGTCTTTCGTCTTTGTCAGTTTATTGAACTTCTCTTTTAACAATTTCGTGTGTTTTTATATTTGTAGTAATAAAATGACATCTTATGTGGCAAGTTAGAGTGTGTTATTATGTGGCACGGGTTCTAAAACTACGTAGTGTATACAGTTGAATATACATCTACCTATCTAACCCTGAAGATGTTTAACATAGTACACTTACGCATATATGAGGTGTCTACATCAGTAATTATGTTGCACGGGTTTTCACCGACGGCTGCTCTACCAGGGGATAGTGCTCTAATATATAGCATACTCTACCTATGTATACTACCTATGACTGAGATAGTAGGCTTATAGGGTTATGACACTAGTCATGGTATTGAATGCAACATACATAAATAATAAAGTTTCTGATTATACATATATATAGGCTTGAAGAACATAAAATTATGTAAAAGCAAAGCATCAAAATGAAATCATCCTCAGACCATTTAATTGTTTATTTTGTTTGTGATGGCGTGACTTATGGTGCTGTACTTCAGAACAATATTGCATACAGAGACCTAGTTCAGTACGCGAGGGAAAAGTTCGGCATCGACTATACATATGATATTTTTATATCATATCAAATGGGTTCAAACAATGTACGCATAGACGATGATAATGATGTGTTCTTCTTCACGCTAGAGGTATCTAAAACAATGCATACCACGTCTCATTGTTTATGCATTCAAAAGGTAAAACTTTCAACTTCAAAACCTATAGATCTAGATCTTAATTCCAGCCCTAATGTATTTCAAGATTAACAAAATATCATCAAAAAAGAAACAGTTTCAGTTCCTAAAAGAAACAGGTTACCTACAATTGATGATTCTGAATGGAAGAAAAATAATTTTACTTTTGCGCCCGAACCACCTGATGCACCAGAGCTTATCATCAAACCATCTAAAAACATAATTGAGAACAACAAAATCAAACGTATACTGGCTAAGGATGATGAATTTAACAGTAAAGAACATTGGATGGCGGTACTTGGTGAAATGGCACTTGATGAAGGTTTTGAGTTTAAACCAAGAAGATAAAATAAAGAGAGGTTAGATGTAATTTGCGTGAATAAAGAATGCAAATGGAAAATTATTTCATCTGAGTCTAAAACGAATGAGAAGTGGTTGTTAGGGACGGTCAATGATGTTCACACTTGTACAAGAACAAAAATAAATCCTAATCACTGTAATGCTACTAAAAAGTTGATAGGCTATCTAATCTCACCAAAGTTAAGAGATAATAGTCGTGTATACAAACCGCAAGACATAATGAAATATATGAACCTTGATTACAACATAAACATTACCTACAAAAAAGCATAGGGTGGAAAAAACTCGGCATTAGAACTTAACTATGGTGGCCATATAGAGTCATTCGCCTTGCTTCCTATTTATTTTTATAACTTAGAGTTGCGGAACCCGGGGACGGTAACACATATTGATACGGATGAGGAGGGAGGATTTAAACAGTGCTTTATAGCATTTGGTATTGCGGTAAACATTTTATTTATTTAACTATGATTATATGTTTTTAGGTATCCCAAATAATATTTTAATGGTATGAATAACATATTTTATATAATATACAGATTCAGAGTTTCTTAACAACCATGAGACCACTATTAATAACAAACT
The DNA here is from genome assembly GCA_025667525.1 of Glebionis coronaria. Classification (NCBI taxonomy): domain Eukaryota; kingdom Viridiplantae; phylum Streptophyta; class Magnoliopsida; order Asterales; family Asteraceae; genus Glebionis; species Glebionis coronaria. The sequence continues at coordinate 411,258,524 of CM046878.1, forward strand.
ACACATTTGAAAGGTACTTACAGAGGAACAAATCTGGTGCTGAATGGAATGGATGGAAACATTCAGATAATACCAATAGCTATAGGGGTGTCGCAAGGTGAGACTAGAGAGTCGTGGACATGGTTCTTGAGAAACATGAGGGAATGTATAGGCGACGTGCCAAATCTTGCAATCATATCAGATAGACACTCGACAATAGCACTGGCATGCAGAGATATATTTCCTGATGCATTTCATAGGTACTGTTGTAGGCACTTGGAAATGAATTGTAAATTGAAGAGCGAGAAGCTTAGGGCTAAATTCTGGAAGACATGCAAAGCCTACAGCCCCTAGAGTTTCAACGAGGCATTACCGACATACAGGCCTATAGACCCGATGATTACAGGAAACTTGAAGATGCTGGTTTTGAAAAATGGTCAAGGGCGATGTGCCCGGCTAATCGCTATAACTATATGACATCGAACAGCGCAGAGTCTATCAGTAATCTGTCAAGGCATGTTAGATATGCTCCGGTGACGAAGCTCATGGATTGGTTCAGGGGTCTACTACAAAAGTGGTATTGTTCTAGGCGTGAAAAATATAAAGGTTAATATTATTTAGATGCCATAGATTAAATTCAGTTATAATTTGAATATATACGTAACATTTTTATAAATCGTATTCCAGATACAAAGTTGAATATGATAAGTGATTGGGCTACAACAAAAGTCAAGAAGAGAATGGAAAAAGGATATAACTGGGAGGTGCTTGGGTGTCAAGTGGGAGTACTTTACCAAGTAGATGATCGACGAAATTTACAACAGGTAAATTTGACTGAGCGTACATGCACTTGTCGTAGATGGCAGCTATCGGGTATACCTTGCGCTCATGTTATAGCGGTTACTAGACATCTTGGATGTCCTGATTGTAGCGATTTAGTGTCATGGTTTCATAGAAAATCTGTTCTTTATGATACTTACAAAGAATTGATGTATCCTGTCGGGGAACCACACGAGTGGATCGTACCAGATGGACTTGAAGTTGTAAAATCACCAAATATGGACATTCGACAATCTGGTAGGCCAAAAAACAAAGGAAGGATAAAATCCAAAGGTGGGGCAGAATGTTCAAGATGCGGAAAGACTCGACACCAAAGGACTGCTTTCCATGAACCCCTTGCAAATAATGATGTGAGTGCGATTATGTTAATATTGTTATTTTTTTGTTAAAAGTTCACTAATATATACAATATGTTAGGGTGGTCTTTTTCCAAGCTCAAACATATGGAGAGACCTGCAGGGACGACCAGTGCCTGTTACTGTAAATCAGGTGATGGTTAACCAATTTTACTTTGGAGACAGCTCTAGAGGCCCAAACCAAGCAGTGGCCTTCATGATGAATCAATTTAACTTTGGAGAGGGAAGCTCACAACAAAATCAGGCAAGGTATGCATGGCCTCAATATGATTTTGGGGGGGGGGGATCACAAGACCCAGGTTTTGAATGGAATCATGTTAACCTGGCTGACCTTTGATAAACAAATGTTCAATGATTCATATGATGAAGATTAAGCATTTGGTAAAGATTATGAATTTGATGATGTTTACGCTTTTCGTATTTATTTCCGGACATTATTAACTATGGATATGATTATGTTAAAGTTTCTTGGTTTTGTATATGTATGCATGTTAATGATAGTCTAAGATAAAAAAATACAAATAACTTTAAAATAAAATATAAAATAGTAAATAAGTATACAATAATAGAGAATATGTCTTATAATAGATGGTGCACGGTTTCATAATAAGGATCGAATTGTTTTTGCAAACACCATACAGTAGATGATGGTATTTGTAAACAAGATACAAGTTCGAATAAGTTACAAAATATTCATAGCGACAACATTCTTGGGTCTTCAAATGCTAGGAACATACAAGGTTCATGGAGAAAACATTTTGTGATCAAAATAAAACCGAAGCATTTTTTCACGATAGGCAAGGTAGTTTGTATTGGATCATCAACTTTGTTCACTAGGATCCGATTTGCTAACCTAGCATTTAAAGACCCAAGTATTTAGGTGTTTTAATAAAACAAAATATTCTTGTAAAACACACTTAAAAGTAAGAATAAAACTGACCTGTATAGAAAAATGCAAAGAAACACTCCGCAATCAGCGTACAGACCACCCTGTTTTGGAACACGTTGAGCATGCTGAAAAGAAATAGTATAGGTAGAAGGGTTAATTCATTTCTTTTCAAACACATCGGTTTGTTTCATAATCAATGGTAGGTTATCCAGCAAACAGCTCCTCATCTTCAAATACCAGGGGCGGAATTCATCATGAAAGGTGGCTTGAGTGTCAAAGAATTTAACCAGTCCAGTCCAGATTTCAAACACTGCCAGAGACCAGTGAGAAGATGGTTCGTTGATGGAAATAAAGACCTGTAAATAATGTCCATGAAATGATTCACCAAAACAAAAATATAAATCAGCTTTCGTTTTATGAAAAAAAAATGTATTGTACTTACCCGTTCAACATCTTTCCATGCCAAAGGGTAAAGTTGTGTGTCAGCGTAAAAGATTGGTAAAGATCCTTGAAGAAGAAGTGCCATAAAATAACAGCTAACCATAGACCAATTCATGTCGCTCGTTCGGGTGTACCACATGTACATGATCCAAAGGTCAATGTGGTATTTCAGAAACGAAAATAATTATAATGATTAGAGGGATTGTAATGTTTTAAAAATTAATAATATAGGAACACCTACAGAAAGGTCAATTTTGTTTACCTCGTCTAGTAGCCATCCTTGGCGTTTGTCATCAAGAGCACATAAAGCTAGCCAAAATCTTTTGTCGACTATAATATCATTGCACCAAGGGAATTTGCAACGGCCTACGACATCCCTATTCAGAAACTCTTCCATTTCATTTACTCAAGTAAATTCTGTCGATTCTTTTGAATGGCCGTTTGAGATCCTGTATAATATAAAAAAAAATATTAAAAAAAAATTAATCTAAAAAACAATTACTTGAATATCTATATAAAAGGTAGACACCTCTGTCCAAGGTTTTAGTTCCTTGCACTTTTCAATCATTTTTGAATTCAATACATTCTTTTGGTTGGCCAGTTGCTCCATGGTAGGAATTTTACGAGTTCTATCAAAAGGCTCAAATGGGGTCCTGATGACATCGACATACTTCCTTTTATTGTTTTCACAATATTTAAGGGTTGCCTTCATATGGGTTGATGAAGTATTTCCTCCAGTTGACCATTTGTAGTGGGACTCATTCTCCATTTGCTTATTCAACCTGTTCTGCCTATGATTGTTAAGCCTTTGAATCTCAGACTGTATCATGTGTCCTTCCTCTTTTGAAGCACGATCCTTTTGCCTCTGCTCACACAAACGAATAAAATGATCATCTGGCTTAGAAATGCTTAGGTGTTCTAATTGCTGTAAAATGAATAAAACAATAGTGAGAGAGCTATTGTGACTACATCCAAACATTATCGTACCTCACAGTTATCTTCAACTTGTATAGATTGAGATAAGTTGGACAATCCATTTAACAGAGCTATTGTGGCTTCATCCTCTAGAACATTAGATTTCTGGGTAGTTTCAAACATTCTCTTCAAATCATCTTCTCTTGAAACAGTAAACATCTGACGAATCACAAAAATAATTAGAAAGCAAAATAAAATGTGGAAAACTAAGATAGTTGAAATAACATTGGTGGAAATAATTAACCTGTATAATAGATTCCAATTTAAATATTCGGCCTCTCAAAGTCTTAACATCTGTAGGTAGAGTCATCAAACTTTCACATATTGCTTCAAGATTTATAAGACGGTCGACTAATGTACTATCTTCAACCTTGTCTTTACCACGAGAAAAATTAACATCCGCACCACTTTGTTTGTTAGCCATACGGGTAGCATCTCTTTTTTTTTTCAGATATTCAGCATATAGACCACCAACAGAAACAGGAGGAGTCCTTGGTGCATACCACAAAAAAAATCATGGCTATGTATGTACCATAAGGACTGCCATTCAGATTTAGTAGGGTGTATTTCAATTGGAGCGTTGACAAATAAATCACCAAAATTATCCAAGATATTAAATTCAAGCTTCTTAGACCATGAGACTGCTCTTGGGATCATGTCTACAAACTTGGACCACCAGCGAGTGGCATCACTAGAAGACTCTATAATCCATATCTAACAAATGAGGTAAATACATTTTTTAAAACTTTTGATAAAACAATGAATAAAATTTATATACGTGGAAGTACAAACCTTGAATGCGAAAAGAAAACCAGACAATGAATAGCTAGGGACATATTTGCTGCTTTTCCTCAGCCCATTAATGTGTTCACTCTTATGATTCCCAGCAACATTTCTAATGGCATCATAAAGCTGCCTCCAAATGTGCTCACCCCATGGAAACGAGTTCCAACAATCAAGACGTTCAACTATCCTAAGAAATACATCATCCACCACATCTACCAAATCCCGTTCCATGAAAATAACCTCCAAAGTTAACAAAAGACATATACGGATGACATCTTGATCAGAAGCTTTATACCATTTTTCTTCATCCTCCAGAAAAGCTAATAAATCAATAATTGGAACATCATAGCCTATCTTTTGAGGAAATAAACGGTTACGAAAGGGGATATCACCATTCCTGAATTGACGGAAGCTACGTGGGCCAAATTGAAAGCCAGTGACTATGCAAAACTCACGACGGCCAAAATGGAGACTATGTCCATTAACAGAGTATATGAGTGGTAAGTCTTAGCTATCATCATTAGAATGGTGTTGTTTTTTAAGCATGTAATGAATCATGCCATCATCATTATCAAAACAGGTTACATCAAGCCATGGTCCAAAACATGTTGCTTAAAAGAGAGCACGACGCTCTAAATTGAGACGATCTTCGATTAACTTGAAGTAATGTAGCTGATAGGTGTGAAAACACCTATCCTTTTACCACTTAAAACAATTAAAAACGAGACCGTAACGTGTATTTTATGTCGTAAATGTCAGAATTATGCGTGGTTTGTGTTTTTGTTGTGTTTTAGAATCAAAATATGAAAAAGGAAGAAAACACGGGCTTTCACAGGCTTTTATTAAAAAAAGACAAAAGACAAGTCAGAAGATCAAAAGTGCAAGAAGAACGGAAGTCAAAGGCCTATTCTGAAGATTTATCGAAGAAAAAGTCTAAAGACGAAAGTTTAACAAAGTCGAAGAAACAAGTCTACTAAAAAGAAGAAAATTAGAAGACGAGATCATTTGCCCTTCGACTAATCCCGAGACAAAGTCAAGAAAGACGCGTTATTTAAAAGACGTGAAGACAAAGAAAGAAAGAGAGAAGAAACAAGCACCACAACCTCCTCCTCCTATAAATACTCTCCTCATTCATTTTGGGAGGAGTTAGTTAATTTTCATTTTTTAGTTTTTTGTATTTTTATCACTTTCTCTCTCTAGTTTTTCTCTCTCTAGTTTTACTTAATCTTTCATTTGTATTTTGGATCTTAATCTTTTATATAATCAAGCTTTTAATAATCTCTCATTCTACCTTTCTTAATAATCTATGGTTTTGTTTTGATAATCATGTAGTGGATGTGATTTGGTTGATTTTGGTGTGTTTGGCTTATTGATAATAAGTTGATTTTGATTAGTTAATATTTTTATAAAAAAGTGCTTTTTGATATCTAGCTTATTTAGTGTTTTAAAAGTTTTTAAATTCTAGCTTATTTACTTTTTCTTAAAATCCTTTTGGTTAAGTTTTTGGTAAAGTGCTTATTGATTTTTGGCTTATTTCTTTTTTGCTCAAGTTTTCTTATACGGAATATCTTTATATCCCTAATTCCGGATAAGGGTTTTTAATCCCCTTTTGCGGATAAGCCCCCCCGTTATGTTTTACGGATAAGCATTCGTAAACCCATTTTCTGGATAAGGGTCCTTAATCCTTTTTTCCGGATAAGCCCAGTTATTCCCGTTTTCCGGATAAGCCTTAAAACCACCAAATCCGGATAACGTTTTCCGGATAAGCCCAGAAATAACGTTTTGCGGATAAGTATTTTAGAATTCCGGATAAGTTTTTTATCCTGTTTTCCGGATAAGGGCCACGAGACATATTGCGGATAAGTGCTTTTTGCGGATAAGCCTTTTTACTTTCAGATTCCGGATAAGCTTGCTAAAGACGTATTCTGGATAAGCAAGTGTAGATGGATTCCAGATAAGGCTGCAAACACGGATTCCGGATTAGCTTTTTGTTTTAAGTTTCAGTATCATTTTCTCGCAAATCAAGGTTAGATCATTTTACTTTATTCTTGTCTTGTCATTTACTTAATTTATTGTTTATCTCCCGATTAGAAATAGATAATCCAAAGCTCCCCCTTTTAATGACCAAGAACAATAATTCCACTTTGAATCGTGATCAATTCGAAGAGACACCAAGAACGAAACAACCACAAGGACACAATTGCAATCGAGTACGAACAAAACGAACAAAGATCTTGCAAAATCTTTTATTAACCTTGCAAAGCCATGTATCAAATGGCGCCGCTGCCGGCTCTTTTCTTAAGGATTAACGGTTTTTTGTGAGAAAAATTTGATTTTGGGATCCGTTCTTTCGGGAACGTTATTTTCAGCGCATAAAAATGTCAAAAATCCTAAAAATATAAAATTTTCAAAAATCCAAAAAAATTAAAAAACATGCAAAAACCAAAAATATTTTGTTGCATCTTCTTTTTAGTGTATACGTACTCGATCACACAAGAAAAAATCCATTCAAGCTCCTATCATTCAACCTCCGGTTGTCGAGCCTCCTATTGTTAACACAATGGATAACCGTCCAATGATCGAGCTTTTGCAAGCACACGTAGAGGGCAACACTGATGCTATTGTCATACCTGAGATTGGAGCCAATAACTTTGAGCTCAAATCCGGCTTCATTCAAATGGTCTCTGCTCAACCCTTCTTGGGACGTACACTTGATGACCCTCATTGTAAAACCCGTAAAAACAAGGCCATAATTTAATTCTACTTCAATTATTTTGAAGTATTTTCTAACGTTAAATATTATTATGTTTAACGGTTTAAGTTGAAAACGATATTAAATATTATATTTTAATATTTTGACGAGTAACGAGGACTACTAGTGATCGCGATACCGACGGATGCCTAAAATTTTTATATTTTATTATCGATCGTTTCGATATTTAATACATTCGACGATATCGTTTTAATTACGTATCGAGTCGTTATATTATTATTTTTCGTGTGCGTTTAAACTTTTTAGTATTTTTACGAAACCCGAGTCTCGTAAATATTTCAAAATTTACAATTTACATTTTCTACCCTTTTAAACTATTTTATTCTATTTTGGACCAAAACTATCACAAATTGGCAAAACTACCCTAACCTTACACTATATAAATTTTTTCCACTATCTCATTTCATTTAAAAATTCATTAAACAAAATCACCATTCTTCTTCCTCCTCTTTCTTTTTAGCCTACACCACAACACAAGAAAATCATCAAAAATTTTGATGATCAACTTTGATCCATCCAAAAACAAAACAAGTCCCATCTTTAGAATTGAAAGAGGATTCTTTTGGTACCATTTTCATCAACATGCATGAACTTTGAAATTTTGATCAAGAATCTTGGTGAGTAAAGTTGTTAGATGATGTTGCATGTGATTATCTAGTGATAATCATGTGTATATCATGTTATTTTTGTAAAGAAAATATATTTTTGATTTTGGGTTTTTGATTTAGATGATGATACAAGTGTTAGGATTAGATTGTGATGATATTAGAATGTTAGAATGATGATAAAAGTTGTTAGTTTTGATCAAAAACTTAATTTTGTATGGTTTTTAAATGGCCAATTTTAGGCAGTAGGTTTAGAGGCATTTTCGGAAATCTTAAGTCTGAAAATAGGTTGATATTATGGGATTATGTTGTAGATAATTTCGTTAGCTTCGATTTGATATAAAGTAGGCCTTCCAACTCCAAACGAGGTGGAAGATACACTAGTTTGATTTTCGTGTACCGGGAGACGAGTGTCGACACAATCCGAAAATTGTTGTCGATATTTGGATCGAATCTCGGGGACTATAAAATGAGTTTCAAAATGATTCAAGGGCTGTTCTCAGGCTCCAAGTTTAGCATTTTGAGTCTATTTTTAGAATCAAGTGGCGGTTTTACAAATGGAGTTGTTTAGAATGGTCAAAATGGTTTCGTAAGTCAAGGTCGCTAAACTGTCCGGATTTTGTGATTCAAAGATGAGTCGGGCAGGGAACTTTAGAAGTAAAATCTCTTAATGGGCTCTTGGGAGGACTTTCTACATATAGTAAGTAAGTTCTCTGAGTAGTATCATAAAAAGTTGATATGTTTAAGTATGGGAAAACGGCTTGGACATTCGGTATGTTCCAGCAGATTTTTATTAAAGACATAGAATAATAAAATGAATATATAGGAGAGTGTAATAGTATCACTTGTATCGTTTTCTCTCGAGTTTGTCGTGATTATATGAGTCGAGTTTTATATTCTTATGTATGGTTTATTTCTCGAGTCTATTATTAATGAACGCACCTCATTTGATAGGTTGTGGTTCTCGTGTTTGAAAGGCATCATCTATCGTCGGCGATCGTCTCATTACCACTATCGGCTAAGGTGAGTCTATAGCCTCGCTTTATACTAGTTATTAAATGATTTTAAACCCGCGAGGGGGAATACATGTTTTATAAACTTAGAACACAAGATTTTTATGGTATGCTTTGTCCCTTTATGAATGGACCCGTGGTTGCCTTTAAATTGCATTAAGTGATTGCCTTTGTTAAAACCTCAATTATGGACCGTTAATTAACCTATGATGGGTTAACCGCTAGTACAATTAATAGATCTATGGGGGAAGCCGCCCCGGTTCAGTTTTTATGGACTTGTCATAGAAGCTTAGGCCCGACCTCCACACTGTTTGGACATATTGTATTGAGAAGTCAGGTATACGGCAATGTACCAAAAATCTAGAGGTAACCGACAATTAATAAATCTCTCGTCTTATTAGACTGATATGGGAGTGTTTAAGGGCTCGGTTCCATGAGCTTATTGCAATTTATGCTATATACAATTATCATTGTTGATGCAAATTATTATCTGATGCTTATAAGCATGCCACAAACTTATAATCTTTCCTTGTGTTCAAATTGATTTCATAAACCTATAGATTCACTCGGCATTTTTGCTGATTGTTTTACTCACATGTATTTCAGGTAATCAAGAAGTGGAAGCTTGGAGGTCACGGGAATGATGTTGTGCACTACTTTTGTTGTTCAAACTCTTTGATTTATTTATCGTTCCATTTTTAAAACAAACTAATATGTTGTTTTAACTTATCTTTTGGTAACGATTACTTGGGACTACGCTACTCTGATAAATGTTTTAGGAACGATAAATTTGAAACGTCTCTTTTCGAGTCGTTCTTTATAAATTATGTGTTGTTGTATCATTGTTTAGCACCCAAAGATGTATTCCGCTGCGTGTAAATTTGGGGGTGTTAAAGATTGGTACCAGAGCCATGAGTTATAGAGAACTAGGTCTTTTTCTAAAAACCTAAACTATAACTGTCGGTTTTATTTTTCAAAGAGTCGGTGCACATGATTTCGCGTGACTTCAGGTTCAAGCTACTTCTTGGATTACCACTTTAGTATACGCTATTACGTATAACTTATTGCCAACTATTTATAAATAAATACTATGATCCATTTATTGATATATATTTATATCTAGGATCCCTTTATCGATATATATTTATGTCGTTAAACTTTTCGATAAAAGTTTATCATTTATTAATGATTAACTTAAATAAATACAATGAATTTTAAGATCTTTCTGTATTTATTTTTGAAGTATTTAAATTGCTTTTATTGCAAATTTTATATTATGACCTTACATACCTTCATCTGCACGCGTTACTTTCATTGTTTAACCCTTTGAGATATCTATATAGATATCCAAATCGCTTTCCGGCTGTTTGTGCTTGGACGCCTTGAAACGTAGTCTCTAGACCATTGTGTAGCTCAATGTGTCCTTGGAATAGACTAACCGCTATCGTGTGAGTCATACATTTGAAACATTTCTTAAAATAGTGTTGAATAATACCATGGTTTTTCATAATATTTTGTTGATTTTTATTATCGTTTTACACGACATGCGAATATTTAATTCGTTGACATTTATATGTATCGACTCCGAAGTGTATTGTTCACTTATATCTCGGTAACGTCATCGTTATTTTATAAATCATCGTCTAGATTATGGCACTAGAATTGGAATACGATTTTACTATTATAAAATTGTATCATTTGTTTTTCATTAACGTTCTCGCTCCCGGAGTGTAGCATGTTAATGTTCTATTCTTTTCATGTTATGTTTTGTGTTTTTGGACAATCGTGGCACCAAGGAGGTTTGCCTACATTGCACCTTGAAACTTAAATTATGAACGTCATTCACCGTTTTGCTTCCTAAATTTTGTGTTGGATACCTTGAAGCATCTTTTGTCATTTTTTATACTATATTTTTATTTAATGCTCATATTGAGATTTATTTTTAATTGTTGTAAAATCCACAAGACATGTGAGTATATATAAATATTTTGAGCCGTTAGGAAGTGTCGAAAAATATATTTAATGGAGAAACTGCTGGGGCAGTATAAACAGGTCAAAACTTAAAAGTAAAACCTGCGTTTTAAAATAAAATAGTCAAACCTGCACAGAACTTGCAGGGGTATTTTGGTCATTTTACATTGGTTTTTAGGTCTCGAGTAAAACTAGAAAGTCGTCTGAAACGTCGTTTTGCATCAAAATGCTTTAGAATCCGAGTCTTGGAGATGTCGTTTATCGGGTCAATTAATCGGCTCATATTTAAAAAGTTAAATATGATTGAAAATTCACAACATGAGTTTTAAATGTTTCTAAGCTGTTTTGATTTTATTTGAGATCGTAAAATTTTAACAAATATTATTTTACAACTAACGAATACTAGTTGCATGTGAAAATGTTTAAAAATAGAAACAGTACAGGATTAGCAATTACCGGAATAATGGGGTAATTTGAAAACGAATAATATACTTTCTTAAAAGCATGTTGTGTCGAGTATCTTACATAGAATACACATGTGGATTGTTTTATTCTTTTCATATATATGACTCATTTGTCATTCGAGGTTGTTCTATTTTTATTTTCTTCTAACCTTCCACTGATTTGGGTTGAGTTTTGAATTTTTGCCTTCACATTCTTCGTCGATATTCTCATCACGTGTCTCATGGCGTTTTTGTCTAAATCTTATAACCTTTTGAAACATTAACAACCTGTAACCATTTCATTGATGGTTTTATGAGCTACTATTTGCCACTTTTTGCAAACCTTTGGCTACTTTATACGTTGTCATAATGTCACCTTATAAATAATTCTGATATTGTTTTACGATTATTTTCACCAATTGTTTTTACTTTGGTCTTAATACTTCTCGTAACATTAAAAGTTGCTTATTGAGTATCTCACAAATTACTTGTATCCTCTAAATTTATAAACTACTTTTAAATTCCATTTTACAAATGGCATGGTTTATATATAAACATAAGAAACGTAATACTCTTCGACGAAACTGAGCACTGCATTGCTAGCCCTAAATTATACATGGCCTGATCACCTATGTCTAATTTAGAAGGAGCCATGCTAGGCTGAATAGTAGTCACCTTAAAAATCTTGATAATAATCAACTTTTTACTTGTATTTATTATAAAGATAAATAAAATGAAATAAAGTGAAAAGAAGTTTTGAAAACCTTCATATCTTATGCAAGTAGCACAATTTCTATGCATCCACATATGTTTTCTTACCTTTTGTTAAACGAATTACGTGATTTTAAGTACGTTTTTACTCAACGATCGTTTTCTACTTGTTACTTCATCTTGTCTTATAACTGATTTCTTGTGAACGTTCGTCTAATTACTGACTGTTGGTAAATGACTTGAAAGTCTCGATGTTTTATCCTTCCTTCTCGTCCAATCTTCTTTATGCGACTGTGTAGATCTTTGGAATGTCTCCGCACGTGAATAATGAAATATCACTAGATTGATTTCCGTATATCCGGGATGACGTCCGTCACTCTCGTTTGTCTCAAAATCCACTCTTGTGAACCGTGCTTTGACTTCTCTCTTTAAACACTAACATCGTTCGTTTGATTTTTTTTACTTACAAGTGATTATTAGGAATTTCCTTTTATTAAAATTTTTGTATGTAACTTATTTCCGATTGTGTATCGACCACCGCTAAGTTAACGAGCTGATATTGGTGAACCATCGACCGCACTAACAAAACTGACAACTTGTTTAATCTATTATTTTTTGTCATCTTACCATCAACGCCTTTATTTTATTATTCTCTTTAAGAATTTATACGACATTTGCTTCGTCCCATTTTGTACCATTGATTTCGTACTAAGTGTTGACTATTATTTCCTGTATTCGTTTGTTATCTTGTCACATTTCGAAACCCGAATGTAACCCATATTTATTTTGGAATGATAAACACCTTTATGTATTCCTACAAAGTATTATAAAAAATTTTATGGAACTTGTCTACATTTTCTAATGATTTTCAATTATCGGAATAACCATCACAAGTAAAAGGTCAAATTTATACACCATATTTTGTATAACTAAAACTAATGTTTAAAATAAAATTATGTTCTACCTTTTGAACTAATTGACTTATCATACTTTACTTTTAATGTAATGAAATTACCGGTTTAATTTATATTCCTAAAAATGATTTAATTTGGAAATTATATTTTCTAATTGTAACCATCAATACGAATTTAATTAATAAATTCATGTCATTGTTTCAAAGTTTCTTAAGACGACCAAATAAATTTTGAAACTATTTTACTTCTATTTTTGATGTATCATCTTTATCAAGAAAGTACCTCAACTGAGTTTTAAGGTAATACCAAATCCGGGACGGATAATTGTGACAAATGTTATTTTAATGATAATGTATAATTCATTCTTCGCTCTCATTTTTCTAGTATTGTGAATAATTATGTTTTACGGTTACGTGAGTCGAGATCCCTCGTCGAACGTTAATCTTAAATCATTTTACCACATCTTGTTCGTTTATGCGTTTATTGAAGTCATTTTTATCTCGTTCTGTTCCTCGTATTGAAGATCACTATTTTATTCTGAGTTTAAAATGAATCTCGGGAAGCAGTGTATAAGAAGAAACGATAAGTGTCACCAGTATTTATGCGTGTACTTGTGGAATGATGGAGGACCGAATCTCTTAATGAATGTAGTTAATAAATTCGTTACAACCTCGAGGAGTATGTTGAAGCCGACACCGCAAGTGGAAAGACTCTGGAGATCAAGTGGTTATTATCAAGGGTTCGTTCAAGGTTTTCTCGATGATTAACGATGGAAATCTATACTTGATGTTTGTGTTCGACCTTTTCTTTTATGTACTTATATGGTGTGTGATCTAGTCAAATGATCGTAAGTTGTGAGAACTTGAGACTGCATCATCCGATGACGTCCGATCATGTAGAACACATATTATTTAATATCTTTTTGACTTTCAACGACGATGTTTATTGAGACTTTAATGCGCATTGGCGAAAGTGAGGTGAGTTGAGCGCCGGGACGTCGCTCCCTTAAGGTGGTGAGGATGTAAAACCCGTAAAAACAAGGTCATAATTTAATTCTACTTCAATTATTTTGAAGTATTTTCTAACGTTAAATATTATTATGTTTAACGGTTTAAGTTGAAACGATATTAAATATTATATTTTAATATTTTGACGAGTAACGAGGACTACTAGTGATCGCGATACCGACGGATGCCTAAAATTTGTATATTTTATTATCGATCGTTTCGATATTTAATACTTTCGACGATATCGTTTTAATTACGTATCGAGTCGTTATATTATTATTTTTCGTGTGCGTTTAAACTTTTTAGTATTTTTACGAAACCCGAGTCTCGTAAATATTTCAAAATTTACAATTTACATTTTCTACCCTTTTAAACTATTTTATTCTATTTTGGACCAAAACTATCACAAATTGGCAAAACTACCCTAACCTTACACTATATAAATTTTTTCCACTATCTCATTTCATTTAAAAATTCATTAAACAAAATCACCATTCTTCTTCCTCCTCTTTCTTTTTAGCCTACACCACAACACAAGAAAATCATCAAAAATTTTGATGATCAACTTTGATCCATCCAAAAACAAAACAAGTCCCATCTTTAGAATTGAAAGAGGATTCTTTTGGTACCATTTTCATCAACATGCATGAACTTTGAAATTTTGATCAAGAATCTTGGTGAGTAAAGTTGTTAGATGATGTTGCATGTGATTATCTAGTGATAATCATGTGTATATCATGTTATTTTTGTAAAGAAAATATATTTTTGATTTTGGGTTTTTGATTTAGATGATGATACAAGTGTTAGGATTAGATTGTGATGATATTAGAATGTTAGAATGATGATAAAAGTTGTTAGTTTTGATCAAAAACTTAATTTTGTATGGTTTTTAAATGGCCAATTTTAGGCAGTAGGTTTAGAGGCATTTTCGGAAATCTTAAGTCTGAAAATAGGTTGATATTATGGGATTATGTTGTAGAGAATTTCGTTAGCTTCGATTTGATATAAAGTAGGCCTTCCAACTCCAAACGAGGTGGAAGATACACTAGTTTGATTTTCGTGTACCGGGAGACGAGTGTCGACACAATCCGAAAATTGTTGTCGATATTTGGATCGAATCTCGGGGACTATAAAATGAGTTTCAAAATGATTCAAGGGCTGTTCTCAGGCTCCAAGTTTAGCATTTTGAGTCTATTTTTAGAATCAAGTGGCGGTTTTACAAATGGAGTTGTTTAGAATGGTCAAAATGGTTTCGTAAGTCAAGGTCGCTAAACTGTCCGGATTTTGTGATTCAAAGATGAGTCGGGCAGGGAACTTTAGAAGTAAAATCTTTTAATGGGCTCTTGGGAGGACTTTCTACATATAGTAAGTAAGTTCTCTGAGTAGTATCATAAAAAGTTGATATGTTTAAGTATGGGAAAACGGCTTGGACATTCGGTATGTTCCAGCAGATTTTTATTAAAGACATAGAATAATAAAATGAATATATAGGAGAGTGTAATAATATCACTTGTATCGTTTTCTCTCGAGTTTGTCGTGATTATATGAGTCGAGTTTTATATTCTTATGTATGGTTTATTTCTCGAGTCTATTATTAATGAACGCACCTCATTTGATAGGTTGCGGTTCTCGTGTTTGAAAGGCATCATCTATCGTCGGCGATCGTCTCATTACCACTATCGGCTAAGGTGAGTCTATAGCCTCGCTTTATACTAGTTATTAAATGATTTTAAACCCGCGAGGGGGAATACATGTTTTATAAACTTAGAACACAAGATTTTTATGGTATGCTTTGTCCCTTTATGAATGGACCCGTGGTTGCCTTTAAATTGCATTAAGTGATTGCCTTTGTTAAAACCTCAATTATGGACCGTTAATTAACCTATGATGGGTTAACCGCTAGTACAATTAATAGATCTATGGGGGAAGCCGCCCCGGTTCTGTTTTTGTGGACTTGTCATAGAAGCTTAGGCCCGACCTCCACACTGTTTGGACATATTGTATTGAGAAGTCAGGTATACGGCAATGTACCAAAAATCTAGAGGTAACCGACAATTAATAAATCTCTCGTCTTATTAGACTGATATGGGAGTGTTTAAGGGCTCGGTTCCATGAGCTTATTGCAATTTATGCTATATACAATTATCATTGTTGATGCAAATTATTATTTGATGCTTATAAGCATGCCACAAACTTATAATCTTTGCTTGTGTTCAAATTGATTTCATAAACCTATAGATTCACTCGGCATTTTTTACTGATTGTTTTACTCACATGTATTTCAGGTAATCAAGAAGTGGAAGCTTGGAGGTCACGGGAATGATGTTGTGCACTACTTTTGTTGTTCAAACTCTTTGATTTATTTATCGTTCCATTTTTAAAACAAACTAATATGTTGTTTTAACTTATCTTTTGGTAACGATTACTTGGGACTACGCTACTCTGATAAATGTTTTAGGAACGATAAATTTGAAACGTCTCTTTTCGAGTCGTTCTTTATAAATTATGTGTTGTTGTATCATTGTTTAGCACCCAAAGATGTATTCCGCTGCGTGTAAATTTGGGGGTGTTAAACTCATGACCATATCAAACGGTTCCTTCAACTCACTAATACGGTTAAATACAATGGGGTTCCACAAGAAGTAATTCGCTTGCAACTTTTTCCTTTCTCCTTAGAGGGACAAGCCCGTCATTGGCTTACAAAGGAACCGCCACAAAGTATTCTTACGTGGGCGGATTTAGAGACCAAATTCATCAACTACTTTTTCCCACCCTCACGTACTACCGCTTTGAGGAATGAAATCATTAACTTTGAACAAAGGTACGGTGAGACTTTTAGTGAATCTTGGGACCGTTTTAAGGAACTTTTAAGAAAATGCCCACAACATGATTTTACCAAAGTGCACCAAATTAACACTTTTTACAATGGTTTAAGCATGAATGACCAAGATTCACTAAATAGTGCCTCGGGGGGTAACATTTTTGTTAAGACTTCTAATACCGCGTGGGATATTATTGTGAATAAGTCGAGAGTGCAAACTAAGAGTGTTCGGACTAATGTGGCTAGTGCTAGTACTAGTGAGAGCGACAAGAGAATTGATAAGCTTACTTCGATTGTTGAAGCTCTTGCTTTACAAACCGCTAACAATGCCAAGACCAACAATGCACAAATTCATGCTTTGAATCAGTCATGCGAAATATGCGGGGGTCCTCACTCTTACAATCATTTTCCTTCCACACAAGACAATATTTGTGAAAACGTTAACGCGGCATACGGTAACTATTCTACGGGAGGCTATCCAGCTCGCCCTCAAGGAGACCGTAACTTGCTAAGTTATCGTTCTAACAACTATCTTTCACCACCTGGTTTTTCTCCTACAAACCAAAACCAACAACAAAACCTTAACCGAAACAATCTAAACCAACCTCGACCTTCCAACCAATTTACACCCCAAAGACAACCATATCCACCTCAAAACAATAATCACCTTTACCAACCCGCTCCATACCAACCACCTGCTTATCAAGCACCCCCTCCTACGTAACCCACTGTATTCAACCACGAGGTTGAAACGTACATGCGGACGAATGATGTGTTGGTGAAGAATCTTCAGACCCAGATTATTAACTTGAAGGGCGATATGACAAAACAAGGGAATGATCTTCGGAACGACATGTGAACCTCTTTGAGCAGCCGCACGAATGATTTACGTGATATGATGGCTTCGTTTTTCCAAAGTAATCAACCCTCTTCTTCGGGTACTCTTCCGAGTAACACCGTTGCTAACCCAAGAGGGGAGATGAAAGCAATCACTACTCGTAGTGGAAAAGGTTATACGGAACCCGAGCTTCCTACACCTACTCCCGTGATTGTGACTAAGGACAAAGAACAACCTACCCCAACCCCTTTACCTTCTAACCCCATTCCCCAACCACCCAAGGATGTGAGTGATCCTTCTATTCTACAGCCTTCCTCTTCATCCGATATACCTTATCCTTCAAGGTTGAGGAAAGAGAAGCTAAAGAGCAAGGATGATATTCAAGTTTCTAACTTTCTCAAAATCTTTAAACAATTGAATTTTAACATCTCCTTTGCTGAGGCTCTCGCTCACATACCTAAATATGCGAAGATGTTTAAAGATCTTCTTAGTGACAAGGAAAAGCTTCTTGACATTGCTCAGACTCAACTTAATGATAATTGCTCCGCGGTTATCTTAAGGAAATTGCCCACCAAACTTGGTGATCCGGGTCGCTTCTTAATTCCTTGCAACTTCCCGGGAGTAGAGAATTATATGGCCCTAGCCGATCTAGGTGCTAGTAAAAACTTAATGACTTTAAGTGTATGGAAACAATTATCTCTCCCCGAGCTAGTCCCTACCATAATGACTTTGGAATTGGCTAACCGAACAGTTGCTTATCCAGTGGGGATAGTCGAAGACGTCTTTTTTGGCGTTGACAAATTCACCTTCCCGGCGGATTTTGTTGTCGTTGACTACGAAATGGACCCTCGTGTTCCATTAATCGTTGGACGTCCATTCTTGAGGACCGGTCGCACTATCATTGATGTAGCCGCGGGCGAATTAATCATGAGAGTTGGTGACGATAAAATTGTCTTCAACATGGGTAAGATTTCTAAGCAACCTTATTCTTATGAGAGTGTTAATGCTATTGATGTTCTGGATGAGGTTTGTGAAGAACACTTTGATGATGCTTGCAAAAGTAGTCTTTCTTCTCTTCCCAATGTTGAGACAGTTGCCTCAATTACTCCGTCATTGACTCCTTTTGGAGAAAGTGACTTTCTTTTGGATGAATTTGAAGCTAGCTTAGGTACAATCGATCTTAAATATGATGATTCTCCCACTGATTGGGAAGAAGATATTCGTACCATTGAGAAACTTCTCAATGAGGACTCTTTCTCTCCTTCTTCTCCTAAAGAGGTGACTAATGATGATCCATCGTTAGTTACCCCATCTATTGAGGATCCTCCAACTCTTGAGCTTAAGGACTTACCCTCATCTCGAGTATGTTTTCTTAGAAGGCATTGATCAACTTCCCGTTATCATTGCTAAGGACTTAAAAGCCGATGAGAAGACTCGTCTCATTGAAGTTCTCAAGAAGCATAAAAAAGCTATCGCTTGGAAAATCTCCGATATTCGTGGAATTGATCTTCACTTTTGCACACATAAAATTCTAATGGAGGACGAATTTAAGCCCACTATTCAAAGCCAACGAAGGGTGAATCCTAAAATCCATGACGTTATCAAAAAGAGGTTGTCAAACTTCTTGATGCAGGCATGATTTACCCTATCTCGGATTCACCATGGGTTAGTCCGGTCCATTGTGTGCCTAAGAAAGGCGGAATCACCGTTGCGCCCAATGCAAACAACGAGTTGATTCTTACTCGTCTCATTACCGGGTGGAGAGTTTGTATAGACTATCGCAAACTTAATGATGCCACGATAAAGGATCATTTTCCCCTTCCTTTCATGGACCAAATGCTTGAACGTTTAACGGGTAATGAATATTACTGCTTTTTAGATGGTTTCTCGGGTTATTTCCAAATACCCGTCGATCCCCAAGATCAAGAGAAGACAACATTCACTTGTCCCTATGGCACATTTGCCTATAAAATAATGCCTTTTGGCTTATGCAATGCTCCCGAGACTTTCCAAAGGTGCATGTTGGCTATCTTTGATGACATGGTTGAGTGATATGAGCTTAATTACTCATATCATTTGTTGCTTAAAACATTGAAATATTGCACATAATGTATCATATATGTCTTGGATATGCATGTTTCTTGTTTTCATGTGTGTAGGTACCAAGTTCATGAAAACCAACGAAAACCGACACGAGTTTGATGCTAAAGATCATAGAATCCAAAATCGAGCTCTACTTTAGCGAATTTCATCATTTGTCAAGTATTTTGGTCAAGTGGGTCCCACATTGGAGCAATTGGGCTTAAAAGCCCAATTTTGGACATAAGATGAATTAATTTGGGAACAAGCCCAAGTACTGGCCCAATATGGAAAATTTGATACACGGCTTGACATGTTTTCACTACTTGGGCCAAAAGCCCAAGTCAATGAAATAAAACGAATGAAAGTGCAAGTTGTTGGGCCTAGGGTTTGCTTGGTGTTGACACAGTTTAAAACTTGCACGTTTTTTATTTCACTCACTCCTATTATATAATAAACCAATCTATGTTACCCACCCCACTTGTTTTACCCACACGTCACACCCATTAAAACCCACTCGTTTCATTCTCTCACAAAAATAAAATAACTTCGATGATAACTATGTATCATCTTCCCCAACCTTTCTTTTACCCCAAACCAGTAAAAATCCCACTGTTCATTAACCCTAGATGGGTAAATAATGAGAGTTACATGGGGCTTTTCATATATTCAGTTAATTGACACCAAGGGGAATAAAAGCCCCTTGGTTTAAGGAAGAGAAGAGATGGATTGAGAGTGCTACGTGGCCGTTTCTTATTGGATGCTACACATCACATCTCAAAATCCACCAATCAAATCCCAAAGAAGAAGCACAACTAGCACACGGATGCCACGTTGGCGATCCGTGTGCTATTTGGAATCATCACAGCCATCCATTTGAAGAAAGAGAAAGAAATTAGAGATCAAAGGACAAGATTAGAATGGAATATTCTTCTCAAGATCCGAATATCCGCTTACCAACAGGCCTGGGAGGCTATAAAAACCCCTATTATTTTCATTGTAATCATCCTTTACTTTTTATTTAATATTATGCTGTTAAATTAGTGGTAGGATTAATGTTGTATTTCTTTTAACAAATCTTGTATTAAATTTGGTTATTAATAAAATCAGTCAGTTATTTCAATTGGTGCATCGTTTTACTTTCTCTTTACTGCTTTTTACAAGTTAATCTTATTACTGCTTCAAAAGTATAATATTTGTGGATGATGAAAATAAGCTAATTAATAGCTTTATTTTTGTTATTAAAAGTAAAAAGGATTAAAAGAACTCTTCCCCACTGGAAAAGTTATATACGAATCTGTTTGGTTCAATGGAGGTTGTTTGGAGTTTGTTTGAAGGTTACTGTGTTCGTGGTATTGTTTGATGGTTAATGGTGGTCGATTTGGTTAAGTTGGCTCAGCGCTACACTTCATCTCAAAGGATAACGTCAAAAGGTTCTAAATCCTTTTAATTTCTTGTCATTAATTAGTTTTGTTTTAATCTGTGTAGTTTCGTTATGATAAAATGTTTGTTTGAATTTTAGAGAACTGATGACAAGTTTAAATTATTTAATTGTTTTATTCAGTAGTTTAATTAAAACTGTATGAGTAAGCTATTTGATTTGTTAACTGCAGTTTGGATTTATAAAGGTTTTTTTAAGTCTTTGTTTGGCCACTTTATTAGTACTGCTTAAATTGTTTTTGAAATAATCTGATCTGCTTAAATCAGTGTATGTATGTTACTGATTATCTTTCTTATGATCTGTTAAAGTGTAAGTATTCAGGTTTGAAGGATTGCTTAAGTCATAATTGCCTTAACTGTTTTATTAGTTTTAAGTTGGATAATAAAGGTATGCTGTGTAGTTTATTTCAGTTAGATCAGTAAGATATCAGATTGGTGTTCTGCTAGTTTTAAATTAGATTTTCGGGTGAAAGTTTGCTGAGAGTTTCATAAGAATGTACCAGTTAAGTGTAAGTTTAAGATTTAATGCTTATTTGAGCTGATTTATATGTCCAGTAATGTCTGGTTTGTGCTAAATGTTGATTTTGTTAAACTCAGTTTGAATTTGTTATGGATTGTTGAATTTAACATTCTGCTTAATTGAAATTGTTATTGTATAACTGATTTTGCATAGGCGATTAATCTGCTATATTGTGTTTCCTCAGACTCATCAGATTCACCTTTTCTGATAAGTTCTCAAAAGTTGTGACCTCATGACTTATCATAATAAGCTCAATAAGTCAATCCTGTGACTTCTTTTCTTGTTCTATCAAAAAGGAATTAAAATCCAAAAATAATGTCTCGTGGGGGTTTCGAACTCGAGACCTCCTGCCTATAGGTCCTGCGTGTTTACCACTTGAGCCAAGGGCTCTTTTGTTTATTTAATCTGTTATCTCTTTTTTTATATTGAATTCTTCTTTTGCAGATTTATTACGTTTTAATTTCTTTGAAATTGTTTTCAACCATTTTCTTTAATTAAAGTTTTTATCAAAAATTTGTAGTGGAATAAAAATAATAAATAAAATATAATAAATAGAATATAATAAAATAAAATAAAAAAATATAAATATAAAAAAAATGTTTTTATTTAAAAAGTTTAATTAGTTTAAATTTTAATTAGATAGATTTTTATAACTTTAGATTTTAATAAATATAGTTTTGAAATAGATTTATTTTTAGAGTATTTCTTAATAAGGTAAATTAGTGCTTATAAGTTTAGTTAGAATTTTAAATAGATTTAAAGTTGTAGTTTTTAAATAGACTAATTTTTTATAGAATATTATATTGGTTTTTAAAATAGTTTTTTAATTTTAAGTAATTAATAGTTTGTAGAATTTTAAATAGGCGGGGTTTACGATTCATGCACTTTAGGATAATTTTAAATAGCTTAAAATTTGTAGATTTTAATTTGTAGTTTAAAAATCACGAACCAATTCAAATCGATTGTCCAAATCAAAACAAAACGTCTCAAATTCATAAGATCTTCGTGTACAACGAACTCGACTCACTCACGTGTTTAATTGAATTCGTCATTGGTATTATTAGACTATTACTTTTTCCTAAAGGTAATTTTCTAATTTACCCTATAACGTATATCAAATTATCACATATACTATCCACGACACATCATTGAGCAAACCATGGAAGTCTTCATGGATGATTTCTCGGTCTTCGGGGACTCATTCTCTTCTTGCCTTGCCAATTTAGAACGTATGCTTAAGCGGTGTGAAGACACTCGCCTTGTTCTAAATTGGGAAAAATGCCATTTTATGGTAAAAGAAGGCATTGTGCTTGGACATAAAATCTCAAAATCCGGTCTTGAATTAGACCGTGCTAAAGTGGATGTCATAGCCAAATTACCTCCACCTTCAACCGTGAAGGGTGTGAGAATTTTTCTCGATCATGCGGGCTTCTATCATCGATTTATCCAAGATTTTTCTAAAATCTCTCGCCCGATGACCCACCTCTTAGAAAAAGATACTCTATTATCTTTTCTAAAGAGTGTATTGAAGCATTCAATCTTCTTAAGGACAAGCTAACTAAGGCACCGGTCTTGGTCACCCCTAATTGGGAGCTACCTTTCGAGTTGATGTACGATGCTAGCGATTTTGCTATTGGAGTGGTTTTGGGACAAAGGATCAACAAATATTTCCAACCGATCTATTACGCTAGCAAAACAATGACCGGGGCTCAATTGCATTATACGACAACCGAAAAAGAGCTTTTAGCTGTTGTCTATGCCTTTGAAAAATTTCGCCCCTATCTTGTTTTATCTACCACCATCGTATACACGGACCATTCCGCGTTGAAGTACTTGTTGACAAAGCAAGATTCTAAGCCAAGACTTCTTCGTTGGCTTTTACTCCTTCAAGAATTTAAAATTGAAATTCGTGACAAGAAGGGAGTCGAAAACCTAGCCGCGGATCATCTAAGTAGACTTGAGGATCCTTATCAAGGGGATCATCCGAATCAAGAGATCAATGACTCTTTTCCCCTTGAGGCCTTAATGTCGATCCACTCCAATCTTGATGACATCCCGTGGTTTGCGGACATTGCAAACTACTTAGCGGGTGGTGTTCTCATTCAAGGGTTAACATCCCAACAAAAGAAGAAGTTCTTTAAAGATGTTAAGACTTACTTTTGGGATGACCCTTTTCTCTTCAAACAATGCGCTGATTTGATTATTCGTAGGTGTGTTGACGGACCTGCAGCTTTAGACATTCTCGAAGCTTGCCACAAAGGACCCACCGGTGGTCACTTTGGTCCCAACTACACCGCGAATAAAGTGTTTGATTCGGGATTTTATTGGCCCACCATTTATCGTGACGCTCACGAAATGGTTAAAAATTGTGATTCTTGCCAAAGTCAAGGCAAGATCACACATAAAGATGAGATGCCTCAAAATTTCATTCAAGAATGTGAAATCTTTGATGTATGGGGCATCGACTTTATGGGGCCATTACCTTCTTCTAAAGGAAACAAATACATCCTTGTAGTCGTTGACTACGTTTCGAAATGGGTTGAAGCAAAAGCCTTACCCACTAACGATGCGAGGGTGGTTGTTAACTTTTTGAAACAACTATTCGCTAGATTCGGTGTGCCTCTTGCTATAATTAGTGATCGCGAGACTCATTTTTGCAACGATCAATTCGCAAGAGTCATGGCTAAGTATGGTGTCAATCACCGTCTTTCCACCATGTATCATCCACAAACTAATGGGCAAGCCGAGATCTCAAACCGAGGGCTAAAGCGAATATTGGAGCGAACTGTGGGAGAGCATCGTCCCTCATGGGCCGATAAACTTGATGATGCTCTGTGGGCTTTCCGTACTACATATAAGACACCGATTGGTTGTACACCTTATCGTCTTGTGCACGGGAAATCATGGCAACTCCCAATTGAGTTGGAGCACAAGGCTTATTGGGCCTTGAAATGGGCTAATTTTGATATCAATAAAGCCAGTGACTTGAGAAAAATCCAACTCAATGAGTTAAATGAACTTAGGAATGAAGCTTATGAGAATTCATTGCTCCATAAGGAGAAGACCAAGCTCATTCATGATGCTAAGATCAAGAACCGAGAGTTCAAAATCGGTGATAAAGTTTTACTCTTTAACTCTCGGTTGAAAATCTTTTCGGGAAAACTGAAATCTCGTTGGTCCAGCCCATTCACCATTGCTCAAATTTTTCTATATGGTACTGTTGAGCTCGCTCAACCCAATGGCCCAAATTTCAAGGTGAATGGTTAACGAGTGAAGTTGTACTTTGGAGAGGACATCTCTCATGAGATGATTCCATCCCTCTCCACCTTTCCTTTGAATTAATTCGGGACCGAGTCAGGCTCGTGACTCGGTTAACAAAAACAAGCGCTCCTCGGGAGGCAACCCGAGTTTCTATCCTTCCTTTCCCGTTTTTCACCATAAGTGTAGGGGGAGCTAGTAGGTGTTTGTTGCTTTGTTTCTTATCATGTGCAGGGATTAGAACTTTCAAAGAAGCACTTTTGATGACTTTTGATGACCCGTGATCCCGTGTACCCGTCTTCCCGGTTTTATCCTAAACTCTCGTGATTCAATATTCCATATCTTATATGTTAACATTGAAATCACTTTAGTTGTCCTCTCCTTAACAAGATTTAAACAATGGGCACAATGTCCTAAGTGTAGGGGAGTTTACTCCCACATGCTTAAACATTAAGGACAATGTTTATATCTAGTGTAGGGGGACTTCTATCGAAGTTAAGTGGGTTTTTCCATGAATTTGACCTCATTTTAATCGGAAAATCGATTTTCGGCATTTTTAAATTTTTTAATCTATTTTGGCCTAGTAGTATTTTTCTTTTATTTTTATTTATCTCTTTTCCATTGTCACCACTATCGTATGTATATATTCCATTTCTAGAATAAAGTCAATAAGGAAAAACAATGAATAAATAAGTGGTTTTAGCAAGTTTAGATGTCTTAGATATATTAGGCCCGTCGTGAATATTTTGACTCAACCCGAGTTTACTTATTCAAGTTACTCTAGCTAGTATCCTTAACCATGTATACCTTAATTGGTTTATTAGGCTAAGTATCCACGAGTCTCATTACTTGAGATTTTAAATTGTGGAGGACGAGAGATGATAGAGTCAATCATAAGTTGGTATTCTTTCATAAACTTATGCGAGTTAGTTATGAGCTTTTTCTCCCATCACTTGTAAATCAATAATTGCAATAAGTAAGGTCGTACGATTTGAAAAATTACTTAGCTTCAAGCCCAAGATCGTTAAAAGTTTCTCGGTATTAATTAGAGTTAATAGCCAAGGCATAACTTATTGAAACGGGACGCGAATATTGGCGAGTCCAAAAAGGCCCTAACAAGGCATGAGGGCTCCATTTTGTTGCTAAAGATCCAAGATGATGTGAAGTATCATTATTCCAAAATCAATATGAAGGATCAAGACACATAACGAAAAGCAATCACTCCCAAAAAGACCATGGAGAAATCTATCTGAAAAGACCCTAACAAGGTATGAGGATAAAAAGATCCATGTCCGAAAAGGAGGCGGATCGTTGTATATCAAAATCCCAAATAAGGATTGAAGAAATAATGAAGAAGTCGTGGTCAACATTTGAAGAATATCTCAACTACTCCAAGTGAAGATATAAACTATATACGAAGAGAAGAACATAATTTCAAGATCATCTTCTCAAGATTTGAAGTATGAAGTAAATGCCAAATATCAGTCTGAGAAAGGTCTCAAATCGTGAAATGATTTATGCCAAGATATGAACTTTATGAGGTTTCTAGAAACAGGTTTAAAAGATTTTTTCCTTTAGCTAACTATGGATTAGATCGTCCTACTTTATTTTCAGCCTTAATAAACTATCGAAATAAGTCAACAATGCATCCTCGTGATCAATCAAGACAACAATAAAATATAAGAGATACACCTAGGAATAAGGGAGTCTAAGTGAATATTTAAACCGCATGAGTAAGTGTTAGTTGTGCTAACTTGTAATTACAATGATCTCGTTTTTAAGCTTGGCATGGGGAACGTGAAACTTGAGGATGACTAGTATTCATGACACCAAAGCCCTAATGTAAGTCTTAGATTTCTTCACAAGTTTCTTCCATCAAACATTTTCAAGTAAATAAATAAAGTGGAAATTGCTTTATCTTTTGTTTCCTTGATTAAAGTTTTATTGTTTCATCGTTATTTAGTTTAGTAGTAATAGTATATCTTATAGAGGCTAAGGTAGGTTGATTATGATGGAGAATGTAAACTTGCTTTGAAGCTAATGCATTACATGAGGTCATGGCAATGGTCAAGTGTAGGGGATTTGATAGGTGTGAAAACACCCATCCTTTTACCACTTAAAACAATTAAAAACGAGACCGTAACGTGTATTTTATGTCGTAAATGTCAGAATTATGCGTGGTTTGTGTTTTTGTTGTGTTTTAGGATCAAAATATGAAAAGAAAGAAAACACGGGCTTTCATGGGCTTTTTTTGAAGAAAAAGACAAAAGACAAGTTAGAAGATCAAAAGTGCAAGAAGAACGGAAGTCAAAGGCCTATTCTGAAGATTTATCGAAGAAAAAGTCTAAAGACGGAAGTTTAACAAAGTCGAAGAAACAAGTCTACTAAAAAGAAGAAAATTAGAAGACGAGTTCATTTGCCCTTTGACTAATCCCGAGACAAAGTCGAGAAAGACGCGTTATTTAAAAGACGTGAAGACAAAGAAAGAAAGAGAGAAGAAACAAGCACCACAACCTCCTCCTCCTATAAATACTCTCCTCATTCATTTTGGGAGGAGTTAGTTAATTTTCATTTTTTAGTTTTTAGTATTTTTATCACTTTTTCTCTCTAGTTTTTCTCTCTCTAGTTTTACTTAATATTTCATTTGTATTTTGGATCTTAATCTTTTATATAATCAAGTTTTTAATAATCTCTCATTCTACCTTTCTTAATAATCTATGGTTTTGTTTTGATAATCATGTAGTGGATGTGATTTGGTTGATTTTGGTGTGTTTGGCTTATTGATAATAAGTTGATTTTGATTAGTTAATATTTTTATAAAAAAGTGCTTTTTGATATCTAGCTTATTTAGTGTTTTAAAAGTTTTTAAATTCTAGCTTATTTACTTTTTCTTAAAATCCTTTTGGTTAAGTTTTTGGTAAAGTGCTTATTGATTTTTGGCTTATTTCTTTTTTGCTCAAGTTTTCTTATACGGAATATTTTTATATCCCTAATTCCGGATAAGGGTTTTTAATCCCCTTTTGCGGATAAGCCCCCAGTTATGTTTTGCGGATATGCATTCGTAAACCCATTTTCTGGATAAGGGTCCTTAATCCTTTATTCCGGATAAGCCCAGTTATTCCCGTTTTCCGGATAAGCCTTAGAACCACCAATTCCAGATAACGTTTTCCGGATAAGTAACTTTGTTCCACTTTCAAGATAAGCCCAGAAATAACGTTTTGCGGATAAGTATTTTAGAATTCCGGATAAGTTTTTTATCCTGTTTTCCGGATAAGGGCCACGAGACATATTGCGGATAAGTGGTTTTTGCGGATAAGCCTTTTTACTTTCATATTCCGGATAAGCTTGCTATAGACGTATTCCGGATAAGCAAGTGTAGATGGATTTCGGATAAGGCTGCAAACACGGATTCCGGATTAGCTTTTTGTTTTAAGTTTCAGTATCAGTTTCTCGCAAATCAAGGTTAGATCATTTTACTTTATTCTTGTCTTGTCATTTACTTAAATTATTGTTTTTCTCACGATTAGAAATAGATAATCCAAAGCTCCCCCTTTTAGTGACCAAGAAAAATAATTCCACTTTGAACCGTGATCAATTCGAAGAGACACCGAGAATGAAACAACGACAAGGACACAATTGCAATCGAGTACGAACAACACGAACAAAGATCTTGCAAAATTTTTTATTAACCTTGCAAAGCCATGTATCAGTAGCTTGATTTTAAAATGAAACCTAGCAAAATAATCCTATAATAACAAATATCGCATAATTCAAATTAACAAAAGCTAAAAAACAGCAAGAAAATCAATTTATCTTAAAAAGCATGATAATCAATGGTAAAAAAATGTGTGACTGGTAACTCAATTAAGCCTAAAAGTATGTATAATTAACATGACAATAATTAATCTAAATGTAAGTATATTAAAATGACAATAAACAGATCTAAATGTTATAAGATGAAATGATGGAGAAAATCATACCATACCATCGATAATCATGCTTGGGCAAAATTCCAGCGAGGGTCGGCCGGAAAAATAATGTGTGAGAATGAAGAGAGATAATGTTGAAGTTAATTTGAATTAATTTGAATTAAAAGGTAAGTTAATAATAATATTTAATTCTTAATCTTTCTTTCCCGAGGTAAAAAAAGTCAAAAAAGGTAAAAGTTGGTAGAGCAGTGTCAGAGTAGAGCAGCCATCAGAATAGTGGGTAGAGCACATGACGTGGACATAAATACAACATACATTGTGGATAAAGTGGGTCACGGTGGGGTAGCCCAATAATTATTGGGTCTGATAAAGTACGGTAGAGCGGGACAGATGTCAACATTTGGTGTGGGTAGAGCATGTCATGGTAGAGCATGGCCAAGACAGGAAGACAAACCTTGTCTGGCTAGAAACTGTCTACAGGGTAGGGAACATGGCCCCAAACAGGAATTTTCTCAAAATAAAAAAGGATGAAGCAGCTGTACCTAATTGTCTCCTGATATCAACCTGACACAAATTTGGCGGAACTTGCATATTCAGTTGTGATACATAAATATACATATAACTTGTATGTGGGAAAATTCTTAAAATGCCCCAAGGTTGCACTCAGTTTCCCAAAATGCACCGACCAAATGAAAATTTCCCAAAATGTCTTATGCAACTTATGCGACTTTAATAAAAATATGAAAAGTGTACTTTTATTCCTTATGACACATGTCAGAATGTGTCATGAAAAGTACATGTGTGTAAGGGTTTGTCTCCTATGCAACTTTCTATTTTCTTTATGCGACTTGAATTAAAAATTATTTTTTTTCAAAAAAATAATTTTTAACAAAATCTTTTAATTTACTTATTTAATATTATTTTTTATGCAACTTGTACTATTGGTAGATAAGGATGTGACAAGTCAGTAAGACACCTTTTTGCCAAAATCTAGAAACTCATTTTTTATGCAACTTTCATTTATTAAAAAAAAGTACCATAAATTTAAATGTAAAAGTAGGTATGTGTAATTAATGTATTATGCAACCTTTATTTACTTTTTATGCAACTTGTACTTATTAAAAATAATTAAAAATACCATAAATTTAAGTGTAAAATTAGGTACATTTAAGAGTTTTATTATGCAACTTTTATTTACTTTTTATGCAACTTGTACTTATTAAAAATTTAAAAATAAATAAATTATTTTTATAATTTCAAAAAAGAAAAAAAAAATTAAATAAAAATTGTTGCAAGGAAAATACATAAATTTTATCATACAAATACACTTAATACAAACACACATATCTCATTCACACACACACTCTCTCACTCTCTCTAAATCTCTGCACAAACTCACAGTCCAACCAACTTTATAAAAAGAGTTTTTATCTCTCATCTCATGCACCTCAATCACCACAATATTGCTAAATACAAAGATATACCGAAAATCTGTTCCCGCCACATCATAGGTATTTTTTTTGTCCCTTCAAGTTTTTTCTTGGTTTTTACTTTTTAGTTATATTCAGATCCTATTCTTTTTACAAGTTATCAAGTAATTTTTCTAGATCTATCCGTTTTTTTATAGATCTATCCATTTTTTAAGTTTACATAACTTTCTTTAAAATTTCTTTTTAAAGGGTTTGTTGTAGCCGCCTCTACTCTTTATCCCGAAAAAAACTACCGACAAGCAAACTAGCCTAAACAGTTATTGAGGTGGAATGATTTTTTTTGCTTTTTTATATAAATCTGAATTATAAAAAGTTTTTTGTAGACCTAAAATTTAACATACATGTTTAAAGTCCTTGTATATGGTTTTTAGGTCTGCTTTGCTCGGACTATTCACCTCCTCCGTTGGTTGTGTTAGAGTTTCTTCTGTAGCCGCTGACAGTCGTCATAAATATGTTTAATTGTAATGTTTATTGTTTAATTGTGAACTTTTTTTTAAGTATTCAGAGGAAAAGTAATGGTTGGAATTTTTTTGTTTTTTTCATAGTATTAACAGCGAAAGAAAAGGCTGAACTTTTTAAATGAAATTGTGTTGGTTCATAAGTATGTAATATTCTCTTAATTTGAACAAACTTTAAAAGTGATAAAGCTTAACTTTAAAAGTGATAAATCTTTTTATTGAATTTGAATTTTTTTTGGTTGTTACATGGTGATATAGGTTTTGATGAAGTTGGATATATGAAAAGTAAAAATCTTTGCTTTAACTTGGGAAAATAAAAAAATCTCTTTGCTTGGGAATATAAAATAATCTTGGGTCAGGTTATAAAGACCCCCCTAAACTCCCATATATACCCCCCCTGTTTTTTATTTTTATTTTTATTTTTTATAATTTTTCTTTTATTTTTATAATTTTGGTTTTGTTATAAAACTGTGAATCGGAAAATACGGAATCAAAAAAATAAAGTTTAACAGGTTAAAACTGTTAAACAATCAAAAATACGGAACAAAAACTGATAAAAAACTGGGAGACAAAAAGTACGCAAATAGTGTACTTTTTGTACTTATTTTGTGGGGTAGGGGGTACCAATAGGGGTAACCAAGAATCTTTACATAAATTACAGTAATGTCTTCAGACAATAGTACTAAAGATCTGTAAGTGTCAAAATAAAGACTTGTGATATTGAGAAAAAATGTAAGTTCTAAAAGTACCTTAAAACCTCGCAAAATCTTAGGTAGTACTATTTTTGTCTTAAAAAAGATAGTTGTGATTTTGTCAAATTATTAAAATATAGGCCTAAACACATTCTATTGTTTTTTACTTGGAAAGAAAAATGCATAGCATTGCAAATTGGTTTTAACTTTTCTCATGAGTTATTTGCTTATGAGAAAGACGTTGCTAAAAATAAATGGGTAATGAAATTTAATAGGAAAATTCGTTTTATCAAATGTATTTTTAGAGATTATTATATTCAACATCATTAAATAACAATATAAATGAATACATGAGTTGTAGAAAAAGAGGACGCGACAACCGTATTTACAGTTTCTTATACAGTAACATAAAATGTGATTTATATCAACAATCCATTGTCGTCCAGCGGTTAGGATATCTGGCTTTCACCCAGGCGATCCGGGTTCGATTCCCGGCAATGAAACTTTTTGCTTGCCAAAATTTGTATATCATTGAAGTTTTTATGGTTTAGCGTAAATTAACACGGACAGTAAAACTTAAGTCGCATCGGTAATAGATTGAAGGGATGATAGGACTGTAGCCCTACACCAAAAGCCTTATTGGCATAGGAATATAATAAAATTAAATAAAACAACAAGACTCATGTTTAGGCATGTTACGTTTTAAATGTACTCGATTCTAGATAATGTATTGTTACTCGCCCATACTGGGAGTCTCGTACAAAATATTTTCATTTGATAAAACGTATCAATATCGACTGGTTTCTTATGCCATTGAAAATGCTTTTGCACTTCTATCACATTCTTTTGCAGCTTCATGTACTCACTAGACTCGACACTCTTTTTTAGTATTGTTTTCAGGATCGGAATATCTCTTGTAGAAACAACAACAGCGAAGCTACTCCAATTCAAAACGTCAAGAAATGGTAAATCATAATAGTCAGCCAACACAATGGGGACACAACCATAGTATATTGCATCACCTATACGAGCAGTGTTCAAGATTGAGATGTGACCAAGACTGAAGATTTATTCAGATTGGCCAGATTGTATTTTCACATCAAAAGGCTGATTTTTATGACCGTGCAACATTAGTTTTGAGGTTGAGTGGATGGATGCTACGAAAATAAAGATTACTTTCAGGATCATTAATGTGCACGATATCATGAAGAACAAGCCTCTTAATGAAGTCTTTGTAGCCATAATGCTATTGTAAAAACTTTCACACAGAAACACCAAGGACACTAGATATAAAACACAAGTATTCTCTGAAAGAAAAATGTCATTTTGATATAAATTGTGTGTGAAAATAATGAAAGTTGTGTGTGAAAATATATAAACTTGTGTGATTGAAAATGTGATATTTATAAAGTCAATAAAAGTTGCATAAAAAGTAAATAAAGGTTGCATAATATGTTATTTACACATACCTACTTTTACACATTAATCCATAGTACTTTTTTATTATTTTTTAATAAATAAAAGTTGCATAAAAAGTAAATAAAGGTTGCATAAAATGTTACTTACACATAACTACTTTTACACTTAAATCCATGGTACTTTTTATTATTTTTTAATATATAGAAGTTGCATAAAAAGTATAAAAAGTGTGTTCATAAATTTTGGCAAAAAGTGTCTTACACAAATGTCACATCTTTGTCTACTATTAGTACAAGTTGCATAAAAATAATATAAAATAAGTAAATAAAAAGATTTTATTAAAAGTTATTTTTTTGAAAAAAAAAATAGTTTTTTATTCAAGTCGCATTAAAAACATAAAAGGTTGCATAGGAGAAAAGCCTTACACACATGTACTTTTTATGACACATTCTGACATGTGTGATAAGGAATAAAAGTACACTTTTCAGATTTTTATTCAAGTCGCATAAGTTGCATAAGTTGCATAGGTTGCATAAGACATTTTGGGAATTTTTCATTTGGTCTGTGCATTTTGGAAAATGGAGTTGCACTTTGGGCATTTCAAGAATTTTCCATTTGTATTTTTAGCCCAATTACTGAAACAGTTCACGATAAGCATAAAGGAAACTATTATCTCCAAATCATTCAACATCCAGTCATGTCCACTTTCTTCTCCAATCGCTGGATAGTTGTTCATAGCATGCAGATACATCTGTAGCGTTCCACTAACAGCATTCTTTATATCAAGTATTTTCTCCGACAATCCTGGGCCCCTTGATGATTTGAACACCATATACTCGTAACACTGTTATCAAATAAAAAACGTCAGCCACCATCTTGTCATAGTTACGACTTAAAAGAGAAGTAATTGTAGAGAAACATGTACACTTTTATCTATAAAATCAAAATAATATAATTATACTAACAGAAAATAAATAACAGACATATATAATTATAAACGATAATAAAATAAACTAATAAAATGATAACAGACTTACTAGATCGCCAACAAGAATGCTCACGCGAGGGGAACCACGTGTTAAACATGATAAACAATAAAGAGTCGAGGCACGTGTTTGACACGCTTCCCTTAAAACAGATTCGTCGTCTGTTTCCCATGGTACAACAGCCAAAACAGTAAGTTGTACTGTCGGACTTAACAAAACTGCCTGAAAGATCACGGAAACTCGTATGTCTCTGATCGAAGAGACTACTGGAATTTGGTTGCTATGAAGCTGTATTTTCTGTGTCTAAAACCAAATGAGAATGAGTTTAATTTATAGTGAAAACTTGTCTTGGTCACCAAGACAGAATATCACATAAGAATTAAACTGATTTCGATATATCTTATTTGTTTAAACATATTCTATCAAGTTTACAAACAAATTATATATTTTATTTATTTAAAACTGATTCTGTAAACTTATTCCCAAAGTTTAAATCAACTATTAAAATAGATTTATACAAAATCCCACGATATCTCATTCACATTTTTACTATATTCCAACAATCCCCCACATGAATGGAGATCGGTCGAAAACACACGAAAGTTTCTACGAAATTTCTGCGGTTAAGTCCTGCATAGGATAGGTAGGTGTTACCCTTTGAACCTTCCCTTGTGAGATGCACTTAGTCTCCTAGATCTGAGTAGACGCGATGTCCTTGAACTCAATATCTGTTTACGTAGACGACAATACACACACACAAGACTCTCCTTGACCTTGTTAAGTCCACATAGTCGTGTTCGTTGTGGTCATGAACACTCGCCTGGTTCTGCAAGAGCTCTTAGAAATTGCGCCCCCACAGTTTCTTTCGAAGCGACCCCACTTCTCTCTTACATAGGTGATTTCATCTTGAATCATTAAAAGCATATGTTTTATGATTTCATCTTGAATCATTTTTCTTTATGATTTCATCCTGAATCATTAAGCCATATGTTTAACCTCTCAACAAGTCACATTGTTTTAGGAATAGACTAGGAAAGTTACTGTATTAAGTAACTCCCCTACATTGACGTGACTTCCCCCATATTTCTATGATTAGGTTGTGCTATTGAACCCAGATCTTGGGATCTCCAGTCAACTGGGTTAGGTTTTCCTTCATAAAAACTCATTCCTCAAGGGCTTTATTCTCATTCCTTTAGACGACTCACTAACTAACTCTCTGCTTAAGCCTTTCGTAAGCGGATCCGCAATGTTATCCTTTGACGTTACGTAATCAATCGTGATAACTCTAGTTTAGAGTAGTTGTCGCAACAATCACAATCTATGATGGATATGTCTCGACTTACTGTTTTACATTTGTGATATGAGCTCTGTCAAATTCTATTGACTATCACACTTTATAAACATGGCCGTTACCGGTATACGCCATCTTGGTATGTTCTTTACGAATTAACGTAAACTATCCTGCATATTCTATAAATTTGTCTCAAATAATAAATTCATATTTAATCATAGATTTAGCTATAATGGTCACTTTGAAATACTTTCAAGATTTCTAAGACATAGCTTTCCACTTAGGATAAATACATCCGCTCTAGTGGATCTAGATTCTTATATGTAAGAATCCATATTTGCATTACTCTATCACTTGATAGTAGTATGCTATCTTCCATAATGCAATATTATTAGTATCATAGTACTCAAGTAATACTTATTCAAATGGTCCCCACTTGAATTACTAATATCTCTGCTTGCCTGATTATAAGTTCTAAATCAGATCATACACACGTCATTAGGCACATAAGATACCCAATATTCTTTGAGTATTCAAAATGGGAAACAATTTTACCTCTATTTTAAATAGATTTAAAAAGATGTCATTGGACTCTAGCTAGGCCGGAATCCCCCACATTGAACCTCTCAATAATATTGTTTTTCTTAATGTTTGACTTCAAACTAAATCCATATGCGTTCAACAAGCCCAACAACTAATGAAATTCATGTCAAATATTGATTCCAACAAATCATTAGTGGATTTATTCATCTTGTTATCACTTCTAGTGATAAGTATACTATTCATGTATAAACACAAGAGTACATATTTACTATTGATCACACGTACATACATCAATTTTGAATCCACATTCTGACATGATATGGTCAAAAGTTTGATGTTATTGCTTGGAAGCTTTCCTTAAGCCATATAATGACTTAATAAGCCTACAAATTTTTTAGTCTAGGAACCATGAAACTCTCATGTTGGTTCATGTATAGTTCCTTTTCTAAATACCTGTTTAGAAATATCATTTTCACATCCACATAACGAAATTTCAAAATTTCTTAATGCGATAATATAGTACCATCCTAATCGATGTTATTCGCGTAATATGCCAATAAGTATCAAAGGAAGTTAGACCTTCTTATTTTCTAAATTCTTTGATTACCAATCTTGCTTTGCACATGTCAATGGTGATGCCATCGACTTTCATCTTCTCATTAAAGATTCACTTATAGCCTAGTGGCTAACTTCCTTTGAGTTAAATCCACGAGCATGTAAGTTTACTTTTGTAAAATAACATCTGTTTCACTTTTAATGGCTTATTTCCATTGATACCCTTTCAAAGAAGTTAAGGCCTCTCAATAAGAAGTAGGCTCATTTCCTACTATAAAATACACAAAACTGAATCCAACCATTATATCGGTTCATCTCATTTTGTTTCTCATAGGTTTAACCTCTTCTTGGGTCAATCTTGTCTCTCTTCAAACAGATCAATATCATCTCATTGTCTCTGACCTTGGACAACCTCGTCATCTATTCTAGATGATCTTTCAATTTCCTTCGTAAACAAGGAATATATTTCCGAAGAATGAATCATTCCTTAATTCCATTACTATGTCTATTTTCGATTCATGTACAATGAAACGATAAGCACTGTTATTCATAACAAATCCTGTGAACGTACAGTCCATGGGTTTAGGTCCAATCTTTCGAACCATGAATTTCATACGGATATCTTAGCTAGATATACCCCACATTTGTAAGTACTTATAAGATAGTTTTCTTCTCACCCATAGTTCGTAAGAAGTGTCTTATTTTATTTACACGGGATCTTATCTAAAAGATAAGTAATCGATATAATCGCTTTCCCCCACATGCCATGGCTTAAACCTGGACTTAAGAACATGGCATTGACATTTATACTAAGGCACGATTCTTTCTATATCAAGAGCAATGAATTTGTGTCTTATTCTAAGTTTAGCATAAAATTTTAAAAATGGAGACACATATTCACCTCCAATAACTTCGAATCACCTTATTATCGATAATAAGTTGGTTCTCAACTTATGTATATAGATCAAGCTTGTCTATATACTTACTCTCAAGTAAGTGTAAATAGAAATATTTTGTAACACATTCAACCAATATGATGAAGTATACGATACTCTCTACCTTAGTAGGTATCAATTCCAAATCACATAAAACCATGTGAATCATATCAATGTTTTTGGTTATTTCTCTTCAACCAAGAGAAAAACTTATCAATTTGGCTTCAACGGTAAGTTTTGATTTTGTAATCCGTGTCAATACAAAAATGGGTTTCCAATTTGGTTTAATTGGACAACATGTTGAGTAAAAATTTAAAACATGTCAAAGTAAGTCATAACATACATTTAAAATTAGCCATTATAAAATATAATCAACTTAACCATTTTAAAGGCATAACCCGTATGCACTAAATTTATGTTATTCATTAAATCGATTTTTATTTAATTCAAACACATATGAAAGCCATATTTCATTAAACAACCATCCGGACATAAGATTCCTACGAATCTACGGCACACACAGCGTTGGTTAACTTAGTGTCTTTTCCAAATGTGAACCACATCTTCTTTTCCTTGATATTTGCAGTTGAGGAGTTGCTCAAACTCGTTCTCTCCATTCTCACTAGCATTATAAGAGTTAATCAAACTCTTATCACCATATACATGACATGATACTGAAGTGCGAATGCACCATTAGCTATGGTTGGATTCCATCATGGCCTCAGTTTTCATGTCATTTAGACCATATAACACATAGTTATGGCAAAACAAGTTTCTAAATGCTTCAAAGCATCTACCGTACAAGTAAGTATCGGTCTCCCTTTTGATGTCACTCGTGACATTCCAAATGTTATTAAGAGGTCCCATGATTTAGTTGACACTAATTTTGGTACTATTAACAACGTGTTAAACCACATAATGTTTCTTAACCAAAAGCGGATTACATCGGCTTTTGTTTAAAACGCAAACGTTTTGTAAGATCCGTTTTACTAAACCTACTTTAAAGGAAGTCTTTCGACTAAACAATTAAAGAAAATATCAGCTATAACATAACGTTTTACCAAAAAACACAAATGTAATATTATGTTGTCAATCTTCATTAAGAAGATCTTAACTTCACATGATCTATTTCTAGAATGAAACATAACGAGATTTCAGTAGATCCATTCATCTAAAGAAACTCCACAACGTTTCTATAGATTTACCTATAAACTCGACAAGGTTTCTATAGATATATCTATAAACTCAACAAGGTTTCAAGAATTATGTCTGGTTTATAATTAAACTTCGGCTCAATTTACAATGAATTACACAAGTCAAACAAACTCTTCCACTAATTCAATAAAATAGTAATATGATATTTTAATGATAACTCATACCATTGTCAACATCTTGTTTCAAAGAAATTCTTCTTGATTTCATTGAACACGTTTCAAAAGTCTAATAAAATAAGAGCTTACATTTTATGAGATCAATGAATACGTTCTAATAATCTCATAAAATAGCAACTTATGTTTTATGATATTTGTGTCAAAGAAACTCCACTTGGTTTCAGTGAATCTAAATTCACCATGATTCCAATCATGTTGTAACTGGCGCACCAAATACATTTACAAGATTCACTAGGGTCACAATTGTGTTACCACAACTAAAGTTGTCAATATTCTAACGGAATACAACTAAGAACTATTAAAACAATTTAGTATCTAATAAACTCGACATGGTTTATACTGACTTGTACCAAATCTGATTCAAAGAAACTTAATCCTGGTTTCCATAAACTAGATTTAAACAATAACATCGGTAATAAAAAATAATAGATCAGATTGATATGAAACTCATCATGGTTTCAGCATAAACTGATTCAATGAACTATATTAAATATCGTTTATAGATCTGTTATATAAAATTCTGTTAAGTTGAAACTGATTTTACAAAGAAACACAATCTTGGTTTCGATAAAAAAACAGTTTACAAAAATCTGTTAATTAATCTAATTTTAACAAAAAGTGTTTTAATTTTACGCAAAATCTGTTTTAAGACTATAGGGAAACATGTACACTTTTATTTATAAAATCAAAATAATATAATTATACTAACAGAAAATAAATAACAAACAGATATAATTATAAACGATAATTAAATAAACTAATAAAATGATAAAAGACTTACTAGATCGCCAGCAAGAATGCTCACGCGAGCGGAACCACGTATTAAACATGATAAACAATAAAGAGCCGAGGCACGTGTTTGACACGTTTCCCTTAAAATAGATTCGTCATCTGTTTCCCAGGGTACAACAGCCAAAACAGTAAGTTGTACTATCGGACTTAACAAAACTGCCTGAAAGATCACGGAAACTTGTATGTCTCTGATCGAAGAGACTACTAGAATTTGGTTGCTATGAAGCTGTATTTTCTGTATCTAAAACTGAATGAGAATAAGTTTAATTTATAGTGAAAAATTGTCTTGGTCACCAAGACAGAATATCACATAAGAATTAAAGTGATTTCGATATATCTTATTTGTTTAAACATATTCTGTCAATGTTTACAAACAAATGATATATTCTATTTATTTAAAACTGATTCTATAAACTTATTCCCAAAATTTAAATCAGCTATTAAAATAGATTTATACAAAATCTCACGATATCTGTTGGAAATTCACTTTATGTGACGACATTTAAGAATTCCCATTAGTTATCATAGTCACACACGCTTAGACTAGACTAGGTTCATGTATAGTTAAGTTTATCGTGTGTGACTATATATACCCCTCCTTAGCTTCCAAGGAGGGGTGTTGCTTGTGTCGTTTTATCATTTTAATACATTTATTTTTTCACACACAACCTCTCTTCTTTATCTCTCAACAATGGCTTCCACCATTTACCTCCATATTAGACCACCGGATCTATAATAGCAAATCTACAATTGGCATCAGAGACTCGGTTCCATCCTTGGATCGTGTCCGTGTTTATTGTTTTTGATTTGGTGGTCTATATTTTTTTATGTCTCGATCTATTAAAAAAATTTTGTCACGATGGTCAAATTTTTTTGTTACTATCTTTCACCACGTCATTGTCACAAGATACAATTATCAGTCATTGGTCCAAGTTTCTTATTCTATCATGGTCAAAGTCTGCTAAGTTATGGTATTGTTTCTGGGTTTCTTTATTCCTTTTTATGCAGATTGATAAGATCCAGATAACAGATCCATTTTTTCGGGAAAACATGAAAAAGGGTCAAAACCCTTTTCCGATGGGGATTCAGATGGGGATTCCGATGGGGATTCCGATGTGGACTCCATTTATGCTTATTCCTATTGTTATTTGGATGGTCATTCCGATGGCTATTCGGATAGCCATTCCGATGGGGTGTTTGTTTGATTCCGATGGATACTTAATCATTCCGATGGAGACTTAAGAAAAACATTCTGATGGAGACTTAACAAGATTCCGATGGAGAATTAAACATTCCGATGGTGCATCATTTTTTTCTGAAAACATTGCTTTGACTCACAAAACATTCAACTAAAACATTTCACAACTACAGCCGAGTCAACACGGTTATTACCGCATTGACTCAGGTGCCTCAGTGAGTTTCTTGCACAGAACCACTTTCACTTTCCAACCTTTTAACTCCTCAAACACCAAATCTAATCCTAATTCCCTTCGTCACCTAAAACCCAATCTAGACTCAAACAGAAAACAAATTAAAAAGATCTCAGAATCATCATTTTTCGTGTTTGCACATGCAATACATAGATCTATTAAGATCTTATACACGAAATTAAATCCTTCATCATAGATCTTATATTGGGTTTTTACCCATTTACTATACGAATATAAGAATGGTTTTTAACAAAACTGTTAAAACCAATATTTGTTTCGATTTAGTCACAAAAAAACCAACATGCAATTAAAATCAACACCTCTTACTCTTACCCGAGAACAATTATTGTTCTTGAAGCCACGATCTTACCTTGATTCGTCCTTCCATGTCTCGATTTAAGATGATTATGACTGGATGGAGGATTTCGATGGTGATGTGGTGGATTTAAACTAAGATGGGATTAGGGTTGTAGAAAGTTTGAGAGAGGATTGAGATGGAACGGATTAAACAAGATGAAGTTTTTGTTTTTTTGATAGATGGGATGAGATGGGAGAAAGAGACGGTGTTGGGAGAAAGTGAGAGTGGGGGCGGATTAAACGAGGATGTGAGTTTAGGGTTGGTTAAATGTGAGTGAAATTAGGGGTTGTGGGTGTTATAACCCTTGTGTGATGGACCAGATATATTATTTAAGATATGGGCCATGGACTCTCACTTGGACCGGGTATTCCTAAGTAATGTTGGCCACGAAATCTTTTTGGGCCACATTCATTTGGTGATCTATATTGGGCCGTGTGATTTAGTAATATACACACAAATTTTTTTTAATACAAATTTTAAATAAATTTTGTGTGTATTAAGTTTTACTTCGGTAATCATCGGGACGAGACAACAAGTGACGTGACAAAGTAACGTGACAAATGTGACGAGAACTTATTTGAGACAAGACCAAGAAAAAAATGGGCGATTTTTTAGTGGCTATAGATTTCGTTTGATCGGTTATAAATTATGGGAAGTTGAAGACGGATTTTTCGAAGGCGTGTATTTATTTTATCTTCAAAGATAACTTGATCGTGCTTAATCTTAGAATGAAGACTTGTTTATCTAGTTTCCGGGTTCGGGGTGGCTGGCTGATGACTCGGATAACTATCACTTAAAGGGGTTACATTGTTGTACTCAGTGTCACGCGCTTAGTCGACGTGGATAATTTCAAGAGGTGTTGTGCTTATAGACTTCTTCAGTGATGCATTGAGTACTTAGAGATTTCTCCACCGTTCTTCATTCAACAATAGTGCAAGCTTAAGTCACAAGATCGAAGGATTCTTATTCAGTTTCACGTTTGATGAATCTGGTTCATTCAATCAGTGGTCACTTCAAATTGCTTTCACGTGGGTTGGTAAAGGTGGCCATGAAGAGTTTATGAGAAGAGATTTTTGATCAACAGCTGATTCTCACAAAATATATAATTCAACTTATTTATTATTCTCACGAGATTTCAGGTATATGTGCGTACGATTTGTTGATGGTTCCGAGTTTCGAAACCATCAAGGGGGAAGAAGAAGACACATTGAACACGTGATGAACTTCATACCTTCTTTTGATTTGAAGATATTCCGGGATGACATTTGTCATAGCCGCAGAGAAAATCAGTGTTTTAACTCGTGGTGTTATCAATCTCTAAACGGTACACTACTGATTCGAGGTTTAATTGTTTGATTGTTGCAATTATTCATCATCATTATCCTATATGCACTCCCGGGACTTAATTGACTCTTGTGCATCTCCGGAAGAAGATATGTGCATTTCCGGGACTTAATTGACTCTGGTGTTACGATGTCAACTTCATGAATGGGATAAAGTGTCCACTTCAGTATTTGAGCTTCATAATTGGGATTGATTTACTTTCTTCAACTATGTGGGGGAAGAAGTGTCTTGATTCTTTCTGGTATGCATAACTTGAACTCTCAGGGGGAAGAAAAATTCAGAAGAATTGTTCAAGTGTGAGAAGAAAAGTTGTTGATATACTTGGTGTACCCCTTACTTTCAATCCCTCTTAGAAACGTTATCATGTTATATGATGGGATTTGCTTGTTAGATTTCGCTGTGCTCTTAATCATTCTAAGCTTTATTGAAAGCTTTGAAGTTGCTTACGAGGATTGTCGGTTTAGGGGGAAGCTATTTAAAAGCTTCTACATCAAGTTTATGTGGCATGGATTAAGGGGAAGCTAATTCAGAAGCTTCTCCTTAACCAGAAGTGTATGGGTTACTTAGCTCGTGCCGTTACAGTAATTCTTCTACAAGTTACTTTAAAGATGAGTCGTTTTGAAGACGAAGGCCTCAGAAGACTTCATCAGCATTGGACGCTTCATGAAAGCTCTTGTTCTTAATCATTATGTACTTGTTAGGAAAAATATTGTAAGGAATTCTACACGTCGTCCCATGGGGGAAGATTGTTGGAAATTCACTTTATGTGACGACATTTAAGAATTCCCATTAGTTATCATAGTCACACACGCTTAGACTAGACTAGGTTCATGTATAGTTAAGTGTATCGTGTGTGACTATATATACCCCTCCTTAGCTTCCAAGGAGGGGTGTTGCTTGTGTCATTTTATCATTTTAATACATTTATCTTTTCACACACAACCTCTCTTCTCTCTCTCTCTCAACAATGGCTTCCACCATTTACCACCATATTAGACCACCAGATCTATAATAGAAAATCTACAATATATCATTCACATTTTTACTATATTCCAACAGTAATTACTCTATTTATACTAGACGATTACCCGCGCATAGCTGCGGAATTGTCTGGCGACAGACATTAACGATACAATATTTCGAGGTAAGACCATAATGCAATGAAAAGTTTCGTAACATACAGTAATTCAAGTTTAGATAAAATCTTAAATATCATATAACTAATATAAAAACATTTAGTAAAAGTAAAATATCACATAAAGGATATGAATTGCGCCAGGTTAATTTTTGGGAAAGAATCAAAGTGTTAGGTCGTAAAGTGGGTTAATATTGTTGTAATATTGATGAAAAAAGCTTCAATAATATTGCCAAAAGCTAATATAAGTATTTATGAACATAATAAAAAAAATGAAAAGCCTTTTAGCAATTCAACAAAGCTGTTGATGTTTCTAAAGTAGTAAGTCGGTTGCATAATAATGAGCTGCCAAAAAATTTTTTTTTATCAAGGAGAAAAGCACACTTAATTCAGAAGGGCAACAATTGGAATAAAGAACTGAAAAGACTCGTGATGAACACCAGGGAGTTAGCAACAACTTCTTGAGCAGAAGACTCCAACACATCTTGACAACCGAAGGACTTACAAATTAAAATTTGCATATCACGTAACGTTTAAGAGATCTAATTTTTATCTTCGACTATTTGTGAACATCAATATGGGTCTCCTTTCCTTTCTTGCGCATCTTGTTCAATAAGATCGGTGTACAAAAGTCTCTTAATTGTTTGGCAATTCATAGTGGATAACCTAAAAATGACAACAAAAAACCACACCATGTCAATCACATAATTACATGATCTTACAAAAATACATCAACTATTTTGACTCCAATTTGAAAT
Organism: Glebionis coronaria; assembly: GCA_025667525.1. Lineage (NCBI taxonomy): Eukaryota > Viridiplantae > Streptophyta > Magnoliopsida > Asterales > Asteraceae > Glebionis > Glebionis coronaria. The sequence goes on from CM046878.1 coordinate 411,302,689, forward strand.
AATCATATAATCACGCCAACTTACTAAATCAATGTTGGGGATATCAAGCCCACGGGAAGCAACATAAGTAGCAACAAGCACGGTAAACTTTCCTAGTCTGAATTCGTTCAATGGTCTTTCCCTTTGATATTGAGATATGTCACTGTGTATGCTTATGATGTAATACTATTAGTCAATGCTGAAGAGACCTCACATGCATCCCTTTTAGTCTGCGTGAAGATGATAGTCTTCCCAGCATATATCTATAATCATAAAAAAAACAGTATAAGTTTATTATTCATATATTCTGATTGCTTGTCTGAATTCGTTCAATGAATTTCCTTGTCTGAATTCGTTCAATGTTCTTTCCCTTTGATATTGAGATATGTCACCGTGTATGCTTATGATGTAATACTATTAGACAATGTTCTTCACAACATATACCTATAATCATAAAAAAAACAGTATAAGCTTATTATTCATATATTCTGATTGCTAAACAATTCAAGCTTTGACTTCTATATTATAAGAAACTCATAAGTAATACTTGTACCGTGACAAGATCATCAAGTATTGTTCGTTTTGAAGTTGAGGTTGTTGGTCTAGTATACATCTTGATACCTTCTACTAGCTTTTCATCTTGATCACCAACCTGTAAGATTAAACAAGACATATTAAGAATGTAGTTTTAGCAATAAGATTTGAGATAGATAGATAGAAAGTTTAAAAAGATAAACTTAAATAACGCATACAGTAATTTTAATGTACAAAACATTTTATATAATTATTTCATAAAAATAGATTATTATTGAGCTAACACAAGTTCTTCAAACCAACCAGACACTTTTCAAACCGTACCAAACCTTTTTACCGCTGCTACTAAAAAAATATTAGTAGTGGCTAATATATTATCAACTGAGACATTATAAGACCGAGGACACATAACCGGTATTATATGACATTCTAGTCAATAAGCTATAATACAATTTACAAGCACAAGAAACATACCAAATCAATTGTCGGTGGATTGTTCAAATATTCCCTTGAGAGTTTCTTCACCCAACCAGGCATATTTGCGGAGAAAAGCATACTTTGACTCTCCGCTAGAAGCTTCTCTAAGATACGTTCTATGTATTCCTCGAATCCAACAACAAGCATTTGATCAGCTTCATCGAGAAGCAAAAACTGACCCGCACTCAATTTTTAAACTATTACTTCCAATCATATCAATAAGTTATCCTGGTGTGCCAACCACTGCATCAACCCCACGAGAAATTGCATTTTGGTGTGAAGAATACGAGACCCCACCGTACACACATACTAAGCTCAAATATGGTGTAAACGCTTTCGATCTTTGTTCCGACTTGTCTTGCCAATTTTCTTGTAGGTGTAAGTACTAAAACTCTTAGAAGTGGTTGACGCCTTGATAGAAAAGATGTATATATGTTATTCAAAATATAAAGTAAAAAATATGCAGAATAAAAGATAGAAAAAAAAACTAAATTTGTTTCATAGGTACCTTGGAGAATTTATTTCTTCGTCATCTTCAGTGAGTCCTTTGATTATAGGAATCCCATATCGCTAATGTCTTCCCTGTTGTAGTTTTGGCACCAGCAATAATATCTCTACTTTCTAGTGCAGGGACCAACACAACTCTCTGCAGGATACAACATGCTTACAGTTACTTGTATGATTGGATAAAGAAAATAAACTGATTGAAAGTTTAAACTTAAAAAACCTTAAATTACTAAATGTACACATATATCTACTACGTATAATGTTACATCAAACCACTTTGTAATGGTTGAGAGACGGCCTTTGGGGTGGGATTGTAGTTGCTACCGCTACCACCACTACCTCAGCCACCAGTTTGGTTTTCCAAACATTGTTTGGAGTTCGGACTTGTTAATTTTCACACTGACCTCGTGGGTTCTGTTTAGGATTCTTAGAAACATATTGATTCATAGAAGCGGAGTTTGCTGGTTTTTTCTTGTTCTAGTTTAGATAACTTCCCATCCATCATCTTGAGCAGAACTTAGGTTAATATCTTGGAGTGTGTGGTTCAACTGATCAACATCAAAGTTTGAGCTCACGGTTGTGTTTTTAGCCCAGTTAAACTGTCCACCGCCTCTTTTAAAACTCATATGCAAGTCGATCCAAAAATTAGATATATAGTAAAGAAAATACACATGCTTTAAGAAAGTGTGATGTATATTTATCAGTTTATTAGTGATTTCAACTTTGTATCACATTAAGAAATTTTACATACACAAAGCATCTAAAACTCACAAATTAATAAAAACATGGTCAAGAATTACAACTTATCTTATACGCATAACACATAATTAAATTTCCAAAGCAGTCTAAAAACAAATACAAACATATGGCCAAACTCCTAACCAACGGTAAACACTCCTAAGTAGTGGCAACAAACAAAGGTACCAATGACGAAAGTCCTAAACAAATCTAACCTAAAAGCAATCCACGGGAGCCTTAAGCATAACAATAACACAATTTGCTAAACAATAAAAACAATGATTTAAAAAATAAGACTAAGCAGATTTAGAAAAACCAATATCAAATTTAGGGATTTAGAAAAACAATGATGACGTATAGTCCCCAGCCGGGTCATGAGCCCGGCCCACGGGTACTACCCGTATCTGGCCTATCACGAATGGGTTGGAGTAATGTTATTTAAGCTTATGGGCTTAGGTGAATAATAACCGCACACACGTGTGTGGCCCACGGCCCGGCATGACCGGTACAGGGTTAGACAGACTCATATTCTGTCTATGAATAGGATTTACCTCAAAGAAGAGGATATTCACTCACCATAATTAGAAGATAACAATCAATCTAATGCTGGTACTTATCCTTTGCTTGGGGCCGAAGCATCAGTGACAGCCCATTAGGGTTTCACTGCCTATATAAGGAACCCCCAAGGGTTCCACAAAGGTATCACATTCTACACTCTAAAACTCTCATCCGATTCCTATAACCCTAACCGGTTACTTACTCTCACGTCGGAGTCTAATCGTGGGAAACATTCCGACGGTAAGTCTAACGCGTGCTGTTTAGTGTGCAGGATCCCAACCATACGATTCACTTGGTGCAGGAGCCGGAGTCCAGCCAACCCAAATTAAGCCTAATTCGAGTCTAGCAAGGATCACCCAACTTTTGTATCAACAAGTTGGCGCCATCCGTGGGACCATTACACTAAGCTAGAGCGAAATCTCATCTTGAAATTCTCAATGACAAAGGGGCATCCGCAAGGCAACCCCAGGAACACAAATCCTGGAAATCGGAAGTCCCAAGGGGAAGGGATACTCATTCCCACTCGATCCCCTAGCCATCAAGCGGGGGGACCAAACAACCGGAGTGGCTTTCAGTCCATGGGTATGACAAGCACAATCTCCGTGACTCCACAACCTACTTTGACCTTGGACAATCCTGATACAGGGAGTGTGCCCAATCCCCCTAACAAGGAGCCGCGCAGACCATCGATCGAGGAAGAAGTAGAAGTTGAACCACTCAGCGAGGAAGATCTCACTTGAGTTCTCACGCAAAACTTTGAGAGGATCGTCCTAGGAATTGCGTCAAGGCTAAATCTAGGGAGGGACCTCCAATCTAGGCTCAACTTTGGCAACACCGGACCAGGTACTTCTTCTCAAAACCAGAGGAAAAGAAGGGCACGACCCCAGGAGCGGAATCTCTTTGAGGAAACTCCCCAACCCAGGAATGTGTTTTAACGCATAGGGGATCGCCTCATGTAGGAACTAATGCAGTCTCGAGAAGAGGGAGAGAGGTCCGACGGTTCACCCGAACGACCAGATCTGGAACTGACCAGAGCCAACCGCCTCACAAGTGTGTGGGATAGGATGAATATTGGGAAGAAGGCTCCTAGCTCTTCTCAAAAGAGCGGTCCTCACCCAAGAGATGGGGCACCACCTCCTTCTCCCGGTCCATCAGGAGAGGACTCGGATGACCATCCGCCCAAGCGTCGCCGACCTAGGCGTACTCCTCCACTACCACCAGACAATGAGGAGTACTATGGCGGTCCTTATTATCGAGAGACGGAAGCAGAAGATCTTTCCCAACCGTGGTGCGACCCTAGTCTCACCCGTCCATGTGCAGACCCTAGGGAAGATCCTTTTACTCTCCGCATACGGAATTACTCCGAGGACACAAAATGTCGCATGCCGGCGTGTGTCAAGACTTATGATGGAACTGGTTATCCGGATGATCACCTCAAGATATTTGATACGCAGGCGAAAATTGAGCGATGGCCCATGCCTATATGTTGCCAAATGTTCAATTCAACCTTGATCGGCAATGCTCGTGACTGGTTTGAAGGACTCCCTCCGCTAAGCATTGATAGCTTCACTGAATTACGCACTACGTTCAAGAATAATTATACTCAGCGGAAGAAGTATAATAGGGACCCGGTCTCATTGGCAACCGTCAAGCCACGGCCGGGCGAGTCTACGGAAGCCTTCACTGAACGCTTCAATGACGAGTGCACACGCACAAAGACAATGCCGGAGCTCTTGAAAATTTCTGACTATATGCATGCCATAACAGACAGGGAATTAATAAGACGTCTCAATGACAAGCGTCCAGAGAGGTATGATGACCTCATGGAAAGGGTCAGAAACTTCATAGAGGGTGAAACCGCGGTTGTCGCGGCCTATCCTTCGAAAGGAAACAGCTACCGGTCGAACGACCAGTCCAGGAGACAGTCGGGCGGTCAAAGCAACCAAAACAATGGTAGGGGCTCAGATTACAAGAGCCAAAACAAGGGAGGACGGTCGGACGGTAAGTTTACCCCTCTAAAGATGTCATACAGGGAGATCTTGCTAACGGAAGGTGCTAATTTTACGAGGCCTCCCCCAATGACGACTCCGCTGGACCGTCGCCAAGGAAATCGCTTCTACGAATTCCATAATGGCAAAGGTCATGGTACGGAGGAGTGTATCCAGCTCAAGAAGCATATTGAGTCACTGATCAAGTCAGGTAAACTCAAGCATTTGGTTAAGGATTGGAAGGATGGAAAAGACAACAAGAAGTATGACAAGAAGGATCCCCAAAAGGACAAACCTTCAACTATATACATGATCCAATCCAGACAGCGCCGCACGAGGCAGAAAATTAGTCAAAAATTTTCACGCGGCAGGGAAATCTCATTCCCTCCCATCACAGCAAGCGATGTGATTGATGCGCCTCTCACTATTGAGATAAGCATTGGAACACACAACGTTCATCGCATGTATGTGGATGGGGGGTCATCAGCAGAAGTATTGTACGAACACTGTTTTGTACAGTTACGACCAGAAATAAGAAGCCAATTAGTACCGGCCACATCGCCGCTCATCGGTTTTAGTGGAGACACCATCTGGCCAATAGGGCAACTGCGTATGCTTGTAACCATTGGGAATGAAGAGCACTCCACCACTGCGTGGATGAACTTTATGGTGATACGCTCACACTCTCCATACAATGGGATCATAGGCAGACCAGGTATTCTGGCCATACGGGCGGTACCTTCCACGGCACACGGAATGATCAAATTCCCTGTGGAAGGAGGAATTGTCACCATTTACAACACAATCGTACCAGCATCCGGGTGTCATGCCGTGACAACACCGGTTCCACCTGTTCCACCAAAGGATGGATCACCACCTCCCAATTGGAGGGTGGCAATCCATCCTGATTATCCGGAACAAGAGGTGTCCATAGGGGGAACGCTCTCGGATAACGGCAAGAGGGCCATGTGCTCTCTCTTGAAGGCAAATTTAGATATATTCGCATGGGATCCCAAGCATATGACGGGCGTACCACGCGCGATAGCAGAACATAAGCTCCAAATCCGCCAGGGGTACCAACCCGTTAAGCAAAAGAAGCGCGGTCAGGCACCTGAACGCAACCGAGTGATACTGGATGAGGTACGGAAACTAGTGGACACAGGTATCACGCGTGAGGTATACTACCACGAGTGGTTATCCAATCCAGTCATGGTCAAAAAGCATGACAGAAGCTGGCGCATGTGTGTGGATTTCACGGATCTGAACAAAGCCTGTCCACAGGATTGTTACCCGTTACCGGAGATTGACTGGAAGGTGGAATCTCTATGTGGATATCCCTTTAAGTGCTTCCTAGACGCGTATAAAGGATACCACCAGATCCAGATGGCGGAAGAGGACGTAGAGAAGACGGCGTTCCATACTAGTCAAGGCGTATACTGTTATACAAAAATGACGTTTGGACTAAAGAACGCCAGGGCTACATACCAGCGGCTTGTGGACAAAGCCTTTGACTCACAGATAGGCCGCAACCTGGAGGTCTATGTGGATGACTTAGTCATCAAAAGTCATACGGAGGATGCACTTCTCCGGGATGTCCAAGAGACGTTTGACACATTGAGGAGGATTAATATGAAGCTAAATCCAAAGAAATGCACGTTTGGGCAACAGAGGGAATGTTCCTTGGATATATGATTGATCCAAATGGCATCAAACCTTGCCCAGAAAAAACGGACGCAGTAATACAACTACCATCCCCTCAGACACGGAAAGAGGTGCATTCCTTAAATGGGAAGCTGGCCGGGCTAAATAGGTTCTTATCAAAGTCCGCAGAGAAGTCATTCCCCCTATTCAAAACACTCAAGAAGTGCATTAAGAAGGGAGACTTCTGGTGGACAAAGGAAGCTGAGGAAGCCTTTGGTCAACTCAAGCAACACCTCGCATCTCTCCCCATGCTAGTAGCTCCCCGGCCAAAGGAGGAGCTCATTATGTATCTATCAGCCACACATGGAGAAATAAGTGCAGTACTCATGACGGATAGGGACATGGTACAAACTCTGGTCTACTTCATAAGTAGAACATTACAAGGGCCGGAGTTGAATTACTCCTTTATGGAAAAATTGGTTTTGGCACTAGTGTTTGCTACAAAACGGTTGCGCTGATACTTTTAGGCGCACCCAATTGTACTCATTACTGACCAACCAATAAAACAAGTCATCTCTACACCGGATGTGGCAGGTAGGCTACAAAAGTGGAGCATTCTATTGGGAGAACACAACATATCTTATAGGCCAAGGACGGCTGTTAAAGGCCAAATCTTGGCGGATTTCTTGGTAGAGAAGCCGGATGAATAAGGACCAATCGTAAAACAAGACGAAACTCCAGCAGAACCATGGGTGTTATTCATGGACGGATCTTCGTGTACGGATGGGTCAGGAGCTGGTCTCATCCTCGCGAATCCGGAAGGAATGGAGTTTACGTACGCCCTTCGCTTTGAGTTCACAGCCACCAACAATGAGGCGGAATATGAAGCATTAATTGCGGGTTTAAAAATCGCCGCTAGAATGGGAGTCCGCAACCTTGAGGCCTACGTGGACTCACGGCTTGTCGCGAACCACATTCTAGGTGGATATGTAGCTAAGGAGGATAACATGGTCCGATACTTGGAGAAAGTCAAGTCACTCATCGCGGCTTTCAGCAAGTTTTCTATCAAGCAGGTACCAAGAGGTGAGAACAAGAAGGCGGACGCTCTTAGCAAGATCGTGTCTACAAGTTTCGCCCACTTATCCAAGCAAGTCTTGGTGGAAATACTCAAGGAAAAGTCTATAACAGAGGGGGAGGTCGCTACTATAGTTGAGGAGGATGGACCTACATGGATGACCCCGATCGTCAACTATTTGACTAATGAAACCCTTCCGGACGATGAAAAAGCGGCACGACGCATCAGAAGGAAGTCGCAGCACTTCGAGCTTCGAGAAGGTATCCTTTATAAGCGCTCTTTCTTGCAGCCATGGTTGCGGTGTGTTGGACCACGACAGGCCACTTATGTGATCAGTGAGATACATGAAGGGTTATGCGGCATGCACGCAGGTCCACGATCTATGGTAGCTCGAGCCCTACGCACAGGATATTATTGGCCTACCATGCATAGGGACGCACGCGACATGATTCGCAAGTGCAGTAATTGCCAAGTGCACAGACCAGTGCCACGACATCCGTAGCAGGAACTTACACCTATTACATCCCCATGGCCATTCTATAAGTGGGGGACCGACATCGCATGACCATTTCCTCTAGCTGCGGGGGGAGTTAAGTTCTTGATTGTCGCAATGGACTACTTTACACGATGGATAGAGGCCAAGGCAGTCAAATCCATCACAGACAAACAAGTTAAAAAGTTTGTTTGGGAGAACATCGTGTGCCGTTTTGGCTTACCAGGAGAAATCATCTCAGACAACGGGAAACAGTTCGCGGATAATCCATTCAAGGACTGGTGCGCAGCATTGAATATCAAACGGCGCTTCGCGTCTGTTAAACACCCGCAGACAAATGGCCTTGTGGAACGAGCAAATAGAAGCTTGGGAAACGGCATCAAGGCACGCTTGGAGGAGCGAAGTGCCAAATGGGTGGACGAACTACCACATGTTCTATGGGCGCATAGGACTATGATCAAAACAGCCAACGGGGACACTCCATTCGCATTAGCCTACGGTACTGAAGCTGTTATACCAGCAGAAATAGGAATGCCTACCATCCGCACGGCGGAGGTTAATGTCGTCACGAACGACGATCAACTCCGGATCAATTTGGATTTGTTGGAGGAAAAAAGGGAGATAACGGCTATCAATGAGGCCAAGTCCAAGGCTAAAATGAAGGCTTATTATGACGCCAAGGTTAAAGGTGTTTCTTTTCGACCGAGAGATTATGTCTATCGCGCTAACGAAGCAAGTCGAGCGGAGAATACAGGAAAGCTGGGCCCTAAGTGGGAAGGACCATACGAGGTCACGGAAGCCTTAGGACGGGGCGCGTACAAGTTACGTGACATGGATGGCCGCGATCTGGAACGCACATGGAATATCTCCAATCTCAAAAGGTGCTATCTTTAAAAGCTACGGCTTCCGCATCGACACTTTGCTATATTTGGCTTTAATGAAGATCCATGTGTTCTCTTTGTTTTGTTTCTTATGATTTTATAGGATCTTTTTGTTTTTTAGGGTTTCCCATTCTTGTTAAAACAAAAAATGTAAACGTTCTAATAAAATGCCGTGGTGCCTAGCTAGCTCCACGACTAGTTTTCCGTGCAAATTGTTTGGTTGTTCTTTAGAGTCTATTATAGTCATACGGATTTAGTTATTATTATAATATGCCATGTCTCATTCATATGCATTCATTCAATCACCGTACATGTACTATACGCCTCCAGGTGGGGTAAGAGGATTAAGTGAACCTACTAATTCAACTTGTCGCATAAGAGGGATGCAACCCCAGCGACGCGGATCATGTATCCTTACTAGACACCTTACTCACAAGACGTTATGATAAGTTTCCGTATGCTGTACTCACGCAGTGCTTTGCATAGTAAAGACGCGCGTCGCATGTCTAGTAAATTATAGACTTGATTGTTTTTTTTTTGAGTAAGACGTGACATGTCATGCATTGTAGGTATACGATATCCAACAAAAAAAATATGCAAGTTTCAAAATCAAAACAAAATGGTCGTGGTTATCACGGACTTACATACATATGACAGTTATTTCACACATCAGTCTTAGCTGTGTACATGCACGGACGAATAAAAGATACAAATGTTTACAAGGTAAATTACAACGGAGGTAGGAACTCCCCTATATCATTCTTCCCTTCTTTGATCATGGCACGGAGGGCCTCCCCGCGAGCATTCTTCCCATCCTGTGCCTTGATCGCATTCGCATCCAATGCCTCAACAAGCAGTTTTTCACCTTTCATTACCTTCGACACGGAGTCATAGGTAGGCAAGGTCAGTTGGATGGGATCCGCGGTAAGCTTGGACATCACTACCTCGTAAGGAGCATCCTTAAGCGCCTCCAGCTCGTCTAAAAGAGGATGTTGGATTTCAGCAAGTGCATCCATTGACACGGTCATCTTGTCCGCAGCTGAAGGGTTATGGTAGGCGTGCTGGGCAATATCTTCATTCTTACCTATCAATTTCACAGCTTGGACCAAGCCCTCGTGTCTACCACGGTCAATCCCATCCGAAACAACCCCTGCGAATGCTTGCAGCAGGTATGGAGCTTCCATAACCTTGCTTACGACAAGGCGCATTCCCGGACCAATCATCCACCTACGCCCAGCTATGGCTGATAGCAAAGGAGGACACATCCTTTCAGCACAGTCCGTGGCCACCTTAGTTAGCTCCTCCTCGGCTGTCGCAGCTTGTTCTTCCAAAGTGATCCGCGCTTGGGCTAGCTCATCTTTCAGTGCGTCGCGCTCCTGTGCGATGTTGAATGCTTGTACGGTTACAGCTTTGGTGGAGGCTTCGGCTATGGACACCTACATATGGTACTTCGAGTTATCACAAGGATAATGTTTTTCTTTTTGTGTACAAATTAACTTTCATATTGAAAGCATACCTTCTCATTGGATGCGGCTACAAGGGCCTCAAGCTCGGCAATACGTTTCTCCCGAGTGTTGGCATGATTGGCCTGCTCCTTCACAGTAGCCTCTGCTACAACCAGCGCCGACTGCAAGGATGTGATGCTTTTCTCATGCTTCACAACTAAGGCTTCGCGACGAGCTATCTTTTTGTCCGCACGCTTTACATTCGTCAAAGCCTTGATCAGACGGCGTCTTAAGGCTGCACCCACTGTCACTTGGTGTGCGGATGACACATCAAACTGCTCCAGCAAGGACTCATGGTCTAGTTCGTCCAAGTCTTGAGCCAAGGCCGGAGGAGTAATGTGCTCGATAAATTATGTGCATTCAGACTCCGCCTCTAACCTTGTTAGACTGGATAAATTCCATGCTAGGCGCAGGCTGGTATCCGGTCCTTCCGGAAGTGGCTCCTCGGCATGTGTCACAGGAGGGGATGGAGGTCTTGTTGATGTCGTGAGGGAAGGGTCCCTTTCCACTTCTTTCTCTTGGGATACTGTCGACGGATCCGTCCTGTTATTGACATTATAATTTTGTTCATACATTCTATCTTTTTGCAAAAAAAAACAACAAGACAATGAGAGAATAAAAGACGAGAAGGTGCTTACGTGGTACTAGTTGCAGGTTCCGGGGCAGTAGGAGCTACGGTACTCATGGGGGTAGCCCGCCAGACTTGTTCATCTATGTGCGCTGTGGGGTTGGCCTGGGCCGTCGCAGTACCACTTCCCTCCTGGTACTGAGGATGGTCTTTCCTTAGTTTCTTTGGGGGAGCATTCTAGGCCCCCGCCCCATCCCCTAGTGTCTTTTCCACCCTCCTGGTGGTCTTTCTCTTTCTGGATATGGGCTTGGGGGACCCAGAGGCTTGAGTGATGTCTTCATCCTCAAGGTTGAGGAAATCCTCTTCTTCTGCATCTTCCTGGTGCGGCACGCCCTCCAACAGCAACTCTCCACCATCTTCATTATGGAAATCCAGAGGGGATTTCTCGATAATAGGCTCCTCTTCATCCGATCTTTGCTCGGAAGTTTCTTCAAGTGGAATGGTTCGGTCTGCGGTCGCATCAAGAAGGGGGAGTTCATTCTCTTTCAACGGGCGGAATCCTTCACGCACTTTCATTGGGTCGCCCTGACGCAATAGTCCGTGTAGGTTCATCTCTGCGAACATTTGCAATTACACGGATTAGAAAGGTCCTAACATGCAAATGGCATTTATTACATCTACAAAGTATAAGTAAACCTACCCTGTCCATGTTCCGTCAGGAAGCACGGATACAAGTCCTCCCTCCCATAGTAGCGGCGGCTTAATCCTACTAAGCACAGAAAATGTTCCGGGAACCCCCTATGAAATTCTGTGCGGTGGGTATCTAGTATTTTCAAGTCTTTGCTGCTATAGTCTTTGGATTTAGGCGGAAAATCTTTGGGTGATCTGGTTTTAAGGACGAAAGGAGTGGGGAATACTTTTTCATCAACAAAAAAGTAATGATCGTACCAGTTCTTAAGGGAGTCTAAGGGCTTCCTATACGTCATGGGGGCGTTCCCGGATCGTTTTTTAAACGACAGCCACCCATTCACTAGTTGGGGGGAATAAAAGGCCCTAAATAGGTTCACGGTCGGAGTTACTCCCATGTATGGCATGTAATCTCAAATTGATTGATTTTACACGCCCCTATGCATTGCAGCTGTGTTATGTAGAAGTCATAATAAAGAAGCAGGTCTACCAAAAAAGTAGATAAGGGGATGCGGTAGTTAGCCGAATCAAATAGGCGCGTGTACACGCCTATCTTTCCCCTCGGCGCATCCGTAATTGCGTCACCTTCACCTGGATAGGTTGGGTGTACGCTTTCGGGAATATAATACTTAGACAAAAAGTCTATGTATTTTTCCGCAGACATCACGTTCAGGACATCCGTGATAAGAGGGTTGTCCTTTACCATGTTTTATAAAAAGGGTTTGTAAGGCGTGATGATCTAACCTGCGGCGGAGGAAATCCGTGGAATAAAAGGGAAAAGTTTGAAGGAAGGAGCTTGGAAATAACAATGGCAGAAAGAGTGTGAACTGTGTGTGTAACAATCGCACACACCAACTCTTATATAGGGTTGCCTTGATTTCCGAGGTAACGTGGATGTTTGACACGTGTAGGCCACTACGCCTATCCAACGGATGGGATTTCTGACACTTCTGAAACGTCAGAAGGGACCCACGGGTCACTTCTTAGCAGTTTTACGTGGCTCAATGGTGGGCATTAATGGTTCACTTTTGCAGAAGTGCGACTGACCAATTGACTAACATTAATGCATTCATTCTTGTTTCGGGATATGCGGTCTTACGTAAGACCATATTCAATGCTACATTTAATTTGTCTCGGCCGTTACGTGCGGTTGAGGTACTATTGGTATAAAATTTCTAAGACAGGCAGCCACGTGCGGCCAAAACAAAATCTTAAATGTTTATCATTCCCTAGATCTTTATTGGTATGTCCGGAGAGCATCTTGATAGTCTAGAGGTTACGCCTACGGCTGTAACAACTAGACTGGGGGGACATGATGACGTATAGTCCCCAACCAGGTCATGAGCCCGGCCGACGGGTACTACCCGTATCTGGTCCATCACGAATGGGTTGGAGTAATGTTATTTAAGCTTATGGGCTTAGGTGAATAATAACCGCACACACGTGTGTGACCCACGGCCCGGCATGACCGGTACAGGGTTAGACAGAGTCATATTCTGTCTATGAATAGGATTTATCCCAAAGAAGAGGATATTCACTCACCATAATTAAAAGATAACAATCAATCTAATTCTGGTACTTTTCCTTTGCTTGGGGCCGAAGCATAAGTGACAGCCCATTAGGGTTTCACTGCCTATATAAGGAACCCTCAAGGGTTCCACAAAGGTATCACATTCTACACTCTAAAACTCTCATCCGATTCCTATAACCCTAACCGATTACTTACTCTCACGCCGGAGTCTAATCGTGGGAAACATTCCTACTATAAGGCTAACGCGTGCTGTTTCGTGTGCAGGATCCTAACCATACGATTCACTTGGTGCAGGAGCCGGAGTCCAGCCAACCCGAATTAAGCCTAATTCGGGTCTAGCAAGGATCACCAAACTTTTGTAGCAACACACATGGATGTAGATGTAAGAAGGAACTAACGTGAGGGAATAAGCTAATCAAACGCATACGAAAAAACAATAATGTTATCTGCTTATCTAACGTAAGATGCTATTTCTATTAACAAATTAGAATGTTGTAAAATGTATATACCTGATGTCATTGAACCATATGAAACCGGGCATCTTGATACAACATCTTAGAATACCAAAAGTATGGCAACTTCGGCACCATATCATCCTTGATCAAAATATAATCAATCGTGACATTCCTATGCACAATCGGAGGAACACAATCATTATGCAAATATGTAAACGTGTGTGTGATTGCGGAAAAAATAATGTTACTTATGTACCCTTCTTTTATCTCGTATTCTAAACCAAAATTCACTGCAAGCTCGAGCAGTGTAATGGTCGCAACAACTTTTTTCGATAAAACATCGTCGGTGACAACAATTGATTAGTGGGTGGCAGCTGTAACAAAAAAATTATTAAAATTTTTTATAAGAATTACATTTACATATAATATTAGTATATATATCTATAGAAAAACCTTCAAAGATTAATTAATAGTCAGAGATCTATAAAAAAACAAACTAAAAAGTTTCACAAAACTTAACAAAAACCTTTTTGTGGGCGGTTTTCTTGATGTCGTGGCTTTGTGGTGGTTGGGATTTCGACGGAGGTTTGGGTTTTGGCGGAAGGTTTTGATAGAGGGTGGTATCTGGTGGTGGTATGGTTCCATGGTGAAGAGTGTTGGAGGCGGCTGTAATATTAAGAGGGGTAGGGTTTTTGTTTAGAGGGGAGAGGGGAAGGGAGTGAGAGATATAAGGTGTTTTGTGATATTAAATAGTCAGGCTACATTTGCAAGGTGGACGCCAGCTGTTTCTTGCACACTCGTGTATAGGAAGTGTTTTTTAACAAAGTGCATTAAATTTTTCAACATTTCTTAAATTACAGGTTTTTCAACATTCAAGGTTTTGGGGTTTTTCTTTTATAAGTAGTAGAGATAGCAACGTGCTACATAGCGAGCTTGTCAACTTTGATATTTTATTTGTGATACAAAGTGCACAAAAGACTAAATTTACATAGAAGACAAGTGCACCTTTGTAAGCAAGTACTCTTCTTCCCAATAGGTATACGGAACCACTTCAAGATTCTTGGAAAGGTAATCAACAAATCTTTTTACTTCAATTTCTAAAAGAATTGAAAAGGAAAACAAACTAATAGAGATTATAATTCATATGTAAATAAAAGATGTTTGAATCGCGTTACGAAATAAAAACTTACACCCGATGGGTCGCCTGGGAATTCAGCACGGCGTATCAAACTAGAGGCTCCTTTTATCTACATTAAGAAATTGAGAATCAACTTTCAGTTCACATACATATGCTTCAAGATCAAGGATAATGGTAACCTTCCGCGGATCCTTGCGGAGTCCAATAATAATACCCGACACAGAAAGTTTCTTTATCTACACAAAAAAAAAAGAAATTCAACTTTCACTCCATAAACACATGTTTCCAGATCAAGGGTAATGCTACTTAAGATACATAAAGTGTATAAACGTTGCAGTTCAGGGTGTTAACAATTTGGGAAAAAAATTACAACTAAATGGAAGCAAGTTGAATCAACAGTATCATAAAAAAACTAGAAATTGGCAAACTAACCATGTCTTGAAAACTAGGTGCAAACATCTGGCTATAAGCATAGTTTTTCTTCCTCTCCATAACACTACAACACATAAAAACCGCCAATAAATTCTGCATATATCGCAATAAAGTATTACACATAAATCAGAAAGTACAGTATCATTGTAACATTGACAAAAGAAGAGGACAGTTATCCAGATAAAGGGGATAGTTCAATGTAAGGCTGAGCATCGGGTCGAAACCGACCCGAACCAAAATCGAAAACAAATTTTTAGAAAACCAAACCGAGAACCGAACCGATTTACACATATAAAAACCGAAACCGAACCAATTATAACCGGTTCGGTTTAGATGGTTCAAACCGATTTAGTGTCAGTTTTGAGCCGAACCGAGCTATATATCCAAAACCGAAAACCAAACCGAATTTGCTCGGTTCGGTTCGGTTTGTCGGTTCGGTCGGGTTCATCTGCTCAGCCCTAGTTCAATGTCAAACAATCAGCTAGCAAAAAACTAATCTTAAGCCGAGAAAAAGGTTCCTATCAACAATATATATCATATGGTTATTAGATCATTGCAACCGTTTTTTGATATATTATCAATAATTATAAAAAAAGCTAAACAATATCATATTGGCTGTGTTTGGTAACAGCTTTTTAAGAGCGTTTTTACCTATTAGCATTAGGATTAGCATTTAGCATAATTGTTAAAAAAAACTTGTTTGGTAAGAGCAATTAGCATTAGCATTTCTCATAAAAATGTTCTTTTTTCATATGCTCTTTCAACGAGCATTTTTAGATGAACATTATTAATGAAGAGCTTTAGAACTTAATAAATTATTTAAATACCCTCATTAATATAACACATTTAATTTTAAAGAGTATACTTATGTCCTTTTATGTCTTTTCACACATTCAATTTACAGCTACAACCAATCTGCCAAACACTTTTATAAATTATATGTTATTGCTAACTGCTACTGCTAACTGCTACTGCTTACTGCTTCTGCTAACTATTACTGCTCCTGCTAACTGCTACTGCTAACTGCTAGTGTAACCAAACACACCCATTATATTTAATAAGGTAATGCTGCAGTTGCAACCATTACGTACCAGTAAGGCGAAGCAACTTCATTGTTAGCATCCGAAACCACCACACCAACACTATATCCCCAAAAGCAGTCTGCACCAACAGCAAGACCAAGTAATAGCCATTGTATTGAAGGATGCAGCTTTTGCAGATCCTGGTATAAGCTGAGTGGCTTCACGTACTTCATCTGTCAATTGTTGTCATTCAGAAATTAGTACTTCAACTGCAACCTTTACAGTAATTATGATTCTAATTTAAAATTCAGAATGAAAGGAGAAAAGTGGTACTAATTACGAATGAAGTAAAAAAAACACCATAATAACATTGCTACCATTAGCCCTTTCTTCACATCATAATTAAACCATTAACTAGTTTAATAGATGTAACTTTGTAACATATACAAATTTGATCCCTTCCCATCGAAAATGTAGGAACTGGTGTACATTTTTATTATAAAATCGAATTTACAATAAAATAATAGAAATTAAATTGACAGAATTTAAATGACAGAAAGTAATTAACAGTAATGAAGAAAGCAGTAAAACAAAGACGAGGCACGTGTTTAACACGCTTCCTTTAAAACAGATTCGCCGTCTGTTTCCCAGGGTACAACGTCCAAAGCTGTTGTACAGCCAGAATAAACAAACTTGCCTGAAAGATCACAGAAGCCTTGCGTGTTTCTGATCGACGAGCTGCTGAAAAATGAACTGGTAATGGAGTAAAGAAAAAATTGCGTTTTTCTGATGATAAAACTGAATGAGAATGGTTTATTTTATAGCTAATTCATGTCTTGGTCACCAAGACAGAATACATGCTTCTAAAATAATCAGAATACATACATATATTTCACAAACACAGGAAAATTCTGTCATGACTTAATAAGAAAGTCTATATCTATTCCTTAAATAGATGTACAGAATTTTCTGGAAACAAAAAATCGAATTTGCAGCAAAAAAGATACCGAAATCTGCCCGCACCCAAGCCAGTTTTCGGAGCTGCATTCGTGTCCGTAGGTCGCGCGCTCGTGCACAAGTTCAGTAGCTTCGAACCCGTTTTTGGCCTAGAAATCCCACTTTCTGCACCCCCCTGCGCGCGCGTAGGCGTGGGAGTAAAAACCCACAAATGAATATTGTAGGGTAGAAACTAGGATTTCCTTATAAACATGTTTTCACTTCATGTTTCAAGCGATGTGGGACAAATATTTTTCCAAATATTGTGTTTTACGTGACTCACTTTGAGACATGATATCTCATTCATATTAACTCCATATTTGACATACTTTAACTCGTTGCGAAGCTCTCTTCGAGGAGAACGCAAAGCTACTAAGTAATACGATTATATATAACATATACATATATAAAATTATGACCAAAGTATTGCAAAAACCATATTTTGCAAAACATTTTCCAACAATCCCCCACATGAATGGGAATCGTTCGAAAACACACGAATGTTTCGGCAAAATTTCTTCGGTTAAGTCCTGCATAGGATAGGTAGGTGTAACCCTTTGAACCTTCCCTTGTGAGATGCACTTAGTCTCCTAGATCTGAGTAGACGCGATGTCCTTGAACTCAGCCTCTGTTTACGTAGACGACAATACACACTCACACAAGACTCTCCCTGACCTTGTCAAGTCCTCATAGTCGTGTTCGTTATGGTCATGAACACTCGCCTGGTTCTGCAAGAGCTCTTAGAAATTGCGCCCCCACAATTTCCTTCGAAGTGACCTAATTGTAGTAAATTACACCTCTTGTTTAGGAAAACAAAGGAGGGTAAAATAGGGAAAGTATTAAATACGACGGTTTAGGAAAACCGTGTACAAATGACCCTAAATGAAAGTTCAAGTTCGTTTCCCAAGGAAGTATATGTGTGTGATTAAAATGTAATTGGTTTGAGATTAATATTGGTTTAGAAGGGGATGAGAAAATAGAGTGACGAAGACGTGAAAATTATTACTACGACGACAACACGTAAAACCGTAAAATAAGCTAAAATAAAAATTAATTCTAAAAATTACCAAAAATTCACCAGAAATCAAAATAAATAAACTAAGAGTTTACCAATGATCAAAACTTTTTCAAACCTTTTAATTAATTAAATATTCAATTTTTAAATGCTAATTAAAGCCCTAAAAATCAAATTAATTATCAAAAAGCCCAAATAAAGATTTTTCAATTGGTAAACCTCTAAAATGACCTAAAAAGATTAAAAACTATTTTTAGAAAAGTTTAAACTAATAAAAACTATTTAAAATGATTTAAAAACTAATAAAACTTAAAATAATTATAAAAATTAATCTAAAAGTGATAAAATTAATCTAAGAGTTGCAAAAATCCTATTTTAATGTATTTAATCTAAGAAAAATATAAAAAGTTGAAAAATGTGAAATTTGAAAAATAATAATAAAACAATATTAAAATAATATTAAAAATCCAAAAATTATAAAAAATTCTAAAAAATTGCAAACTAGTTTATTTTAACCTAAATAAACAGAAAATGAAAGCAAAATGACCAGAATACCCCTATTGGGCCTCCAAATGGGCCAAAACCCAAAACAGTCAACTCTAATGGGCTAAATGGGCCCAAAAGGTCAAACTAGGCCCATTGGACTTGGAAAAGCCCAATCTGACTCAAAATTTAATTCTAAACACAAAACTATGAAGGCCCAAAAGCTGAAAGTAAGCTTATCACAGCTTATTAAGCAAACATCTTATCCTTATTGGGCCAATAAGCCCATTAAGCAATAAGCCAATGCCATAAGCTCTAATTTAACACACAACCTTCTCTTGGGATACTAAAGAGATCTGTAAAAAGAAATTTTGAAAAAGCACACTCAATAAGCCAAAAATAAGCAAAGTACAATTTCACTAAAAGACAAAATAGTCGGGTTTGAGATTTAGGGCACCTCAGAACTTGATTCAACTTGCAAAATGTCACAAATGACTTCAATAAGCCAAAACAATCAAAAAAATTCCAATAAGCAACACCAATAAGCCAAAATGAACCAATAAGCACTTATGAAAAAGTCAATTAAGTTGGTTTTCTAGTCAAACCTAAAAGTCAACCCACCAAATGCTCCAGTATGAACAAATGGGTCAAATAATGAGCACCTATTACAAAATCCAAGTTGTTGCCGATTAAAATAAGCTATTTTAGCTTATTGATAAGCTGAAACCCAAAATACACTAGCAGTGGCTAGCAGCAGGGGAAAGGAGTTCCCACTGCTTTGACTATTTGACCAAGCTTTTTAGAGAGATCCAGTTGGATTCAAATGGAAACAAGGGCACCCTTGTGATCAGTGAATCAAAAGGAGTCAATAGCAACAAAGAAATCACAATTTGGTTCACACAATAAGCTCAAATTAAGCAAACAGTCCACAGATCTAGCACAGACTTGGAAAATAAGCTGTTATGCACAAATAAGCAGATGTAGCATGATTAAGCCAGCCAAATTCAACAAGATGCATACACAAGCTATGTAAACTATGATTAAGCACAAACAAAGTTAAATCAACCACTAAATCAAAGTAAGGAACAAGATCAAAGCAGATTAAACCTTCTGATATGAACTACAAGAACACATGCACAGTTTGCTGATCTAATTGACCACAGATCCAATTTCAAGCATCCAAATCTCTTTCCCTGATGTTATTAATCTAGTTTAATCACTTGTTAACCCTAGTCTATGATTAGATCTAGGTGTCCCATAAACTATAGCCAATTTTATCAAGTAACAAAGATTTTAGAGCACTTTGATAGATTTAAGTGTTTCAAACCACAAAACTTGCAAATAAGTGATGCTTAGCACCCAATAAACAAATATAAGCACAAAGAACCACAAAGCATTCACTCAAAACCACACAAATCCAACTTATGCAGTTAACCCAAACACCCCTTAATAATCTGTTTTTACAAATTTTCAAAGGATAATTAAGATTTAACCCACAAATCAAGTTAATAACCACCCAATAACATCAATCAACCACAGATAAACAAGATTCAACCATAAAATCACAGATTCCACAATAATCATGCAAATTCACAAATATTCAGAAAATAAAGAGAAAATTGAAAAGGGAGAAGGATGCAAACCTCTATGACCTACATCCAGGCCCTGGATTGTTTGAGCTGAGGTAATAGCAGAACAAGTACCAGCTTCCAATGTACCTGCCAAGAGGAACAAACTAAAGTGATGGACAAATATCAAACACTTTATGATTTTTGAAACACAAGCCTTATTGATTAAAACCTTGCCTCAAAAACCTTCAAACATATAAGTGGAACTCAGAATTAGGCTATTCTAACACCAACTTTTAATAAACATAAACAAGATTTCACAAATTTCTGAAAATCAAATTTTATTAACTTAAAAAGGGATTACAAAGATTGATAGCCTAAAACTGGAACAAAGGGACTCTCACAGGTTGAGGTCTCCTTTTATAGACATATGCTAAGCTAACACTGTTCACAAACCCTAGAAGTGAAATTCCCAAAATGTCCTTGAGTACTTGAGGCCGTTTGTTGTTGATGAGCTGTCCAAAATGATCTAAGGCGTTCATTTTAGCTTTGGGGTTAAGCTAAGAGTATGGGCTGTTGATCTTGACACGTGGCAAGCCTTGGAGAGGAAGGTATGATATGATTGGGTAACGCGTTTGAATGGTGGGGCCTCTTGGTGAGTGGGAGTGAGGGTTTTAAGGTTGGGATGTGTTTCTGCATGTGTGAATCACACATGTGCCAAGGTAATTTAAATTAACCCTTTGTTTAAGTGAATTAAATTATAGGGGTGAAGAAGGGTGAATAGTGGTAAGTTTGATCCGAAAAGGGGGCGGTGTTGTGTTTGGCGCGTGTTATAAGATTTAAAGTTTCAGAATGGCATCTATAGTCCTTGTTCTTTGGAAAATGTGGTATAAAACGTTTTTCAGCCCAAATACTTGATTTCCTTTGTTAATAAAGTTATTGTTTTCACACTTTTGGCACAAAACTTTGGTAAAAGGGTTACAAGGGTTGTTTTTGCCATTTTTGAATAGTTCAAGGACTGATCTTGGACATTATTGATCTTCAAATGTCTTCAATGTATCTTTGGCTTTATGAGGGACCATAGTTGACAAATTAGATTTGATAAGGGACTAATCTTGCCATTTCTTCAAAGTTGAAGGACCTTTTTGTAATTTTGACAAACTTAAGGGACCAAACTTGTAATTATGATTTCACAAGGGTTTTAAGTGTCATTTCTTCATTCATTGAGGATCAATCTTTCATATCTTCAAGTCTTCAAGGGTAAATGTTGGTTAGATCATGATCTAGGGCCTGGTTCCTTGTACGGCTTCGTTTCTCGTGTCCGTTTTTCCTTGTTTCTTGTGATATTTTGTCTTTTCCACGATATCCATACCTAAAATACACAAGTAAACAAACTCAAGCATATATATGGTATTTTATGACATTTTTATGCATTTAAAGCCCGAAAAGACTGATGAGATCATGTATAAATGGCATCTCATCACTCCCCCATACTAAGCCATTGTCGTGCCCTCACGCAATGCTAGAATAAAGTATCTAAGCATCACCGAAGTTCAATTTTATTAACCTTTATTGAAAAGTAGAAGACTTGCAACAAAACTACGAAGATGTGTAAAGACATAATGTATGATTTTCATCACGAATGTGACTTTTAGGGTTAAAGAATAGAAAACAAGTAAATGTCCCTTAGAGTAAATTTTGTCATCCTTGATTGTCATACATTCCATGCTAAGTGCAAAAACGAGATCATTTTTGGTACAAGTCACAATGCTAACACTACTCATACGTCCAAATTATGTAATACTTTTTCTCCCCGCAATCCTAGTTATTATAAAAGGAAATGGGTTACTAGCATTTTTTACTATTTTTCATGGATCACAAGTGACTCATATTGACTTATTTGAGTAGTTATTATTCCGAAAGCAAAGTAGCACGATTTAATCGTTAGTTAGCCAAAGGACAAAATCTTTTAAAACGGCTTCTCGTGTATCTCCTTAAGTTCATATCTTGGCATAACTTGTTTCACGATTTGAGACCTTTCTCGGACCAATATTTGGCATGTACTTCATACTTCAAATCTTGGGAAGACGTTCTTGAAATTATGGTCTTCTCTTCGTATATTTGGAATTTCTTCACTTGATGTTTTTGAGAGATTCTTCATATTAGGACCACGACTTCATCATTTTTCTTCAATCTTTATTTTGGACTTTGATATACAACGATCCGCCTCCTTTTCGGACTTGGATATATTTATCCTCATACCTTGTAAGCGTCTTTTTGGATAGACTTTCTCCATGATCTTTAGGGGAGCAATTGCTTTTCGTCGTGTGTCTCGATCCTTCATATTGATTTAGGAACAATGATACTTCACATCATCTTGGATCTTTAGCAACAAAATGGAGCTCCTCATGCCTTGTTAGGGCCTTTTTGGATCTTCACCAATCTTCGCGTCCCGCTTCAATAAGTTATGCCTTGGCTATGAACTCTATTCAATCCCGAGCAACTTTTAAACGATCTTGGGCTAGAAGCTAAGTAACCTTTCAAATCGTACGACCTTACTTATTGCAATTATTTTTATTCCTAATGCATTAATCTTATGGGAAGAAAAAGCCACAATTAAAAACATATGAGTTTTTGAAAGAACATTTTCATGTTCTACGTTTAGCATGATCACTTGTCTAACTCTATCACTTCTCGTTCTTCATTATTTAAAGACCTCTAACTAAAGAGACTCGTGAATACTTAGCCATGCAAGTCAAAATTAAGACAAATTTGGATTAGCTTTCATTAAGATTAAATCAAATCAATGTTTTGGGTTTTCAAGCCACCTATAGGATCTTGCACTTTCTTGGACTTTTTCAAGTTTAGATAATGCATTTTATAGTTCCCTTGATAAGTGACTTTCTAGGATCAATTATAGGAACTTGCGAAAAGTTCTTGTTCTTAACCCGAATGAGCTAAGACTTTCGCGTTTTAAAGCTTCCTATATAAAAGTCTAGCAAAACTTGAATTGAGCGGGTTAAGGAATGTAAAGGGCTCCAAATGCCCATCAAGTCAAAAATTAGTTCTTATTCTACCCATCGGAAAATATACATTTGTGTCTTAAAAACACTTATGAAAACTAAGAAAAAATTTAAAATTGGGCCATTTGTAGCCTTATTAGCAAAACAAAACAAAACATTGAAAGTTGGAAAACGTGAGGGCGTAGCAAAGCAAGTATCTATTCACCCCCCATACTAAAAGTAAACATTTTCCTCAATGTTTCGAGTCTAAAGGTGGAGCACCCCCATACTAGAGACGAAGAATCGAATGCTTAGGATCTAGCATGGAAAGGGTGATCAACAATATATCTAAAGCCGTTTATTAAGTATGCTAAAAGATAATTGTTAGAACAATAAAGGATATGTCAATGGATTCGTGAAAAACTTCTTCAAGCAAACGATGGAGGATCACGTAAACGAACACGAGAGTCTTCAATCATAGATGATGATGATGATCTAGATAACACAATCACAAACAATCACGAGACAAAGAGTTGGAAGGGTACAAATCCCCTTATTAGTGATTAGTAAGCATAAAAGGATAAGCATGGGATCTCCCCCACGAGGCACCTCGTTTTTGATTACCGAGTCATGAGCTCGACTCGATCCCCTCAATGCTAATTATCATTGGGGAAGGTGACTTGGTCGAGGTCAACCATTGAAGGAATTTCCCCACCAAAGTAGTGCTTAAGCCTATGTCCATTCACCTTGAAGTTAGGACCATCATCTTGAGCTAGCTCGATGGTCCCATAAGGAAACACTTGTGTAACGGTGAACGGACCCGACCAACGAGATTTCAATTTCCCGGAAAATATCTTAAGTCTAGAGTTAAAAAGTAACACTTGATCACCAACGTTAAAAACCTGGTTTTTAATCTTTGCATCATGAAACTTTTTAGTCTTTTCTTTGAAAATCAATGAATTTTCATAAGCATTGTCTCTTAATTCATCCAATTCATTCAATTGTATTTTCCGGTGATCTCTCGCGGTCTTTAAGTCAAAGTTTGCATGCTTAAGGGCCCAATATGCCTTATGCTCCAATTCAATGGGGAAATGACAATTCTTCCCATAGACTAACTTATAAGGTGTGCAACCGATAGGTGTCTTATAAGCGGTCCTAAAGGCCCATAAAGCGTCATCGAGTTTGTCGGACCATGAAGCACGGTTTTCTCCAATTGACCTTTCTAAAATCCTCTTCAAAGCTCGGTTCGAAACCTCGACTTGCCCACTCGTTTGCGGGTGATAAGCTGTAGAAAGACGATGAGTAACTCCATATTTCTTTAAGACCTTCTCGAATTGTTCATTACAAAAATGGGTTCCACGATCGCTTATAATAGCACGAGGGGTTCCGAACCGAGAGAATAGTTGCTTCAAAAACTTCACTACCACACGAGCATCATTAGTAGGTAAAGCCTTAGCTTCCACCCACTTAGAAAGGTAGTCCACCGCGACGAGGATATACTTGTTACTATGAGACGATGGGAACGGCCCCATAAAGTCTATGCCCCAAATGTCGAAAATCTCACACACTTGAATTATGTTTTGCGGCATTTCATCACGTTGAGACGATTTTCCTTGACGTTGGCACGAATCACACGACTTCACAAGTGCGTGTGCATCACGATAGATAGAAGGCCAAAAGAAGCCGGCATCGAACACTTTCTTAGCCGTGAGATTAGCATCGTAGTGACCACCCGTGGGTCCCTCGTGACAAGCTTTAAGGATGTTAGAAGCTTCGGCACCAAAAACACAACGTCGAACGATTTGATCCGCACAAACCCGAAAGAGATAAGGGTCGTCCCAAAAATAGAACTTGACGTCACGAAAGAATTTTAGTTTTTGTTGTGTCGTCATACCCTTGATTATAAAATTGCCCGCATGGTAATTTGCAATGTCAGCAAACCATGGGGTGGTGTCTTTAGAATTCACTACACCGAGAGTCTCGAGAGGAAATGTTTCGGTGATTTCCTTGTTCTCGAAAACATCTTTGTGAGGATCTTCTAGACGAGAGAGATGATCGGCCGCTAGATTCTCGGCTCCTTTTTTGTCAAGCACGGTGACATCAAATTCTTGGAGGAGGAGCATCCATCGAAGCAATCTCGGCTTAGCATCTTGCTTAGCTAAGAGATACTTGATAGCCGAATGGTCGGTATACACGATGCTTTTAGTTAAGACGAGACAAGGTCGGAATTTCTCAAAAGCATAGACCACGGCAAGGAATTCCTTTTCCGTTGTGGTGTACTTTAATTGAGCCTCGGTCATCGTCTTACTAGCATAATGGATAGGACGGAAATGCTTTTCATAACGTTGCCCTAAGACGGCCCCTATAGCATAATCACTTGCATCGCACATGTATTCAAAGGGTGATTCCCAATTAGGAGCAACAAGAATGGGAGCTTCGGTAAGTTTCCTTTTGAGAGTTTCGAAAGCTCTAACACAATCCTCATTGAAATTAAAAGGAGCATCCTTCTCGAGAAGGTGTGTCATAGGTCGAGAGATTTTCGAAAAGTCCTTGATGAAACGACGATAAAAGCCCGCGTGGCCTAGTAAACTCCTAACTCCCTTAACGGTTTTGGGATGAGGTAACTTGGCGATGACGTCTACCTTAGCTTTATCGACCTCAATCCCCGCTTTCGAGACCTTATGTCCTCAGGCGATTCCTTGTTTACACATGAAATGACATTTTTCCCAATTAAGCACAAGATTGGTTTCTTCACAACGTTTTAACATTTGCTCGAGATTAGATAAACACGACGTGAACGAATTTCCAAACACCGAAAAGTCATCCATAAACACTTCCATCGAATTCTCGATCATATCGTGAAAAATGGCCATCATACACCGTTGAAACGTACCCTGTGCATTACAAAGTCCGAAAGGCATCCTACGATAAGCAAACGTTCCATAAGGACACATAAACGTAGTCTTCTCTTGATCACGAGGGTCGATAGGGATTTGAAAGTAACCGGAAAAACCATCTAAAAAGCAATATAATTCATTTCCCGCGAGTCGCTCCAACATTTGATCCATGAAGGGCAAAGGAAAGTGGTCTTTACGAGTGGCGTCATTTAACTTTCGGTAGTCAATACACACCCTCCAACCGGTCACAACACGAGTGGGAATTAACTCGTTGTTTTCATTAGGCACAACGATCATTCCTCCTTTTTTAGGGACACAATGGATTGGGCTCACCCATGGGCTATCGGAGATAGGATAAATCATTCCCGCGTCAAGGAGTTTCAACACTTCCTTTTTAATGACATCATGAATTTTGGGATTCACCCTTCTTTGACTTTGAATTGTGGGTTTGTAGTCCTCCTCCATTAAAATCTTGTGAGTACAAAATTTTGGGTCAATACCCTTAATGTCGGAAATTTTCCACGCAATTGCCCCTTTATGAGCTTTAAGAACTTTAAAGAGCTCGGTTTTTCATCATTAGCAAGACCTCTTGCAATAATAACCGGCAACATGTCATCACCTTCCAAGAATGCGTATTCAAGGTGAGAAGGAAGATCTTTCAATTCAAGGATAGGTGGCTCCTCGATTGGAGATTTTGGTTCAACACTCATAACTTCCATGGGTGGAAGAAATGGTGGAATAGAAATATCATCACTAATCAACACCTCATCTTCATTGTCGATTTCATTTGAAGTAAAATCGCCTCCTTGGAATGGAGTGAGATTTGGTGTAGAATTAGCAAGAATCGGATCCAAAATAGTGGGATTGCCACTTGACGAGCTATCAGAAAAACCTAACACTTCTTGTGAAAACTCATCGCAAACCACATCAACTATGTCGATGTGATTGATGGTAGCGATTGCATAAACATGATAAGGTTTCGAGTTTTGAGTAGCGTTTATAACAAGTTCCTCTTCGTTGAATCTCAAAGTGATAGTTCTTGCATGAACGTCGATAAGCGATCTCGAGGTGTCTAAAAATGGACGACCTAAAATTAGAGGAACTTGAGGATCCGCGGGGATGTCAACTACTATAAAATCAACGGGATAGTAGAACTTCCCCACTTTCATGAAAACATCTTCGGCTACTCCACATGCTAAAATCGTAGAATGATCGGCCATCTCGATAGACATGTTTGAAGGAGTAAGAGCCGGAAGTTAAAGCGATTTCCAAATGGAAAATGGCATCAAATTAATGCTCGCACCAAGATCGGCCAAGGCGAGGAATTCTTTCATATCTTGTATATCACAAGGAATGAGAAACTTTCCGGGGTCACCAACTTTTTCCGGTATGCGGTTAAGATAAACCGAAGAACAATTAGCAAGCTTTGAGAGCTTTTCCTTATCGCTCATCATACTTTTAAAAGTGGAAGCGAAACGAGGCATATATAACAACGCTTTGGCTAAACTCACATCAAAATGCACTTGTTGAAACATTTTTATAAAAAGCTCGATTTGTTGTTTGTTACGTTCTTGCATTTTCTCTTTGTTTCGTCTCGAAGGGTAAGGTAAGGGTGGTGTGGGTTGGACATTAGGCAACGGCCTTAGAATCTTGGGTTCCACAATCGGTATTGGTTCAACCGTAGGTGTGGTATGAGCGGTACTTCGTGGGATTGTAATGTGCTCCTTTTCGACCATCACCTCGGGTTCTTTCTCGATTTCCTTCTCCGTAGAAGTACTTGGACGAGAGATTGGTTCCTTGAAAGTTTTACCACTTCGTGTAGTAATAACCTTCAATTCTCCCTTTGGGTTTGCAATGGTATCACTAGGAAGACCACCCGAGGAAGAGGGTTTACACATGATTGCTTCAAACATTTTAGCCATTCGGTCCTCAAATTTTGATTGCCTTAAATCCGCTTTTAACAACTCTTGCTTAATCTCAGGTTGTCCTTGTTCCATATTTTGTTGATTTTGTTGAAGACGTTGAACATTTCCTTCCATTTTATTGCATGAGTTTTAAGTTCATTAGCAAGTTCGTTTTTAAGCTCGTTTTTCAACTCGGATCTTAAGCTAATCATTTCACGTTGCATATTATCAAATTTAGCATCATTTGCTTTAGCATAATCCAAAAATTCTCCTTGAAGATTTTTAGTGTGAGTATTTTGAAAACCTTGTGTAGTGTTTTGAAAATCACGGTTTTGGTTTTGATTAGTGACTTGTCCATTCCCACTTTGATAATTCCCTTTGTTGTAGTTACGTGAGTTTCCTTGATAATTACCACCTTGGTTGTTGTTTCGATAGTTATTAGCATTTTGATTTGGTGGAGCTTGATTTGGGCGGGAACCTTGGCCGTTTTGGTTGTAAGTTCCCGTTGCTACGTAAGCACTCGAAGTGTTACCATCCGCGCTAATGCACTCGGAAAGATCATGAGCTCCACCACAAGACAAACAACTCTTAGCAACCGCTTTAACCGAAGCGGAACTCAAAGCTTCTTGAGCTTTCCAATGAGTCATAAGATTAGCAAATCTATCAAAAAACCGATTTTCCTCATTAGCTTCATCATGTAAGGCATTAATGCTACGAGACGATGACGACGATGACGAAACCAAATTGGCAACACTCGGTATGTTACGAGGGCTATAAACCTTAGATCTATTCTCGATAATCTTAAAGCTTCATCGGTCGTTTTGCACAAAAATGACCACTCGCGGCGACATTCAAGTAATCTCGTTCATGATCATTAAGCCCATTATAAAAAGTATCAATTTGATGCAATTCCGAAAAATCATGGTGTGGACACTCATGTAACGTTTCTTTAAAGCGTTCCCATGCCATTGAAAAACTTTCATTATTTCTTTGCACAAATCTTGAAATCTCATTTTTCAAATGTGTTGTTTTAGATGGTGGAAAAAATTTGTTCACAAACTTAGAAACGAGATCACCCCATGTCAAAATTGAATTTGGCGGCTCTTTCTCAAGCCAAATTTTAGCGTGTCCATCTAACGAGTATGGAAACAACATCATCTTAATGGCGTCATGTGGAACATCCTTAAACTTGCTAGTAGCGGTGAGACGATTAAAATTCCTTATGTGGTAATGCGGGTTGTCTTTCTCATGACCTCTAAACTTATTAGCTTGCAACATCGACTTTAAACCCGTCTTAATCTCGAAATTCTCCGCAAGGATAGCGGGAATCACAATGGCCTCTCCAAAACCCTCGGTGGGTGCTTGTAGCAACTCCATCATAGTACGATTAGCCATGACGACTTCTTGTTCTACAATAGGTTCAACAATTGGAGTTTGTTCTTCAATCAACGTCTCTTGATTGGCTTGGTTTTGAAGACGTTTACGAGCTCGTTTTGCTTGATTACAAGTGATCATAAACTTCACGAAGAATGGGAGGTGGGCAAAGAAGATTCTTTTTGGGTGTTTTGTGGATTTAATTTTTTTTTTTTTTTGTGTTTTTGATTGTTTTTAATTTTTTGGATTTTGGTGTATCTTCGTAGACAACAATCTACCAAATCTCTCCTCGAATCAAACTCTTGATTAAAGAAGCCTCAAAGGAGTGAAAACGATCACGTGGAGTGAATGCCTTCGAATGACTTTAGAACTTTGGTGAAAACCAAATTGTTCAAGAGGGATTAATCACAAAGAAACCAAGCAAATATATTATACGTAATAATACTTTGGGCGGCAAAACCCTCGATTAGCCTTAAATCTCAAAATACTCACAAGCAAGCGGGGAAACGAGGCGGCGCGAAGCACTTAAGAGCCCTTTTCCTTAGGGTATATTTTATAATACCCGCCTTATACCTACCTTATAGTTTGTATTTTTCAAAATCGAGCTTCACGAAAGTATTTATCTATTTTTGTCTTTTTCTTTTTGTTTGAGATTCGAATACAATAATTAGGAGATCAAATCCCAATTAAGGTTGTGTTTTCACACTTTTGGAGATATTTTGTATTGATTGTGATACTTAATACAATATAGTAATAATAATTTCACAAGAAAAACCAATAAAACCGATAATACGTATTAGTAGATTTCTACTAATACAAATACTATATATGGTTAATATTAGAAACAACAATGCAAATTAATCACGACACACCTTCCCGGCAGCGGCGCTAAAATGATTGTAGTAAATTACACCTCTTGTTTAGGAAAACAAAGGAGGGTAAAAAATAGGGAAAGTATTAAATACGACGGTTTAGAAAAACCGTGTACAAATGACCCTAAATGAAAGTTCAAGTTCGTTTCCCAAGGAGGTATATGCGTGTGATTAAAATGTAATTGGTTTGAGATTAATATTGGTTTAGAAGGGGATGAGAAAATAGAGTGACGAAGACGTGAAAATTATTACTACGACGACAACACGTAAAACCGTAAAATAAGCTAAAATAAAAATTAATTCAAAAAATTACCAAAAATTCACCAAAAATCAAAATAAATAAACTAAGAGTTTACCAATGATCAAAACTTTTTCAAACCTTTTAATTAATTAAATATTCAATTTTTAAATGCTAATTAAAGCCCTAAAATTCAAATTAATTATCAAAAAGCCCAAATAAAGATTTTTCAATTGGTAAACCTCTAAAATGACCTAAAAAGATTAAAAAGTATTTTTAGAAATTTTTAAACTTATAAAAAATATTCAAAATGATTTAAAAACTAATAAAACTTAAAATTAATATAAAAATTAATCTAAAAGTGATAAAATTAATCTAAGAGTTGCAAAAATCCTATTTTAATGTATTTAATCTAAGAAAAATGTAAAAAGTTGAAAAATGTGAAATTTGAAAACTAATAATAAAATAATATTAAAATAATATTAAAAATCCAAAAATTATAAAAATTCTAAAAACTTGCAAACTAGTTTATTTTAACCTAATTAAACAGAAAATGAAAGCAAAATGACCAGAATACCCCTATTGGGCCTCCAAATGGGCCAAAACCCAAAATTGTCAACTCTAATGGGCTAAATGGGCCCAAAAAATCAAACTAGGCCCAATGGACTTGGAAAAGCCCAATCTGACTCAAAATTTAATTCTAAATACAAAACTCTGAAGGCCCAAAAGCTGAAAGTGAGCTTATCACAGCTTATTAAGCAAATAGCTTATCCTTATTGGGCCAATAAGCCCGTTAAGCAATAAGCCAATGCCATAAGCTCTAATTTAACAAACAACATTCTCTTGGGATACTAACGAGATATGTAAAAAGAAATTTTGAAAAAGCACACTCAATAAGCCAGAAATAAGCAAAGTATAATTTCACTAAAAGACAAAATAGTCGGGTTTGAGATTTAGGGCACCTCAGAACTTGATTCAACTTGCAAAATGTCACAAATGACTTCAATAAGCCGAAACAATCAACAAAATTCCAATAATCAACACCAATAAGACAGAATGAACCAATAAGCACTTATGAAAAAGTCAATTAAGTTGGTTTTCTAGTCAAACCTAAAAGTCAACCCACCAAATGCTCTAGTATGAACAAATAGGTCAAATAATGAGCACCTATTACAAAATACAAGTTGTTTGTGGTTAAAATAAGCTATTTTAGCTTATTGATAAGCTGAAACCCAAAATACACTAGCAGTGGCTAGCAGCAGGGGAAAGGAGTTCCCACTGCTTTGACTATTTGACCAAGCTTTTTAGAGAGATCCAGTTGGATTCAAGTGGAAACAAGGGCACCCTTATGATCAATG
This sequence comes from Glebionis coronaria, assembly GCA_025667525.1. NCBI lineage: Eukaryota > Viridiplantae > Streptophyta > Magnoliopsida > Asterales > Asteraceae > Glebionis > Glebionis coronaria. The sequence continues at coordinate 411,334,605 of CM046878.1, forward strand.
AATCACAAGGAGTCAATAGCAACAAAGAAATCACAATTTGGTTCACACAATAAGCTCAAATTAAGCAAACAGTCCACAGATTTAGCATAGACTTGGAAAATAAGTTGTTATGCACAAATAAGCAGATATAGCATGATTAAGCCAGTCAAATTCAACAAGATGCATACACAAGCTATATAAACTATGATTAAGCACAAACAAACTTAAAAAAGCTACTAAATCAAAGTAAGGAACAAGATCAAAGCAGATTAAACCTTCTGATATGAACTACAAGAACACATGCACAGTTTGGTGATCTAATTGACCACAGATCCAATTTAAAGCATCCAAATCTCTTTCCCTGATGTTATTAACCTAGTTTAATCACTTGTTAACCCTAGTCTATGATTAGATCTAGGTGTCCCTTAAACAATAGCCAATTTTATCAAGTAACAAAGATTTTAGAGCATTTTGATGGAGCTAAGTGTTTCAAACCACAAAACCTGCAAATAAGTGATGCTTAGCACCCAATAAACAGATATAAGCACAAAGCACCACAAAGCATTCACTCAAAATCACACAAATCCAACTTATGCAGTTAACCCAAGCACCCCTTAATAATCTGTTTTTTCAAATTTTCTAAGGATAATTAAGATTTAACCCACAAATCAAGTTAATAACCACCCAATAACATCAATCAACCACAGATAAACAAGATTCAACCATAAAATCACAGATTCCACAAAAATCATGCAAATTCACAAATATTCAGAAAATAAAGAGAAAATTGAAAAGGGAGAAGGATGCAAACCTCCAAGACCTACATCAAGGGCCTAGATTGTTTGAGCTGAGGTACTAGCAGAACAAGTACCAACTTCCAATGTACCTGCTAAGAAGAACAAACTAAAGTGATGGACAAATATCAAACACTTTCTGATTTTTGAAACAAAAGCCTTATTGATTAAAACCTTGCCTCAAAAACCTTCAAACATATAAGTGGAACTCAGAATTAGGCTATTCTAACACCAACTTTTAATAAACATAAACAAGATTTCACAAATTTCTGAAAATCAAATTTTATTAACTTAAAAAGGGATTACAAAGATTGATAGCCTAAAACTGGAACAAAGGGACTCTCACAGGTTGAGGTCTCCTTTTATAGACATATGCTAAGCTAACACTATTCACAAACCCTAGAAGTGAAATTCCCAAAATGTTCTTGAGTACTTGAGGCCGTTTGTTGTTGATGAGCTGTCCAAAATGATCCAAGGCGTTCATTTTAGCTTTGGGGTTAAGCTAAGAGTGTGGGATGTTGATCTTGACACGTGGCAAGCTTTGGAGAGGAAGGTATGATATGATTGGGTAACGGGTTTGAATGGTGGGGCCTCTTGGTGAGTGGGAGTGAGGGTTTTAAGGTTGGGATGTGTTTCTGCATGTGTGAATCACACATGTGCCAAGGTAATTTAAATTAACCCTTTGTTTAAGTGAAGTAAATTCTAGGGGTGAAGAAGGGAGAATAGTGGTAAGTTTGATCCGAAAAAGGGGGTGGTGTTGTGTTTGGCGCGTGTTATAAGATTTAAACTTTTAGAATGGCATCTATAGTTCTTGTTCTTTGGCAAATGTGGTATAAAACGTTTTTCAGCCCAAATACTTGATTTCCTTTGTTAATAAAGTTATTGTTTTCACACTTTTAGCACAAAACTTTGGTAAAAGGGTTACAAGGGTTGTTTTGCCATTTTTGAATAGTTCAAGGACTGATCTTGGACATTGTTGATCTTCAAAGGTCTTCAATGTATCTTTGGCTTTATGAGGGACCATAGTTGACAAATTAGATTTGATGAGGGACTAATCTTGCCATTTCTTCAAAGTTGAAGGACCTTTTTGTAATTTTGACAAACTTAAGGGACCAAACTTGTAATTATGATTTCACAAGGGTTTTAAGTATCATTTCTTCATTCATTGAGGATCAATCTTGCATATCTTCAAGTCTTCAATGGTAAATGTTGGTTAGATCATGATCTAGGGCCTGGTTCCTTGTACGGCTTCGTTTCTCGTGTCCGATTTTCCTTGTTTCTTGTGATCTTTTGTCTTTTTCATGATATCCATACCTAAAATACACAAGTAAACAAACACAAGCATATACATGGTATTTTATGACATTTTTATGCATTTAAAGCCCGAAAAGACCGATGATATCATGTATAAATGCCATCTCATCACTCCCCCATACTAACCATTGCCGTGCCCTCACGCAATTCTAGAATAAAGTATCTAAGCATCACAAAAGTTCAATTTTATTAACCTTTATTGAAAAGTAGAAGACTTGCAACAATACTACGAAGATGTGTAAAGACATACTGTATGATTTTCATCACGAATGTGACTTTTAGGGTTAAAGAATAGAAAACAAGTAAATGTCCCTTAGAGTAAATTTCGTCATCCTTGATTGTCATACATTCCATGCTAAGTGCAAAAACGAGATCATTGTTGGTACAAGTCACAATGCTAACACTACTCATACGTCCAAATTGTGTAATACTTTTTCTCCCCGCAATCCTAGTTATTATAAAAGGAAATAGGCTACTAGCATTTTTTACTATTTGTCATGGATCACAAGTGATTCATATTGACTTATTTGAGTAGTTATTATTCCGAAAGCAAAGTAGCACGATTTAATCGATAGTTAGCCAAAGGACAAAATCTTTTAAAACGGCTTCTCGTGTATCTCCTTAAGTTCATATCTTGGCATAACTCGTTTCACGCTTTGAGACCTTTCTCGGACCGATATTTGGCATGTACTTCATACTTCAAATCTTGGGAAGACGTTCTTGAAATTATCGTCTTCTCTTCGTATATTTGGAATTTCTTCACTTGATGTTTTTGAGAGATTCTTCATATTAGGACCACGACTTCATCATTTTTCTTCAATCTTTATTTTGGACTTTGATATACAACGATCCGCCTCCTTTTCGGACTTGGATATATTTATCCTCATACCTTGTAAGGGTCTTTTTGGATAGACTTTCTCCATGATCTTTAGGGGAGCAATTGCTTTTCGTCGTGTGTCTCGATCCTTCATATTGATTTAGGAACAATGATACTTCACATCATCTTGGATCTTTAGCAACAAAATGGAGCTCCTCATGCCTTGTTAGGGTCTTTTTGGATCTTTACCAAATTTCGCGTCCCGCTTCAATAAGTTATGCCTTGGCTATGAACTCTATTCAATCCCGAGCAACTTTTAAACGATCTTGGGCTAGAAGCTAAGTAACCTTTCAAATCGTACGACCTTACTTATTGCAATTATTTTTATTCCTAATGCATTAATCTTATGGGAAGAAAAAGCCACAATTAAAAACATATGAGTTTTTGAAAGAACATTTTCATGTTCTACGTTTAGCATGATCACTTGTCTAACTCTATCACTTCTCGTTCTTCACTATTTAAAGACCTCTAATTAAAGAGACTCGTGAATACTTAGCCATGCAAGTCAAAATTAAGCCAAATTTGGATTAGCTTTCATTAAGATTATATCAAATCAAAGTTTTGGGTTTTCAAGCCACCTATAGGATCTTGCACTTTCTTGGACTTTTTCAAGTTTAGAGAATGCATTTTATAGTTCCCTTGATAAGTGACTTTCTAGGATCAATTATAGGAACTTGCGAAAAGTTCTTGTTCTTAACCCGAATGAGCTAAGACTTTCGCGTTTTAAAGCTTCCTATATAAAAGTCTAGCAAAACTTGAATTGAGCGGGTTAAGGAATGTAAAGGGCTCCAAATGCCCATCAAGTCAAAAATTAGCTCTTATTCTACCCATCGGAAAATATACATTTGTGTCTTAAAAACACTTATGAAAACTAAGAAAAAATTTAAAATTGGGCTATTTTTAGCCTTATTAGCAAAACAAAACAAAACATTGAAAGTTGGAAAACGTGAGGGCGTAGCAAAGCAAGTATCTATTCACCCCCCATACTAAAAGTAAACATTGTCCTCAATGTTTCGAGTCTAAAGGTGGAGCACCCCCATACTAGAGACGAAGAATCGAATGCTTAGGATCTAGCATGGAAAGGGTGATCAACAATATATCTAAAGCCGTTTATTAAGTATGCTAAAAGATAATTGTTAGAACAATAAAGGATATGTCAATGGATTCGTGAAAAACTTCTTCAAGCAAACGATGGAGGCTCACGTAAACGAACACGAGAGTCTTCAATCATAGATGATGATGATGATCTAGATAACACAATCACAAACAATCACGAGACAACGAGTTGGAAGGGTATAAATCCCCTTATTAGTGATTAGTAAGCATAAAAGGATAAGCATGGGATCTCCCCCACGAGGCACCTCGTTTTTTATTACCGAGTCATGAGCTCGACTCGATCCTCTCAATGCTAATTATCATTGGGGAAGGTGACTTGGTCGAGGTCAACCATTGAAGGAATTTCCCCACCAAAGTAGTGCTTAAGCCTATGTCCATTCACCTTGAAGTTAGGACCATCATCTTGAGCTAGCTCGATGGTCCCATAAGGAAACACTTGTGTAACGGTGAACGGACCCGACCAACGAGATTTCAATTTCCCGGAAAATATCTTAAGTCCAGAGTTAAAAAGTAACACTTGATCACCAACGTTAAAAACCTGGTTTTTAATCTTGGCATCATGAAACTTTTTAGTCTTTTCTTTGAAAATCAATGAATTTTCATAAGCATTGTCTCTTAATTCATCAAATTCATTCAATTGTATTTTCCGGTGATCTCTCGCGGTCTTTAAGTCAAAGTTTGCATGCTTAAGGGCCCAATATGCCTTATGCTCCAATTCAATGGGCAAATGACAATTCTTCCCATAGACTAACTTATAAGGTGAGAAACCGATAGGTGTCTTATAAGCGGTCCTAAAGGCCCATAAAGCGTCATCGAGTTTGTCGGACCATGAAGCACGGTTTTCTCCAATTGACCTTTCTAAAATCCTCTTCAAAGCTCGGTTCGAAACCTCGACTTGCCCACTCGTTTGCGGGTGATAAGCCGTAGAAAGACAATGAGTAACTCGATATTTCTTTAAGACCTTCTCTAATTGGTCATTACAAAAATGGGTTCCACGATCGCTTATAATAGCGCGAGGGGTTCCGAAACGAGAGAATAGTTGCTTCAAAAACTTCACTACCACACGAGCATCATTAGTAGGTAAAGCCTTAGCTTCCACCCACTTAGAAAGGTAGTCCACCGCGACGAGGATATACTTGTTACCATGAGACGATGGGAACGGCCCCATAAAGTCTATGCCCCAAATGTCGAAAATCTCACACACTTGAATTATGTTTTGCGGCATTTCATCACGTTGAGACGATTATCCTTGACGTTGGCACGAATCACACGACTTCACAAGTGCGTGTGCATCACGATAGATAGAAGGCCAAAAGAAGCCGACATCGAACACTTTCTTAGCCGTGAGATTAGCACCATGGTGACCACCCGTGGGTCCCTCGTGACAAGCTCTAAGGATGTTAGAAGCTTCGGCACCAAAAACACAACGTCGAACGAGTTGATCCGCACAAACCCGAAAGAGATAAGGGTCGTCCCAAAAATAGAACTTGACGTCACGAAAGAATTTTAGTTTTTTTTGTGTCGTCATACCCTTGATTATAAAATTGCCCGCATGGTACTTTGCAATGTCGGCAAACCATGGGGTGGTGTCTTTAGAATTCACTACACCGAGAGTCTCGAGAGGAAATGTTTCGGTGATTTCCTTTTTCTCGAAAACATCTTTGTGAGGATCTTCAGGACGAGAGAGATGATCGGCCGCTAGATTCTCGGCTCCTTTTTTGTCAAGCACGGTGACATCAAATTCTTGGAGGAGGAGCATCCATCGAAGCAATCTCGGCTTAGCATCTTGCTTAGCTAAGAGATACTTGATAGCCGAATGGTCGGTATACACGATGCTTTTAGTTAAGACGAGATAAGGTCGAAATTTCTCAAAAGCATAGACCACGGCAAGGAATTCCTTTTCCGTTGTGGTGTACTTTAATTGAGCCTCGGTCATCGTCTTACTAGCATAATGGATAGGACGAAAATGCTTTTCATAACGTTGCCCTAAGACAGCCCCTATAGCATAATCACTTGCATCGCACATGATTTCAAAGGGTAATTCCCAATTAGGAGCAACAAGAATGGGAGCTTCGGTAAGTTTCCTTTTGAGTGTTTCGAAAGCTCTAACACAATCCTCATTGAAATTAAAAGGAGCATCCTTCTCGAGAAGGTGTGTCATAGGTCGAGAGATTTTCGAAAAGTCCTTGATGAAACGACGATAAAAGCCCGCGTGGCCTAGGAAACTCCTAACTCCCTTAACGATTTTGGGATGAGGTAACTTGGCGATGACGTCTACCTTAGCTTTATCGACCTCAATCCCCGCTTTCGAGACCTTATGTCCTAAGACGATTCCTTGTTTACACATGAAATGACATTTTTCCCAATTAAGCACAATATTGGTTTCTTCACAACGTTTTAACATTTGCTCGAGATTAGATAAACACGACGTGAACGAATTTCCAAACACCGAAAAGTCATCCATAAACACTTCCATCGACTTCTCGATCATATCGTGAAAATGGCCATCATACACCGTTGAAACGTACCCGGTGCATTACAAAGTCCGAAAAGGCATCTTACGATAAGCAAACGTTCCATAAGGACACGTAAACGTAGTCTTCTCTTGATCACGAGGGTCGATAGGGATTTGAAAGTAACCGGAAAAACCATCTAAAAAGCAATAGAATTCATTTCCCGCGAGTCGCTCCAACATTTGATCCATGAAGGGCAAAGGAAAGTGGTCTTTACGAGTGGCGTCATTTAACTTTCGGTAGTCAATACACACCCTCCAACCGGTCACAAAACGAGTGGGAATTAACTCGTTGTTTTCATTAGGCACAACGGTCATTCCTCCTTTTTTAGGGACACAATGGATTGGGCTCACCCATGGGCTATCGGAGATAGGATAAATCATTCCCGCGTCAAGGAGTTTCAACACTTCCTTTTTAATGACATCGTGAATTTTGGGATTCACCCTTCTTTGACTTTGAATTGCGGGTTTGTAGTCCTCATCCATTAAAATCTTGTGAGTACAAAATTTTGGGTCAATACCCTTAATGTCGGAAATTTTCCACGCAATTGCCCCTTTATGAGCTTTAAAACTTTCAAGAGCTCGGTTTTTTCATCATTAGCAAGAACTCTTGCAATAATAACCGGCAACATGTCATCACCTTCCAAGAATGCGTATTCAAGGTGAGAAGGAAGATCTTTCAATTCAAGGATAGGTGGCTCCTCGATTGGAGATTTTGGTTCAACACTCATAACTTCCATTGGCGGAAGAAATGGTGGAATAGAAATATCATCACTAATCAACACCTCATCTTCATTGTCGATTTCATTTGAAGTAAAATCGCCTCCTTGGAATGGAGTGAGATTTGGTGTAGAATTAGCAAGAATCAGATCCAAAATAGTGGGATTGCCACTTGACAAGCTATCGGAAAAACCTAACACTTCTTGTGAAAACTCATCGCAAACCACATCAACTATGTCGATGTGATTGATGGTAGCGATTGCATAAACATGAGAAGGTTCGAGTTTTGAGTAGCGTTTATAACAAGTTCCTCTTCGTTGAATCTCAAAGTGATAGTTCTTGCATGAACGTCGATAAGCGATCTCGAGGTGTCTAAAAATGGACGACCTAAAATTAGAGGAACTTGAGGATCCGCGGGGATGTCAACTACTATAAAATCAACGGGATAGTAGAACTTCCCCACTTTCACGAAAACATCTTCGGCTACTCCACATGCTAAAATCGTAGAATGATCGGCCATCTCGATAGACATGTTTGAAGGAGTAAGAGCCGGAAGTGAAAGCGATTTCCAAATGTAAAATGGCCTCAAATTAATGCTCGCACCAAGATCGGCCAAGGCGAGGCATGAGAAACTTTCCGGGGTCACCAACGTTTTCTGGTATGCGGTTAAGATAAACCGAAGAACAATTAGCAAGCTTTGAGAGCTTTTCCTTATCACTCATCATACTTTTAAAAGTGGAAGCGAAACGAGGCATATATAACAACGCTTCGGCTAAACTCACATCAAAATGCACTTGTTGAAACATTTTTATAAAAAGCTCGATTTGTTGTTTGTTACGTTCTTGCATTTTCTCTTTGTTTCGTCTCGAAGGCTAAGGTAAGGGTGGTGTGGGTTGGACATTAGGCAACGGCCTTGGAATCTCAGGTTCCACAATCGGTATTGGTTCAACCGTAGGTGTGGTATGAGCGGTACTTCGTGGGATTGTAATGTGATCCTTTTCGAACATCACCTCGGGTTCTTTCTCGATTTCCTTCTCCGTAGAAGTACTTGGACGAGAGATTGGTTCCTTGAAAGTTTTACCACTTCGTGTAGTAATAACCTTCATTTCTCCCTTCGGGTTTGCAATGGTATCACTAGGAAGATCACCCGAGGAAGAGGGTTTAAACATGATTGCTTCAAACATTTTAGCCATTCGGTCCTCAAATTTTGATTGCCTTAAATCCGCTTTTAACAACTCTTGCTTAATCTCATGTTGTCCTTGTTCCATATTTTGTTTATTTTGTTGAAGACGTTGAACATTTCCTTCCATTTTATTTGCATGAGTTTTAAGTTCATTAGCAAGTTCGTTTTTAAGCTCGTTTTTCAACTCGGATCTTAAGCTAATCATTTCACGTTACATATTATCAAATTTAGCATCATTTGCTTTAGCATAATCCAAAAATTCTCCTTGAATATTTTTAGTGTGAGCATTTTGAAAACCTTGTGTAGTGTTTTGAAAATCACGGTTTTGGTTTTGATTAGTGACTTGTCCATTCCCACTTTGATAATTCCCTTTGTTGTAGTTACGTGAGTTTCCTTGATAATTACCACCTTGGTTGTTGTTTCGATAGTTATTAGCATTTTGATTTGGTGGAGCTTGATTTGGGCGGGAACCTTGGCCGTTTTGGTTGTAAGTTCCCGTTGCTACGTAAGCACTCGAAGTGTTACCATCCGCGGTAATGCACTCGGAAAGATCATGAGCTCCACCACAAGACAAACAACTCTTAGCAACCGCTTTAACCGAAGCGGAACTCAAAGCTTCTTGAGCTTTCCAATGAGTCATAATATTAGCAAATCTATCGAAAAACCGATTTTCCTCATTAGCTTCATCATGTAAGACATTAATGCTACGAGACGATGACGACGATGACGAACCCAAATTTGCAACTCTCGGTATGTTACGAGGGATATAAACCTTAGATCTATTCTCGATAATCTTAAAGCTTCATCGGTCGTTTTGCACAAAAAATGACCACCCGCGGCGGCATTCAAGTAATCTCGTTCATGATCATTAAGCCCATTATAAAAAGTATCAATTTGATGCAATTCCGAAAAATCATGGTGTGGACATTCATGTAACATTTCTTTAAAGCGTTCCCATGCCATTGAAAAACTTTCATTATTTCTTTGCACAAATCTTGAAATCTCATTTTTCAAATGTGTTGTTTTAGATGGTGGAAAAAATTTGTTCACAAACTTAGAAACGAGATCACCCCATGTCAAAATTGAATTTGGCGGTTCTTTCTCAAGCCAAATTTTAGCGGGTCCATCTAACGAGTATGGAAACAACATCATCTTAATGGCGTCATGTGGAACATCCTTAAACTTGCTAGTAGCGGTGAGATAATTAAAATTCCTTATGTGGTAATGCGGGTTGTCTTTCTCATGACCTCTAAACTTATTAGCTTGCAACATCGACATTAAACCCGTCTTAATCTCAAAATTCTCCGCAAGGATAGCGGGAATCACAATGGCCTCTCCAAAACCCTCGGTGGGTGCTTGTAGCAACTCCATCATAGTACGATTAGCCATGACGACTTCTTGTTCTACAATAGGTTCAACAATTGGAGTTTGTTCTTCAATCAACGTCTCTTGATTGGCTTGCTTTTGAAGACGTTTACGAGCTCGTTTTTCTTGATTACGAGTGATCATAAACTTCACGAAGAATGGGAGGTGAGCAAAGAAGATTCTTTTTGGGTGTTTTGTAGATTTTTAAATTTTTTGGTTTGTGTTTTTGATTGTTTTTAATTTTTTTGGATTTTGGTGTATCTTCGTAGACAACAATCTACCAAATCTCTCCTCGAATCAAACTCTTGATTAAAGAAGCCTCAAAGGAATGAAAACGATCACGTGGAGTGAACGCCTTCGAATGACTTTAGAACTTTGGTGAAAACCAAATTGTTCAAGAGGGTTTAATCACAAAGAAACCAAGCAAATATATTATACGTAATAATACTTTGGGCGGCAAAACCCTCGATAATCTCAAAATACTCACAAGCAAGCGGGGAAACGAGGCGGCGCGAAGCACTTAAGAGCCTTTTTCCTTAGGGTATATTTTATAATACCCGCCTTATACCCACCTTATAGTTTATATTTTTCAAAATCGAGCTTCACGAAAGTATTTATCTATTTTTTCCTTTTTCTTTTTGTTTGAGATTCGAATACAATAATTAGGAGATCAAATCCCAATTAAGGTTGTGTTTCACACTTTTGGAGATATTTTGTATTGATTGTGATACTTAATACAATATAGTAATAATAATTTCACAAGAAAAACCAATAAAACCGATAATACGTATTAGTAGATTTCTACTAATAAAAATACTATATATGGTTAATATTAAAAACAACAATGCAAATTAATCACGACACACTTTCCCGGCAGCGGCGCCAAAATGATTGTAGTAAATCACACCTCTTGTTTAGGAAAACAAAGGAGGGTAAAATAGGGAAAGTATTAAATACGAGGGTTTAGAAAAACCGTGTACAAATGACCCTAAATGAAAGTTCAAATTCGTTTCCCAAGGAGGTATATGTGTGTGATTAAAATGTAATTGGTTTGAGATTAACATTGGCTTAGAAGGGGATGAGAAAAGAGAGTGACGAAGACGTGAAAATTATTACTACGACGACAACACGTAAAACCGTAAAATAAGCTAAAATAAAAATTAATTCTAAAAATTACCAAAAATCTAAATAAATAAACTAAGAGTTTACCAATGATTAAAACTTTTTCAAACCTTTTAATTAATTAAATATTCAATTTTTAAAATAAAGATTTTTTAATTGGTAAACCTCTATAATGACCTAAAAAGATTAAAAAGTATTTTTAGAAATTTTTAAACTAATAAAAACTATTTAAAATGATTTAAAAACTAATAAAACTTAAAATAATTATAAAAATTAATCTAAAAGTGATAAAATTAATCTAAGAGTTGCAAAATCCTATTTTAATGTATTTAATCTAAGAAAAATGTAAAAAGTTGAAAAATGTGAAATTTGAAAAATAATAATAAAATAATATTAAAATAATATTAAAAATCCAAAAATTATAAAAAATTCTAAAAACTTGCAAACTAGTTTATTTTAACCTAAATAAACAGAAAATGAAAGCAAAATGACCAGAATACCCCTATTGGACCTTCAAATGGGCCAAAACCCAAAATTGTCAACTCTAATGGGCTAAATGGGACCAAAAGGTCAAACTAGGCCCAATGGACTTGGAAAAGCCCAATCTGACTCAAAATTTAATTCTAAATACAAAACTCTGAAGGCCCAAAAGCAGAAAGTGAGCTTATCACAGCTTATTAAGCAAATAGCTTATCCTTATTAGGCCAATAAGCCCATTAAGCAATAAGCCAATGCCATAAGCTCTAATTTAACACACAACCTTCTCTTGGGATACTAAAGAGATCTGTAAAAAGAAATTTTGAAAAAGCACACTCAATAAGCCAGAAATAAGCAAAGTACAATTTCACTAAAAGACAAAATAGTCGGGTTTGAGATTTAGGGCACATCAGAACTTGATTTAACTTGAAAAATGTCACAAATGACTTCAATAAGCCAAAACAATCAACAAAATTCCAATAAGCAACTCCAATAAGACAGAATGAACCAATAAGCACTTATGAAAAAGTCAATTAAGTTGGTTTTCTAGTCAAACCTAAAAGTCAACCCACCAAATGCTCTAGTATGAACAAATAGGTCAAATAATGAGCACCTATTACAAAATCCAAGTTGTTTGTGGTTAAAATAAGCTATTTTAGCTTATTGATAAGCTGAAACCCAGAATACACTAGCAGTGGCTAGCAGCAGGAGAAATAAGTTCCCACTGCTTTGACTATTTGACCAAGCTTATTAGAGAGATCTAGTTGGATTCAAATGGAAACAAGGGCACCCTTGTGATCAATTAATCACAAGGAGTCAATAGCAACAAAGAAATCACAATTTGGTTCACACAATAAGCTCAAATTTAGCAAACAGTCCACAGATTTAGCACAGACTTGGAAAATAAGCTGTTATGCACAAATAAGAAGATATAGCATGATTAAGCCAGCCAAATTCAACAAGATGCATACACAAGCTATATAAACTATGATTAAGCACAAATAAACTTAAATCAGCCACTAAATCAAAGTAAGGAACAAGATCAAAGCAGATTAAACCTTCTGATATTAACTACAAGAACACATGCACAGTTTGCTGATCTAATTGACCACAGATCCAATTTCAAGCATCCAAATCTCTTTCCCTGATGTTATTAACCTAGTTTAATCACTTGTTAATCCTAGTCTATGATTAGATCTAGGTGTCCCTTAAACTATAGCCAATTTTATCAAGTAACAAAGATTTTAGAGCACTTTGATGGATTTAAGTGTTTCAAACCACAAAACCTGCAAATAAGTGATGCTTAGCACCCAATAAATAGATATAAGCACAAAGCACCACAAAGCATTCACTCAAAGTCATACAAATCCAACTTACGTAGTTAACCCAAACACCCCTTAATAATCTGTTTTTACAAATTTTCAAAGGATAATTAAGATTTAACCCACAAATCAAGTTAATAACCACCCAATAACATCAATCAACCACAGATAAACAAGATTCAACCATAAAATCACAGATTCCACAATAATCATGCAAATTCACAAATATTCAGAAAATAAAGAGAAAATTGAAAAGGGAGAAGGATGCAAACTCCAAGACCTACATCCAGGCCCTGGATTGTTTGAGCTGAGGTACTAGTAGAACAAGTACCAGCTTCCAATGTACCTGCTAAGAAGAACAAACTAAAGTGATGGACAAATATCAAACACTTTCTGATTTTTGAAACACAAGCCTTATTGATTAAAACCTTGCCTCAAAAACCTTCAAACATATAAGTGGAACTCAGAATTAGGCTATTCTAACACCAACTTTTAATAAAAATAAACAAGATTTCACAAATTTCTGAAAATCAAATTTTATTAACTTAAAAAAGGGATTACAAAGATTGATAGCCTAAAACTGGAACAAAGGGACTCTCACAGGTTGAGGTCTCCTTTTATAGACATATGCTAAGCTAACACTGTTCACAAACCCTAGAAGTGAAATTCCCAAAATGTCCTTGAGTACTTGAGGCCGTTTGTTGTTGATGAGCTGTCCAAAATGATCCAAGGCGTTCATTTTAGCTTTGGGGTTAAGCTAAGAGTGTGGGCTGTTGATCTTGACACGTGGCAAGCCTTTGAGAGGAAGGCATGATATGATTGGGTAACGGGTTTGAATGGTGGGGCCTCTTGGTGAGTGGGAGTGAGGGTTTTAAGGTTGGGATGTGTTTCTGCATGTGTGAATCACACATGTGCCAAGGTAATTTAAATTAACCCTTTGTTTAAGTGAAGTAAATTCTGGGGGTGAAGAAGGGTGAATAGTGGTAAGTTTGATCCGAAAAAGGGGGTGGTGTTGTGTTTGGCGCGTGTTATAAGATTTAAACTTTCAGAATGGCATCTATAGTCCTTGTTCTTTGGAAAATGTGGTATAAAACGTTTTTCAGCCAAATACTTGATTTCCTTTGTTAATAAAGTTATGGTTTTCACTCTTTTGGCACAAAACTTTGGTAAAAGGGTTACAAGGGTTGTTTTTGCCATTTTTGAATAGTTCAAGGACTGATCTTGGACATTGTTGATCTTCAAAGGTCTTCAATGTATCTTTGGCTTTATGAGGGACCATAGTTGACAAATTAGATTTGATGAGGGACTAATCTTGCCATTTCTTTAAAGTTGAAGGACCTTTTTGTAATTTTGACAAACTTAAGGGACCAAACTTGTAATTATGATTTCACAAGGGTTTTAAGTGTCATTTCTTCATTCATTGAGGATCAATCTTGCATATCTTCAAGTCTTCAAGGGTAAATGTTGGTTAGATCATGATCTAGGGCCTGGTTCCTTGTACGGCTTCGTTTCTCGTGTCCGTTTTTCTTTGTTTCTTGTGATCTTTTGTCTTTTTCACGATATCCATACCTAAAATACACAAGTAAACAAACACAAGCATATATATGGTATTTTATGACATTTTTATGCATTTAAAGCCCGAAAAGACCGATGAGATCATGTATAAATGCCATCTCATCACGACCCCACTTCTCTCTCACATAGGTGATTTCATCTTGAATCATTAAAAACATATGTTTTATGATTTCATCTTGAATCATTATGCTTTATGATTTCTTCCTGAATCATTAAGCCATATGTTTAACCTCTCAACATGTCACATTTTTATAGGAATGGACTAGGAAAGTTATTGTATTAAGTAACCCCCCACATTGACGTGACTTCCCCCACATTTCTATGATTAGGTTGTCCTATTGAACCCAGATCTTGGGATCTCCAGTCAATTGGGTTAGGTTTTCCTTCATAGAAACTCATTCCTTTAAGGGCTTTAGTCCCATTCCTTTAGACGACTTACTAACTAACTCTCTTCTTAAGCCTTTCGTAAGTGGATCCGCGATGTTATCGTTTGACTTCACATAGTCAATTGAGATAACTCATGTTGAGAGTAGTTGTCGTACCGAATTATGTCGACGACGGATATGTCTAGACTTTCCATTATACATTGTGCTATGAGCTCTGCCAATTGCCGATTGACTATCACAATGTATACTAATGGCCGTTACCGGTTTAGGCCACCTGGGTATGTCCTATACGAACTGACGTAACCATTCCGCCTCTTCTCCGCATTTATCTAACGCGATAAATTTTGATTCCATCGTGGACTTAGCTATTACAGTTTGCTTGGAAGATTTCCAAGATATAGCGGCCCCTCCCAGTGTAAACACATATCCACTAGTCGATCTAGAATCCTTTATGTCAGATATCCAATTTGCATCACTGTATCCTTCAATAACAGATGGATATCTAGCATAATTCAGTCCATAATCACGACTGTATCTCAAATAATGAAATACCCTAGTCATAGCTTTCCAATGTGCATCACTTGGATTACTAGTATATCTACTCAGCCTGCTAACAGCATATGCTAAGTCAGGTCGGGTACATGTCATCAAATACATTAATGTGCCAATAATTCTTGAATACTCTAATTGGGCAACACCTACGCCTCTATTTTTAGATAGATGCAAACTGGTGTGTATTAGATTTCTAGCTAGGCCGGAATCCCCCGCATTATGAGTATTAAGAATTTTGTCCACGTAATGTGCTTGACTTAATGCAAGTCCATTCTAAGTTCGTATGATCTTTATTCCAAGGATCACATCAGCCAAACCCATATCTTTCATGTCAAACTTTGATTTCAACATGTCTTTAGTAGAATTGATCATCTTGTCGTTACTGCCAACGATAAGCATATCGTCGACATAAAGACACAAGATAAAGACACAAGATTACATATCCACTATTTGTGTCTTTGACATAAACACACTTGTCGCATTCATTAATTTTGAATCCACCCTCTAGCATGGCGTGATCAAACTTCTGATGCCATTGTTTTGGAGCTTTCTTTAAGCCATACAATGACTTAACAAGCCTACAAACTTTGCTCTCTTGTCCAGGAGCCATTAAACCCTCGGGTTGGTTCATGTATATTTCTTCTTCTAAATCTCCATTTAGAAAAGCCGTTTTCACATCCATTTGGTGAACCTCTAAATTTCTTAATGCGGCAATAGCAAGAATCATCCTAATAGAAGTTATTCGCGTAACAGGCGAATAAGTATCAAAGTAATCTAGACCTTCGCGTTGTCTAAAACCTTTGATCACCAATCTTACTTTGTACTTATCAATGGTGCCATCAGCTTTCATCTTCTTCTTGAAGATCCATTTATAGGCTAGTGGTTTACAACCAGGAGGTAAATCCACGAGCTCCCAAGTATGATTTTGTAAAAAAGACTCTATTTCACTATTAATCGCTTCTTTCCATCGAGGCCCTTCCGAGGAATTTACAGCTTCTTGATAAGAAGTGGGTTCATTTTCTACCATAAAAGAGACAAAATCGGGTCCAAATGATTTCTTGGTTCTTGCCTGTTTGCTTCTTCTAGGTTCAACCTCTTCTTCCTTGGGTTGATCTTGTCTCTCATCTTGGAGATCATTATCATCGCGTTGTCTCTTATCTTGGACAACTGCATCATCTATTCTAGATGTGCTTCCATTTTCCTTCTTTAAACAAGGAAATATGTTTTCAAAGAAGGACGCATTCCTTGATTCCATAACTGTGTTCTTGTGTAAATCTGGATTTTTCGAATAATGTACAATGAAACGATACGCACTACTATTCTTAGCATATCCAATAAAAATACAATCCACAGATTTAGGTCCAATCCTTTGGGTCTTAGGTGTCGGCACAACTACCTTGGCTAGACACCCCCACACTCGTAAGTACTGGTATGATGGTTTTCTTCCCATCCACAGTTCATATGGGTTTCCTCTTTATCCTTACGAGGTATCTTGTTTAAAAGATAAGTAGCCGTTAGAATGGCTTCCCCCCACATGTCCCGGCTCAAACCAGAACTTAACAACATGGCATTAACCATCTCTTACAAGGTACGGTTCTTCCTTTCGGCAATACCGTTTTGCTGAGGTGAATAAGGAGCAGTAAACTCATGTCTAATTCCATGTTTCGCACATAGATCAGCAAAAGGAGACACATATTCACCTCCTCTATCACTTCGTACAACCTTGATTTTCCTACCAAGTTGATTCTCAACTTCGGTTTTGTATAGAACAAACTTGTCTATAGCTTCATCTTTACTTTTCAACAAGTAAACGTAGCAGTACTTTGTGCAATCATCAATAAACGTGATGAAGTACTTATTGCCACCTTTTGTGGGTAGTGATTTCAAATCACATATGTCTGTGTGTATCATATCAAGTGGTTCGCTTTTTCGTTCAACCGATTTGAAAGATGATCTTGTAAGTTTGGCTTCGACACAAGTTTCACACTTATAATTTTAATCAATATGAAAATTTGGTATGCCATTAAATTTAATCAAACGACGCATTGAATTAAAATTAACATGTCCAAGACGGCCACGCCACACATTAGAAGACTCAATCAATTAAGCAGAAGAATTCATTTTATTGATATCATTCTTAACAACTATTACATTGAGCTTAAACATACCATTCAGGACATACCCCTTACCAACATACATTTGATTCTTAGAAAGTACAACTTTATCAGACTAAAAAACAAGACGAAAACCAAACTTATTCAAAATCCATCCGGACACAAGATTCTTGTGAATCTCTGGAACATACAAGACTTTAGTCAACTTGAGCTCTTTCTCGGATGTCATCTTCAAAATAACATCTCCTTCGCCCTTGATGTCAGCAGTTGCAGAGTTGCCCATGTACAGATTTTCTCCATTGTCAACCGCTCTGAAAGAGTGAAACATACTCTTGTCAGCAGACACATGACGGGTTGACCCAGTATCAACCCACCAATCATTATTATTAGAACCTACCAGGTTAACTTCAGAGATCATGGTAACGACATCAGACACCATAGCAATCATGTCCACATTATCATTCACCATATTAGCCTCGCGTGGAGTCACCCGCTTTGGTGCTTTGCAATTAGCAGCACGATGACCTGGCTTTTCACAGTTGAAGCAATTTCCTTGGAACTTCTGCTTCGCAATTCCAGCCTTAGGAGCAAGGTACTCAGACTTCCCTTTGCTCTTCTTGTCATTCTTCACTTTTCCAAAGCTCTTGCCTTTAGACTTTGAAGAAGACGAACCATGCTCAAC
Source organism: Glebionis coronaria (assembly GCA_025667525.1). Taxonomy (NCBI): domain Eukaryota; kingdom Viridiplantae; phylum Streptophyta; class Magnoliopsida; order Asterales; family Asteraceae; genus Glebionis; species Glebionis coronaria. The sequence continues at coordinate 411,352,695 of CM046878.1, forward strand.
CATATTTGCCTTGGCAGAATCAGGTGTATAAGTATTTTTCTGAGCTAGCTTGTTGTCCTCTTCAATACGAAGACGAACAACCAAGTCTTCAACAGTCATCTCCTTTCGCTTATGCTTCAAGTAGTTTTTAAATTCTACCCAGCTTGGAGGTAACTTTTCAATGATAGCAGCAACTTGAAAAGTTTCACTCAAAGTCATACCCTCAGCATGAATGTCATGTAACAAAACCTACAGATCTTGAACCTGAGTTATCACACTCTTTGAATAAACCATCTTGTAATCCAAAAAGCGAGCTACCACGAACTTCTTTGTACCAGCATCCTCAGTTTTGTACTTGCGTTCCAACGACTCCCATAATTCTTTGGCAGTCTTAGTCTTGTAGTACACATTGTACAAAGAGTCCACCAAACCATTCAGAATATAGTTGTAGCACAAGAAGTCTGAATATTTCCATGCTTCAACAGCTTGCACGGCTTGTTGATTTTCGGGTACACCTTCTTTAGGAGGTTCCACCTTTGGTACAGTCTCCTTTAAGAACTTCGCAAGGTTCAAAGTAGTGAGATAGAAGAACATCTTCTGCTGCCACCTCTTAAAATTCTGTCCATTGAATTTTTCTTGTTTTTCAGCATGATTAGCAACTGTGTGGGTAACTGGCGCAGCAGTTACATTCACAGTAGTAGTTGCAGGAATTTCAGGAGTGCTAGTAGACATTCTGAAAGATCAAACAAGATCAAAACACAAACAGTTAGACAACTATTATAAATCTGTATATAAGAAATTCAATCGTGATCTCTATAACTTATAGTAGATCTGCTTCAAAGAAACTCAATCTTGGTTTCAATGAATCAGATGCAATTATTAAAAATATCAGTTTAATAGAAACACAATCTTGGTTTCAATAAACTGATTAGAACAACTGCTAAAAAAAACGTTAACTGTTAATAAAAATTTGTAAATTAAAACTGATTTCCAGTGAAACTCAATCCTGGTTTTGGCAGAAACAGTTTATAAATAAATCTGATAAAATTATTAATATGATTTTAATAAAAGTTTTAATTCTGTTAAACAGAATCTGTTTTAAGATTTTAGGAACTGGTGTACACTTTTATTATAAAATCGAATTTACAATAAAATAACAGAAATTAAATTGACAGAATTTGAATGACAGAAAGTAACTAACAGTAATGAAGAAAGCAGTAAAACAAAGACGAGGCACGTGTTTAACACGCTTCCCTTAAAACAGATTCGCCGTCTGTTTCCCAGGGTACAACGTCCAAAGCTGTTCTACAGCCGGACTAAACAAACTTGCCTGAAAGATCACGGAAGCCTTGCGTGTTTCTAATCGACGAGCTGCTGAAAAATGAACTGGTAATGGAGTAAAGAAAAATCTGTGTTTTTCTGATGATAAAACGGAATGAGAATGGTTTATTTTATAGCTAATTCATGTCTTGGTCACCAAGACAGAATATATGCTTCTAAAATAATCAGACATACAAATCTGTTAAAAATAAACACGATTTGCATATATTTCACAAACACAGGAAAATTCTGTCATGACTTAATAAGAAAGTCTATATCTATTCCTTAAATAGATGTACAGAATTTTCTTGAAACAAAAAAATCGAATTTGCAGCAAAAAAGATACCGAAATCTGCTCGCACCCAAGCCAGTTTTCGGAGCTGCATTCGTGTCCGCAGGTCGCGCGCTCGTGCACAAGTTCAGTAGCTTCGAACTCGTTTTTGACCTAGAAATCCCATTTTCTACAACCCCCTGCGCGCGCGTAGGCGTGGGAGTAAAAACCCACAAATGAATATTGTAGGGTAGAAACTAGGATTTCCTTATAAACATGTTTCAAGCGATGTGGGACAAATATTTTTCCAAATATTGTGTTTCACGTGACTCACTTTGAGACACGATATCTCATTCATATTAACTCCATATTGGACATACTTTAACTCGTTGCGAAGCTCTCTTCGAGGAGAACGCAAAGCTACTAAGTACTACGATTATATATAACATATACATATATAAAATTATGTCCAAAGTATTGCAAAAACCATATTTTGCAAAACATTTTCCAACAGAAAACATTATCTATATATTGTACAGTAATAAAGATAAAAATTAAATCTTCCTTCCAAAATTCGTTTGATGGATGTGTCGCCTTATAAGGCGCCCCTGTTGATGGCCTCTTTTCAATTGATTTATACTTTAAACCCGGTAATTTACAATACAAGCATACATTAAACCGTGTCCTTATTAGTTGCTAACAAGTTACACATTGCACCATTAAATCAACTAAACAAGATAAGTATTCAATTATGTTATAAAAATTACATTCGTCTTTAATATTTTGTCATTCCAATTGATATGACCCTAAATTGTCATATTGTATAAGTTAGCACCTATACACGGTTTGTATAAATGAGACGCATACTTCTCATAAAAATGACATAGGGTGGGTTTGGCAAAACTAGTTGTAGCCGCAACCTAAGCTTTAGTTATTCGGTGTACCATCAGCTGTAGTTTTTGTTTTATAAAGTGTGGCAAAATACCTGTAGCTGTAAATATAAAGTGTGAATTAAAACAAAAAGACTTGTGCATAACTTTTTTAAGATGCCCAACAAGCATCTATTATCAATTTATCACATTATTCATGATTGTTTACTTATGATGTTTCTTATAATTATATAATGAGTCTATTATAGCAATATAGAATTGAAAGCAGTACATAAATGAAGGGCATTCGAAATAAATAAAAAACGTGCATTGCTGCTCTTTAGGGGGTGTTTGTTTCGGCTTATATGTGGGCTTATTAGCTAATTTGATAACGAAATTATATATCATAAGCCCTAATTTTCCGGCTTATCTTGAGACTTGTGGGCTTATACAAGTTTATATGATATCATAAACTGTTATGTGTCTAAGTCTCGTTGGGGGTCTTAAATGTCATTTATTCAAGTTGGAGGTCTATTATGTAATTTTCTATTAAGTTAGACGTTCTTATAAGCCATTGTTGCAGATAATGGGATATAATTGAAATGATAATTCTTCTTGTTCTCTGATTCTCTTAACATCGTTTGTTATTAACAACTATTGATCCTCATCGAAGACTATTCTAAATCCTAGTTTTCCTTGTTGATTGGAGGATTGATTACCCATCGAGCTTAGCTTGGTCTTAATCAAATCCGAATCATATCACTGGTATCAGAGCTGTACGCTCCTCGGTACATCATCACAAAGGTTTTAGAAATCAGTAGCTATTAAAAAAAATCGAATTAGCGCATCAGTCTATTACAAGATGGAGGTCAAGCACATCGAGGTCAACCAAATGGAGGTATGGCTAAAATCTATTGTTAAGGATGTTTGTGATAGAAATGATCGTAATACGCAATCACAATGTATGCAAATTGCTAATATATAGAATCTAACTTCTAAAATGTCGATGCAAATTGCACAACTTAATTCTCAAAATTTGAAATCTAGAGATAAGGTGACTGATATGATGTGGAGTGAACCTCCTTTCGATGCTATTAAGAAAGTATATTTGACTTTACCTCGTTCTATACTTTTGAAAAAGCTTGGATATGAAAATATTGAGAGTGAGAGTGTGTATTTGGATAACTTAAAAGAAATGAGCAGCTTGTTTGATATTGAACTTATTAATGAGGAATTACTTGTTAGGAAGATAGATCTCACTGCAATTCAAATAGAGAATCACGTCTTGATGGCTGGTGGGATGGCAGTTACGTTTAATACGTCGATATATGATAAAGCTCCAAGAAGAAAATGTCACGTAGGATGTGATATTATCTTAAATGACAAGAATACAAATGATATATCGTATGTTTATAGTGACTTTCGGATAGAAGTGTGTCGACTTGGTGAAAAATTGCATTGTGAGGGTCAAACATATGATGTGGCATGTTATGTGCAGTTGGTCAGTTTATGCTATAAAGTTGATATGAGAAGAGTGGTCAAAGGTGTGGAAGCCGTGGCGTGTCGAGGTATGTTTTATTACTGTTTAAGATCAGTTGGCCATTGTTTTCAAAATAATGTGGAGGTTTTGTTTGGATTAACTTATGAGTTATTAAAAGTGGAGAAATATTTAAGGGAGATAAAGATAATGGACATAGTAAGCTCGTGTTCTACAATTTCTGAAAGATCCATTTGTTCTATATTCATTACCATTAGAAGACTTGCTGCTAATTTGAAGTTTCTGGTGTGTGCGTCGCATATCGACTCATATGATATGAAGATCATGGAATACTTATTTGTTTCGGATTCAAAGACTCTTTTAGAACCAAATGTTGCATTGGACTGTTTTCGCAATTCACTTCATCTAAGTTCACAAATGAGGAGTTGATCAGCTCGAGATTAAAAGGCACACTCTTAACGGATAAACGAGGACCATATCTATGGCTGTGTTGTAACAAGGCTGAGATACAAGGGAAGGAAGCAAGTGTTGCTGATGAGAGTTTGACTTTCATTATATATGAAACTCCTTGTGTGCAGGTTCTTTCAATCCATTTCGCTGCCGGAATTGTCTATTACATTGCTAGAGGGAAGTATATAATTCTGAAAGAAGTCAAGCGGGCATCTAAGGTGGTAAAGTGGCTAGTTAAGTGGAAGTGGAAGAAGCTATATGGAAGAACGATGTCCTTTGAATAAATATACCGATTCTCTTGATCCTTGGGGTCAAGGATCTTTTGAAGGGAAGGGTATTGTTATGTGTCTTATGTGTCTAAGTCTCGTTGGGGGTCTTAAATGTCATTTGTTCAAGTTGGAGGTCTATTATGTAATTTTCTATTAAGTTAGACGTTCTTATAAGCCATTGTTGCAGATAATAGGATATGATTGAAATGATAATTCTTCTAGTTCTCTGATTCTCTTAACGTCGTTTGTTACTAACAACTACTGATCCTCATCGAAGACTATTCTAAATTCTAGTTTTCCTTGTTGATTGGAGGATTGATTACCCACCAAGCTTAGCTTGGTCTTAATCAAATCCGAATCATATCACTGGTATCAGAGCTGTACGCTCCTCGATACTTCATCACAAAGGTTTTGGAAATCAGTAGCTATTAAAAAAATCGAATTAGCGCATCAGTCTGTTACAAGATGGAGGTCAAGCACATCGAGGTCAAGCAAATGGAGGTATGGATAAAATCTATTGTTAAGGATGTTTGTGATAGAAATGATCGTAATACGCAATCATAATGTATGCAAATTGCTAATATACAGAATCTAACTTCTAAAATGTCGATGCAAATTGCACAACTTAATTCTCAAAATTTGAAATCTAGAGATAAGGTGTCTGATATGATGTGGAATGAACCTCATTTCGATGCTATTAAGAAAGTATATTTGACTTTACCTCGTTCTATACTTTTGAAAAAGCTTGGATATGAAAATATCGAAAGTGAGAGTGTGTATTTGGATAATTTAAAAGAAATAAGCAGCTTGTTTGATATTGAACTTATTAATGAGGATTTACTTGTTAGGAAGATAGATCTCACTGCAATTCAAATGGAGAATCACGTCTTGATGGCTGGTGGGATGGCAGTTACGTTTAATACGTCGATATATGATAAAGCTCCAAGAAGAAAATGTCACGTAGGACGTGATATTATCTTAAATGACAAGAATACAAATGATATATTGTATGTTTACAGTGACTTTCGGATAGAAGTGTGTCGACTTGGTGCAAAATTGAATTGTGAGGGTCAAACATATAATGTGGCATGTTATGTGCAGTTGGTCAGTTTATGCTATAAAGTTGATATGAGAAGAGTGGTCAAAGGTGTGGAAGTCGTGGCGTGTCAAGGTATGTTTTATTACTGTTTAAGATCAGTTGGCCATTGTTTTCAAAATAATGTGGAGGTTTTGTTTGGATTAAATTATGAGTTATTGAAAGCGGAGAAATATATAAGGGAGATAGAGATAATGGACATAGTAAGCTCGTGTTCTAAAATTTCTGAAAGATCCATTTGTTCTATATTCATTACCATTAGAAGACTTGCTGCTAATTTGAAGTTTCTGGTGTTTGCGTCGCATATAGACTCATTTGATATGAAGATCATGGAATACTTATTTGTTTTGGATTCAAAGACTCTTTTAGAACCACATGTTGCGTTGGACCTGTTTTCGCAATTCACTTCATCTAAGTTGACAAATGAGGAGTTGATCAGCCCGAGATTAAAAGGCACACTCTTAACGGATAAACGAGGACCATATATATGGCTGTGTTGTAACAAGGCTGAGATACAAGGGAAGGAAGCAAGTGTTGCTGATGAGAGTTTGACTTTCATTATATATGAAACTCCATTGCCTTGTGTGCAGGTTCTTTCAATCCATTTCGCTGCCGGAATTGTCTATTACATTGCTAGAAGGAAGTATATAATTCTGAAAGAAGTCAAGCGGGCATCTAAGGTGGTAAAGTGGCTAGTTAAGTGGAAGTGGAAGAAGCTATATGGAAGAACGATGTCCTTTGAAGAAATATACCGATTCTCTTGATCCTTGGAGTCAAGGATCTTTTGAAGGGAAGGGTATTGTTATGTGTCTTACGTGTCACGATATTAATACACGTAATTACGTAAATATTATAAATGTGTTAAGTACACGACAAATAAAAAATTACGATAATTAAACATGAACGTACACGTAAATAATTGAAATCGGGAAAACTACGGGTTCCCCATGTGGGCCCCGTGTGCCGCGGCTAAGAGACAAAAGAAAAGGGAAAGGTGGGCTTGGCCCATGACCCAACTTAAAACCCATTTAAACTAAAACTATAGGAAAACTAAGTCATAGTTTAGGTTTACAGAAAAAGCTCTCCCTTGCCTCCCTTGTCTCCTCTTGCCGCCGACCACATCAAAGAACAAGAACAAACCGGACGATTTTGGTTATTGATTATTCGTGTGTACGTGATCGTGTTCTTATTTTCTTTTCCAGGTGTTCGGTAAATTAAAAACTTCCTTTTTCTTTTTATTATTTATGAATTCATGTTATTAATTTAATTAATCATAAAAACAAGTTATTAAAATACATGGGATTAATTAAAACATGGAATTAAGGGTGTTTGGTTTGTGTTTTGGTTCGGTCGCGACACCACCGAGAGCCAACGAGCTCTCGGCTTGTCTTCATCACCACCACCGAGACCACAAGGGGTCTCGACTTGGTTGGTCTTGGCTCGGACAACACAAACAAACCCCGACCGTATATGGGGTAGGGTTTTGGCTTGGATCAAGTGCCAACCGAGACCTATAGGGTCTTGGTGGGGCTTTTTGGCTAAGAGTGGGAACCGAACAAAGCAAAGCTTGGGGAACCGGTCACAACCGGTGGGAACCGGCTGTGAACCGATGTGAATCGGGCAACAGCTAGCGTGGGTCAGCCAGGGGTAAAAGAACACGGACAGTGGCAACCGGCTAGGCCGGTTAGCCACTGTCAAAGGGGGTGTTTGGCTCGGCTTATTTAGGAACACGGGGTACGGGCTCGGGTTAATTTTTAAAACATGGACTCGGGTTTCGGGACATATTAAAAATCAGAAAACATATTAATTAAATTAATTACTTGACTTTTTAATTTAATTAATTTCATGACTTAGGTTAAATATTAAAATTAATATTACATGTATAACCTAAGGTATTTTACTTAGCTTAATTTAATTAAAAATGTATTTTTAATTAAATTCCATATAACGTATAGTTTAATCAATTAACCAGTTACTTAATTAATAAGCTATAAACCATGATTTGTATTTACTAATTAAGCTTTACTTGACTAAATAATCTAGCTTATTTCTAATTATGGAAACTTACTATTTTTGGAAACTTTCTATTTTTGGAAACTTACTATTTATGGAAACTTGCTATTTTTAAGAAGTTACTTAGTATTACAATAAAAATATTATAATACACTAATACATGAATAATACACAACCGAACATCAGAATAACTAAAGTTAACGCAGTAAACAATAAAACATGACAGAATATGTATTATAAGCTAAGAACACTCAGAACCAGTAAAACACATGTAATTCAGACAACTCATACACGTCCATATTTCTTATGTAGTATTATCCGTCAAGGCGGAGTAGTTTCTTCATCGTTTTCGTTAGCTTCTATTGGACATAAGGTACAAATTCCCGTCCTTCAGTTTGGACAATCTCTTCCTTTATTAGGATTTCCCGTATGCAGCCAACTGTTTTCCCAGTAGTTACAGAATTAAATGCTTATGTTATTAGTTACCTTAGCCATATACATTAATGACCAGTTTCACCTAGTTATGGAGGTACCATAACCATAACACTAGAGGCACTAGTGTTATGACTTCACCACAACAGAGTGATAGCTCGTGGCGTCCCTTTCAGTTATTTGTCCATTATTATACTATTATTATCATGTGGGGCGTATGGGTGCATCCTAGTTACATGTTTCAATCAGGATTTCATGGTGAATGTGGTGTGTGCCTTGCATCCTTCACAAGGAGCTGACCACTCCTACCCAGACCAGTATAATTAGAGGCAGCCCCTCTAATTACATGACGACGTCACCCCTCTATGTATTCATGCACGTTGTTGAACTCATGACCTATACTGGCTATTTTGGTACAGTAAACTAATACAAATTTTACAAGTAAACATAAGCTATATTTTCAGAACTAAAATCAGTTAAACATGTTATACGCCTATGTTTTCCCAGGACTTATTCATTTCCGCTGCTATTCATGCTTTATGCTCTTTATATGCTTTTTTATTCTATGTCTTCCATTCTTTATTGTATATCCGTGCACTGAGCGTTATGCTTAGTCGTCTAATTTTCCATGTTCCCAAACGGCAGGTACACAAGGTCGCAAGTAGGATTCAAGAGTATGTGCATTCGGATGGAAGCTATCCAGCCTTCATTACTTTATGCATTTATTCATACTTTATCATACTTTACTTCATTTTGGACATTGTGTAGTCCTTTCATTTACAAAACTTATATTTTCTTGTGTGGGAGTTACTTGGACTACCGATGTTTGATTCCGGTATTTGCTTTTATGGTCATAAATGTTTAGACATTTCCTTGCATGCTTTGATGACACGCCATAATTTACTATAGCATTACATCTTAACAAATGGGGTGTTACAGTTATGGTATCAGAGCCCAAGGTTTCGACCTTTAGCTCTGTAAAACATGACATGTGACTTACGGGTAGTCATCAGTGTCTTCCTAGAACTGACAGTTGGTTTTCATGCATTCATTCATTTTCATTTTTTTATTTCATGCATTCATATCATTGTCGCAGGTTTATGACTAAGTAATGGTTGGTACAGGATTGGCCCTACTTGGTCGCATGTGCTTTTATCGAAACTTTTAACTTTGGGACCGACCCATAGGCGTCCTCATGCCATGTCTTTTGTTTTGGGTGAACTAACCATAGGCGTTTACTCTCGCTCATATAAAATTTTTTATAAACTGCATCATGCATTTTACATTATTTCATTCATTATAAACTGTTTCAATGATTTATACATTGTTCATGCATATTCATGTTTATATCACTTAAAACTTATCATTTATGTTGCATTTTTTTTAAATTGTCAGTTGGTGAACCCACGTAATGATCCAGATTTGGCTGCAGCTGTCAATGCAGCTCTGCAAGCCCTCCTTCCCCAACTTCGCAATGAAATCATGGACGAAGTTCATGCGGAATTCCAGGATCATGGCAATCACAACAACAATCCTCCACCTCCTCCACCTGTTACCCTCATGACTTGGTTGGAGCCATTCAACAAGCAGCGACCCTGTTCGTTTAAGCAGATTGACATGCCCAACGAGGCTGAAGCTTGGATTTCTCACATCGAGAAGATATTCGATGCGATGGGTTGTGATGGTGTTTTCAAGGCAAGACTGGCTTGCTATAAGTTTGAAGGTGATGTGCTGCAGTGGTAGAAGTCAGTCAAGCAGTCCAACGGTGGTGATAATTGGATTGCACAGCTGACATGGAACCAGTTTAAGTAGCTCTTCCTTAACTAGTACTTTCCACATGTCGAGCAGGAGAAGCTCAAGAGGGACTACCACAACATTCGGCAGGTTGCTGGTGAAACCAACAATGAGTTCGTGTAGAGGTTTCTCCGTTTAGCAGGATTTCTAGGTCCAGCCGTAAAAACTGCTGAGAAGTTTCGTTGGGCACTTCGCACTTCGGTCGCCAACAGCTTGGTATGTGCTACATTCACTACAGTGGCACAAGTGCCCGATGCAGCCCGTAAGCTCGAGATGCTTCAGGAACGAGAGGAGTTTGGTGATGACCGAACAATGAAGAGGTATATTCAATCACCAAATGTAATCATTCATTTCCCTTTAGTATTTTTCATGTTTATATCATCCTTTGTTCAATTTTTCATTTCAGACAGAAGACTGAGGACCGGAAGCCTTCGGCCACTCAGCAACAGTCATCTAAGGGAAACGGTCAGTCCTATGACCGTTCTGCTTCATATAGGTGTGACGGTAATGACAATTACCGTAATAATGCCAACAACAGCAGGTCCCTATATTTATCTTCTTTTATGATTAAACTACGTTATGTTCATTCTCTGACACTCCAGCACTCGTATTCAGGAGCAATGGCAACGGAAGGGACCAGGACCGCAGAGGTTCGCAGCCTAACCGTTCTGTTTCATCTGGTAATCATTTGAACCTTCTATGTAATCATACTTACGTTCCATGATCATGTCTCATGCATGTAATCCCTAAACAGGCTCACAGCTAGCAAGGACGCCTGTTGGAGGATTCAAGCATCCTATCTATCCTACTTGTTCGCACAGGTATTCTGGTGTTTGTCACCGAGGTACTAGTGGTTGTTTCAAGTGTGGCCAATCAGACCATCAGCAGAAGGACTGTCGCCAGGTTGAGATAGAAGGCACCTCTGGACATGCCGACTCCAAGCCACCTCCTACTTCTTGTCACGTGTTCACTACTACCAAGGAACAGGCGAACAAGACTTCATGTACCATCACTGGGAATCTCTTTATGAAAGGACAAGCAGCATGTGTTTTGTTTGATACTGGAGCGACACATTCAGTGGTATCTACTACTTTTGCTGTACGTGTTAGGAATTTCCCCTATGCCATTAGATAACGCCTTAAGCATTTCCACGCTACTTAGGGACTCTGTATGAATCACCCAGGTGTACAAAGATCTTCTCCTAGAGTTTGATGATAGGATCCGTAGAGTTGGCGCACTTCCTTTGGACATGTGTGATTTTGACTTAATTTTGGGCATGGACTGGTTATCAAAACACCAGGAAAATATAGACTGCCACACCTATCGGGTTATCTTCGGTGATGTTAAATCTCTAGAGTACATACACCATGGTTTTCTGCCAGGGAGGTTTGTACAAATTATTTCATCCATGGAGGCACATGCATTAATAGCACACGGCTGTCAGGGCTTCATAGCCAATATTCATGACATTATTGCCGATCTCCATCAATCCAAGATCAGCCTATTGTGTCAGAATTTCCTGACGTATTTCCAGATGAACTTCCGGGCATACCACCAATTCGTGAAGTCGATTTGGGAATTGAGCTCATTCCAGGTGCAGAGCCAATTTCGAAAACTCCTTACCGCATGGCTCCCATTGAGCTTAAGGATTTGAAGGACCAGCTACATGAACTTCTGGAACGAGGTTTCATCCGTCCTAGTGCATCGCCATGGGGTGCACTAGTACTATTCGTGAAGAAGAAAGACGTCAGCATGCGTTTGTGTATAGATTATCAGGAGCTGAACAAGATCACGATCAGGAAACGTTACCCTTTGCCACATATTGATGACCTTTTCGATCAACTTCAGGGCGCCAAGTATTTCTCTAATATCAATTTGAGGTCCAGCTACCATCAGTTACGGGTTAAAGAGCAGGACATCTCCAAGATTGCTTTCCGTACACGTTATGGACACTACGAATTCATAGTCATCCCATTCGGACTCACAAATGCTCCAGTAGTCTTCATGGATTTGATGAACCGTGTATTCCATGAGTTTCTGGACAAGTTCGTTATTGTCTTCATTGATGACATCCTGGTTTTCTCCAAATCTAAGGAGGAACATGAGGAACACCTTCGTATGGTCTTGCAGATTCTTCGTCAGAAGCAGCTGTATGCCAAATTCTCCAAGTGTGAATTCTGGTTAAGCAAGGTTGCATTTCTAGATCATATTGTATCTACAGAGGGGATCACCATGGATCCTTCAAAGGTTGAAGCTATCACCAAATGGCCGAGACCTGCATCTGCAACCGAGGTCAGAAGTTTTATGGGTTTAGTTGGATACTACCGCAGGTTTGTTTAGAACTTTTCAAGACTGGCCTTACCGTTGACTAAGCTGATGAGAAAGGGTGAGAAATTCGTTTGTACTGAGGAACGAGAGAAGAGCTTTGAAGACCTCAAGCACAAGTTAGTCACTGCACCTGTTCTTACTCTCCTATCTGGCTCATGTAGATTTCAGATCTATAGTGACGCTTCAGGAAAGGGTCTAGGTTGTGTTCTCATGCAACATGGGAAGGTTATTGTATATGCATCACGACAGCTTAAACCTTATGAAGAAAACTATCCTACACATGACTTGGAGCTTGCAGCAGTTGTTTTCGTGTTGAATATCTGGAGGCATTATTTATATGGTGAATCATGTGACATCTTCACAGATCACAAGAGTCTCAAGTACATCTTCACCCAGAAGGAACTAAACATGAGACAGAGAAGATGGTTAGAGCTACTGAAGGATTACGACACCAAAATTCAGTACCATCCGGGTAAGGCGAATGTGGTGGCAGATGCTCTAAGCCGCAGGTGGGGTATGATTGCTGGCATCAAGGTTGAAAAGGAGATCATCCGTGACCTGGAAATGACTGACATTGAGTTTTGCGTACAAGGGTGACATGGTTACTAGGCAAATCTTAGAGTGGAACCAGACTTACATTCTAGGATCAAGGAAGCTCAGAAAGTTGATGGTGAGATTTGGGCTATCATTCAGAACCTTGATCAGCAGATGGAGTTTTGTGTTGATGATGACGGTATCTTATGGTAGGGCACTAGACTAGTTGTTCTTGATAACTCTACACTCAGTGAAGCTGTGCTGACTGAAGCTCACAGCTCTCCATTTTCCATACATCCTGGTTCTACCAAGATGTACCACGACATCAAGCAGCATTTCTAGTGGAGTGGTATGAAACAGGATGTTGCCACCTTCGTTTCCAAGTGTATGATCTGCCTGCAGGTTAAGATCGAATACCAGAGAGCCAGTGGATTACTACAACCATTGGATATTACAGAATAGAAGTGGGACAAAATATCCATGGATTTTGTTACTGGTCTTCCGGTTACTCAGAAGAAACACGACGCCATCTGGGTCATTGTTGATAGATTGACCAAATCTGCTCATTTTTTGCTAATCCGCAAAGAACATTCGGTCAGCAAATTGGCAGATACTTTTCAGAAGGGGATCGTGAGATTACATGGTACTCCATCAGAAATCATCTCTGACAGAGATCCCCGTTTCACATCACGTTTCTAGCAGAGTCTGCAGAGAGCTTGGGGCACCAAACTTAAGCTTAGTACTGCCTTTCATCCTCAGACCGGCAGACAGTCAGAACGCACCATTCAGACATTGGAGGACATGATGCGAGCGTGTGCTCTAGAGTGGGCAGGAAACTGGGATGAGTACATCTGTTTAGTGGAGTTTACATACAACAACACCTGGCACGCTAGCATCAAGTGCGCACCATTTGAAATGTTGTATGGCAGGAAGTGTCGCGCCCCAATCTGTTAGGATCAAGTGGGCGAACGACTGATTGAGGGGCTAGAGATAATCGAGGTGACAAATGAGAAGGTCGGCGTCGCCAAGGCGAAGCTTCAGGAAGCTCGTGCTCGTCAGAAGAGCTATGCTAATAAGCATCGTAGGGATAAATCTGTCAAGGTTGGTGATCACGTATTCCTCAAGGTATCACCTGCACGAGGAGTTAAGCGTTGTGGAATCAGAGGAAAGTTCAGTCCTCGCTTCATCGGACCATTCGACCTCATATAACACGTTGGTGAAGTGTCATATCGTTTAGCGTTACCTCCTCAGCTATCACACGTTGAAAACGTGTTCCATGTGTCCTTACTTAGAGGATACAACTATCATCCGGTTCACATTGTTCAGTATTCACTTGATCATATTCGAGAGGATCTTTCATATGTCGAAGAACCCGAGAGAGTTCTTGAGCGACAAGATCGTGTCATGCGGAGGAAGAAGATCCCTTTCGTCAAAATCCTCTGGTGGGATCATCTTGAGCGGGAAGCCACTTGGGAGATGGATGAGTCTATACAGACTTCTTACCCTCATTTCTAGCACTAATTCGGGTATGTTTTCTTTCAGTTTACATTTCTCCAATTCGAGGACGAATTGTTCTTTTAGAGGGGAAGAATTGTAAAACCCGCATTAAAATACCATGAAGAGTAAACACACGAAAATACGATTAATTTAAAACTTTCCATTTTTAATATAATCCACGTGTCACGATATTAATAACACGTAATTACATAAATATCATAAATGTGTTAAGTACACGCCATATAAGAATCACAATAATTAAACATGAACCTACATGTAAATAATTGAACTCGTGAAAACTACGGGTTTCTCCATGTGGGCCCCATGTGTCGCGGCTAAGAGACAAAATAAAAAGGAAAGGTGGGCTTGGTCCATGACCCAACTTAAAACCTATGTAAACTAAAACTACAGGAAAACTATGTCATAATTTAGGTTTATAGAAAAACCTCTCCCTTGCCTCCCTTGTCTCCTCTTGCCACCGACCACATCAAAGAACAAGAACAAACCGAACGATTTTTGGTTATTGATTATTCGTGTGTACGTGATCGTGTTCTTATTTTCTTTTCCACGTGTTCGGTAAATCAAACACTTCCTTTTTCTTTTTAATTATTTATGAATTCATGTTATTAATTTAATTAATCATTAAAAGAAGTTATTAAAACACATGGGATTAATTAAAACATGGAATTAAGGGTGTTTGGTTTGTGTTTTGGTTTGGCCGCGACACCACGAGAGCCAAGGGGCTCTCGGCTTGTCTTCATCACCACCACCGAGACCACAAGGGGTCTCGGCTTGGTTGGTCTTGGCTCGGACAACACAAAGAAACCTCGACCGCATGTCGGGTAGGGTTTTGGCTTGGATCGAGTGCCAACCGAGACCTATAGGGTCTCGGTGGGGCTTTTTGGCTAACAGTGGGAACCGAACAAAGCAAAGCAGGGGAACCGGTCACAACCGGTGGGAACCGGCTGTGAACCGGTGTGAACCGGGCAACAGCTAGCGTGGTTCGACCAGTGGAAAAAGAACACGGACAGTGGCAACCGGCTAGGCCGGTTAGCCACTGTCAAAGGGGGTGTTTGGCTCGGCTTATTTAGGAACACGGGTACGGGCTCCGGTTAATGTTTAAAACATGGACTCGGGTTTCGGGAAATATTAAAAATCAGAAAACATATTAATTAAATTAATTACTAGACTATTTAATTTAATTAATTTCATGACTTAGGTTAAATATTAAAATTAATATTACATGTATAACCTAAGGTATTTCACTTAGCTTAATTTTATTAAAACATGTATTTTTAACTGAATTCCATATAACGTATAGTTTAATCAATTAACCAGTTACTTAATTAATAAGCTATAAACCATGATTTGTATTTACTAATTAAGCTTTACTTGACTAAATAATCCAACTTATTACTATTTTTGGAAACTTTCTATTTTTGGAAACTTTCTATTTTTGGAAACTTACTATTTATGGAAACCTGCTATTTTTAGAAAGTTACTTAGTATTACAATACAAGTATTATAATACACTAATACATGAATAATACACAACAGAACATTAGAATAACTACAGTTAACACAGTAAACAGTAAAACATGACAGAATACGTATTATAAGCTAAGAACACTCAGAACCAATAAAACACATGTAATTCAGACAACTCATACACGTTCATATTTCTTATGTAGTATTTTCCGTCAAGGCGGAGTTGTTTCTTCATCGTTTTCGTTAGCTTCTACTGGACATAAGGTACGGATTCCCGTCCTTCAGTAAGGACAATCTCTTCCTTTATTAGGATTTCCCGTATGCAGCCAACTGTTTTCCAAGTAGTTACAAAATTAAATTCTTATGTTATTAGTTACCTTAGCCATATACATTGTTGGGAATCTAAGTTTACTAAGATTCCCTGTATCATAGATTTAAACGTAAATCAAGTTGTTTAATGTTAACTTGCCTGTGCCTAGGAGGCAGGCAAGTATCGCAAGACTCACAGAGATCCAAGTCTCTGTGAGAAACCTCAGAGGAGTCCATGTCAAAGACATTGTCAAGGAAGTCGAAGATTACTTGAAGACATACTCATTTGCTGTGATGGATAACAACCAAGATGTATCAGGGACTCTGAGGGGTTGAGGGTTAACAGGGGTGGCAATACCCTGTTAACACTCAATAAACTTTGGACTTACCTTAGTATGTACGAGACCATGAAGAAAAGGGAAACTATGTCAGTCTGTTTACCTAAAGCATGATGGCAGACTACCAAGAATAGAAAAGCATCTTATGACAGTTGTCAGGCTTTGTCTATTAGTGAAGTCACCATCAATCATCACTAGAAGTCAACCTCGTATTACTATAAATAGGTTATGTAGCATAGAGTTATGGTGGTTCACTTTGCCACTTTACACACATTAACTCTTTACAACTTGTTGAACCAAACAGCTGTGACTGTGTTCATAAGTTAGTATTTTGTTAGTTCAAAGTGTACACAACACATTGTCATCAAACGGTGTTATCCATAACACTAGTAATTATTTATTATACAATAATAAGTATTACGTTTGAAAAGTAATTACGTGTATTGATTATCACTGTTTATCATTTCACGCAAGTTAAAGGGACTTTCAATTGGTATCAGAGCGATGTTTGATATTAAAATCTTCATTAACATCGTTCTATGTTTTATAATCAAGATCTACCATGCCTGAAACGAGCAATACACGACCACCACCATCGCTTTCTGGAAACAACACTCCTCCACCACCATCTTCACCAAGACTCACTCCTCCACCCAAAAATGAAGATGATATACCTCAACTTCTTGACTCAAGAGGATTTTGCTAGTTGAAAGAGTCAATTCCTTGTATATCTCGACGGTCTTGAACCATTTCTTCTAGAAATTCTAGAAGATGGACCTTATGTTCCCGAGGTGCTTACTTCTACTAATGATAACCCTCTTCCCAAACCTTTCAAGCAGTGGACTCTAGCTGACAGGAAATTGGCAAACCAAGACAAACGTCTCAAGAGCATTATTATCTCCTGTCTTCCTAAACACATGATGAAGTCTGTGATTCATTGTCCTACAGCCAAACAAATGTGGATAAACCTTATTCTTGGTCATGAAGGACTCTCTGAAACAAGAGAAACCAAGATTCAGGCTCTTAGGCTTCAGTTCAATGCTTTCAAAGCCCTTGAAGGTGAAAAGGTTCAACAAAGATATACAAGGCTGAAGATTCTTCTCAACGACCTTGCTATGAATGACGTCCCCATTGCTCAAGCTGAAGTAAATGCAACATTTGTTAACAGCCTTCCCAGGAAGTGGCTGAGTATGAATCAGACTCAGAGAGCTAATAACTCCATTAAGAATGATACCTTGGCTCAGCTGTATGGAATGTACAATTATGAAGAAGGGCTGATTGATACCATATACAAATCAGAGACTGAAAGATTTGTAGTTCTAGGAGCAACCTCCAAAGCCTTGATTTCTACCTTACACTCTCATGACAACGACACTGATGTCAAAGAAGATACTCGTAGCAGCCAAGAGTTCATGACAAACCTTAATGCTGAGTTTCATGAAAGAGCATTGCTAGCAAACCAAAGGAGATTCTACAAAAGATCAGGGAGAGTAGGATTAGCTAGCAAACAAATTGACAAATCAAAAGAAACTTGCTTTGCCTGTGGAAAACTTGGACACTTCCAAAAAGACTATCCTTCCACAAACACATCCTCACCTTCATATCCATCATCTTCCACCAAACCATAAAAGTTCAAATCACAACATAACAACTCATCCAACCAATTCAACTCCTCTGATAATGAGAAGAATGATTACAAGAACAAGTATAAGGCACTTAAGGCTGAGCTAGAACAAATGAACTTGAAGCTTGAAGCTCTGTCAAAGAAGAAAGGGGGTGATAAGAAGACAGAGAAAGGGTTGGTAGTTGAAGCATATTGTTAATGCAATAATAACTAAAAACGTTACTTGCATTTTTCGATCTCGCTTAGTTTTGATTACGACAATATGTAAAAACAAGCATTTACGAAAACAACAAAAAACGAATTCTTGAGTTCAAGTATTTTTCGTTTTACCCATTTTCACTTAAGGTATGGATAAACAAGTACTAACCTTAATCAAGTGATCAAGTGATTTAATCTTTTCTTAAAACTCACTTTTTATTAAAAGTGACAAGTTTTTATTAAACTTTATTTTAAAGAAAATGTTTTATTAAATTAATTATTTGAAATTTGAAAATGGCATATTCTTATAGCTGTTAAGAATATCCTTTCAGGATATTTTTATACCCAGATAAGACCTCCACCACTAAAGGACAAAAAGGAGCGGAGTCTAGTCCGGCGGTACCTTAGCGCCTAGGCGGTACCTTATCGATAAGGTACCGCGGGCTGTGATAAGGTACCGCGGGCAGAAATAGCCGTTGGCTCCTTTGTCCTTTAAATAGTTGGCCATTCTCAGCTTTTCACCTCACCTCTTTTGCACATTTATTTCCAGATTCAAACCCCTTCTTTAATCACTCAAATCTTTGATCATTTGTTTGATTATTACTTGTTTAAGAAGTGAATCTTGTTCTTCCATCTCTTCCTCTCCAAGTGCAAAGAGAAGAACACTATCCTAGTGAAGTGTTGAGTCCACCACCAAAGATCTATTGAAGATCAATTTGTATATTCTTGTAGTTGTGTCATAGTTGTGAAGATCCAAGTAGTTGTGTCTATTTGGAAGTTATGTATGTACTAAGTATAGTTGTGTAGATTGGTCCTAGCTACGATTAGGGCTCGACTTTTAGCTTAGAGTCAGAAACTGGTTAAGCGACGTGTACGGTTTTCTCCACCATAAGGAGCTTGTTGTGTAGTGAACTCTCGAGTAAGGAGTACTCGAGGAGTGGAGTAGGAACGAGGAGTGAGATTCGTTGCCGAACCACTATAAATCCTTGGTGTTCGGTTTGATCTTTCTTTACCCTTAACTCTTTACATTCCTTATTACTTTTTGCATATACATGTGTTAATATTAGATTAGCTACACTATCATTCTTTATTCTTTGTGGATATATTTTTGTTAGTATTAGTTTAGCTACACTATCATTCTTTATTCTTTGTGGATATATTTTTGTTAGTATTAGTTTAGCTATACTATCATTGTTCATATTTGTGCATAAGAAGATTTCACATATTTCCTCAAGCCTAAGTTTTTGAAAAAGGATTTTTGGAAATCATTTTTTAACAAGTAAATTTTAAGAAACTATTCAACCCCCCTTCTAGTTTCTACAATTGGTATCAGAGCGGGTTGCTCAAGAATTTTTAAAGTATTTTGTATTTTAAAACTTGAATCGATCTATGGATTCCAACAAGTACCTAGAAGGGCAATCTATGCAAAGACCACCACTTTTTGAAACCGATAGTTTTATTTATTGGAAAAATAGATTTGAAACTTATGTGAAATCAAAAGATTTAGATCTTTGGCATGTTATTACCAATGGTGATTTTTTACCCTTTCAATTTAATGAAGTTTCTAAAACAAAAGAATTAGTCACTTTTGACAAAGCTAATGATGATACTAAAAAGAAACTTTCAAAAAATAATGAGGCTAAAATGGTGATTTATAATGCTTTGCCTAAGAAAGAGTATGAAAGAATTTTTATGTGTGAAACCGCTAAAGATATTTGGAACACTCTTTTAGTAACCCACCAAGGTAATAGCCAAGTCAAAGAAAGTAAAATCGATCTTCTTGTCCAACAATATGAACAATTTGTCATCTTAGAAGATGAAACTATTGATAGTGCATTTGCTAGGTTTAACACCATTATTACTAGTCTAAAAGCACTTGATGAAGGTTTTTCTAGCAAGAACAATGTTAGGAAGTTTCTAAGGGCCCTACATCCAAAGTGGAGAGCAAAAGTCACGGCTATTGAAGAGTCGAAAGATCTCTCAACTTTGTCACTCGATGAACTCATAGGAAACTTGAAGGTTCATGAGATGATAATTTTGAAGGACTCGGAATTAGTAAAAACCAAGAGTGAAAAGAAATCTCTTGCACTTAAAGCCAAGAAGGTACAAAGTGACCATGATAGTTCCTCGGAAAGTGATGACGAGGAGTATGCATTGGCGGTGAGAGATTTCAAGAAGTTCTTCAAGAGACGAGGTCAACACGTTAGGCAACCAAACTATGACAAGAAACCATTGTCAAAGAATCGGTTTGTCAAGAACGAAAAAGGTGATAAGAGTTGCTTTAGATGTGGTGATCCAAATCACTTGATTGGTGATTGTCCAAAGCCTGCTCGTGATAAGAATCACACGGCATTCGTTAGTGGCGCTTGGAGCGATAGCGGTGAAGATGATGATGACAACCCCAAAGAGTAGAAATGTCTTATGGCTCACACTTCCAAAGAGGTACATTCCGAAACCGAATATTATAGCTATGATAGTTCCACTTTAGATGATATTGAATTTGAAGGCAAATATGATAGCTTACACAAACTTAGTCTTAAATTCATAGAAAAGAATAAAACCTTAAAATCAACCAAAACTAAGTTTGAAAATGAGATCAATGAACTTAGGGAGAAATTGGCTATACTTGAAAAAAATAAAGAGGTTGATTTAGGTTGCTTAAGTTGTGAGAAACTTAGATTAGAGAATGATGATCTCAAGAGCACCTCCATTAAATTGGAAAAGTTCATGAAAGGTACTAGTGCTCTTGATGATATGTTAAACAAACAAGTTCATTCTAAGGAAAAACTTGGTCTAGGTTTTAACTCAAATGAAGCCTCAACTAGTGAACCAAAACAAGTCAGGTTTTCACAGAAAACATCTTCTGGACGCGGTTCCACATCTTATGGCGCGGTTCCTTATCGCTATGGAACCGCGGCCATAGATAAGGTACCGCGGCCAGAAGTTGAATTTTGTGAAAATTCTGAACTTTCTGAAAAATCTAAGTTAAATGAAAAACCAAAGCACCTTACTGTTAATAAGGTTCAATTACCCATACTTGACGATAATACTATTAGTAAGTTCTATAAGCCGTTAAGTAAACCTCTCATGGGAAATAGAAGTTTATCTAGATTATCTTCTACTCCACCTAGAGTACGGAATGAGTCTAAGCCTAGAAGTAGAACGACAACGCCTACAAGAGATAATCAAAAGAATTCACGAACTAGAAGTAAAACTCCAACACCTAGAAGGAATAATAATAACTCTAAACCTAGATCAAACACACCTAGGAGAAGTAATAAGCAACAAAATAGTTACATGAATTATTACCCTCCTCCATTTTGTTCTTCATGGGGAATTCCCACTTCATTCATTCATCCCAATCAAATGCAAGGGATGTTTGGAACTAACAATTTTGGACCCATGAGATATTGGGGACCAAATGTTTGATCTTGTGTATTGTTACCTAGATATGCTTGGGAATTGATTTGGAGCCCGATGAGTGGATTAAGGATAGTGGATGTTCTAAACACATGACGGGTAATCGAAGTTTGTTCTCGCATTACAAAGCATATGATGGAGGTAACGTCACATTCGCTAGTAGTCTACGTGGTAATATCATTGGCAAAGGTACGGTCTCTCTTGACTCCATGACTATTGAAAATGTTGAGCACGTAGATAACTTAGGCTTTAACTTTTTAAGTATAGGTCAAATTTGTGATAATAAGTGCAAGGTCATCTTTTCGGAACATGACAGTGAAATCGTAAAAGATGGAAAAGTCATTGGAAAAGGTGTTAGAAAGCATGGACTTTATGTCATGAAGGTTAATAAGAAGTCAAAAGACAACATATGTCTTGTGACTATAGATGATAGTTCTACTCTTTGGCATAGGAGATTAGGTCACGCTAATATGCGTTTAATTCAATCTTTAGTCTCTAAGGAGTTGGTAAGACACCTCCCTAAGATTAAGTTTGATAGTCACTTTTGTGATGCTTGCAAAGTTGGAAAGCAAGTTCACTCAAGTCACAAAGCCAAGAATTTGGTTTCGACCTCTCGGTGCTTAGATCTCCTACATATGGATCTCTTTGGACCTTCCGCCATACGGAGTTATGGAGGTAACCTTTATACCCTAGTTATAGTTGACGACTATTCTAGATTCACTTGGACTAGATTTTTGGCATCTAAGAATGAAGCTTTCGATCATTTCGAAATCTTTAGTCGGAGAATTAAAAATCAACTAGGATGTTCAAATGTTTCTATTAGGACGGATCATGGTAGGGAATTTGATAATGAAGGGAAATTTGGTACCTTTTGTGAAGCTCATGGTATTACCCATAACTTCTCGGCTCCTCGCACTCCACAATCAAATGGGGTAGTTGAAAGGAAGAATAGGACTCTCCAAGAGATGAGTAGGACGATGTTAAACGAGCAATCATTGCCTCAAAAGTTTTGGTGCAATGCCGTAGATACATCGACTTATATTCTCAACCGAATTCTTATTCGACCTTTCCTAGGAAAGACCCCTTATGAGATTCTTAAAGGTAAGAAACCCTCATTAGAATACTTTAGGGTGTTTGGAAGAAAGTGCTTTATCCTCAACACCAAAGACTACCTTACCAAGTTTGACCCAAAGTCTTACGAAGGTATCCTTTTAGGTTATTCCCAAACTAGTAAGGCCTACATAGTCCTAAATGGAACCTCAGGGGTTATTGAAGAATCACTCAACGTAACCTTTGATGAAACCCCTCCTTCACCCAAGACACCACCATTGGTTGATGATGACTTGGATGAATTAGAAGTAGTTAAAGCCAAAGAGGTTAGAAAATAGGAGTTGAAGACCTTAGTGTTGAAAAGGAAGTAAACATTAAGGAGTCTAGGGATCATACTCTCAATAATGTCATTGGTGACCTAAATCAAAGGACCCTAAGATCTCAAGTCCAAAACCAAAGCAACTTCTTTTGTCTTGTCTCCTTGATTGAACCAAAGAATGTTAAAGAAGCTTTGACGGATGAGAGTTGGGTCATTGCGATGCAAGAAGAATTGAATCAATTCGTTGCCAATGATGTTTGGGAACTTGTTCCTCCACCTAGAAGTTCTACCATTATAGGAACCAAATGGGTATTTAGGAATAAGCTAGATGAGAATGGTGTTGTGTCTCGTAACAAGGCTAGACTTGTAGCTCAAGGCTATAATCAACAAGAAGGGATTGATTATGACGAGACATATGCACCAGTAGCTAGATTAGAATCAATTAGAATCCTTTTAGCCTACACTTGTGCCTTAGATATTAAGCTTCAACAAATGAATGTAAAGAGTGCATTTCTTAACGGTTTGATCAATGAGGAGGTATATGTGGCTCAACCTCCCGGCTTCATTGATTTTGAGAAACTGGACCATGTTTACAAGCTTAAGACAGCACTTCATGGACTCAAACAAGCACCCAAAGCTTGGTATGATAGACTTAAAGCGTTTCTTGTTAAACATGAGTATACCATGGGTATGGTAGACAATACACTCTTTACAAAGAAGAATGGTTCTCACCTCATAATCGTACAAATATATGTTGATGACATTATATTTGGCTCAACTTGTCAAGAATTGTGTGATGACTTTGCCAAAATCATGCATGATGAGTTTGAAATGAGTATGATAGGAGAACTTAACTTCTTTTTAGGACTCCAAATTAAACAAATGGACGATGGTACTTTCTTTAGTCAATCTAAGTACGCTAAAGAAATGCTAAAGAAATTTGGATTAGAAGAATCTAGACCAATGAAGACCCCTATGGTCTCGGATACTAAACTCACCGTAGATGATGATTGTGAGTCGGTAGACAACACCAAATATAGAGGTATGATTGGTAGTTTGTTGTACCTAACAGCAAGTCGACCGGATATCATGTTTAGTGTTTGCCTTTGTGCTCGCTTCCAAGAGGCTCCCAAAACCTCTCACCTTGAAGCGGTTAAGCGTATGATCCGATACATTAAAGGCACTATACATTTAGGATTATGGTATCCTAAAGGGACCGGCGTAGAAAACATTGTCTATGCGGACTCGGATCATGCGGGAGACTATGTGGACCGGAAAAGCACTAGTGGAGTTTGTACCTTCATGGGTTGTTGTTTAACTTCTTGGTTCTCCAAGAAACAAACCGCTCTTGCGATATCCACCACGGAAGCCGAGTATGTGAGTGCCGGTAAAGCATGCCAACAAGCTCTATGGATGAAGCAAGCGCTTGTTGATTACGAGATTTCTCTTGATGATGTTCCCATCATGTGCGATAATAAAGGCACTATAGACCTAAGCAAGAATCCCGTGCAACATTCGCGGACCAAACACATAGAAATTAGACACCATTTCCTTAGGGATAATGTTCAAAAGGGGAACATTACTATTGAAAAGGTGCCCTCCGAAGACAACTTAGCCGATATCTTCACTAAGCCACTTAAGAGGGAACCTTTCAATTACTTGCGTCTAGGTCTAGGATTAATGGAACATCTTCCTTAAATTCCTTTCTTATTGTGTGTTTTCTATTACGTGTTTGAGTTCTTGAGTCTTCTTGAAAAATCTTCTCATCTCCTTTTCAAAACTCTCAAAGTCTCTTTCGAAAATGGTTGAGAAATTCGTTTGACATTGTTAATTCAATCTAAAAACGATTTTTCATAGATTCTCGCTATTAATATAGAGCTTACATAATTCATATGTATGATTCTCTCAAACATAGCAAGAACAAGATTGAATCATGGAGGATCATTGTGTCATGACTTAAGGTCTTGTCTTACACACCTCCTACATTGATTTTTTAATCCATGTATTTTGGTCAAATATCTATTTGGTAAGTTTTCATATGTTTTCTTTGTCTATCTTTGCTTTTAAGCATATCCCTATGATAAGTTAGACTAGAAAAATAAGATTTGCTGAAAATCTTCCTCCAAACACCAAACCCTGCTTCTACAGGCGGTTCCTTATGTGAACCGCGATACCTTATTGATAAGGTACCGCCGCCATAGATAAGGAACCGCCTACAGTGGCCTTCCTTTTCGGGTTTTTGTCTGAAACTCCAGATTTGCTCCAACCTTTTTGAGAATCTTTGTTTCAAACCCTTTGACCACCCCAAAAATACCCTAAGCCTTCCTTATTTAAACCATAAGAATTTTGCATTACTTCACATCCAAAATGTCTTATTCCCCCAATGAAAGCCTTGAATCTCCTCCATTTTCTCCAATTGCTTTTAATCCAAACCCACCCAAGAACACTCTTAATCACATTTCTCCTACCAAGAATGTTGATTGTGGAACTTCTTTTCTTCCACCACCACCCTTTAGTGTTCTTCCTCCTTCTCATGATAATGTCATGCACCATGGAACATATTTTCATTGTTGTCAATATCAACATCTTGCTATGACACACATCGATGAGGAGTTGAGATACATCAAGAGTCTCTTAATCAAGCCTCCTCTTCACTTTGATTATGAGATCTCCAACATGCCACCACCACCACCCTCCGCTATTACCTTGTCTTTCATATAAGCATTGATTGCTTATCCACAAGACACCACATTCAAGAAAATCTTAGAATTCTAGAATAACTAGGATTAGATTTATGCTTTTGGCTTGTCTCTTTTTCCATACTTCTATGTATGATGTACTTTTAGTAACCTATCTTGGATCTTTGTCTTTGTGTTTTCTTCTCTATTTATTTTACTTTTTATGTGACCTATTGCTATATATTGTTGGTTGTTTCTTTTGTTCAACTAACCCTTCTATGTAGCTTGTCACCATATCTCGATTCCTCGGTGCCCCAAGCTAGGGGGAGTAAGCACCAAGGGGGAGTCTTTGCAAAGTCCGTTTCTTCAACACCGGATTACGCAACCTTTTTGCTTCGACAAAGGGGGAGAAATGAATAAACTCGTCTTCGAAAATCTTGTTTTTGTGTGATTGAGTTTATGTATTGTCGGAATCAAAAAGGGGGAGATTGTTAATGCAATAATAACTAAAAACGTTACTTGCATTTTTCGGTCTCACTTAGTTTTGATTACGACAATATGTAAAAACAAGCATTTACGAAAACAACGAAAAACGAATTCTTGAGTTCAAGTATTTTTCATTTTACCCATTTTCACTTAAGGTATGGATAAACAAGTACTAACCTTAATCAAGTGATCAAGTGAGTTAATCTTTTCTTAAAACTCACTTTTTATTAAAAGTGACAAGTTTTAATTAAACTTTATTTTTAAGAAAATGTTTTATTAAATTAATTATTTGAAATTTGAAAATGGCATATTCTTATAGCTGTTAAGAATATCCTTTCAGGATATTTTATACCCAGATAAGACCTCCACCACTAAAGGACAAAAAGGAGCGGAGTCTAGTCCGGTGGTACCTTAGCGCCTAGGCGGTACCTTATCGATAAGGTACCGCGGGCTGTGATAAGGTACCGCGGGAAGAAATAGCCGTTTGCTCCTTTGTCCTTTAAATAGTTGGCCATTCTCAGCTTTTCACCTCACCTCTTTTGCACATTTATTTTCCAGATTCAAACCCCTTCTTTAATCACTCAAATCTTTGATCATTTGTTTGATTATTACTTGTTTAAGAAGTGAATCTTGTTCTTCCATCTCTTCCTCTCCAAGTGCAAAGATAAGAACACTATCCTAGTGAAGTGTTGAGTCCACCACCAAAGATCTATTGAAGATCAATTTGTATATTCTTGTAGTTGTGTCATAGTTGTGAAGATCCAAGTAGTTGTGTCTATTTGGAAGTTGTGTATGTACTAAGTATAGTTGTGTAGATTGGTCCTAGCTACGATTAGGGCTCGACTTTTAGCTTAGAGTCGGAAATTGGTTAAGCGACGTGTACGGTTTTCTCCACCATAAGGAGCTTGTTGTGTAGTGAACTCTCGAGTAAGGAGTACTCGAGGAGTGGAGTAGGAACGAGGAGTGAGCTTCGTTGCCGAACCACTATAAATCCTTGGTGTTCGGTTTGATCTTTCTTTACCCTTAACTCTTTACATTCTTTATTACTTTTTGCATATACATGTGTTAATATTAGATTAGCTACACTATCATTCTTTATTCTTTATGGATATATTTTTGTTAGTATTAGTTTAGCTACACTATCATTCTTTATTCTTTGTGGATATATTTTTGTTAGTATTAGTTTAGCTATACTATAATTGTTCATATTTGTGCATAAGAAGATTTCACATATTTCCTCAAGCCTAAGTTTTTGAAAAAGGATTTTTGGAAATCATTTTTTAACAAGTAAATTTTAAGAAACTATTCAACCCCCCCTTCTAGTTTCTACACATATGATTAGAATGATGAGCCGCTGACTTCGAATGAAGAAGACACTACCAGGGTTAGGGCTTTTATGGCAATAGCTGTGGATGAACCAACGGTTGGGAAAGGAGATGCAAGATCAGGACAATGTGTCGACATCACTATGAAAAAGGTACACATGCTTATCTCTATGCCTGAAAGTGATGAACACAAACATGTACTTGATTACACCATTGTTGATTTACACTTTGTTGAAGAACAAAGAAAGAACCTATTAGATAAGTTTCACTATGTTAAACATGAACTGTTAACTGCTAGGGCTGAACGTGAAACTCTGAAATAGGTTAACTCTGAAAAAATATCTCTGCAAAACGAAGTCAATATCTTGACCTTAAAAAACAGTGCCTTAAATGATCAAGTTTCTGAATTGAATAAGGTTATAGAAAAATGGCTATGCAGTAGGTTCACTATAGATGAATTACTTTATGATGAACTTCCTGCTAATGTAAAAAGAGATATCTCTGCTAAGAAAAACAAATTGAAAATTCTTGTTAAGCCAAAAGATATTCTTTTCAAATCAACAGAGACTATACATATGCCAGATCCTCTCTTGGCTGATGTACTTGTCTCTGAAGATGTGGCTGATTTACCACCATTACCAAAACTCTCTGGAGTTGAACCCAGCAGCTCTTCTAGAGGAGCTAAGGCTGAACCAAAATCAGATGTTGAGACACCACCAGCCAAGATTTTTGTTGTACCTGATAAACAATCTGTTAAGCAAGTTGCTTTTAAGCCTGTCTCATCAAAATCTATGAACAAGGTTGACTCCTTAAATGAAGAACGCCTGTTGTCACTAATGAAAGAAGTAGAAATATTAAAACAACACATTAAGCCTTCCGCTGAATGCTCTACTTTCTTTGAACCTAAGTCTATTCTAGGAGAACCTATAGGTGAAAGAATAGTCAAGCCTTACAGTAATGTGTGTAAAAACTCTCACCACATGATCATAGATCATGATAGGCAAATGGCTGTTAAGAGATCTAAGACACCCTCTAGGGAAAGACAATAGGCTACTAGGAGACCAGTAGGTAACTACAGACCTTACCCTCCTTGTAAATTTTGTGGTTTCACAGACCATCACTCAGATAAGTGCAGTGAATTTCTAGGTTGTGATATTTGTGGAAGGTTCACACATGAAACAGCCAACTGTCCATCACATCGTCAAAAGTTCTATAGGAACTCAAGAGTTGCTAATCAGCAATTCAAGGAACCCACTGGAAAGTGGGTTCACCATAGGAACTAACTTGTTTCTATGTATCTGTGTAGAAACATCTTAAGGAATCGGTATGGTATCTAGACAGTGGCTGTTCTAGACACATGATAGGGATTCGACAATACCTGCACAGATACTCAAAGGAGCCTGCTCTTAAAGTGGTGTTTGGGGATAACTCTTTAGGCGACACAGAGGGATACGACTCAGTTAACTGAATGGGATTACGTTTACAAGGGTTGCATATGTGAATGGTCTTAAGCACAATCTTATCAGCATCAGCCAATTGTGTGATGCTGACTATAAGGTTTTGTTTACCAGGACTCAGGGAACCATATTCAACAAGAATAATGATCTTCTGCTTATTGCACCTAGAAGAAGAGATGTGTATGTCATCAATATGGCTACTTGCTCTGAAGACAGCTCCAACTGTTTTCTTGCAAAAGCCTCTGAAAGTGTCAGTTGGCTGTGGCATAAAAGACCGTCTCATCTCAACTTCAAGAACATCAACAAGATAGCCACATAAAACCTGGTTGCTGGTCTACCTTTAGTGACTTTTTCTAAAGACAAGACTTGTTCAGCTTGTGTAAAGGGAAAGCATCACTGGTCTTCTTTTAAGACCAGGCAATCATTCTCTATTGACAAGTGTTTACATCTCCTTCACATGGATTTGTTTGGACCTGTCAAACCACGAACCATTAATCACAACAAATATACCTTGGTCATTGTTGATGAATTTTCAAGGTATACATGGGTTTTCTTCCTCAGAAGGAAAAGTGATGCAGCTGATACCATCATGTCCTTCATCAGACATGTGGAAAACATGAATGATGTTAAAGTTAAAGCTCTAAGAAGTGATAATGGGACTGAATTCAAGAATCAACAGCTTTAATCTTTTTGTGATGAAAAAGGAATATCACAGAACTTCTCCTCAACTGGCACCCCTGAACAAAATGGGGTGGCTGAAATAAGAAACAGGACTCTGATTGAAGCAGCCTTAACTATGTTAAATGGTGCAGCTTTGCCTAAAAAGTTTTGGGGAGAAGGTGTCCACACTGCATGCTACACTCAAAATAGAACAATCATTTTCAAAAGACATGGAAAAACTTCCTATGAAGTTTTCAGAAATAGAGCTCCTGATGTCAGCTATTTTCATGTCTTTGGATGCCCTGTGTTCATTTACAATTACAGGGATAAACTTGGAAAGTTTGATGAAAAGGCTGATGATGGTTTCTTCTTAGGGTACTCTCCAACAGCCAAAGCCTACAGAGTATTCAATACAAGAAGACAAGAAGTAGAAGAAAATTTTCATGTCAGATTCAATGAAGATGATGACATCATATAGAGATCGGGAACAGAGGGTGATGAAATTGATTTTAATGAAAAAAGGTCTTTTCCAAGTGATGAATTCTCAGAACCAAGACCTCCCTGTCATCATCATCTCACCAACTCACTCACTCCTTATGTTCCTGCATTTTACCCGCTGTCAACTCACAACATTGAAGTTCCTTCTACTCAGGCACTTGATGAAGAAGAACCACAACCTTCCTTTAGTCCTTGTTCTACACCTGCTGAAGATGACTCACCTGTTCTTCAAATTCTAGAAGACTCTCCTGTTGACACTGAATCTGTGCCACTTGAAATGGCTGAAGTCAACATAGACACAGAGGTCATATTTGAAGAAAGTCCTCCCACTCAGCAGGATGAAAATCAAATAGTTCTAGCTACCTCCATAGCTGTCCCTGTCTATGATTCCCCAGCTCCTCAAGCTAAATGGTCAAGAGATCAGCATATTCTTCTTGTTACCATTATTGGGGAACCAAATGCAGGGGTCACTACAAGACAGCGAATTCATGACTCAGAATCAGCCTCAGCCAATGAATGTCTCTTCGCTGAATTTCTCTCACAAATTGAACCTAAGAGAGTAGCTGAAGCCCTTGTGGAAGATGGTTGGGTAGCTGCTATGCAAGAAGAAATTAATCAGTTCAAAAGGAACAAGGTTTGGACTCTAGTGCCAGCTCCACCTGGTAAGAACATCACAGGCCCTAGATGGATTTATAGAAACAAGATGGATGAGATTGGAAACATCATCAGAAATAAGGCTCGGCTGGTTGCACAGGGGTATACTCAGCCATGTATGGGCTGAAACAAGCTCCAAGGGCATGGTATGAAACTCTGTCTAATTTCTTAACTGAAAATAAACTTGTTAGGGGTTCCATTGATAAAACAATTTTTACCTTCAAGGATAAGAGTGATTTCATCATTGTGCAGATTTATGTGGATGATATCATCTTTGGATCAACCAATGTTAATCGTAGTAAATGTTTTGCTAAATTAGTGACCAAGAAATATGAGATGAGTATGATGGGTGAATTAACTTACTTTTTTGGTTTTCAAATTAAACAATGTCCTAAGGGAATTTCAATTTGTCAAGAAAAGTACGTTAAAGATTTACTTAAAAATATGACTTAGCTGATTGTGCATCAGCGAAATGCCCCATGCTTCCACCCAATAACTTGGGTCCTAATGAGTCAGGAGTCTCTGTTAATGAGACTTTATACAGAGGCATGATTAGGTCACTCATGTAACTAACAGCCAGTCGTCCTGATATCCAGTTCTCCACCTGCCTCTGCGCAAGGTACCAAGCTAACCCTAAAGAATCCCATCTAGTTGCTGTTAAGAAAATTTTCAGGTATCTCAAAGGCACAACCTCTCTAGGGCTATGGCATCCCAAAGAATCAGGGTTTGATCTTAAAGCATATTCAGATTCAGACTATGCTGGATGCTACATTGACAGGAAAAGTACCTCAGGTAGCTGTCAAATCCTAGGAGGAAAGTTGGTTGGATGGAGTGCAAAGAAGCAAAACCCTGTAGCCATGTCTTCAGCTGAAGCTGAATATGTTGCTACTGCCAGCTGTTGTACACAGGTACTTTGGATGAAGAGTCAATTAGCTGACTATGAGATTCTCTATGACAAAGTGCCAATCTTCTGTGACAACACCAGCGCCATTGCGATCTCCAACAACCCTGTGCTTCACTCTCGTACCAAACATATTGATATCAGGTATCATTTTATCAGGGATCTTATAATAAAGGGAGATATTGAGATGCATTTTGTCCCCACTGAGCTGCAACTAGCTGACATTTTTACCAAGCCTTTGGTTGAACCTTCGTTCAACAGGCTAGTTGCTGAGTTGGGTATGCTTAACATCTCAAAGCCTGTGGTTGATATTTAATGTGTCCATTTAAGTGTGATTAAATATTAAATGTTTTTCACATGAAACTAGGTAGTTTCTTTCCAAGTAAATGCCAAAAAACATTCCCTATATTTAATTTATTCTTTCCCAGATATCGAGGAGACAAACAGTTTTGAAAGGGCAAGGAACCCACTTGTGTGCAGCCCCTTTCCCACTACGCATTTAATGCGAGTGTATAACTGTTTCAAATTTGAATTTATATATTGTCTCTAGATTTTTTTCTCACCTACCACTCTTATCATTTCTCACATATCCTCTCTCTCTCTCAAATCTCTCTCTCTCTAAATCCTCTCACCATTTTCATCTTCTTCAAACCTTCTATCAATGGCGTTCCCAGTACCAAAGGCTTCAAACGTTAACTTCGAATTAAGTGAAAGCATCCTCGCCTCCAACAACTCGATCGGATGGCTCAAGACCCCGAATAGCACCTACACAGATCTCGTCAACTTTATAAAGAATTGTGATGTTAGTGAAGCATTCACAAAATCCCCATCCGTTTTCTACCAAGAATACCTTAGGGAATTCTGGTACTCTGCTGAAGTCGTTGATGACAACATCACCTTTCACCTTTCTTGCAATGAACACCCTTTCTCCTTCTCTCTCAAAGATTTCTCCTCGGTGGCTGGGCAAAGAGATGGCGATGAATACCTGAAAGTGATTGACAAAAAGGTGGTAAAAGATGCGCTGACCACACTTAAACATGTTTCTGATACAAACCCGTCCTTCACCCATGAAGAAGTAGTTGCGAGATCACCTCTGAAGATTAAGTACTTCACTCCTATGTGGCGTGTCCTCTTCACTCACATAGTCAAATCCCTGGGTGGTATGCAGGGTTCTCAAGACCAATTGGCGCTTAACCATCAAACCATCGCTTTTGGGCTGATATGGGGCACAAATGTTAAAATTGGAAGCATCATTTTCTCCAACCTCGTTGAAAAACTCAAGGGAAGCAACCAAGGTAGGGAGAAAAACATCTGCTATGTTCGCTATCTCTCTCTCTTCTTTGAAAGCCTGTTGGGTGACAAATACCACAACTCTAACCTCACCCAATCGAAGCCGTATCACATTACTAGAACAATATACAAGGCGATTGGACCTAATGATATACCTGCTACATCTCACATGCTGAACGTTGCTAACAAACAACCTGGGGTTGAAAAGACCTTGCTCCCTTCCTCTGAGAAGGTGAATACAGCAGGTGTGTCTGGTAAGTCAGTGTCTTTGACCTCTGGGCAACACACCTCGCCGTCCAAGGCAACAACTGGCCAACAGTCAAGGAAGAAGAAACATTCCACTTCTTCCAGAACCCACACTGTTCTAAAGGCCAGGGTTAAGAAGATAGTAAACCTCTCTAACCCCTCTGGTCCAGAGACTTCTGTGGACACAGAGAAGTCCATTGATATACAACAGGAGTCTAGCGTCTCTAACTCAGCAGAGACAACAGGGAACCAGCCTAATACTGCTGATATCGCACAGGTAATCAGTCTATAATTTTTTAGAGGTTCACAAGCAGCCACTCTCAAACGTCTGTAGGAGAGAGTGGTGAAGTTAGGGTAATCCTTGACCCATAGGAGTCTGTGTATGCACTTAGAAATCTTTTAAGACTTCTGTACACTCTGTCTTTGCACCAGGGAGTGATTCATTTGTTTTTATAAAGCACGGCGATGACCCTACACCCTCTAGACAATATACAGGCAAATAACAACATGTATACTAATAAGTGTGAAAACACTTATCCTTTTACCACTTATTTCCAATAATAACAAGACCGAAACGTGTAATTTATGTCGTAAAAGTCGGAATTATGCGTGGTTTGTGTTTTTATTGTGTTTAAGGACCAAAAGATTAAAAAGGAAGAAAACACGGGCTTTCACGGGCTTTTATCGAAGAAAACGGGAAAAGACGTAGTCAAAAGATCAAGAGTGCTTAAAGAACGGATGTCCAAGACCTATTCTGAAGATTTATCTAAGAACAAGTCTAAAGACGGAAGTTTAATGAAGTCAAAGAACTCGAGTCTAAATAAATGAAGAAATGTGAAGACGAGTTTAATTAATCCCGAGACGACATCGAGAAAGACAAATAAATTAAATCGAGTCGAGAAGAAAAGAAAGAAGGAAGCACCACACATGCACTTCCCACTTCCCTATAAATACCCTCCTAATCACATTAGGAGGGGGTTAGCTAGTTTTTATTTTTAAGTTTTCTTTCTAGTTTTTGAGAGAGAAAGTTCTAAACTTTCTCTCACTAAGTTTTTCATTCTTCCTTTCTTTTAAGCTTTCATCATTCTTGTATTTGGATTTCATCTATCTAATTCAAGTTAAGCTTTTTGTTCTTTAATCTTCCTCTACCTTTCTTTATTTTACTTATTTTTGATCCGAAAGTTCATGATTAATCCGATTGGTTCTCGATTCGAATTGATTGTGGTGGTGTTTCGTAATTAAAAGGTTAAGTTTTCTTGTTCTATATAAGCTGTTGAACGAATAAGCTATAAGCTTTTCATGCTTATTGGCTTATTCGATTGTTTGGCTTATTTACTTTTTAAGTTTTTCTAAAAAGGTTTATTGTTTTAAATCCGTCTTATGGAAGTTTGAGTGTTTTAGGTTTCAAAAGTTTTAGAATTTGCGCTTATTTACTCTTTCATAAGTTTGAAAATTGCTTATTGGTTGCTGCTTATTGGATTGAGCTTATTTCCCTTTGGACGCCATTTCTTTCTGATAAGGGTTTTCCTTGGTACGATCTCTTGGCTTCGATCGCTAGGGTGCGATCAGTTTGTTACTTCCCTGGTACGATCCGGAACCACGATTCAAAACCACGATCACTCATCGCGATCGTGGTTGCGATCTGGTAGTACGATCGCCTTCCCATCGTACTAAGTGGGTACGATCGAGTCTCTTCCCTGCTTTGATCGCATTGATTGCGATTGGTTTGTTACGATCCCCCATTGCGATCAGGTTGCGATGGTGGGTACGATGGTAAGTCACGATGGCATGTTGCGATTGAGTTACGATGGTATGTTGCGATGTAGTGGCTGCGATCTGAGTGCGATCGCAGTGCACTTATTTTAGTCTTTGTTCCTTTTTCCTAAGTTTTCAAATTGTACTTTTTCCCGCCTTTTGTCTTAGCATTTGTTTAAGCATTTCTCTTAATTTTGAATCATTTACATTTTAGTTTCCAACATTGCAAACTTTTATTTTGTAGTTTAATTCTAAGATCTCCATTTTACTCAACGACAACTTTAATTACTCGCATTTAGTTCTAAAATTAGATAACTAAACCAAACCATTCTCTTGTTCACCAAAATAAAATTGAGTCGCACTCTTAACCATTAGTCAATTCGAAAGGATTCGGACGATAAGATTTTATACTTGGGGATAAAAGCCGAGTATTAAATGGCGCCGCTGCCGGCTCTTTTCGTTACGATTAAAGGTTTTTAGCGAGAGACGCATTGAATTTTGGGATCCGTTCTTTGAACGTCATTTTCCTTGCTTTAAAAAATTTCAAAAAAAAAAAAAAACCCTAATAATATAAAATTCTTCAAAACTACAAAAACATTGAAAAATCATAAAAAGCAATTCTTTTCCAAAGGTTTTGCACCAAAAATATTATATAGATATTCTCTCTGTGTATATTTTTCTTCTGCAGGTGTATGCGTACTAGATCTTCGAACTATTCTGAGCCCGAGACTCGTGAAGATCTAGATATGGCTTGTTTTAATAACAACAATAATAACCCACCTCTACCCAATTTGAATAACAATAACAACAACAACAACAATGTCCTCCTACCTGATTTACGAACAATGGAGGAATTGTGTCAACCCACCATGAACGGACGCGGAGGCCCGATTGCGCCGATGCACGTCATGGCTCAGGAGTTTTTGTTGAAGCATCACATGATCCAACAAGTGAAAACTAACCCATTTCGCGGAATTCCGGATGATGATGCCAACAAACACCTCGACAAATTCATTACCATCACCCAAAGCATGAAGTGCCCCGGTGTTTCTATGGATGACGTTCGCCTTCAACTTTTTCCCCACTCGCTTTCTCACCATGCCGAAAAATGGTTTGACCGTCTCCCGAAGAATTCTATTCATACGTGGAATGACATGACTCAACGTTTTTTGTCGCGCTACTTCCGTCCATCCATGGTCACAAGCCTTCGTAACCAAATTAGTGGATTCATGCAAGACAATGATGAATCGCTCTTTGATGCTTGGGAACGATACATTGATTTGATCGACCGCTGTCCAAATCACAACATGCTCCCCGTCACTCTCATTGACACCTTCTACAATGGTCTCACTTTTCGTGATCGTGACACGATAAATGCCGCCGCCGATGGTACTTTTATGAAAAGGAGACCGGAGGAGTGTAGAGAGTTGATTGAAAACATGACTACTCACCACAAGAATTGGGATTCATCCGCATCCTCAAGATCTAACTCAAGAGTAAATGTTTCTTCTACTACTTCCAACCCCGAGATGACTGAAATTTCTCGACAACTCGTTGAGATGCACAAGGATTTCATGTCCATGGCCACAAACCACTTTCAAAAAGCTAAAGCCGTTGCTATTTCTTGTGACACATGTGGTGGTCTTCATTCCTACAATGATTGTCCTTCTACACAAGGCAATTTTTCTGAAAACGTTAACGCGGCTTATGGAACTTATCCCACGGGAGGCTATCAAGCTCGCCCTCAAGGAGACCATAGCTTGCTAAGTTATCGTTCAAACAATTATCTTGCTCCACCCGGTTTCCCTCCTACAAACCAAAACCAACAACAAAGCTATAACCGAAACAATCAATCCCAACCTCGTGCCAACAATCAATATCAATCCCAAAGAAACCCATACCCAGCTCAAGGAAATTCTCAAGCTTACCAAGCTCCACCTCTCAATCAACCGATGGCATTAAATCAAGACGTCGAGACGTTCATGAAGACTAATCGGGAGCTGGTGACGAATCTTTAGAGTCAAGTCATCAACTTGAAGGGCGAAATGGCGAAACAAGGGAACGATATTCGAGCCGAGCTAAGGAATGACATGGCAAAACAAAGCAATGAAATTCGTGCAGACATCAGAGATTCTTTCAGCACCCAAGCGCTTAACATACTTGATATGATCGGTTCGCTCATCCAAGGTAATCAACCCTCTTCTTCGGGTACTCTTCCGAGTAACACCGTTGCGAACCCAAGAGGGGAGATGAAAGCAATCACTACTCGTAGTGGAAAAGGTTATACGGAACCCGAGCTTCCTACACCTCCACCTGTGATTGTGAACAAGGAACAAGAGCAACTTTCTCCACCTCCTTTGCCTTCTACCCCCATTTCCCCACCACCCGTGGTTGTGGGTGATCCTACTCCCCTAAAGCCTTCTTCTTCATCCAATATACCTTATCCTTCAAGGTTGAGGAAAGAGAAGCAAAAGAGCAAGGATGATATTCAAGTTTCAAACTTTCTTAAAATGTTTAAACAATTGATTTTAACATCTCCTTTTCCGAGGCTCTCGCTCACATGCCTAAATACGCTAAGATGTTTAAAGATCTTCTAAGTGACAAGGAGAAGCTTCTTGACATTGCTCAGACCCAACTTAATGAGAATTTCTCCGCCATTCTCTTAAGGAAATTGCCCACCAAACTTGGTGATACGGGTCGCTTCTTGATTCCTTGCAACTTCCCAGGAGTAGAGAATTGCATGGCCCTAGCCGATCTAGGTGCCAGTATAAACTTAATGCCTTTAAGTGTTTGGAAGCAATTATCTCTCCCCAAGCTAGTCCCCACCAAAATAACTTTTGAATTAGCCAACCGTACGGTTGCTTATCCAGTGGGGATAGCCGAAGATGTATTTGTTGGCGTTGACAAATTCACCTTCCCGGCGGATTTTGTTGTCGTTGACAACGAGATGGATCCTCGTGTTCCATTAATCGTTGGACGTCCATTCCTGAGGACCGGTCGCACTCTCATTGATGTAGCCGCGGGCGAAATAATCATGAGAGTTGGTGACGATAAAATTGTCTTCAACATGGGTAAGATTTCTAAGCAACCTTATTCATATGAGAGTGTTAATGCTATTGATGTTCTCGATGAGGCTTGTGAAGAACATTTTCATGATGCTTGCAAAAGTACTCTTTCTTCTCTACCCAATGTTGAGACCGTTGCCTCAATTGCTCCCGCATTGACTCCTTTTGGAGAAAGTGAATTGGATGATTTCAAAGCTAGCTTGGGTCCTCTCGATATTAAGTATGATGATTCTTCCACCGATTGGGATGAAGACATTCGTACTATTGAGAGACTTCTAAATGAGGACCCGTTTTCTCCTCCTTCTCCTAAAGAGGTGACTAATGATGATCCATCGTTAGTTTCACCATCTATTGAGGATCCTCCCACTCTTGAGCTTAAGGACCTACCTCCTCATCTTGAGTACGTTTTCCTTGAAGACAACGAGAAGTTACCGGTCATCATCGCAAAGGACCTGAAAGAAGAAGAAAAAGCCCGACTTGTCGTCGTGTTGAAGAAGCATAAAAGAGCTATCGCTTGGAAAATCTCCGACATCCGTGGAATTGATCCTCACTTCTGCACACATAAAATTCTCATGGAGGACGACTTTAAGCCCACAATTCAAAGCCAACGAAGGGTGAATCTTAAAATCCATGAAGTCATCAAAAAAGAGGTTATCAAACTTCTTGATGCGGGTATGATTTACCCTATTTCGGATTTACCATGGGTTAGTCCAGTCCATTGTGTGCCTAAGAAAGGCGGAATCACCGTTGTGCCCAATGCCAACAACGAGTTGATTCCTACCCGTCGCGTTACTGGGTGGAGAGTTTGTATAGACTACCACAAACTCAATGATGCCACGAGAAAGGATCATTTCCCTCTACCTTTTATGGACCAAATGCTTGAACGTTTAGCGGGTAATGAATATTACTGCTTTCTTGATGGTTTCTCGGGTTATTTTCAAATACCCATCGATCCCCAAGATCAAGAGAAGACAACATTCACTTGTCCGTATGGCACATTTGCTTACAAAAGAATGCCTTTTGGCTTATGCAATGCCCCCGGAACTTTCCAAAGGTGCATGTTGGCTATCTTCCTTGACATGGTTGAGCAAACCATGGAAGTCTTCATGGATGATTTCTCGGTCTTTGGGGATTCCTTCTCTTCTTGCCTTGCCAATTTGGAACGTATGCTTAAGCGGTGCGAAGACACTCGCCTTGTTCTGAATTGGGAAAAATGCCATTTTATGGTAAAAGAAGGCATTGTGCTAGGACACAAAATCTCTAAAGCCGGTCTTGAAGTTGACCGTGCTAAAGTAGATGTCATAGCCAAATTACCTCCACCTTCAACCGTAAAAGGTGTGAGAAGCTTTCTGGGTCATGCGGGCTTCTATCGTCGATTCATTCAGGATTTCTCTAAAATCGCTCGCCCAATGACCCACCTCTTGGAAAAAGATACTCCTTTTATCTTTTCTAAAGAGTGTATCAAAGCCTTCAATCTTCTTAAGGATAAGCTCACTAAGGCACCGGTCTTGGTTACCCCTAATTGGGAGCTACCTTTTGAATTGATGTGCGATGCTAGCGACTTTGCTATTGGTGCGGTTTTGGGCCAACGAGTGAATAAACACTTCCAACCAATCCACTATGCTAGCAAAATAATGACGGGGGCTCAATTACATTATACGACAACCGAAAAAGAGCTTTTAGCTATTGTCTATGCTTTTGAAAAATTTCGCCCCTATCTTGTTTTATCTCCCACCATCGTATACACGGACCATTCCGCGTTGAAGTACTTGATGACTAAGCACGACTCTAAGCCAAGACTTCTTCGCTGGGTTTTACTCCTTCAAGAATTCAACATTGAAATTCGTGACAAGAAGGGTGCCGAAAACCTGGCCGCGGATCATCTGAGTCGACTTGAGGATCCATATCAAGGGGATCATCCGAACAAAGAGATCAATGACTCTTTCCCCCTTGAGACCTTAATGTCTATAAATCTCAATCTTGATGACACCCCGTGGTTTGCCGACATTGTAAACTACTTAACGGATGGTGTTCTCATCAAAGGGTTAACATCCCAACAAAAGAAGAAGTTCTTGAATGATGTTAAGACTTACTTTTGGGATGACCCTTTTCTATTCAAACAATGTGCTGATCTGATCATTCGTCGATGTGTTGACGGACCGGCAGCTTTTGACATTCTCCAGGCTTGCCACAAAGGACCCATCAGTGGTCACTTTGGTCCCAACTACACCGCTAAGAAAGTGTTTGACGCGGGATTCTATTGGCCCACCATTTATCGTGATGCTCACGAAATGGTTAAGCATTGTGATGCTTGCCAACGCCAAGGCAAGATCACACATAAAGATGAGATGCCTCAAAATTTCATACAGGAATGTGAAATCTTTGACGTATGGGGCGTCGACTTTATGGGGCCATTTCCATCATCCAAAGGGAACAAGTACATCCTCGTAGCCGTTGACTACGTCTCCAAATGGGTTGAAGCTAAGGCTCTCCCAACGAACGATGCGAGGGTGGTTGTGAACTTTTTGAAGCATTTGTTTGCTCGATTCGGCGTTCCTCGTGCTATTATCAGTGACCGCGGGACTCATTTTTGCAACGATCAATTTGCAAGAGTCATGGTTAAGTATGGTGTTAATCATCGTCTTTCCACCGCCTATCATCCCCAAACCAATGGGCAAGCCGAGATTTCCAACCGTGGATTGAAGCGAATTCTGGAGCGTATTGTGGGAGAGCATCGCGCCGCGTGGGCCGATAAGTTAGATGATGCTCTGTGGGCTTTCCGTACTGCTTATAAGACCCCGATCGGCTGTACGCCTTATCGTCTTGTGTACGGGAAAGCATGCCACCTCCCCATCGAGCTGGAACATACGGCGCACTGGGCCTTGAAGTGGGCTAACTTCGACATCAACAAAGCCGGTGATCATCGCAAGATTCAACTCAACAAGCTCAACGAACTAAGGAATGAAGCTTATGAGAACTCGCTGATCTACAAGGAGAAGACGAAGATCATTCATGACGCAAAAATCAAGAACCGAGAGTTCCACATTGGTGATCAAGTCTTACTTTTTAACTCTCGGTTGAAGATCTTCTCTGGCAAGTTGAAGAGCCGCTGGTCTGGTCCATTCACCGTCGCCAAAGTCTTTCCATATGGGACCATTGAGCTTTCTCAGCCGAATGGGCCCAATTTCAAGGTGAATGGCCAGCGTTTGAAGCTGTACTTGGGTGAGGACATCTCCCATGAGATGATTCCATCCCTCACCACGTTCCCATGAACTAAATTGGGTCGAGTCAGGCTCGTGACTCGGTGAACAAAAACAAGCGCTTCTCGGAAGGCAACCCGTGATCTATCCTTTACTGCTTTCATAATAAGTGTAGGGGGAGCCCCGTATATGTTTGTTGTCTTGTTTCTTGTGCTGTGCAGGGATTAAAGCTTCAAAGAACCTCTTGATGACTTTTGACAAACTGTGATACCGTGTTTCCATCTTCCCGGTTCTATCCTAAACTCTTGTGATTCAATATTTCATATTTTATATGTTCACATTGAAATCACCATAGTTATCCTTTCCTTAGCAAGATTTAAACAAAGTGCACAATTTCCTAAGTGTAGGGGAGTTTACTCCCACATGCTTAAACATTGAGGACAATGTTTATCTCAAGTGTAGGGGGGACATCTATCGAAGTAAGTGGTCTTTTCCATGAATTTGCCCTCATTTTAACCGTAAAATTTGATTTTTCGACATTTTTCAAAATTTTTAATCTATTTTGGCCTAGTTGTATAGTTGTATTTTCCTTTGTTATGTTTATTTTCTTTCCATTGCTAGAATAAATTTTAATAAAATGGTTTTAATTTTTTCTTAGTCATGAATATTTTGACTCAACCCGAGTTTACTTATCTAAGTTTACTCTAGCTAGTATCCCTAACGTGTTTAAGTCAAGTTTTGCTAGGCTTTTATATAGGGAGCTATAAAACGCGAAAGTCTTAACTCTCACGGGTTAAGAACAAGAACTTTTCGCAAGTTCTTATAATTGATCCTAGAGAGTCGTTTATTAAGGGAACTTTAAAATGCGATTTCTAAAACTTGAAAAAGTCTGAGAATTTGCAAGATCCTATAGGCGACTCGAAAACCCAAAACTTTGATTTAATAGGCTAAGCATCCACGAGTCTCATTCCTTGAGATTTTAAACTGTGGAGGACGAGAGATGATAGAGTCAATTATAAGTTTGGTATTCTTTCGTGAATTTATGTGAGTTAATTATGAGCCTATTCTCCCTTCGCTTGTTAATAAATTTATCTGCAATAAATAAGGTTGTACGATTTAAAAGGTTACTAAGCTTCTAGCCTAAGATCGTTTAAAAGTTGCTCGGTACGGATTAGAGTTCATAGCCAAGGCATAACTTATTGAAGTGGGATGCGAAGATTGGCGAGTCCGAAAAGGCCCTAACAAGGCATGAGGGCTACATTTTGTTGCTAAAGATCCAAAAGTGATGTGAAGAATCATTTATCGAAAATCAATATGAAGGATCGAGACACACGACGAAAAGCAAATACTCCCCAAAAGTCATGGAAAAGTCTATCTGAAAAGACCCTAGCAAGGTATGAGGATAAATAGATCCAAGTCCTAAAAGGAGGCGGATCGTTGTATATCAAAGTCCAAAGTAATGATTGGAGAAAAATGAAGAAGTCGTGGTCCATATATGAAGAATCTATCAAAATTTCAAGTGAAGAAATTCCTATTATGAAGAGAAGACCATTATTTCATGAACGTCTCTCAAGATTTGAAGTATGAAGTCGCTACCAAATATCGGTCCGAGAAAGGTCTCAAATCGCGAAGTGAGTTATGCCAAGATATGAACTTTTTGAGGTCCCGAGAAGTAGTTTTAAAAGATTTTGTCCTTTAGCTAACTATTGATTAAATCGTTCACTTTATTTTCAGCCTAAATAACTATCGAAATAAGTCAAACAATGCATCCTCGTCATCATTCAAGACAAAAATAAAATATAAGAGAAACAACTAGGAATAAGGGAGTCTAAGTGAATAATTGGCCCACATGAGTTCGTGTTAGTTTACTAACTTATAATAACAATGATCTCGTTTTTAAGCTTGGTATGGGGAACGTGAAACTTGAGGATGATAAACGTTCATGGCTGCCAAAACCAAATGTAAGTGTTTAATTTTTCTACTTGTTTTTATCTTTTTATGTTTAGTACTTAATAGAGGCCAAGGTGGGTTATTTATGATGGAAAATGTAAACCGTGCTTTAAAATAAATGCATTGCATGAGGGCATTGCAATGGTCAAGTGTAGGGGATTTAATAAGTGTGAAAACACTTATCCTTTTACCACTTATTTCCAATAATAACAAGACCGAAACGTGTAATTTATGTCGTAAAAGTCGGAATTATGCGTGGTTTGTGTTTTTATTGTGTTTAAGGACCAAAAGATTAAAAAGGAAGAAAACACGGGCTTTCACGGGCTTTTATCGAAGAAAACGGGAAAAGACGAAGTCAAAAGATCAAGAGTGCTTAAAGAACGGATGTCCAAGACCTATTCTGAAGATTTATCTAAGAACAAGTCTAAAGACGGAAGTTTAATGAAGTCAAAGAACTCGAGTCTAAATAAATGAAGAAATGTGAAGACGAGTTTAATTAATCCCGATATGACATCGAGAAAGACAAATAAATTAAATCGAGTCGAGAAGAAAAGAAAGAAGGAAGCACCACACATGCACTTCCCACTTCCCTATAAATACCCTCCTAATCACATTAGGAGGGGGTTAGCTAGTTTTTATTTTTAAGTTTT
The DNA here is from genome assembly GCA_025667525.1 of Glebionis coronaria. NCBI lineage: Eukaryota > Viridiplantae > Streptophyta > Magnoliopsida > Asterales > Asteraceae > Glebionis > Glebionis coronaria. The sequence goes on from CM046878.1 coordinate 411,396,606, forward strand.
CTTTCTAGTTTTAGAGAGAGAAAGTTCTAAACTTTCTCTCACTAAGTTTTTCATTCTTCCTTTCTTTTAAGCTTTCATCATTCTTGTATTTGGATTTCATCTATCTAATTCAAGTTAAGCTTTTTGTTCTTTAATCTTCCTCTACCTTTCTCTATTTTACTTGTTTTTGATCTGAAAGTTCATGATTAATCCGATTGGTTCTCGATTCGAATTGATTGTGGTGGTGTTTCGTAATTAAAAGGTTAAGTTTTCTTGTTCTACATAAGCTGTTGAACGAATAAGCTATAAGCTTTTCATGCTTATTGGCTTATTCGATTGTTTGGCTTATTTACTTTTTAAGTTTTTCTAAAAAGGTTTATTGTTTTAAATTCGTCTTATGGAAGTTTGAGTGTTTTAGGTTTCAAAAGTTTTAGAATTTGCGCTTATTTACTCTTTCATAAGTTTGAAAATTGCTTATTGGTTGCTGCTTATTGGATTGAGCTTATTTCTCTTTGGACGCCGTTTCTTTCTGATAAGGGTTTTGCTTGGTACGATCTCTTGGCTTCGATCGCTAGGGTGCGATCAGTTTGTTACTTCCCTGGTACGATCCGGAACCACGATTCAAAACCACGATCACTCATCGCGATCGTGGTTGCGATCTGGTAGTACGATCGCCTTCCCATCGTACTAAGTGGGTACGATCGAGTCTCTTCCGTGCTTTGATCGCATTGATTGTGATTGGTTTGTTACGATCCCCCATTGCGATCAGGTTGCGATGGTGGGTGCGATGGTGGGTACGATAATAAGTCACGATGGCATGTTGCGATTGAGTTGCGATGGTATGTTGCGATGTAGTGCTGCGATCTGAGTGCGATCGCAGTGCACTTATTTTAGTCTTTGTTCCATTTTCCTAAGTTTTCAAATTGTACTTTTTCCCGCCTTTTGTCTTAGCATTTGTTTAAGCATTTCTCTTAATTTTGAATCATTTACATTTTAGTTTCCAACATTGCAAGCTTTTATTTTGTAGTTTAATTCTAAGATCTCCATTTTACTCAACGACAAGTTTAATTACTCGCATTTAGTTCTAAAATTAGATAACTAAACCAAACCATTCTCTTGTTCACCAAAAGACAATTGAGTCTCACTCTTAACCATTAGTCAATTCGAAAGGATTCGGACGATAATATTTTATACTTGGGGTAAAAGCCGAGTATTAATACATATATGTCTCAACCAAGAGTATCTGTACTTCACACAGCCTCTTGGTTCCCTCATAAAAAGAATCCCAAAAGTTTTACTTTTAGGGGGCTGAATAATCATCCTCAGCTTTCCCGGGGACAGCGCTTTATGACGACCTTAACCTACATCTTTTTCACAATTAAAAGAATCTCAAAGGATTTATCCTTTCAGGGGGAGCTGAATAATCACCCTCAACTTTCCTAGGGGCAGCGTAACAGGTGATCCTAACCCACATATGTTTAACAAATAAAAGAGTCCCAAAGGTTTTTACCTTTTTGGGGGGCTGAATAATCACCCTCAGCCTTCCTAAGGGCATCGAATGGCGATCCTTAACAACATATGTTTCACAATTAAAAGAGTCCCAAAGGTTTTTAACCTTTTGGGGGGCTGAATAATCACACTCAGCTTTCCTAGGGGCAGCGAATGGCGACCATCACCTTTATATTTTTCACACTTAAAAGAATCCCAAGGATTTATCCTTTAGAGTGGCTGAATAATCATCCTCAGCCTCTCTGAGACAGCGAACTGGCGACCATTCCCTTTATATATTTCACTGTTACTAATATAAACAAATCGCAGGCTAATGTTGAACAACCACCTATAGACTCTCATGCTACAGCCAGTGGAGATCAGTCCATTCTTCAGGAACAACCAAATGATAATGAGTTTATGCTCACTGATAAAGAAGATGTCATCTCTGAACCTGAGTCGATCCCTGATGATGAAGCCCTTCCTGTGGACTTCTTTGAAGAAGAGGAAGAAGAGGAGGATGTTCAGCAACCTCTGTCTCCTCCAAAGGATATAGTTGTGCACAATCCAACTACTGAAACCACCCCTTCCTCCCAAGGAAGCTGTTGTGACCCCTACTTCTACAACCTCTGTCACCACAGTCTTCCAAAGGTCTGCTTATGATCCAACAGTTGAATTATTGTTATTTGATCATCCTCAACAGACGAACTTTGACATCTTCCCAAGAGAGGATGACTACGCCCAACAAAGCCTGAATATCCATAACCTGATGCCTTATCATCATCCTACTGACATGGAACGCCTGTCAAGAAAGTTGGATCGCATTGGCTCAGAAATGCATTCTTTCACTGTTAACTTTAAAACCATTATAACCCATGCGGTTAAGGATGCTGTTACCGAACCTATTTCAGATAGCACCAGACGGGGGGTCTCCCAAGGACTTAGTCACTTGTCTACTCAAATTAAAGATGCCCTAAAAACAGAGGTCCCGGACATGTTCCATGCTCATGAATTGGCTATGCATCGAGAATTTGAGGCTGTGCCTCCAGTCAAATTCGTCACACAAATTTCTTGGTGGACAGGGTCAACCGTAACGTGAATAGTAATAGTAACAGGATGTTGAAAATTACTAGACGCTCAAGGACCAGGCAACGACAAATGATTGATTCAGTGGAACAGATTGCTACATACATACAATCACGTTCATCCAAACGTCTAAAAAGGCAGGTTGAACGTGAGGGGGAGAAAGCCAATGCAGCTAACACACTCAATCTTGATTCAGCCAAACAATCCTTAGGTTCCACTGACAACACCATCTCTTCACCTATTCCACTTCAAGTCATCACCCCAATCACCATACATGATGATGAAATTAAGGAGGAGCAACAGACTAAGGATGGAGTTGATCCATCAAAGTCCCTGACTCTGATTAACACCAATGAGGCTGTGGATGATGATGAACCAGCTGCCAAGAAACTCAAGTTCATTGTCTCCTCCCTTCCAAAGGCTGTACAACAACAGGCTCAAATGGCATTTCTCAAACATGCTGAAGAGCTAAAGAACACAAGTGAGTTATCCTTTGTCTCGAAGAAAGGAAAGGAAATAGCTGTGGTAGACTCAGACGCCAAGCTAAAGAAAATAGCTGCGATGATAGAGACAGGAGGATCAACCACCGAACTATCCCAATTCACAACCTTCAAAGCTGCAAATGAAGAACCTTTAACAGCTAAGGAGATTGAAAAACAGGCACTTGAATTCAAAAGGCTGAATGAAATCAAGATGGCCAAAGAGATAGATGAAGCTAAGCTAAAATCCATGTCTCCTCAACTCAAAGAGGCGCAAAGAAGAAGGCTAAAAGCAATGGAAGCTAAACGCATAGAGGCACTAAATAGGGTAAAAGCTGACTATGAAACCTGCGTTAACAACAGGTATGCACCTGAAAAAATCACCAAGTTCAAGTATACCATTCAAAAGTATACTCACACACCACAGATGATTTTGTGGAGAGATAATCAACAGGCCAATATGAATCTGTTTGACAACTTTAAGCTGAAAACTCTTGGTCTATCTGAATGGTTTGAACTTGAAGCCTTAGCTGCAAAAAGGACTGGACATGCTAACTTTACTCTACTAAAGAATCTTAAAGCTAAGTTTAGTTGGGTAAAGGAAACTGCAGCCAAGCTCAAAATTGATCCTCCTCCACAGCTGTTTGAACAAAATCTTCCCAAGGCTGAAAAGAAAAGAAGAAGGATGACTCAATTTCTTCAAGAAACCTTTGTAACAGCAGATGTTCAAGTGGATGGAATGCACATGAATTTGGTACTACCTAATGGCATTGTTGGTCCAGTTGATGGTCAGACTTACACTGAGCCAGAGAAAGGTATGGCCTATATGAGCAGGGGTTGCCAATATGTATTCCAAAGGGAAAATGAGTTGGGGCTTGCTTCTACAGTTCAGCTTCTATGTTTCAAAAGGGTACTTAAGATTAACTCAGAGTATTCCAAAGTGTTTGCACAGGCTTTGCAAGCTGAATTGGATACCAAGAAGGATATAGCTGAAGCTGAAGAAAAGATCAAAAATGATGATTACTAAGTTTTCACAGCTGAAATTTAACTTCTTATTTTGTTGAACTTATGTATTGTACTTGTAATTTCTTTTAAGTCTTAAGAAAATCAAGAGGTATGTTTGTTAGATCTGTTATGAGTAAGAAGAAGCTGTCATCTCACTTACTGTAACTTAGATAGATCTAGCTGTATTTATGTTTAAATAGGGGGAGATTGTTGGGAATCTAAGTTTACTAAGATTTCCTGTATCATAGATTTAAACGTAAATCAAGCTGTTTGATGTTAACTTGCCTGTGCCTAGGAGGCAGGCAAGTATCGCCAAACTCACAGAGATCCAAGTCTCTGTGAGCAACCTCAGAGGAGTCCATGTCAGAGACATTGTCAAGGAAGTCGAAGATTAGTTGAAGACATACTCATTGACTGTGATGGATAACAGCCAAGATGTATCAGGGACTCTGATGGGTTGAGGGTTAACAGGGGTGGCAATACCCTGTTAACACTCAGTACACTTTGGACTTACCTTAGTATGTACGAGACCATGAAGAAAAGGGAAACTATGTCAGTCTGTTTACCTAAAGCATGATGGCAGACTACCAAGAATAGAAAAGCATCTTATGACAGTTGTCAGGCTTTGTCTATTAGTGAAGTCACCATTAATCATCACTAGAAGTCAACCTCGTATTACTATAAATATGTTATGTATCATAGAGTTAAGGTGGTTCACTTTACCACTTTACACACATTAACTCTTTACAACTTGTTGTACCAAACAGCTGTGACTCTGTTCTTAAGTTAGTATTTTATTAGTTCAAAGTGTACACAACACATTTTCATCAAATGATGTTATCCATAACACTTGTAATTCTTTATTATACAATAATAAGGATTACGTTTGAAAAGTAATTACGTGTGTTGATTATCATTGTTTATCGTTTCACGCAAGTTAAAGAGACTTTCATACATGCATGACCAGTTTCACCTAGTTATGGAGGTACCATAACCATAACACTAGAGGCACTAGTGTTATGACTTCACGATGGCGGAGTGATAGCTCATGGCGTCCCTTTTAGTTATTTGGCTATTATTATATTATTATTATCATGTGGGGCGTATGGGTGCATCCTAGTTACATATTTCAGTCAGGATTTCATGGTAAATGTGGTGTGTGCCTTGCATCCTTCACAAGGAGCTGATCCCTCCTACCCAGACCAGTATAATTGGAGGCAACCCCTCTAGTTGCATGAAGAGGTCACCCCTCTATGTATTCATGCACGTTGTTGACCTCATGACCTATATTGGATATTTTGGTAAAGTAAACTAATACAGATTTTACAAGTAATCATAAGCCATATTTTCAGAACTAAAATCAGTTAAACATGTTATACACCTAGGTTTTCCCAGGACTTATTCATTTCTGCTGCTATTCATGCTTTATGCTCTTTATATGCTTTCATATTCTATGTCTTCCATGCTTTATTGTATATCCGTGCACAGAGCGTTATGCTCAACCGTCTACTTTTCCATGTTCCCAAACGACAGGTACCCAAGGTCGCAAGTAGGATTCAAGAGTATGTGCATTCAGATGGAAGCTATCCAGCCTTCATTACTTTATGCATTTATTCCTACTTTATCATACTTTACTTCATTTTGGACATTGTTTATTCTTTTCATTTAAAATACTTATATTTGCTTGTGTGGGAGTTACTTGGACTACCGATGTTTGATTCCGGTATTTCCTTTTATGGTCATAAATGTTTAGACATTTCTTTGCATGTTTTGATGACACGCCATAATTTACTGTATTAAAAGGAAATGAACACGAACACATTACCGTATCAAAACAAAAATCAAAACAGATCATCCTTGTGGTTTTGTTGATCGTCGGGGCCAAGGAGAAAAGGAAGAGAGAAAAAGTGTTTAGGGTTTGGCAATTCCTCTGTTTTATGTTTTATGAAATCCAAATTAGTTTACAATAGGATTAATATTGGACTTGGGCTTTTGGGCCCCCTCTCCTTGCTTGTTTGGCCGTGGACACATACACACATACCAACACTTTCTTTATTTGTATCGTGACTTAATTTATTAGCGTGTGTGTTCGTTAAATGTTTGTGTTTTTATGACTTGCGTATTTTAAGTATTAAACATGAATACTTGTCGTGCATTTATATCCATGCTCACATACGTAATACTTAGTATAATTAATTAATATACGTATGTTCGTATTAAATATTCATGATTTATGGCGTATATTAATTAATTATAAAATTTTAAATTTAACCGTAAATTTGTGCATTTAATGATCTTAGGATTTTTAAAGCGGGTTTTACAACTCTTCCCCTCTAAAAGAATAATTATTTCTCGAATTAGAGATATGATAAGCTGATAAGATGCTAAATGTTGAAATGACACATAAGCTGGAAAGACATGAAAGTTAAAATGACATACCCGAGTCAGAACTGGAAATGAGGGTAAGAAGTCCGGATAGACTCCTCCGTTTCCCAAGTGGCTTCCCGCTCGGATTGGTCCCTCCAAATAATTTTAACGAATGGAATCGTCCTTTTCCCATGACTCGTTCTTGACGGTTGAGAACTCTCTCGGCTTACTTGATATATAATAGATCCTCTCGAATCTTCTCGAATGGATACGAAACCTTATGCAACGGATGGTAATTGTAACCTCTGAGTAAGGATACATGGAATACATCATGCACATGAGATAACTGAGGAGGTAGAGCTAGGCGATATTATACTTCACCGACACGTTCAAGGATTTCAAACGGTCCGATGAAACGTGGGCTCAGCTTGTCCTTGAGTCCAAAACGCTTGTGATAACTACCTAATTATACATATTCAACCTATCATTATAATGCCACTTTTTAGTATAAATAAGAGCTTCCGATACTTAATATGTTGTGTTTTATATGCAGATATAAAGTATGAAGGAGCAAAGTGAAGATATACAAAGAAGGGGCCTCAATATGCAATAAAGCCCATGTTATTGAAAGAAGATTCTGGATCGCCCAGAAGTGCGGCGCACAAACACAAATGTGCGGCGTACATTCGCATCTCCAAAGTGCCGCGCACTTTCGGAGAAGTGCGGCGCACATTTGACTCCAGACAGCACTATAAATAGAGGCCATTTCCAATCATTTTATATATCCCACAATACATCTCTCTCTCAATACTCCATAGTTCGAGTATTTTAGTCTTTTTAGTGAAATTTTAGTATTATCCACTTTTGGGAGATACTTGTAACGAGAGTATTTCACTCTTCGATTCTTGGAGGAACGATACAATCGTGACACTTGTGTACTCGTTTATTCCATCCAATCTAAGTATGATGTTCTCTTACTCTTTTCCAATTGTTACTTTGATTACTATGTTAGGCTAAGCTATTTGTGACTATATGGGTATGTGAATATAATTAGTGGTGATGCTATGATATGATCCGTTACAAATGATTTCAAGATAATGTTATAGAACCATTTTACCTCCTAGTTCTACAAACAATATTTTATCTAAAGTTGATTTGTTACGATAGTTTGGCGTTGAAAAACGCAAATTGTTTTAATAAGTTTTCTAGAACTTGTATATGGTCATGAATCTTTGGTTGGAGAAATCCGCTTAGGAACTTGATAAAATATTGAACTTCTTGGCAACTTGTTTTGAGCTTAATCGCTTAATTAAACATAAGTCTTGAATCAACCCAAGTGAATTGTGTAAACGCCGTTTTGACGAAAAAGGATTATCACACTTTACCTATATAAACATATCTCGATCATTATTATTATCATCACGAACTTATACGAACTATCCTATATTAGTCATATTTGTTATTATTGATATTACTTCTACAATTTATTTCTTTAATTATTATCTTTATTACCAAAACGAAACAAAGTCTCAGCGAACGATCCTGGCTTACCACTACAAAGCTATATTACGAACGAAAGGGTATACTTGTCCGTGTTTTTCTTCTAGTCCCTTGTTTTGTCTAAACCTTGTAATATAAATTTAAGACTTGCAAACGAACATCAAGTTTTTGGCGCCGCTGCCGGGGACTTATAATCCTGTTTTGTAATCAAAATCGTATAATCCTTGAAGAAATTAAACCATTGCTACCCATTTTAAACCAAATTTTTTTCTTCAGTACAGAAAGTTCGTCGCACATTTCAAAAAATGCGCCGCACTTCCTGTAGTGAACCAAAGTGCGCCGCACAAATCCAAAAGTGCGCCGCACATTTTCACTGAAAACAGCAAAAACCTTGCTGGATGCACACCCGTTCATCCGGAACACCACCAACATCACTGTTACCTGAACCTGAACGTACCCTTAACCGAAGGCTACGTAGACTTCATCGCCGTGCACCTTTAGCTAGGAGACACGAGCAAACTCAACCTCACATAATTTACCAACCTTTTGACGATCTTTCACAAATCCTGTTTCTCACCAAACTCATCAACCGTTACGATCCAATGTCAGACACCGATGACGAACCAATGTGGTCAGCCGATAGAGTTGTCGCACCAACTCCTGGCTCTGCAATCGTTTTACCTGAAATTGCAAACGATTTTGCAATCAAAGGGAATCACTTAACCCTTGTCAAAAATAACCAATTTGATGGTCGAATCAAAACCGATCCTCACAAACACATCCACGAATTTAGCGGAATTTATAAAATGTTCAACTATGGAGAAGGACAATCTGAAGCCGTCCAACTCATGATGTTTCCATCATCCCTGACTAGAGAAGACAAGTCATGGCTCGATGAACTTAACGAAGGAACCATTCGAACATGGGAAGGTCTTAGAACAGCTTTCATTAGCCGATTCTTTCCTCCTGCCCTATTTGAAAAAATCCTCGGAGAAATCCGAAGCTTTTCTCAACAAGATCGAGAAACTCTCACTGACGCATGGTTAAGAATGAAAGAATTACTCAGAAACTGCCATGGTCATGGACTTAGAAAAGAAGGAATAATCAAGAATTTCTATCATGGTCTTGACGATGCTACCCAAGCTGCATTGAACGCCGCAGCGGGCGGAATTTTCCTTTACAAAACCCCTAACCAAGCTTACCAATTATTGGATGATAAAGTCCTACTTAAGCTTGATTGGTCCAAAAATCATAAAAACAAAAACCCACGAAAACCGTAGCTTTTGCCGAAGGAAGCAACAACCCAACTGACACCGAGAAAATTATGGCTCGAATAGATGCCATGTCTTTTAAGATTGAAGAGATAAAACACAAAACCTGCAAACACTGTGGAGGAAACCATCCTTCTAGTGAATGTGATGACGATGACACCCCCATGACGAAGGAAGAAGAAGCCAATTTCATGAATACCTTTCGTCTGACTCGATTTTATAACGATTACCGCAATCGAGACAACGATAATTGGAGATCAAACGATAAACCAAGTTATGATCGAGACGAAAAGAAACCCACTCAAACCAAAGACAACAACAACCTTGAAACCAAAATCGACAACTTTATAGAATCTCAAAGAAAAACCAACGTTTTTGTTCGAGAAACATTCAATGATTTCAAAACCAAGTTCGAAACCACAACCAAAAACCACCAAGCTTCCATTTAAAACCTTGAAGCTAAATTTGATCGTTTGGCCGATAAACAATCAAATCGCGCTTCTAGTTCCTTGCCAAGAAATACCAACCCAAACGCCAAAAACAGCAACAACAAATATCAACCCCCACAAGCTCGTAACGAGCATGTGAATGTCGTATTCACGCAGAGCGGTTTATCTTACGAATCACATACCAAACCTACTCAAGATACACCAATCGAAATTCCAGTCGATAGTGACAATGAAGATGAAGCCCAACCAACCCATCCTAAACCAACTGAAAACCCAACACCCAAACCATATAAACCAAAAGTACCATATCCACAACGCTTACGCAAACAAAAGATGCAAGCTAAGTATGGTAAATTCCTCGATATAATACAAGAAGTTCGAACATGCCTTTAGTCGATGTCATGGTTGGAATACCAAATTATGGCAAATTTATCAAAGAACTTATCAAGAGCAAACATAAGTTTGAAGAAGTTTCTTCAACCTTTCTAAACGATGAATGTTCTGCCATTCTCCAAAACAAAGTACCACCAAAACTGGGAGATCCTAGAAGTTTCCTAATCCCATGTACTTTTTCTCACTCATACTCTTGCAACGCCTTGGCCGATCTTGGCGCAAGTATCAATCTCATGCCATACTCTTTGTATGCTAAAATTTCTAAAAACGTTTTAAAACCCACAAGAATGAGCGTTCGACTCGCGTACTGTTCTTTCCAATACCCAATGGGGATAGCTGAAAACATGCTCATAGAAGTCGGAAAATTTATTTTTCCTGTTGACTTTGTAATCTTAGAAATGGAAGAAGATAGCAAGGTACCACTTATCCTTGGTAGAACCTTCTTACACACAGCTGATGCTATAATTAGAGTAAACCAAAAACAACTCAACCTTGGAGTTGGAGAAAATAGAATTTCTTTTTCTATCGAAGAAGCAATGAAACACTCGTACTCTAATGAAGATACTTGTTTTAGTATCGATGTCATTGAAGAAATCGTTGAAGCCGATTTCGACGATCTTCTTGACGAAGGAACCGAAATTTTGCATACTCTCAAAGGAACCATCCTCGAGGAAGATCTTTTTGCTGAATTAGATGCCTTCATAGCCGACCATACCGATGATGAACCAATCGAAAAAATCGAAGAAGAAATCAAAACCCCATTTGAACCAATAACTTTCGAAACCGATTTAAATGTTATGAAATCTGTCGAAGAACCTCCTACAGATTTAGAACTTAAACCTCTTCCTGAACATCTGGAATATGAGTTTCTTCACGAAGAAAAATTACTCCGTGTAATTATTTCATCCCAACTTTCGGAAGAACACAAAGACGATCTAATTGACATTCTCAAGAAGCATAAGCAAGCCTTTACTTGGAAATTTTCTGACATTCCTGGCATATGTCCATCGTTCTGCAAACACAAAATCTAACTTTTAGATAATAAGAAACCAATTTTTGAGAAACAACGAAGATTAAATCCCAACATGAAAGATGTTGTAAAAAAGGAAATCCTTACACTCTTAGACTCTGGAATAATCTACCCAATCACCGATAGCCCATGGGTGAGTCCTATTCATTGTGTACCTAAAAAGGGAGGTATCACTATAGTGACTAACAAAAACAACGAATTAGTCCCAACATGAACCATCATCGGATGGAGAGTTTGTATTGATTATCGAAAACTAAATGATGCAACTGCGAAAGATCATTTTCCTTTACCCTTTATGGATCAAATGTTAGAAAGACTCATAGGAAATGAATACTTTTGTTTCCTCGATGGTTTTTCTGGATACTTTCAAATCCTAATCGACCCTATGGATCAAGAGAAAACCACGTTTACTTGTCCATTTGGAACTTACGCTTATAGGCGCATGCCTTTTGGCCTATGTAATGCACATGCTACTTTTTAGCGGTGTATGGTCGCGATCTTTCATGATATGATTAAAGAATCAGTCGAAGTTTTCATGGACAATTTCTCACTCTTTTGAAATTCTTTCGGCACATGTCTAAACAATCTCGATAGAATGTTAGCACGATGCGAAGAAGCAAATCTTGTGCTAAACTGGAAAAAATGTCACTTTATGGTTAAAGAAGGAATTATGCTTGGACAAAAAGTGTCTGGATCCGGCTTTGAAGTTGACAAAGAAAAGATAGATGTTGTCCCATGTTATTAGATGAATAAAGATAGAAAATAGATGAAAAGAATGAAGATTTTCAGAGAGAGAAAGTAGAGAGAATGGTGAAACTTGGTGAATATTAGATTAAGGAGAATAGAGAAAAAGGAACAACCAACCCTCCTAACATGCTAGGAGGATGCTTATATAGTCCACCCACATGCGGGCTTTAATGGGCTATATATTGGACCGAGCTTGTCTTTTGGACTTTAAGTAGTTTAAGTCCAAGCCCGTAAACCACGAGTAATTAACTACCTATTACAACGTTCTAATTAATGTTACAATAATAACCTCTGACCGAGCATTCTTGTTTGACTCAATATTTTGAGGCTAACAATCTCCCCCAATGTGAGGTCATACCCTTTTGATATTTGAGATCAATGAAGATTACGAATCTTGTCATAAGTCTTGAACGTGTAACAGTAGTCTTGTTCCTTCATGCTGTGATCTTTGAGCCTTTGTTGTTGTCTTTCGACTTTGTCTTTAAACTTGAGATCTTCAAATCATCCTTGACTTGTCTTTGCCATCTTGCGATCTTGTGTCTTCATCCACACGCTCATACTTTGCATCATCTTGAAAGCTTGCTTTGATCATCAGAGTTGCGGAAGTCTTTAGCTTTCTAGATTGTTGAAAATGTCTTTAGGCATAAGTATGTGTTTTTGAATCTTTGACTTTGCTTAGTATATCGTAACGTCACCTTTTTGAGATAGAACATAGACATGGACTGAATGGCTTTGACATTCGTCCTAAATCGGTAGAGTTTTACCTCCGGTCGGTGAAGACCATTACACGATATTAAATATCGTACCTGTGATTAGGTAGATTCAATTAAGAACCTCCTTGACAGGCTTTCACGGCTGTACTAGCCGTTCTCTTTACTCGACCGTCTCAAAGCAAGACTGCGAACATAAAGAGTGAATCAATTGGATAAATATCCGCTTGATTAAAATCGTCAATTCAAATTCCTGGAACAAGTTTGATTCTTAAAGAATCTTACCATTGTTGCTTTCCAGTTGACACAAGCTTGATTCATAAGAATCTCGCAAGTTACCTACCGTAGCGCTGTTTGATGTTGACGCTAGAAGGATTTCCATTCATCACTGTGAATATTAATGAATACCACTCTGAATGTTCTGGCAAGACCATAAAGATATTGCGTAGAAACCTGAAACAAGTTTGAATCGATAAAGAGACAAACCACTGTTGCTTTTCAGTTTTACATATGTTCAATTCATAAAGAATCTTACACATGACCTACCGCAGTGCTGTTTGATGTTAACAATGGAAGGATTTCCACTCATTATTGTGAATACTAGGTAGTATCACTCTAAGTGTTCTAGCAATATCGCAAGGATATAGCGTAAGACTCTCTTGATCGTCATCAGTGTGTCCTAACGAGATTTGATTGATCTCTTGGCTCTAGACTCGATTTGTGCACTTTTAGTGGTCGGAGGCTGGAGCAGATGCCACCTATTCAATATCAACTATCTCGGAGTGAGAAAGTCCATAGAAGTCATGTTGATCTCCGTGAAAATAAAACAAACTTCTTTTGAGAGAAGCCTGAGTCAGCTGGGGAGGGGTTGTGCATTACATCACTGGGTCCATGATTTGTTGTCTTCATGATGTGTTGACCCGGTTTCTGCCTAAGTTGTATGGAGGGTTTCTTTCTTTACATCCTTTATCCTTACATTTCTTTTTCATTCTTCAACCCCTTCAATGCTTACCAAGACATCATTACTAGCACCTTGTTATGATTGTTCCAGTGCTAGCTTCAGTACTTTGTCGACATTCAGCTACGTTCACATTCTACTCCATCTTTCCTAAGGACTTCTAATAATCTATTGGATTGTACCTGGGAAGATCCCTCCGGTTCTAGTTGGATCATAGGACTTAAACCTAACCACCCTTTTGACACCAATAACGGCGTGAATTAATGATGTTGTGGGTATAAGATCATAACCATAAGTGCTTGAGTCTATAGATCACATTTTAATCACATTTTCTCCCCTATCTCTAATATATAAAAGCGTTTGATATTAGAGATACCAAATTTGATTAAAATATATTTTGAAAAAATAGTCTTGAAAACTTTTGGGAGAAAAGTGTGTCAAACTTAGCATGAATTATTGGAACATTTTATGTAGTGTCGAGAACACAATTTTTGAAAGATTTTGAATAATCATTGAAAAACTCTTGAAAAAATTGTACTCGCACACTACATGTTCATGAACATATAAAAGATTGTCGTTGAAGAATGTGCTCACGAACATCAAAGCTTTTTATGTGAATGATACCAAATGATACGTGCACACAATGTGTTGAATACATAAAATTGTTTTGACATAACATATCCAACAACATTAAAACTTTGATTTTCGAAAGCTCCACCTCAAAAATTGATCCAATTGAATTGTCATTGTGAGGATGTGATCCACATTTCGCTTTTTGAGGATAGGAGTTGTTGAACACACAATTTTTGAAAGATTTTGAATATCATTGAGAAATTCTTGAAAAAATTGTGTTCAACACTTTTTGAAAACCATTCTTTTTGGCGACATGGTATTTCTAAAGCATAAACTTGAGTTCATAGACGTTTAATGTCTTGACGAATCCACTCAAGTGTAAGAAGATTTCTCTTCTTTTGCTGAGGGTAAGCGCACTAAATCGTACACTACCCCGTGAATATCGATCCGGGTTGCAATCTGAAAGTGATTACAAGCCATAGTGTTGAGCTGAAAATGTTGAATGTTTTGTGATAAGCTCAACCCAAGATAGATTGCTCTACCCGTTGTTGGAAAGATTGTCCAAAATAGACATTTTCCTCAAAAGAAGAAATGACATGTTTTGAAAAATATTTACAACTTTCATTCGAGCTTTATGTACACACTCGTGTCGTTATTGAGCGACATTTCTAGGCACGTCCATATTATCGAAACTGAAAGACATGTCGAGAAGAATATGTTTGTATTATGAAAGATTTTTCATTTTTTATTTTGTTTTTCTATGTTTTATATTTTTGTATTTTGCTTTTCCATAGATATATACAAGTAGATGTTTGAAATATGAATCAAGCAGGTACCTTTGTCAGAATCTCCAGGTCTGCTGGAGTCAAACATCTTATACCAATTTGCCTAACGAGGTACTCAAACCTATCTTTCGACAAAGCTTTCGTGAACAGGTCGGCTAACCGATAATCCGTTCCGACAAAGTATAATTCAACGATACCGCGTTCAACTTGTTCCTTTATGAAGTGATATCGGACATCAATGTGCTTCGTGCGGGAATGTTGTACCGAATTGCAGGAGATGGCTATGGCCGAATTTGAGTCACAGTACATAGGTACTTTATCAAAGTGAAAGCCATAATCCGTGAGTTGTGTTCTCATCCAAAGAACTTGAGCACAACACGCAGATAGAGACACATACTCCACTTCGGCTGATGAAAGTGAAGTGCAATCCTGCTTCTTGGAAGACCATCCCACAAGCTTATCTTGACCTAGGAATTGTGCACCACAAGAAGTACTTTTTCGTGTATCAAGACACCCTGCAAGATCAGAATCTGAATAGGCCGTTAGAAAGAAACCGGTTTCCCTCGGATACCAGAGTCCCATGTGAATGGTATTATTAAGGTACCAAAAGATCCGTTTAACCTCCTTGAGGTGCTTTTCAGTGGGTCACGCTTGGTATCGTGCATAATAACATGTAGCATGATGGATATCAGGTCTACTTGCTGTCAAGTACATGAGGGACCCGATCATGGAACGATATCTCGTTTGATCTATGGGTAATCCCTCTAAGTCAGCATCTAGGGATGTGGTGGATAATGGTGTCCTAACTGGGTCACATGAGGTCATACCATGCTTTTTGATTATCTCTTGACAATACTTAGCTTGGTTAATAAAGATACCACGTGGGGATTGGTGAACTTGGATTCCTAGAAAGAATTTTAGTTCGCCCATCATTAACAATTCAAATTTGCTGTGCATTACTTTTTAAAACCATTTTGGAAGTTTTGGGTTTGTAGACCCAAAAATAATGTCATCAACATAAATCTGCACAAGCAAAATGTCATCCCCATATTTATAAGTGAACAAAGTTAGATCAATGGAACCTTTTGAGAAACCTTTGGATACCAGATATTTCAAGAGCTCATCGTACCACGCCCTTGGAGCTTGCTTGAGTCCATATAGTGGTTTTTAGAGACGATACACCTTGTCAGGATAATGAGGATTGACGAATCCTTCCGGTTGAGTGACATAGACTTCTTCTTTCAAAGGACCGTTAAGAAACGCCGTCTTTACGTCCATTTGATAAACGGTGAATCCCTTATGTGCAACATAAGCAAGGAAAATCCTGACCGCTTCCATACGAGCCACTTGTGCAAATGATTCTTCAAAATCAATACCCTCTTTCTGCCATACCCTTTTGCCACTAGCCAAGATTTATTCTTGATGATCGTATTTTCTTCATCCATCTTGTTTTTCCAGATCCATAGAAGATTTAAAGGAGTTACATCATATGGTCTGTCAACAAGTTCCCAGACTTTAAGTCTTTCAAATTGTTGAAGTTCATCTGTCATCGATTCAATCCAAGCGTGATCTGCTAAGGCTTCTTTGATATTTGTTGGTTCAGCTGAACTCACGGCGAGTGCGAACATACAAACATCACCATCGGTTTCAAGTTGTCGTCTTATACGAACGGGCTGTGAAGGGTTTCCAATTATGTGAAACAAAGGATGATCTCGTGTCCAATGATGTGCTGACGGATGTCGTTGATAGAACGTATGCATATTTGACGGATCAGCATGGCGAGTCGAAGACTCTCCAGTTTCGTGTACCGGTGTACCGAATGGGTTGATAAAGTTGTCTTCGTCATTTAATGCATGGTCTGCTTGATTTGTGTTCCCTGAAGCTATGACGGTAGTTGTGGATGTTGTAGGATCAATTGTAGAAGAGATATTCTGAGGAGGTAAATCTGCAACATCCCGTGTTGAAGTAGACGAAGTTGTATCCTTTTGTTGATGATGATCGGTATCATCATTCTTATCATGAGTGACAGCGGAAGACTTCGATACAACATGTTTCTCCCCCGTGAAATATTCATCATACATTGGTCCATATAACATTTCCAATTCTTCAATGGTCGTGTACACTATCATATAAGCTCTTGGAACACTTTGTGGAACCAGCTTTGAACTTGACGGTTCATTGATGTGGTCTTGAGTTCCGAGTTCCGTGCGGTTGTGAACAGAAGTCGTTTGTCGTTGTGGATCAGGACTTAAAATGTTTTGTTCAAGTGCCATTTCTTGCAATTCATCAAATCTAACATGAATAGTTTCGACGATCAATTTTGTTCTCTTGTTGTACACTCTATATCCCTTAGACTGAGTTGCATATCCCACTAGAATACATGCATCACCTTTCTCTTTCATCTTATCCAGATTTTCACCATCTCGGATTATGTAACACGTACAACCAAAAACGTGAAGGTGTTTGAGTGAAGGTTTGCAATCATGAATTATGTGATATGGTGTCTCTTTGTGTCTAGGAATAATTAAGGATCGGTTTTGTGTGTAGCATGTGGTTGACATGGCTTCGGCCCAAAAATATAGTGGATGTTTTGAAGCAGATAATAGTGTTCTAGCAGCCTCAACTAAAGTACGGTTTCGTCTTTCAACAACGCCGTTTTTTTCAGGTGTTCGAGCAATGGATGTTTCATGTTCAATCCCTTCGGCTTCAAAGAAGTTCTTCAGAGTTGAATTCAAAAATTTTGTGCCTCTGTCAGTACGTACCAATTTCACTTGAGCTTGAAGACCACGTTGTATCTGCTTGAGGAAGTTGATGAGAACTTCGGGTGTTTAATCCTTGGATCTCAAGAAGAAGGTCCATGTGTACCTTGAGTAATCATCGACAATTACCATAATGTATTTCTTCCCATTGATACTTTGAACACGCATGGGACCACACAAATCCTTATGAAGAAGATCTAACCGTCCTTTGGAGCATGGTGTAGTCTTTGTCTTGAAGCTACTTCGTTTAGCTTTACAAAGTTCACAAGAAGAACAAAGATGATCCTTGATGAATTTCAAGCTTGAAAGGCCTCTCACAATATCTTTCTTGGAAAGCAGGTTGATGGTATCAAAATTGAGATGAGATAGACGTTGATGCCATAACCATGCCTGAGTCGATGAAGCTTTAGCCATGAAGCAAAGTGGAGTTGTAGAAGATGTGTCTTGAAGTGAGATTGTATAAAGATCTGTACCCGTGTACCAGTGAGTAAGTCATTCCCATCATAATCACGAACAAAACATGTCTTCTTTCTGAAAGCAACCTCCAAATCTGCATCACAGAATTGACCAACCGAGAAAAGATTGCGATTGAGCCCTTCGACATAGTATACCCTTTTGATCGCTATATTCCCCTGAACCAAATCTCCATAGCCTAGGATCGGTGCAAATTGGTCATTTCCGAAACGAACCGTTCCCAGAAACTTCTCTACGAAGTTAATTAGAAGCTTGAGATTCCCCGTCATGGCTTGGGCGGCACCCGGAGTCCATTATGAAGAGAATTATTTGTATCACCGGCAGAAGAATTAGAAGATGATGGAGAATTTGCTAAATTTGATACCACGTTGGGTGTGATTTCAGAATTATTAGTGTCCTTAGCAACAGTTAAAGGCATACTAACACTCGTGGTCACATTTTCTTTCCTAACTTTAGGCATCCATTTATATCCTGGAGGACATTGATTAGCAAACCACCATTTCCAAGACTTGATAGCTCACTCATATAGCTCCCTGATTCGGCTTCTAGTGTTCTTAGTAGTGGAGTCTGATGCATTACTTTTCTTAGTGGGGGTTGCACCAGATTGGTTTACTTTGCGTTTGGGTTTACTAGCACTAATAGGCATCGCAAGGTGTTTCTTAGTTCTAATATCTACACCTTTGACATTACTCACAGCACACATAGAATGATTAGCATTAACAGCACATTTTCCACATTTCACACAAACAAACTTAACATTCAAAGCATTCAAAGCTGTCA
This sequence comes from Glebionis coronaria, assembly GCA_025667525.1. Taxonomy (NCBI): domain Eukaryota; kingdom Viridiplantae; phylum Streptophyta; class Magnoliopsida; order Asterales; family Asteraceae; genus Glebionis; species Glebionis coronaria. The sequence goes on from CM046878.1 coordinate 411,415,439, forward strand.
AATCATTCAAATCGTCATTACAAGCGATTACAGACGTTTTATTCTTAAAAACATTAAAATTCCTAGGGTGTTCTTCTACTTCCTTCATCTTCCCTTGACTCTTTTGTTTCCAGACCTTATCATTTACTTGAGTGCTCTTAAGCTGAGGCCGGCTAACACTAGCAGTGGAGACTACTCCTGTAGTAGAAGACACACGAGGATTAGTGTTTCTAGAAATCTGAGACGATTGACTAACTTTGTTTGTGGGTTTAGTGGTCATTCTATACATCCCTGGTTTAATCACATTAGTGTGCGTAACGCTTGGTGCTTGAATATTTCTTATGGGTTGAGTCGGTGGTAACCGTTCCTTTCCATCCATCGTGCGGGCAAACGCAGGTTTTGCAAACGATGAGTTTGAGAAAACAGATGGTTTTCCTAAGATAGAGGACCGATTCACTTTTTTGGCATTGGGTTATCGACCAACAGGTTTCTGAACACTAGGTTCTACAACTTTCCCACCCATCTTAGCAACGAGTTTCTTCAACTCTACTATCGCTATTTCCCTGTCTTGTAACTGAGCTTTTAAATCCGTAATTTCCAAACTCTTTTCATTCATTTCTCGAAACATTTTGGAAAGTTTTTCTTGCAATTTATTATCGTTTGAAAAACTACCGACATGTTTTTGCAAAGCAAGTTCAAGATCATGACAATGTTTTTGTAGGAAATCACATCGGTGTTGAAGTAGCGTAAAAACCTTTTTATCAACATTTTCTTTATGTTTCGAAAGCTCAGTTTCAAGACGTTCACATTCATTCACTTGATCAAGATATTTGCATGCAACATCAAAATATTCATCGATATCAGCACAAGATGTAAAATAAGCACACATAACATCTTTAGAAACGCATTCTTGCAAGAGTAAATCATACACATCTGAAAACTCGGACTTCTCCATTTGAAGATCATCAATGTATTTCTCAGTAGACTCAACATATTTTAAATCATCAAACATTTCAGCCCGAATTATGTCTCAAATTCAAGAACGGTTTCTTTAATTAATGTCGTATTGGGGATTAACACTTCTTTCACAAGCAATGTAATATCTTGAGGAATCGGTCTATGCCACTCATTGTTTTCACGTTTCGCCCAATCTCGTTCAACAATAGATTTAACATTATCTATGTGATGTTTAAGAATACCTAACGTTTTCCTACTCTTTCTTTTGGACACATCAAGTGGGAGGTAGTTCATATATTTTTAAACATTAGATTTCTTAGGGGCAAACTCTTTCTTCCATTAAATTCTCTTTTGCTTGCATTCTAAAAACACTTCCTCACGAGATTTCTGAGTTTGTTTATTGAAAAGACCATAAATACTATTCTCATAAGCATAATTATATGGTTTCACAAACTCCTTATTAACTAGTGATTGACTCTCATCATCCCAAAGGGCAGTCTCGTCACTGTCGGCCCTAACAATCATTCAATCAAGATCGGTCCTTTCAGACTCATCAAGATAAAGACGCGGGTTCGCAGCTTGAGCTTGGGCAAGGTACTCAGGACTTGCAAAGCTAGCTTGACCTTTAAACATCGATGGAGGTGCTATCATTCTAACGGTTTGAATAGAATCATGCGTGTTGTAAAAAATTTTCTTCAAAAAGTCGACTTGTTCTGCTATTTTCGTTACTTTTTCAGTATCTTTTTCATGTCTACTTTTGAAGCCTTGTTTTAACTCTTCTACCTCTTGTTTCTTAACCTCTAGAATTTTAGCAGAATCTGTAGTGGTCATAGAAAGCTTTTGTTCAAGTTCATTAACTTTGGTATTGGCAAGGTACGTTTTTTTACGTTCATCGATTAAGAAAACATTATATTGACGCTTTTCCTTGGCTAATAACTCAAGAGTTGTGTTATATTTGTTTTCAAAATCGTCTTTTTTATGTTTTAACGCACTACCCTTATACCCCTCAAGCTCTTTGGTTTTCTGAAGAAGCTCATCTTTGTAACTTTCAGTGGTCTCACTAGATTTAATTAGCGCAACTTTGCATTCTTCAAAATTTTGAGTGAGCGTAGCGTTTACCTTTTTAATTGCTTTTACTCTTGCTAGTTTCTTTAACATCTTTTTGTAAAGTGGCAATTAAATTAGCAAGCGCAAAACATTCCTCTTCATCATACTCATTTGCATGGTACTCATCCTGAGACTCATTATTGCACATGTCTGATGAATTAGGTGTGGTATTACTATCAACCATTTCCATCATACATGTGGCACTAATGGCAATGGGTAGCTCATGATGCTCATGAATATCACCAAACACATTATATTCATCAGAAGTGTGTCCTTATCGATTGGCTCAGTGTCAAAGATAGGACCGTTGTCATCTTCAGTGACTTTCAGAACTTCTTCAACGTTTGCCATGTACGAGTAATGTGCTTCAAGTTCTTGATCAGAGGCTTCATCATCAGTATCATCAAGCATTTCACCTTCCTCAGCCGATAGTTTAACCCCAGCTTCCATCTTCTTGCATAACATCATCTTTTCCTTATGATAGCCAGAGTCCCTAACCCGTTTCGGCTTTCTACATTCATTTCCATATGGCCATAGCCTTGACAATTAAAGCACTGAATCCCACTTTGCTGAACCACTGGAGTACCAACAGTTTCCCTATTCCCAACAGCAGTAGCAATCCTCTGAGTATCATACTTACCATTTTGTCGATCATACCTTGCAGAACCCTCAACATGGGTTGGATTACATTGATAATACCTAGGAGGACTTTCATCACGTTGACGTGTGTCATACCTTCGAGGACTCTCAACATATTGGTTCCTTCTATTTGATGATGTTCGAAGATTGTTGTTGGTGGGTTTGAATATTTTCTTGTAGGTCTTCATAATGAAAGCAATTTGTTGCTTCATTTCCCTATCCTTCTGAGCTAGTTCTTGATCACTGTCCTCTTCAGATGATGGCTCAGGTGATGGTGATGGTGCTCTTGGTTCTTTGTCACGTGATCGTGTGGGAGCAGAATACTTAGATGAAGTGGAGTATCTTAGTGAGGAAGATGTAGTGGATTACCTTGGTGAGGATGATGTAGTAGAGTATGACTTTGGAGCACGAGAGCGATGATCTTGAACGTGTTGAGTGGTAGTCACTAAAGCAAGTGTATTAGCCGTCTTTGCAACTCGTTCAGCTCAAATCTCATTTGCTTCATTCTGAAATTGCTTCAAGATATCAAAGAGTCGATGATATGAAACCTCGTCCAACTTTTCTTGTTGTTTCACTAAAGTGACAAACCGTGTCCACTCGGGTTGAAGCTGTTGGAGGAATTGAACGTTGACTTGCATGGTGGAGACTTGAAGATTATTTCTTGTCATGTCATTCATCATTTTGTAGAACCTGGAGTAGTATGAATCAATTGATTCCCCATCCAATGAAGTAAACTTCCAAAGTTCCAAAACAAGTCAGTTTTAACATCTTGCTTGTTAAGTGATTCTCCTTGTTGCAAGCGTTCAATAGCAGTCCACATTTCATGTGCAGTAGGGCATGCATCAACCGTGGAGTAAATATCATCTCCAATCCCACTTAGAACCATATATATGGCTTATTTCTCCGCATCATGCCAAGCACAATTTTCAGGTGTGAGATCGGATCTTGTTTCATCATGTTCACTTGCGGGTGCTGGATCGGTATTGTCAGTGGCTGGTCTTGGAGGAGTTGAGATTTTCTTGAATACATATGGTCCATGAGTAATACATTTCCTCAATGCGTCACCATTAGGTCTTGTATCAAGGTAGCGTATGAAACGTGATTGCCATTGAGCATACCTACCAGACACAAGCATATATGGTCTCTCTTTATTACCCGCAACCATGATGTTGTTGTTTGTGACACGATACTCTTGAGTAGAATCCATGTTGAGAAACAAGAAATTGTTGAAGTGAAAACGGATCTTAAGTAGATGTGTTGTGATTGTTGTTGTCGATGAAAATTGTTAAAAACCCCTAAAAATTGTCTTCACAATAATACAAAAATTCGAAGGAAAAAAATCACACGAGTTAAAAATTGTCACTTTTGTAAAAAATTCCAATTTTCGAAATATTGGTATAGATTCGGATAAATGGATCAATTTTGGATAATGTGAAAATTTCGGAAAAATGGTGATTTTCGGAATAAGTGCTGATTTTCGGATAAATGACCCTTCTTCGGAATAATTGTGGATTTTGGATAAATGAAGTTTTTCGGGAAAAAGGGGTAAATTCGGATAACTAGGTCTTTTTCGGTTAAATGTGAAAAATTCGGAATAAATACCTTCTTCGGAATAATAGCTCTTCTTCGGAATATTGGGTTCTTCGGAATAAGTGGAATTTTCGGAAAAAGTTGATATCTTCGGATAAACCACCTTTTTTCGGAATAATTCAAATTTCGGATAAACTGAATTTCTTCGGAAAAAAATGATTTTCGGAATAACTCACTTTCTCGGAATAAACGCCTATCTTCGGATAAACTCACAAACTCGGATAAACTCACAATTTTCGGATAAGTACACTTCTTCGGAATAAACGGATTTTTCAGGAAAACAAGTAATCTTCGGATAACTGATTTTCGGAAAAATGACCTCTTCGGATAAAAAGGTTTTTTCGGAATAACTCACTTTTTCGGAAAAACTGATGATTTTCGGAATAATTCCACTTTCTTCGGAATAAATCTTCGAATAACCACCTTTTTCGGAATATCTACTTAGCTTCAGATAAGTCTTCGGAATAACCACTTATCTTCGGAATGTAAAACCCCTTTCCGAAAATCACTATTTCGGAATAACCAAAACCCTTTTCCGAATATCTCTATTGGCTAATAAAACTTACTGTTCTTGTACCGAGCCCCAAAACCAATCCAAACACCCCAAAAACTTGCGATTCGAACCACAAAAAACGTAACCAAATCCCTACCAAACCTATGTAAGTGATTTATTTCAAGATTTTAAGCCCGAAAACACTAAAAAAAATTAATTCGTAATGATTTAGAGGAAAAAAATCACACGAATCAAAGTAAGAACCAACAAACAATCACAAATCTACCTCGTGGCGATTGATACCAATTGTTGTCCCATGTTATTAGATGAATAAAGATAGAAAATAGATGAAAATAATGAAGATTTCTAGAGAGAGAAAGTAGTGAGAGAAAGTAGAGCGAATGGTGGAACTTGGTGAATATTAGATTAAGGAGAATAGAGAAAAATGAACAACCAACCCTCCTAACATGCTAGGAGGGTGCCTATATAGTCCACCCACATGCGGGCTTGAATGGGCTATATATTGGACCAGGCTTGTCTTTTGGACTTTAAGTAGTTTAAATCCAAGCCCGTAAACCACGACTAATTAACTACCTATTACAACGTTCTAATTAATGTTACAATAATCACCTATGACCGAGCATTCTTGTTTGACTCAATATTTTGAGGCTAACAATAGACGTGATCACAAAACTCCCACCACCTACTAATGTTAAAGGCATTAGAAGTTTTTTAGGTCATGCCGGTTTTTACCGATGATTTATCAAAGACTTTGCGAAAATCACAAGACCTTTAACTCAACTTCTAGAAAAAGAAATAACGTTCGATTTTAATGACGAATGTTTTTCAGCATTTAAAATACTAAAAGAAAAACATACATGCACACCCATTATTACAAGCCTCAATTGGAACCTTCCATTTGTGTTTATGTGCGATGCTAGTGAACATGCCCTTGGAGCCGTCCTTGGACAAAAAGATGGTAAACAATTCCATCCCATCTATTTTGCAAGTAGAACTCTTAACGCAGCCCAACAAAATTAAACAATTACGGAAAAAGAACTCATGGCTGTAGTTTACGCATTTGACAAATTTCGATCATACCTCGTATTGTCAAAAACGATAGTTTACACCGACCATTCAGCTTTAAAATACTTGTTCAAAAAGCAAGAAGCCAAACCTCGTCTAATACGATGGATATTGCTTTTGCAACAATTTGATTTGGAAATTAAAGATAAAAAAAGGAGCTGAAAATGTTGCTGCCGATCATTTATCTCGCATAGTGAATGATGATTCTAGCGATGATGAAATCGAAGATTTTCCCAATGAGCATATTATGCAAGTAAGTACTAACAATACACCATGGTTCGCAGACTTTGCAAACTATTTGGCTGTAGGTATTTTACGAAAGGGAATGACATACCAAGAAAAGAAAAGATTTTTCTCTGAACTAAAAAAATACTTTTGGGACGATCCTTACTTATTTAGAATCTGTTCCGATGGAATAATCTGACGATGTATTTGGGAATTTGAATCTAGAAAATTATCGATGAATGTCACTACGGACCGACCGTAGGACATTACGCCGCGAACACCCACCGCTAAAAAAGTGTTCGACGCTGGCTCTTATTGGACAAAAATTATTCGTGAAGCTCATACCTTAGTACGACTATGCGAAGCATGTCAAAGGACTGGAAACATTTCTAAAAGAGATGAAATGCCTCTAAATAACATCCAAGTCAAATCTTTGACGTGTGGGGTATCGACTTCATGGGACCATTTCCTAAATCCTACAAATGTGAATACATTTTAGTCGCCGTCGACTATGTATCAAAATGGGACGAAGCTCAAGCTTTACAAACAAATGATGCTAGAGTTGTTATCACATTCTTAAAGAAATTATTTTGTCGTTTTTGAATGCCCAAAGCACTAATAAGCGACAGAGAAACTCATTTCTATAACAAACTCATGGAAAATATTATGAAAAGATATGGAGTGAACCACCGATTTTCCACTTCTTACCACCCTCAAACGAGTGGCCAAGTTGAAAACACTAATAGAGCTCTCAAACGTATACTCAAAAAGACCGTTCAGAACAACCCTGCTTGTTGGTCTAAAAAATTAGAAGATGCTCAATGGGCCTTTCGTACCGCATTCAAAACACCAACTGGAACCACGCCATACAAACTGTTGTATGGAAAAACATGCCATCTGCCAATAGAATTAGAACACCATGCATATTGGGCACTTAAAAACTGCAACCCTGATCTTATTGCAGCCGGAGAAAAACGTAACTTCCAACTTCACGAGTTAGATGAATTTAGACATCACGCTTATGAAAGTTCGCATTTATATAAAGAACGAACCAAAATTTGACATGATCGTAAATTACGACAAAGAAAAGAATTCAAACAAGGAGAGAAAGTACTTCTCTTTATCTCGAAATATAAATTCAAGCAGCCTAAGCTTACTTCGAGATGGACTGGACCATATCTAGTGAAAGACCAATATCCGTCCGGATATGTTGAACTATACGATCAAAACAATAAAACCTTTATAGTTAATGGACATAGACTTAAACTCTATCATGAAGAAGAACACTATAATGAAATCAAAAGAGAAGAAATTCCTTTCTTCTTTAAATAAATATGAATCAGCCGAGTCTGACTGAAGACTCTAAACTTAGCGCTGTTCGGAAGGCAATCCGTATTTTACCCCCACCTTTTAACTTAAGTGTGGAAGGGGACCTATAAATAACTAAAACCGTCCTTGTATATATTGCATGTGTTTTGTTTTGTTTTATAGCATGCAGGAAAATGGAAAATTAGAGCTCTTAAGCTGGATTTATCTCTCGAAGTCTCGCAATTTTCTACTAAGCCCCAGGAAGTTCTCGTTTCCCTTTGCATTTTTCTTATTTTTAATGTTTTATCAGTTATTACCTCGAGGAAGAAGTTCAACTTAAGTGTGGAGGAGATGACAAATAGAAAAAATGAAATAATAATAAATAATAAATTTCTCCACACGAACATCTTTTTGAAAAATAATAAAAATATATATGTTTTGTAAATAAATAAGTTTTTAGTAAACAAAAAAATCTCATTTATTGACATTATAATTTATCACAAAATCCATTACCCAAATATGTGAGAAAAACTTAGTCTTATATTTCTCAATTTTGTGTGAAGCCGATAATCTAGTGTGCTTCGGACTTTGTGCTTGATCATCATTTACTAAACCGCAGTGAGGTTAATTTATAGATACCTTGGAAAGGAAGCAAAATAAAATCACCTTTATATCATTTTAGTTAAGCTACACTGGCTTACTAACAAATGTGGCACTCGTACGCATGTGTTATATTATCCATTGTGCCAATATCTTTATATATTATGCCTAACCGTTTGTCAAGTTATAAAGTCTGTGATGTTCTCTTAAAAAAAATTAGTCAAGTATTCTAGTATAGTTTGTTCTATGACTTTGACAAGGCATATACTTTTTGATCCTACACCCACATCATTTATCACGTTTTGCTTCTTTGAAGATTTATCTGGTGCTCACGCCGCAACGGTTATGTTTATGTGTCTTGTACAGACCTATGGTAGCTATCTATTTTATGACCGAGCTAATTGAGTGTTACCTTACATTTACCCTTTTTATGAGTGACATCTGTGTGAACTTAAAATCTAAACACTATCCATGTGAGGTGCTGAAATTATTTTGTCATTTGCTTTTGCTATTCATAAAAATTAAATCATTTTCCTATCATAATTCACAACACTTAAAAGCATTTTTAAAATTGAATTTGTTTTCTCGCTTTGATTGCTTGAGGGCAAGCAATAGCTAAGTGTGGAGGAATTTGATAAATACCTAATTATACATATTCAACCTATCATTATAATGCCACTTTGTAGTATAAATAAGAGCTTCTGATACTTAATATGTTGTGTTTTATATGCAGATATAAATTATGAAGGAGCAAAGTGAAGATATACAAAGAAGGGGCCTCAATATGAAATAAAGCCAAAGTTATTGAAAAAAGATTCTGGATCGCCCAGAAGTGCGGCGCACAAACACAAATATGCGGCGCACATTCGCATCTCCAAAGTGCGGCGCACTTTCGGAGAAGTGCGGCGCACATTTGACCCCAGACAACACTATAAATAGAGGCCATTTCCAATCATTTTATATATCCCACAATACATTTCTCTCTCTCTCTCTCTCAATACTCCATAGTTCGAGTATTTTAGTCTTTTTATTGAATTTTTAGTATTATCCACTTTTGGGAGATACTTGTAACGAGAGTATTTCACTCTTTGATTCTTGGAGGAACGATACAATTGTGACACTTGTGTACTCGTTTATTCCATCCAATATAAGTATGATGTTCTCTTACTCTTTTCCAATTGTTACTTTGATTACTATGTTAGGCTAAGCTATTTGTGACTATACGGGTATGTGAATATAATTAGTGGTGATGCTATGATATGATCCGTTACAAATGATTTCAAGTTAATTAGAACCATTTTACCTCCTAGTTCTACAAACCATATTTTATCTAAGTTGATTTGTTACGATAGTTTGGCGCTGAAAAACGCAAATTGTTTTAATAAGTTTTCTAGAACTTGTCTATGGTCATGAATCTTTGGTTGGAGAAATCCGCTTAGGAACTTGATAAAATATTGAACTTGTTGGCAACTTGTTTTGAGCTTAATCGCTTAATTAAACATAAGTCTTGAATCAACCCAAGTGAATTGTGTAAACGCCGTTTTGGCGAAAAAGGATTATCACACTTTACCTACATAAACATATCTCGATCATTATTATCATCATCACGAACTTATACGAAATATCCCATATTAGTCATATTTGTTATTATTGATATTACTTCTACAATTTATTTCTTTAATTATTATCTTGATTACCAAAACGAAACAAAGTCTCAGCGAACAATCCTGGCTTACCACTACAAAGCTATATTACGAATGAAAGGGTATACTTGCCCGTGTTTGTCTTTTAGTCCCTTGTTTTGTCTAAACCTTGTAATATAAATTTAAGACTTGCAAACGAACTCACTTGACACCACGTGATGGTGATACCTTAAGGAAAACATGGTCACCGAAATTAAACGCTAGGTCTCTATGATGTTTATCTGCATAACTCTTCTTTCGAGCACGAGCTTCCTGTAGCTTCGCCTTGGCGATGGAAACCTTCTCATTTGTCACCTCTATCATTTCTGATCCTTCAAGTATTCGTTCTCCAACTTGATCCTAACAAATTGGAGCACGACACTTCCTGCCATAGAACATCTCGATAGGTGCACACTTAATACTTGCATGCCAACTGTTATTGTAGGCAAACTCAACCAAACAAATGTAGTCGTCCCAACTTCCTGACCATTCCAATGCACAAGCCCGCAGCATGTCCTCTAACGTCTGAATGGTACGTTCTGACTGACCATCGGTCTGAGGATGAAAGGCAGTACTAAGCTTAAGTTTAGTGCCCTAAATCTTTAGCATACCTTTACAGAATTTTGACGTGAAACAAGGATATCGGTCTGATATGATGTCTGAAGGAGTTCCATGTAGTCGTATGATATCCTTAAGAAATATATCTGTCAATTCACTAACTGAAAAGTCCTTGCAAATTGGAAGAAAATGAGCTGACTTAGTCAAACGATCAACTATGACCCATATAGCATCATGTTTGCTCTGAGCAAGTGGAAGTCCGGTGACGAAATCCATGGAGATTTTGTCCCACTTCCTTGCGGGAATCTCTAACGGTTGTAATAAACCACTAGCCCACTGATGTTCAATCTTAACCTGTTGGCAGGGTAGACACTTGGATACGAAAGTAGCAACATCCTTGATTGTGGTAAAATACGACCTTTAGGAAAAGGTGCGTAAAAGCGGTAAGTATTAAGTGTACGTTTAGGAAAACGTAAACACTAATGACCCTAGTGGTATGAAATTTCGTTTCCCAAGGAGGTATATGTGTGTGAAAAACTTATAAATGATTTGAGATTAATAATTGGTTTAGAATGGGATGAGAAAAGAAGATGACGAAGACGTGAAATTAATATTACGACGACAAAACGTACAAAAATAAAAATTAATTCTAAAAATTACCAAAAATTTACCAAAAATCAAAATTAATAAACTAAGAGTTTACAATGATCAAAACTTTTTCAATCCTTTTAAATAATTAAATATTTAATTTTTAAATGCTAATTAAAGCCCTAAAAATCAATAAATTATCAAAAAGCCCAAATAAAGATTTTTCAATTGGTAAACCTCTAAAATGATCTAAAAAGATTAAAAACTATTTTTAGAAAATTTTAAACTAATAAAAACTATTTAAAATGATTTAAAAACTATTAAAACTTAAAATAATTATAAAAATTAATCTAGAAGTGATAAAATTATTCTAAAAGTTGCTAAATTCCTATTTTAATGTATTTAAACTAAGAAAAATGTAAAAAGTTGAAAAATGTGAAATTTGAAAAATAATAATAAAATAATATTAAAATTTATTAAAAATCTAAAAATTATAAAAAATTCTAAAAACTTGCAAACTAGTTTATTTTAACCTAAATAATCAGAAAATCAAAGTGAAATGACCAGAATACCCCTATTGGGCCCTCAAATGGGCCAAAACCAAAAACAGTCAACGTAAATGGGCTTTCTAGCCCAAAAAGTCAAACTTGGCCCAATTGACTTGGAAAAGCCCTATCTGACTCAAAATTTGATTCTAAACACAAAACTCTAAAGGCCCAAAAGCTGAAAGTGAGCTTATCACAGCTTAATAAGCAAACAGCTTATCCTTATTGGGCTTTTTAGCCCATTAAGCAATAAGCTAATGCCATGAGCTCTAATTTGACACACAACCTTATTTTGGGATGCTTATAAAATCTGTAAAAAGAAATTTTGAAAAAGCACACTCAATAAGCCAAAAATAAGCAAAGTAATATTTCACTAAAAGACAAAATAGTCGTTTTTGAGAAATAAGGCACCTCAGGACTTGATTCAACTTGCAAAAGATCCCAAATGAACTCAATAAGCCAAAACAATCAACAAACTTCCAATAAGCAAAACCAATAAGCCAGAATAAGCCAATAAGCACTTATGAAAAAGTCAATTAAGTTGGTTTTCTAGTCAAACCCTAAAGTCAACCCACCAAATGCTCCAGTATGAACAAATGGGTCAAATAATGAACACCTATTACAAAATCCAAGTCGTTGCTGGTTAAAATAAGCTATTATAGCTTATTGATAAGCTGAAACCCAATTAACACTAGCAGTGGTAACTAGCAGGGGAAAGGAGTTCCCACTGCTTTGACTATTTGACCAAGCTTTTTAGAGAGATTTAGTTGGATTCAATTGGAAACAAGGGCACCCTTGTGATCAGTGAATCACAAGGAGTCAATATCAACAAGAAAATCCAAATTTGGTTCACACAATAAGCCAGAATTAATCAAACAGTCACCAGATCATGCACAGACATATGAAATAAGCAATTATGCACTTAATAAGCAGATTTAGCAAGAATAAGCCAACCAAACTCAACAGGATGCATACACAAGCTATATAAACTCTGAATAAGCACAAATAAACTTGCATCAAACACTGAATCAAAGTAAATAAGCAGATCAAAGCAGATTAATGTTACTAATGAACAAGGTACATATGCAGAAACCTATTTGCTGATCTATTTGACACTAGATCCAAATTCAAGCCTCAAATCCTACTTCCCTGGTGTAGTTAACCTAGATTTAACACTTGTTAACCCTAGTCTATGATTAGATCTAGGTGTCCCCTAAATTTCAGTCAATTTCACCAAGTAACAAAGATTTTATAGCCCTTTTTATGAATCAATGTGTTTCAGACGATAAATTGTGCAGCAAAATGACCAAGTATATCAGATACACAAGTAACAACAGATAACAACACAATCCAACTATTCAAAACACCACAAATCCAAATCATGCAGTTGACCCAAACACCCCTTAATCAACTACTTAACAAAGTAACTTGTGATTTTAACTAAGAACCTACTGATTTTACTGATCAAAAACACTTCCTATGTGACAACTAACAGGATCAAACACAAAACTCCCAACCTTAAACACAAAATAACAAAATCAAAGCACCAAATTCAAAACAGGCAGAAACATGAAATATTTAGAGGAATCTTAAATAAGTGATTATACCTGCCCTCCACAACATCCTATGAGGGCCAGCTATGCTCCTTGGACCTTGTTCAACAACTAGAACAAGACCAAGGTCCTTCAAAGAAGAAGATCAAATCCTGCTGATGTTCAAAGTAGAACAAGGATTTGATTATGATATATCTTCAACACAAATCAGCAAACAACTCAACAAAAGGCTTAGAACTCTTCCTAGGCTTGGTGTCAACAAGCTTGATGGAGCTTAAGGCTTTTGGATAAGGGTTAGTACACAATAATAGCCAAAATCAGAAACTAGGATTTCAAGGTTTTTGAACCTTGAAAACCTTATAAACCAAGACGTGCCTTAACCACAAGATTAAGGAAGGTCTAAACAATCAAATGGAACTCAGATTTAGGCTATTCTAACACCAACTTTTAATTAAACACAAAAGAGAATTCAAAATTTTATGAAATTCAAATTTTATTAACTTAAAAGGAACTACAAAGATTTATAGCCTAAAACTGGAACAAAGGGACTCTCACATGTTGACGTCTCCTTTTATAGACGTATGCTAGCTTATCACTATTCACAAACCCTAGAACTGAATTCCCAAATGTGCCCTTGAGGTCTTCTAGATAATTCTTTGATGTGAGATGTCCAAAGTGATCAAGGGCGTTCATTTTAGCTTTGGAATGAAGCAAGGATCCTTAGCTGTTGATTTGGACACGTAGGATGACTTGGAGGTGAAGTTGTCATGTGATTGGTTAAACGGGAATTGGGGGTGGGGTCCATAGTGTGTGGGATTAAGGGTTTTAAGGTTGGGATGTGTTTCTGCACATGTGAATCACACAAGTGCCAGGGTAATTGAAATTAACCCTTTGTTTAAGTGGGGTAAAATCTGGGTGGTGAAAAGTGAATAGTGGTCCTTTTGATCCGTTTTTGGTGGAGTGGAAATGTGTTTGGCGCAATTTGAGTTTAAATGTTTCAAGTTAACACCTTTGGCCCTTGTGTTTTCAGAAAACTTGTAAAACGTGTTATTCAGCCAACAAAATCCATTTCCTTTGTTAAAAAGTTTCATAACTTGACATTTTTGGCACCAAACTTTGGAAAAAGGTTTCAAAGGGTTGTTTTTGCCATTTTTGGATATTTCAAGGGCTGATCTTGGACATTGTTGATCTTCAAAGGTCTTCAATGAAACTTTAACTTCATGAGGGACCATAATTGGCAATTTAGAATTGTTGAGGGACTAAACTTTCCATTTCTTCAAAGTTGAAGGACCATTTGTGTAATTTTGACAAACTTAAGGGACCAAACTTGTAATTATCAATATACAAGGGTTTTAAGTGTCATTTCTTCATTCATTGAGGATTAATCTTGTATGTCTTTAAGTCTTCAAGGGTATTTATTGGATAAATCATGATCTAGGGCCCGGTTCTTTGTACGGCTTCGTTTCTCGTGTCTGTTTTTCCTTGTTTCTTGTGATCTTTTGTCTTTTTCATGATATCCATACCTAAAATACACAAGTAAACAAACACAAGCATATATATGGTATTTTATGACATTTTTATGCATTAAAAGCCCGAAAAGAACGATGAGAAATGCCATCTCATCACTCCCCCATACTAAGCCATTGCCGTGCCCTCACGCAATGCTAGAATAAAGTATCTAAGCATCACCAAAGTTCAATTTTATTAACCTTTATTGAAGAGTAAAAGACTTGCAACATACTACTAAAATGTGTAGAGACATAATGTATGATTTTCATCACGAAAAGTGACTTTTAGGGTCAAAGAATAGAAACAAGTAAATGTCCCTTTGAGTAAACTTCGTCATCCTTGATTGTCATACATTCCATGCTAAGTGCAATTACGAGATCATTGTTGGTACAAGTCACAATGCCAACACTACTCATACGTCCAAATTGTGTAATACTTTTTCTCCCCGCAATCCTAGTTATTATAAAAGGAAATGGGTTACTAGCATTTTTTAACTATTTGTCATGGATCACAAGTGATTCATATTGACTTATTTGAGTAGTTATTAGTCCGAAAGCAAAGTAGCACGATTTGATCGATAGTTAACCGAAGGACAAATCTTTTAAAACGGCTTCTCGTGTATCTCCTTAAGTTCATATCTTGGCATAACTCGTTTCACGATTTGAGACCTTTCTCTGACCGATATTTGGCATGTACTTTATACTTCAAATCTTGGGAAGACGTTCTTGAAATTATGGTCTTATCTTCACATATTTGGAATTTCTTCACTTGACGTTTTTGAGAAATTCTTCATATTTGGACCACGACTTCATTATTTTTCTTCAATCTTAACTTTGGATTTTGATATACAACGATCCGCCTCCTTTTCGTACTTGGATATATTTAGCCTCATACCTTGTTAGGGTCTTTTCGGATAGACTTTCTCCATGATCTTTAGGGGAGTAATTGCTTTTCGTCGTGTGTCTTGATCCTTCATATTGATTTAGGAATAATGATACTTCACATCATCTTGGATCTTTAGCAAAAAAATAGGGCTCCTCATGCCTTGTTAGGGCCTTTTTGGATGATCGCCAATCTTCGCGTCCCGCTTCAATAAGTTATGCCTTGGCTATGAACTCTATTCAACCCCGAGCAACTTTGAAACGATCTTGCGCTAGAGGCTAAGTAACCTTTCAAATCGTACGACCTTACTTATTGCAATTATGATTATTCCTAATGCATTGATATTATCGGAAGAAAAAGCCACAATTAAAAACATATGAGTTTTTGAAAGAACATTTTCATGTTCTACGTTTAGCATGATCACTTGTCTAACTCTATCATCTCTCGTTCTTCACTATATAAAGACCTCTAATTAAAGAGACTCGTGAATACTTAGCCATGCAAGTCAAAATTAAGCCAAAATTGGATTAGCTTTCATTAAGACTATATCAAATCAAAGTTTTGGGTTTTCAAGCCACCTATAGGATCTTGCACTTTCTTGGACTTTTTCAAGCTTAGAGAATGCATTTTATAGTTCCCTTGATAAGTGACTTTCTAGGATCAATTATAAGAACTTGCGAAAAGTTCTTGTTCTTAACCCGAATGAGCTAAGACTTTCGCGTTTTAAAGCTCCCTATATAAAAGTCTAGCAAAACTTGAATTGAGCGGGTTAAGGAATGTAAATGTCTACAAATGCCCATCAAGTCAAAAAATATCTCTTATTCTACCCATCGGAAAATATACATTCGTGTCTTAAAAACACTTATGAAAACTAAGAAAAATTTTAAAATTTGGCCATTTTAGCCTTATTAGCAACAAAAACAAAACATTGAAAATTGGAAAGCGTGAGGGCATAGCAAAGCAAGTACCTATTCACCCCATACTAAAAGCAAACATTGTCCTCAATGTTTCGAGTCTAAGGGTGGAGCACCCCCATACTAGAGACGAAGAATCGAATGCTTAGGATCTAGCATGGAAAGGGTGATCAACAATATATCTAAAGCCGTTTATTAAGTATGCTAAAAGATAATTGTTAGAACAATAAAGGATATGTCAATGGATTCGTGAAAAACTTCTTCAAGCAAACGATGGAGGCTCACGTAAACGAACGCGAGAGTCTTCAATCGTAGATGATGATGATCTAGATAACACAATCACAAACAACCACGAGACAACGAGTTGGAAGGGTACAAGTCTCCTTATTAGTGAATAGTAAGCATAAAAGGATAAGCATGGGATCTCCCCTACGAGGCACCTCGTTTTTGATTACCGAGTCATGAGCTCGACTCGATCCCCTCAATGCTAATTATCATTGGGGAAGGTGACTTGGTCGAGGCAACCATTGAAGGAATTTCCCCACCAAAGTAGTGCTTAAGCCTATGTCCATTAACCTTGAAAATAGGACCATCATCTTGAGCTAGCTCGATGGTCCCATAAGGAAACACTTGTGTAATGGTGAACGGACCCGACCAACGAGATTTCAATTTCCCGGAAAATATCTTATGTCGAGAGTTAAAAAGTAACACTTGATCACCAATGTTAAAAACCCGGTTTTTAATCTTTGAATCATGAAACTTTTTATTCTTTTCTTTTAAAATTAATGAATTTTCATAAGCATTATCTCTTAATTCATCCAATTCATTCAATTGTATTTTCTGGTGATCTCCTGCGGTCTTCAAGTTAAAGTTTGCATGCTTAAGGGCCCAATATGCCTTGTGCTCCAATTCAATGGGCAAATGACAATTCTTCCCGTAGACTAACTTATAAGGAGTGCAACCGATAGGTGTCTTATAAGCGGTCCTAAAGGCCCATAAAGCGTCATCGAGTTTGTCGGATCATGAAGCACGGTTTTCTCCAATTGACCTCTCTAAAATCCTCTTCAAAGCTCGGTTCGAAACCTCGACTTGCCCACTTGTTTGCGGGTGATAAGCCATAGAAAGACGATGAGTAACTCCATATTTTTTAAGAACCTTTTCGAATTGGTCATTACCAAAATGGGTTCCACGATCACTTATAATAGCACGAGGGGTTCCGAACCGAGAGAATAGTTGCTTCAAAAACTTCACTACCACACGAGCATCATTAGTAGGCAAAGCCTTAGCTTCCACCCACTTAGAAAGGTAGTCCACCGCGACGAGGATATATTTGTTGCCATGAGACGATGGGAACGGCCCCATAAAGTCTATTCCCCATATGTCGAAAATCTCACACACTTGAATTATGTTTTGCGGCATTTCATCACGTTGAGACGATTTTCCTTGACGTTGGCACGAATCACACGACTTCACAAGTGCGTGTGCATCACGATAGATAGAAGGCCAAAAGAAGCCGACATCGAACACTTTCTTAGCCGTGAGATTAGCACCGTGGTGACCACCCGTGGGTCCCTCGTGACAAGCTCTAAGGATATTAGAAGCTTTGGCACCAAAAACACAACGTCGAACGAGTTTATCCGCACAAACCCGAAAGAGATAAGGGTCGTCCCAAATATAGAACTTGACGTCACGAAAGAATTTTCGCTTTTGTTGTGTCGTCATACCCTTGATTATGAAATTGCCCGCATGGTAATTTGCAATGTCGCCAAACCATGGGGTGGTGTCTTTAGAATTCACTACACCGAGAGTCTCAATAGGAAATGTTTCGGTGATTTCCTTGTTCTCGAAAACATCTTTGTGATGATCTTCTAGACGAGAGAGATGATCGGCCGCTAGATTCTCGGCTCCTTTTTTGTCAAGCACGGTGACATCAAATTCTTGGAGGAGGAGCATCCAACGAAGTAATCTCGGCTTAACATCTTGCTTAGCTAAGAGATACTTGATAGCCGAATGGTCGGTATACACGATGCTTTTAGTCAAGACGAGATAAGGTCGGAATTTCTCAAAAGCATAGACCACGGCAAGGAATTCCTTTTCCGTTGTGGTGTACTTTAATTGAGCCTCGGTCATCGTCTTACTAGCATAGTGGATAGGACGGAAATGTTTGTCATAATGTTGCCCTAAAACGGCCCCTATAGCATAATCACTTGCATCTCACATGATTTCAAAGGGCAATTCCCAATTAGGAGCAACAGGAATGGGAGCTTCGGTAAGTTTCCTTTTGAGAGTTTCGAAAGCTCTAACACAATCCTCATTGAAGTTAAAAGGAGCATCCTTCTCGAGAAGGTGTGTCATAGGTCGAGAGATTTTCGAAAAGTCCTTGATGAAACGACGATAAAAGCCCGCGTGGCCTAGGAAACTCCTAACTCCCTTAACGGTTTTGGGATGAGGTAACTTGGCGATGACGTCTACCTTAGCTTTATCGACCTCAATCCCCGCTTTCGACACCTTATGTCCTAAGACGATTCCTTGTTTACACATAAAATGAAATTTTTCCCAATTAAGCACAAGATTGGTTTCTTCAAAACGTTTTAACATTTGCTCGAGATTAGATAAACACGACGTGAACGAATTGCCAAACACCGAGAAGTCATCCATAAACACTTCCATCGACTTCTCGATCATATCGTGAAAAATCGCCATCATACATCCTTGAAACGTACCCGGTGCATTACAAAGTCCGAAAGGCATCCTACGATAAGCGAACGTTCCATAAGGACACGTAAACGTAGTCTTCTCTTGATCACGAGGGTCGATAGGGATTTGAAAGTAACCGGAAAAACCATCTAAAAAGCAATAGAATTCATTTCCCGCGAGTCGCTCCAACATTTGATCCATGAAGGTCAAAGAAAAGTGGTCTTTACGAGTGGCGTCATTTAACTTTCGGTAGTCAATACACACCCTCCAACCGGTCACAACACGAGTGGGAATTAACTCGTTGTTTTCATTAGGCACAACGGTCATTCCTCCCTTTTTAGGGACACAATGGATTGGGCTCACCCATGGGCTATCGGAGATAGGATAAATCATTCCCGCGTCAAGGAGTTTAAGAACCTCCTTTTTAATGACATCGTGAATTTTGGGATTCACCCTTCTTTGACTTTGAATTGCGGGTTTGTAGTCCTCCTCCATTAAAATCTTGTGAGTACAAAATTTTGGGTCAATACCCTTAATGTCGTAAATTTTGCACGCAATTGCCCCTTTATGAGCCTTAAGAACTTTCAAGAGCTCGGTTTTTTCATCATTAGCAAGACCTCTTGCAATAATAACCGGCAACTTGTCATCACCTTCCAAGAATGCGTATTCAAGGTGAGAAGGAAGATCTTTCAATTCAAGGATAGGTGGTTCCTCGATTGAAGATTTTGGTTCAACACTCATAACTTCCATCGGCGGAAGAAATGGTGGAATAGAAGTATCATCACTAATCAACACCTCATCTTCATTGTCGATTTCATTTGAAGTGAGATCGCCTCCTTGGAATGGAGTGAGATTTGGTGTGGAATTAGCAAGAATCGGATCCAAAATAGTGGGATTGCCACTTGACGAGCTATCGGAAAAACCTAACACTTCTTGTGAAAACTCATCGCAAACCACATCAACGATGTCAATGTGATTGATGGTAGCGATTGCATAAACATGAGAAGGTTTCGAGTTTTGAGTAGCGTTTATAACAAGTTCCTCTTCGTTGAATCTCAAAGTGATAGTTCTTACATGAACATCGATAAGCGATCTCGAGGTGTCTAAAAATGAACGACCTAAAATTAGAGGAACTTGAGGATCCGCGGGGATGTCAACTACTATAAAATCAACGGGATAGTAGAACTTCCCCACTTTCACGAAAACATCTTCGGCTACTCCACATGCTAATATCGTAGAATGATCGGCCATCTCGATAGACATGTTCGAAGGAATAAGAGCCGGAAGCGAAAGCGATTTCCAAATGGAAAATGGCATCAAATTAATGCTCGCACCAAGATCGGCCAAGGCAAGGCATTCTTTCATATCTTGTATGTCACAAGGAATGAGAAACTTTCCGGGGTCACCAACTTTTTCCGGTATGCGGTTAAGATAAACCGAAGAACAATTAGCAAGCTTTGAAAGCTTTTCCTTATCGCTCATCATACTTTTAAAAGTGGAAGCGAAACGAGGCATATACAACAACGCGTCGGCTAAACTCACATCAAAATGCACTTGTTGAAACATTTTTATAAAAAGCTCGATTTGTTGTTTGTTACGTTCTTGCAATTTCTCTTTGTTTCGTCTCGAAGGGTAGGGTGTGGGTTGGACATTAGGCAACGGCCTTGGAATCTCGGGTTCCACAATTGGTATTGGTTCAACCGTAGGTGTGGCATGAGCGGTACTTCGTGGGATTGTAATGTGCTCCTTTTCGACCATCACCTCGGGTTCTTTCTCGATTTCCTTCTCCGTAGAAGTACTTGGACGGGAGATTGGTTCCTTGAAAGTTTTACCACTTCGTGTAGTAATAACCTTCATTTCTCCCTTCGGGTTTGCAATGGTATCACTAGGAAGACCACCCGAGGAAGAGGGTTTACACATGATTGCTTCAAACATCTTAGCCATTCGGTCCTCAAATTTTGATTGCCTAGCATCCGCTTTTAATAACTTTTGCTTAATCTCATGTTGTCCTAATTCCATCTTTTGTTGATTTTGTTGAAGACGTTGGACATTTCCTTCCATTTTATTTGCATGAGTTTTAAGTTCATTAGCAAGTTCATTTTTAAGCTCGTTTTTCAACTCGGATCTTAAGCTAATCATCTCACATTGCATGTTATCAAATTTAGCATCATTTGCTTTAGCATAATCCAAAAGTTCTCCTGGATGATTTTTAGTGTGAGCATTTTGAAAACCTTGTGTGGTGTTTTGAAAATCACGGTTTTGGTTTTGATTAGTGACTTGTCCATTCCCACTTTGATAATTCCCTTTGTTGTAGTTACGTGAATTGCCTTGGTAATTACCTCCTTGGTTGTTGTTTCGATAGTTATTAGCATTTTGATTTGGTGGAGCTTGATTTGGGCGGGAACCTTGACCGTTTTGGTTATAAGTTCTCGTTGCTACATAAGCACTCGAAATGTTACCATCCGCGGTAATGCACTCGGAAAGATCATGAGCTCCACCACAAGACAAACGACTCTTAGCAACCGCTTTACCCGAAGCGGAATTTGAAGCTTCTTGAGCTTTCCAATGGGACATAAGATTAGCAAATCTATCAAAAAACCGATTTGCCTCATTAGCTTCATCATGTAAGGCATTAATGCTACGAGACGATGACGACGATGACGAACCCAAATTGGCAACACTCGGTGTGTTACGAGGGCTATAAACCTTAGATCTATTCTGGATAATCTTTAAAGCCTCATCGGTTGTTTTGCACAAAAAATTACCACCCGCGGCGGCATTCAAGTAATCTCGTTCATGATCATTAAGCCCATTATAAAAAGTATCAATTTGATGGAATTCCGAAAAATCATGGTGTGGACATTCATGTAACATTTCTTTAAAGCGTTCCCATGCCATTGAAAAACTTTTAGTATTTCTTTGCACAAATCGTGAAATCTCATTTTTCAAATGTGTTGTTTTAGATGGTGGAAAAAACTTGTTCACAAACTTAGAAACGAGATCACCCCAAGTCAAAATCGAATTTGGCGGTTCTTTCTCAAGCTAAATTTTTGCGGGTCCATCTAACGAGTATGGAAACAACATCATCTTAATGGCTTCGTGTGGAACATCCTTAAACTTGCTAGTAGCGGTGAGACGATTAAAATTCCTAATGTGGTAATGCGGGTTGTCTTTCTCATGACCTCTAAACTTATTTGCTTGCAACATCGACATTAAACCCGTCTTAATCTCGAAATTCTCCGCAAGGATGGCGGGAATCACAATGGCCTCTCCAAAACCCTTGGTGGGTGCTTGTAGCAACTCCATCATAGTACGATTAGCCATGACGACTTCTTATTCTACAATAGGTTCAACAATTGGAGGTTGTTCTTCAATCAACGTCTCTTGATTGGCTTGCTTTTGAAGACGTTTACGAGCTCGTTTTCCTTGATTACGAGTGATCATAAACATCACGAGGAATGGGAGGTGAGCAAAGAAGATTCTTTTGGGTGTTTTGTGAATTTTCAATTTTTTTGTGTTTTTGATTGTTTTTAATTTTTTTGGATTTTGGTGTAATTTCGTAGACAACAATCTACAAAATCTCTTCTCGAATCAAACTCTTGATTAAAGAAGCCTCAAAGGAATGAAAACGATCACGTGGAGTGAACGCCTTCGAATGACTTTAGAACTTTGGTGAAAACCAAATTGTTCAAGAGGGTTTTAATCACAAAGAAACCAAGCAAATATATTATACGTAATAATACTTTGGGCGGCAAAACCCTCGATTAGCCTTCAATCTCAAAATACTCACAAGCAAGCGGGGAAACGAGGCGGCGCGAAGCACTTAAGAGCCTTTTTCCTTAGGGTATATTTTATAATACCCGCCTTATACCCACCTTATAGTTCGTATTTTTCAAAATCGAGCTTCACGAAAGTATTTATCTATTTTTGCCTTTTTCTTTTTGTTTGAGATTAGAATACAATAATTAGGAGATCAAATCCCAATTAAGGTTGTGTTTTCACACTTTTGGAGATATTGTTTATTTGTTGTGATACTTAATACAATATAGTAATAATATGTTTACAAGAAAAACCAAGAAAACCGATAATACGTATTAGTAGATTTCTACTAATACAAATACTATATATGGTTAATATTAAAAACAACAATGCAAATTAATCACGACACACCTCCCTGACAGCGACGCCAAAATGATTGTGGTAAAATACGACCTTTAGGAAAAGGTGCGTAAAAGAGGTAAGTATTAAGTGTACGTTTAGGAAAACGTAAACACTAATGACCCTAGTGGTATGAAAGTTTGTTTCCCAAGGAGGTATATGTGTGTGAAAAACTTGTAAATGATTTGAGATTAATAATTGGTTTAGAAGGGGATGAGAAAAGAAGATGACGAAGACGTGAAATTAATACTACGACGACAAAACGTAACACCGTAAAAACTACAAAAATAAAAATTAATTCTAAAAATTACCAAAAATTTACCAAAAATCAAAATTAATAAACTAAGAGTTTACCAATGATCAAAACTTTTTCAAACCTTTTAAATAATTAAATATTCAATTTTTAAATTCTAATTAAAGCCCTAAAAATCAAATAAATTATCAAAAAGCCCAAATAAAGATTTTTCAATTGGTATCTAAAATGACCTAAAAATATTAAAAACTATTTTTAGAAATTTTTAAACTAATAAAAACTATTTAAAACGATTTAAATACTATTAAAACTTAAAATATTTATAAACATTAATCTAGAAATGACCAGAATACCCCTATTGGGCCCTCAAATGGGCCAAAACAAAAAACAGTCAACCTAAATGACTTGGAAATGCCCTATCTAACTTAAAATTTGATTCTAAACACAAAACTCTAAAGGCCCAAAAGCTGAAAGTGAGCTTATCAAAGCTTAATAAGCAAACAGCTTATCCTTATTCGGCTTTTTAGCCCATTAAGCAATAAGATAATGCCATGAGCTCTAATTTGACACACAACCTTCTTTTGGGATGCTTATGAGATCTGTAAAAAGAAATTTTGAAAAAGCACACTCAATAAGCCAAAAATAAGCAAAGTAATATTTCACTAAAAGACAAAATAGTCGTTTTTAAGAAATAAGGCACCTCAGGACTTGATTCAACTTGCAAAAGATCACAAATGAACTCAATAAGCCAAAACAATCAACAAAATTCCAATAAGAAAAATCAATAAGCCAGAATAAGCCAATAAGCACTTATGAAAAAGTCAATTAAGTTGGTTTTCTAGTCAAACCCTAAAGTCAACCCACCAAATGCTCCAGTATGAACAAATGGGTCAAATAATGAACACCTATTACAAAATCCAAGTTGTTGCTGGTTAAAATAAGCTATTATAGCTTATTGATAAGCTGAAACCCAATTAACACTAGCAGTGGTAACTAGCAGGGGAAAGGAGTTCCCACTGCTTTGACTATTTGACCAAGCTTTTTATAGAGATTTAGTTGGACTCAATTGGAAACAAGGGCACCCTTGTGATCAGTGAATCACAAGGAGTCAATATCAACAAGAAAGTCCAAATTTGGTTCACACAATAAGCCAGAATCAATCAAACAGTCACCAGATCATGCACAGACATATGAAATAAGAAGTTATGCACTTAATAAGTAGATTTAGCAAGAATAAGTCAACGAAACTCAACAGGATGCATACACAAGCTATATAAACTCTGAATAAGCACAAATAAACTTGCATCAAACACTGAATCAAAGTAAATTAGCAGATCAAAGCAGATTAATGTTACTGATGAACAAGGTACATATGCAGAAACCTATTTGCTGATCTATTTGACACTAGATCCAAATTCAAGCCTCAAATCCTACTTCCCTGGTGTAGTTAACCTAGATTTAACACATGTTAATCCTAGTCTATGATTAGATCTAGGTGTCCCCTAAATTTTAGTCAATTTCACCAAGTAACAAAGATTTTATAGCCCTTTTTATGAATCAATGTGTTTCAGACCATAAATTGTGCAGCAAAATGACCAAGTATATCAGATACAAAAGTAACAACAGATAACAACACAATCCAACTATTCAAAACACCACAAATCCAAATCATGCAGTTGACCCAAACACCCCTTAATCAACTACTTAACAAAGTAACTTGTGATTTTAACTAATAACCTACTGATTTTACTGATCAAAAACACTTCCTTGGTGACAACTAACAGGATCAAACACAAAACTCACAACCTTAAACACAGAATAACAAAATCAAAGCACCAAATTCAAAACAGGCAGAAACATGAAATATTTAGAGGAATCTTAAACAAGTGATTATACCTGCCCTTTACAACATCCTAGGAGGGCCAGCTATGCTCCTTGGACCTTGTTCAACAACTAGAACAAGACCAAGGTCCTTCAAAGAAGAAGATCAAATCCTGCTGATGTTCAAAGTAGAACAAGGATTTGATTATGATATATCTTCAACACAAATCAGCAAACAACTCAACCAAAGGCTTAGAACTCTTCCCAGGCTTGGTGTCAACAAGCTTGAAGGAGCTTAAGGCTTTTGGCTAAGGGTTAGTACACAATAATAGCCAAAATCAGAAACTAGGATTTCAAGGTTTTTGAACCTTGAAAACCTTATAAACCAAGACGTGCCTTAACCACAAGATTAAGGAAGGTCTAAACAATCAAATGGAACTCAGATTTAGGCTATTCTAACACCAACTTTTAATTAAACACAAAAGAGAATTCAAAATTTTATGAAATTTAAATTTTATTAACTTAAAAGGAATTACAAAGATTTATAGCCTAAAACTGGAACAAAGGGACTCTCACATGTTGAGGTCTCCTTTTATAGACGTATGCTAGCTTATCACTGTTCACAAACCCTAGAACTGAATTCCCAAATGTGCCCTTGAGGTCTTCTAGATAATTCTTTGATGTGAGCTGTCCAAAGTGATCAAGGGCGTTCATTTTAGCTTTGGAATGAAGCAAGGATCCTTAGCTGTTGATTTGGACACGTAGGATGACTTGGAGGTGAAGTTGTCATGTGACTGGTTAAACGGGAATTGGGGGTGGGGTCCATAGTGAGTGGGATTAAGGGTTTTAAGGTTGGGATGTGTTTCTGCACATGTGAATAACACAAGTGCCAGGGTAATTGAAATTAACCCTTTGTTTTAAGTGGGGTAAAATCTGGGTGGTGAAAAGTGAATAGTGGTCCTTTTGATCCGTTTTTGGTGGAGTGGAAATGTGTTTGGTGCAATTTGAGTTTAATGTTTCAAGTTAACACCTTTGGCCCTTGTGTTTTCAGAAAACTTGTAAAACGTGTTATTCAGCCAACAAAATCCATTTCCTTTGTTACCAAGTTTCATAACTTGACATTTTTGGCACCAAACTTTGGAAAAAGGTTTCAAAGGGTTGTTTTTGCCATTTTTGGATATTTCAAGGGCTGATCTTGAACATTGTTGATCTTCAAAGGTCTTCAATGCAACTTTAACTTCATGAGGGACCATAATTGGCAATTTAGAATTGTTGAGGGACTAAACTTTCCATTTCTTCAAAGTTAAACGACAATTTGTGTAATTTTGACAAACTTAAGGGACCAAACTTGTAATTATCAATATACAAGGGTTTTAAGTGTCGTTTCTTCATTCATTGAGGATCAATCTTGTATGTCTTTAAGTCTTCAAGGGTATTTATTGGATAAATCATGATCTAGGGCCCGGTTCTTTGTACGACTTCGTTTCTCGTGTCCGTTTTTCCTTGTTTCTTGTGATCTTTTGTCTTTTTCACGATATCCATACCTAAAATACACAAGTAAACAAACATAAGCATATATATGGTATTTTATGACATTTTTATGCATTAAAAGCCCGAAAAGAACGATGAGATCATGTATAAATGCCATCTCATCACTCCCCCATACTAAGCCATTGTCGTGCCCTCACGCAATGCTAGAATAAAGTATCTAAGCATCACCAAAGTTTAGTTTTATTAACCTTTATTGAAGATTAAAAGACTTTCAACATACTACGAAAATGTGTAGAGACATAATGTATGATTTTCATCATGAAAAGTGACTTTTAGGGTCAAAGAATAGAAACAAGTAAATGTCCCTTAGAGTAAACTTTGTCATCCTTGATTGTCATACATTCCATGCTAAGTGCAAAAACGAGATCATTGTTGGTACAAGTCACAATGCTAACACTACTCATACGTCCAAATTGTGTAATACTTTTTCTCCCCGCAATCCTAGTTATTATAAAAGGAAATGGGTTACTAGCATTTTTTAACTATTTGTCATGGATCACAAGTGATTCATATTGACTTATTTGAGTAGTTATTTGTCCGAAAGCAAAGTAGCACGATTTGATCGATAGTTAACCGAAGGACAAAATCTTTTAAAACGGCTTCTCGTGTATCTCCTTAAGTTCATATCTTGGCATAACTCGTTTCACGATTTGAGACCTTTCTCGGACCTATATTTGGCATGTACTTTATACTTCAAATCTTGGGAAGACGTTCTTGAAATTATGGTATTCTCTTCACATATTTGGAATTTCTTCACTTGACGTTTTTGATAGATTCTTCATATTTGGACCACGACTTCATCATTTTTCTTCAATCTTTACTTTGAATTTTGATATACAACGATCCGCCTCCTTTTCGGACTTGGATATATTTATCCTCATACCTTGTTAGGGTCTTTTCAGATAGACTTTCTCCATGATCTTTAGGGGAGTAATTGCTTTTCGTCGTGTGTCTTGATCCTTCATATTGATTTAGGAATAATGATACTTCACATCATCTTGGATCTTTAGCAACAAAATAGGGCTCTTCATGCTTTGTTAGGGCCTTTTTGGATGATCGCCAATCTTCGCGTCCCGCTTCAATAAGTTATGCCTTGGCTATGAACTCTATTCAACCCCAAGCAACTTTTAAACGATCTTGCGCTAGAGGCTAAGTAACCTTTCAAATCGTACGACCTTACTTATTGCAATTATGATTATTCCTAATGCATTGATCTTATGGGAATAAAAAGCCACAATTAAAAACATATGAGTTTTTGAAAGAACATTTTCATGTTCTACGTTTAGCATAATCACTTGTCTAACTCTATCATCACTCGTTCTTCACTATATAAAGACCTCTAATTAAAGAGACTCGTGAATACTTAGCCATGCAAGTCAAAATTAAGCAAAATTTGGATTAGCTTTCATTAAGACTATATCAAATCAAAGTTTTGGGTTTTCAAGCCACCTATAGGATCTTGCACTTTCTTGGACTTTTTCACGCTTAGAGAATGCATTTTATAGTTCCCTTGATAAGTGACTTTCTAGGATCAATTATAGGAATTTGCGAAAAGTTCTTGTTCATAACCCAAATGAGCTAAGACTTTCGTGTTTTAAAGCTCCCTATATAAAAGTCTAGCAAAACTTGAATTGAGCAGGTTAAGTAATGTAAATGGCTCCAAATGCCCATCAAGTCAAAAATTATCTCTTATTCTACCCATCTGAAAATATACATTCGTGTCTTAAAAACACTTATGAAAACTAATTTTAAAATTTGGCCATTTTAGCCTTATTAGCAACAAAAACAAAACATTGAAAATTGGAAAGCGTGAGGGCGTAGCAAAGCAAGTACCTATTCACAATATTATTTTAAAATCTAAAAATTATAAAAAAATCTAAAAACTTGCAAACTAGTTTATTTTAACCTAAATAATTAGAAAATCAAAGTGAAATGACCAGAATACCCCTATTGGGCCCTCAAATGGGCCAAAACCAAAAACAGTCAACCTAAATGGGCTTTCTAGCCCAAAAAGTCAAACTTGGCCCAATTGACTTGGAAAAGCCCTATCTGACTCAAAATTTGATTCTAAACACAAAACTCTAAAGGCCCAAAAGCTGAAAGTGAGCTTATCACAGCTTAATAAGCAAACAGCTTATCCTTATTGGGCTTTTTATCCCATTAAGCAATAAGCTAATGCCATGAGCTCTAATTTGACACACAACCTTCTTTTGGGATGCTTATGAGATATGTAAAAAGAAATTTTGAAAAAGCACACTCAATAAGCCAGAAATAAGCAAAGTAATATTTCACTAAAAGACAAAATAGTCGTTTTTGAGAAATAAGGCACCTCGGGACTTGATTCAACTTGCAAAAGATCATAAATGAACTCAATAAGCCAAAACAATCAACAAAATTCCAATAAGCAAAACCAATAAGTCAGAATAAGCTAATAAGCACTTATGAAAAAGTCAATTAAGTTGGTTTTCTAGTCAAACCCTAAAGTCAACCCACCAAATGCTCCAGTATGAACAAATGGGTCAAATAATGAACACCTATTACAAAATCCAAGTTATTGCTGGTTAATATAAGCTATTATAGCTTATTGATAAGCTGAAACCCAATTAACACTAGCAGTGGTAACTAGCAGGGGAAAGGAGTTCCCACTGCTTTGACTATTTGACCAAGCTTTTTAGAGAGATTTAGTTGGATTCAATTGGAAACAAGGGCACTCTTGTGATCAGTGAATCACAAGGAGTCAATATCAACAAGAAAATCAAAATTTGGTTCACACAATAAGCTAGAATCAATCAAACAGTCACCAGATCATGCACAAACATATGAAATAAGCAGTTATGCACTTAATAAGCAGATTTAGCAAGAATAAGCCAACCAAACTCAACAGGATGCATACACAAGCTAAATAAACTCTGAATAAGCACAAATAAACTTGCATCAAACACTGAATCAAAGTAAATAAGCAGATCAAAGCAGATTAATGTTACTGATGAACAAGGTACATATGCAGAAACCTATTTGCTGATCTATTTGACACTAGATCAAATTCAAGCCTCAAATCCTACTTCCCTGGTGTAGTTAACCTTGTTAGAAATACGTTTTTACGTATATTAGAAGTATCGGTCACTCCACAATAATATTTATGTTGTAATAGCTCGTAGTTAGAAAATAGTTATTAGTTACTTATTAACTTAAGTAAGAACCGGTCCATGGGCTTGTCATGGACCGGCCCAAGCCCATGTTATGCTTGGAACTATAAATACCCCTTTCCACCATGGAAAGGGGTTGGTTGTTGTCATTTGCTAGTTTTCATATTAATAAAATACACATAGTTTCTCTCACTTTCTCTCTCTAACTTTCTCTCTCTAGAAATCAACAAACCCCTTCATAGATTCATTGATTATCAATATTCTACATTTGGTATCAAGAGCTATGGGGTGATTTAAGGTAGTGATTTGTGTGGTTTTTTAGTTTTTGATTGTATTAGTGTTTTTTGAGAAAAATCATCTTGATTCTTGGTGTTTTTTGGTGTTTTGGTGATTGGGATTAGTAGATAAGTATTAGTTGTTACTTATTTTAGTCGAAAGTTCAAAACTTTTTGGGTTATTTGGTAAAAATCAGGGTTTTTTATCATCTTTTTGCTCGACTGTGCATACTCGAACGAGTTTCTGATTACCCAGAAAAGTTCCGAACCAAGCACTTCCGAATCAAGCAAAAAAGTTCCGAACCAAGCACTTCCGAATCAAGCAAAAAAGTTCCGAACCAAGCACTTCCGAATCAAGCCAAAAAGTTCCGAATCAAGCCAAAAAGTTCCGAACCAAACACTTCCGAATCAAGCCACAAAGTTCCGAACCAAGAACTTCCGAATCAACAAACTTCCGAATCAACAAACTTCCGAATCAACAAACTTCCGAATCAACAAACTTCCGAATCAACAAACTTCCGAATCAACAACTTCCGAATCAACAACTTCCGAATCAACAACTTCCGAATCAACAACTTCCGAATCAAGAAGTTCCGACTCAAGAAGTTCCGACTCAAGAAGTTCCGACTCAAGAAGTTCCGACTCAAGAAGTTCCGACTCAAGAAGTTCCGACTCAAGAAGTTCCGACTCAAGAAGTTCCGACTCAAGAAGTTCCGACTCAAGAAGTTCCGACTCAAGAAGTTCCGAATCAAGGGTGATTTTGTTTGTTTTTTCGATGATTTTTTAGAGGATTTAATCTTGGTTTCCTACAACAAAAACTTAACACAATTCACAAGCTTTACTTCACTGCTCGATCAACCGATAATCTCTGTTTCTTTGAAGAAAACAAAATGAATCCAAATTCAGTAATGCCTCAGATGACATCTCTTACGGATATATCAATCATAACGGGAACTGATAGCCGTCCACCGATGCTTATCAAAGAGGTGTTTGAGGCATGGCAAGGTCGAATGATGCAATATCTAAAGGGCAAACAAACATACGGAAGGCTTATGGTCAAATCGATTTTGAATGGTCCACTCGACTATGGTACCATTGTGGTTGACAACGTGACTAGACCACGAGAATTTGAAGAACTCACTCCAGCTCAACAACTTGTTGCAGATGCAGATGAAAAAGCTCTTCAGACACTTCTCCAAGCTCTTCCGCATGATATTTATCGTATGGTTAGCCAATATACGGTTGCCAAAGATTTATGGGAACGGTTAAAGGTGTTGCTACAAGGCACGTCTCTCACCAAACAAGAAAGGGAGTGTCAGCTGTATGATTTGTTTGATAGATTCACGTACAGCCCAGGGGAAACACTACACGATTATTACTTCAGATTCACTACTCTAATGAATGATCTGAATGTATACAATCTGGTAATTGCTCCATTCCAGGTTAACACCAAGTTCTTGAATACTTTACCTCAAGCTGAATGGGGTGACTATATTACCGATGTGAAGTTAACCCGGGATTTGCATAAGTACAACTTAGATCAAATCTATGCTTTTCTTCAGCAACATGAGAAGCATGTGATTATGCACCGTTCTCCTCGCGGTATGTACCCAGATTCCTTAGCTTTGATGGCGAATCAACCAAGCTTGTCACACAACAACACACCTTATATCTTGGGACATCAAGCCTATCATCCATCACCTTATATGACACCAACCTTCCCACAATACTCGATTCTACCACAACCACCCACCTCACATCAGCAACAATATCGGTTCAATGCACCTTCACCACAGTATGATTCACAACTTCATCCAGCAAATGTTGCACCTTATGCTCAGCCTTCATATTCTTCTTATCAAGAGAATGCAGCATATCCAACAAGCTATCCTGATCAAATGAGTATTCCTTCTACTGATTATGCAGCTCATCCAGATCAAGCACTGTATTGTGATGATGAAGAAGTCCCCGTTCCTGTTTTCCAACCAGGAGCTGACCCAGTTGAAGTGCTAACTACTATGTCTGCTTATCTCACAAGAACTTTAAGCAAACGAGGATACAGAGGATCAGCTCCTACCAACAATCAGTTGAGGAATTCATCCAATTCTCGCCAACAAGCTACAATTGAGAATGGCAGGGTAATGGTTCAGCCAATTCAACCATATCAGGGGAGACCTTCCACATCAACCAATGCTCGCACGATCAATCCTGCTCCTGCTCCAATGGTCAACAATCCTCCACGGGCTAATACAGGCAAGTTGAGAATGATTACATGCTACAACTGCAAGGAAGAGGGTCATATGTCTAGGGATTGTAAGAAACCCAAGAGGAGAAGGGATGGACAGTGGTTTGCAGAAAAGATCTATCTGGTAAATGCTCAGGCGCAAGGAAGGGAACTTGATGAAGAGGAGCTTGCATTTCTTGCTGACCCAGGGATTGCTGAACAAGACGTTGTCACTACGCAGAATGCAGCTTACCAAGCCGATGATCTTGATGCGTATGACTCCGACTGTGATGACTTTCAAACTGCAAAGGCTGCTCTCATGGCAACTATCTCCAGCTTAGGGCCAGATAAGAGATCTGAGGTACTTATTAATAACACCGATAATGCCACTGATGCTAGTATTCAACCACATCAAGTTATGCAAGAGAGTGCTGATTCGAATGAATCTTCGGTGGTGAGTCTTTCAAATGAGGAGACAAACAATGATAGCAATATCAATGTGAGTCCCCAGACTTTGAGTGAATCACAACCGGGATCCATTTCGCATACGCCTACTCCTGCTCAACAAGATTTGGTCATGGTTCCTGCTACATTACTTAGCCAAATGAATGCTGCACTCTTAGAAACCTTAGCTAAGAATAAGAATTTGTCTGATGAGCTTGCCTTAAGCAATGAGAAAGTACAAACTTTGGAATTAGTGCCTTCGTCTAGTATTCTCACAAATCTCGAATATGATCATTTTAGAAACAAAAAAATGTGTCACTTGCAAGAGATCGAAAACTTAAGAGCAAATCTGACTAATGAACTTAAAGAAAAGGAGTTAGTGGTCACTAATTTTCAAAAACTTCAAACAGATTTTGAATTACTCGAGTCTAAGAAGAATGAAATGGAGATTAATGCTGCTAATAAGATTAGAAGTCTAGACTACTTGCTTTTAAGACAATACGCTGCTTCTCAACTAGTGCACTTATTTGATGCTTCGTTTAGAGAGTTTAACTTATCACGTCAAAAAGGCCTTCCCCCTAATCCACGGTATGCAAAACAAGCTTTAAGACATAGTCCTAGACTTTATAATGCAACTCAATTAGGATTGGCTTTAGACCCGATTGTTTTTCCCGATGATCGAACAAGTAAGGATCTAGTTGATGAGGATCGGTCATACAATTCTGCAAAATATCCCGATTGTGATTATTTTAAAATGAATAAGGAGCTTGCAAAAACTGATTTTAGAGTTCGCTTCCATATGGATAAGGATCTCATCACAGCACCAACCTACATGATAGAGGAAGAAAGCCCTAGTACATTTCCTACACTTGTCAACATGGAAGATCCTAAGGAAATTCTAAAGAATCTTCCACCTGTTAGCACTGTATGGTTAAACTTGCAAGAGATTAACCGATACTTTACTAACTTTGACAAGGTCATTTTGGAATGTACGACTTCAAATGGTTTAAACGCCAGAGAATGGGCTTTCGAACACATGAACGAGGTGTTTAAAACTGAGATCAATCCGTTTGTCGAAAGTCTAAAAGGAAGTTTTGCATCTCTTAAGGAAAATCTTCAGTTTGAAATTGGGGAAGTTCAAAAAGTGTTTTATGAAATGGACACCGCTTACGAACTGCAACTAATTGAAAAGGAAAAGATTTTAACCGAATATGACCGATTCTTGTCCGAAGTAATCTCGTGTGATGTGCTTACTATTGTAAATGTTAATTATTCGAATGAGCTTACATCTGCTATGATTAATTGCAATGCTGTGAATATTTGTGAGGATATTTGTGATGATGTTTGTAATCTTTCTGTAAATGTTGCTGATACTGTAAATGAGGTAGATAATCATTCTTGTCACGAATCTAACGCTGAGTTTTTAAAGCTACAA
This sequence comes from Glebionis coronaria, assembly GCA_025667525.1. Taxonomy (NCBI): domain Eukaryota; kingdom Viridiplantae; phylum Streptophyta; class Magnoliopsida; order Asterales; family Asteraceae; genus Glebionis; species Glebionis coronaria. Next base: position 411,449,658 of record CM046878.1, read on the forward strand.
GATTCCTACAATTTACTTTCAAAACGCTTTAATCAACTAGAACAACATTGTATATCTTTAGAATTAAAACAACAAACTCAAAATGAGAATCTTTTGATATCAAATGTTTGTGAAAACGGTGTTGAGACTAGTGACAAGATGATTGCAATTGTTGAGACATTAGAGGAAGAAATCATGAGATTGAAGAGAGAGGTATCATCAAAGGAAACATTAAAATTGGAACTAGAGGCTGCAGAGTCTAAAAACCAAGTCTTAGAAATTAGACTATCGTCTGTTCTAGGGGAGATGGATCGAACAAGACAGGGACTATCCGCTCTTTATGGTTCATTAGAAGAACGCTTCGCTTTTAATGCGGCACAGCAACAATATTTTGTTGAACAACTGAACCAAAAGTGCGAGGAAATCTCTGACTTGAACATCCTGCTCATAGACAAAAATATGGTTTTGGCTGAGTTAAAGGAGACACTTCTTCTCACCCGACAAGAAGTTGTTGATAACTTAGCTACCGACTCTGCACCGTCCACTAGTGCTCCAACAACCAAGTCAGTAGTGCTTTATAAGAATCCGCTTCATAAGAGAAACCAGGTTACCTATGATGACTATATGAGGAATGCCATTAAGCATGTCGATCTTCTTAGGGATATTTTAGACGATCTTTATGCCTTAGATCCCTTAAGTAGCGACTATTATTCGGCTCATGAATATGTTAAGCGAGTTCAATATTGCTTGGCTTATTTGCAATACATAGGTACACCAGGTTCTGCACTACTTAATAATAGGCCCATTGCTGTCACTCCATTTAATAAGACTCCAGGAGCGAAACCGTCATTGGCACAATCAAGTAAGACACCTTTAAAATCTGTTGCTAATGTTCCCACTTTGCCTTCTACAGGATTAAAAGCGACTACTAAGGCTAAAGGATCGCCAATCAAGAAAGCTAAGATCAAGCCCTCCACTAGTAGTGCCACAAAGAAGAAAGTAGAAGTCCACAATAGGAATGCTAGTTCAGTTTTAAATAAAACGAATCATGTTAAGACTAAAAGCTCTGCGCCTGTGCAGCAGCCTAAACCATTCGTGAATTCTGATTTAAATTGTTGGAATTGTAATGAATGTATGTTTTCCCAGCGTCATGATTTGTGTCTGATTGATCACGTTAATGAAATGAATGCTATTAAGAATGGTCTTGAATGGAAGCCAACGGGTAGAACTCGTGCCCAAGTTGGCTGGCAATGGCGTCCCACTGGTAGGACCTTTACACTAGATGGTAAAATGTGCCCTTTAACTAGGAATGCATCCATTGAGGTTAGGTCTGAGCGTCCTTTAGTTAGGAACACTCGCACTCAAGTATGGAAACAGCGCCCTTTAATTAGGTCAGCCCCCACTATAGTGCCTATCAGTGAAGAAATACCTCAGGATTTAAGCCAACTAGAATCTACACCACCAATTAAGAAGAAGAAGGCTAGGAAATCTAAGAAACCTAGAATTAGCAAATCTAAGATTATTAAATCTGTACCTGCTAATAACAAGGAACACTCAGATTCCGATACCTCTACATTGTCTCTGTGTGGTGATATTTTCAGGTGGTCCAAATCATCCTGTGGTATTTGGACTCCGGTTGTTCAAAACATATGACCGGAAATCGCTCGATGCTCCGAAATTTCGTCAGCAAGTTTCTTGGTACGGTTAAATTCGGGAATGATCATATAGCAAAGATTATGGGGTATGGTGAATATCAGATTGGAAACGTGACGATTTCTAGGGTATACTATGTAGAAGGTCTTGGTCATAACTTATTCTCAGTAGGACAGTTTTGTGATTCCAACCTTGAGGTTGCTTTTCGACAACACACTTGTTTCATCCGCAACTTGGAAGGAAAAGATTTGTTGAAGGGATCTCGTGGTGCAAATCTTTATACTTTGTCCTTACAAGACATGATGGCCGCCTCTCCAGTATGTCTTCTCTCTAAAGCTTCTAAGACCAAGTCATGGTTATGGCATCGCAGATTATCTCATCTTAATTTTGATGCTATTAATCATCTGGCTAAAAACGAGTTAGTTCGTGGTCTTCCAAAGCTTAAATTTCACAAGGACCATTTATGTTCCGCGTGTTCAAGGGGGAAAAGCACCAAGAAATCTTACAAACCTAAAGCTGAAGACACTAATCAAGAAAAACTTCATCTTTTGCATATGGATCTTTGTGGGCCGATGAGAACTGAAAGTGTGAGCGGTAAGAAATTCATTTTGGTAATTGTGGATGATTTCTCAAGGTTTACATGGGTTAGATTTCTACGTACAAAGGATGAAGCTCCGAAGGCTATCATTACTTTTCTGAAGTTCATTCAGGTACGTTTGAATACCACTGTCCGCCGTATTCGTACAGACAATGGTACATAGTTCGTCAACCAGACTCTTCGTGATTATTATGAAGGAGTTGGTATATCACATGAAACATCCGCTGCACGCACTCCACAACAAAACGGTGTCGTTGAAAGACGGAATCGTACACTTATGGAAGCTGCTAGGACCATGCTTATTTATGCGAACGCTCCATTGTTCTTGTGGGCAGAGGCTATTTCTACTGCATGTTTCACCCAAAACCGCTCTATCGTTCGGAAACGCCATGGAAAAACACCTTATGAGCTTCTACATGACCGCAAACCTGATGTTTCATTTTTTCATGTGTTTGGTGCTCTGTGTTATCCAAACATCAATAGTGAGAACTTGGGTAAGCTTCAACCAAAAGCCGATATAGGTATTTTCATTGGTTACTCACCGTCCAAAAGAGCATACCGAATCTATAACCGTCGTCTTGGCAAGATTGTAGAAACTATGGACGCAGATTTCGACGAGCTGACAGCGATGGCTTCTGAGCAACACAGCTCTGAACCCGCGCTTCATGAGATGGGAACCGGTGCTATAAGTTCCGGATTAGTTCCCAACAATCCTACTTCTACATCATTTTTACCACCATCAAGGCCCGAGTGGGATAAACTGTTTCAACCGTTGTTTGATGAATTCTTCGATCCCCCGACTGATGAAGTTCCAGCACCTGTAGTAATTGCTCCAATACCTGAAGTGGTTGCTCCAGTTAATGAACCTTTATCTAATGCATCTACAATTCACATTGAACCAGATGCACCTTCACCAAGTGATTCTCAAACTACACCTGAATCATCACCCCTACTTGTGCCTAATGATGTGGAAGAGGATTCTACTGATCACGACTTGGAATATGCTCACTTGCAAGAGCTTCCTTTCTTTGGTGTAGCGATCCCTGAAAACCCTTCAGCCGCGTCTACCTCAGAAGAAGCTCCTTCTATTGTTCACTCCAGACCACCTAGGATTGAAAACCATAGCACTAAATGGACAAAAGATCACCCAATTAGGAATGTTATTGGAGATCTAGATCGACCAGTCTCTACACGCCATCAATTACAAGAGAGTGCACTTTATTGTTACTTTGATGCATTTCTCTCTGAAGTTGAACCCAAAAATTGGCAGCAGGCTATGACCTAATCATCTTGGATTGAAGCTATGCAGGAGGAACTCAATGAATTCAAACGACTAGAAGTATGGGAATTGGTTCCTCGCCCTGACAAGGTTAACATCCTTACTTTGTTATGGGTTTATAAGGTTAAACTTGATGAGATGGGTGCGGTATTGAAGAATAAAGCAAGATTGGTCGCTAGAGGATATAAACAAGCCTTGGGTATAGACTTTGAGGAATCTTTTGCTCCTGTGGCTAGATTGGAGGCGATTAGACTATTCCTTGCGTTTGCTGCTCATATGAACATGATCGTCTATCAAATGGATGTGAAGACGGCATTTTTAAACGGTGAACTAAGGGAAGAAGTTTATGTTAGTCAACCGGATGGGTTCGTCAGTACGGAGTCTCCTAATCATGTGTACAAGCTTAAGAAGGCTCTCTATGGGTTGAAACAAGCTCCACGCGCGTGGTATGATCTCCTGTCAACATATCTCATGTCGGAAGGCTTCTCCAAAGGCAAAGTGGACCCCACTCTATTCACTCTCAAGGACGGCAACGACATGCTTCTGGTACAAATTTATGTTGATGATATAATATTTGCTGCCACTAACATAGAATTGTCTAAGCAATTTGAGAAGATAATGTCCACACGCTTTCAGATGTCGATGATGGGAAGAATTTCATTTTTCTTAGGATTACAGATTTCTCAGAATCCCAGAGGCATCTTTATTAATCAATCCAAATATGCTCTAGAATCTCTTAAGAAATATAACTTTGAAAATTGTGACCCCGTGGACACTCCAATGGTGGAGAAATCCAAGTTAGATGAAGATAGGGATGGGATTATTGTCGATCCAAAACTTTACCGTGGGATGATCGGCACCCTTCTATATCTGACTGCTAGCAGGCCTGATTTGCAATTTGCTGTATGCATGTGTGCCCGGTATCAGGCTCGGCCTACCGAAAAGCACCTACATGTTGTGAAAAGGATCTTTCGGTATCTAAAAGGAACACTTCATCGTGGTCTATGGTATCCGAAGGATTCCTCTATTGCTTTAATATCATACGCAGATGCCGATCATGCTGGATGTCAAGACACGAGGCGTAGCACTTCTGGATCTGTGCAACTCCTAGGAGATAGATTGATCAGTTGGTCTTCAAAAAGGCAGAAAAGCGCTGCAATATCAAGCACGGAGGCTGAATACATCGCCATGTCCGGTTGTTGTGCTCAAGTCCTTTGGATGAGATCACAATTAACTGACTACGGTTTGGGATTCAACAAAATCCCATTGTATTGTGACAACAAGAGCGCCATTGCCCTTTGCTGCAACTATGTTCAACACTCCCGGGCCAAGCACATAGACATTCGCTACCATTTCATTAAAGAGCAGGTGGAGAACGGAGTGATCGAGCTGTATTTTGTCACTACTGAGTACCAGCTGGCGGATATGTTCACCAAAGCATTAGATCGAGGACGAATTGAGTTTTTGATCGACAAGCTTGGCATGAAATCATTCACTCCAGCGACTCTCAAAGAGTTGGCAGAAGAATCAGCTGAATAGTCGTGGTAAACTATTCAGAGTATCCTTTGGTTGTGATCATCTATATTATCGTAAATATATAAACCACAAAAAGAAAATACAAAAATATAAAACCAAGAAAAACCATAAAAAATATAAAACCAACAAAATCCATAAAAAATATAAAACCTAGAAAAACCATAAAAATTATAAAATCAAGAAAAACCAAAAATATTTTTCGTTTTTAAATCGGGCATGTCTTTTAGTACGGTAATATTTACGGCCTTAGAAATGTCGATCAATATTGACACGGTGCCATAAATAGAGTCCGTATAAAAGTTGTACATTTTTAAAACATGCCCATAATGGCTTGTAGTTTTTTCTGACTGCAACCCGGTTTTCATATTAAAGTCACGTATTTCCTTGGAAAACGTTGGCTCAGAACGGGAATTAATTTTCTCGGGCGTGATTTACAAGCCAAATCATGCAAAGGGATCAAGTTTACTTTACAACTTGGTCTAACACGAATTTATGTACGTCTCAGTGCATTAATTTGTTAAAATAAGAGAAATCTTATTGACACCACGAATCAAAATTTTTCAAGATATAAATTGGAAATGCTTTCATCAATATTTGACTCTTTAAACAATGACTACAGCTCTTTAAATAGAAAACGGGTCATCGTTTAAGGGGGAAAAAATATTTATATCATCTTCGTCATTAAAATTGATTTTTCAAAAGTGAATGTGAAAATTAAGGGCTACATGGGAATTGAGTGGTTTTGCTTTAGAATACGACTTGTGTTCGTTCTAAGTGATAGGCATGGCTTTTAGATTTTGAGGATATGCTAATAGATTGTGTTTGCTAAGTTATGTGTAAGTTAAACAAGGGTTAGGTGAAATGAAAAAAATTAGAAACAAAAAGGAAAAGTACAGATAATTGAGGGACTAAAAGTGAGATTTATTGGAACTAGTCAAAATTGACCTAAGTCAAAAAATCAAACACCCCGCCCCTCACTTTTTCCTTTCACTGTTTATCTGCTCATTTGCCGCCATTGTTACACACACACACTAGTTATCAAATCTCTCGTTTCATCCATCTAGATCCTGTTCTTTCGACTTTATAAGGTAAATAACATCAACTACTCAATTTCTAATTCGTATAAATCATGTAACCCAATTGATTAAATCAAATAATCAACTTAAATCTGGTTAGGGTTCGTTCGCCCCAATTAGGCTAAATTGATTAGGGATTTTTGATGGGTTTTGCGCGGAATAGCATTAGATTTTGTTTGGTTACCATAGATTGCCTTAGAAACTCACAAATGCACTTAGATTATTCATCATAAGCTTTGTTTGAAAAGTTCCGAATGAACACTGGATACCAACTTCCGAATGAAGGAATTTTTGAACAAAACTTCCGAATGAGGAAGTTTCGAATGAAGAACTTCCGAATGAAGGAAGTTCCGAATGAAGAACTTCGGAATGAAGGAAGTTCCGAATGAAGAACCTCCGAATGAAGAACTTCCGAATGAAGAACTTCCGAATGAAGGAAGTTCCGAATGAAGAACTTCCGAATGAAGGAAGTTCCGAATGAAGAACTTCCGAATGAAGGAAGTTCCGAATGAAGAACTTCCGAATGAAGGAAGTTCCGAATGAAGGACTTCCGAATGAAAGAAGTTCCGAATGAAGAACTTCCGAATGAAGAAGTTCCGAATGAAGTACTTCCGAATGAAGAAGTTCCGAATGAAGAACTTCCGAATGAAGGAAGTTCCGAATGAAGAACTTTCGAATGAAGGAAGTTCCGAATGAAGAACTTCCGAATGAAGAAGTTCCGAATGAAGAAATGTTTCGAATGAAGAAGTTCCGAATGAGGAAATGTTCCGAATGAAGAGTTGTTTGATTATTATTGTTTGCATGCTATATATGTACTTGTTGTAATATGTTATGAAATGTGTCATGCTTAGAAGTAAGAATGATATATATCTATATGTTTTTATGTTTTTGTGCATCAACCTTTCATGTCTTATCTTCAGCAGATACAATGACTAACCCAACAGTACAAGCAATCCAAGACTCTAGAGAAGCCGATATTGCTAAAGCACGAACACTTAAGTTTATACCCAACAACTACCGGCTGAAGCAAGTCTCTAAATCCACTCACCATGGTTTTAAGGTCGCCATAGCCATTCTCGATAACTCTCATTTCAAGAACGCCCTTAGGAGTACAGCCTCGGTGCCTTATGAGTATATGTATGAATTTTGGGCTACCAAGGAAATCACTTCAAACAAGATAACCTTCACCATCGACAACAAGCAGCAGACACTCACAGTTTCAGACTTCCGTAAGATTCTTGGTATACGGGATACACCCAAAGGCATGTCATTCTCGAGGGATCCTACTAAAGATGAACTCGTGGAGTTATTTGACGCACTTGGATGTCCGGAAATACGAGTTGCGTCTGAGTTTACCACTGCTAAGGTAGGACAACCTTGGAGAGCATTGATGGGTATTCTCAGTAGATGTCTTACACCAAAAACGACTGGACATGATGCTTTGCGCAGTCCGTTAATAAACCTCTTCTATGGCATGTACAAAGCTGCAAACGCAGATTATGCATTGTTGATATGGGAAGAATTCACCTTTCAACTCTTCCAGAACAAGAAGCTGAAGACAAATTTCTTTCCTTATCCAAGGTTTATCAAGCTTATCAATAATTATTTTATGAAGAATGATGCTACTATTGATAGGCGTGCAGCAGGTCGCTATCACACTGATGAAGCTGATGATACTGTGGATCTGAGGCATGAAGGACCGTCTACTGGTGTGATTCCGGGTCCTATTCCTGATTACCTTCTATCTGAGAAAATCAAAGGTTCTGCTGATTACAAGCTACTGCAGATAGAAATCAAGAAGCTGAAAGCAAACCTTCAGACTGGAGAAGACTCGTCCACAACGGTTAAGAGTAAAGGTAAACGCAAACAACCAGCTGCGTTACCTGAACCCGAACCCAAGAAGAAGAAGACAGAGGGTAAGAAGGGAAAGGGTAAGGCTGATGAGATGGCTTTACGTGATGAAGAAGATATTGGTGATCCTGCTCTTGAGAAGACCGAGAAACAAATGATGAAGATAGCAATTAAAAGGAGTAGGAAAGATACAGGCGGTAGTGGTTCAGGTGTAAGGGTAGATATTGAGGATGAGTATGTGGAACCGGATGATGTTGATGAGTTTGGGTCACCTGAACATTATTCCACTTCGAAGGAGCCATCAATTCCTATTACAGCAAGTGTGGAAAAGGAGTTTGTTGCCCCTACGATCATGGTGTCAACTCAACCCTTAGCAACTCAACCTCCACCAATCCAACCCTTACCAACCAGACCAGCTTCAACACCATTTCTTCCACCACCTATAATTCCCATCCTTAGCACCGCAGTAACAACCGAGCCTCTTCAATCAACCCAGAACAGCTCTGCAACATCTGCAATGGCTGCATTAGTGATGGCCGAAATGTTTGACAAACATGTGGATACTCACAAACGCGAAATGGATGAACTTCGCCAAGAGTTGCAAAGACGAGCTCAAAGTGAAGAAGCATCTAGGAAAGCCCAAGAGGAGATGATTGCTAAGTTTGCTTCAGATATGGAGTTGACTCGAAAAGCACATGCAGAAGAACTTGCTCGGGTTAAGCAAGCTGAGGCTGATAAGCATGCTGCACGTATTACCAGACTTCAAGCGATGAGGGATAAATACAAAGAGCAAAAAGAAGCACTTGAAGCCTCTGTGAAAGAAAGAGTGCAAGAATCCGTTGAATCCCTAATGCCTAAACTTCGTGATGAGTTGAAGACACTTGCTGCTGACAACTTGATGATCAAATCATCCAATCCTTCAGAAGCCGCCTACAAGATCGCTTATGACCTGACGGATTTTGAATTGAAGAAGATCCTTAAGGCTCGTATGGTGGAACTTGGATCGTTTGATAAGTCTAGGATTCAACGGGCTCTATACAAATCCCTGAATGATGCTATCATGGAGGATGATAGGTTATTCAAAACGTTTGGAAGTGTGGTACCATATCACATCTTACCTGAAGAAGAAAGGGAAGAAAGTGAAGAAGAGGGTACGGTTGAAGAAGAGGAATAAGAAGAAGAAGGAGGAGAAAAGGATAAAGACGATGACGAGGGTGAGGATGATGATGAGGATGATGAGGATGATGAGGATGATGATGATGGCGATGATGGTGGTGATGAGAATCAGGAGAGTGCTAGGGGTAGTAACGGGGATGACAATCAGGATGATGATGGGGGTGAACAGCCGAAAGAGGGAGACAAGGTTACCAGCTCCAAGAAAACTGCTAAGACTGGAACCAAGTCCACAAAAGATGCAGCACAGAAGGACAAATCAACTTCGACGGAATCAAGACGAACTAAGTGGCGCCACGATGTGAATGCCACTACAGCGTCATCGGCTCCCGGTATCTCTATCGCTGTATCTTTACCTATTACCACTAACCCCGTTAGTTTTGTTGTTGTTCCTCCTGTGATTGCAGAATCAGTGACGGAACCCGAAGCTACACAACACTCTCCAGTTCACGACACTACTGAAATGCCTGAAACTGAACCAACAGATGTTCGCACTTCAACTCCTCTACAACAAGCACAACAATCTACGGTTCCTGAACCAAGCACACGAGATTGGGAAGCCACGTTGCAGATAGACGAGACTGCACCACCACAGGCTTGGATCACGGCAGCAGCTCAATTTGACCCGATCACAGACGCTGACAAAGATGTGTTGTATCTTCGTATCCGCAGTCCTATTGACTTATGTGCATTCCTCGCTCATGAGTATAAGACTTCGGTTACTCCATCCTTGGTGAAGAAAGCGCTGAATGATAGGAGACTTCGCGCCAAAACCCGGTTGACCCGAATGGAGTTCGAGTATTATGCCGATGAGATCCTGAAGGCTCTGAAAACCGTTCAACGGCCAGGTCTTCACGAATCAGAAAGAGCTCCACCTCCAATGGATCCAACTCAAGACAATCAGATTGCTCTTGACTTCTTCGTCACCAATGATCTTGAGTATCTTATGAAGGGGTCATCAAAGTACGCAACCTCCCTGACCTTGCTGAAAGCTGCCAACTGGGGGACAATACCCTATATCGAGGAAAAGGTAAATCGACTCTGGGTTCCTAAGATAAATCGTAATTATGATATGTATGCTGTCATAGGTGCATCTCATTGGGACGAAAGAGTCCGAAGGGCGTACAGGGGTTGCTGCTTGGTCAATTCTGGAAGCATCGTTAGATCAGATATCCGCATCTCCAGCATTTTAGGGTTGAAAACTGAAGCCAAGAACGGCTATTATCATGTGACGGAGATTCGTTTGAAAAGGGAGGATGACAAGGAATACAAAATCCAGCAGGGAGATTTTTCCATCATTCGCCTTGAGGATATCGAAGATATGCTGCTTCTGATGACCCGAGATCAACTCACACATATTCCTCGTGAAGACCTGATTGCTTTGAATACAGCACTTCGTATGTTCACACGAAGCGTTGTCATCAAGTCACGAGTTGAAGATCTTCAGTTGGGAGTCGAAAGCTATCAGAGGAAGCTCAATTTAACCCGTCCTGTGAATCAAGTGCTACCTCAACATGTAGAAAGATGTCCCTATACCGGGATTTCTGTTCCGAATTACGGCATTTTCTACTTGAACAGTCGAGGTTTGATGAAGTTTATGAGGGTGGGGGAGCTCCACAAGTATAGTGATGGAACTCTTATACAAGTCAGAGGAAAGTTGGAGCATCTGAACTCGGGTGGGACTTTGCCAGAGATGACGGAGGATTGGCATCCGGGTTACCGGCAGATGGCGAAGTATGTGATCAAAAAGATCGATCAAAAGCTCCGTGAACGTAGATTGATGAGGAGCTTGGAAAGATTCGTGGATGGAAGACCATATCTAGTGTACCACAAGCTACTGCAACGATCCATCTAATGGGTCGTACATTTCAGGTCACTTTATATTGGTTTTTCAATTGTGAATATGTATATTTGTGAATAATGTGCTTTAATGGCTTGATGTAGTGTTAAGGTATGATAATTTTTCAAGAATTTCTCACGAGATTCTAAATCTTTCAAAATATATCATACTAAAGCACTACAACTATCTCTTATTGAATTAAGGGGGAGCAATAACTTGTTCTATGGCCAAACATCGATTTCATTTTTTACCCAAAGACCGGTTAATCCATTCAATATCCCAAATATTAATGGTTAACATTTTGGATAAGGGGAGAAAATGGGATTAAGGAGACGTAAGTGATACTTGGCTAAAAGATGAAAAAGACTTAACGATAATCCAACTTAATATGTGTTAAGCACGTGTTAAGGGGGAGCGTTTTTGATGAACAAAACACCTAAGGTACAAAACTTTTGATTTTAATATCACAAGTACCTTAGGTGATTTTCAATGATTTTTCATGGTGGCAATTCCTTCCCAAAACACGCTTAATTCACGACGGATGTGGTGACAAAAGGGTGGTAGGAATAGGTTTAGTCCAATGATTCATCAGAGCCGATGGAATCTTCCCAAGGACAATTCCCTAGATAGAATTAGAAAGTCCTAGGAAAGATGGAGAAAGAATGTGAACGTAGCTGAATGCCGACCAAGTACTTAAGCTAGCACTGGAACAATCACAACAAGGTGCTAGTGATGACGTATTGGTAAGCATTGAAGGGGTTGAAGAATGAAAAAGAAATGTAAAGATAAAGGGTGTAAAGAAAGAAGCCCTCCTTACAACTTTAGGCAGAAACCGGGTCAATACATATGCTATTGAGATCATTTTTGCTAATGATTCTCGGTATTGAAGAAAGACATCATGGACCCAGTGATGCAATGCACAACCCTTCCCAGCTAACTCAAATATCTCTCAAAAGGTATTTGTTTTAATCACACGGAGATCAACACGTTATCTATTGGTTTATTCACTCCGAATAGACTGGTATTGAAAAGGTGGCACTCCTCTCCAGCCATCGCTCACTAAATCAAAACGCACAATCGAGTCTAGAGCCAAGAGATCATCAAAAGTCTCATTAGGACACTTTCCATTTATTCCTTGCTTTCTCACACACTGTGAAAAGTAAGAGATTTTCATGAGTCCTACGCAATATTCCTGTAATATTGCCAGAACATCCGAGTAATACGTAAGTATTACAATGAAGATGGAAATCCTGCTTGAGCCAACATCAAACAAGCTCATGGTAGGTTACACGTGCGGTTCTTTTAGAACCAATCTTGTGAAAAACTGGAAGGTAACAGTGGTTTAATTCTTAAGTGACGAGTGGAAATCCTTCTAGTGTCAACATCAAACAGCACTTGGTAGGTAACGTGCAAGATTCTTTATGAATTGAGCTCGTGACAACTGGAAAGCAACGATGGTGAAAATCTTAATTGAAATTCACTTGTTCCAGGTTTCATGAATTGACGGCTTTTAATCACAAGGATAATTTATCCAAGTGATTCACTCTTTATGTTCGCAGTCAGCTTTGGACGGTCGAATAAAGAGAACGGGTTCACCCGCGAAATCCTGTCAGGAAGTTACTTAATTGAAACTATCCGTCACGGGTACGATATCTAATATCGTCCAACGGTCTTCACCGACCGGAGGTAAAATGCTACCGAATTAGAATAAAATGTTCAAAGCCATTTTATTCGTGTCGTTGCTGTGTACCTGTTAAAGACGGTGGCGTTGCTGTGTACCTGTTGAAGATGGTGGCGTTGCTGAGTACCAGTAAAGACGGTGGTGTTGCGGTGTACCTGTAGAAGTCGTTCCCACATGCTTATGTCTTTCTGCATCAAAGTTTAGCAAAAAAATTCAAGAAAGTACAAGATAAAGTCTTCCGCTGTACCAAACTCTGAAACTTTCGAGAATTCAACAAAAAGACATAAGTGTGTGGAACATGAAGTCACGAGGAGGCAAATTCACAAGAGAGGCAAAGATCGCACGTGAAAGGCCAAAGAACAATGCTCTCAAGTCAAAGCCAAAAAGATCAAACCAACATATTCACAACAAAAGAAAGAAAAGAAGAAAGGACTACGAGCTAAAGAACGAAGACTTAGTATAGTATGCTAGGTTTAGAACTTTGTAAACGTGGAGTGACCTCCCTTAGGGGGAGATTGTTAGAAATACGTTTTTACGTATATTAGAAGTATCGGTCACTCCACAATAATATTTATGTTGTAATAGCTCGTAGTTAGAAAATAGTTATTAGTTACTTATTAACTTAAGTAAGAACCGGTCCATGGGCTTGTCATGGACCGGCCCAAGCCCATGTTATGCTTGGAACTATAAATACCCCTTTCCACCATGGAAAGGGGTTGGTTGTTGTCATTTGCTAGTTTCCATATTAATAAAATACACATAGTTTCTCTCACTTTCTCTCTCTAACTTTCTCTCTCTAGAAATCAACAAACCCCTTCATAGATTCATTGATTATCAATATTCTACAAACCTAGATTTAATGCTTGTTAACCCTAGTCTATGATTAGATCTAGGTGTCCCCTAAATTTCAGTCAATTTCACCAAGTAACAAAGATTTTATAGCCCTTTTTATGAATCAATGTGTTTCAGACCATAAATTATGCAGCAAAATGACCAAGTATATCAGATACACAAGTAACAACAGATAACAACACAATCCAACTATTCAAAACACCACAAATCCAAATCATGCAGTTGACCCAAACACCCCTTAATCAACTACTTAACAAAGTAACTTGTGATTTTAACTAATAACCTACTGATTTTACTGATCAAAAACACTTCCTAGGTGACAACTAACAGGATCAAACACAAAACTCACAACCTTAAACACAGAATAACAAAATCAAAGCACCAAATTCAAAACAGGCAGAAACATGAAATATTTAGAGGAATCTTAAACAAGTTATTATACATGCCCTCTACAACATCCTAGGAGGGCCAGCTATGCTCCTTGGACCTTGTTCAACAACTAGAACAAGACCAAGGTCCTTCAAAGAAGAAGATCAAATCCTGTTGATTTTCAAAGTAGAACAAGGATTTGATTATGATATATCTTCAACATAAATCAGCAAACAACTCAACCAAAGGCTTAGAACTCTTCCCAGGCTTGGTGTCAACAAGCTTGAAGGAGCTTAAGGCTTTTGGCTAAGGGTTAGTACACAATAATAGCCAAAATCAGAAACTAGGATTTCAAGGTTTTTGAACCTTGAAAACCTTATAAACCAAGACGTGCCTTAACCACAAGATTAAGGAAGGTCTAAACAATCAAATGGAACTCAGATTTAGGCTATTCTAACACCAACTTTTAATTAAACACAAAAGAGAATTCAAAATTTTTTGAAATTCAAATTTTATTAACTTAAAAGGAATTACAAAGATTTATAGCCTAAACCAAGAACAAAGGGACTCTCACATGTTGAGGTCTCCTTTTATAGACGTATGCTAGCTTATCACTGTTCACAAACCCTAGAACTGAATTCCCAAATGTGCCCTTGAGGTCTTCTAGATAATTCTTTGATGTGAGCTGTCCAAAGTGATCACGGGCGTTCATTTTAGCTTTGGAATGAAGCAAGGATCCTTAGCTGTTGATTTGGACACGTAGGATGACTTGGAGGTGAAGTTGTCATGTGATTGGTTAAACGGGAATTGGGGGTGGGGTCCATAGTGAGTGGAATTAAGGGTTTTAAGGTTGGGATGTGTTTCTGCACATGTGGATCACACAAGTGCCAGGGTAATTGAAATTAACCCTTTGTTTTAAGTGGGGTAAAATCTGGGTGGTGAAAAGTGAATAGTGGTCCTTTTGATCCGTTTTTGGTGGAGTGGAAATGTGTTTGGCGCAATTTGAGTTTAAATGTTTTAAGTTAACACCTTTGGCCCTTGTGTTTTCAGAAAACTTGTAAAACGTGTTATTCAGCCAACAAAATCCATTTCCTTTGTTAACAAGTTTCATAACTTGACATTTTTGGCACCAAACTTTGGAAAAAGGTTTCAAAGGGTTGTTTTTGCCATTTTTGGATATTTCAAGGGTTGATCTTGGACATTGTTGATCTTCAAAGGTCTTCAATGCAACTTTAACTTCATGAGGGACCATAACTGGCAATTTAGAATTGTTGAGGGACTAAACTTACCATTTCTTCAAAGTTGAAGGACTATTTGTGTAATTTTGACAAACTTAAGGGACCAAACTTGTAATTATCAATATACAAGGGTTTTAAGTGTCATTTATTCATTCGTTGAGGATCAATCTTGTATGTCTTTAAGTCTTCAAGGGTATTTATTGGATAAATCATGATCTAGGGCCCGGTTCTTTGTACGGCTTCGTTTCTCGTGTCCGTTTTTCCTTGTTTCTTGTGATCGTTTGTCTTTTTCACGTTATCCATACCTAAAATACACAAGTAAACAAGCACAAGCATATATATGGTATTTTATGACATTTTTATGCATTAAAAGCCCGAAAAGAACGATGAGATCATGTATAAATGCCATCTCATCAATCCTGCTTCATGCCACTCCAACAGAAATGTTATTTCATGTCATGGTACATCTTGGTAGAACCTGGATGAATGGAGAATGGAGAGTTGTGAGCTTCTGCCAATAAAGCTTCCCGAAGCGTCTGATCATCCAGAACGCATAGCCTATCTCCTTGCCATACAATGCCTTCTTCGTCTACACGAAATTTTGTATGTCTATCAATGTTCTGAATAATCGCCCAAATCTCACCATCATCTTTCTGAGCTTCCTTGATCTGAGAAATTAAGTCTGGCTCAATTCTTAGATTAGACCAATATCCATGATGTCCACATATTAGGAATTCAATGTCTAATCGCTCAAATTCACGTATGATTTCTTCGTGTACCTTGATGCCATTAATCATGCCTGACTTCCTGCTAAGATGATCTGCCACTACATTTGCTTTACCGGGATGATACTGAAGATTGATGTCATAATCCTTGAGTAGTTCCAACCATCTCCTCTGTCTTATGTTAAGCTCTCGCTGAGTGAAAATGTACTTGAGACTCTTGTAGTGTCTCCAGATTTTAAGCGCAAAGACTACTGCTGCTAGCTCTAAGTCATGGGTAGGATAATCTCCTCATAAGGCTTTAGCTGACGTGATGCGTATGCAATCACCTTCCCATGTTGCATGAGTACACAGCCTAATCCTTTACGTGAAGCGTCGCTGTGAAATCCACCTGTGCCAGATGGGAGAGTAAGAATAGGTGTAGATACTTACTACTGCTTACGTTCTTTAAAGCTCTTCTCCCGCTCATCAGTCCAAATGAATTTCTCTCATTCTCGAATTAACTTGGTCAAAGGTAAGGCTAGTCTTGAAAATTTCTCCACGAATCTGCGATAATAACCAGCTAAGCCTAGACAACTACGAACTTATGTTGCAGATGTCGGTCTTGGCCATTTAATGATAGCTTCAACCTTCTCATGATCCATAGTAATCCCTTCTGCGTAGACAATGTGGCCTAGAAATGCCACCTTGTTAAGCTAAAACTCACACTTAGAAAATTTGGCATACAACTGTTTCTAACGAAGAATCTGTAGCACAATACGTAGATGTTCTTCATGTTCTTCCTTCGATTTAGAGAAGATGAGGATGTCATTGATGAAAACGATAACAAGTTTGTCTAAGTACTCATGGAATACGCGGTTCATAAGGTCCATGAAAACCAAAGGAGAATTAGTGAGTCTGAAAGGCATGACTACGAACTCATAATGGCCATATCTTGTGCGAAAAGCAGTCTTGAGAATATCCTGCTCCTTCACTCGTAGTTGATGATAACTGGATCTTAAATCAATCTTGGAGAAATGCTTGGCGCCTTGTAGTTGGTCAATCAAGTCATCAATACGTGGTAGTGGATAACGGTTCCTAATCGTGATCTTATTCAGCTCACGATAATCAATGCATAAACGCATGCTGCCATCCTTCTTCTTGACGAAAAGTATCGGTGCACCCCATGGTGATACACTGGGACAGATGAAACCTCGCTTTAGTAATTCCTGCAGCTGATCTTTTAACTCCTTGAGCTCTATGGGAGCCATGCGATAAGGAGCCTTAGAGATCGGTTGAGCTCCTGGGATGAGCTCAATGTTAAACTCTACTTCGTGGGTAGGTGGTATACCCGGAAGTTCTTTTGGGAATACATCAAGAAATTCAGAAACAACTGGTTGATCTTGGATTGATGGAACAAACATGGGATCCAAACATAAGCTCCACACAAGAAATGCATAAGTATAGAATGTAAAGTAAAGGACTAAACAGTGTCCAACAAAGCAAAAGTATGTAAATGCATTAAAGAATGAAAGAAAGCTGGCACCTCATTCCATGCACGTACTCTTGATTACTAGCTTTGCCTTTAGTACCTGTCGTATTGGGACATGGAAAGAAAAAGACGGGGCTGAGCAATACGCTCAGTGTGCGGATATATAACATAGAATATAAAGCATATACATAAGCAAGTAATGAAATGAATAACAGGGGAATAAGTGTAAGTCCTGGAAAACCTAGTTAAGCTTATAAAACTGGTTTTATATTTCTAAAAGGACTTATGTTTAGTTTATTCTGAAAATCTGTATTTTAAATATGCCCGGAGCTCATATAGGTCATGATATAACAACGTGCATGAATACTTAGAGGGGTGACCTCATCAAGCAATTAGAGGGACTGCCTCTAATTATGACAATAATGTGAGTGGAGGGATCAATTCTTGTAACGAATGCAAGGCACACACCACAGTTATCATTAAATAATACCACTTGTCCTAGGATACACCCATTCGCCCCACATGATAATAGTAATAAAGGCTAACATACTGTAAAGGGACGCTGCGAGCAATCACTCTCATCGCAGAAGAGTCATAACATCGGTGCCTCCAGTGCTATGGTTATGGAACCCCCATAACTAGGTGAACCTGGCATGCATGTATATAGCTCAGGCAAATCCAAATAATCATACATATACTGATGTGTTTAAGACACTTAAACTACTTGGGGAAAACAGGTGGCAGCATACGAGGAATCCTAAATAAAGGAAAGGAATGTCCTTACTGAAGGACGGAATATCTGTACCTTATGTCTAGTAAATGAAGATGAAAACGAACAAGAAAGATCACTCCGACTTCACAATAGCTACATAATTAAATGGACATGAATAAGTGTATGTTTTACTTATACATACTTGTTATTCGGTTTACTTAATCACATTCATACTTATTATACTTGTTCTTGTCTTGTTTTATCATTTCATGCTTAACCATATGTTTTCTTAGTGTTCCATGTGTTTTAGATTCATGTGATTCATGTTTTAAGTGTTATAGTACTTCTTATAACATAATGAGTAACTTCCTAAAAATAGCAGGTTTCTATATATAGTAACATTCCAAAAATAGTAAGTTTCCTTAAATAGTAAGTTTCTAAAAATAGAAAGTTTCCAAAATTAGTAAGTTTCCAAAAGTAGAAGTTTCTAAATTTAGCATGTTTCCATAAATAGTATATTACGATATATAGTGTATTTCCATATTTATCATGTTGCCATAAATAGTATAATTCCAAAGTTAACATGTTTCCATAATTAATCGTATGCTTATAGTATATCATATATAATTATATTATAAAGTCTAATAATTAATAAATACTTAGCTTATCATATTATTATTAATTAATAATGTCATGTCATGTTATTATAAGTTAATATTTCATATTTCATGTTATAAAACTTTACCTTAAAAGATGTTAATTAATTAACCTAAGTTTTAATTAATTAAATCTATGTTCATGAATAATTAAATTATTAATTATATAACATAAGTTTATTGAAATAAATGAACATACATATTATATCATGATTTTGTTTAAATAAACATAACCTAAGTTTTTATTTTAATTAAACCATAATTAATTAATAGGATTAATTAATTAAAACATAAGATAAAGTATTTTTCTAAAATGGTTTAATTACATATTCATGAAAATGTGCCAATTACCCGAGCCCGAAACCCGAGACCTGACAACCGAGCACCACAGCCCGAAGGCTGCCGCCTCTTGCTGTTGTGACCCATTCGAGCCAAACAACACCACACCGAGAGCCAAGGCTCTCGGCTTGATATCGTTGCCCGAACAAACCAACCCCCAACCCTCGCTGGGGTTCCCCCACTCCCGGTCAAGGTTGCAAAACTCGCTCGGCGTTAGCTAGGCGGTTGCGTACTGCCAAGAAATTAATCTGTTTGACGGGGATTAATCGAGAATTAATCGGATTAGATTTTATATGTATAAAATTATAAAGTTTTGAAGTATATGCCCGTTTAGGCCGATTTATCTGATTTTTATCCGATTTATCCGATTCTTATCCGATTTATCCGATATTTTCCGATATGGCTGATTTATATCCGAAATCAAGTTGGCCGATTTATCCCTTTTTTAAGATTTGACCGATTTATCCCTGATATATCCTCGATATATATGATTTTTGACCGATTTTAACCAAACCGATTAATAAGTCCGATTAATGAAAATTGTGGCGGTTAATCCCCGCCAAGTGATTTATCCTGGATTAATCTACCGCCAAGGCCATTTTTGCAACACTCCTTCGAGTAATAACCATATTTGTCGTCACTACTTTTCCTACAACCGTTAATGAGCACATACACATCTAACCGAGTATTCATTTCTTCTTTCAATCCAGCCATCTACTTGGAAAGAACCTCACAAGCAACTGTATCATTGTAAGTGAATGACTCATGTGCATAAATCTTCTCCACTGCAGCAACTGCAAAAGTAGCCTCATTACGGTCTTCTCTATAATTAAATAGTTCTTGTGCTAAGTGTTGCTCCCTATCACGCGCTAGACGATAGTATATCAAATCTTGAGTTTGTACTTACTTTGGAACAACTACATGATCAAGATTCCCCTGAGGTTCCACCTCAAATGCATGATCCTCCCGAGGTTCCACCTCAAACTCAACTCCTTGCAACACCTGCACTGAACATGTGCATACATCAGAACCAATGAAAGTTTTTCTCTATTCCAGCCTTTCATTGAAAACCATATTCCTGTAAAGCACTCCCTTTGAAGAAACGTCATCTAACCTCCAAAATTGATAAATAACCATATCTTCACGATATCTCAGGAATATGCACTTGACCATAACCGGTTCAAGCATCACTTGCTCAATACTATCAAGCCAACCTGTTGGGCCAATGAAAGTTCTAACTATGGCCCAGTCTAGATTTGTTTAAATTACACTAAGTGTTGTGAGTCACTGTGAAGACCAGCGAAAGAGACTAGACCAGCTGAAGGCAAAGCCTTAGCTGGAACACCAGAAACATTCAAGTCAAAGACAACGTCAGAGAAGTTGAAGATTATCTAAATTCATACTCACACCCGGTTATGGACAAGCCGGGATGTAGAAGGAATGTACTAATTTTTAAGTATATCTGAGATAACAATACTCAAAGATCACTTACAACCCTTTTGAAGACTGAGCAAGCAGAGACTTGCCTTACCTTTTATAGTTTAGGCGGGAGAATCTCTAAAGTAATTTGGGCAGGACAAAGTGAAGATTCAATATAAAGCCTAGTGCGACCTAGTGGGATAAAGTGAACAGTTGGCAGAACTGTTGACCTAAAGTTGGTTAAAGGTTTGTCTCCTTATAGACATGCATTTAATGTAGTGTACCACTTTCATTCAGAAGTGGACACGTATCAACTACTCCCACTAAGGAAGAATCCTCGTACACCTATAAATAGGGGGAGAAAGAAGACAAACACAACCACTGTGCGTAGAATTATTATCATTCAATGGTTAACAACGACTCTAAGGTTCACTTGTAAACTTGAGTCTCGAATCAAGTTTACTTGTTAGAATGGTTCTTTCCTTATTGTCATTCAACGGGTGTATCCATAACACTTTGTAATACTTTGTTTATAAGATTAATAAAGCATTACGCATTTGAAAAGTTAATCATCTTTTGTTATATTTGTATACGAGTTATAGTATCAACAATTGTCATATATTGAGACTTTCAGTTGGTATCAAAGCGGTTTGATTTATAAAACATTTATAAAACGTTCTTGTTTCTAAAATCAAGATCCTAATATGCCTGATACTATGCATATGCCACCACCCTTTGGCCAAACAAGTCAAGCAAATGCTACGACCACCACACCGGCCAATACATCTACTACTACCACACCCACACCAGCTGTGAGTGTGAGTACGAATGATGATAACCTTCCTTAACTTCTGGATATTAAAGGAGGGTCTCATGTGTCAAATGTCCCTGCGTTCTATGAAGAGGACTTTTCTAGTTGGAAAATTGAATTCCTCATATATCTAGATGCCTTAGAACCTTTTCTCATAGAAATTCTAGAAGATGGACCTTACTTTCCTATGGTTGTTTCCTCTACCCTTGATAGACCCATTAAGAAGCATGTCAAACAATGGTCTCCAACGGATAGACGTCTGGCTAACTGATAGGTGTGTAAACACCCATCCTTTTTACCACTTAACTACAATAATAACCAGGCCAAAACGTGTATTTTATGTCGTAAATGTCGGAATTATGCGTGGTTTGTGTTTTTGTTGTGATTTAGGACGAAAATGTGAAAAAGGGGAGAAAACACGGGCTTTCACGGGCTTTTATCGAAGAAAAAGACAAAAGACGAAGTCAAGAAATCAAGAGTGCAAAAAGTACGGAAGTCCAAGGCCTATTCTGAAGATTTATCGAAGAAAAAGTCCAAATACGGAAGTTTAATAAAGCCGAAGAACTCAAGTCTAATTCATGAAGAAATCACAAGACGAGTTTAAAGTAATCCCGAGACAAAGTCTGAAAGGTCGAAGAATTTAAAAGATTAAAGACTAAAGACGAAGGATTAAAAGATAATTAAAGAAAGAAGAAAGAGAGGAGGAAGCTTCCTTCCACTAATCACCTCCTCCTCCTATAAATAGGAGTCATTAGTTTCATTTTTTCTTTGTTGGCTAATAGTGACAATTAGTTCTTCCACCATTTACATTACTTGCAATTTAAATTCATGTCATTTCCTTAATTGTCTTGCACTTTTAATTCCTTTAATTCAAAGTAAGTTACTTTTATTATTATTGAATCTTTATCTTTATTGTTAATCTCTCATCTACCTTTCTTGTGTTGATTTCATGTTTATGTTTATGTTAAGTTTTAGAGTTTTTATTGATTAGATTAAGTGGGTTTTGATTATTTTGGTTATTATTGTTAGTGTTATTGATTTGGTTTGATTAGTATTCATTAGTTGATCATTTGTGATTAGTCTTGCTTAATCTTTTGGTTGATTTTGATTAGTTTTGTCTAGATTTGTTTCTTTTTTGTTCCCCGTGTTCTTCGCTTAATTTGTTGCCCATGTGATTCCGGATCAACTTGATATTCCGGATCAACAACATATTTCGGATCAACTTTATATTCCGGATCAACAGTTTATTCCGAACCAGTGGATTATTCCGGATCAACCAATTATTCCGAGTAAAGGTATTATTCCGGATCAAGTGTATATTCCGGATAAAGCAAGTATTCCGGATAAACCAATTATTCCGAATAAAGGTGTTATTCCGGACGAAGGGCATACTCCGAATAAACCAACATTCCGGATGAAGTGTTATTCCGGATGAACCCCTTATTCCGAATGAGCAATCTTTCCGAATCAGCCTGTTATTCTGAATGAACCGGATTTATTCTGAATAAATTTATTCCTGATCAACAGATATTCCGAACGAAGTGTTTATTCCGGACGAAGGATTTATTCCGGATCAACGTTTTATTCCGAATCAAGGATTGTTCCGGATGAACCCATATTCCGGATGAGTCTTTTATTCCGGATGAAGAGTTATTCCGGATGAACGTTTTATTCCGGGTGAAGCATTTTTTCCGCATGAGTATTTTTATTCCGGATCAAGGGTTTTGTTAAGATATTCCGAGCGAAGAAGAATTATTCCGAGTGAAGGTGACATTCCGAATGAGTAATTATTCCGAGTGAGGTATTTTTAGTTTATTTTAAGTTTTAGTTTATTTTAAGTTTTCAGCTTTATTTTTCCCGCCTTTTTACTTAGTCTCACTTTAAGTTTACTTGCCTTAGATTTAATTTTAGCTTGCCTTTAGTTTAAGTTTAAGTTTGCCTTTAGGTAAGTTTTAACTTTGCGTTATTTACTTTAATTGCCTTATTTACTTTTCGTCACGCTTTAATTTCTCGTCATTTATTTTCAATTAGATTCAGACTTAAACTTACCGCCATTTACTTTAAAGTTTTGCACTTCCCTTTTACTACAACGACACAAACATTTGTTTCACCAAAAGACAGCTGAGTCGCACATTAATCCATTTTTCAATTCAAAGAGGTCGGATGATAAAATTTTATACCTGGCTAAAAAAACCTTGTATTAAATGGCGCCGCTGTCGGCTCTTTTCGTAAAGATTAACGGTTTTCTGTGAGAGACGCGTTGCTTTTTGGGATCCGTTCATTCGTGAGTGTTATTTTCTTGCTTAAAAATTTTCAAAAAAAACATAAAAATTAAAAAATTTCAAAAATCCATAAAAGTTAAAAAATTTCAAAAATCCAAAAAGATTTTATTTTCTTTATAGTGTATATATATTGTCTATTTCTTTGGTATTGTTTTCTTTTGCTTTTGCAGGTGTATGCGTACTAGATCTTCAACTTATCCAGAGCCCAAGACTCGTGAAGATTTAGCTATGGCAGGTGTGAACAACAACAATAATCCACCGCACCTCAACAATAACAACAACAATGTTCTTCTACAGCCCGATCTTCGGACAATGGAGGAGCTTTGTCAACCAACAAAGTTTGGACGAGGAGGATCGATTGCGCCGATGCAAATCACGGCTCTGGAGTTTTCGTTGAAGCATCACATGATCCAACAAGTGCAAACTAATCCATTCAGCGGATTGCCTGATGATGATGCCAACAAGCACCTCGACAAATTCATTACTATCACTCAAAGCATGAAGTTGCCCGGTGCTACAATGGATGTTCTTCGCCTTCAACTCTTTCCACATACTTTATCCCACCACGCAGAAAAATGGTTTGATCGTCTCCCGAAGAATTCCATTCATACTTGGGATGACATGACTCAACGATTTTTGTCACGAGCCTTCGAAATCAAATCAGCGGTTTCATGCAAGAACCCGATGAATCTCTCTTTGATGCTTAGGAAAGATATAATGTTTTGATCGATCGATGTCCAAACCACAACATGCTCCCCGTTACCTTAATTGATACTTTCTACAACGGTTTGACTTTTCGTGATCGTGATACGATTAATGCAGCCGCCGGTGGCACATTTATGAAAAGAAGACCCGAGGAGTGTAGAGAGCTTATTGAGAACATGACTACTCATCACAAAAATTGGGATTCCTCCGCTTCTTCAAGGAACAACACGAGAGTCAATGTTTCTTCTACTTCAGCAAACCCCGACATGACCGAATTCACCCGCATGATGGCCGAAATGAACAAAAATATCTTGCGCATCGCTACAAACCAACAACAACAACAAGTTAAAGCTGTAGCCAGTCCTTGTGAGACATGCGGCGGTCCTCACTCATACACTGATTGTCCTTCTACTCAAGGCAATCCGGAAAACGTGTATGCGGCTTATGGTAATTATTCACCGGAAAATTACCAAGCTCGACCTCAAGGGGATCAAAATTTGCTAAGTTAACGGTCCAACAACTATCTTTCACCCGGTTTTTCTCCTCAAAACCACAACCCCAACAACAATTACAATAGAAGCAACCAAATCCCACCTCGAGCTTCTAATCCTTATCACCCACCCGCTCAACAAGCCCCACCCATTAATCAAGATGTTGAAGCTTTAATGAGAACCCAAGGAGAGAAAATTAAGAATCTACAGAGCCAAATTATCAATTTGAAAGGGGATATCACTAAGCAAGGGAATGACATTAGATCCGAGCTTCGAAATGATATACAATCCTCCTTCAACAATCAAACGAATGATTTGAAGAATATGCTGGCTAGTTTCTTCTCAACCACTCAACCCTCTACTTCGGGCTCTCTACCTTCAAACATCGTCACCAACCCGCGAGCGAATGTGAGTGCTATTACTACCCGTAGTGGAGTAACTTTAGTAGGACCATCTATCCCACCCCCAGTTACTCCATCTACACTTCCTCCACCACCATGTATCCCTACTACTCCCACGCCTAGTATTAGTGCACCATTACCGTCTCCGCATCGTCATGGAGAAATACCCAAGAAGAAGAACCCTCCACCAACCCCACCTTCCACGCTTAACCCTTCAACATCTCAACCTTCACCTTCTACACCTCAACCACCCAACCCAAGCATTCCTTACCCTTCTCGACTTAACAAGGCTAGAATTTTGAAAAAGAATGACATTCTAGTCTCTAACTTTTTGGAAAAGATTGCCGGAATGAAAGTCACCTTTACCCTTGTTAAAGCTCTTGCCCAAATGCCACAATTTGTCAAGATGTTCAAGGAATTGCTTAATAAGAAGGAGAAAATGACCGAGTTTGTTAATATTCGCTTGAATGAAAATTGCTCTGCAATCCTTCTTAAAGAACTTCCGGAAAAACTCTGAGATCCCGGTCATTTTGTGCTACCTTGTACTTTTAACCAAACCGACAAATTTACTGCCTTAGCCGATCTCGGGGCAAGTATAAATTTGATGCCTTTAAGTGTTTGGAAAAAGTTATCATTACCCGACCTTACACCCACGAAGATGACTCTTGAGCTTGCAAATCGCACTCTCGCTTACCCCGTTGGTATTGCCGAAGATGTGTTCATTAAAGTTGGCACATTCACTTTTCCGGTCGACTTCGTCGTTGTTAATTATGAAATGGACCCTCGTATTCCGTTAATACTTGGACGCCTATTTTTGAGAACCGGTAGAGCTTTAATAGATGTGGATAAATGTGAACTCATCTTAAGAGTCAGGGATGATGCACAAGTTTTTGAAATGGGGAAGCTTACAAGTAAATCCTATGGAAGAGAATCAGCGAATATGATTAATGTGCTTGATAATTTTGTCGTCTGCAACAATCCTCTATTCGATTCTTGCAATGATAATCCACTGTTTCAAGATGATGTGGATGATTCTCTCTCCAATTTGGAACCTTCACCCATATATGATTCTCCACCGATCTATGATGCTTATGATGATGATTCTAGCTCCGATGGGGATGATTATGATGATTTTACTTCTGAGTATCCAGACATGCCCACTTATGATGATTTTGATGAGGCTGATACTCTTTCGAGTGATTCTTCACATGATGAAGATCCTCCGCCATCCATGCTTGATCCTACTTTGGATGACTACTCATTTGAGGAAGACTTTTCTACTTTTCTCAATACATACTTCCCTCACGAGAGTGATGCCCCTCCTTTGGACTTTGATGATTATGGTCTTCATCCTTCTACGGATTTGAAGAAAATTCTTTCAAAGGAGACGACACCAGACGACAACAACACCCGCAGCACTTATATTTTGACACCTCTTTGTCCACCTTCTGAGGACGAGGTTGTGCCTTTTCTTCGCGGATCTTCTTCAAATTTTGCTGAGCCTGAGTGCTATTTTCTCCTAAAGGAAAAGGTGTTCGACCCCGGTATTGAAATTTTTAAGCCTTCTCAGTATCCGTCTAAAGAAATAAAAGGAAATATTTTTGGAACTATTGGAGATATGCTTGCACCTCTTCACCCTTGCTCTAACCGTGCTCTATCTTTGCTTAAGGGAACCTTTCCTACTCTTCTTTGGCTTGCCTTGTTCTCCTTAAGCTTGTGCTATTTGATGGACGAAAACTATGTATTTGATCCCGGTGGATGTGTTTCATGCTTCTTCCTATACTAATCAAGGTCGAGTCAGGCTCACGACTCGGTGAACAAAAATCAAGCGCTTCTTGGGAGGCAACCCAAGTATCTATATTTTAGCTATCTTTATCCTAAGTGTAGGGGAGACCCGTTGGTGTTTGCTATTTCCTCTCTTTTCATATTCAGGGATTCTCGCTTTCAAAGATCCACTCTTGATGATTTTTGACAAACCGTGATTCCGTGTTTCCGTCTTCCCGGTTCTATCCTAAACTCTTTTCGATTCACTATTTTATATTTCTCAATATTAAAATAGGAATCTCGTTAGTTGTCTTTTCCTTAGCAAGATTTAAACAACGTGCACAATGTCCTAAGTGTAGGGTGTTGGGTCAAAAAGTTGATGTGGCAGAAACTCAACAACGAAGAAAACATGAAGATATTGTCTAAGCGTTGTCAAGAGCATTCCAAGCGTTGACAAGAGCAAACTAAGCGTTGATAGCTTAAGCATTGTCATGTACAATCCAAGCATTGTCATGTACAATGTAAGCATTGTTAGAAACGTAGACAAAGAAGCTTATGGAAGCTTCTATTTAGATAAACATGCAAGATATATTCTGCATAAGTTTATTTAAATAGAATATTTACATGTTTATTTGATTTTATATATTGTAAACCCTAATCCTTACACTATAAAAGGAACCAAGGGTCTTAGGTTTTATTCATAATTTCATTCACAATGTAAACCTAAAGCGTGTGTCGACTAGACGTGGGATTCAATGTATACACGTCTAGTGATTGTTGATTATTAATATAATTAGCAATTCAATTGTTTTAATTCATGTCTTGTGCCCTAAACACCTTGTTAATGTGTAGTGTTCTAATTCTGCTTTGATTATCTAATCATATGAACATGATGCATTCCTAGTAGCTTCAAAGATCCAGAAACCAAGGGTTTCCACAATTGGTATCAGAGCCTCGTGGCTCGTGATGCTAGGACCAACAAGGTGTTTGTGTATGGTGAAAAGAAGAAAAATCCGTCTAGGGTTTTTCTGGACGTTTTTGTGTGCGCAGCAGTATTCAGAAGGTCATAACTTTTGATTGAACGTTGGATCGTCACGAAATTTCTTGTGTGTGTTCTATACACATATATCTAGACATCCACCGGAGGGATTGTCAAGCTTTATCCCTAGGAAAAAGGTATTAGGCGTCAAAGTTTGCTGTAGAGATGATTTTTAGATTTTCTGTTTTCACATAAAATAATGATTTAGGGTATCATCAAACCCTAGATCATTCTTATACAGAAAAGAGACATGTTGTTGTTCTTAAGGACTACTTGTACTAGCCTTGGTGAGTGATTTCTTGGAATCACGATGAACCCTAGTACAAGGTTCATTGCTCTTGGTTGCTGCGTTTGACAAAAGGAATTTAGAGTTTGTCTTAAAACCCTAGAAACAATAAAAGGTAGCAGCAGCAGGAATGGTTATTAGGGTTTGATTAACGAACTCTAGATCTGATAAGTAATGGAGCAGCAGGGAAAAGAAGTAGCAAACTACGGCTGAATTTTGGTCATTGTTTGATTCAGATGCTGAAGATGTGACTTCCTTATATGTCTCACATTTATTGTTCATGTAGGGCTGTTGTGAAGATTGGGATGAAGTAAAAATTGTGATCACGTGAGCAGCTATAAAAATATGGAAAGGACGTGATGATTTATTACTCCACAATTGTGATGGACGAAAGTAATATGTTGCAAATGACTTGGGTCACTCGATATTTATTGGAGGAAAATTGGTGTGTTCACACGGTGAGAGACTTGTGATTGGATGTGGCTAATTTTTAGCAATTGCAATTTATTTTTGGACGTAATATATGGAAACATATATCATGTTCTCCTACTTTGAAGGAATTGGTACAACAGCTATCACGTGGGGTCAAAATATTAAACAGATCTGATGTTGTCAAAGATTGTTACGTAATATATGGAGGTATTTTTGGAAAATATATACTTCACGTAATATTGGTTTTAAATATAGAATCTGATTTATTTTAGACGTAGAGTTGAAGTAAAAGTGCCAACGTCAGCAAATAAAGTTTAAAGTTGACGCTGACAAAGTATCCATTTGACGCTGACAAGGAGAAACGTAACGCTGATAGAACAGGCGTTGTTATGTCTTGTCCGATATATGAGAATCCAAACGCTGATAGGTATTGTCCGATATCGGACAATACACGTGGAAAGATGTTGGATAAAAGAGGATATTGGATGACAAAGGGATTACTGCGGTTGAGAAAATTGGTACGTTTTTAGCACACAAAAGGAGGAAATTACACACGAAGGTACATGGAATCTCAGTTTTATATAGAATATCAAGTTGATATTTATGGCTCGGATACTTTTAAAAGGGATTAATGATTTTAATGCGAGTTAGCAACAATTCGTAAAGTATTTGATTGGAGTGATATTTGATTGGATTATGTAATCGGGGTAGCCTTGTAAAAGAGTTATCCGTAGTTAAACTTTTACATATGATATGAAGCTATTATTTCATAAAGATTCTTCATGAAGAGGTGTTAGCTTAAGGGGAAGAATTCTTATGGTAAGTTTGATGTTCGAAGAAGATTTTCGCGAGTTTTTGTTCTATCATATCTTTAAAGATGGTGCCTAGTCAACATTATTCTTTAAAGGTAACTTGTTCATGCTTACATTGTTGGTGACGAAGACTTGTCATATCTAGCAATCTTCTCTTGCTATCACTTGAAGGAGTTACATTATCGTGCTCAGTGTCTCACAAAGGATGAGGATTTTGACAAGAGACCGAGGTCTGCTTATACTTTAACGTTTTCATATAAGTTCGACGTCACATGGATAGTACAAGACATGGAACACAAGGTTGGGTTATTCTACTTCTACATCAAGATTACTTTATTTATTTTTCTTCAAGATCATTGCATAGAGCTACATTTGGAGAATCTTCAAAGATTGCATACATTGTTTACTTCCCTGTTGATGTGACAAAAAGGGGAAGAAATACATGCTACACTTGAGGGGAAGCAATTTGAAGATCATGTACAACTTATAAGAGATACACATAGAGTTTTGCCAACATCAACTAGGGGAAGATTATTGGGTCAAAAAGTTGATGTGGCAGAAACTCAACAACGAATAAAACATGAAGATATTGTCTAAGCGTTGTCAAGAGCAATCCAAGCGTTGACAAGAGTAAACTAAGCGCTGATAGCTTAAGCATTGTCATGTACAATCCAAGCATTGTCATGTACAATGTAAGCATTGTTAGAAACGTAGACAAAGAAGCTTATGGAAGCTTCTATTTAGATAAACATGCAAGATATATTCTGCATAGGTTTATTTAAATAGAAGATTTACATGTTTATTTGATTTTATCTCTTGTAAACCCTAATCCTTACACTATAAAAGGAACCAAGGGTCTTAGGTTTTATTCATAAGTTCATTCACAATGTAAACCTAAAGCGTGTGTCGACTAGACGTGGGATTCAATGTATACACGTCTAGTGATTGTTGATTATTAATATAATTAGCAATTCAATTGTTTTAATTCATGTCTTGTGCCCTAAACACCTTGTTAATGTGTCGTGTTCTAATTCCGCTTTGATTATCTAATCATATGAACATGATGCATTCCTAGTAGCTTCAAAGATCCGGAAACCAAGGTTTCCACATAGGGGAGTTTACTCCCACATGCTTAAACATTGAGGACAATGTTTATATCAAGTGTAGGGGGACTTCTATCGAAGTTAAGTGGCATTTTCCTTGTATTTGTCCTCATTTTAACCGGAAAATCAATTTTTTCGACTTTTTTCAAAATTTTTAATCTATTTTGGCCTAGTAGTTTTACCTTTGTTATAGTTATTTTCCTTCCTTGCTAGAATAAAATTTTAATAAAGTGGTTTTAATTTTCAACGTTGTGAATCTTTTGACTCAACCCGAGTTTACTTATCTAAGTTTACTCTAGGTAGTATCCTTAACATGTTTAAGTTAAGTTTTGCTAGGCTTTTATATAGGGAACTTTAAAACGCGAAAGTCTTAATTCTCACGGGTTAAGAACAAGAACTTTTCGCAAGTTCCTATAATTGATCCTAGAGAGTCGTTTATCAAGGGAACTTTAAAATGCGATTTCTAAATTTGAAAAAGTCTAAGAAATTGCAAGATCCTATAGACGACTCAAAAACCCAAAACTTAGATTTAATTGGCTAAGCATCCACGAGTGTCATTCCTTGAGATTTTAAATTGTGGAGAACGATAGATGATAGAGTCAATTATAAGTTTGGTATTCTTTCGTGAATTTATGTGAGTTGATTATAAGCCTATTCTCCCATCGCTTGCTAATAAATTTATCTGCAATAAATAAGGTTGTAGGATTTGAAAAGTTACTTAGCTTCTAGCCCAAGATCGTTTAAAAGTTGCTCGGTAATGATTAGAGTTCATAGCCAAGGCATATGTCACACCCCCTCCATGGCGGAATATGGGGCGCGACGTATGGATATCATCACAACATGGCGTGTCTATAGAGATAACTATATGAAATAAGAAATGTCATAAAATGGAGACACAAAGTCATGACAATATCTCATCAGACTCAGGAGTCTAGGTAAGTAGGTAACAGTCCTACCGCTTACCCAAGACAAACAAATAACATAACCAAACAAATATATGTGTGTCACAGTATCACTTATTAAAAGAACAAATAAAAACTAAGAAGGAAACGGGGATTCTCCTTCTATATGCATTCCTAAGCTTCTCCAATCCTAGCCACTTATGTTCTCAGGCTTAACCATAGTATCACTTGAAAGAGACACTAAAACACGTCAACATAAAGTTGGTGAGAGTCATAGGTTTAGACTCCAACTCTAAAACAATTACAAGCTGTGAATAACAACCATCAACACAATAACATATGGACAATGTGCTACAATTATGTATTAACAACTAGCATTCAAGATCAGTCATTCCAAACCAAAATCCAAGGCTCCTACCTTGCCAAACAACATGGTACCATAGATGATCACACTATGTACCTATCCCAAGGCCACTACCTTGTCAAACCACAAGGCCACTACCTTGTCAAACCACAAGACCACTACCTTGTCAAACCACAATAACTGAGACGGCACGTGTCCCCTGATCTAAATCATTCACAATCAAAAATCACATAGCAGTTAATCACATAATGTACACACAAGTCCATCTCAAATCACAAACACATTCACAGCATCAATTTAGAAAATAACTCAACACAGTGTCTCTTCCATCCCATCTGGAAGTCAAAATCAATATTAAACATGGGACTATGAAACTCACCTGATAGCTTCTTCACAAGTCCTCGCACTAGCAACAAGCTAACAAACCAAAAACACGAAAT
This sequence comes from Glebionis coronaria, assembly GCA_025667525.1. NCBI lineage: Eukaryota > Viridiplantae > Streptophyta > Magnoliopsida > Asterales > Asteraceae > Glebionis > Glebionis coronaria. The sequence goes on from CM046878.1 coordinate 411,481,934, forward strand.
CAATACACGAACCAATCACTAAGATGGCTCATCAACCTATGATGGACATCTAGTCTATTCCCGTATAATTACCTCATTTTTAAGCTCTAATCAACCCATTACCCTTCCATAACACGTCCCTAACTCGGTTAAGTTTAATAGCTATCCCGTTCATAATTTTACACAAAACAGTCCCAGTTTTAGGTCTCAAAACTTTAAGTCAAACGGCCACTTAAACATACCCATGGTTTCTGTAAAAGGAATATTCACACTTTTATACATGTTAGCTAAAACCTCCCACTTGCCCTAACCTTAAAGCTACTGTTAAAGCCCAGATATATGTGTATATATTGCTACCTATCCAGAATTCACTGATTTTAAACGTATGAAAAGTTCATTACCATTAGAGGGTCTTACCCTAAACCACAATATTAGCCCAAGTGCAGATCCTTACTACAATATATAAACCATCTCTCATGTTCGTGAGAAGATCCCAATGCAACCCTAAGTACCCCAAACAACCCAAACTTAAAAAGAAAACAGGCTGAATTCAAAACTGTTTTGACCTCCGACTATTGTAACCTGTTTTTGACCCACTTCCCGACCTCCAATTTAGTTCTCGTTTCTTGATTTAGAAATCCAACTCAATTACCTATCCAGGGCTAGTTTTATCGCATTTTGAATGTTCCTAGAACTCGAGATATGATCAAAACAATAGACTCAAAATTCTGCCCAGTTTTTAAAAACGGGTTTTAAACAAATTGATCTAATTAATCACCTATAACCCTTCTAATACAAGCCCTAGATTATATGATCATCATATTATGATTAATTCATCATTAATCTACTGTTTTTATATAAACCCTAACCCTTAATCCATCATAAGAATGATTAATTAAACATAAAAACAATTTAATTAAAAAGGTTAATGAAGGTTTTTACCTTAAATCAATGGAAGATGAAGAAAACCTAATTTTTTTGAAGAACCCTAATACTCCTCTATGAAACCCATGAATTTTTCTTTGTCTCCAGGGATTTATGTTTTTTTTTATTAGATAACCTTATATATTGTGTACATAAAATCCTAGTCCAAGTATAACACCCAACTTTCCTTTTTTTTCCCTTTTTCCCTTTTTCTCTTTCTTTGGTGCGTCTAAACCGACCCAAACACCCAATAAATTCGTTTTTTTTTATTTTTATTATTTAATATTATGTTAATAATATTACCTTAATTTTCCTTAATTTATTTCAGCTCCTAAAGCTTCCAAAACCTCAAAACCGTAAAACTAGTCAAATTTACCCGTTTTACCGTAAAAGACGTAAAATATACACTTTTATAAAAAATCTCAAATTTTGAAATAAACTTTATAAGTAAGTCCTAAATGACTTAAAACCATCCCAAAAATATTCATATGGATAATTACCTCACCCGAGACCTTTAAATGCTAAACCGTAAATCCTAAGAAAATACTATTACTATAATACTTATACGTATACGTAAACACCACAATATCACCATTTTCATTTCATAGTCACCACTTGTGAGCTCATGAACATGAAATAACCGTTCCTCGATTTACTTATGAGTACTCTATACTCATAAACGATAACCACACCAACCTCGTTTACACAAAATAAACACGTAAACACACAATTCAAGTAAGCACACATAAAATAACCTAAAAGTAAGACCAAGTGACAAACCCAAAACCACGGTTGTCACATCACTCCCTCCTAATAGAAATCTCGTCCCAAGATTCACTCCCAAACTCAAACTTATTCCCAGCAAACAAACGAGGATGCATATCCCTGATAAAACCTTCACGTTCAAACGTGAACTCAGTTTACACGAAAATAATCTCAACCAACAACACATGATCCTTAACCGTCGGCGAGGAAACTTATCAAAACCATAAATTTATGTAACCAACCTAACTAAATCCCGCAACTCATCAAACAAGAACTGTCTTGAAACCAAGTTAGGAGCCGTCACATAACTCAACGGGTTTAAAATTGTCACCCCGATTTCAGTCTTACTCATAAATACCATAAATCAAAACTCATATAAATATAACCACGTATAATAAGGTCTAAAGAACTCTAAAATTCCTTCCCAACTCATCTCTATGTTAACTCCCCAAGTGTTCATTACAGCAAAATACCCAAAACACGAGTTTAACCCATGTTGTCTGAAAATTAACCTTGAACTCAACACTTGTACAATTAATTCGACCAAGCTACTGACTTTCAATTACGAAACTTTCTGAATATTTGAAAAGTATGTTCCGAGTACATAATTTTAGGCTTTTGAATCACCCAAAAACCTTTAAAAACGAATAAGTTATGACCAAAACGATTTTTCTCAAAATCTGCCTATGCATTAGCGACAATTTCTGACAGTTAGCGACATATTTTGACAGTTTAGCGATAGTTTCTGCCTACTCCGATTTATACAAAAAAAACGATTTTTAAACCCTAAAACCCCCCATTAATTACCAAAACTAGAACCTAATTTATTTTAATTCCAGAAAATTAAAACTCTATTAATTACGAGATTTTAACATATTTCACTAAATAAAAACAAAATTTTTAACTTAAGAACAATAACTTTAGGTGATCAAAACTAAAATATTTTAAAATAACCGAGTCATGCTTATATGTTAAAGAATTTATATTCCACCTTATTTGAAACATGATCCCGACACTTCCTTATTTCATCGACTACCAACAACTATTTTTTTTTCAATTTGCAAGTTCTATTTTTTTACCATGTATAACTCGAAACAAAAAACATCGTTACCCCAAAAAGAAATCTCCACCATCTCAAAATCCTTCACGCCAAAAGTACCGTACAAACAAACACGTGAAATGAGGACCCGAGAAATGCGCTACTACAGAAGTTGAACATCTCAAAGAAAAACGAGCTAGCAACCATCCCAAGAATACAACCGGTAAGTAGAAAATAATTTTACATACATAGGCATAAGCATACATACACTCAAATCCATCCAACATATACTATACAAGCATGTATTAACTCTCTTTCATGCAATCATACTTGAAAGTCCAGTGGTGTTGTGGCACATATATAATTATGTAGGCCTCCATAATTATACATGTTCCCTTTCACCAATGTACTCCCTCCTATGATGACACTTATAAGAAATTAATACTACACATAACACATAATCCAACAACTCACAAGCACATAACCACACAAGATAAGATCCAAAACCCCATGTATTAAAATAACATAGCCAATGCACGAAACACATAAACTCGTAGTCCAGCTGAACCAGCGTAGACAAAATTCAAAATGTATAAAGAACATGAAAACATAATTAAGCGAAATCCAACAATGACTAGCGTATACGACCATGGTTCCACCCGAACTAATCAAAACTCGTAAAGAAAATAACATGTAGTTAAGTATGAACCATAGTAGTTCATAACCTAACAAATACTGCGAAAATAATATTCAAACACATCAATTACTATAAAATGCACACATACTCCTATGACGTCTATATGCAGGGACCTTTAAGCTATAGACTAGGCTATACGACTAGGCAACCTAATTCTCTATAACCATTGTCTCTGATACCATTCTATCACACCCCATCATGGCGGAATATGGGGCGCGACGTATGGATATCATCACAACATGGCGTGTCTATAGAGATAACTATATGAAATAAGAAATGTCATAAAATGGAGACACAAAGTCATGACAATATCTCATCAGACTTAGGAGTCTAGGTAAGTAGGTAACAGTCCTACCGCTTACCCAAGACAAACAAATAACATAACCAAACAAATATATGTGTGCCACAGTATCACTTATTAAAAGAACAAATGAAAACTAAGAAGGAAACGGGGATTCTCCTTCTATATGAATTCCTAAGCTTCTCCAATCCTAGCCACTTATGTTCTCATGCTTAACCATAGTATCACCTGAAAGAGACACTAAAACACGTCAACATAAAGTTGGTGAGAGTCATAGGTTTAGACTCCAACGCTAAAACAATTACAAGCTGTGAATAACAACCATCAACACAATAACATATGGACAATGTGCTACAATTATGTATTAACAACTAGCATTCAAGATCAATCATTCCAAACCAAAATCCAAGGCTCCTACCTTGCCAAACAACATGGTACCATAGATGATCACACTATGTACCTATCCCAAGGCCACTACCTTGTCAAACCACAAGGCCACTACCTTGTCAAACCACAAGGCCACTACCTTGTCAAACCACAATAACTGAGACGACACGTGTCCCCCGATCCAAATCGTACACAATCAAAAATCACATAGCAGTTAATCACATAATGTACACACAAGTCCATCTCAAATCACAAACACATTCACAGCATCAATTTAGAAAATAACTCAACACAGTGTCTCTTCCATCCCATCTGGAAGTCAAAATCAATATTAAACATGGGACTATGAAACTCACCTGATAGCTTCTTCACAAGTCCTCGCACTAGCAACAAGCTAACAAACCAAAAACACGAAATCAATACACGAACCAATCACTAAGATGGCTCATCAACCTATGATGTACATCTAGTCTATTCCCGTATAATTACCTCATTGTTAAGCTCTAATCACCCCATCACCCTTCCTTAACAAGTCCCTAACTCGGTTAAGTTTAATAGCTATCTCGTTCATAATTTTACACAAAACAGTCCCAGTTTTAGGTCTCAAAACATTAAGTCAAACGTCCACTTAAACATACCCATGGTTTCTGTAAAAGGAATATTCACACTTTTATACATGTTAGCTAAAACCTCCCACTTGCCCTAACCTTAAAGCTACTGTTAAGGCCCAAATATATGTGTATATATTGCTACCTATCCAGAATTCACTGATTTTAAACGTATGAAAATTTCATTACGATTAGAGGGTCTTACCCTAAACCACAATCTTAGCCCAAGTGCAGATCCTTACTACAATATATAAACCATCTATCATGTTCATGAGAAGATCCCAATGCAACCCTAAGTACCCCAAACAACCCAAAACTTAAAGAGAAAACAGGCTGAATTCAAAACTGTTTTGACCTCCGACTGTTGTAACCTGTTTTTGACCCACTTCCCGACCTCCAATTTAGTTCTCGTTTCTTGATTTAGAAAGCCCACTCAATTACCTATCCAGGGCTAGTTTGATCGCATCTTGAATGTTCCTAGAACTCGCGATATGATCAAAACAATAGACTCAAAATTCTGCCCAGTTTTTAAAAACGGGTTTTAAACAAATTGATCTAATTAATCACCTATAACCCTTCTAATACAAGCCCTAGATTATATGATCATCATATTATGATTAATACATCATTAATCTACTATTTTTATATAAACCCTAACCCTTAATCCATCATAAGAATGATTAATTAAACATAAAAACAATTTAATTAAAAAGGTTAATGAAGGTTTTTACCTTAAATCAATGGAAGATGAAGAAAACCTAATTTTTTTGAAGAACCCTAATTCTCCTCTATGAAACCCATGAATTTTTCTTTGTCTCCAGGGATTTATGTTTTTTTATTTATTAGATAACCTTATATATTGTGTACATAAAATCCTAGTCCAAGTATAACACCCAACTTTCCTTTTTTTTTTCCCTTTTTCCCTTTTTCTCTTTCTTTGGTGCGTCTAAACCGACCCAAACACCCAATAAATTCGTTTTTTTTTTAATTTTTATTATTTAATATTATGTTGATAATATTACCTTAATTTTCCTTAATTTATTTCAGCTCCTAAAGCTTCCAAAACCTCAAAACCGTAAAACTAGTTAAATTTACGCGTTTTACCGTAAAAGACGTAAAATATACACTTTTATAAAAAATCTTAAATTTTGAAATAAACTTTATAACTAAGTCCTCAATGACTTAAAACCATCCCAAAAAATATTCATATGGATAATTACCTCACCCGAGACCTCTAAATGCTAAACCGTAAATCCTAAAAAAATACTATTACTATAATACTTATACGTATACGTAAACACCACAATATCACCATAAACGATAACCACACCAACCTCGTTCACACAAAATAAACACGTAAACACACAATTCAAGTAAGCACACATAAAATAACCTAAAAGTAAGACCAAGTGACAAACCCAAAACCACGGTTGTCACAACATAACTTATTGAAGCGAGATGCGAAGATTGGCGAGTCCGAAAAGGCCCTAACAAGGCATGAGGGCTACATTTTGTTGCTAAAAATCCAAAAGTGATATGAAGAATCATTTATCGAAAATCAATATGAAGGATCGAGACACACGATGAAAAGCAAGTACTCCCCAAAAGATCATGGAGAAGTCTATCCGAAAAGACCCTAGCAAGGTATGAGGATAAATAGATCCAAGTCCTAAAAGGAGGCGGATCGTTGTATATCAAAATCCCAAATAAAGATTGGAGAAAAATGAAGAAGTCGTGGTCCAAGTATGAAGAATCTCTCAAAACTTCAAGTGAAGAAATTCCTATTATGAAGAGAAGACCATTATTTCATGAACGTCTCTCAAGATTTGAAGTATGAATTCACTGACAAATATCGGTCCGAGAAAGGTCTCAAATCGTGAAGCGAGTTATGCCAAGATATGAACTTTCTGAGGTCCCGAGAAGCAGTTTTAAAAGATTTTGTCCTTTAGCTAACTATTGATTAAATCGTCCCACTTTATTTTCAGCCTTAATAATTATCGAAATAAGTCAACAATGCATCCTCGTGATCATTCAAGACAATAATAAAATATAAGAGATACACCTAGGAATAAGGGAGTCTAAGTAAATAATTGGCCCACATGAGTTCATGTTAGTTTACTAACTTATAATAACAATGATCTCGTTTTTAAGCTTGGTATAGGGAACGTGAAACTTGAGGATGATAATCATTCATGACAGTCCAAAACCCTAAGGTAAGTTTTTTATTTCTTTACTTGTTTTGTTATTTTCTATCTCTTTAATAAAGGCCAATGTAGATTGATTGTGGTGAAAAGTGTAATCTTGCTTTGTAACTAATGCATTGCATGAGGACATTGCAATGGTCAAGTGTAGGAGATTTGATAGGTGTGTAAACACCCATCCTTTTTACCACTTAACTACAATAATAACCAGGCCAAAACGTGTATTTTATGTCGTAAATGTCGGAATTATGCGTGGTTTGTGTTTTTGTTGTGATTTAGGACGAAAATGTGAAAATGGGAGAAAACACGGGCTTTCACGGGCTTTTATCGAAGAAAAATACAAAAGACGAAGTCAAGAAATCAAGAGTGCAAAAAGTACGGAAGTCTAAAGCCTATTCTGAAGATTTATCGAATAAAAAGTCCAAAGACGGAAGTTTAATAAAGCCGAAGAACTCAAGTCTAATTCATGAAGAAATCACAAGACGAGTTTAAAGTAATCCCGAGACGAAGTCTGAAAGGTCGGAGAATTTAAAAGATTAAAGACTAAAGACGAAGGATTAAAACATAATTAAAGAACGAAGAAAGAGAGGAGGAAGCTTCCTTCCACTAATCACCTCCTCCTCCTATAAATAGGAGTCATTAGTTTCATTTTTTTCTTTGTTGGCTAATAGTGACAATTAGTTCTTCCACCATTTACATTACTTGCAATTTAAATTCATGTCATTTCCTTAATTGTCTTGCACTTTTAATTCCTTTAACTCCAAGTAAGTTACTTTTATTGTTATTGAATCTTTATCTTTATTGTTAATCTCTCATCTACCTTTCTTGTGTTGATTTCATGTTTATGTTTATGTTAAGTATTAGAGTTTTTATTGATTAGATTAAGTGGGTTTTGATTATTTCGGTTATTATTGTTAGTGTTATTGATTTGGTTTGATTAGTATTCATTAGTTGATCATTTGTGATTAGTCTTGCTTAATCTTTTGGTTGATTTTGATTAGTTTTGTCTAGATTCGTTTCTTTTTTGTTCCCTGTGTTCTTCGCTTAATTTGTTGCCCAGGTCATTCCGGATCAACTTGATATTCCGGATCAGCAACATATTCCGGATCAACTTTATATTCCGGATCAACAGTTTATTCCGAACCAGTGGATTATTCCGGATCAACCAATTATTTCGAGTAAAGGTATTATTCCGGATCAAGTGTATATTCCGGATAAAGCGTATTCCGTATAAACCAACTATTCCGAATAAAGGTGTTATTCCGGACGAAGGGCATATTCCGAATAAACCAACATTCCGGATGAAGTGTTATTCCGGATGAACCCCTTATTCCGAATGAGCAATCTTTCCGAATCAGCCTGTTATTCCGAATGAACCGGATTTATTCCGAATAAATTTATTCCGGATCAACAGATATTCCGAACGAAGTGTTTATTCCGGACGAAGGATTTATTCCGGATCAAAGTTTTATTCCGAATCAAGGATTATTCCGGATGAACCCATATTCCGGATGAGTCTTTTATTCCGGATGAAGAGTTATTCCGGATGAACGTTCTATTCCGGGTGAAGCATTTTTTCCGCATGAGTATTTTTATTCCGGATCACGGGTTTTGTTAAGATATTCCGAACGAAGAAGAATTATTCCGAGTGAAGGTGACATTCCGAATGAGTAATTATTCCGAGTGAGGTATTTTTAGTTTATTTTAAGTTTTAGTTTATTTTAAGTTTTCAGCTTTATTTTTCCCGCCTTTTTACTTAGTCGCACTTTAAGTTTACTTGCCTTAGATTTAATTTTAGCTTGCCTTTAGTTTAAGTTTAAGTTTGCCTTTAGGTAAGTTTTAAGTTTGCGTTATTTACTTTAATTGACTTTTTACTTTTCGTCACGCTTTAATTTCTCGTCATTTATTTTCAATTAGATTCAGACTTAAAATTACCGCCATTACTTTAAGGTTTTGCACTTCCCTTTTACTACAACGACACAAACATTTGTTTCACCAAAAGACATCTGAGTCGCACATTAATCCATTTTTCAATTCGAAGAGGTCGGACGATAAATATTTATACCTGGCTAAAAAACCTTGTATTACTAACCAGGACAAGAGACTTAAAAGTATCATTGTCTCTTGCCTACCCAAAAACATAATGAAGTCCATCATTAAATGCAAATCTGCTAAAGAGATGTGGACTAAATTAGTTCTTGGGTATGAAGGTCCAGAAGAAACAAAAGAGACTAAAATTCAAGCTCTCATACTTAAGTTCAATGCCTTCAAAACTATGGAAAGTGAAACCGTGGCTCAGGCTTACACCAGACTTAAGATTTTGCTTAATGATCTAGGAAACAATGGTGTTGTCCTACCAAAGGCTGAAGTTAATGTTGCCTTTGTTAATATTTTGCCTAGGAAATGGCTAAGTTTAAACCAGACCTTAAGAGCCAACAATGCCATTAAGAATGATACTTTGGCCCAAATGCTTGGTAGATATAACTATGAAGAAGGGTTAATTGATTCCATCGACTCTGATATGTTTACCACTCAAATCTCTGGTTCAAAAGCTCTTGTTTCAGGATAGCGACTCTGATGTAGAAGAAGACACACGAAGCAGTCAAGAATTTTTTGATGAGCTGAATGCTGAATTTCATGACAGAGCTATTCTCGTTGATCAAAAGATATTTTAAAAGAGATCTGGGAGAGTTGGAGCAGCTAAAACTGACAAATCCAAAGTGATATGCTACACTTGTGGAAAGCCTGGTAATTTTCAGAAAGACTGCTAGTCAAACAGAACCTCCTCTCAAAGCTTTCCCTCTTCTAGCAATGACCATAACAAGAAGAAGTTTTATCCATCTCCCTTCAAGAAAACTTCTCACTCTGACTGTGAGGGAAAGAAGGACTATAAAGTCAAATACAAAGCTTTGAAAGCTAAGTTGATAAAGCTCAATAAAAAGGATAATGAAGCAGCCAAGAAAAAGAAAGCAAGAAGACAAAGAAAGGTCTTATTGTTGCATCCTTTGACTGGGATGTTGAGCCTCTCTGAAGACGAATCCACCACCACTATTAGAGCCTTCATGGCTGTTGCTGAAGATGAACCAGCTGTTGGTAAGAGTGAAGCAAGATTTGGACAATGGGTCAATATCACCATGAAAAAGGTACAAAGATTGCTTATTATGCCTGAAGGTCAGGACAGAGACCATTTCCTTGACTACACTCTGGTTGACCTCCACTTTGTTGAAGAGCAAAAAAAAAATATGTTAAACAAGTCTCATAATGCTAAACAAGATTTATACCTTTGTCTCTGAAATAATAAATCTGAAACCTTTTATTAATCATTCAAATCAACTTCAAAATGAAGTAAGTAGACTCTCTTATGAAAATGAGTCTCTGACTGATGATAATGCTGAACTCAAAAGTGTAGAAACTAGAAGGGGTGGTTGAATAGTTTCTATTCGGTTTATCTCCTAATTAAAATTCCTTTCAATTAGGTGAGTGCTAAAACTATCTTTTCTTTAAAACCTAGTTGCATAATGATTAGGTTCAATTCTAATGCATTAACAATGTGTAATAAGTATGATAGTACTAAATGAAAGTAATGTGAAAGGAAAGAAACAACCTAGTAGGAAGACAACAAGATTTATAGTGGTCCTGGAACGAAGAACATCCTCATTCCTACTCTACTCCTCGAGTACACCTTACTCGAGATTTCCACTATATCCACAAGCTCCCTTCTTGGCGGAGAAAACCTTACAACGTCTCTTACATTATTTTCCGACACTAAGCTAAATGTCGAGACCTAATTATAGCTAGGACCAAACTACACAACGTCGCCCACTTCACCATTTTACGACACAAGGCTAGATGTTGAGTTCTAATCGAAAGCTAGAACCAATCTTCACAACGTTGCCTACTTCACCATTTTACGACACAAGGCTAGATGTCGAGTTCTAATCGAAAGCTAGAACCAATCTTCACGACTCTTCACTTTGAAGCTAAGTGAGAACTTCACACAACACAACTACTAATCACTTTAAAGTTTAGTGAGAACTCACAAGACACACCACATCACTTTAGAGCTTAGTGAGAACTATCTACACACAACCACATCACTTTAGAGATTAGTGAGAACTCACAAGACACAACCACATCACTTTAGAGTTTAGTGAGAACTATCAAGACACAACTCTAATCCAAGAATTCACACACCTAGCTTGGATGAACACAACTAGTCCAAGTATTCACAAATACATTGGATCTACACAAGACACATAAAAAATGATGAACATGATAAGATCTTTAGGAGGAAATGATCTTCATCAAGGCTTCATCTTTCATCACAACACAAGTGTGTGAGTGATCTTCTCTTTAGACAATGTAAAGAAAGAAGATCAAAAGGATAATCATAAGTAAACATACTTAACACATTTAAGTGATCATTTACAAATGATTAGGATTAGAAATAAGAAAGAAGACTGAACAGATGTCCAAAAAGGGTTGATGAAAGTGCAGATTTGATTCACTATTTATAAGAGACAAGTTACCAACGGCTACCTGGGCGTGGTTCCTTATCTGCCCAGGCGGTTCCTTATCGCTATGGAACCGCATAGGCACTTAAGGAAGCGCGGAGTGTAGACTCCGCTCCTTTTTGTCTTTTAGTGAATATGAAATATCTTAGGTTGTTTAAACCTTCAAAGGATATTCATATGGCATTTGGAATATGCCATATTCAAATTTGCATTTTCATTTTAATAAAACATTTTCTAAAAAATAAAGTTTATTAAAAATCTTTTGTCACATTAGACAAAACTGAGTTTTAAGGCAAATCACTTTTATGATCACTAAGCATGATTAAGATGTGTTAGTGTAATGATTATTACCTTGATAATAGTGTTTGTTTGATAATTCGTTTTGTGATTATATTTGACAATAAATGTCTTTTTAATTTGTCGTGATCAAAACTAAGAAAGATTAATTAGTGCTAACAATGTTTTTAGGCAATTGCTTTGCGTTAACAATCTCCCCCTTTTTGATTACGACAAACTATAAACTCATTTACGTAAAATACAAAAATTATCGAACTATCAACAAGTTTATCACTATTATTTCTCCCCCTTTGTTGAAGCAAAAAGGGTAGCACAAGTCTTTGAAGGAGAGAAGAACCGGACTTTGCTAGTAGCTCCCCCTTGGAGCTTACTCCTCCTTGCTTGGGGCACCAAAAGAGTGAGCTAAACTGACATGCTACACAAAGGTTAGAAGAAAAAGAAGAAACACGAATGTATATATGTGAAATACCTACTAACTAGCTTGAGAGGGAGAAGGAAAAGAAATCTCAAATTAGAAGAAAGTATTTGCTAAGAGTGTCCAAAGAGTGTGAGTTGACAACATGTTAGAAATACGTTTTTACGTATTTAGGAAGATTCGGTCACTCCGACAATATACTAAGTAGTAGCTCGTAGTCTAGACATCTTTATTAAACAAACAAAGCCAAGCCTAGCCTACAACATGTATAGGCCGGCCCAACATTGTAAGCCCAAGCCCATCACAAGGCTTGGGTATATAACCCTCTCCTTTGATGGAGAGGGTGTGTGTTCCTCATTTTTACACATAGTGAAAAAGTGTTTTTTCTTTCACTTTCTCTCTCTAAGTGTGTGTGTTCTCACCATCTCTCTATCTCTTTCTCTCTCTCTAAAACATAAGCAAGATTTACATATCCTACAAATGGTATCAAGAGCCATGGGATGATTGTATTGTTCATGTGTTTGTGTTCTTGATTCATACGCCTATTTTGATCCATTTTTACACGAACCAAAATTTTCTTGTGTTTTGATGGTTTTTTCTTGATACAAATCTTCTACATAGTTGTGGTAGGGATTTGGTATAGTTACTTTGGCTAAAAAAACAAAATTTTTGGGTGTTTTGATCATTTTTTGGCTTAAAATCACGAATTGGTTGAGTTTTGTCCGAGAAAAGTGGGATTATTCCGATCAGGTCATCGAAAAAGGGTTTATAGGACATTCTGATCAGTGTAATCGGAATAGGGTTTAGGGATTCCGATTTTGGGTATATTCCGATCAGGTATTCCGATTAGGTATTCCGATTAGGTATTCCGATTAGGTATTCTGATTAGGTATTCCGATTAGGTATTCCGATTAGGTACTCCGATTTTGGGTATTCCGATTAGGTATTCCGATTAGGCATTCCGATTTGGTTTATTCCGATTAGGGACATTCCGACAGGGTTTATTCCGATCAAGGTATTCCGATTTGGTTTATTCCGATTAGTTACATTCCGATCAAGGTTATTCCGATTAGGGTTTATTCTGATTTGGGAGATTCCGATCAAGTATTCCGATAGGGCTTATTCCGACTGATATTCCGATCACTATTCCGATCAATATTCCGATGTGTGTAATTTTGACTTGGAATTTTTGGTTTATTAAAAACATATTTTAGGGGATTTTAACATTGTTTCTCGACTTCAACTCACAACAGCAAACACATTTACTTTCTTTCATTGATCGATCAACGTTTGTAAATCTTAACTTATTGAAATGGAGTACACATCTCTTACGGATAAGTCCATCCTCTCGGGTACGGATAATCGTCCACCAATGTTGGTGAAGACTATGTATGAGGAATGGGCTTCCCGAATGGAACTTTATATGTTGAACAAGGAGAATGGACATCTCATTTGGGCATCGGTGCTCAATGGACCATTAGATTATGGTACTGTGACGGAAGGTACAACTACTCGTCCTCGCACAACGGGTGAATTGACTGGAGATATGAAGATTCAAGACAAATGTGATAAGTATGCTACAAACATCATTCTCCAAGCCCTTCCTCCAGATGTCTACAAACTCGTCAGCAAACATAAAGTTGCCAAAGAGTTATGGGATAGAATTTGTGTTCTCATGCAAGACACCTCGTTAACTTAACAAGAACGAGAGTGTAAGCTTTATGATACTTTTGATAAGTTTGCCTATGTGCCAGGGGAGACTCTCAATGATTACTATCTGAGATTTACCCTATTGTTGAATGAGCTTAATATCTATGGCATGACAATTCCTACCTTTCAATTGAACACCAAGTATTTGAACACTCTTCCTTCCGAATGGAAAAAATACGTAACGGATGTTAAATTGGCTAAGGACTTGCATAACACCAATGTGGATCAACTTCAAGCTTTTCTTCAACAACATGAATGCCATGTGATCGAGGCTCGGTTGTCTACACCTCAAGTTCATGATCCACTTGCAATGTATGCTTCTCAACAAAACATGGCTTATACTTATCAACAACCATCATACTTGCAGCAACCACCACCACACACCTATCAGCAACCATCTTATCAACCACCAATGATGCCACAGCAAGCATTTCAACAAGGTGTTCATCAACAATCTTTTCCGCAGCAACCACCATATCAGACATCACCATCACAAGCCAACACTTCTCGAATGGGCTATACTCCTCAGCAAGGATATTTTCCAACAGAATCACAACCAGCACAAGCTTTCTACTCTAATAAACTTCCACCAATCCAAGCACCGGTCTTTACTCCAAATGATACACCAGCTGATGTTCTAAACCATCTCACAGCCTACTTGTCAAAACTTGTTGCAACTAGAGGATTTCCACCAACAAATAATCATCTCCGCACCTCATCAAATCCTCGACAACAAGCCACTGTTCAAGATGGTCAAGTGACAGTGCAACCAATTCAGGGAAGGCAAAATTCATATGGACCTCCTACAAGGACTGGGAACAATCAAGCTGTGAATTCTCAAACTAGTGGAAATGGGAGTCCTATTGGTCCTAAAAAGGTTGTGACTTGCTACAATTGCCGAGGACAAGGTCATATGGCTAGGGAATGCACTCAGCCGAAAAGGAGGAGGGATGATGCATGGTTTCGTGAGAAGATGTATTTGGTTGATGCTCAGTCTAAGGGGAAGATTTTGGATTCAGAGGAGTTAGCATTTCTTGCAGACCCAGGGGCAGCAGATACCGAAGGCATTGCAGTCGTTTCTACTTCTAATGCAGCTTATTAAGCAAATGATCTTGAGGCATATGATTTGGATTGTGATGACATTCACTCTTCCCAAGCTGCTCTCGTTGCTAATCTCTCTCACTACGGTTCTGATGTCATCAGTGAGGTACCAACCACATCTAATAATAATGATGATAACCAACATCAAGTTAGGCATGAAAATGACAACCTCGAACAGCATTCGGGAACTAGTAACTCAAATGATGTGGTACCCAATCCTACATTTGAGTGAACCTCAACCAAATGCTATGACGTGTATGGAATCTTATGCTCAACATGATTTGGTCATGGTACCTAAACATATTATTGATCAAATGCATATGGCTCTCAGACAATCCGTAGATACGAATTCCACCCTAACTGCTGAGCTTGCGTTGCATAAAGAAAAGGTCAAAGCTTTTGAAATGGTCCCTCAAGAAGAGAAAATAACATGTTCTAAATTTGACCGATTTCGTTTTGAAAAGATTGAACACTTGAAAGAAATAGAATCATTAAAAGCTTATCTTTCCAATGAATTAAAAGAAAAAGAGTCGGTTGTCAATGATTTTCAGAAACTTAAAATGGATTTCGAAACTCTCGAGTCTAAAAAGGTTGAATCGGAAATTAATGCTACCAAACTTCTTAAATTTAAAGAACAACAGCTTTTAAAACAATACGCTTCCACAGAAAAGGTTCATCTTTTAACTAAATCATTTAAAGAACTCGAACTTAAGCGTCTTCAAGATTTACCACCTAATCCAGGTTACGCAAAACAAGCTCAGGAACATATTCCCGGTCTTTATGATATGACCATAATTGGCAAATCGAAAGAAGCACCTTTTGTTCGTAGTACTGAGGAGACACGGTCACTTGCGGATGAAACTCATTCTAAAATGATTTCAAAATTCCATACAATTGATTATGATCAACATAACAAAGATCAATTTTCGAAAAAGACACGCATTCGCTTACAAAAGGAATTAGCTGAATTGATAGTTCTTGTGCCCCAAAGTTTGTCAAATGAAAACCTTCCTAGTACGTCTCCTACACTTGTTAAAACGGATTTAACGAAGTTAATTCCACCGGTAAGTAAGGCGTCCGTTAACTTAAATGCGGTACACCAACACTTAGCCGATTTTGACAAGGTCATTTTGGAACGTACGACGGCTTCGGCCATAACGGAAGGTGAATGGAACTTTGAGCACACTAGAGCTGCGTTCCGAAATGAAATTGTTCCGTTTGTAGACAATGTTAAAGCTTGTCTTAGTAATCTTGATCAAGATTTGCTTTTGGAAATAGAAGAAGTTAGACGTGTTTTCAATGAAATGAATGATGCTTATGAAAACAGTTTACTTGAAATAGAACGGGTTTCTCGCCAAAATGATCAGCTTCTGAAGCAAGTGATGTCTCATGATATAGTCTCTGTCTGTGTGAATAAAAGTATTGATAATGATTCTATTGTGCATAATGTTGAATCTGTGGATAATGGGGTAGATAGTACATGTCACGAATCTGACGCTAAATTTTTAAAGCTTCAAGATACATATTCTTCGCTTTCAAAACGTTTTGATGAGATTCAAACACATTGTATTTCGCTTGAATGCAAGCAACAATTTATTCAAGAAATCTTTGAAACGTCATTCGAAGGTGTTAATATCGATGATGCAAACTTTGAAAAGAATTTTCGATTGAATTTACAATCAAAACAGCGTCAGCCAAGTGACAAAGTTGCTACATCTTTGCCGATAGAAATAGAGAAATCTAAGGAGCTTAACTGTGTGAACGTACTTGAGGCCGCTGAGAATTTTAAACTTGATCTAGATAATCGAGTTTCCAAGATTTTGTCCAAAGTTGATAACTTAAAACAGAAAAATACACGACTTTTCGACTCAGTAAAGCCCGCATGTGTTGATACCACTGCACAGAATCAATCATTGATTGAACAATTGAATCGAAAGTCGGTGGAAATATCTGATTTGAGGGAACAAATTTGTGATAAGAATCTAGTCTTGGCAGAGTTAAAGGAAACACTTCGTACTCTAAAAGGTAAGAATGTTGTGGATAACGCAGCCACTATCTCAGCATCGTCCTCTAGTGCAATCAAAAGGAACCTAATAGCCGTCACACCACTTAACAAGGGCCATAGAACTAAACCATCTCAAAATTTGGTCACTAAAGATAAGGCGGAATCAAAACCAGCTTCTAATATTCCCGTGTTACCTTCTACAGGAGTAAGCACCACTACTAAGGCTCAAAGATCTAAGCTTAAGAGAAACAAGAAGAATGATAGGATCTTGCCCCCATCTAGTAGTCAAGTGAACAAGAAAGTAGAAGCCCATCCTAGGAATGTTATTTCTGTTTTGAATAAAAAGAATCATGTAGCTAAACCTAAAGGCTCTGCGGTTGTGCAACATTCTAAACCTAGTGTGAATTCTAATTTGAAATGTTGGAATTGCAATGAATGTATGTTTTCTAGTCGCCATGATTCTTGCCTGATTGACCATGTGAATGAGATGTATGCCCCAAAAAATGGATTAGAATGGAAACCGACTGGAAAAGTGTTAACCCAAGTTGGTTGGATGGGCGCCCCACTGGTAGAACATTCACTATAGTAGGAAATACGTGCCCTTTGACTAGGATCACTCCCACTAAAGCGAAGAAAACGTGCCCTTTAACTAAGAGTACCAAGGCTACCAAAACACAAGCGTGTCCTTTAACTAGGAACACCAACACTATTGTAGGAACAAAGTGCCCTTTAACTAGGTCTACTCCCACTGTAGTGCCCGCGGATAATCCAAAACCTAAGAAAGTTGGAACTGTAAAACCTGTTGGTGCTAAAACTCACATTAGAAAACGCAGGAAATCTAAGGGTCACAAAAATGTTAGCAATTCTGATAATATTTTATCTGTATCTGCTAACACTCCGGAACCAATAGTTTCCAATGCATTGTCTACTGTTGTTGTTGAAAATAGGTGGACCAAATTGTTCTCTGGTATTTGGACTCTGGTTGCTCCAATCATATGACCGGAGATCGCTCTCAGCTCAGAAATTTCGTCAGCAAGTTTCTTGGTACGGTTCAATTTGGAAATGATCATATTGCAAAGATAATGGGTTATGGTGAATATCATATTGGGAATGTTATTATTTCAAGAGTGTATTATGTGGAAGGTCTCGGTCACAACTTATTTTCTGTGGGACAATTTTGTGATGCAAACATAGAAGTTGCTTTTCGAGAGCATACCTACTTCATTCGTAATTTGGAAGGGGTTGATTTATTGAAAGGTACTCGAGGGAATAATTTGTATACTTTGTCTCTACAAGACATGATGTCCGCTTCTCCCGTATGTCTTCTCTCCAAAGCATCGAAGACTAAGTCATGGTTATGGCATCGACGGTTATCTCATCTTAACTTTGACGCTATTAATCACTTGCGAAAAACGAACTTGTTCGTGGTCTTCCCAAACTATCATTTCACAAGGATCATTTGTGTTCCGCGTGTACAATGGGGAAAAGCACTAAGAAATCATACAAACCCAAGACGGAAGACACCAACCAAGAGAAACTTTATTTATTGCATATGGATCTTTGTGGGCCAATGCGTGTTGAAAGTCTTAGTGGCAAAAAGTACATCCTCGTCATTGTCGATGATTACTCTCGGTTTACATGGGTGAAATTTCTTAAAGCAAAAAATGAGGCACCTAAATTCATCATCGGATTTCTCAAGATGATTCAAGTGCGTCTCAACACTACTGTCTGACGCATTCGTACAGATAATGGAACCGAATTTGTGAATCAAATCTTACGTGATTATTATGAAGAAGTTGACATATCTCATGAAACATCCGTTGCACGCACTCCACAACAAAACGGTGTCGTTGAAAGGCGAAATCGCACACTTATGGAAGCTGCTCGAACGTGTTAATTTATGCAAAGGCTCCATTGTTTTTATGGGCAGAAGCAGTATCTACAGCAGTGTACACCCAAAACCGGTCACTAATTCGTAAACGCCATTGTAAAACAACTTATGAGCTTCTCCATGGAAAAGTACCAGATTTATTATATCTTCATGTATTTGGTTCTCTTTGCTATCCAAATAATGATGGTGACAATTTGGGAAAACTTCAACCAAAGGCTGATATTGGTATTTTCATTGGTTACGCCCCCACAAAGAAGGCATACCGAATCTACAACCGTAACTCTCGCAAGATCCTCGAAACTATGAATGTTTATTTTGATGAGCTGATAGCAATGGCTTCTAAGCAAAGCAGCTCTGAACCCGCACTTCATGAAATGGGACCCAGTAACATTAGTTCTGGTCTTGTCCCAAACAACCCTACTTCATCATCATTTACACCACCTTCTAGGACTGAATGGGATACGTTGTTTCAACCGTTCTTTGATGAATTATTTACTCCTCCAAGTATTGTTGCTCCAGAACCTGAGGTAATAGCTCCGGTAACCGAAGTTGTCGCTCCAGCAACCGTAGCACAATCAGATACGTCTGCACTTACAATTGGTCAAGATATACCATCAACGAGTAATTCTCAACCAACACCCGAACCAACTATCCATGTCATGCCTATTGATGATGAAGAGGATGATGATGATCACGATTTGGAATTCGCTCAAATACGTGAACTTCCATTCTTTGGTGTACCAATTCCCGACCCTAATCAAGCCGGGTCGTCCACCTCAGAGGAAGCTCCTTCTACAGTTTACTCCAATCCACGGATTCGTGAACATGATAGCAAGTGGACAAAGGATCATCCTATAGATTCTATTATTGGTGACCCTAATCGTCCGGTATCCACACGAAGTCAGTTACAAGAAAGTGCAATGTTTTGTTACTTTGATGCTTTTCTCACTGAAGTTGAACCTAAGACATGGCAACAAGCTTTTACTCAATCATGTTGGATAGAAGCTATGCAAGAAGAACTTAATGAATTTATACGTCTTGAAGTATGGGAACTTGTCCCATGCCCGGATCAAGTGCAGTTACTCACATTGAAATGGGTTTACAAGGTGAAACTCGACGAGTTAGGCGGAATTTTGAAGAACAAAGCTAGACTAGTAGCTCGTGGATACAAGCAATTATTAGGCATCGACTTTATGGAATCCTTTGCGCCTGTTGCCCGTTTGGAAGCTCTAAACGTTATGGAAGATAAGAGAGGATCACCTGAGCGAACTGACCGAAGGGACTTGACTTATCCGAACCGAACGATAGCGGCTTTTAAAGCTAAGAGCAACGTCGCCGCTTGATCGGCGGGGAGGAGCAAGAGCAACTCGAGATACAACTGCTTTTAGCAACAACTGCTTTTGAAAAAACAGCAGGTATAACAATTATATATCAACACATGTTATAATAAATAGCACAATGAGATATCAACAACTGCTATCATTATTATATAGCAACCCCTGCTTGAATTATAGCTCCGTAACACAAAACCCATACAACCGCCCAGTGTGCTTCTTTCACGACATGCTCTGGTCCCGGGTGTCTTCCAGTGGTCTTCTAGCGTTAGAAGAAGTCTTGTCCGTCCCGGACATCTGCAACGCTCTTCCCCGCCTTTTTTTATATGGGGTGAAGGAAAAGACTAACCCCTTCGGTCGCTCCCAGAAATATAGCCATCCCTGCCCCCTCACGTCAATCCCACGAGCTTCTTATCCATTCTCATTCAATCACGGAGGGGTAGCAAATCAAAATGAAAAACTCACATTGGGTTTAGGGATAATCAGGCTCGAACTGATGACTTCCACCTCGCTTATGCAGCCCATATGAATATGATCGTCTATCAGATGGATGTGAAGACGGAATTTCTTAATGGTGAACTCAAGGAAGAGGTCTATGTTCAACAACCGGATGGTTTTGTGAATCCTAATTATCCTAATCGTGTGTACAAGCTTAAGAAGGCTCTCTATGGGTTGAAGCAAGCTCCACGCGCATGGTATGATCTATTGTCACAATTCCTCATTACGCAAGGCTTCGCTAAAGGCAAGGTGGATCCCACGTTGTTCATTCAGAAACGAGGTAAAGATATGATTATGGTACAAATATATGTTGATGATATTATATTTGCAGCCTCGACCCAAACCTTATCGGATGAGTTTGGGACACTCATGTCTTCCAAGTTTAAGATGTCAATGATGGGCAAGGTATCATTCTTCTTAGGTCTTCAGATATCTCAGAGTCCCAGAGGCATCTTTATCAATCAATCCAAGTATGCCCTTGAATCGCTTAAGAAGTATAAGATGGAATCTTGCGACCCCGTGGATACTCCAATGGTGGAACGAACTAAGCTTGATGCAGATCCACATGGATTTGCCGTTGATCTGACACTTTATCGTGGAATGATCGGTACTCTTCTGTATATCACAGCTAGTCGACCTGATCTTCAGTTCGCCATATGTATGTGTGCTCGGTATCAAACTCGACCTACTGAGTTACACTTAGCTACTGTGAAACGGATGTTTCGATATCTTAAAGGAACCATTAATCGGGGACTTTGGTATTCGAAGGACTCTTCAATTTCACTTATGGCATAGGCAGATGCGGATCACGCGGGTTGTCAAGATACAAGGCGTAACACGAGTGGAACTTTGCAACTACTAGGAGATCGACTAATCAGTTGGGCATCGAAAAGGCAGAAAAGCGCTGCAATTTCAAGTACGGAAGCAGAATACATAGCTATGTCCGGTTGCTGTGCTCAAATTCTTTGGATGAGATCGCAATTAACCGACTATGGTCTATGTTTCAACAAAATTCCGATGTACTGTGACAACAAGAGTGCAATTGCCTTATGCTGCAACAATGTTCAATTCTCTCGGTCGAAGAACATTGACATTTGTTACCACTTCATTAAGGAGCAAGTGGAAAATGGAGTAATCGAGCTTTACTTTGTCCGATCTGAGTATCAACTGGCGGATATTTTCACGAAGGCTTTAGATCGCGCTCGAATTGAATTTTTGGCCGACAAGCTAGGAATGAGAACCTTCTCGCCTGAGACTCTAAAGGAACTAGCAGATGAAGCGAAATAATAGTCTTGGTAAAACTATTCTCCGTATCCTTGGTGATCATCTGTATATATTGTTTATATTTTTATCCACAAAAGCAAAATACAAAAATATAAAACCCTATAAAAACCATAAAATTTGAAAAATCTAGAAAAATCCAAAAATATTTTTACTTTATTTCTTAAAGGCATGTCTTTTGGTACGATAATATTTACGGCCTTATAAATGTTGATTAATATTGACACGGCGCCATAAATAGAGTTCGTACAAAAGTTGTAAATATTTCATAAAACATGCCTAAATGGCTTGTAGTTATTTCTGACTGCAACCCGATGTTCATATTAAATTCAAGTATTTCTTATGAAAGCTTTGGCTCACAAGGGGAATTAATTTTCTCGGGCAAGGTTTACTTTAAAACCTTGTAAGGGATCAGGTTTACTTTATAACTTGGTCTAACATAAATCAATGTACGTTTCAGTGCATTTATTTGTTAAAACAAGAGAAGTCTTGTTTTTATGAAGCTATCATCTCTACAACCATAGCAATCTACAATTGGTATCTACATACTCGACGATGCGACTACTCAACCAACGACTACAGCTCTTTCAATAGAATACGGGTCAACAATTGAGGGGGAGCACTTGTCAAGCATTCAGAATCTTCGATGCCGAACGTGCCTAGTTCACAAGTTGGTGTCAAGACAACAATACCAATCGTACATGTGGTGTCAAGAGATTACTTCAGACGTGACGAGGCGACCAACATATGCTGACAAGAACCATTTGATCTTATCATATGATGTTCTCATCTATCAGGTCCAACCTTGTCAATTCTTTTCTAATATGGTGAATATGTGATCATGTTACAAATCGGTATCATATATCATGCGTTTGATATCATGAAGATACAACGGACTTGCATTTTTCTTCCCAAAACCTTTGTTAAAACTTCATTAAATCAATTGATATTAAAAACATCGATTGGGTTAATATTTTAATATGGGGGAGAAAATATGATTTAATATAGGATATTATCACAAATGGTTTGACTTAATGTGCTGGCTCATCCCGATATATGCGAAATGTTTTCGAATATCGTGGCATATGTTAAGGGGGAGCAAAACGGATTTGCATATCAAAATGGATTTTCATGGTGACATATACTTACCCAAAACCTATTTATTTCATGACGATGAAGATTGTGGTGACATAAGGATGGTAGGATAGGTTAAAGTCCAATGATTCCTCTAGAACCGGAGGAATCTTCCCAAGGACATTCCATAGCTAGAAATAGTAGTCCTTAGGAAAGATGGAGAAAGATTGTGAACGTAGCTGAATGCCGACCAAGTACTTAAGTTAGCACTGGAACAATCACAACAAGGTGTTAGTTATGACGTATTGGTAAGCATTGAAAGGGTTGAAGAATGAAAAAGAATTGTAAAGATAAAGGGTGTAAAGAAAGAAGCCCTCCTTACAACTTTAGGCAGAAACCGGGTCAACACATATGCTATTGAGATCATATTTAACGATTCTCGATATTGAAGACAGACATCATGGACCCAGTGATGCAATGCACAACCCATCCCAGCTAACTCAGATATCTCTCAAAAGGTATTTGCTTTAATCACACGGAGACAACACATCATCTATTGATTTATTCACTCCGAATAAATTGGTATTGAAAAGGTGGCACTCCTCTCCAGCCTCCGATCACTAAAATCCAAAATGCACGATCGAGTCTAGAGCCATTTGAGATCATCAAATATCTCATCAGGACACACTTTCATATTTCCTTGCTTCTTCACATACTGTGAAAAGTAAGAAAGATCTTAAGAGTCCTACGCAAAATCTTCATGATCTTGCCTGAACATCCGAGTAATACGAAAGTATTTACAATGAAGATGGAAATCCTTCTTGAGCGAATATCAAAAAGCTCATGGTTGGTGACTTGTGCGATTCTTTATGAATCAAACTTGTGATAACTGGAAAGCAACAGCTGTTTAATTCTTAACTGGATTTAAACACGTTCCAGGCCTCTACGCAATATCTTAGTGATCTTGCCAGAACACTCAGAGTGATACCTTAGTGTTCACAGTGATAAGTGGAAATCCTTCTAGTGTTAAATTCAAACAGCACTTGGTAGGTAACTTGCAAGATTCTATACGAATCAAGCTCGTGACAACTGGAAAGCAACGATGGTGCGGTTCTTAATTGAATTTCACTTGTTCCAGGAACATGAATTGACGGCTTCAAATCATGCGGATATTATTATCCAAATGATTCACTCTTTATGTTCGCAGTCAGCTTTGGACGGTCGAATAAAGAGAACGGGTTTACCCGCGAAATCCTGTCAGGAAGTTACTTAATTGAAACTATCCGTCACGGGTAGGATATTTTATATCGTCCAACGGTCTTCACCGACCGGAGGTAAAAAGCTACCGAATTAGAATGAAATGTTCAAAGCCATTTTGTTCGTGTCTACTTATGTTGCGGCATTTGAAGACGGTGGCGTTGCGGAATCCAAGAAGAAGTCGTCCCCGCATGCTTATACTTTATGCACTTAATACCTCACCTAATTCAAGAAAGCCTAAAAGTTAAGTCTTCCGCTGTATCGAACTCTGAAGCTTTCAAGAATTACAAAGGTATAAGTATGTGGGACATGGCGTCACGAAGAGGCGAAGATCACAAGTGATGGATGCACGAGATCAAGGGAAGAGATTAACTCTCAAGATTGATATCAAAGATCACATCAGCATGTTCACCAGAAAAGAAAAAGAAAAAGAAAGACGAAGACTACGAGCTCAAGACAAGCATAGTATGCTAGGTTTATTTTATTATTGTAACTAGGGTAACACCCTTGTTTGGAGTGACCTCCCTTAGGGGGAGATTGTTAGAAATACGTTTTTACGTATTTAGGAAGATTCGGTCACTCCAACAATATACTAAGTAGTAGCTCGTAGTCTAGACATCTTTATTAAACAAACAAAGCCAAGCCTAGCCTACAACATGTGTAGGCCTGCCCAACATTGTAAGCCCAAGCCCATCACAAGGCTTGGGTATATAACCCTCTCCTTTGATGGAGAGGGTGTGTGTTCCTCATTTTTACACATAGTGAAAAAGTGTTTTTTCTTTCACTTTCTCTCTCTAAGTGTGTGTGTTCTTACCATCTCTCTATCTCTTTCTCTCTCTCTAAAACATAAGAAAGATTTACATATCCTACACAACATCATAGTTCAATTGGTGGGATAAAAAAGAAAAGGAACATCCAAGCCAATAAAAAATGATATAAAATGTCAAGGGGTTAAAATTTAGAATTTATGGAATCACCCATAATAAATTATAATTTTTAACCATGATCAACTCTTAAACAAATGTGTGAGAAAGAACTATTGGGATAGAGAACACACATAACATTCATATTACACAAATATGAAATAACACACAAGAAAATATTCATACACACAATATGAATATTTGAAACAAGAAAAATATGAAAATAAACCACAAAGCATAAGTTTACACTAAAAGTGATAATCTTCCAAGATGCTTAAGTTTAATTGACTCAAACAACTAAAGTACAACATGTGCTTTAGTTGGAAAAGAAAGATGACGATGCATCATTCGAAGTTTTGTCCCCGGGAACGAAAACTTTGAGAGGAGGTCGAGTGAGTTGGAACTCACGAAAATTTAGCTTGTCATAAATATGAGCAAGTTCAGTTTGCTGAAAACGACAACAATCATACGAGGAACCATGATGCAAGACAAAGTCATTAGATTAAGGTCTATCAAAATGAGACTTTGGAGAAGAAGGGTATGAAATGTTTTCACAATGCCTAGTGAGATTGGGGAAAGAAGATAGGTCATTGAGTTGAGGAGAGTTGAAAGGTTTGGGTGGTGGTGGAAGAATTTCCTTTTCTCAGGTAATTGGATTTATAGAGTAAGTCTCATTCCAATATTTAATCAGAGAGAAAGAAGAATTCTTGGAATGTTTTGGAGAAGAGGAATTACAACGATTCTTGTCCTTCTTGATCCAAACGGGTCGAACCGAGATTTTTGGTTTCTTTGAAAGCTTAGAAGAGGAAGCTTTAGGTTGAGAAGTTTGTGACAAGGATCTGTCAAGGTTAGGAATGCAAGAGTTAGGCATTATGAGGGATGAAGAAAAGAACTCCCAAATGAAAAGAATTTAAAGAAAATAAACAATGCAAATATTTGAAATGAAACCAAAGGTTTTAGTAAATGTTTAGCCAAATAGGGTAAACAAGGAATCTTAACCAAGACAGTTGTCAAAGAAAAAAGATCAAATAGAAGCCATAAACGGCTTTCCTGTACGCGGTTCCATAAAGGAGCCTACAGTTCCATATCAATATGGAACCGCCTGGGGGCTAAGGAGCCGCATCCAGGGGACATGAAAACTTGATTTTCAAAAGTTTTGGAGAAAGATAAGACTTTTTCAAAGAATTTCAAATCTTGGATTTTTACCTCTTTTAGCATTAGATTATGCTAGGGTTGCACAAAAGCAACACATTCACAAAGAATGTCTTGACAAAGGGTGACAAAATATTTAGGTAACATTTTAATCCAATTTTAAGTCAAGTTTTTAGAGGTTGTGATAGATTTAGGTTCAATTTTAAACAAATTGAAGTTGATTAATGTGACCACTTAGGTTGAAACACATAAAACTAAATCCATTTATCAAATTCATGCAAAGTACACAAGGAAATGAGAGTGTTGGGAATAAAATATAGCCAAGATGTTCAGACGCTGACAAGAGGAAGTTGGATGTTGATAGGAACAATTCAAGCGTTGTCAAGTCAAGCGTTGACAAGAAGAAGTCAAGCGTTGATAAGAAGAAGTCAAACACTGATGGAAGACTTAGTTTACACGGTTTATGTTTATAGTAAAGATATGTTCTATGACGTATTTTCTATGTTTATCTTTACCATAATTAGCTCATAGGTAAACTCTTGTACAAGGCTCCTTGTGCTATAAAAGGAGGCCTTTAGGTTTAGTTTCAATATATGTATTCGACTTTCATTGTACTCAAGTTTGCTTTATCAATTGAAGTGAAAGTTTGGTTTTTCTGTTTGTGTGTTCTTGTTCTAAGTATTAATTCCGCATAATACCTAGAATGTGTCATACACAACAAAGTTTCTCTACGTGTTATACTTGATCTAATCTCGTTAACACAAAGCTAAATCGATCTAAGTTTGGGATCAACAAGTGGTAACAGAGCTTGTTGAGGAACTTTGATCTTTAGAACACAAAACCCTAAAAACCCTAAATTGCCCGAAACCCTAATTTTCATACAACATGTATACCCCAACACTAAACTCTTCCTCCTCATCCTCCTCAAACCATAACCTAAGAATTCCCATGCTAGACCCTGAAAACTTTGTATGGAAGTTCAACCTTGAGCAATATCTTCAAATTCATGACTACACTCTTTGGGAGATCATTGAATATGGAAATTCCTTTGATAAGGCTGCCAAGATTCAAGCTGTTATAGAGTTGAGATCTGCTGCTGCTAATGCATCTAAAGAAGATAAAAAGGAACAACCAGGTGATGGAAGAGCTGTCTCAGTTGACGACATAGCATTGAGAAGGAATGACATGAAGTCACTCAACATTCTCAAACTCTCATTGGGGAATGAAAACCAACACAAGTATAGGGGTTTTGATTCAGCAAAAGAGCTTTAGGAAGCCATCCAAGTCAGTTATGGTGGCAATGATGAAACTGCTTCAGAGAAGAAGAAGCAACTCCTGCATGACTTTGTTGTGTTCAAAGCTCTTCCAAATGAAAAATTGAGTAGAGTGAGAAGCAGATTACTTGATATCACAAGTAAGTTGTCCTTTATGGGAACTGTGTACAATGATGCTGATATCATTACCACTTTTCTCAAAAGTCTTGGTGATGCATGGAAGATTGAAGCGAGGTCCATTCTTGCTACTAATGCTCACAAAAATTCCAAGTTTGATGACGTCTACAATAAACTAAAGCTTGTAGAGAGTGAAACACTTTTAAACCAAGGAAGTACATCAACCAGTGTAAATATGGTCTTCTTCTCTCATAGTGAAGGTCCATCCGCTCAAAGGGAGACATATGTGCACCCCGTTACTGGATCACCTTGTGTCAACGCTGGATCAAGCTTTGTCAACGTCTCACCTTCAGACGCTGACACATACAATAATGACTCACCAAAAATCAAACCTGCTGGTATTGATCTTGATACAGTGTGTGATACATTGCTTCATTGCCCAATGGTTTTGTGATTACTTATGAGGACCTTGAGCAAATCAGTGATGAAGACTTGGAAGAAATGGACATAAAGTGGAACATGGCACTTGCAAGCATTAGGGCCAACAGATGGAACATAAGATTTAGAAAGAAAATGACCTTCAATGCCAAAGACACTGATGGATTTGATAAATCCAAGTTTGAGTGTTACAATTGTCATAGGATGGGCCACTTCATGAGGGAATGCAGATCACCAATAGGATCTGATGCTGGCAAACCTTCAAGCCAAATTGTCAAAGCTGAGGAAACAAAAGCTATGGTGGCAATGCAAGAGATTGATGGAATTGGTTGGAACTGGAGCTTCTTGATCAAGGATGTGAATGAGGACAAAGCCTTGGTTAATGAAAAGGAAGAAAAAGAGCATGTTCAATATGCTCTCATGGCACATTCTTCATCTTCATCAGACAACGAGGTATATGGTGATGCATTTTGTAGTAAAGGTTGTCGTTTGAACACTGAAAAGCTTAACAATGAAAACGTAAAGTTAAAATCAGACTTAGTTGCTGTTAAATGCAAGTTATCTAACTATCAACTTGCACTTATTCAAACTGAAAAGATTGTGTCTGAATATATAAGAAAATGGAGGCTGGCCTTAAGAATCAAATCAATGTGTTAAAACATGACCTCAATACTAGTGTAAGCGTTAGGGGCATCTTGGAGAGATCCAATGATGTTATACAAGCTAAGTTAGATGAGGCCATTAAAAACAAAGACAATGTAGGTCTTAGAATTCAGGAATTTGAAAAAGCCTCCCAAACCCTAGAAAAATGTGTAAGTGAACAAAGAGATTCTAGGGACATGACAGGGATTGGGATGAAGGAGTACACTGATGTTCCACCACCTGTTGGGAACTTCCATGGTGTCCTTAGAAAGGATTTGTCTTGGACTGGTATACCAGAACTCCAAGAAAAGGAATTTATTCCTCCACCAAGGGTTGTTGCTCCAGTAGAAGAACATAAGCAAAGTGTTGTTGACATAAACCAATGGAAGAAAACCAACTCTGCTGAGTTTGTTAAAGGAGGTATGCTCAGTGACAGCCCAAATGTAACAACACCCATAAAAATAACCAATCCCACTACTGGAAAGGCTGTTGAACTTGGCTCAAACATTGATAGAAAACCTAGTGTTAAATATGCAGAAATGTATAGAAAAACTAGGTCACCAAAAAGTCAAGTTAGTGATAATGGAACAGGCTTTTTCTCATCTAGACCTAGAAATACGTCTAGAAAAGCTTGTTATACGTGTGGTAGCTTTTCACATTTGGCCTATAAGTGTGTCAACGTCTCAAATGCTAACGTCGACAGAAAGTCAACCATGTTCAAACTCAAACCTGCTGTCCAACAAAGTCTACAAGTCATTAGACTTGCCCCATTCTTTACTAGAGAGTCTAATACTTATGGACAAAGACCTTTTCAAAAGACCAATACATGGTCTAACAGACAATGGATTCCTATAGCAAACCCTAGATTCGGCGCTGACAGGAGTAATTTCAGTGCTGACAAGTACAAATCAAACGCTGACAGGAATAGTTTTAATGCTGTTAGACCAAACAGGTATTTGCAACCAAAGGGAAAAGGGGTCTAGAGCTTCTTCTAGCTTAACTTGGAGACCCAAACAAGACCAAAACAGCAACTTGGAAGGGATGTCTATGACCTGTAACATATTTAACTATATTTCAAAGGTCATCACAAAACCAATTGGGGTTAACTGGGCATTTCACCCCAAAAGGGATGAAAATGGGGTTGTTATAAGAACTAAGTATGTTCTTGTTGAATCCAAGTCTTCTAAGGCTTGGGTTCCCAAAGAAAACTAATTTGTTTTCTTTATGTGCAGGGCATTCAAAAGCAGGTCAATGATCATGGATATTGGGACAGTGGATGCTCTAGGCACATGACGGGGAAGGAAGACTATTTGACAAACTTTACCCCCATTAGAAATGGTGACAAAGTGTATTTTGGAGGTGGATATGGAACTATCACTGGCAAAGGCACTCTTATCACCAACAACTTGCATTTTGAGAACGTGTTTCTGGTAAAAGAACTTGATTACAATTTGTTTAGTGTGTCACAAGTGTGTGACAACAAGAATAAGGTTCTTTTCACTGATACTGAATGCCTTGTGTTGAGCAAAGATTTTAAGATACCTGATGAGAAATTCATTGAGTATAGAACACCTAGACATAAGGACATTTATAATGTGAATCTTAATGGAATTAGGATGAATAATAATCTGTCATGTCTATATGCTAAGGCTTTAGTTGATGAAAGTAATCTTTGGCACAGAAGGTTAGGGCACATAAACTTTAAGAACGTAAACAGACTTGTGAGACATGGTCTAGTTGATGGTTTGCCTGAAAAGTCTTTCCATAATGATCATTTCTTTGCATGCCTTAAAGGCAAACAGCACAAGGTCTCATTTAAGTCTAAACTTGTGCACTCTAGTACTCAACCTCTTCATTTGCTGCATATGGATTTGTTTGGGCCAACTAACATAGAAAGTTTGAATGGAAAATCCATTTGTTTTGTCATAACTGATGATTTTTCTAGATTTACTTGGACATTCTTTTTGGCCTTAGAAACTGATACTGCTACTGTTTTAATCAACTTTATTACTCAAATTGAAAAGAAAATAGGGAAAGAGGTTAAGATACTTAGAAGTGACAATGGTGGTGAGTTTAGAAACAAATTGTTAGATGAATTTTGTATCAAGAAAGGGATTACTAGGCAGTTTAGTGTGGCCAGAACTCCACAACAAAATGGAGTAGCTGAAAGGAAGAATAGAACCCTCATAGAAGCTGCTAGGACAATGTTGGCTGATGCTCACTTTCCCATTGCATTTTGGGATGAGGCTGTGAATACAGCCTGTTATGTACAGAATAGAGCATTGATCAACAAAATTCACAACAAGACACCTTATGAGATATTTTGGAATAGGAGATCCAATATTGGATTTCTTAAACCCTTTGTCATGTAGTTGTTTTAGACACTAGTGATGCCTTAGGAAAATTTAGTGCTAAAGGTGATGAAGGCTATCTTATGGGTTATTCAGTGCAGAGTAAAGGATATAGGGTTTACATTAAGAAAGAAAAACGTATACTTGAAAAGGTACATGTTAGGTTTTTAGAAAGTAAACCCAGTGATCCTGAGAGTGGACCAAATTGGTTCTTTGATTTGGAACCATTGTTCAGAACCTTGAATTATATGCCTGTTACTAATCCAGACATTGTGAAAGCCAATTCACATGTTGTGGAAGAACCAGTTGTTGAACTTGCAGGTATACAGGTTGATGTAGAAGTTGAATTACAAGCAGACAAATCAGATCCAATACTTGAGTATGTTACTATTCCTATTTGGACAGATGGATTTGTTGCTGCTGCTGCTGCTGGAAAGGGGAAAGAAAAAGCAGGTCCATAAGAGAGGCCTATTGATGAAAACATGCATGAATCTTCAAGCGTTGACAATGGTGAACCAAACGCTGACAAAGGGAAATCTGACGCTGACAAGACAAATTCTAGCGTTGTTGACTCAAACGATGACAGACCTATTTCAGGCGTTGATGACCCATTTGTCCATTTATTCTGTTCCATTGTTTTTCAACAAGGTGAACCTGCTGCTATACTTACTGAGGTTCACTCAAGTGATGAAGGAAGAGAAACTAAAGATGATATTAACAACTTGGAGTCTGACATTGAAGACAACATCATAATTGAAGGAGGAATACTTACATCAACTATCAAGAATCATCCTCATTCTCAAATTATTGGTGATGTGATGTCTCCTGTTCAAACAAGAAGATCTCATCAGACTCAAAGTGGTTTTATTGCTAATATCCACAAGAAGCTTGATACCCCTCTTGTTCAAGCATGTTTGTTTGCTTGTTTTCTGTCACAACAGGAACCCAAGAATATATTTGCTGCTCTTATAGAACCAAGTTGGGTGGAAGCAATGCAGGATGAGCTTCACCAATTTGTTATTCAAGATGTTTGGGAGTTAGTTGATTGTCCTAAATATGTCAGACCTATTGGGACAAGATGGGTTCTTAGAAACAAAAAGGATGAAAGAGGTATTGTTGTAAAAAACAAGGCACGTTTAGTTGCTCAATGCTATACACAAGAGGAAGGCATAGACTATGAAAAAGTATTTGCCCCTGTTGCAAGAATTGAAGCAATAAGAATCTTTCTGGCCTATGCTTCCTGTTTGGGATTTAAAGTTTATCAAATGGATGTGAAGAGTGATTTTCTTTATGGCACAATTATAGAGGAGGTGTATGTAATGCAGCCTCCTGGTTTTGAAGACCCTGAACATCCAGACAAAGTGTATAGAGTAAAGAAAGCAATGTATGGACTTCATCAAGCTCCAAGAGCGTGGTATGGCACATTGTCCACATATCTGGTGGAAAATTGATTCAAAAGGGGCACCATAGATCAGACTTTGTTTACCAAGAAGGTTGGTAAAGACTTTTTGCTTGTTCAGGTCTATGTGGATGATATCATCTTTGACTCTACTAATCCAAAGATGAGTGAAGATTTTTCCAAGCTCATGACAAACAAATTCAAGATGAGTGCTATGGGTGAGATGAACTTTTTTTAGGGTTACAAGTTCAGCAAAAAGAAGATGGTATATTTATCTCTCAAGACAAGTATGTTGCTGAGATCTTGAAGAAGTTTGGCTTTTCTCCTACTGATAGATAGGCTAGCACACCTATGGATAGGGAACACCCTCGGGGAAAAGTAGGAGCTGGAAAAGATGTGGATGTCAGGCACTATAGATCAATGATTGGCTCATTGATGTATCTCACAGCTTCTAGACCTGACATTATGTTTGATGTGTGTACATGTGCACGCCATCGGGTAACTCCCAAAGAATGTCATCTTCATGCAGTTAAGAGAATTTTTAGATACCTTAGGTACTATCCCTCATTGGGATTATGGTATCCAAAGGATTCTCCTATAGAGCTTACTGGTTATTCAGATAGTGATTATGGAGGTGACACATTTGATAGAAAATCCACAACTGGTGGATGCCAATTTCTTGGGAGTAGATTAATATCTTGGCAATGCAAGAAACAAACAGTGGTGGCTAACTCTACAACTGAAGTAGAATATGTAGCTGCAGCTGCTTGTTGTGGACAAGTATTATGGATTCAGAACCAACTGTTGGATTATGGGTACAATTTTATGCATACCAAGATTTTTGTAGACAATAACAGTGCTCTTTGCATTATTAAAAATCTTGTACATCATTCTAAAACAAAACACATAGAAATTAGACATCATTTCATAAGAGATTGTTTTGAAAAAGGTTTAATACATCCTGATAAAGTGGATACAGAGGAAAATGTGGCAGATTTGTTAACTAAACCTTTTGATATTGGGAGGTTTTAGTACTTGGTAACAAGTATTGGGATGACCAATCTTTCTTAATATGTGTTTTTGAATCTTTTGTAAAAGTATGTACAAGATGGGCATTGTTATTGGTCGTTGTATCAAATTAGGTTTCCACTTTATTTGTCTAACACTGTCAAAGGATATTTTAACGCTGTCATGTGTTAAATTGTCGTTGATAGCAACATGTTAGTTTTTGTGGTTTTCACCTAATTATGCAGGCATTATGAGCATTGTACAAATGGATACAAAGTTGCTCATGGATCCTTGGAGCTTACTAGGAATGTGTTCAGGTTTATGGATGATGGTTGTAATATTTATATTCCTATCTTGACATTAATTTTTATTACATTACTTATGATTAGCAACTTATGTATCATTGTTTAAGTGGAGGTTTAGGACACCTTTAGGACTCTTTGGGTATTCTTATAATACTCTCATTACAATTCTAGATTGTATCCACTGGTGAGTACGGGTTAGTTTACTAAATCGTGAGGCACTGTAGCATGCAAAGTTGATAGCTTTGCACGCTGCCAAGACTTTTTGACCTAGAATTGGGTATGGTCGGTTGGGAGACTTGGGTAATATTATTTTTGGGTTTACCTGGGAGTTACAAAGGATTTTATAAGAACTTCATGGTTAAGAACTTTGGTTAGCAAGAGACACTAGAGGACGATTATGTCTATCTTGTTCTTAAACAAGTGTGCATGATTGCACAGTGCTTGCCGCCCTATAGTAATTTTCAGCCTATAGGTTATCTTCATTAGGATAAATTACTTTGATAAGGCCCTTTTTCTTTTATATTATTATTATTTTTGGACGCTGACAATTTTCTATCCATCCGTTGTTAAGGCAAATTTAAATGCTGACATGGCCGAATCCAACGCTAACAAGAATATAGCCGTTAGGCATTGATAAGTTCTTTTTGACTGTTGATATGCATTGGGTCTCACCCAGTTGTTATTTTTTACAAAAATTTGGGCCGTAATTTTAGGAGTTGATAACTATTAATTAATGCATGAGATAAGTTATACTTTTTCAAGATTTTCATGATTATATTTTTGAACGTAACTGCCTTATGTTTTGACCAATCATAGACTTGCATCCCTCCTATATATTTGGCTTTTTCTTTTGCAAACTTACTAACTGCTTATTCTTGTCTAACAACTTTTTTCTCAACCTTCATCTTTCATAAACATCAATCACAGCTTTTTACATCTATGGCTCCTAAGTTTAAACCAAGTGATTTGGAATTGGGTTTGTCATACTTCAATGTTTAAGTCCCAAGTGTACTGCACATAATGAAATCAATCGTTCAATTGGGAGTGCCATTGTGTGTATTGCTACTGGGCGAAAATATAATTTTTCAAAAATGATTTTTGATGGCATGTGTCACAATAAGGGTAGCAAGATGACTCTTGCTTATCCAAGGTTTTACAAATGGTTTTTGATGAACAAAGATATTGCAATAGGGCTCATAACATTTTTTATACGATCTCTATTCAAAAGAAAGCTATTTTTGGAAAGATGAATTCACCAAACCCAAGAGACTTGCCACTCACCCAAGCCATGCTTGTTATTCTTGCAGTAGCACAACCACAACCCCAACCAGATCCTATCCCTGCTTGTGACAACCCTGGTTTTGAGGTTCGTCACTTAGTTTTATTTTGTGCTAGTTGCGTGTCTTTACGTGTTTATGTGCTTATTGGTGTGTATAGATTGTGGTTTGGATATCGTTTCCGATACGGGGTACCTTGTGAATGAAACGATGTGTGATGATTTCATGTTCATGAGTTCACATGGTAGTGACCATGAAGTGAGATGGTGTTATTTAGTGGTTCTAAGTATACGTATATGTATTATAGAAAATCGTATTTTTACGATTTACGGTTTAGCATTTAGAGGTCGCGGATGAGGTAATTAGTCATATGAATATTTTTCGGGATGGTTTTAAGTCATTTAGGACTTAGTTATAAAGTTTATTTCAAAATTTGAGATTTTTTTTAAAAGTGTATATTTTACGTCTTTTACGGTAAAACGCGTAAATTTGACTAGTTTTACGGTTTTGTGGTTTTGGAAGCTTTAGGAGCTGAAATAAATTAAGGAAAATTAAAGTAATATTAATAACATAATATTAAATAATAAAAATAAAAAAACGAATTTAGGGGTGTTTGGGTCGGTTTAGACGCACCAAAGAAGAAAGAAAGAAGGGAAAAGCCCAAAACAGGCCCAATGGACTTGTAATGGGATTAGGGGGCCTTTAGGACTTAACCAAACCCAACTCATAACTATAATAATCAGGTTTTTAACCTCCATAACATCTTCTATCCGAAATTCATCAATGGTGGCCAATTAGGGTTCTTCAAAAATTAGGTTTTCTTCATCTTCTATTAATTCAAAGGTAAAACCTTCATAACCCTTTTTAATTTAATTGTTCTATGTTTTTATAATCATTCTTATGATGGAATTAGGGTTAGGGTTCATATAAAATCAGTAAATTAATGATGTGATAATCATAATATGATGATCATATAAATTAGGGCTTGTAATTAGAGGGATTAGGGTTAATTAATGAGGTTGATTTTGTTAAACCCGTTTTTAAAAAACTGGGCAGATTTTGTGTCAATTGTTTTGATCATATCGGGAGTTCTATAAACTCTTATTTTACGATCCAAGTACCCCTGGAAATATACTTGAAGTGTCTTTCTAATGCAAGAAACGAGAACTAAATTGGAGGTCAGAAAGTGGGTCAAAAACAGGTTACAACAGTCGGAGGTCAAAACAGTTTTGAATTGAGCCTGTTTTCTTTTTAAGTTTTGGGTTGTTTGGGGTACTTAGGGTTGCATTGGGATCTTCTCACGAATGTGAGAGATGGTTTATATATTGTAGTAAGTATCTGCACTTGGGCTAAGGTTTTGGTTTAGGGTAAGACCCCTTAATGGTAACAAACTTTTAGTACGTTTAAAATCAGGAAATCTGGAATGACAAAAGTAGATATATGTATATCGGGGCCTTAACAGTAGCTTTAAGGTTAGGGCAAGTGGGAGGTGTTAGCCAACATATGTAAGGGTATGAATATTCCTTTTACAGAAACCATGGGTATGCTTAAGTGGATGCTTGACGTAAAGTTTTGAGACCTAAAAAACTGGGACTGTTTTACGTAAAATATTAACGGGTTAGTTATTAAACTTAACCAAGTTAAGGACTTGTTAAGGAAGGGTAATGGGGTGATTAGAGCTTATCAATGAGGTAAATATGTGGGAATAGGCTAGATGTCTATCATAGGTTAATGAGCCATCTTAGTGATTGGTTCGTGTATTGATTGCGTGTTTTGGTTTGTTAGTTTGTTGCTAGTGCAAGGACTCGTGAAGGAGCTATCAGGTGAGTTTCATAGTCCCATGTTTACTATTGTTTTTGACTTCCAGATGGGATGGAAGAGACACTGTGTTGAATTATTTTCTAAATTAATGCTGTGAATGTTTTAAGGTTTGAGATAGACTTATGTGTACATTTATGTGATTAACTACTATGTGATTCTTGTTTGTGTGTGACCTGGATTGGAAAGGTACATAGGTGTATGGCCGCCTATGGGACATATGGTGAATGATAAGGCGTGATGCCTTGGAAATTGTGATTGTTGGTAAGGCGTGATGCCTTGGAAATTGTGATTGTTGGTAAGGCGTGATGCCTTGGAAATTGTAATTGATAGTAAGGCGTGATGCCTTGGAAATTGTGATTGTTGGTAAGGCGTGATGCCTTGGAAATTGTGATTGTTGGTAAGGCGTGATGCCTTGGAATTGTAATGATTAATTGAACTTGAATGCTAGTTGTTAGTACATGATTGTAGCGCATAGTCCATATGTTTATTGGTTTATGGTATTCACAGCTTATGACTTGTCTTGTGTTGGAGTCTAAACCTATGACTCTCACCAACTTTATGTTGACGTGTTTTAGTGTCTCTTTCAGGTGATACTATGGTTAAGCATGAGAACATAAGTGGCTAGGATTGGAGAAGCTTAGGAATGCATATAGAATGAAAATCCTCGTTTCCTTCTTAGTTTACCTTATGTTTTTTTTTATAAGTGATGCATGTTGGCACCTATATGTT
The DNA here is from genome assembly GCA_025667525.1 of Glebionis coronaria. Classification (NCBI taxonomy): domain Eukaryota; kingdom Viridiplantae; phylum Streptophyta; class Magnoliopsida; order Asterales; family Asteraceae; genus Glebionis; species Glebionis coronaria. The sequence goes on from CM046878.1 coordinate 411,519,648, forward strand.
TGATATGTTTGTGTTATTTATTTGTCTCGGGTAAATGGTAGTGCTGTTACCTATTTACCTAGACTCCTGCATGTTGAGATATTGTCATGACATTTGTGTCGCTATTTATGACATTTCTTATTTCATTTAGTTATCTCTATAGACACGCCATGTTGTGATGATATCCATACGTCGCACCCCATATTCCGCCATGGTGGGGTGTGACAGAATGGTATCAGAGCCAATGGTTATAGAGACTTAGGTTGCCTAGTCGCGTAGCCTAGTCTATAGCTTAAGGGTCCCTGCATATAGGCGTCATAGGAGTATGTGTGCATTTTATTATAATTGATGTGTTTGAATGTTATTTATTGTGATGTTTTGACTAGTATGAATTGAACCATAGTAAGTTCATACTTAGCCACATGTTATTTTCTTTTTGGGGTTGTGACTAGTGCGGGTTGAACCATAATCGTCCACACTAGTCATTGTCGTATTTTGCTTAAATTGTACATTATAGTACATAATTTGGTACATGGTAGTTCTATCTTTTGTTGGGTTATTTTATGTACCTAAGGTATAGTATTTTTTTCGTTTGATGTTTAAGTCATGTTCCCTAAGAATCGTGTGGTGGTTCGAGTTACTAGGAGTACATGGGTAGGAAGGATATTTAAGCCGTTTCCACTCTTATGGGCGACATGACTTATAACTGATTATGTCTTCGTTTTGGATTTAGTCTAGGCTGTTTTAGCTAGACTATGGATTTCTGTATTCCAAGAGTTCTATTATGTTATTTTTATAGATGGAGTTTTGGATCTTATTGGTTATGTGGTTATGAGCTTATGTGAGTAGATGGATTTATGTGTTATATGTTGTATTCATTCTTATAAGTGTCATCATAGGAGGGAGTGCATTCGGGAAAGGGTAATTGGATAAGTATGGTGGCCAACATAGTTATACAAGTACCACAACTTCAATGGGTTCCCAAGTATGGTTGCATGAAAGAGGGTTAGTACATGCTTGTATATGATGAGATGTAGAATTTGGGTATACGTATTATATATGAGTTTATGTAATGGCTACCTACGATATGGCTATTGTTCTTTTTGTGTTATATGTTTTGGGTTATAGTTGTGTTGTGTGATTTTGGGGTCACACGATATGGTTTGGTTTTGGAGGTGGGCTTTATGCCTTGTTGTGGCACGGTGAGATGGTGATTAATCGTATGGAAAAACGAGCGTATAAAGCGATTGATTGACTTACGTGTATGATAACGAGTATGTTTGGGGGATTCAATAGGTATACATATGCGGATGTATATATACTACTATGTGTTAAGTTATGGTATATGGTCGTTCACTAGTTATTATAACTTGAACGTACCTTGTGTTTGTTCGTGTTTTATGGTGCTGGAGTTTGGTGGAGTTTCAACGACGTTTTGAATCTTTTGAACTGTGTCTTGTAGCGTATTCTTTGAGTTTCGTATTTCACGTGTACGTTTTAAAACGGTGTTCTTGGTTTTAAGTCTATTGAAATAACCTGGGATTTCTTTTGAGATAATGAAATCTTTTGTGTTGAGTCTTACATTTCTTTTTGTTGGTATATGGAAAAAGGGGACTTGAAAATCTTGTATAGGGTTAGATAGTTGGTCGTATTCGGTAAAATAAGGGTAAGGTGTTGGGGTCGTGTTTGAAACAAGATGTAACATAAGATTTCTTTTTAGTCAACACTTATTTATTTCAAATTCTAAAAGACTTTCTTTAAAACAAAGCGAAGTAAAATTTCTTTCTACTTACATAGTTTATATAATTGGGTTTAACCGATTCACGTCATTTATAATTATTAATTCAAGGTTAAATTGAGTTTATGAAGATTTCACATACAAATTTTATCTTTCATTAATATAAAACTGTTTCGGTCATAACTTGCTCGTTTTTAGAGCTTTTTGAGTGATTCAAAAGCCAAAAATTATGTAATCGGAACGTACTTTTCAAATATTCAGAAAGTATAGTCATGGGAGGTCAGTGGACCGGTCGGAATTGTTGTACAAGTGTCGGGTTCAAGGTTGAGTTTTGAATAGTAGTTTATTTTTATTTGGGGTGCACGGGATACCTAGTCCTTGGGTTGAGTTTTGAGATCTCCTAGAAGGTTGTTTGTAGATGGTTTGAGTCACATAGATGTGGGGAGGTAAAAAAATAATAATAATAATAAATAAGAGTATATTCTTTTGTAAAGGTCGGTCTTTTGCACGGTTTAAATAATATGTTGCGGGGCGTAATATGTTTCGGTTGCCATTGGGTGTTTCTTGGATTATTTTTCGTTGTCATTGGTCATTTTGAATTGATACATGTTCTGGGTTTGAGTTTTCTTTTGAGTCTCGGGGTTTTTGACTTGTTTTAATTGGTGCACGTGAAATGTCGTTAGTTATCCGTTGGTTTGATTCATTGATCGTATCTGATGCATTCAGGATGTAGTTTTGGTTTCGTATTGTTCGGGAGCGTTGAGGTAGTCGTATGAAAGACTTGGTCGTGCCTACACGCTTAAGTAGGTGACCGTGAGAGAACGGTCGGAATACTCTTAGTGGGGAGGAAAGAAGTTCGTAGACGAACTAGTGTGGTCATGAGGTCTCTTAGGAGTACCAAGGAGATGAATAGAGATTTGTGGGATATTAGCACAAGTAACGCGCCATAGAGAGTGTTGGAAGGGGAAGTAATACCTCAAAGGTATTTATGATTGTTCGTAGGGCATGTAAGTTTTCCGAAAATTTCCTGAAATTTAGTAGGTTTGCCTATTACTGTGAGGTAGAACCATAAATGGAGCAAGTAGGAGAAGTGAGAGGAGTTGTAGTTAGTGCCCTTCTAAGGCAAATCGTTGATGGAGTGATTTAAAAACAAGAGCTATTAGAGATTGCAAGGAATGCCGGATAAAAGTTGAGTTGCTTAGTAGCAGATTGGATGTGGAAAGAGGTTGAGTGGTCTGATGAGAGGAAGTACCGGTATTTTAAGATGCGTGTAGAATTTTGCAAGTAGAACGAGGTAGGAATTTATTCGTATTGCCGCTAAGAGAGGGTGCAAGGAGAACATAGTTGAAACTGCTAAGGATGTTGTATGAACGCTTTGGGTTTACGTTTATGTATTTGGCTTCACCAAAGCACTAGCGGTTTTCATGGTGTCAATGAACCAAGTGTGCATGAACGTGTATAAACGAGTTGTCATCAGGAGCGTCGACGACATCTTGAACTACTCAAATCTGAGAAGGAGAGTGAGGCGAATTATGTGTTGGTTTTGGAGTGGAGTTATACGTGAGATTTTTGAGTGTGAGTTTTTAGCATTAAGTTTACCATGATGAGTAGTTAGAGATGATGGCGTATCATGGAACCAGCAAGGGGCGAAGTGAAGAAGGATGAGGAAGCGTTTTGGAGGCTGAAGAGGTGGATTGGATAATGAGCCGATCTTGGCATTATCGGAAGGACCGGATGAATTCGCGAAGCATGACGATACGTGGAGCAAGGATTTGGACGCGTACGAGGACGACAAAGAAAGGTGATCGCTTATACGTTGCAGGAACTGAAGATTTGGAAGAACTAGATGGACTTAGTTAGTGGGGCTGGATTGTTATATCTGCCTAGAATGCTAGAGGCATTTGGTGTACGAGACGTGGAGAATGATCTATACGGATCATGAACGTCTCCAACACATATTCAATCATCTTGATTGAACTTTTGGCAAAGGTGATGGGTGGAGTTAAGTGATGAAAGAAAATTGCAAGGCCAAGTACCATCTGGGAAAGGCAAGTATGGTTGATGAGACATGGAATAAGAAGAATAAAGTGAAGCAAAGACGAACTGGAACAATATGGATGACGTATTAGGGTGATTTGGATGAAGGGTGTAGGTTGCACGAGTTGAGTTGTCTAAAGCGGAGAACGCGCCAACCTGTAAGTTGCGTGGCTTGGATAATCATATGTAGAAAAAGAGGAAACCACTAGAGTTAGTGACAAAGTTATGTAGGGAGTTTCACCCATAGTAACGGGTGGTATGTTTTGGTAAAATGGAAGAGTTGATGTAGAGTTTTGTAGGTCCATTTATGATTTTTAGAAAGATCGGACCATTAGCTTATGAGCATATAATTTCCTGGGGGAAATGACTTGTATACATGATACATTTCATGTATTGAGATTGGTAAAGGTTATTTGAGAATGCATTTTGCATGTACGGTTATTCGGGACTTGTGTTAATGAGAGTTTTTGTTTTATCAAAGAGTCATCTAGGAGATTAATTGACTGTGAGGTCAAGAGTTTGGCAATGAGTTTAATTGTTTTTGGTTTGTATATGTGGTATTTTGAAACTTGAACTAAATTTCACGTGGAAATGGGAGGAGTTCTTTTAGAACAAGTATCCTCGTGTGATTTGTTGTCTGTGTGTTTGATCCTAAGGAGTAAATCTCGGGACGAGATTTCTATTAGGAGGGAGTGATGTGACAACCCTGGTTTTGAGGTTCGTCACTTAGTTTTATTTTGTGCTAGTTGCGTGTCTTTACGTGTTTATGTGCTTATTGGTGTGTATAGATTGTGGTTTGGATATCGTTTCCGGTACGGGGTACCTTGTGAATGAAACGATGTGTGATGATTTCATGTTCATGAGTTCACATGGTAGTGACTATGAAGTGAGATGGTGTTATTTGGTGGTTCTAAGTATACGTATATGTATTATAGAAAATCGTATTTTTACGATTTACGGTTTAGCATTTAGAGGTCGCGGATGAGGTAAGTAGTCATATGAATATTTTTCGGGATGATTTTAAGTCATTTAGGACTTAGTTATAAAGTTTATTTCAAAATTTGAGATTTTTTTAAAAGTGTATATTTTACATCTTTTACGGTAAAACGCGTAAATTTGACTAGTTTTACGGTTTTGTGGTTTTGGAAGCTTTAGGAGCTGAAATAAATTAAGGAAAATTAAAGTAATATTAATAACATAATATTAAATAATAAAAATAAAAAAAAAACGAATTTAGGGGTGTTTGGGTCGGTTTAGACGCACCAAACAAGAAAGAAAGAAGGGAAAAGCCCAAAACAGGCCCAATGGACTTGTAATGGGATTAGGGGGCCTTTAGGACTTAACCAAACCCAACTCATAACTATAATAATCAGGTTTTTAACCTCCATAACATCTTCTAGCCGAAATTCATCAATGGTGGCCAATTAGGGTTCTTCAAAAATTAGGTTTTCTTCATCTTCTATTAATTCAAAGGTAAAACCTTCATAACCCTTTTTAATTTAATTGTTTTTATGTTTTTATAATCATTCTTATGATGGAATTAGGGTTAGCGTTCAATAAAATCAGTAAATTAATGATGTGATAATCATAATATGATGATCATATAAATTAGGGCTTGTAATTAGAGGGATTAGGGTTAATTAATGAGGTTGATTTTGTTAAACCCGTTTTTAAAAAACTGGGCAGATTTTGTGTCAATTGTTTTGATCATATCGGGAGTTCTATAAACTCTTATTTTACGATCCAAGTACCCCTGGAAAGATATTTTAAGTGGCTTTCCAATGCAAGAAATGAGAACTAAATTGGAGGTCGGAAAGTGGGTCAAACACAGGTTACAACAGTCGGAGGTCAAAACAGTTTTGAATTCAGCCTGTTTTCTTTTTAAGTTTTGGGTTGTTTGGGGTACTTAGGGTTGCATTGGGATCTTCTCACGAACGTGAGAGATGTTTTATATATTGTAGTAAGTATCTGCACTTGGGCTAAGGTTGTGGTTTAGGGTAAGACCCCTTAATGGTAACAAACTTTTAGTACGTTTAAAATCAGGAAATCTGGAATGACAAAAGTAGATATATGTATATCGGGGTCTTAACAGTAGCCTTAAGGTTAGGGCAAGTGGGAGGTGTTAGCCAACATATGTAAGGGTATGAATATTCCTTTTACAGAAACCATGGGTATGTTTAAGTGGATGCTTGACTTAAAGTTTTGAGACCAAAAAAACTGGGACTGTTTTGGGTAAAATATGAACGGGTTAGTTATTAAACTTAACCAAGTTAAGGACTTGTTAAGGAAGGGTAATGGGGTGATTAGAGCTTATCAATGAGGTAAATATGTGGGAATAGGCTAGATGTCCATCATAGGTTAATGAGCCATCTTAGTGATTGGTTCGTGTATTGATTGCGTGTTTTGGTTTGTTAGTTTGTTGCTAGTGCAAGGACTCGTGAAGGAGCTATCAGGTGAGTTTCATAGTCACATGTTTACTATTGTTTTTGACTTCCAGATGGGATGGAAGAGACACTGTGTTGAATTATTTTCTAAATTAATGTTGTGAATGTTTTAAGGTTTGAGATGGACTTGTGTGTACATTTATGTGATTAACTGCTATGTGATTCTTGTTTGTGTGTGACCTGGATTGGAAAGGTACATAGGTGTATAGGCGCCTATGGGACCTATGGTGAATGATAAGGCGTGATGCCTTCGAAATTGTGATTGTTGGTAAGGCGTGATGCCTTGGAAATTGTGATTGTTGGTAAGGCGTGATGCCTTGGAAATTGTAATTGATGGTAAGGCGTGATGCCTTGGAAATTGTGATTGTTGGTAAGGCGTGATGCCTTGAAAATTGTGATTGTTGGTAAGGCGTGATGCCTTGGAATTGTAATGATTGATTGAACTTGAATGCTAGTTGTTAGTACATGATTGTAGCGCATAGTCCATATGTTTATTGGTTTATGGTATTCACAGCTTATGACTTGTCTTGTGTTGGAGTCTAAACCTATGACTCTCACCAACTTTATGTTGACGTGTTTTAGTGTCTCTTTCAGGTGATACTATGGTTAAGCATGAGAACATAAGTGGCTAGGATTGGAGAAGCTTAGGAATGCATATAGAAGGAGAATCCCCGTTTCCTTCTTAGTTTACCTTTATGTTTATTTTTTATAAGTGATGCATGTTGGCACCTATATGTTTGATATGTTTGTGTTATTTGTTTGTCTCGGGTAAATGGTAGTGTTGTTACCTATTTACCTAGACTCCTACATGTTGAGATATTGTCATGACATTTGTGTCGCCATTTATGACATTTCTTATTTCATTTAGTTATCTCTATAGACACGCCATGTTGTGATGATATCCATACGTCGCGCCCCATATTCCGCCATGGTGGGGTGTGACACTGCTCTTCCTCACTCACCTGAACCTATGCAAAATGACCATTCTTCACCAAACACTGATACGCCTAATCCCAACGTTGACACTTCCAATGTTGACGTTGACAACCCTCCACCACAAATCCAAACACCCCTTAACTCTTCATCCTCTGAACGCCAAGACTATAGGTTGGAAAAACGCCAACAGACTATTGGAGCATTCTCCTCTAGTGGTCCTAGCCATGTTTCAGAGAGAACCACCACCACAAGTGTGGTTGGTGCAATGGGTGGGGCTGGAACTAGAGGCACTCGCTTAGAAGCAGGTCATGACAGTTCCAACATTATTAAAACCACACCTATGCCCAATGATTTTGTTATGGGAGGGAAACTTCCTGTATTAGGAGAGGGTAGTATGGAACCTTTAACATTGATGGAATTGACGGTGCTTTGTATGAGCTTGCAAAAGCAAAATACAAATCTTGTACAGATTGTTGATTCACAGGCCCTTGAACTCAATACTTTGTGGGAGAGGATAGTTGTTTTGGAGACTGCCAATGCTAGGAGGAGGCAGGCAAGAGTCCTTTCTTCAGGGGAGGATTCTTACAAAGGGGAGGATAAGCAAACAGAGCCCTTTATTGCTAGTGACAAGGGTTCTCATGAGAAGGGCTCCCAAGAGGGTGAAGGAGCTTCTTATATAGCCAGCTTGGATGTGGCTGAAGCTCTTATAGGTTTAAAGAAGCAACAAGGGTTTTATACTTCTTTGCTCACTCCTACAAATTTGTCCTTTGTTGATTTGATGAATAAGGTGACAGAGTCAGCCAACGTTGATACGAACAAATCCAACGCTGACAGGAGTAAAGCAAGCGCTGACGTACAGATTTTGGGCGCTGACACAAGTATTGATGTGGTTGATGTATCCCAGTTATCAGCCATCATCAAGGATGTGATTCTACAGGTATCTACCTCTTTACCAACTATTGATGCATCAGATAAGGGTAAAGGAATTATGGTAGAAACAGAGATTCCCAAGAGTACAGCTCAAGTTCAGTATGATTCAATTTTGGCTGCAAAGATACAGGAAAAGGAGTATAAGAAGACTACTATTGAGTCACAGATTGTGACCACTTCTGAAAGTGAGGGAGAAGGTAGTAGTGATGAGGGTAGTGATGATGATAATGAGGGCTCAGATTAATGATAATTGATGAGCCTAAACAGTTGGAGTATGGAGAGGAGTTGGGTCTAGAAAAGCTTAAGGAGGTAAAGTTAAAGTTTGATTTGACCATTCCTACAATTTCTGAACTTTTCTTTAGATATGAAGCAGAAGTTTTGTGTGACCCAAAAGTCTCTATATCAGAGAATATTTGGTGCCTTGAAGGGCTGTTGAAGGTACAGGATGATATTAGGATATGGGAGAAGAATAAAGCTGTCAATATCAAAAGGGAAAACAAGACAGTCCGAAGGGAGGTTTACTATATGTGCTTAAGGAATTATGGGCTTGGTTGGACTTATAAGAAGATCAAATCTCTCACCTTTTATCAATTAGAATGGTATGCCTATCCTATTTGGGACTCATTGTGCAAGGATAAGACTTTTGATTTACTTTCCAAAGAGAGGCAAGAGGAAATAGAGGAACGGATGAGACTTAAGAGGGTTGCAGCTACAGTTCCTAGACCTGTGAAGAAAGGTTTGCAGGTTGTTTTTCCTATTCTAGATCCATATACACCTAGAGAGGCTGCTTTGAGAAAGATGATGAAGCTTACTAAGGTGGAAGCATCAGATATGGTAGAAGTGTTACCTATGGATTTCAAGAACCCTATTGTGAGCTATGATGAAGATGCTAGTGGTTTTTGGGTGGTCACCAGGGCTGGTGACAAGGTACATACTTTTGTTTCCCTCATTTCTATGTTTGCCAGTTTTGACAGAGAAGACTTGGTTGACATATGGAAGTCAATGAAGGCCAAATATGAGGCTGAGGAACCTACCTCAGTCAATGGAATAAAGATTTGGTCAACATTCAAGAGAATGTTTGAGCCAAATAAAGCAGATCCATTTTGGAAGGATCTGTGTAGGATCGTGTTTTCTAAGAATTAGGCATTGTATGGTTAATCTATTGAATGATGGAAGAAATGGAAGAACTTAGAGAGAGAAAGGTAGAGAGAGAAAAGAGAGAAATGAAAGAAAGATGGAATGTGATTAATGGAAGTGTCCAACCCCTCCTAACATGCTAGGAGGGGGTTTATATAGCCCACCCTACATGTGGGCTATATTGGATCACGAGCCCAATATCATTGGAGTGACCGATCCTTTCTAAATACGTAAAAACGTATTTCCAACAATCTCCCCCAAAGGGAGGTCACTCCAAGTTACAATGTCCTAAAAAGTCTATATCTCGTGATCTATGCTAACAATGATGTGACCGAGACTTTCCTAGGAAAAACGTATTTCCAACAATCTCCCCCAAAGGGAGGTCAACCTAGCATACTATGCTTGATTCTTCGATCTTGTTCTTGTGAATATGCTGATGAGATCTTTGACTTTAGTCTTGAGCATGTTCTCTTTCCTTGACCTTGTGCATTCATCACTTGTGATATTTGCCTCCTTGTGACTTCATGTTCCACATACTTATACTTTTATAAATTCTTGAAAGCTTCAGAGTTTGATACAGCGAAAGACTTGACTTTTAGACTTTCTTGTATTTGTTGAAGTATTAAGTGCAGAAAGCATAAGCATGTGTTGATGACTTCTTCTGGATTGAACACCGCAATGCCACCTTCTTGTTACGCTGCATAAGACAGTTAGCAACAAAACATATACACGGATGAAATGGCCTTGAACATTTCATTCTAATTCGGTAGCATTTTACCGCCGGTCGGTGAAGACCGTTGGACGATATTAAATATCGTACTTGTGACAGGTAGTTTCAATTAAGAACCTCCTTGACAAGATTTCTCTGGTACGCCCGTTCTCTTTATTCGACCTTCCAAAGCTGACTACGAGCATAAAGAGTGAATCATTTGGATAATAATATCCGCATGATTTGAAGCCGTCAATTCATGTTCCTGGAACAAGTGAAATTCAATTAAGAACCACACCATCGTTTCTTTCCAGTTGTCACGAGCTTGATTCGTATAGAATCTTGCAAGTTACCTACCAAGTGTTGTTTGAGGTTAACACTAGAAGGACTTCCACTCATTACTGTGAACACTAAGGTATCACTCTGAGTGTTCTGGCAAGATCACTAAGATATTGCGTAGAGGCCTAGAACGTGTTTAAATTCATTTAAGAATTAAACCACTATTTCTTTCAAGTTATCACAAGTTTGATTCATAAAGAATCGCACAAGTCACCTACCATGAGCTTTTTGATATTCGCTCAAGAAGGATTTCCATCTTCATTGTAAATACTTTCGTATTACTCGGATGTTCAGGCAAGATCATGAAGATTTTGCGTAGGACTCTTAAGATCTTTCTTACTTTTCACAGTGTGTGAGGAAGCAAGGAAATATGAAAGTGTGTCCTAATGAGATATTTGATGATCTCAAATGGCTCTAGAATCAATCGTGCATTTTGGATTTTAGTGATCGGAGGCTGGAGAGGAGTGTCACCATTTCAATACCAATTTATTCGGAGTGAATAAATCAATAGATAATGCATTGTCTCCGTGTGATTAAAACAAATATCTTTTGAGAGATATCTGAGTTAGCTGGGATGGGTTGTGCATTGCATCACTGGGTCCATGATGTCTGTCTTCAATATCAAGCATCATTAAAAATGATCTCAATAGCATATGTATTGACCCCGTTTCTACCTAAGGTTGTAAGGAGGGCTTCTTTCTTTAGACCCTTTATCTTTACAATTCTTTTTCATTCTTCAACCCCTTCAATGCTTACCAATACGTCATAACTAGCGCCTTGTTGTGGTTGTTCCAGTGCTAACTTAAGTACTTGGTCGGCATTCAGCTGCGTTCACAATCTTTCTCCATCTTTCCTAAGGACTACTATTTCTAGCTATAGAATGTCATTGGGAAGATTCTTCCGGTTCTAGAGGAATCATTGGACTTTAACATATCCTACCATCTTTATGTCACCACAATCTTCACCGTCGTGAATAGAGATGTTTTGGGTAAGTGTATGTCACCATGAAATCCATTTTGAAGTGCAAATCCATTTTGCTCCCCCTTAACATATGCTACGATATCCGAAAACATTTCGCACATGTCGGGATGAGCTATCACGTTAAGTCAAACCATTTATGATTAATCATTTCCCATATTAAATCACATTTTCTCCCCCATATTAAAAAAATTAACCCAATCGATGTTTCTAATATCAATTGATTTAATAGCATTTTTAAAAAATTTGGGAAGAAAGATGCAAATCCAATTATCTTCATGAATTACACAAGCTCCCCCTCAAATTAATGAGGGTGTACTTGAAAAGTAACTTAAATATCTTTTCAACACAAGTGTAAGGTATTTATCACGTGCAAAGATCATATATGATAATGTATTCACAAGATTAGCGATTTATGAGGTTGGACCTGAATGATGGAGAACATCATATGAAAGAAGCACATGGTTCTTGTTCACGAATGTTGGTCGCCTCATCATGTCTGAAGTTATCTCTTGACTCCATGTGTACGATTGATATCGTTGTCTTGACACCAATATGTGAACTTGGCACTTTCAGCGTCAAAGATTCTGAATGCTGGACAATTGCTCCCCCTCAATTGTTGACCCGTGTTCTATTGAAAGAGCTGTAGTCGCCGTTTGAGTAGTCGCATCTTCGAGTATGTAGATATCAATTGTAAATTGCTATGGTTGGTGGAGATGATAACTTTATAAAAACAGGATTTCTCTTGTTATAACAAATAAATGCACTGACACGTACACTAATTTGTGTTAGACCAAGTTATAAAGTAAACTTAGTCCCTTACAAGGTTTTAAAGTAAACCTTGCCTGAGAAAATTAATTCCCGTTGTGAGCCAACGTTTTCATAAGAAATACGTGACATTAATGCGAAAAGCGGGTTGCAGTCTGAAATAACTACAAGCCATTTTGAGCATGTTTTAAAATATTTGAACTTCTGCTCGAACTTTATTTACAACCCCGTGTCATTATTGAATGACATTTCTAGTATCGTAAATATTATCGATTCCAGAAGACATGCTCTTTTATCAAAACATTTTTTGAACGCACAATTTTGAAAGATTTAGAAAAACCTTTTGAGAAATTCTCGAAAAATTGTGTTCATTGTTTTGAAAACCCATTACTTGAGCTTAAGATTTTGAATATCTTTTAAAAATGAGCTCAAGTCCGAGAAGTTGTAAACTTCCCGTTGTTAAGGATAAGTTACCATCGGCGATAAACTTTCCTTTTAACTGAAGAACGAGTTCTAAGCTGACATTTACTTAGAATTCGTGTTCATGAGCTTGAAAAACTTTGAATGTTTTTAACGTAGAGCTCATGACTGAGAAAGATGAATTTCTCGTTTATGAGGAAAAGTTCTCTTATTTAAAAGATACACTTTCCTTTCTGAGCTTAAAACTTGGAATGTCTTAATACAAGCTCATGACCGAGAATGTTTAATTTCCCGTTACAAGGATAAGCTATCTTTAAAGATAAACTCTCCTAAAAATGAAGTCCGAGTTACAGTCTGATATTTAACTGTAAGTCATTGTGCATGAGCTTAAAAACTTCGAATGTTTTTAATATTAGCTCATGCCCGAGAAAAATTAATTTCTCGTTGTAAGGATAAGTTTATCATTGGTGATAAACTTTCCTTTCCCTGAAGTTCGGGGCATAATCTGAAATATAATTATACGCCATTTACACGAGCTTAAAACTTTTGAATAGTTTTAATGTAAGCTCGCGTCCGAGAAAAATTTAATTTCTCGTTAATGAGGATAAGTTTATCATCGGCGATAAACTTTCCTTTATTTGAAGATCGGGTCATCATCTGATATTTAATGATGAGCCTTTGTGCATGAGCTTAAAAACATGGAATGTTTTTTATATAAGCTCATGCCCGAGAAAAATTAATTTCTCGTTGTAAGGATAAGTTTATCATCGGCAATAAACTTTCCTTTCTTTGAAGATCGAGTTACAGACTGTAATGTGATTGTAAGTCCTAGTGCATGAGCTTAAAAAACTTGGAATTTTTTTATGTAAGCTCATGCCCGAGAAAAAATAATTTCTCGTTGTAAGGATAAGTTTATCATCGGCGATAAACATTCCTTTCTTTGATGACCGAGTTATAGTCTGTGATGTGACTATAAGTCCTTTACACGAGCTTAAAACCTTTGAATAGTTTTAACGGAGGCTCGTGTCCAAGAAAATTTAATTTCTCATTTTGAGGGTAAGTTATCGTTGCGAGATAAACTTCCCTTTCTTTGAAGAACGGGTTACAGACTGTGATTTATCTATAAGCCTTTTACATGAGCTTAAAAACCCTTGAATAGTTTTAAATGTAAGCTCATGTCCGAGAAAATTTAATTTCTTGTTTTGAGGATAAGTCATCATCGAGATGAACTTTCCTGTCTTTTGAGAGCGAGTTACAGTCTGTTATGTGACTGTCAGTCCTATACACGAGCTTAAAACCTTGGAATAGTTTTAATGTAAGCTCGTGTCCGAGAAAATTTAATTTCTCGTTTTAAGGATAAGTCATCATCGGGATGAACTTTACTGTCTTTTGAGAGCGAGTTACAGTCTGTTATGTGACCGTAAGTCCTATACAATGTTTAACTGCGAATCCCCTGAGACACTTTTTTCTTTGATATCAGCTTCTTCAGTAACCAAACTCTGAGAGTGTCCTTAGTTGAACGATATGTAAAGATCGGACCACTGTGTTCTTGTTGAACGTGGACTTTGGTACCTGCATTCTCATCAGGAGTTTGTATGCTTTTATGTGGGTTAGCGATATCTATCTTATAAACAAGTGGGGAATCACAGTTGGCCTTACTTGTGCCAGAGGTGACCTGAGGAGATAATTCACTTGTCTTAGTTGGCAAACGTTTCCTTTTATAGAAAACCTTAAGTTCAAGCTTAAGTGATGTATCATCCTTATCAATTTCCTCCCTAGTAGTCTTAGTAGAATCGGAGACTATCCTAGTTAAAGGGCACTCGTTTCCTACAAGAATGAAAGTTCTACCAGTGGGGCGCCACATTTTACCAATGGGTTTGATTTTAGCAACCCACTGGGATTTAAGTCTAGCACGGGAGTTCACCTCATTAAGTAGTTTCTTAATACAAGAATCATGATTTGCCGTAAAGACACATTTTCTACATGTTTTACAAGTAGCATATTTAATGTCCGAGTAAGATCTAGAATTCTTGGACGATTGATTGATGCTCCTAGGATTTGGCATGCTACGGTTAGCAGTGTTGGTTAATCTAGAAGGCATCTGTCTAGGTTTGAAAGTCCTATCTCTTACTTGTGTCTTTTGCTTAGCTTCCCTCAGACCAGATTTATGGTGAACGTCATTTGAACTAGTTCTAGACGTAGTCTTGGTATTTTTAGAGAAACTAGAGACAATCATGTGATTAGGTCTTGCTAAAGCTGTTTTGGTCACACTGGGCCTAGTTGCTGGAGTGACTGGTCTAGAAAGATGAACCAAATCAACTTGGGAGGCAAACCGCGGTCTCAAGGATTGTGATCGCTCGGATCTAAATGCATTCGGTTGTCTAACGAACTGATACGTAGGCGGTTTCCCCAAGATTGATGGTTTTTCAAGCTTAGTGTCCATACTAGGTCCTCTAGTTTTCCTTAACTCGTTTTTCAATGCAGCTATAGCAAAAAACTTTTCCTGAACTTGAGCTTTTAAAGTCTCATTCTCTTTGAGCAATTTATCTTGGGATGCCAATTTAGATTCAAGCAACTTAATTTGTTTCAAAAGATTATCTTTTTCAGCTTTAGAATCTAAAACATTTTGATCCAATTTTCGTTCAAGAACAACGTTTGACATTTCAAGTTTTTCAAAATATGTTTCAAATTTTTCCGCTTTCTTTGAAAATTCAATTTTGGCATCCTCAAGCTCTTTGGATTGCTGAGCTAAAATCGTTTCAAGCTCTTTAATCCTAGAATCAGAATTATTTAAAGAAGCAATTATAAGACACTTATCATGATGTTTAGCATTTTGAACACTTTCTCCCCCATTATGACTCACATCGGATGAATCAGATATAGGTGCTGAATAAAATTAATAACATATTATAAATAATCAACGCAGCGGAACAAGCACCTATGAACGGATCCATAGAGTAATATGATTAATCATATAAAAGAGGGAGATAAAAGTATACCTTTGTGGCACGATTCGGTAAGATCAACCGGAGACAATCACCACACGATCTACCCAAGAAACCAAGTGATCAAAGTAGATCACCTCTAGGTAGAAACACACTACACGTCACCGTATACCCGTAGATGCTAGTCTTAATGACCGTGCTACTCGAATCAATTTTGGACTACGTCAAAAATAAGTTTTAGAAAAGAAAAGCTCCCATGAAAACCAATTTCATGTATCTATTTATTATGTAGATCACGTTATGTTTTTCAAAACCAAATTGGAAGACAAAACGTATTTGTCTTTATGACATTGATTAGGTAGTCAATGTGTATCAATGGTAAAAAAACAAAACGGATACTATAAAATCATAATCAAAAGTTTCGCTTATAATGGGCTTCACATTAATTGATTTAAGTACAATAATAAACGAATGGTAAGATAAGTTATTATATGCCAAGAATTGATCTCGAGTAACGTAAGTCAAGTATATACCGTAAATACAATAAACACGGTATATATTAAGTGGTACCTCTGTGTATATGTGTGTGACCCCATAGGCCCATATGTATCTGGCCATATAATTAGTTGTTATGACACGAGCATACACCAACAGCTCCCACTTGCGCACGTCATAATATTTACATAATTATACAAGCAATGGTTAGCGTCTAGCAACACGCCACTGCCCCCAAAAATATATGGGGATAGCTTCTCAAGTATCTCATTTTAAATGGTTTAGATATCAGCCATCCTTTTGTTTCAGATACCATGTTAAACTTTAGACATGGATCCACAGTCATTCTTAAGTTTAACTATTTTGTTTCTCGATATTGATATTGAACTAGATTTCCAAATTAATCAAGTATGATCTTAATTAAATTTGGGTGTGGCCACACATACATCTGTACAATTCATCGAGGGGTCCAGTAGTATCTAACTCCAATACATGTGGAGGAACAAATTCTATTTTGACTACACGTGTCGTTCATGTATTTTACATCACACCTGAAAATGGTCTTTATGGCAGCCTTGTTCACGACAACGTTGAACCATATCAAGGATTGACATTCCACACATACAAAACCTACTTGCATCTCAAGTCTAAGGATGAGAGATTCAACCACTTGCGAGATTCACTATTGACGCCGATCCATGTAGTGAATTCTCGTTGGTTAGGTCAATCAAATGTTCATCCAATGAACACATATGAGATTGGCGGCATCATCAA
The DNA here is from genome assembly GCA_025667525.1 of Glebionis coronaria. Lineage (NCBI taxonomy): Eukaryota > Viridiplantae > Streptophyta > Magnoliopsida > Asterales > Asteraceae > Glebionis > Glebionis coronaria. The sequence goes on from CM046878.1 coordinate 411,536,277, forward strand.
TTAATATTCATTCCAAAATTAATATGACCAACTCACATTTGTCTTAATTCGACAATACTCCCGTATAGTCAACTGACAATGGATAATTTAGAATAATTAGATTACTCTTGGATTAAACATGCAAGTATAGGACACAGTTGATATAAAATGAAAACGATCATACCTCATATATCAATTCACTACAAATAAGAACTGTTTTACATCCCAATTATTCAAATACTAAAATACACAAATCTACATGAAACAACCAGCTGGTGTAAGTCCAATGTTCCTAGCATGCTCAACATGTTTGGTACAAGACATTGGTTTAGTAAACGGATCAGCTAAGTTGTTATCTGTGTGGACTTTAAGAATACGAATATCACCTTCTTGAATTACTTCTCGAATGTAGTGATATTTTCTTCAAAAATGTTTGGCACCCTTTTGAACTCCAGGTTCATCGGCTATAGTAATTGCACCTGTATTATCACAGTACATTTCCATAGGTCTATCATTACTGGGAACAACGCCAAGCCCAGAAATGAATTTACGTATCCAAATTGCTTCCATTGCAGCTTCAGAAGAAGCTATGTATTCAGCTTCTGTAGAAGACATCACAGTAGTGCTTTGTTTAGAACTCTTCTAATCAACAGTGCCTCTGTTCATCACGAAGACATATCCGGTTTGTGATCGAAGATCATCCCGATCTGTCTCCCAACTAGCATCAGTATAGCAAGTAACACCAAGCTCAGTTGTTGAATCACCTCCATAAACAAGAAACATATCTTTAGTATTTCGAAGATACTTTAATATGTTCTTTACAGCAGTCCAGTGACATTCACCTGGATTCTGTTGGTATCTACTTGTAAGGTTCTGAGAGAACGCTACATCAGGTCTAGTGCACCTCACAGCATACATGATGGATCCTACAGCCGAAGCATAAGCCACTCCTTTCATTCGCTTCACTTCTTTAGGTGTGGAGGGACCTTGAGTCTTAATCAATTCTACATTGGATTGCATTGGTAGACTCCCACGTTTGGAGGCATCTATCTTAAATCGCTTTAAGATTTTGTCAATGTATGCACTTTGACTCAAACCAATTAATCGCCTTGATCTATCTCTATAAATCTTGATTCCTAGAATGAACGCCGCCTCACCCAAGTCTTTCATGGCAAAACATTTTCCAAGCCAGGATTTAACATCTTGTAGCATTGGAATATTGTTTCCCATGAGCAATATGTAATCGACATATAAGACTAGGAAAACGACGATACTTCCACTAGCTCTTTTATATACACATGGCTCATCGGGATTTTGAGTGAAACCAAACTTTTTGATCTCCTCGTCAAATCTCTTGTTCCAAGTCCTAGATGCTTGCTTTAACCCATAAATGGATCTTTGAAGCTTGCATATACGTCTGGGATGTTTAGGATTCAGGAACCCTTCAGGTTGCACCATATAAACGTCTTCTTTCAGATGGTCATTCAAGAAGGCGGTCTCGACATCCATTTGCCAAATCTCATAGTCATAGAAAGCTGCTATGGCTATAAGAATCCTAATAGCTTTAATGTCTGCAACAGGCGAGAAGGTTTCTTCGTAGTCAACCCCATAGGTTTGAGTGAAACCTTTTGCTACAAGACGATCTTTAAAGGTGTGTACAATGCCATCCATATCGGTCTTCTTCTTGAAGAGCCATTTACTCGCAACCGTCTTACAGTTAGGAGGGAGGTCAACTAAGATCCAAACTTCGTTGTCCCTCATGGATTGCATTTCCGCATTCATAGCTTCAAGCCACTTATCAGATTCAGGATCTGACAATGCAGCTTTATAGTTATCGGGTTCACCATGATCCCCTAACTCATGTTCCTCAGCATCGATATAGAAACCATATCGATCAGGTGCGTGAGATATCCTTGCGGATCTACGAATGGAAATTACATCACTTTGAGATTCAACATTTTCATGCTCAACCTCTTGGTGATGTTCGCTAGTGTTCTCAGAAGGTTGTGCATATTGACTTTGAATTTCATCAAAGTCTATGGTGCTCCCACTTGCTTCTTGTGATATGAGACTAATCTCAAGAAACTCAGCATACCGAGCAACAAATATTTTGTTCTCGGGTGGGTAGTAGAAGTAGTAACCCATTGTTTCCTTTGGGTATCCTACAAAGATACACTTGATAGATCTGGGCTCAAGTTTGTTTGGTGTTTCTCGTTTAACGAGAGCCTCACAACCCCAGACTTTCAAATAAGACAAGTTCGGGACTTTCCCGTGCCATATTTCATATAGTGTTTTATCAACCTTCTTAGTTGGAACCATATTGAGTATGCGTGCAGCAGACTCTAGAGCGTAGCCCCAAAAGGACATTGGCAAAGTGGTTGGAGTCATCATTGATCGAACCATGTCAAGCAAGGTTCGATTTCTCCTCTCTGACACCCCATTATGTTGTGGTGTATAGGGAGGAGTAAGTTGTGAGACAATCCCACGACTCTTTAGATGATCTAAAAACTCAAGGCTTAAATACTCGCCTCCTCGATCAGATCGAAGTGCTTTGATTGTCTTCCCGAGTTGATTTTCTACCTCGTTTTAGAAGGTTTTGAACGTTTCAAAAACTTCATGTTTATGTTTTCTCAAGTAAACATAACCATATCTACTGAAGTCGTCAGTAAATGTAACGTAGTAGTTAGCTCCTTCTCTAGACGTGGTTCTAAATGGACCACATACATCACTATGTATGAGTCTAAGAAGATCATTAGCTCTTTCACTTGCATGAGTAAAAGGCTTTCTTGCCATCTTTCCAGATATACAAGATACACATATATCAAATGATTCATCATCAGTTGACTTTAAAAGCCCATCATGTTGCAGCTTCGCAATGCGTTTCTTATTTATATGGCCAAGTCGGCAATGCCATAGAAAAGTAGAATGCAAGTTGTGCTTGGACTTCTTTTTGCTACAAGTATAAATAGAACCCTCATTTGATACATGATTATGCATATCAATTTCAAAAATTTCATCACGAGGAATAGCATTAAAATAAAATACATAATCCTTGGAAACTTGAATAGTACCATAATCAGTAAATTTATGTGAAAAACCATTATCCCATAAACGTGAAAGAGAAATAATTCCTCTAGTAATAGAGGGTGAAAAATGACAATTGTCTAGTACAAGAATCATTCCACTAGGGAGGATAAGATCATAGCTCCCTATGGCTTCAACAGCTGCACGGTTGCCATTGCCCACGTGCAAGTCCAAAGCACCTTTATTTAACTTTCTGATCCCTCTAAGCCCCTGAATAGTATTACAAATGTGAGTACCACAACCAGTGTCATATATCCAGGTATTAGTTTTAGGGAATGAGTAGAGTTCTATCATGAAGATACCTGATGTGTCGGACGTGCCAGCTTTGTTCTTATTTTTGTCCATTTTTGCCAGGTAGTAAGGACAATTCCTTCTCCAATGTCCAATCTCATGACAGTGATGACACTCTACATCCTTAGCAGGATGCTCCTTTTTGCCAGGTGGGGGGAACTTGCGTCTAGGGTCATGAACCATAGTGGCTTTTCCATTGAACTTCTTACCCTTGCCTCCTTTAGCTTGTGGCTTCGGTTTTTGGATATGACCTTCCTTGATAGCAAGAACAGAGGGAGCTTTCTTGGGCATACCCTTCTCTGCAAGCTTCAGTATGGCATGCAGTTCAGGTATAGTCTTCCCCATGCCATGCATATGATAGTTCTGAACAAACTGATCATAGTCTTTGGAAAGTGAAGTGAGTATCAAGTTCACTCCTAAGACTTGTGGCATAGGGTAGCCAAGTCGGTCCATCTGATCAAGGTAGCCTTTCATTCTCAACACATAAGTGTTGACAGATTGGCCTTCCTCCTGCTTGCAGTTATGGAACGCTTTGACCGTTTCAAAGAGTTCTTGTTCTGCTTGTTGTTGGAACATCGTCTTGAGTTCCTCAATCATGTCATATGCAGTAAAGTCTTCCAAATGTTTTTGGATTTCAGGGACCATACTACATAACATTAAGCCAGCCACTTCTTGTTGTTCAGCAACCCTTTTAGTATGGGCATTGCGAACAGCAGCGGTGGCAGTAGCAGGAGGTGCTTCAGGTAAGGCCTCTTCCAAGTGGTGCAACTTTCCTTCTGATCTGAGGACAATCCTCAGATTTCAAAACCAGCCAAGGAAGTTTGTACCACTCAATTTCTCCTTATCAAGCATTGATCTGATTTGATTGTTAATGGATTGATTCGTTTCCATCTACAAAATAAACAAAGTTCAAAGTTTTAGTACTTTCAATAATTAATCCTTTAAAAATTAACTACCCAAGTTTATATAAAAACAATTAATTTTACGAAAAGGCTAAGATCCTCATTGAGGTTCTACCATCACATCAGTTGATCTGCTAGCAATGATAGATTCAATAGGTAGATGACGTTCATCAATTGCAAATCATGTGAAATTCTTAGATCCTTATGGGACTCATGACATAAGTGAACAATTCACAAAATATCAAACATGGCATGTTAAGTCCCATCCTTGCCTCGGTCAAGGTCTCACCACTTAACCGATTAAGTCATCCAATTTGAGAACACGCGAGAATAAGTCTAGGTCTCACGCATAGATAATAATCACCGTGGGTTACAATTTGCATCCGTCTCACAAGATGCAAAAAGTAATTGCAAGTGATCTCAAACGATTGGACGGCATGACTCAAATTTTAGACGGGTATAAAAGTTTGATTTACAAATCAAAAGTGTGTTACGAGGAAGCATGCATTCATCCATCGTAGACAAGTTAAAAAACATTTTTAACTTAAGTCTAATCTTGTTTTAATTTATGTGTGTTAAGTTTTCCATGTTAAATACTAACATAAAACCTAAATGGATTTAATATTAGATTTAGACAATACAAAAAAATAAAAAATAATAACATCATAACACGTTAAGAGTTATTATAAAAAACAAGATTTTAGTTTTTAAATCATATTTAAACTTTAAACTAAATCAAGGATTTAGTTTTATAAATGGTTTGTGATTGGTTTCAAGTTTTTATAAAAACATTTGCAAGTAATATCAAGATATCAAGCAAACAAGCAACCACACAACCACAAGTATGCAAAGCCTCAAACCGATGAAAAACCTATTCTTGATCTCGTGAGCTATCACGAGGACCAAGAAGTCAAATAAGGGTAAGTCAACATAACCACAAAGTGGGCTCCCACTTGCTCCAAGACCATCAAGAGCAAGTAGAACCCAAAATGAACATGAGGCCCAAATCTGCCTAAATATTTCAGTCGACTTCTAGGGCCCAAAACCCATAGAAGGATTCTTCCCTAGCCTGATCTCCAGTTGAGACTTTTGAAGGCCTATGAGTTGTGAATTAGCACACCAAATTTGGGCTTCTATCTCCTTATATAACTCCGGGAAATCACATTTTAGTGCAGGTCACTCAGCAGCTCCGAATTTCACAATATGTCTTTAATTCTTTAGCCATTCCCATCCAAGCATCGGTTAAAAATAATTTATGACTAAAAACATTTAACCTATCATTAACCTACTGTAAAATGCCCAAACAATGGCTATAACCAACATCAAAAACATATTAATGAAGCCGAAACAATGGCAAATCCCCAAAACTGAAATTAAATGCAAATCAACACACAACATGTCACATTTGGTCTAGGTTTTCATCGGATTTGCATAAGAAACATAATATACCATAAATTATGAATATAACAAGGTGTTGGCTAAGTCCATGGCCAAACATGCATGTATTTTCCATGGAAATAAAATTAAACAGCAAGAAACACTTGTTAGCCAACGAAATCGAAGAAATAATCAACAATTAATTAAACCCCCGATTGGTACGTGTAACCAATGACCTTAGGACCTTATAACCACATTTTATAAACCTTGTAATTATCATATACTTACAGAAAACATGGTCATTAGAGCTGTTTAAAACCCGATTCAAGGATCGTTCCAAAAAACGCGTTTTAGGTCATTTTACACGTACCCGTAATAAACCCATTTAAGTATGCGTAAACCGTGACTATGAGATCATTAAAAACAGATTGTAAGACCTCCTAAAAGTCTATAATGCCACGAAAATAATGTCATAGGGTCTGTTTTAATATTGGTTAACAAATCCCTCAAAAACACTCATATTTAGCCCTTTTTACGCATACCCGATAATCATATGACATCTATGATGGCTCGTGATACCACTATAGGTGCTGAATAAAATTAATAACATATTATAAATAATCAACGCAGCGGAACAAGCACCTATGGACGGATCCATAGAGTCATATGATTAATCATATAAAAGAGAGAGATAAAAGTATACCTTTGTGGCACGATTCAGTAAGATCAACCGGAGACATTCACCACACGATCTACCCAAGAAACCAAGTGATCAAAGTAGATCACCTCTATGTAGAAACACACTACACGTCACCGTATACCCGTAGATGCTAGTCTTAATGACCGTGCTACTCGAATCAATTTTGGACTACGGCAAAAATAAGTTTTAGAAAATAAAAGCTCCCATGAAAACCATTTTCATGTATCTATTTATTATGTACATCACGTTATGTTTTTCAAAACCAAATTGGAAGACAAAACGTATTTGTCTTTATGACATTGATTAGGTAGTCAATGTGTATCAATGGTAAAAAAAACAAAACGGATACTATAAAATCATAATCAAAAGTTTCGCTTATAATGGGCTTCACATTAATTGATTTAAGTACAATAATAAACTAATGGTAAGATAAGTTATTATATGCCAAGAATTGATCCCGAGTAACGTAAGTCAAGTATATACCGTAAATACAATAAACACGGTATATATTAAGTGGGTACCTCTGTGTATATGTGTGTGACCCCTGTCACACCCCACCATGGCGGAATATGGGGCGCGACGTATGGATATCATCACAACATGGCGTGTCTATAGAGATAACTATATGAAATAAGAAATGTCATAAAATGGAGACACAAAGTCATGACAATATCTCATCAGACTCAGGAGTCTAGGTAAGTAGGTAACAGTCCTACCGCTTACCCAAGACAAACAAATAACATAACCAAACAAACATACATGTGCCACAGTATCACTTATTAAAATGAACAGACAAACAAAACTAAGAAGGAAACGGGGATTCTCCTTCTATATGCATTCCTAAGCTTCTCCAATCCTAGCCACTTATGTTCTCATGCTTAACCATAGTATCACCTGAAAGAGACACTAAAACACGTCAACATAAAGTTGGTGAGAGTCATAGGTTTAGACTCCAACACAAGACAAGTCATAAGCTGTGAATACCATAAACCAATAAACATATGGACAATGCTCTACAATCATGTACTAACAACTAGCATTCAAGTTCAATCAATCATTACAATTCCAAGGCATCACGCCTTACCAACAATCACAATTTCCAAGGCATCACGCCTTACCAACAATCACAATTTCCAAGGCATCACGCCTTACCAACAATCATAATTTCCAAGGCATCACGCCTTACCAACAATCACAATTTTCAAGGCATCACGCCTTACCAACAATCACAATTTCCAAGGCATCACGCCTTACCAACAATCACAATTTCCAAGGCATCACGCCTTACCAACAATCACAATTTCCAAGGCATCACGCCTTATCATTATCACAATTTCCAATCCAGATCACACACAAACAAGAATCACATAGCAGTTAATCACATAAATGTACACACAAGTCCATCTCAAATCACAACCACATTCATAGCATTAATTTAGAAAATAATTCAACACAGTGTCTCTTCCATCCCATCTGGAAGTCAAAAACAATAGTAAACATGGGACTATGAAACTCACCAGATAGCTTCTTCACAAGTCCTTGCACTAGCAACAAGCTAACAAACCAAAAACACGCAATTAATACACGAACCAATCACTAAGATGGCTCATTAACCTATGATGGACATCTAGCCTATTCCCACATATTTACCTCATTGATAAGCTCTAATGACCCCATTACCCTTCCTTAACAAGTCCTTAACTTGGTTAAGTTTAATAACTAACCCGTTCATATTTTACCCAAAACAGTCCCAGTTTTTAGGTCTCAAAACTATAAGTCAAACATCCACTTAAACATACCCATGATTTCTGTAAAAGGAATATTCATACCCTTACAAATGTTGGCTAACACCTCCCACTTGCCCTAACCTTAAAGCTACTGTCAAGGCCCCGATATACATATATCTACTTTTGTCATTCCAGATTTCCTGATTTTAAACGTACTAAAAGTTTGTTACCATTAAGGGGTCTTACCCTAAACCACAACCTTAGCCCAAGTGCAGATACTTACTAAAATATATAAACCATCTCTCACGTTCGTGAGAAGATCCCAATGAAACCCTAAGTACCCCAAACAACCCAAAACTTAAAAAGAAAACAGGCTGAATTCAAAACTGTTTTGACCTCCGACTGTTGTAACCTATTTCTGACCCACTTCCAGACCTCCAATTTAGTTCTCGTTTCTTGCATTGGAAAGCCACTTCAAATACCTTTCCATAGGTACTTGGATCGTAAAATAAGAGTTTATAGAACTCCCGATATGATCAACACAATTGACATAAAATCTGCCCAGTTTTTAAAAACGGGTTTAACAAAATCAACCTCATTAATTAACCCTAATCCCTCTAATTACAATCCCTAATTTATATGATCATCATATTATGATTATCACATCATTAATTTACTGATTTTATATGAACCCTAACCCTAATTCCATCATAAGAATGATTATAAAAACATAAAAACAATTAAATTAAAAAGGGTTATGAAGGTTTACCTTTGATTTATAAAAACCCCCAAAATTATGAAGAACCCTAAAAACCCTCCTGAAAACCCACGAATTTTTTAATCTACAGGGAATAATAGTGAATTTTGATTGTGATTAAAAACAATATATAGGGTGTACATAAAATCCTAGTCCAAAAATAAGCCCACTTTCCTTTTTTTCCTCTTTTTCCCTTTTTCCCTTCTTTTCTGCGTCCAAAACCGACTATGCACCCTTAAAATTCGTTTTTTCCCCTTTTTATTATTAATATATGTATTAATAATATTACCTTAATTTTCCTTAATTTATTTCAGCTCCTAAAGCCTCCAAAACCTCAAAACCGTAAAACTAGTCAGTTTTTACACGATTACCGTAAAAGACGTAAAATATACACTTTTAAAAAAGCCTCAAATTTTGAAATAAACTTTATAACGAAGTCCTAAATGACTTAAAACCATCCCGAAAAATATTCATATGGATAATTACCTCACCCGAGACCTCTAAATGCTAAACCGTAAATCCTAAAAAAAATACTATTACTGTAATACTTATACGTATACGTAAACACCAAAATATCACCATTTCATTTCATAGTCACTAATTGTGAGCTCATGAACATGAAATAACCGTTCCTCGATTCACTTATGAGTACTTCAATACTCATAAATGATAACCACACCAACCTCGTTCACACAAAATTAACACGTAAACACAGAATTCAAGTAAGCACACATAAAATAACTTAAAAGTAAGACCAAGTGACAAACCCAAAAGCACGGTTGTCACATCACTCCCTCCTAATAGAACTCTCGTCCCGAGATTTACTCCCAAACTCAAACTTATTCTCAGCAACCAAACGAGGATACATATCCCTGATAAAACCTTACGTTCAAACGTGAACCCAGTTTAAACTAAAATAATTTCAACCAACAACACATGAGCCTTAACCGTCTGTGAGGAAACTTATTAAAACCATAAAGTTATGTAACCAACCTAACTAAATCTCACAACTCATCAAACAAGAACTGTCTTGAAACCAAGTTAGGAGCCGTCACATAACTCAACGGGTTTAAAACTATCACCCCGATTTCAGTCTTACTCATAAATACCATAAATCAAAACTCATCAAAATATAACCACTTATAGTAAGGTCTAAAGCACTCTCAAATTCCTTCCCAACTCATCTCTATGTTAACCCTCCAAGTGTTCATTATCGCAAAATACCCAAAACACGAGTTTAAACCATGTTGTCCGAAAATTAACCTTGAACTCAACACTTGTACAATTAATTCGACCAAGCTACTGACTTCCAATTACGAAACTTTCTGAATATTTGAAAAGTATGTTCCGAGTACATAATTTTAGGCTTTTGAATCACCCAAAAACCTTTAAAAATGAATAAGTTATGACCAAAACGATTTTTCTCAAAATCTGCCTACGCATTAGCGACAGTTTCTGACAGTTAGCGACATATTTTGACAGTTTAGCGACAGTTTCTGCCTACTCCGTTTTATACCAAAAAAAAACGATTTTTAAACCCTAAAACCCCCCATTAATTACCAAAACTAGAACCTAATTTATTTTAATTCCAGAAAATTAAAACTCTATTAATTACATGATTTTAACATATTTCACTAAATAAGAGCAAAATTTTTAACTTAAGAACAATAACTTTAGGTGATCAAAACCAAAATATTTTAAAATAACCGAGTCATGCTTATATGTTAAAGAATTTATATCCCACCTTATTTGAAACATGATCCCGACACTTCCTTATTTCATCGACTACCAACAACTATATTTTTTTTCAATTTGCAAGTTCTATTTTTTTTACTATGTATAACTCGAAACAAAAGACATCGTTAACCCAAAAAGAAATCTCCACCATCTCAAAATCCTTCACGCCAAAAGTACCGTACAAACAAACACGTGAAATGAGGACCCAAGAAATGCGCTACTACAGAAGTTGAACATCTCAAAGAGAAACGAGCTAGCAACCATCCCAAGAATACAACCGGTAAGTAGAAAATAATTTTACATACATAAGCATAAGCGTACATACACTCAAATCCATCCAACATATACTATACAAGCATGTATTAACTCTCTTTCATGCAATCATACTTGAAAGTCCAGTGGTGTTGTGGCACATATATAATTATGTAGGCCTCCATAATTATACATGTTCCCTTTCACCAATGTACTCCCTCCTATGATGACACTTATAAGAAATTAATGCTACACATAACACATAATCCAACAACTCACAAGCACATAACCACACAAGATAAGATCCAAAACCCCATGTATTAAAATAACGTAGCCAGTGCACGAAACACATAAACTCGTAGTCCAGCTGAACTAGCGTAGACAAAATTCAAAATGTATAAAGAACATGAAAACATAATTAAGCGAAATCCAACAATGACTAGCGTATACGACCATGGTTCCACCCGCACTAATCAAAACTCGTATAGAAAATAACATGTAGTTAAGTATGAACCATAGTAGTTCATAACCTAACAAATTCTGCGAAAATAATATTCAAACACATCAATTACTATAAAATGCACACATACTCCTATGACGCCTATATGCAGGGACCCTTAAGCTATAGACTAGGCTACACGAATAGGCAACCTAATTCTCTATAACCATTGTCTCTGATACCATTCTGTCACACCCCACCATGGCGGAATATGGGGCGCGACGTATGGATATCATCACAACATGGCGTGTCTATAGAGATAACTATATGAAATAAGAAATGTCATAAAATGGAGACACAAAGTCATGACAATTTCTCATCAGACTCAGGAGTCTAGGTAAGTAGGTAACAGTCCTACCGCTTACCCAAGACAAACAAATAACATAACCAAACAAACATACGTGTGCCACAGTATCACTTATTAAAATGAACAGACAAACAAAACTAAGAAGGAAACGGGGATTCTCCTTCTATATGCATTCCTAAGCTTCTCCAATCCTAGCCACTTATGTTCTCATGCTTAACCATAGTATCACCTGAAAGAGACACTAAAACACGTCAACATAAAGTTGGTGAGAGTCATAGGTTTAGACTCCAACACAAGACAAGTCATAAGCTGTGAATACCATAAACCAATAAACATATGGACAATGCGCTACAATCATGTACTAACAACTAGCATTCAAGTTCAATCAGTCATTACAATTCCAAGGCATCACGCCTTACCAACAATCACAATTTCCAAGGCATCACGCCTTACCAACAATCACAATTTCCAAGGCATCACGCCTTACCAACAATCACAATTTCCAAGGCATCACGCCTTACCAACAATCACAATTTCCAAGGCATCACGCCTTATCATTATCACAATTTCCAATCCAGATCACACACAAACAAGAATCACATAGCAGTTAATCACATAAATGTACACACAAGTCCATCTCAAATCACAACCACATTCACAGCATTAATTTAGAAAATAATTCAACACAGTGTCTCTTCCATCCCATCTGGAAGTCAAAAACAATTGTAAACATGGGACTATGAAACTCACCTGATAGCTTCTTCACAAGTCCTTGCACTAGCAACAAGCTAACAAACCAAAAACACGTAATTAATACACGAACCAATCACTAAGATGGCTCATTAACCTATGATGGACATCTAGCCTATTCCCACATATTTACCTCATTGATAAGCTCTAATGACCCCATTACCCTTCCTTAACAAGTCCTTAACTTGGTTAAGTTTAATAACTAACCCGTTCATATTTTACCCAAAATAGTCCCAGTTTTTAGGTCTCAGAACTTTAAGTCAAACATCCACTTAAACATACCCATGGTTTCTGTAAAAGGAATATTCATATCCTTACATATGTTGGCTAACACCTCCCACTTGCCCTAACCTTAAAGCTACTGTTAAGGCCCCAATATACATATATCTACTTTTGTCATTCCAAATTTCCTGATTTTAAACGTACTAAAAGTTTGTTACCATTAAGGGGTCTTACCCTAAACCAAAACCTTATCCCAAGTGCAGATACTTACTACAATATATAAACCATCTCTCACGTTCGTGAGAAGATCCCAATGAAACCTAAGTACCCCAAACAACCCAAAACTTAAAAAGAAAACATGCTGAATTCAAAACTGTTTTGACCTCCGACTGTTGTAACCTGTTTTTGACCCACTTCCCGACCTCCAATTTAGTTCTCGTTTCTTGCATTGGAAAGCCACTTCAAATACCTTTCCAGGGGTACTTGGATCGTAAAATAAGAGTTTATAGAACTCCCGATATGATCAAAACAATTGACACAAAATCTGCCCAGTTTTTAAAAACGGGTTTAACAAAATCAACCTCATTAATTAACCCTAATCCCTCTAATTACAAGCCCTAATTTATATGATCATCATATTATGATTATCACATCATTAATTTACTGATTTTATATGAACCCTAACCCTAATTCCATCATAAGAATGATTATAAAAACATAAAAACAATTAAATTAAAAAGGGTTATGAAGGTTTACCTTTGATTTATGAAAACCCCCAAAATTATGAAGAACCCTAAAAACCCTCATGAAAACCCACGAATTTTTTAATCTCCAGGGAATAATAGTGAATTTCGATTGTGATTAAAAACAATATATAGGGTGTACATAAAATCCTAGTACAAAAATAAACCCACTTTCCTTTTTTCCTCTTTTTCCTTTTTTCCCTTCTTTTCTGCGTCCAAAACCGACTATGCACCCTTAAAATTCGTTTTTTTCCCCTTTTTATTATTAACATATGTATTAATAATATTACCTTAATTTTCCTTAATTTATTTCAGCTCCTAAAGCCTCCAAAACCTCAAAACCGTAAAACTAGTCAGGTTTTACGCGATTACCATAAAAGACGTAAAATATACACTTTTAAAAAAAACCTCAAATTTTGAAATAAACTTTATAACTAAGTCCTAAATGACTTAAAACCATTCCGAAAAATATTCATATGGATAATTACCTCACCCGAGACCTCTAAATGCTAAACCGTAAATCCTAAAAAAAATACTATTACTATAATACTTATACGTATACGTAAACACCAAAATATCACCATTTCATTTCATAGTCACTAATTGTGAGCTCATGAACATGAAATAACCGTTCCTTGATTTACTTATGAGTACTTCAATACTCATAAATGATAACCACACCAACCTCGTTCACACAAAATAAACACGTAAACACACAATTCAAGTAAGCACACATAAAATAACTTAAAAGTAAGACCAAGTGACAAACCCAAAACCACGGTTGTCACAACCCCATAGGCCCATATGTGTCTGGCCATATAATTAGTTTTTATGACACGAGCATACACCAACATCAGAGGTGGTATCGCTATCACTCTTTTCCATCCCATGTTTGGCATAATTAGGTTCAGAATGCTCAACATGCTGTATATTGTTGAAAGTTGGCACCTGAACAGTTGGTGCTTGTGACTTGCTGCTCGTTTCATGCTGTCCTCCTGATTCCTTGCCATTGCTTCCCGTGACTACCAAATTGGCACCTATTTCTTGCACCGGGCAGATCTGGCCATCTTTTGACGACAGTTTGAAGCGTGTCTCTCTCTCATGTTCATGTTCATGAGGTATTGCTGCAAACAATGATTTAGACAACTCCTTGATTCTTTGAATCTGACCCTTTTTCAACCGTATCTCGTTGTAATTAACGAACCTGACCTCAATACACTTCTCAAGTATATTGATGTGATCGAGTAAACCACTTCTAAAGGTTTCAGTCTGGCAACCCGTATGCACGTTGAAAAGCTGGTGAAGGATTGGAGTCGAATAATCAGAAGGAGGTACCATTGTTGAGGCAAAGAAGTCCTTAAACTATGTGCGAAGAATTTCTAGACATAACTTCGCGTTAACCTCATGAAGAATCTCCTTTTCAAATTGCAACCGTAACTCATCCAAATTATTGAAAATCTTCTCTTTGAAATTATCCACTTTGCCAAAAAACAGTTGAACCGTGGCTGGAAGTTCGGTCATGTTGTGCGGATAAAGAAGTGCAAGATATGTCTTGAGCTCGTAAAAGATTTCCAATGTTTTTTGTCGCAAATTGATCTCTTTAAGTAGCATGTGTTGTAATTCTCCCTCTTGAACTGTTGAATTCAACGATTCCATTGAATGTCGATGAAAAATTCTTGAGCCCTTGTTTTGTAATATGTCTTTTTCTTTGCTCAATAAATTCTTGATTAGCGCAAACGTTGATAAAACAAACCGGAGACTAAATCAAAGTCGGCTCACTCCAAAAATAACGCCCGTCAACTAAATCTTGTCACTTTAACACGTCACTTTGTCACGTCACGATTATAACCAATATACCACTTAAAATTCGTTTAGAAAAAAATGATAGATCTTTTTACCCAAAAGTTTAGTACAAAATTCGTTTATAAAACTTTTTGTAAAAAAGAATGATAGATTTAGATAAGAGCCCACAAAATTCGTTTATATAAAAAAAATACTGGCCTAACCACTTTTGAAACGTGGTTTAATATTAATCTCTCTTTCAATACGTGGCTTAGTCAAAAAATTAGTGGCAAGATTCAATGTCAAAAAATCAGTTAGAAAAACTAGTGGTATACACACGTGGCTTAGTCAATTGTTCTTGTTTTCTCCGTCTAAAAAAATTCACTATTAATACTCCCCTTATCCAATGCCCCCACCCTAATTTAACTCTCATCAGATCTAAAAATCACCTCTCCCAAGACACACTAAACATAAATTACTTCGCCCCCTAGATCCACTCTTTTGCTGGTCTAAATCCACAGCAAAAAATAATGAAGTGATGCTTGTTATCTCCGCCCCCTAATTCTAAATAACCCCTCAAATCTACATTACAAACCCTCTGTTATAAAAAACAAAACGCAAGCCCCAATTTTTCTCTCAAATCTGCTGTATTCCATCGAATCAAAAAAACCACATGCAGTATTACCACCGTATCAATCTAAGCTTAAACAAATTAAAGAACGAAGCTGCTCAATAAAGAACGACTTCAAGATCTTTAATAGATAAGGTCTCGGGTAGGCATTTACGTTATGTTTTATGTTTTGTTTTGGGATCGATGCGAGTTTTCTTTTGAGACTGAGATCTTGATTTGGTGTCGTGTGTTGTAACAGTCGAGTCAAAGGATTTGAATTTGAGAAAAAAAAAGATTTGGATTTGAGTCTTGAAAAAATGTTTTTGTTTGAGTCTGTTGATTTTGGGGAAAAATAAGTGTGTTTGGTTTGTATGTTTTTGTCGAGGGTCTGAGTCGGGTTAAGAGAAGAGGATGAGACGAGGGTGAGTTGTTGTTTGGGTTTTGTTCGAGAGTGTGTTGTGGGTGTGTGGGTGTGGGTTGAAGGTCTGTTCGAGATAGGTTAGAGTTTGGGTGAGAGTCGAATTGAGTGGTGGGTTTGTTTGACAGTTGAGTGGTGGGTTTGTTTGATAGTTGTGATGAGTTCGTTTGGAGTTGTGAGATGAGTGAGAATGAGTTCGTGAGGTGAGAGTAGAATCGAGTGTGATGTTTTTGATTGAGAGATGTTGAATCTTAGTCGAGAGTCTGTGTATTATGAGTCCGATCGTAAGTCGAGTCATGAGTCCGATCGAAGGTCCTTTTGAGTCTGATCGTAAGTATGATCGTGAGTCCGATCGTAAGTCGAGTCGTGAGTCCGATCGAAGGTCCTTTTGAGTCCGATCGTAAGTCTGATCAAGAGTCCGATCATAAGTCCTTTTGAGTCCGATCGAAGATCCTTTTGAGTCCGATCGTAAGTCTGATCGTGAGTCCTATCGTAGGTCCGATCGTATTCCCGATCGTAGTCCGGATCGCAGTCCCGATCGTGGTCCTAAATTGTAACTTTGGATCGTAACAAACGATCGTAGGATGTCTATCATAGTTTACAAACCTTAGGGTTTATGCGATCTTAACGAGCAAACCTGGATGCTTCCGATGAAGACAAAACAACTGATAAAAAAGAAAAAAAAACTAAAAGTTGATGAACTTGATAGAGACACAAGTTGAGATAAAATAATAAACCATTTGATAGACAGAAACAGAATGAAACAATAAAAAATGATACTTCAGAGATTTGTTATGACTAAAAGTTGATGAAGGAATAACAACTGTTATTTGTTATTCGTATTCAAAAAGTAAGTACTAAAAATCAAGGAAAAGAAAATTTAAAACCGTAATAGCAAAACTTGTTTTAAGATTGTCATTTTATAAACAATCCAACTTTTGCTAGAAAGAATCAAAACCCACGAAAAAATATTATAAACGATCCAAGATAGTCACTTTAAATAAAAATTTGACCATCAAAACAATAGATAAAAATACGCAAATCCGAAGAATCAACCAAAGCTCTGATACCAATTGTAGGATCGTGTTTTCTAAGGATTAGGCATTGTATGGTTAATCTATTGAATGATGGAAGAAATGGAAGAACTTAGAGAGAGAAAGGTAGAGAGAGAAAAGAGAGAAATGAAAGAAAGATGGAATGTGATTAATGAAAGTGTTCAACCCCTCCTAACATGCTAGGAGGGGGATTTATATAGCTGATATGAGTGTTTTTACTCATATCATTTGTTGTTTAAAACAATGAAATATTGCATGATTTATATCAAATATGCCTTGGAAATGCTTGTTTCTTGTTTTCATGTGTTTAGGTACCAAGTTCGCGAAAACCGGCAATAATCGACACGAGTTTGATGATAAAGATTGAGGAAGCCAAAAATCGAACTCGACTTTGAAGGATTTAATCTTTTATCAAGTTTATGAATCAAGTGGGTCCCACAATGGGGTAAATGGGCTCAAAAGCACATTTAAGTGTCAAATTAAATCATTGAGGAGTTTAAAAACCCATTAGGCCCAAAAGAGTTTTACACTCGGATGGAAATAAGTGTGTATCAGGCCCAAGCCCAGCAATGAAATAAAACGAATGATTTGATGGGCCTCTTAGGGTTTTTACACTCGGATGGAAACGAATGTTTTATCATTCACACGTTTTTATATATTCCACTCATTTTTCAGTCACAAATAAATAAATAAAAAGAAAACGTATCATCCACTTTAAATATCCAACCAACTTTCTACCCACTCAGTCAATAAATAAACCATTCGTTCTCACTCACATTATTTTATCACGTTAAAACCTATGTTCCATCTTCCCCAAATTTCTCTCGTCCCCAACCAGTAAAAGCTTCATTGTTCAAAAACCCTAGAGGGTAAAAAGTCTTTATTAATTGGGGCTTTTTATTTATTTCAATAATTCACACCATGGGGAATAAAACCCCCATGGTTTAAGGAAGAGAGGATGTGGAGAGAAGGTGATACGTGGCGTTTTATTATTTGATGCAACACCTCACCCATTCTATCCAGCCAATTAGAGCCCTCAAAAGAAGCACAAGAAGCACACACGGATGCCACGTTGGCAATCCGTGTGTGCTACAAAAGAAGATAACCGTTCGATCAAGGCCAAAGAAGAAAGAGAAAAAGAAAAATTGATCTGATGGCTGAAGATTAAGGGAGAATATTCTTCTCAAGATCCGGATATCCGCTCAAGGATGCCCTTGGGGGGGGCTATAAATACCCCCAATTTTTACTTGTAATCTATCCCCTTTTCTTACTTTACTGTTATAATGTTTAAATTAGAATAGAAAGTTGTATCTCTCTTTTATAAGTTTTGTATCAGTTTAAGTTTGATTAATAAAATTTCAGTTTATTTAAATTGGTTCGTGCGTGATTAATTTTCTGTTAAAGTTCTTTATCTTCTTTCTCAATCTAGTTTTATATTATAATATTAAAAGATATTTGATTAAACTGTTCAATAGTTTAATTAAATATTGAAGGTAAGATTTGGGAATAAATCAAACCCTAATGGTTTGATTAAAGCTATTGTATGTTCGAATGCTTAATAATTGAACGGTGGTTTCGGTAATCGGAGAATGGTGAATGGTGGTCGCGGTTTTGTTTTTTAGGATGCTCAGCGCATTTCCTACTGCACAAAGGTTATCTTCAACAAGGTGAAATCTCTTTTTACATTTCTTGTTTATCTAGTTATGCTTTACATTTAATGTATGAATCTGATCTGATTTTGTTAAAAGATTGCCATGTCAAGCTTAGATTGTTCTGAGTTTGTATGCATTTGTGATGGAATAATCTATCTGTTTAAATTTGAGAGGAATATTGATAAGTCCACTTAAACTGTTAATCTGAGATTTGTGAATTTATTTGTTAACTTAGTTTGGTAATCTGATATTGGATCCGTTTAGTTTAAGGAAATTATTCATGTATCTGTTAGATTGTTCAGATTTATTTGAGTGGATCGTATATGCTGATGACATTTTGGTTTGCTAAGAGTGTTTATAAATTAAGCAGTTTAGATAGAATCTGATTAATATTTTATCTGCTAATCAGTAATAAGCCTAAGTCAGTTCTGAATATTTTGTTTAGTTTCTGATTATTGGATTAGTTAGTAAAATAAGCTGATTAAATGAAGTTTTGAAGTTTCAGACGACTGATTTTGCAAATCTTAAATAGATTAGATTAAGCTGTGGATGATTATGCATATTGGGTTTTTGATTTAGCTGTTTTGCTTGAGTCCAGGATTGATGTAACTGATTAAATGATTTTCTTGCTAAGTTTAAATTAAGTTTCTGTTTAGTTGGGGAATTAGTTTGTTTAATGAATCATGTTTCTTTAACTGAGTTGCTATATTGTTTTATCTTTTATATTGTTCATGTTCACCAGCTTATCAGTTCAACTAACTGATAAGCCAAAATAAGCTGATTCCTATCAGTTGATGCAAATAAGCTCTAAAAGTCTTTCCTGAGACTTGAACTTTCACAATCTGTCAAAAAGAAAATTATTCCAAAAATAATGTCCATCACAAGGATCGAACCTGTGACCTCCTGGTCACAGGCTTAGAGTGATAACCATCTGGGCTAACCTGCCTATTTGGTTTTAATATTCTCAGAGTTATTAATATTGTAGAAGTAGTCTGGTAGAGTTTGTTTAAGTTTATTAATGTTGTCACGTTTTAATTTTCTTTAACTGAACTTTTAATTACAATTCTAACTTAAGTAAATTCTTTAATTAAAAAAAAGTAGTTTTAAATAAATAAATTAAAAAAAAAATTAAAAAATTAAAAAATGTTTTTATTTAAAAAGTTTAATTAGTTTAATTAAATAGAATTATTTTAATTTTAGATTGTTTTAAAAATAGTTTTTAAATAAGTTTATTTTGAGTGGAATTTTAATTTAGCTTATTAGAATTTTAAAAGTAAATTAGTTTAAAAGTTGTTTTATTAAGTAGAATTAATATTTTATAGAGTTTTAATTAGATTATTATTAAATAGTGTTTTTAATTTTAAATAATTAAGTGCTTGTAGAATTTTAAATAGGCGGGGTTTAACGATTCATGCACTTTAGGGTAATTTTAAATAGCTTAAAATTCGTAGTTTTTAATTGTAGTTTAAAAACCACAAACCAATTCAAATCAATTGTCCAAATCAAAGCAAAACGTCTCAAATTCACTCGATCTTCGTGTACAACGAACTCGGTTCACCCACGTGTTTAATTGAATTCGTCATTGGTAATTTTAGACTATTACTTTTTCCTAAAGGTAATTTTCTAATTTACCCTATAACGTATCTATTTATCACATATACTATCCACGACACATCAAAAATTTTGGCGCCGCTGTCGGGGATCTTGTGTACGATTCGTTTTTGTGGAGATTTGTTGATCGTGGATTTGAAGACCCTTTCCGTCCTCGGAAAGTTTTGTTATTTTTCTATTACGTAGTATGTATCGTTTTTCTAGTTTTTTGTGAATAATATATTGTATTACGTAGAACAATAATTTTAAATACCTTTCAAATAAGCCTTAGTTGGGATTTCATCACCTAGCTATTGTATTCGAACCCAAAACAAAAATAAAGGCAAAATAGATAAATACTAATAAGAAGTTTGAACTCGATTTATACAAACTATAAGGTGGGTATAAGGCGACGTGCTATAAAAGGCCGTCTAAGGAAAAAGGTTTTTAAGTGCTTTGTGCCACCTCGTTTCCCCGCTTGCTTGTGCGTATATTGAGAGGGACGACCTATTATTGGTTTGCCGACTCAAGTAGTAATAAATCTTATTTTTGTTGTTTACTTATTGAACCTCGAGACGTTTAGGTTTTCACCTATCGTTTCAAAGTCGACCGAGGGTAATTTACTTCCATAGTAGTTATCCTTATTCCTTGTTTTTTATCGATCATTATTGATTGAGCAATACCAAATAAAAATACCAAAAATAATCTTCTTTCTTGTCTAATTTCTTTTCTTCAATCCTCTAATTCTCGTCTTTGTAGTGTATGCAATTACGTTCTTCTCGTCTTGTGATAGATTTTAATAGGCTTGAAAATATTCCTCGTAGAAATAGAAATCGTCAACAACGAATAGTGGAACCCGAGATTCCACCTATTGTTGTAGAGATGGCCGATAACCGTACAATGGAGGAATTGCTCCGTGCACCCACCGAAGGGTATGGGGAAGCAATCGTTGTGCCGGCTATTTTGGCGGATCATTTTGAGATTAAGACGGATCTTGTATCGCTCATTCGTGCCGACCCATTTCGTGGCAATGAGATCGATAGCCCGCATTCTCACATACGGAATTTTAATCGAATTACCTCGACTCTAAAGTTTAGAGATGTGCCGAATGACGTGATTAAGCTCATGCTTTTTCCGTACTCGCTCGAGGGTAATGCTAAGCTTTGGTATGAGAAAGAACCACCGGGTTCGATCTTAACTTGGGATGATTTAGTGTCAAAGTTTATGAATTATTTCTTTCCACCGTCCAAGACAACACACTTTAAAAATGAGATAACTAGATTCGAACAAAAAGTGCATGAATCGTTTGGGGTTGCTTGGGAAAGATTTAAGGATTTGTTGAGACAATGTCCACACCACGGTTTCTCGGAATTGCATCAAATAAATACTTTCTATAATGGGCTTAATATGATTGAACAAGATTCTTTAAAAGCCACCGCGGGTGGTAATCTTTTAAGAAAAACACCGAGAGACGCGTGGAGAATAATTGAGGATAAGTCTAGAGCACAATATTCACGAAACACACCGGTTGTTTCCAATGTAAATTCATCTAATCACGAGATTGCTAGATTGGACTCTAAGATAGACACGATTTTGAATGAGCTTAGGAAGAATCCTCATGGATCCATTAATATGGTTGAGAGTTTTTGTGTATCATGTGGTGGAGCACATCCTAATTATGCTTGTTTGAACACGGGTTTTGATCAAGCTAGTGCTTTTGCCGCGACGGGAACTTATGGCTCCAACGGTCAAGTTCCTCGTCAAAATTATGTTGCTCCACCGGGTTTTCCACCGGTTCAAAATAGGTACAACAATGGTAATAATGGGAATAATTTTAACCGTGGTAACCAAGGGAATTTTAATCAAGGAAATGGGTTTAATGTTAATCGAAACAATCAAGGTTTTCAAAGCCATAATCAAAATGATTTGTCAAGCTACATTAACGAGGAAAGTTTAAAAGCTTTTCAAAATAACATTCAAGGACAAATGGCAACTTTGAAAAATGAGTTTCAAAATACGATTAAAGGGCAAAATAACAAGATTGAGCTTAATCAACAAAGGATTGAACAAAGATTTGAGCAAATGTTTGAACAAAGTCAAAATTGAATGCAACAAAGTATGGAACAAGGTCAAATAAATTGCTTTCAATGTTTGAATCGTTTATGACCAAACCTTCCTCGTCTTCGGGTTGCTTACCTAGTAATACCATTCCAAACCCGAAGGGTGAGATGAAAGCCATAACCACACGTAGTGGGAAAACTTTAGACGGACCTTTGCTTCCACATGTGAGTACCTCTCCGGTGAGGGAAGTGGAGCAAGAACCCGAGGTGGTTAAAGAAAAGGAAATTCCTATTCCACCAAAGGTAGACCAATTGCCTATTCCGGAACCCGAGCTTCCGAAGACTAAACCCACACTACCCTACCCTTCGAGACTTACCAAAGAGAAGCTCCGCGAAAAGACCAATGCTCAAGTTTCTACGTTTTTAGATGTGTTTAAGAAAATGTATATTAATCTTAGTTTCACGGATGCATTGCTTAGCATGCCTAAATTTGCTTCTACAATTAAAAGGTTGATGAATGATAAGGAGAAGTTAGTTGAAGTATCTACCTCTTTAAATGAAAGTTGTTCCGCGGTTCTCTCTAAAAAGTTTCCCAAAAAGCTTGGAGACCCCGGTCAATTTTTGATACCATGTGATTTCCCTAATATGGGAGAATGCTTAGCATTAGCCGATCTTGGCGCTAGCATTAACTTGATGCCTCTTTCCGTATGGAAAAGGTTATCACTTCCCGAGCTTTCACCTACTAAGATGACTATCGAGCTAGCGGATCGATCGATCGCCTTTCCAAAAGGTATAGCCGAGGACGTATTAGTCAAAGTAGGAAAGCTCATTTTTCCGGCGGATTTTATCATTTGTGATTATCCGGAAAATTCTCGAGTGCCTCTTATTTTGGGACGACCGTTTTTAAATACGGCTAGTTCTTTAGTTGACATGAGAGAGGGAAAGTTGACTTTACGTTTTGATGATGAAAGTATCACTCGTAATGTTGGTAACATCTCGAAGTTTTCTTCCGAATACGACGAGGAATCAATCAATCAAGTCGATGTGATTGATGTTGCTAGTGGAGAGGCTTCGCAAGATATGCTTGGTTTTTCGGATACTTCTAAAAGTGGCAATCCCACTTCATCGAAACCTATTATCTCTTCGGCTAAGCCTCCACTCAATCCATTTGAGGGAGGTGACTTCGTTCTTGAAGAGCTTGAGAATAATGGTTATTCAAAAATCGAGAAGTAAATTGATGATTACCTTAGCACACCGTTTGATCCTAGTGAGTTTGATAGTGAGAATTTTGATCCCGAGGGAGATATTGCATTGATTGAAAAATTGTTGAATATGGATCCTCTTGAATCACCACCTATGGAATTAAAAGTTGTGAGTGTTAATGAAACTAAAGTGAAAACATCTATTGAGGAAGCACCCGAATTAGAACTTAAGGAATTACCCACTCATTTGGAGTATGCTTTTCTTGAAGGAACGGATAAGTTACCGGTGATTATTGCTAAGGGATTAAAGGAAAATGAAAAGGATGAGCTTATTAAAGTGCTTAAGAAACATAAACGGGCCATTGCATGGAAAATCTCCGACATTAAGGGTATAGATCCCAAATTTTGTACTCATAAAATTCTAATGGAGGATGATTATAAACCCGCTATCCAACATCAAAGAAGGGTCAATCCAAAGATTCATGAGGTGATCAAAAAGGAAGTCACTAAACTTCTAGACGCCGGAATGATCTACCCTATCTCGGATAGTCCATGGGTTAGCCCCGTGCATTGTGTTCCAAAGAAAGGAGGAATGACGGTTGTTGCTAATGAGGATAATGAATTGATTCCTACTAGACTTGTGGCCGGTTGGCGTGTTTGTATTGATTATAGGAAGCTTAATGATGCCACTAGGAAGGATCATTTTCCATTACCTTTTATGGATCAAATGTTAGAGAGACTGGCGGGGAATGAATTCTATTGCTTTTTGGATGGATTTTCCGGCTATTTCCAAATCCCCATTGACCCTCGTGATCAAGAAAAGACCACATTCACTTGTCCTTATGGAACATTTGCCTATCGTCGCATGCCTTTTGGACTATGCAATGCTCCGGGGACGTTCCAAAGGTGCATGACGGCCATTTTCCATGATATGATCGAGAAACCCATGGAAGTCTTCATGCATGACTTTTCGGTTTTTGGGGATTCTTTCACTTCATGTCTCTCTAACCTTGAAAGAATGTTGCAACGTTGTGAGGAAACAAATCTTGTGCTTAATTATGAGAAATGTCACTTCATGTGCAAAGAGGGAATTGTGTTAGGACATAAGATCTCTAAGGCCGGTATTGAGGTTGATAGGGCTAAAATCGACGTGATTGCCAAATTGCCTCCACCCACCACCGTTAAGGGAGTAAGGAGTTTTCTCGGCCATGCCGGCTTCTATCGTCGTTTTATACAAGACTTCTCTAAGATAGCTCGGCCTATGACCCATCTTTTGGAAAAAGAGACTCCTTTCATCTTTTCGGATGAGTGTATTCAAGCCTTTGAGATGCTTAAAAAGAAGTTAACCGAATCTCTAATCTTAGTTGCCCCGGATTGGGATCTACCTTTTGAAATTATGTGTGATGCTAGTGATTATGCGGTAGGTGCGGTTTTGGGGCAACGTAAGCTAAAACACTTCTTGCCTATACATTATGCAAGTAAGACTATGACGGATGCTCAAACAAAGTATACTACAACGGAAAAGGAGTTTCTTGCCGTTGTGTATGCTTTTGAAAAGTTTAGACCGTATCTCGTCTTGTCTCAAACCATATTGTATACGGACCACTCGGCTATCAAATACCTTTTTAATAAACAAGATGCTAAGCCGAGGTTGCTCTGGTGGATTCTCCTCCTTCAAGAATTTAATGTTCAAATTCTAGACAAAAAAGGAGCCGAGAATCTCGCGGCCGATCATTTATCCCGACTTGAGAATCCTCACCAAAGCGATCGAGAGAACAAGGAAATCAATGAAACATTTCCTCTCGAGACGCTTGGTATGGTTACTTTTCATGGTGATGATAGTACCCCATGGTTTGCGGATATCGCAAATTACCATGCGGGGAAGTTTGTGATCAAGGGTATGTCGTCCCAACAAAAACGAAAGTTTTTCAAGGATATCTCCTATTACTTTTTGGACGACCCCTATTTGTTTCGTGTGTGCGCGGATCAAGTGATTCGTAGGTGCGTGTTTGGCAAAGAAGCTCAAGATATCCTTAAATCTTGTCATGAGGGACCCACCGGGGGACATCATGGTGCTAACGCCACCGCGAAGAAAGTCTTTGATGCCGGCTTCTTTTGGCCTTCCATATATCGTGATGCCCAAGACTTGATCAAGACTTGTGATGCTTGTCAACGTCAAGGAAAGAACTCACAAAGGGATGAAATGCCTCAAAACATTATCCAAGTTTGTGAAATCTTTGACATATGGGGGATCGATTTTATGGGGCCGTTTCCATCATCAAAAGGAAACAAATACATTCTCGTAGCCGTGGACTATTTGTCTAAATGGGTCGAAGCTAAGGCTTTGCCCACGAATGATGCTCGAGTTGTGGTGAAATTTTTGAAACAACTCTTTGCTAGGTTTGGAACTCCGCGGGCTATTATAAGTGATCGTGGGACCCATTTTTGTAATGAACAATTTGTAAAAGTTCTAAAGAAATATGGTGTCACTCATCGACTTTCTACGGCTTATCACCCTCAAACGAGTGGTCAAGTGGAGGTTTCAAACCGAGCTCTTAAAAGGATTTTGGAGCGTTCTATTGGAGAGAATCGTACTTCATGGTCGGATAAATTGGACGATGCATTGTGGGCTTTCAGTACGGCTCACAAGACGCCAATTGGTTGTACACCATTTAGGTTGGTCTACGGAAAAGCATGCCACTTGCCAATTGAACTCGAACATAAGGCGTATTGGGCTCTTAAGCATTGTAACTTTGATTTGGGGACCGCGGGTGATCATCGCAAGGTTCAATTGAATGAACTAAGTGAATTAAGGGATCAAGCTTATGAAAATTCTTTGATCTACAAAGAGAAGACTAAGAGGATTCATGACTCTAAGATCAATAACCGCATTTTCAATGTTGGTGATCAAGTCCTCTTATTCAACTCTAGACTTAAGATTTTCTCGGGCAAGCTTAAATCCCGTTGTTCCGGACCATTCACCATTGCACAAGTTTTCATTTATGGCACCGTTGAGCTAGCTCAAAAAGACGGGCCTAACTTTAAGGTGAATGGTCATCGTGTGAAACATTACTTTGGAGGGGACATACCTACGGAGGTTGTCCCGGATCTTCAAACTTTCCCTAAGGACCAATGAATGCGGGGATCGAGTCGAGCTCATGACTCGGTTAACAAAAACGAGGTGCCTTGTGGGGGAGTCCCATACATTCTATCTTCTTTCTATTTTCTAACACCTAATAAGGCTTGATCTTTCAAGCTCGTGTTCGTGATTTGTTGTGTTACTTAGGTACAACCCTTATTATTGAAGACTCTCGTGTTCGGTTTTTGCCGGTCCACTTGATCTTCCATTCTTTGAATGCCAAAAAGGGGCACACTTTCTATCCCTTGATTTTATCCACTAACGTTTCTTTTGAGGCATAATTAATAAACGGCTTATAGATTTGCGTACTCTTTCCATGCTAGGATTTTGCATTAGACTCTTCGTATTTTAGCAAGGGGGTGTCACTCTTGAGCTAAGAAACATTGAGGACAATGTTTGGTTTTAGCATGGGGGAGTCAATCGATATAATCGCTTGCAATTGCTTTTGTCGTGTCCAAACGTATAGTTTTCTCATTTTTCAATAAAATTTTAAATTTTTTGTGTTATTTTAAGTTTTAATAAAATAAGTGTTTTTGACACGAATGTAGGCTTTTAATAAGAATAGTTTTTGACTCGACTTGGTTTCTAACCTTAGCTTTTCCTTAACGTATTTGAATTAAGTTTTGCTAGGCTACTATATAGGGAGCTTTAAAACACGAAGGTCTTAATTCATATGAGTTAAGGACAAGAACTTTTCGCAAGCTCCTATAATTGATCCTAGAAAGTCGTCTATCAAGGGAACTTTAAAACGCAAATTCTAAAACTTGAAAAAGTATAAGAAGTTGCAAGATCCTATAGATGACTTGAAAACCCAAAACTTTGATTTGATAGGCTAAGTATCCATTGATTTCATTATTGGAATTTTACAATATGGAGAACAAGAGATGATAGAGCCAATTATAAGTGTGGTATTCTTTCGGGAATTTATGTGAGTTAATTATGAGCCTATTCTCTCATCACTTGTTAATAAATTTTAATTGCAATAAATAAGGTTGAACGATTTGAAAAGTTACTTAGCTTCTAGCCCAAGATCGTTTAGAAGTTGCTCGGTATGGATTAGAGTTCATAGCCAAGGCATAACTTATTGAAGCGGGATGCGAAGATTGGCGAGTCCAAAAAGGTCCTAACAAGACATGAGGGCTATGTTTTATTGCTAAAGATCTCAAGTGATGTGAAGACTCATTTATCAAAAATCAATATGAAGGATCGAGACACACGACGAAAAGCAAAATACTCCCAAAAAAGTCATGGAGAAGTCTATCCAAAAAGACCAAAATAAGGTATGAGGATAAATGAAGCCAAGTCCAAAAAGGAGGCGGATCGTTGTAAATCAAAATCCCAAGTAAAGATTGGAGAAAAACGAAGAAGTCGTGGTCCAAGTATGAATCTCTCTAAACTTCAAGTGAAGAAATATTATGAAGAGAAGACCATTATTTCGTGAACGTCTCTCAAGGTTGGAAGTATTAAGTCACTGCCAAATATCGATCCGAGAAAGGTCTCAAATCGCGAAACAAGTTATGCCAAGATATGAACTTTATGAAGTCCCGAGAAGCAGTTTTAAAAGATTTTGTCCTTTAGCTAACTATTGATTAAATCGTTCACTTTATTTTTGGCCTAATAAATTATCGAAATAAGTCAACAATGCATCCTCGTGATCATTCAAGACAACAATAAAATATAAGAGATACACTTAGGAATAAGGGAGTCTAAGTGATTAATTGGCCCACATGAGTTCGTGTTAGTTTACCAACTTATAATAACAATGATCTTGTTTTTGCACTTGGCATGGAAAAGTGAAAAGTCGAGGACGATGAATCTATTTGAGCTTTTATGATCCTTAAAGTTATTTTATGTCTTTGCAAAATAAAAAGTCAAAAGTTGAATAATAGTGTAGACATAGTTTTATTTTATCATTGCGTGAGGACACGACAATTGCTTAGCATGGGGGAGTTTGATATGAGTGTTTTTACTCATATCATTTGTTGTTTAAAACAATGAAATATTGCATGATTTATATCAAATATGCCTTGGAGATGCTTGTTTCTTGTTTTCATGTGTGTAGGTACCAAGTTCGCGAAAACCGGCAATAATCGACACGAGTTTGATGATAAAGATTGAGGAAGCCAAAAATCGAGCTCGACTTTGAAAGATTTAATCTTTTATCAAGTTTATGAATCAAGTGGGTCCCACAATGGGGTAAATGGGCTCAAAAGCCCATTTAAGTGTCAAATTAAATCATTGAGGAGTTTAAAAACCCATTAGGCCCAAAAGAGTTTTACACTCGGATGGAAATAAGTGTGTATCAGGCCCAAGCCCAGCAATGAAATAAAATGAATGATTTGATGGGCCTCTTAGGGTTTTTACACTCGGATGGAAACGAATGTTTTATCATTCACACGTTTTTATATATTCCACTCATTTTTCAGTCACAAATAAATAAATAAAAAGAAAACGTATCATCCACTTTAAATATCCAACCAACTTTCTACCCACTCAGTCAATAAATAAACCATTCGTTCTCACTCACATTATTTTATCACGTTAAAACCTATGTTCCATCTTCCCTAAATTTCTCTCATCCCCAACCAGTAAAAGCTTCACTGTTCAAAAACCCTAGAGGGTAAAAAGTCTTTATTAATTGGGGCTTTTTATTTATTTCAATAATTCACACCATGGGGAATAAAACCCCCATGGTTTAAGGAAGAGAGGATGTGGAGAGAAGGTGATACGTGGCGTTTTATTATTTGATGCAACACCTCACCCATTCTATCCAGCCAATTAGAGCCCTCAAAAGAAGCACAAGAAGCACACACGGATGCCACGTTGGCAATCCGTGTGTGCTACAAAAGAAGATAACCGTTCGATCAAGGCCAAAGAAGAAAGAGAAAAAGAAAAATTGATCTGATGGCTGAAGATTACGGGAGAATATTCTTCTCAAGATCCGAATATCCGCTCAAGGATGCCCTTGGGGGGGCTATAAATACCCCCAATTTTTACTTGTAATCTATCCCCTTTTCTTACTTTACTGTTATAATGTTTAAATTAGAATAGAAAGTTGTATCTCTCTTTTATAAGTTTTGTATCAGTTTAAGTTTGATTAATAAAATTTCAGTTTATTTAAATTGGTTCGTGCGTGATTAATTTTCTGTTAAAGTTCTTTATCTTCTTTCTCAATCTAGTTTTATATTTTAATATTAAAAGATATTTGATTAAACTGTTCAATAGTTTAATTAAATACTGAAGGTAAGATTTGGGAATAAATCAAACCCTAATGGTTTGATTAAAGCTATTGTATGTTCGAATGCTTAATAATTGAATGGTGGTTTTGGTAATCGGAGAATGGTGAATGGTGGTCGCGGTTTTGTTTTTTAGGATGCTCAGCGCATTTCCTACTGCACAAAGGTTATCTTCAACAAGGTGAAATCTCTTTTTACATTTCTTGTTTATCTAGTTATGCTTTACATTTAATGTATGAATCTGATCTGATTTTGTTAAAAGATTGTCATGTCAAGCTTAGATTGTTCTGAGTTTGTATGCATTTGTGATGGAATAATCTATCTGTTTAAATTTGAGAGGAATATTGATAAGTCCACTTAAATTGTTAATCTGAGATTTGTGAATTTATTTGTTAACTTAGTTTGGTAATCTGATATTGGATCTGTTTAGTTTAAGGAAATTATTCATGTATCTGTTATATTGTTCAGATTTATTTGAGTGGATCGTATATGCTGATGACATTTTGGTTTGCTAAGAGTGTTTATAAATTAAGCTGTTTAGATAGAATCTGATTAATATTTTATCTGCTAATCAGTAATAAGCCTAAGTCAGTTCTGAATATTTTGTTTAGTTTCTGATTATTGGATTAGTTAGTAAAATAAGCTGATTAAATGAAGTTTTGAAGTTTCAGACGACTGATTTTGCAAATCTTAAATAGATTAGATTAAGCTGTGGATGATTATGCATATTGGGTTTTTGATTTAGCTGTTTTGCTTGAGTCCAGGATTGATGTAACTGATTAAATGATTTTCTTGCTAAGTTTAAATTAAGTTTCTGTTTAGTTGGGGAATTAGTTTGTTTAATGAATCATGTTTCTTTAACTGAGTTGCTATATTGTTTTATCTTTTATATTGTTCATGTTCACCAGCTTATCAGTTCAACTAACTGATAAGCCAAAATAAGCTGATTCCTATCAGTTGATGCAAATAAGCTCTAAAAGTCTTTCCTGAGACTTGAACTTTCACAATCTGTCAAAAAGAAAATTATTCCAAAAATAATGTCCATCACAAGGATCGAACCTGTGACCTCCTGGTCACAGGCTTAGAGTGATAACCATCTGGGCTAACCTGCCTATTTGGTTTTAATATTCTCAGAGTTATTAATATTGTAGAAGTAGTCTGGTAGAGTTTGTTTAAGTTTATTAATGTTGTCACGTTTTAATTTTCTTTAGCTGAACTTTTAATTACATTTCTAACTTAAGTAAATTCTTTAATTAAAAAAAAGTAGTTTTAAATAAATAAATTAAAAAAAATTAAAAAATGTTTTTATTTAAAAAGTTTAATTAGTTTAATTAAATAGAATTATTTTAATTTTAGATTGTTTTAAAAATAGTTTTTAAATAAGTTTATTTTGAGTGGAATTTTAATTTAGCTTATTAGAATTTTAAAAGTAAATTAGTTTAAAAGTTGTTTTATTAAGTAGAATTAATATTTTATAGAGTTTTAATTAGATTATTATTAAATAGTGTTTTTAATTTTAAATAATTAAGTGCTTGTAGAATTTTAAATAGGCGGGGTTTAACGATTCATGCACTTTAGGGTAATTTTAAATAGCTTAAAATTCGTAGTTTTTAATTGTAGTTTAAAAACCACAAACCAATTCAAATCAATTGTCCAAATCAAAGCAAAACGTTTCAAATTCACTCGATCTTCGTGTACAACGAACTCGGTTCACCCACGTGTTTAATTGAATTCGTCATTGGTAATTTTAGACTATTACTTTTTCCTAAAGGTAATTTTCTAATTTACCCTATAACGTATCTAATTATCACATATACTATCTACGACACATCAATAGCCCACCCTCCATGTGGGCTATATGGGCTATATTGGATCACGAGCCCAATATCATTGGAGTGACCGATCCTTTCTAAATACGTAAAAACGTATTTCCAACAATCTGGATGACATAAGTGACTTGACTTAGCATATTTATTCAGCTGCTGGTGTGTATCATCTTTGCACATCTAAATTTTCAGAATATCTCTTGGTTGATACTACATATCCTTTGCTACAAGAGGTTTTGACGTTGATGATTGCTACACCTTTGGAGGTTGACTACACAAGTGATATGAGCAGGAATTTACTTAGATTTATTTATTCTAAGATTAAGAAAGAAGATTAGGTTGTAAGAATCCTCCTTATATTTTGTTCTTATTTTGAAACTTGATCCCTAGAGTAGACATCAAGTTTAGGGGAGGATTATTGGGAATAAAATATAGCCAAGATGTTCAGACGCTGACAAGAGGAAGTTGGACGTTGATAGGAAAAATTCAAGCGTTGTCAAGTCAAGCGTTGACAAGAAGAAGTCAAACGCTGATAAGAAGAAGTCAAGCACTGATGGAAGACTTAGTTTACACGGTTTAAGTTTATAGTAAAGATATGTTCTATGACGTATTTTCTATGTTTATCTTTACCATAATTAGCTCATAGGTAAACTCTTATACAAGGCTCCTTGTGCTATAAAAGGAGGCCTTTAGGTTTAGTTTCAATATACGTATTCGACTTTCATTGTACTCAAGTTTGCTTTATCAATTGAAGTGAAAGTTTGGTTTTTCTGTTTGTGTGTTCTTGTTCTAAGTATTAATTCCGCATAATACCTAGATTGTTTCATACAAAAAAATGTTTCTCTACGTGTTATACTTGATCTAATCTCGTTAACACAAAGCTAAATCGATCTAAGTTTGGGATCAACAGAGAGTACAAGAAATGAAAAGATAATAAACTAAAACATAGATAGCTTAATCTAGATCCTGAATGCATAGGCTTCTTTGGCTTGACTTTTCCTTTAAAAACATTAGATTTTTAAAAATCATCATTCATCTTCTAAGAGGAGGAGGCATGGAAAACAAGGTGACCAACAAATCATGCAACCTTATATGGAGACCAATCATCTCCAATCTTAGGTTTTGAATGATGTAGTTGTTATAAAGACAACATGGGCAATTAGCACCATGAGCTTCTAGAAAACTAAAAAAGTAAGGATCACCCATGAAATGTGGAATAGGGATTCCTAAAATGGGAGCATTTGTGTTTGAGTGAGGAAGAGGTGGTGGAGGCATAGGTGCCAAGGGTGATATGGGAGAATTTGGTGGATTAAAGGGAGAGGTCACCAAAGGCTCAAGAACAAAGGAATGCTTTGTATTGGTTGAGGTTGAGAAATCCCATCCAAAGGAGGATTAGGAGTGATAGGTGAAGACAACTCATTCATCTTAGATTGAAATGATGAAAAGGTAGAACCATGAGAATGGTTCGTACCATGGGTTGAGTTGGTCTTGCATGGAGCAAGAGGAGGTTAAGGTGAAGAAGAAGTGAGAATAGGAGTAGACTCATTCTTGGGGGTTTGGTATGAAGAAGAAGAACCAAGTTTGGGACACTTGATTTTGATCTTGATGTTCCTTTTGTGAGAGGAAGTTTTTGAGGAATTGGAAGATCTAGTGGATATCATGGTTGTAGGTTAAGGCTTAGAAGAGAGTTGAATGAATGAAGAACATATTCAACAATGGGAGGTTTAAGAAGAAAGAAGTATGATCCAAACTAGTAATATGTTAAAATCATTTTATGTTAACAATGAAATTAGGTAGCCTAGTTTAGGAAATGTGCAGGTTTTTGCAAAAATTTTATCAAAGTTTTACACAGATAAGGAAAATAGTGTAAAGCAAAGATTCTGTTGAAACAGTAGCCGGCGGTTCCTTACGTAGGGTCGCGGTTCCTTATCCCTAATGAACCGCGAGTTCAATAAAGAACCGCGACCAGAGGTCTCAAAAATATGCACTTCCTCAAACAATTGCTAGCCCGGATTTTGCACAAAGAATTAGCAAGCCAAAGTCAAATACTAAACAAAATCTAGAAAGCTAACTAACACATAAGATAAACAAAGTTATGAGAATCAAAAGTTTGATGGCATAGACAACTTAGGATTAAAATATAAGGTAATCCAAACACATAATGTTAATAGTCATACAACCAAAAAAAAGAATTCAACAATCTAAATAAGTTAACCATGGTAGATCAAAGCTTCACTTTCTCTTTTTGCCAAGTCCCTTGATCAACTTACCAATGCTCTTGAACGATTCCCTTGACTCCATACAATGATCATACAACTCACCTTGGGTTTTAAGATTGGCACGATAGACATCCTCAAGACCAAAGTTTTCAGGAAGTCCACTGGTTACATGATGAGGAGGATGGATGATTTCTTCAAATTCGTCCATGAAAGTGTCCATGGATGGATAGGAGTCACTAGAAGACCTAACTTGCGCACTAGTGCCAATGTCACCACCATCACTTGGTGACATGTCAACGTCCTCATCATTGGATTCTTGTGGATCGGATTTTCTCAAACCTTGATCACTTTTCGCCTTTCGAGGTTGTACCTCTTGAATAGGTAACATGACTCGTTTAACCGAGCGAAAGCGAGAAATGTCAATGTCAGGAAAATCTTCACCAACCTTCTTAAGAAGGCGAGTGAGGTGCACGACATAAGGGAGGTTAGTTTTAGGTTTGGAAAGAACATAGGTGATTCGTCGAGCGATAAAGTATGCTAGATTGTACTTGGCGTTGGTAGCGATGCAACATAACATGTGCGCCATATACGCCGGAATATGATCCTGGTTTCCGCCAAGACAAAACACATTCTCCCTAAGGATGTCGGCCCAACGGACCATACTACCATTTTGGTCGCTTAAGAGAACCTCATAGCGTTTTACCCAACACTTCCTAGAGTGGATACTTCTTACAACGTTTCCACTACGCTCTTTACAAATGACATCAATAATGTAATCAAGGTAAATCTCTT
The DNA here is from genome assembly GCA_025667525.1 of Glebionis coronaria. Taxonomy (NCBI): domain Eukaryota; kingdom Viridiplantae; phylum Streptophyta; class Magnoliopsida; order Asterales; family Asteraceae; genus Glebionis; species Glebionis coronaria. The sequence continues at coordinate 411,571,185 of CM046878.1, forward strand.
CATTTTCATCTGGGGCATAGTCGAATGGTTCAATAAGATGCTCAAGTTTCCATTTGTTAGTAAATTGACAAGTGCCCTCAAATGGAACACGAAGAGCTTGACCAAGGTCCTCAAGAGAGAGTTTAATGAGTCTACCGTCAATTAAGAACCTAACATATACTTTGCCATTATCATAAATGAGAGATATGTGCTAAAGAACTATAAGAGAAATTCGGGATGTATATCCTCTTCGATGTCCAATAAACAATCAAACCCAATTTCTTTGAACATCGATCGAGTATATACATATCCCTTAATATCTCTTTTGACAACTCTACCCTCATGAAAACACCGTTTTTTAAGAGAAGAGTAAGTGTTTGAAAGTTGAGGTGAAGCACAAATTTTAGAAAGGTTTGGCATGTATTGTTTAGTCTTTTGGTGGTCTTGTTGATATTCCGAAGGCATGATTAGTCCCTAAATACAATGAACAAAAAATATTTCGTCGATCACTCGTATGAACAATGAAAATAAAAAATCAGAAAGTGAGAATGTGTTTCATCAATAGCTTGACCAACAAAGGATTAATCCTTGTCTTTCTGATATTCACAATTTACCCATTTCATCATTGATCAAAACATATGAACAATTTAGAATCAATAATGAACTAGAACATTGGTTTTTCAAAACAAAGATTTTTAGGCAAGCATTAACAATGCAATTACACATTTATTCATGGGTTCATCTCAATTCCATCAATTAACCAAAAATATTTAGTCAATATTCGGATTGTTCTACAAGTGGGTTTTACGAAAATCTTAATGAATATCAACCTAAGGAATCATAGTAAAATAACTATGTCAACCCATATTCCAATTGAGGTTTTAATTCGATTTCAATTTTAAAAATCCTCAATTATGAAAGGATGAACCCTAGAACAAAATTGATGAAATTGAATGAGAATACTTATAATTAATTGATGTTTGATGAAGGATGAGTGAAACCCACAACTTGGAATCAATTAATTTGAGTGATTGAAGGTTTTTGAAGCTTCAACAATGGTGGAAATAGAGGAACCCGTCGCCAGTGAGAGAGAAGGAGAGAGAAGGGTTTGTTTGAAAATGAATATTTTATAAAAACCAGCGCTTTGGCAAAGTTCCAGACCGCGGTTCCTTATCGATAGAGAACCGCGGGCCTGAACCGCGTGTGATAAGGAACCGCCTACAAAGGCAGGTTTTTATCAAAGAAATTCAACGAATTTTTGAAAACCAAAAATTTTAAAATGCTTAAAAATATGTCTTAGGCCTTTTGGAATACCATTGGATCACCATATCACTAAGCAATATGTGTTAATGAAGGATTACGAGTGGAATCGAGGTCGAAAAGAAACGAAATCGAGGAACGACTACTCGTAGGGAAAAAGCAAAGTAGAGGGAAGTCAAGGGAAGTGAATCAGGACCAAGTAAAATGCTCAAGGGATAATTGAAAATCTTCAAATCATGGAGACGAAGAGCTTGTGTCATATATAGTGGTTTAGGACGATTCTTTCCGGTGAAAGATTAAACGGCTTTGGTAAAGAGTTACACTAAGCAATTTTGATGCACAAAATAAGATCACTTTCAATAATAGTCTTAGTCTATACCAAAATATGAGCAAAGTGAAAGAATCACAAACCACACACAAAAGTCAAGGCAAGGATGCCAAGAACAAGCACATAGTCAATTAATGATCAAAAGAATGATCAATAGGGCGTGTGGAAGAACGAAAACGTACCTTAGTCACAAGGAGCATTCCAAGCAATTGAGCAATCAAAGTAAAGCCCAACCATATTGATATCATCATTCAAAGATTTTGAAGATCAATGAAGATGAGTCTTCTACAAGTGCAAGTAACTCAATCTACAATCAAAAGAATGATTAATTCTTCATGAGTACCTACACAAAGTAAGATGCATACTAGTAGATACACTTCAAGAAACAATCTAAAAATGCATAAGGGCTACTAATTTAAATGGGATGCATTATTACCACTTAAAAGGCCTATTTCCAAAGAAAAACTAGTTTTCACCAAAAAGAAACTTTAGTACAACTTAACCTTCTAATTTGAGGAGACAATGGATCGATCCATGTTTTAAAGCACAATATACTTCAAAGATCTTGTGTCACCATCGCTCTGATACCAATTGTAGAAACTAGAAGGGGGTTGAATAGTTTCTAGTCGGTTTATCTCCTAATTAAAATTTCTTTCAATTAGGTGAGTGCTAAAACTATCTTTTCTTTAAAACCTAGTTGCATAATGATTAGGTTCAATTCTAATGCATTAACAATGTGTAATAAGTATGATAGTAGTAAATGAAAGTAATGAGCAAGGAAAGAAACAACCTAGTAGGAAGACAACAAGATTTATAGTGGTTCGGCAACGAAGCACATCCTCGTTCCTACTCCACTCCTCGAGTACACCTTACTCGAGATTTCCACTATATCCACAAGCTCCCTTCTTGGCGGAGAAAACATTACAACGTCGCTTTCATTATTTTCTGACACTAAGTTAAATGTGGAGACCTAATTATAGCTAGGACCAAACTACACAACGTCGCCCACTTCACCATTTTACGACACAAGGCTAGATGTCGAGTTCTAATCGAAAGCTAGAACAAATCTACACAACATTACCTACTTCACCATTTTACGACACAAGGCTAGATGTCGAGTTCTAATCGAAACCTAGAACCAATCTTCAAGACTCTTCACTTTAAATCTAAGTGAGAACTTCACACAACACAAATACTAATCACTTTAAAGTTTAGTGAGAACTCACAAGACACACCACATCACTTTAGAGCTTAGTGAGAAATATCTACACACAATCACATCACATTAGAGATTAGTGATAACTCATAAGACACAACCACATCACTTTAGACCTTAGTGAGAACTATCAAGACACAACCAATTACAACTCAACTAAACATATCCAAGTACACACATGTAACTTGAATCTACGCATTAAATCCAAGCACACACATGTGCAAAGGATTTACATAACTCTAATCCAAGAATTCACACACCTAGCTTGGATGAACATAACTAGTCCAAGTATTCACAAATACATTGGATCTACACAAGACACATAAAAAACAAATGATGAACATGATAAGATCTTTAGGAGGAAATGATCTTCATCAAGGCTTCATCTTTCATCACAACACAAGTGTGTGAGTGATCTTCTCTTTGGACAAGATAAAGAAAGGAGATTAAAAGGATAATCATAAGTAAACATACTTAACACATTTAAGTGATCATTTACAAATGATTAGGATTAGAAATAAGAAACAAGACTAAAAAGATGTCCAAAAAGGGTTGATGAAAGTGCAGATTTGATTCACTATTTATAGAAGACAAGTTCCTAACGGCTACCTGGGCGCGGTTCATTATATGTCCAGGCGGTTCCTTATCGCTATGGAACCGCATAGGCACTTAAGGAACCGCGGAGTGTAGACCCCGCTCCTTTTTGTCTTTTAGTGAATTTGAAATATCTGAGGCTGTTTAAACCTTCAAATGATATTCTTATGGCATTTGGAATATTCCATATTCAAATTTGCATTTTCATTTTAATAAAACATTTTCTAAAAAATAAAGTTTAATAAAAATCTTTTGTCACATTAGACAAAAGTGAGTTTTAAGGCTAATCACTTTTATGATCACTAAGCATGATTAAGATATGTTAGTGTAATGATTATTACCTTGATAATAGTGTTAGTTAGATAATTCGTTTTGTGATTATATTTGACAATAAATGTCTTTGTAATTTGTCGTGATCAAAACTAAGAAAGATTAATTAGTGCTAACAATGTTTTTAGGCAATTGCTTTGCATTAACAAAAAGGACTATTGAAAAGTGGAACAAAAGTCAATATACAGTGGAAGAGATTGTCTCTGAAAGTGGAGATTCAAGATAAAGCCTAGTACGACTTAGTGGGATAAAGTGAACAGTTGGCAGAACTGTTCACGTAAAGTTGGTTAAAGGTATGTCTCCTTATAAACATGGATTTAATGTAGTGTACCACTTCCATTCAGAAGTGGAGACGTATCAACTACTTCCACTAAGGAAGCATCCTCGTACCACTAAAAATAGGAGGGAGAAATAAGACAAACACAACCCTTGTTCCTAGAATTATTATCTGAGTCTTTTCTCCCACTTGAACCTCTGAGTCCCTCAGCTGTTAACAACGACTCTAAGGTTCACTTGTATACTTGAGTCTCGAATCAAGTTTACTTGTTTGAAGGGTTCTTTCTTTATTTTCATTCAATGGGTGTATCCATAACACTTTGTAATACTTTGTTTATAAGATTAATAAAGCATTACGCGTTTGAAAAGTAAATCATCTTGTGTTATATTTGTATACGAGTTATAGTATCAGCAATTGTCATATTTCGGGACTTTCACAACCAAAAAACCTTAACATATCTATAGTCTTCTTGAATCCAATCGATGTTGATGGTGACCTATTATCTATATATGTAGACATGGTTGTATCCTCTGTCCAAAAAACCTTGGATAGACCAGACTGAATCAGAAAACAGTGTACCTTATCCAAGAGTGCCTCGTTCGTCTCCTCAACCAACCCATTCTGCTGCTGCAACCCTACAACATCCAAACGTTTGGCGACCCCAATCTTCACACATTGTTGTGTAGACCTCTGATTACAAGAATCAGGAACATTACCCGTCTTGATCTTCCACCCAGTCTGAAATTTTCCTAACTGCTTCGTACCCTTCATTGTCTTCCCAGTCACAGCCTAACTGTTCAGGGTGTATATGCAAATAGCCCTTCTTGTTCCTGATAGTACCACTAGTGAACCCTTTATAACCTTGATCTTTCCCGACTGCATCTTCACGGTAAAACCCTCTTTTCAAGAGTGCCTATCGATATCAAATTTTGTCTTAATTTCGGAATATATCAGATGTTGTCCAACACGAAACTAATCCATCCCTCATTCGTACTCGAACCTTACAAATCCCTCATACATGGCATTCCCTACCATCACCTAGCAGTACATTACCACCGTCATACTCCTTAAAACCAACCAAGTAATCTCTCCTGTGTGTCATATCCCCCTAAATCCATGATCTAGTCCAAAAGTTCATCAACACTCATAGCTATCATAACATCAGCATTGCCATACCCATCAGCTCTAGAACCGGATACCTAATCTTAATTCATGACAAAACCTTGAGATTTGTTGTGATTATACCTGGGAAAATCCCTCTTCAAATGCTCCTCAGACTGACAAATATAACACCTGAGTCTGTCTCTCCTTCCTTGTGACTTTGACCACAAACTATATGTACCCTGCTCTATATCTCTCTAACTAGATCTCTTTCTCACATGCAACCCTTCACCACCATCACCCTTTGCTTCCCTCATCTTCTAAAGTTCCCTAGAATTAAGTGTCGTGAGCACGTCTTCTAGCTTCAAAGTATCTCGACCATATAGCAAAGTCTCAGTAATATTAATGCCTGATCCTCATTCGATATAGCAGTATCTATAGCCGCTAAGTCACTTACAAGCTTGTAAAACTCATCAATATGTTCAGACTGATTCCTACCTTGATGCATTTAAAAAGTATATAACTTTTTCTTCAAGTACAAACAATTAGCTAAAGACTTTGTCATGTATAAAGTCTCTAACTTTTCCAAATCCCCGCTGTAGTCGTCTCCTTGGTGATCTCCTATAGTACCCGATCACCTAAATACAAGATGAATGCGTTGTAAGCCTTTTTCTAAATGACGTTATCGTACGCCACTATTGTAGTGGCGTGTAATTCCTCCAATGCTGCATCTAATCCCAGATGTTCCAGCAATGCCTTCATCCTTACCTGCCATAACCCGAAGTCATTCTTCCCATCGAATATCTCGATGTCAAACTTGTTCAGCGTCATCTTTTTTAACCCTTTGCTAACCGTTTAACCTTTTGTGAATTTACCTACACCAAATACGATCTAGCAAAGTATCCGTGTGTAAAACACCCTTGCTTTATCGATGTAACCCTAAGATACAAATCTTAGAACTCGATCAAACCAAGTAACCCTTCAAAAGAAAACCCTTTCTTACTCAAATATCGACTGAATCTTAGAAATTAACCTATCCAATTAATCGACAACCCTTGAATCAAGAAAGTACCCGGTGTCTTTTGAAGTAACCCTTGTCGTACTTTTAATTTTGCAAAACCGATCTCTAATAACCTAAAAAATCTTGCAACCTCGACAAGTCTTGATCACTCTTTATCCCTTTGTTGATTTGCTAAACCTTGTGAAAAAACTCACAATCACCAACTGACAAAGACCCTTCGATAATTCGCTAAACTTTGTGATATATTAAACCTCACAATCACGAATTACGAAGTCCCCTTGTGCAAATACTACAATATAACAATATTTGTTTTATAAAAACAAAAATAAATCTTGGCTCAATATATCTTTTAGAATAGATCAAAAAGTTTAATTAGCCAAATTATAATCCTAATGTGTAGCCCACTCTGAAGTAAAGCCCAACACACAAATAACAATGTTTATAAAAAACCTTTTGTAGTATGTTTGACTCTCTCAACCTCCAACTTCGTTTATTTAGCTTCTTTTTCCCTGTTCAAACACCACCAGGATAAAAAAACAGTGGCAGAAATTTCGATCTTCAACCTTGAAGATCGAACCCTTAATTGTCGATCGATATCCGGCTGCTCCGATTGATGTTCTTGATAACCTCAAACACCAAGAAATCTCTTCTTCGATCGATCCTAGTAAACCAGCGAGACCTCGAACCTGATCTCTGGTACCACTTGTAGTGTTGTGATGACTACAACCTGGATACTAGATGTGGATAACTCGATCATGAAGAACACCCAACAATGATAATCGATAGGAAATAAGCACAAGGTAATATATCCCTAATCGTTAGATTAGTTTATTGAAAAAAACATTGTGAATCCCTTCCCTCCTCACATCTTTTATAGAGATGAGGGGAAACCGACTATTACGAAATCCTACGGGTCGGTTGGGCTAAGAACAACCAACCGACCTTTATTCTATTAGCTATTTAGGAAACTCGGAAGTAATCCCGTAGACACGACTTTAGGCTAATAAAGACTAGAAACATAACACTAATGAAAAATTGACACGAGGATACGTGGCGTAACTTGTTTGGGTTACAAATTCATAAAAGAAAAGAGTGTTTTCTTGCTTATGAGGGCATTTTCTTTCGCACTGAGGACCGGCCCTCTATCTTAGTACCATTTTTCCTTGATCAGTTCCTTCGTTTATTTTTAGTAAATAGAATAGTTGATACCGGCGTGTCTATGATTTCCTTAGATGTTGAACTGATATAACAATTGATTATTTAAATTTAAATTACTTATATCAACAACAGAATCAAAAGGATAATCACAAATTAAATAACCACAATTCTTTTAATTAATGATAAGTTTGTTGATCCTGAAATTTAATTCGTGGTCATACTGGTTCCTAGCTCATATCGTTATCTTATACCAAACATGTTACATCTTTTTCCTTGCTTAGAGCTCAAGTCGTGGTGCTCAGCAATGGGCTTGTATCGTCGAAAAAGTACATGTCACGTCAGCAACTCATCTATAACATCAAAATCATCACAACGCCAAAAAAAGTGTCTCTTTGGTTAACACCAAAATTGTCGTGTTATAGTGGCCTCACTTTTAATAAAAAATAATTAAAAAAATTAAAAAAAACCCATAACGCGAGCCCACAACGTCAGCCACGGTGCAGTTCTCGCGCCGTTGACTCGCGTTATGACCACCATTTTGGGCAGGCAAAGACGGCGCCAGACCCCAAAACGCGAGCTACGGTATGGTGTGTGGGGCGTTATGGATGTGGCGTTTTGGCCATGGCTTGAGCCATGGTTTGCCATACCCTAGGCTCTTATAGCGTTGCTAAAGAACGAACACGATGATGCTGACTTGTGTAGATCTTCCTAGGGTTGTGTTTATATTATGGATGCATATAAATCTATTGGACGAGCTGCATGAAAGGAGTTCTTTCAAGGAAAATGGTTATGCACTTAGTTGAGGCAACGGTGAGTCGTGTATATCACCTGTATTACTTCTTCATCCATTATTCATAATTTCATCAACAATTTCACATGTGGATAACACATAGTCTATCAATATAACTTTCCAGTAAATGTATTCATGAAATGCTATCTTAGTGCAGATGTTTATCTTGCTGGAACGGTCATATTTGAAATGGGTTTGCACGGATTATTTTTCAGTAATACACCTAATAATATAGCACCAGCAGGCAGATGATTGCGCTCTCAAAAGGTTCTTCCTTGTTTGGCACGTTTGTGTTGAGAGTAAGTCTCTTACTTCGAGTGAAATTCCTAATCATATTGTTTCATACTCTTTGTTGGCTATAATATTTCTACACTCATATGAGTAGCAGAGCGCGTGAAAGTTTATGTACATAAATTTAAATAGTCGTGTGTTAGGATCGAACTCTGGATTACAGGATTGCACACAATACGTAAAGAGTTAATTTATTTAATAAATATATTTATATATTTATTAAATTAAATCGAGCAATAACTTTAACCGTCGTTAAATGTAAGAGTTAAGGACTTAACGGTTAATGTGGAATAATTAACGGGAGTTAAAGAAAGATCCGGAATACCCTTGTGGGTGGGCCGGCAGTGGAGAAGCAAGGAAAAGGAAGAAAAGATTTCTTGCCTTTATTACTTGAGCTCCAAGATTTGCTAGCCTATATAAACACACCCCTTACCCTCATAATTCTTTACCCCCACTCTTCTCTTCTGATCTCTTTTGGCCGATCAACCAAACACAACTCTTAGGGTTTTCGTTTGGCTTGTTTGGTTTCTTTGTTTGATCAACACCAAAGGAAAAACACCTTTTTAGGGTTCCTTTTATCCTTTGGTTTTGGTTTAGCAATAATCTAGTCCTATCCCCTCTCTAGGGTTGTTGGGTAGATTTCCCACAAGCGTAGAAGCTTGGTTTACACGTGCTAGAATCACGGTTAGCTCATTGTATTACGTGCGTAGAAGAACGTAATGTAGTCTTACTTTAGACTATATCTTGGTAGTGTTCGTCATAAACCTTAACTAGTGATTCGTTGGTGATCTTGTAGATCTTCGATAGGATAAAGGGATATGTAACCCTATTGTGTTATTATTATGATCTTGTTAAATCGCTTCCGCTATGTGAGCTTTGATCTTATTTAGGTTTTGTATAATTTTTATGAACTTTATAAACCTTTAGTGGCATCTAGAGCCGTTTTAACATGTTATAATTATCAAAAATCTAAAGTTTTTTAACTAATAATTGTTTTGAGTTAAAACTACATGTTTTTTAGTTTTTTGAAAAATTAGGGTTTTGTTTTTTAAAATTAGGGTTTTGGCCGAATTTTATAAAAATTGAAATTGTTTTGAAACCCTAAACTACATGTGGGATAACTTTAGATTAAATTACATGATTAATTGTTATGTCATGTATGGTTACGATCCGTAGAGACTTAATTGTTAAGATTTGTGGGGAATCCATGATAACGTTGTTTTCATGGATAGTAAAATTATATGTTTATATGATTTTATGTGCTACGTGATTATTTGATTCAATAAATTTAGAATTAAGGAAGACTTTTATATGAATATAAAGACCTAGATTTGAAGATTATTGAATAAATCGTATGCATGTGGCTATTTGATTCATTTATTGCACATATAAATTGTTATTATGTGTTTATGATTTAGTTTTTTTTTACCTTATTGTATTCATGCGTTTTATTTGTATGTTGTAAACAAGGGTAATTTTTTTTCGAGAAAAATAATATGGACTAAATCATATTAAAATTAAGATTTTTGTTTTGAGATCTAAATTACATAGGATTGTGTTGATTGGTGTGACAACCCTGGTTTTGAGGTTCGTCACTTAATTTTATTTTGTGCTAGTTACGTGTCATTACGTGTTTGTGTGCTTATTGGTGTATATAGATTGTGGTTTGGATATCGTTTCCGGTACAGAGTACTTTGTGAGTGAAACGATGTGTGATAATTTCATGATTCATGAGTTCACATGGTAGTGACAATGAAGTGAGATGGTGTTATTTAGTGGTTTTACGTATACGTATATGTATTATAGAAAATCGTATTTTTACGATTTACGGTTTAGCATTTAGAGGTCTCGGAGGAGGTAATTAGTCATATGGATATTTTTCGGGATGGTTTTAAGTCATTTAGGACTTAGTTATAAAGTTTATTTCAAAATTTGAGATTTTTTATAAAAGTGTATATTTTACGTCTTTTACGGTAAACGCGTAAATTTGACTAGTTTTATGGTTTTGAGGTTTTGGAGGTTTTGGAGGTTTTAGGAGCTGAAATAAATTAAGGTAAGTTAAGGTAATATTAATAACTTAATAATTAATAATAAAAATAAAAAAAACGAATTAGGGAGGTGTTTGGGTCGGTTTAGACGCACCAAAGAAGAAGGGGGAAAAGGAAAATAGGGGAAAGTGTTTGGGTTGGGCTAGGATTGGGTAACAAATAAACATATAAGGATTTTTACCATCAAAACACTTCATAATCCCTGGAAAAAAACACACATGAGTTCATCAATGAAGGATTTAGGGTTTCTTCAAAAATTTCATCTTTCATTAGTTTTAAGGTAAAAACCTTTAATCCCTTTTCATTTAATTTGTTTTTAATCATGTGTACATCATCTTATGATGGATTTAGGTTAGGGTTTAATTTAAAAACAGTAAATTAATGTTGTATTAATCATAATATGATGATTACATAAATTAGAGCTTGTAATTAGAGGGATTAGGGTTAATTAATGAGGTTGATTTTGTTAAACATGTTTTTAAAAACTGGGCAAAATTTTAAGTCAATTGTTTTGGTCATATTAGGAGTTCTACAAACTCTTATTTTGCGATCCACATATCCCTGGAAAGATATTTGAAGTGGCTTTCGAATGCAAGAAACTTGAGTTAAATTGGAGGTCGGGAAGTGGGTCAAAAACAGGTTACAACAGTCGGAGGTCAAAACAGTTTTGAAGTCAGCCTGTTTTCTTTTTATGTTTTGGGTTGTTTGGGGTACTTAGGTTTGCATTGGGATCTTCTCACTAACATGAGTGATGGTTTATATATTATAGTAAGTATCTGCACTTGGGCTAAGGTTGTGGTTTAAGGTAAGACCCTCTAATAGTAACAAACGTTTTGTATGTTTAAAATCAGGAAATCTGGAATGACAAAAGTATATATATATATATATATATATATATATATATATCGGGGCCTTAACAGTAGCTTTAAGGTTAGGTCAAGTGGGAGGTGTTAGCTAACACATGTAAGGGTATGAATATTCCTTTTACAGAAACCATGGGTATGTTTAAGTGGACGTTTGACTTAAAGTTTGGAGACCTAAAATTGGGACTGTTTTGTGTAAAATATGAACGGGATAGTTATTAAACTTAAACAAGTTAAGGACTTGTTAGGGAAGGGTAATAGGGTGTTTAGAGCATATAAATGGGGTATTTATTTGGAAGTAGGCTAGATGTCCATCATAGGTTGATGAGCCGTCTTAATGATTGGTTCATGTATTGATTGCGTGTTTTTGGTTTGTTAGATTGTTGCTAGTGCGAGGACTTTTGGAGAAGCAATCAGGTGAGTTTCATAGTCCCATGTTTACTATTGATTTTGACTTCCAGATGGGATGGAAGAGACACTGTGTTGAGTTATTTATAAATTGATGCTATGAATGTTTTTAAGATTTGAGATGGACTTGTGTGTACATTATGTGATTAACTGCTATGTGATTCTTGTTTGTGTATGATTTGGATTGGAGAGGTACATAGTGTGATCATCTATGGGACCAATGGATAATGACAAGGCGGGGCCTTGGGATAGGTACATAGTGTGATCATCTATGGTACCATGGTGTTTGGTAAGGCTGGGGGCCTTGGATTTGGTTTGAAATGACTGATCTTGAATGTTAGTTGTTAATGCATACTTGTAACACATTGTCCATATGTTATTGTGTTGATGGTTGTTATTCACAGCTCATAACTGATTTGCGTTGGAGTCTAAACCTATGACTCTCACCAACTTTATGTTGACGTGTTTTAGTGTCTCTTTCAGGTGATACTATGGTTAAGCTTGAAAACATAAGTGGCTAGGATTTTGAGAGCGTAGGATATGCATTTAGAAGGAGATCCCCGTTCCTTCTTAGTTTTTATTTGTTCATTTAATAAGTGATACTATGGCACACATATGTTTGACTTGTTATGTTATTTGTTTGTTGATGTGTCGTGGATTAACACATATACGTTATAGGACAAATTTAGGTAATTACCTTTAGGAAAAAGTAATTAACCAAAAATAAGTCAAAGACGGATACGATTAAACACGTGAGTGATCCAAGTTCGTTGTACACGAAGATCGAGTGAATTTGAGACGTTTTGTTCTGATTTGGACAATTGATTTGAATGTGTCGTTGGTATTTAAACTAAAATTAAACTCTACGAATTTTAAGCTAATAAAAATTATCCTAAAGTGCATGAATCCTAAACCCCGTCATATTCAAATCTAAATCAAATACTTAAAATTAAAAACTATTTAAAATTAAATCTATTTTAAAAATCTATAAGAATAATTCTATTTAATAAAGAAAAATAACTTTACTTATTAAAACTAATTCACTTTATTAAAAATTACTTTAAAACTAATCTACTTAAAAAATATTTTATTTAAATCTATTTTTAAAAATTCTAATTAATAGAAAATAAACTAATTAAATAATCTAAATTTGCCAAAAACATTTTTTATTTATTTTATTTAAAATACAAATTAATAGGTTGTGAAAAGAATTAAATTAACTACTAAATCAAGAGTTGAAATATTTTTATGAATTTAAAGCACTTAAAATTAACCAAGTATAACAAATATTTATATTAAAGCTGACAGAAAAATTTATTAACCATTTATTAAAGACATAAAAGTAACTTAAACAAGAACGGTGGTCTAGCCCAGATGGTTGAGGCGTGGTGCAAGTGAAGGGAAGGTCACAGGTTCGAGACCCACGAATGACAGATTTTTTTGAAATTTAATTATTGATCAGATTTTGACTATTAATATGTAAAACCAAACGTCCCATATCAGATTAGTAATACAGAAATATTAAACAACTTTAACAGTAATATTGAACAAACAAATTCAGTTCACAAAATAACAATACAGAAACTTATAGCATCACAAACATATAGATACAGTCTATAACAGTAGCAAATAAAGCCCTACAATAAAAACACCAGCAGTACAATCAGATGCATCAGCAAATCAGACAACTAGAATAATATAAATCCTACTTATCATCAAACTAAAAACAGTATCAAACCTCCAAATCATTTTAAAAAAAACAATAGCAGCGGAGTTATAAAAATTAAGCACCCTATTATAATCCTACACCCTTAAAACTAACAGTTCAACCCAAACAATGACAATACGTGCCGAATCAAATAATATAACAGATAAGCAAATGCTAAAGTACTGAAAGTTCAGCAGCAGTTTAAATTCTAATGCTCATATTCGCAAGATTCAGTAATTAAGCTGAATAGCAAAGTTACGGCCGAACTTAAATGTTTGACAGAATATTAAACCTATCCAAAAATGCACAGATAACATTAGATTTGGCTGGCTTACGAATCAATTCAAATGTGTCCAAAGTATCAACCAATAATGGCGGACTGACTACGTCTGAAATGCGTTTAACGAACATTTAGCATTATTATTCTAAATCTAATACCAGCAGACTCAAATATATCAGCAACAAATCATATCAAAATTACCAAATTCGATCTAGCATCTTCAACAAAATAAATCGATACAACAGACAAGGTTATCACGACAATATATCAGCAAATTAAATCAGGGAACTCAATAACAGTGATATGCAGGGTACTTATAGTAATGTCAATCAAACCGAAGCTATAATTCACGTTTCAAACCCAATTAGCAGCTAAACAGATAACCGTACCCATCTCTCATCCAACCTCCAGAAATCAGTTTAAAACTTAACAAATCAATACATCTATAACATCTAATTATCTAACTAAAAAAACATCATATTTTCCAAAGCAAATTCTCACAACTCAACTTTAAACTAGCAGATCCATAATCATCATAAACTGAATAAATTCAAATAAAATCAGAATATAAAACACAATCAATTAAAATAACTTCAGTTAAGCACATTCTAACAAAGTTATACTATAATAAAACAATAATATGCAAGATAATTAAATACGAGCTTGACCATTGAATTTGAGAACCATTGAGTAGAAGTCGAGCGCTGTGCTGACTTGTCTAAATCGACACCACAACACGATCGGACCACCATAATAAACATCATGAATCAAAAACCTTACTATGAATCTCGAACCAAAACCACCATCTTATAACGAATCAACAAACATCACGAACCACTTTAATAAACGTCGATCCAGTAGCCTTATTTTTCTCGTTTATCAGTGGGATAAACGTATAAAATCCCTATTCTCACTCTATCACTCAAATTAGCTTATTAATTAAGCTGACTGAAGTGATTCTCGGTTATAATAGTTATTAAGCAATAGATTTCAAGAGTATTCAATAAACATAAAGCTTGACATTAACAGAAAATTCAAGACAGTAAGTGGAATTTTATTTCATTAAATCAGAAATTACAATATTTGAAAAGATAAACGAAACAAATTAATCTAAAACTAAACTAAAATTATAACACTAAGAAAAGAAAAAGGGATACCCATCTGAGTAAAAATGGTGGGGGTTTTATAGGCTCGGTGAGAAGGTGTGGGGGTGAGTTTGTTGGTGAAGAGGAGTCGATTCTCAGCCTTCGGATCATCTTTCCCATCTTCTCTCTCCTGTTTGTTAAGATCCAAGGGTGGAGATTGGCCAAGGCACACAGATTGCCAACGTGGCCAATCTTGTGCTTCTTTAGAGCTGAGGTGGCGTAGTCTTATTGGCTCTAATGATTGGTGGCAGGTGGCTTGACCAATCACAAGAGAGGAGTGACGCACCATTGAGCCTCGTAGGCATCTCATTCTTGGAATCCAATGATACACACGCGCTCATCTTGCCTTGAGTTGTATGAATATTAGGCGCGTGGCCTTCAATTGCTGACAAGATGAAATCCCCTAATTTCTAGGGTTCTTTAACCTGCGTTTCTTTTTTTTTTCTTCCCCATTCTTCTTTCTTTAGCTCGCGTCTTTTTCCTCTTCTGTTTATTCTTTTATTTGTTTTGACCAAACGAAATTGACCAAATGAAAAGTATATTCTTTGCACCGTTCTTTATTGGGCTTTTGGACCAGATTGAATAATCCTCTCCATTTATTTATGGTTCTTGGGCTTTTGGACCCAATTCTTGAATAAATTAAATCCGTTCCTTTTCTTTGTTATTTTTGGGCTTTCAATTGGGCTTTCTTTAGTAGCAAAACTTTATAACCCATAAATGGGCCTTCAAGCCCATTGAGCTTAAGTGGGACCCACTTGGTACAAATAATCTTCGATAAATCCGTGAATCGAGCTCAATATTGGCTTTGTCGATCTTTTTCTTCAAACTCGTGTCGGTTTCGCCGGTTTTCACGAACTTGGTACCTACACACATGAAAACAAGAAACAAACATTTCCAAGGCATATTTGATATAAATCATGCATAATTTCAATGTTTTAAGCTACTAATGATATGAGTAAAAACACTCATATCAAATTCCCCCATGCTAAGCAATTGTCGTGTCCTCACGCAATGATAAAATTAAACTATATCTACACCATTATTCAACTAAAGACACTTTATTTTGCAAAGACATAAAATAACATTAAGGAACATAAAAACTCAAATAGATTCATCGTCCCCGACTTTTCACTTTTCCATGCCAAGTGCAAAAACAAGATCATTGTTATTATAAGTTGGTAGACAAACACGAATTCATGTGGGCCAATTATTCACTTAGACTCCCTTATTCCTATATGTATCTCTTATATTTTATTTTTGTCTTGAATGATCACGAGGATGCATTGTTGACTTATTTCGATAATTTATTAGACCAAAAATAAAGTGAACGATTTAATCAATAGTTAGCTATAGGACAAAATCTTTTAAAACTGCTTCTCGGGACTTCATAAAGTTCATATCTTGGCATAACTTGTTTCGCGATTTGAGACCTTTCTCGGATCGATATTTGGCAATGACTTAATACTTCCAACCTTGAGAGACGCTCACGAAATGATGGTCTTCTCTTCATATAGGAATTTCTTCACTTGAATTCTTGAGAGATTCATACTTGGACCACGACTTCTTCATTTTTCTCCAATCTTTACTTGGGATTTTGATTTACAACGATCCGCCTCCTTTTTGGACTTGGCTTCATTTATCCTCATACCTTATTTTTGGTCTTTTTGGATAGACTTCTCCATGACTTTTTGGGAGTAATTTGCTTTTCGTCGTGTGTCTCGATCCTTCATATTGATTTTTGAATAATGAATCTTCACATCACTTGAGATCTTTAGCAATAAAACATAGCCCTCATGTCTTGTTAGGACCTTTTTGGACTCGCCAATCTTCGCATCCCGCTTCAATAAGTTATGCCTTGGCTATGAACTCTAATCCATACCGAGCAACTTTTAAACGATCTTGGGCTAGAAGCTAAGTAAATTTTCAAATCGTTCAACATTATTTATTGCAATTAATTTTATTAACAAGTGATGGGAGAATAGGCTTATAATTAACTCACATAAATTCCCGAAAGAATACCGAACTTATAATTGGCTCTATCATCTCTTGTTCTCCATATTGTAAAATTCCAAGAATGAAATCAATGGATACTTAGCCTATTAAATCAAAGTTTTGGGTTTTCAAGTCATCTATAGGATCTTGCAACTTCTTAGACTTTTACAAGTTTTAGAATTTGCGTTTTAAAGTTCCCTTGATAAACGACTTTCTAGGATCAATTATAGGAGCTTGCGAAAAGTTCTTGTCCTTAACTCGAATGAATTAAGACCTTCGCGTTTTAAAGCTCCCTATATAATAGCCTAGCAAAACTTAATTCAAATACGTTAAGGAAAAGCTAAGGTTAAAAACCGAGTCGAGTCAAAAACTATTCTTATTGAAAGCCTACATTCGTGTCAAAAACACTTATTTTATTATTAAAAACTTAAAAATACCACTAAAAATTTAAAATTTTATTGAAAAATGAGAAAAACAACACGTTTGGACACGACAAAAGCAATTGCAAGCGATTATATCGATTGACTCCCCCATGCTAAAACCAAACATTGTCCTCAATGTTTCTTAGCTCAAAAGTAACACCCCCTTGCTAAGACACGAAGAGTCTAATGCAAACTCCTAGCATGGAAAGAGCACGCAAATCTATAAGCCGTTTATTAATTATGCCTCAAGATAAAACGTTAGTCAATAATAATCAAGGGTAAGAAAGTGTGCCCCTTTTGGCATTCAAAGAATGGAAGATCAAGTGGACCGGCAAAAACCGAACACGAGAGTCTTCAAATATTAGGGTCATACCTAAGATCACAACACAACAAATCATGAACACGAGCTTGAAAGATCAAGCCTTATTAGTGTTAGAAAATAGAAAGAAGATAGAATGTATGGGACTCCCCCACAAGGCACCTCGTTTTTGTTAACCGAGTCATGAGCTTGACTCGATCCCCGCATTCATTGGTCCTTAGGGAAAGTGGTGAAAACCGGCATATTAGAGTAAAAACCAACATAAAGCACGATGCCGGGGTCAAAGATCTCATCCTCGTTGTCGGATGACAAACGAAAGGAGAAAACTCCAACACAAATCTCTAAAAAGAGATGGTAGTCACAACGAATGGTATGGATAAAGCATGCTCCACGAGATAAACTCGCACCAAGATGATCGAAAAATCTTTCAATTATTACATCGGTGAAAGGCCGAGATTTCCCTAAATAAATGATTCCGGGATCGAATACCTCGTCCTCGGTGGAGAAAGGAAAGGATAACACGGTGTCGTCCCCCCATGCTAATCCAAGATCATATGAAGCACAAGGTAATGGTGGGATAAAAATCTCATCCATAGTAGAATCAACATTCTTTGCTTTAACGACCATTTCACCCTTAGAAATGTGATCAAAAGGGTCATGGTACTCAATATGAGACACATGAAAAACCCGCACATTAAGGTCAAAGTGGGTGGGAGGAGGACTTGGGACGAAATCATCATCAAGTAAATTCTCTAAAAAGAGAGCGTCCCCCTCCGGGTCGATATCATCAACACCCGGTGGTATCGAATCATTAGAAGCAAGAAAAGTGTCAATCTCCTCCATAAACGGATCACTATCCTCAACGGGAATAGGAGATGGAGAGAAAGACTTGGCATTAGGCTTGGAATTCAAAGCCTCGATCCTAGAAATGAGAAGATAGACGTTGGATAATTTTTCACGAAGAACCACGTCTTCCACATCTAAATGAGTAAGTTCATCGGAGAACTTCCCAAGGATCGGAATAGTCAAATCAACCTCATTTCCCGGTGGAAATGGGTCTAAAGGAGCAAGTTCAAAAGTGAACCTCTCATAAAACGGATCACTATCATCCTCATTTCCCGGTGGAAATGGGTGAAGAAGAGTAGGTTCATCGGTAAACCCCTCAAACTCCGAGTCGTGAATATCATCTTTATAAGAAAGTTCATCGGAGAACTCCTCATTAGAAAATTCACTAGAAGTAGAATCATCCTCAAAATCTTCATTTCCATCACAATTTTCATCATTAGAATTGGAGAAAATATCAACGTGAATGGAAGAAGTCGAGTCATCACATTGTGGCAAATCACACATCTCATTAGAAATACCGTCAAACTCTCTTGGGTTTTGGACAAGTATAGTGCTAATATGCTCGTCCCCCTTGCTTAGAGAGTTTTCGGGTTCCACGATGGAAGAATCATGAATAGGAGTGGTGATGTCATGAGAGATTTCCTCATCATCTAGGATGGGAGAATCCTCGGGCTCCAAGATACGAATAGGACAAACGATAGCACTAGATGAAGGATGAAGAGCAATAAGATCTCTCAAAGAAATAGAACTATCCTCGTCATCATCAAAAAGAAGTAAACGCTCGAGTTCATGATTAGCAAGAGATTTTGTTTCCGCTTGAGCTCGTTCTATATCGAAAGAAGATTGTGGAGTTTGGTCAAAGCCGGAAGGAATCGAATTATAGCAAGGATTAGGCTCATAAAAATTTTGATCTCTCGGTTGACAACAAAAACTCTCGTGAGGACCTCCACAATACTCACAACAAAGATATTGTTGTGATAAACTCGGTAAATCTTGTGGATAACAATTATCATTAAAGTTTTGATTGTAGCTCGGTTCTTGCTCGTAATTAAGCGAGAATCGATGCGAACAATCATTACCAAAATGAGAATTGCTTCCACAAAATTCACACGAGGGTGTCTCGTATGTAGGGTGTGGAGGTGGATTGAAATCGAGAGAATTATTCGGAAAATTCGGATTTCCACATGAAGTAATATCATCACAAGAAGGACAAAATCCCACACGTATATCGTGACGTAAATCATTTCCACAACGCTCACACGTGCACCACCGACATGGTAAAAAACCATATAACGGTTCTCCACACCCTTCACAATTGACGAAGGAAGAATTAAAATTAAGAGGGTGAGGAGAAAAAGAATTAAACATGATAGAGGATTAAGAAGATTATTTTTGGTATTTTTCATAAAAACGATACATACTATATAATAAGAAAATAACAAAACTTTCCGAGGACGGAAAGGGTCTTCAAATCAACGATCAACAAATCTCCACAAAGACGAATCGTACACAAGATCCCCGGCAGCGGCGCCAAAATTTTTGATGTGTCGTGGATTAACACATATACGTTATAGGACAAATTTAGGTAATTACCTTTAGGAAAAAGTAATTAACCAAAAATAAGTCAAAGACGGATACGATTAAACACGTGAGTGATCCAAGTTCGTTGTACACGAAGATCGAGTGAATTTGAGACGTTTTGTTCTGATTTGGACAATTGATTTGAATGTGTCGTTGGTATTTAAACTAAAATTAAACTCTACGAATTTTAAGCTAATAAAAATTATCCTAAAGTGCATGAATCCTAAACCCCGTCATATTCAAATCTAAATCAAATACTTAAAATTAAAAACTATTTAAAATTAAATCTATTTTAAAAATCTATAAGAATAATTCTATTTAATAAAGAAAAATAACTTTACTTATTAAAACTAATTCACTTTATTAAAAATTACTTTAAAACTAATCTACTTAAAAAATATTTTATTTAAATCTATTTTTAAAAATTCTAATTAATAGAAAATAAACTAATTAAATAATCTAAATTTGCCAAAAACATTTTTTATTTATTTTATTTAAAATACAAATTAATAGGTTGTGAAAAGAATTAAATTAACTACTAAATCAAGAGTTGAAATATTTTTATGAATTTAAAGCACTTAAAATTAACCAAGTATAACAAATATTTATATTAAAGCTGACAGAAAAATTTATTAACCATTTATTAAAGACATAAAGTAACTTAAACAAGAACGGTGGTCTAGCCCAGATGGTTGAGGCGTGGTGCAGGTGAAGGGAAGGTCACAGGTTCGAGACCCACGAATGACAGATTTTTTTGAAATTTAATTATTGATCAGATTTTGACTATTAATATGTAAAACCAAACGTCCCATATCAGATTAGTAATACAGAAATATTAAACAACTTTAACAGTAATATTGAACAAACAAATTCAGTTCACAAAATAACAATACAGAAACTTATAGCATCACAAACATATAGATACAGTCTATAACAGTAGCAAATAAAGCCCTACAATAAAAACACCAGCAGTACAATCAGATGCATCAGCAAATCAGACAACTAGAATAATATAAATCCTACTTATCATCAAACTAAAAACAGTATCAAACCTCCAAATCATTTTAAAAAAAACAATAGCAGCGGAGTTATAAAAATTAAGCACCCTATTATAATCCTACACCCTTAAAACTAACAGTTCAACCCAAACAATGACAATACGTGCCGAATCAAATAATATAACAGATAAGCAAATGCTAAAGTACTGAAAGTTCAGCAGCAGTTTAAATTCTAATGCTCATATTCGCAAGATTCAGTAATTAAGCTGAATAGCAAAGTTACGGCCGAACTTAAATGTTTGACAGAATATTAAACCTATCCAAAAATGCACAGATAACATTAGATTTGGCTGGCTTACGAATCAATTCAAATGTGTCCAAAGTATCAACCAATAATGGCGGACTGACTACGTCTGAAATGCGTTTAACGAACATTTAGCATTATTATTCTAAATCTAATACCAGCAGACTCAAATATATCAGCAACAAATCATATCAAAATTACCAAATTCGATCTAGCATCTTCAACAAAATAAATCGATACAACAGACAAGGTTATCACGACAATATATCAGCAAATTAAATCAGGGAACTCAATAACAGTGATATGCAGGGTACTTATAGTAATGTCAATCAAACCGAAGCTATAATTCACGTTTCAAACCCAATTAGCAGCTAAACAGATAACCGTACCCATCTCTCATCCAACCTCCAGAAATCAGTTTAAAACTTAACAAATCAATACATCTATAACATCTAATTATCTAACTAAAAAACATCATATTTTCCAAAGCAAATTCTCACAACTCAACTTTAAACTAGCAGATCCATAATCATCATAAACTGAATAAATTCAAATAAAATCAGAATATAAAACACAATCAATTAAAATAACTTCAGTTAAGCACATTCTAACAAAGTTATACTATAATAAAACAATAATATGCAAGATAATTAAATACGAGCTTGACCATTGAATTTGAGAACCATTGAGTAGAAGTCGAGCGCTGTGCTGACTTGTCTAAATCGACACCACAACACGATCGGACCACCATAATAAACATCATGAATCAAAAACCTTACTATGAATCTCGAACCAAAACCACCATCTTATAACGAATCAACAAACATCACGAACCACTTTAATAAACGTCGATCCAGTAGCCTTATTTTTCTCGTTTATCAGTGGGATAAACGTATAAAATCCCTATTCTCACTCTATCACTCAAATTAGCTTATTAATTAAGCTGACTGAAGTGATTCTCGGTTATAATAGTTATTAAGCAATAGATTTCAAGAGTATTCAATAAACATAAAGCTTGACATTAACAGAAAATTCAAGACAGTAAGTGGAATTTTATTTCATTAAATCAGAAATTACAATATTTGAAAAGATAAACGAAACAAATTAATCTAAAACTAAACTAAAATTATAACACTAAGAAAAGAAAAAGGGATACCCATCTGAGTAAAAATGGTGGGGGTTTTATAGGCTCGGTGAGAAGGTGTGGGGGTGAGTTTGTTGGTGAAGAGGAGTCGATTCTCAGCCTTCGGATCATCTTTCCCATCTTCTCTCTCCTGTTTGTTAAGATCCAAGGGTGGAGATTGGCCAAGGCACACAGATTGCCAACGTGGCCAATCTTGTGCTTCTTTAGAGCTGAGGTGGCGTAGTCTTATTGGCTCTAATGATTGGTGGCAGGTGGCTTGACCAATCACAAGAGAGGAGTGACGCACCATTGAGCCTCGTAGGCATCTCATTCTTGGAATCCAATGATACACACGCGCTCATCTTGCCTTGAGTTTTATGAATATTAGGCGCGTGGCCTTCAATTGCTGACAAGATGAAATCCCCTAATTTCTAGGGTTCTTTAACCTGCGTTTCTTTTTTTTTTCTTCCCCATTCTTCTTTCTTTAGCTCGCGTCTTTTTCCTCTTCTGTTTATTCTTTTATTTGTTTTGACCAAACGAAATTGACCAAATGAAAAGTATATTCTTTGCACCGTTCTTTATTGGGCTTTTGGACCAGATTGAATAATCCTCTCCATTTATTTATGGTTCTTGGGCTTTTGGACCCAATTCTTGAATAAATTAAATCCGTTCCTTTTCTTTGTTATTTTTGGGCTTTCAATTGGGCTTTCTTTAGTAGCAAAACTTTATAACCCATAAATGGGCCTTCAAGCCCATTGAGCTTAAGTGGGACCCACTTGGTACAAATAATCTTCGATAAATCCGTGAATCGAGCTCAATATTGGCTTTGTCGATCTTTTTCTTCAAACTCGTGTCGGTTTCGCCGGTTTTCACGAACTTGGTACCTACACACATGAAAACAAGAAACAAACATTTCCAAGGCATATTTGATATAAATCATGCATAATTTCAATGTTTTAAGCTACTAATGATATGAGTAAAAACACTCATATCATTTGTCTTGGGGTAAGAGGTAGGACTGTTACCTACTTATCTAGACTCCTGCATTTGTTGAGATATTGTCATGACTTTTGTATCACCATTTTATGACATTTCTTATTTCATATAGTTATCTCTATAGACACGCCATGTTGTGATGATATCCATACGTCGCGCCTCATATTCCGCCATGGTGGGGTGTGATAGAGTGGTATCAGAGACAATGGTTATAGAGAATTAGGTTGCCTAGTCGCGTAGCCTAGTCTATGGCTTAAGGGTCCCTGCATATAGGCGTCATAGGAGTATGTGTGCATTTTATAATAATTGATGTGTTTGGATGTTATTTATTACGATGTTTTGACTAGTATGAATTGAACCGTAGTATGTTCATACTTAGTCACATGTTATTTTCTTTTCGGGTTTGTGACTAGTGCGGGTTGAACCATAATCGTCCACGCTAGTCATTGTTGTATTTTGCTTAAATAGTACATTATAGTACATAATTTGGTACAAGGTAGTTTCTATCTTTTGTCGAGTTATTTTACATACCTGAGGTATGTTATTTTTTCTTTTGATGTTTAAGTCATGATCCCTAAGAATCGTGTGGTGGTTCGAGTTACTAGGAGTACATGGGTAGGAAGGATTTTAAGCTGTTTCCACTCTTACGGATGACATGACTTATAACTGATTATGTTTTCGTTTTGGATTTAGTCTATGATGTTTTAGCTAGACTATGGATTTTTGTATTCCAATAGTATTACTATGTTATTTTAATAGATGGAGTTTTGGACTTTATTGTTTATGTGGTTATGAGCTTTTGTGAGTAGATGGATTTATGTGTTATATGTTGTATTGATTCTTATAAGTGTCATCATAGGAGGGAGTGCATTGGGGAAAGGGAAATTGTATAAGTATGGTGGCCAACATAGTTATACAAGTACCACAACTTCAATGGGTTCTCAAGTATGATTGCATGAAAGAGGGTTAGTACATGCTTGTATATGGTGAGATGTAGAATTTGGGTATACGTATTATATATGAGTTTATGTAATGGCTGCCTATGATATGGCTATTGTTCTTTTTGTGTTATATGTTTTGGATTATAGTTGTGTTGTGTAATTATGGGGTCACACGATATGGTTTGGTTTTGGAGGTGGGCCTTATGCCTTGTTGTGGCACGGTGAGATGGTGATTACTCGTATGGAAAGACGAGCGTATAAAGCGATTGATTGACTTGACATGTATGATAACGAGTATGTTTGTGAGATTCAATAGGTATACATATGCGGGTGTATATATACTAGTAGGTGTTATGT
Source organism: Glebionis coronaria (assembly GCA_025667525.1). Classification (NCBI taxonomy): domain Eukaryota; kingdom Viridiplantae; phylum Streptophyta; class Magnoliopsida; order Asterales; family Asteraceae; genus Glebionis; species Glebionis coronaria. Next base: position 411,595,861 of record CM046878.1, read on the forward strand.
TATGATTTACGGTCGTTCAGTAGTTATTATAACTTGAACGTACCTAGTGCTCTCTTGTGTTTAAACAATTTATTAGTGCTCGAGTTTGGTGGAGTTTCAACGACGTTTTGAATCTTTTGAAGTGTGTCTTGTAGCGTATTCTTTGAGTTTCGTATTTCACGTGTACGTTTTGAAATGGTGTTCTTGGTTTTAAGTCTATTGAAATAACTTGGGATTTCTTTTGAAATAATGAAATCTTTTGTGTTGGGTCTTACATTTCTTTTGGTCGGTATATATTGAGAAAAAGGGGGACTTGGAAATTTATTATAGGGTTAGATAGTTGGTTGTATTCGGTAAAATAAGGGTAAGGTGTTGGAGTCGTGTTTGAAACAAGGTGCAACGTAAGATTTCTTTTTAATCAACACTTATTTATTTCAAATTCTAAAAGACTTTCTTTAAAATTAAGCGAAGTAAAATTTCTTTCTACTTACATAGTTTATATAATTGGGTTTAACCGATTCACGTCATTTATAATTATCAATACGAGGTTGAATTGAGTTTATGAAGATTTCACATACAATTATATCTTTCATTTAAAAGAATTACATTAATCACTAAGTTTATTCTTTTGTTTTTTTTAAACAACTAGTATAAAACTGATTTGGTCATAACTTGTTCGTTTTTAGAGCTTTTTGAGTGATTCAAAAGCCAAACATTATGTACTCGGAACGTACTTTTCAAATATTCAGAAAGTATAGTCATGGGAGGTCAATGGACTGGTCGGAATTGTTGTACAAGTGTCGGGTTCAAGGTTGAGTTTTGAATAGTAGTTTATTTTTATGATTTGGGATGCACGGGATACCTAGTTTTTGAGTTGAGTTTTGAGTTCGTCAAGAGGGTTGTTTGTAGATTGTTTGAGTCACATAGATGTGGGAGGTAATAATAAATAAATAAAAAGGATATATATTCTTTTGGAAAAGTCGATCTTTTGCACGGTTTAAATAATATGTCGCGGGGCGTAATATTTTTGGTTGCCATTGGGTGTTTCTTGAATTATTTTCCGTTGTCATGGGTCTTTTTGAATTGATACACGTTTTGGGTTTGAGTTTTCTTTTGATTCTCATGGTTTTTGACTTGTTTTAACTGGTGCACGTGAAATGTCGTTAGTTATCCGTTGGTTTGATTCGTTGATCGTATCTAGTGGATTCAGAATGTAGTTTTGGTTTAGTATTGATTGAGAGCATTGAAGTGGTAATATGAAAGACTTGGTCGCGCCTACACGATTAAGTAGGTGGCCCTGGGAGAATGGTCGGAATGCTCTTAGTGGGGATGAAAGAGTTAAAAGTTCGTAGACGAACTAATGTGGTCATGAGGTCTCTTAGGAGTACCAAGGAGATGAATAGATATTTGTGAGATACTAGCACAAGTAACGCGCCATAGAGAGTGTTGGAAGGGGATACAGTACCTCAAAGGTATTTTTGATTGTTCGTAGGGCATGTAAGTTTTCCGAAAATTTTCCTGAAATTTAGTAGGTTTGCATATTACTGTGGGGTAGAACCATAAATAGAGAAAGTAGGAGAAGTGAGAGGAGTTGTAGTTAGTGCCTTTCCAAGGCAAATCGATGATGGAGTGATTTAAAAACAAGAGCTGTTAGAAATTGCAAGGAATGCCGGATAAAAGTTGAGTTGCTTAGTAGTAGATTGGACGTGGAAGGGGGTTGAGTGGTCCGATGAGAGGAAGTACCGGTCTTTTAAGATGCGTGTAGAATTTTGCAAGTAGAACGAGGTAGGAATTTATTCGTATTGCCGCTAAGAGAGGGTGCAAGGAGGACGTAGTTGAAACTGCTAAGGATGTTGTATGAACGCTTTGGGTTTGCGGTTATGCATTTGGCTTCGCCAAAGCACTAGCGGATTTCATGGAGTCAATGAAGCGAGTGTGCATGGACGTATATAAATGAGTTGTCATCGGGAGTATCGACGACATCTTGATCTACTCAAAGTCTAAGAAGGAGAGTGAGGCGAAGTATGTGTTGGTTTTGGAGTAGAATTATACGTGAGATTTTCAAGTGTGAGTTTTAGTATTAAGTCTACCATGATGAGTAGTTAGAGATGATGGCATATCATGGAACCAGCAAGGGGCGAAGTGAAGAAGGATGATGAAGCATTTCGGAGGCTGAAGAGGTGGATTGGATAATGAGCCGATCTTGGCATTATCGAAAGGACTGGATGAATTCGCGAAGCATTACGATACGTGGAGCAGGGATTTGGACGCGTACGAGGACGACAAAGAAAGGCGATCGCTTATACGTTGCAGGAACTGAAGATTTGGAAGAACTGGATAGACTTAGTTAGTGGCGCTGGACTGTTATATCTGCCTAGAATGCTAGAGGCATTTGGTGTACGAGACGTGGAGAATGATCTATACGGATCACGAACGCCTCCAACACATATTCAATCACCTTGATTGAACATTTGGCAAAGGTGGTGGGTGGAGTTAAGTGACGAAAGAAAATTGAAAGGCCAAGTACCATCCGGGGAAGGCAAGCATAGTTGATGAGACATGGAATAAGAAGAATGAAGTGAAGCTGAGACGAACTGAACTATAGGGATGACGTATTAGGGTGGTTTGGATAAAGGATATAGGTTTCACGAGTTGAGTTGTCTAAAGCAGAGAACGCGTCAACATGTATGTTGCGTGGCTTGGACAATCATATGGAGAAAGGGACGTAGACTATACCTCCTACATAGATAGGAGTAGCTTAGAAAGGGCGATGTAAGGACGAAGTTGGTAAAAGGGATACATAATGGGGTGGAGGAATAAGTACGACGAGAGTTGGGTGATAGTCAATAGACAAACTAATTCATCTCATATTTCAAAAGGAATGAGAGGTCACTTTGTAAGGAAATTGGAATTTGTAAGTAGTTTGGGGTGCGGACTAAAGGGGGTTGATGAAACATGATTGGATATGAGTATGTCCAGCTGACTGGAAGAGGATAGGCAAGTGAGATATTTATACAACCTTAGGTGTTACACTGAGGGCATGGGGGATTGATTTGGAGGTAGTTAGGAAACTCGTTAGCGATGGCTGAGTTTTCATATAATGATAGTTATCATACTAGAAGTCGATAAATGCCATTTGAGGCACTATATGAAAGGATAGGGTGAGTTGTCCCCATTGTGGACTAGAATTGGTAAAAGAGGCTACTAATGTGGTAATGATGTAGTGGAAAGGGTGAGAGCAACAAGGGATGCTATGTAGAAAAGGAGGAAACCACTAGAGTTAGTGACAAAGTTATGTAGGGAGTTTCACCCATAGTAGCGGGTGGTATGTTTTGGTAAAATGGAAGAGTTGATGTAGAGTCTTGTAGGTCCATTTATGATCTTTGGAAAGATCGGAATATTAGCTTATGAGCATAGAATTACCTGGGGGAATTGAGTTGTATACATGATACATTTCATGTATTGAGGTAAAGGTTGGTTGAGAATGCATTTTGCATGTACGGTTATTCGGGACTTGTATTAAAAAGAGTCTTTGTTTTATCAAAGAGTCATTTGTGAGATTTATTAACTGTGAGGGCAAGAGTATGGCAATGAGTTTAATTATTTTTGGTTTGTATATGTGGTATTTTGAAACTTGAACTAAAGTTCACGTGGGAATGAGAGGAGTTCATTTAGAACAAGTATCCTCGTGTGATGTGTTGTTTGTGTGTTTGATCCTAAGGAGTAAATCTCGGGACGAGATTTCTATTAGGAGGGAGTGATGTGACAACCCTGGTTTTGAGGTTCGTCACTTAATTTTATTTTGTGCTAGTTACGTGTCATTACCTGTTTGTGTGCTTATTGGTGTGTATAGATTGCGGTTTGGATATCGTTTTCGGTACGGAGTACCTTGTGAGTGAAACGATGTGTGATGATTTCATGATTCATGAGTTCACATGGTAGTGACTATGAAGTGAGATGGTGTTATTTAGTGGTTTTACGTATACGTATATGTATTATAGAAAATCGTATTTTTACGATTTACGGTTTAGCATTTAGAGGCCTCGGAGGAGGTAATTAGTCATATGGATGTTTTTCGGGATGGTTTTAAGTCAGTTAGGACTTAGTTATAAAGTTTATTTCAAAATTTGAGATTTTTTATAAAAGTGTATATTTTACGTCTTTTACGGTAAACGCGTAAATTTGACTAGTTTTACGGTTTTGAGGTTTTGGAGGTTTTAGGAGCTGAAATAAATTAAGGTAAGTTAAGGTAATATTAATAACTTAATAATTAATAATAAAAAAACGAATTAGGGAGGTGTTTGGGTCGGTTTAGACGCACCAAAGAAGAAGGGGGGAAAAGGAAAATAGGGGAAAGTGTTTGGGTTGGGCTAAGATTGGGTAACAAATAAACATGTAAGGATTTTTACCATCAAAACACTTCATAATCCCTGGAAAAAAACACACGTGAGTTCATCAATGGAGGATTTAGGGTTTCTTCAAAAATTTCATCTTTCATTAATTTTAAGGTAAAAACCTTTAATCCCTTTTCATTTAATTTGTTTTTAATCATGTGTACATCATCTTATGATGGATTTAGGTTAGGGTTTAATTTAAAAACAGTAAATTAATGTTGTATTAATCATAATATGATGATTACATAAATTAGGGCTTGTAATTAGAGGGATTAGGGTTAATTAATGAGGTTGATTTTGTTAAACCCGTTTTTAAAAACTGGGCAGAATTTTGAGTCAATTATTTTGGTCATATTGGGAGTTCTACAAACTCTAATTTTGAGATCTATATATCCCTGGAAAGCTATTTGAAGTGGCTTTCCAATGCAAGAAACTAGAGTTAAACTGGAGGTCGGGAAGTGGGTCAAAAATAGGTTACAACAGTCGAAGGTCAAAACAGTTTTGAAGTCAGCCTGTTTTCTTTTTAAGTTTTGGGTTGTTTGGGGTACTTAGGGTTGCATTGGGATCTTCTCACGAACATGAGAGATGGTTTTTATATTATAGTAAGTATCTACACTTGGGCTAAGGTTGTGGTTTAGGGTAATACCCTCTAATAGTAACAAACTTTTTGTATGTTTAAAATCAGGAAATCTGGAATGACAAAAGTATATATATATATATATATATATATATATATATATATATATATATCGGGGCCTTAACAGTAGCTTTAAGGTTAGGGAAAGTGGGAGGTGTTAGCTAACACATGTAAGGGTATGAATATACCTTTTACAGAAACCATGGGTATGTTTAAGTGGACGTTTGACTTAAAGTTTGGAGACCTAAAATTGGGACTGTTTTGTGTAAAATATGAACGGGATAGTTATTAAACTTAAACAAGTTAAGGACTTGTTAGGGAAGGGTAATGGGGTGTTTAGAGCATATAAATGGGGTATTTATATGAGAGTAGGATAGATGTCCATCATAGGTTGATGAGCCGTCTTAATGATTGGTTCATGTATTGATTGCGTGTTTTTGGTTTGTTAGCTTGTTGCTAGTGCGAGGACTTTTGGAGAAGCAACCAGGTGAGTTTCATAGTCCCATGTTTACTATTGATTTTGACTTCCAGATGGGATGGAAGAGACACTGTGTTGAGTTATTTATAAATTGATGTTGTGAATGTTTTTAAGGTTTGAGATGGACTTGTGTGTACATTATGTGATTAACTGCTATGTGATTCTTGTTTGTGTATGATTTGGATTGGAGAGGTACATAGTGTGATCATCTATGGGACCAATGGATAATGACAAGGCGGGGCCTTGGGATAGTTACATAGTGTGATCATCTATGGTACCATGGTGTTTGGTAAGGCTGGGGGCCTTGGATTTGGTTTGAAATGATTGATCTTGAATGTTAGTTGTTAATGCATACTTGTAACACATTGTCCATATGTTATTGTGTTGATGGTTGTTATTCACAGCTTATAACTGATTTGGCGTTGGAGTCTAAACCTATGACTCTCACCAACTTTATGTTGACGTGTTTTAGTGTCTCTTTCAGGTGATACTATGGTTAAGCTTGAGAACATAAGTGGCTAGGATTTGGAGAGCGTAGGATATGCATTTAGAAGGAGATCCCCGTTCCTTCTTAGTTTTTATTTGTTCATTTGATAAGTGATACTGTGACACACATATGTTTGACTTGTTATGTTATTTGTTTGTCTTAGGATAAGAGGTAGGACTGTTACCTACTTATCTAGACTCCTGCATTTGTTGAGATATTGTCATGACTTTTGTGTCACCATTTTATGACATTTCTTATTTCATATAGTTATCTCTATAGACACGCCATGTTGTGATGATATCCATACGTCGCGCCCCATATTCCGCCATGGTGGGGTGTGACAATTGGTATTCTCAATAATAATTTAACGACCTACTCTTTTTGACAAACTATAAAGTGGGTATAACGCACCACTGGTCATGTACCCGGTTAAGGAAGGAGGTGTTATTCCATTAGTCGCTGACCGAATTCCCGGCTCGCATGTGAGTCAAATTGAAATTACCTACGATTATTATTTGCATCATACCTTAAGGTTGATTTACTACAAATTCACATCCGGAACACAATGAATAAGGTTATTGCTTTGTGCTCTAGCCGAGTTCTAGGAGATGTACGTTGTGAATAGTTGTGAGTAATACTTTAAATTGGTTTCACCAATACCTCAACAAAATATATGTATAAATTTAGTCTTGTGGAAAAGTTTACTAAATGTTTTATTAAACTTATGCTATGGAGTTGTATGCATGCCTCTCCATACATTGATTTTGACATCAAAATTTATATCCTTAGAATTTAAGTCGAATGCCATCTAATTGACGAACACTTGAAGTTACAATTGTCATCATATGAGATTCTGGATGATGTTGTAATAGAAAGAAAACTTTCATGACCGAATGAGATTGCACATGAATGGTTTTACGTTCTTTAGATTAGACGACTTAATTAAGTTACTCGGTGAGATTGGAAACTTAAGGCATTCAGAAGGGATGAAACATGTTTACAATGCAAAATGTTCTTTTGGCAATGTAAATCCCTTAAAATATCTAGAAATTGCAAATTGTTTGTCAATTGAATTGTTCGACAAGTCACTATGTTGAGTACGTTCATTACTAGCAGATCAACTGATGTAATGGATTTATGTCAATATAGATTCTAGGATTCAAGGAAAATACTATGGTTAATTTACCGGGGTAATTTTATTTTCTTGAAAGTATTTTATTATCAAATATACTAAAATTGAATTTTGTAAATTCTTTTACAATGTATTAATGCAACGTTACACCGTAAACGTGATTTATTGATCTACAAACCGTATGGTATAGGATAGAGTCAATTTACAACGAAAAGATAAACCTAAACTCTTTTCCATGAATGAAGAAGGAGTACTAAGGATTTTAGAAATGTCTAATTCTAAATACATAACTCATAGCAAACTCTAATGGTTATGAAATGTGCATCTTTTGAGTTATAACATTTTAAGAATGGTTACCACTAATTGGTGTAAAGGCAAACTAGAATATTTTATCTAGTAGTTGTGCTTTCACTATTTATAGGGACTACATACCATTGTGGGGTTGATAGACTTATTAAGGAAGAAATTGCATGAACAATCTTTCAAGTTAAAAAAGCATTTGATGGATAAGTCATCATTTACGAAGTAGAGTACACTCTTAAACACTACAAGTAATTTTTACGACTGCGTTTTCAAAAGTGTAAGTAATTGTTACGAATATGTTTTTAAACGTGTAAGAAAGTAAACAACACACTAATATGTTTCACCGTTTATGAAACATTTATAATGTTGTAATACTAATTTTGAGCCTATTAAAACATTCTCTAATTCAGTGGGAGTTACAAGCTTTGTTGTCTTGGTAATAACCCATCTTATCTTTAGTATGTCCTAAGATAATTACTTTCGAATTTTTAACACTATTATCTTCAAAGGATATTCATGTATTGATTCTTGTTGATTAAGTGGTTCAACATCTACTTGTAAAAGCTAATATATGTGACACTGTCATATTTTGTATAGACGAACGTTAGACGTGATTTTATCTAATATATGAGGTTGTTCCATGCACAGGTGGGAGAAATGAACATTGTGTGCAAGAAACAACTCATAAAGATATGATTCTCTTGACTTCAAGATAAGAGACTAATGATCTAATAAAAGTTAGATCATGTGTGAGTATGACTAAAAGAGTACTTAAAAGTATATATATCATTCACATTAAGAAACACTTGTTGTTTTGATTTAGTCATGTGAGAGCTTGGACTAAATTGTAAGTACAAGGGTAAAATATCCATATGTCGTGAGATCGGGCGTTGATTATTTTGTAATTTCTTAAGATGGATAATTCCTAGAATGACATAAATACATCGAGTAATCTTATACTACTAAAGAAAAATATTTATGTATTCTTGGAATTACATAAACAGACATAGTAGTGAATAACTTGAAAAGATTGTTGAAACCTAGTGGGTTCATGAATACTTTAGTTATACATGTTTATGATTTATTGTATAAAGTCACAAACATAAAGTCTTAAAAGACGTATATATAAAGTAAGGCGTTAATCTATTGTCTTGGTTTCACTAAGACATATACATGGAGTCATTTTCAAATGACTTAAAACGTATAATGGAATTATAACTTTTATGTTTTTAAGACATGAAATGAAGTGACTTTGTATTAGAAGTACTTGAGTTATAAAGCATGCAAAATGGTTAGGAAATCTATTATACCGTTAAGATGGTTTAGTTGGTATATAGGTAAGCCAAAAGATATATATTTATCTTAAAATTGACTTACAATATTAACCCAAATGAAATACAACATTGGTATGGTATGTTCATTAGGAGAATCAAAATGACGATTGATTCAAGATAACTATATCTTCCTTTCTTCCAAAAGATATCAAGGTTAGAAAGTTGAGTATGACTTAAGCTAAGAAGATTAATAAGATACCATTATATATTAACTGTGATGAATCACGTATGATCTTAAAATGAAATTCGGATTTTACTACACTACTTATGAAGTGTGTTGTTAGAAAATAAAGAGTTAGGAATTGTCATTGTGTTTTGTAAAGTCCCATATAGATAACGTTAGAGTGTTGATCTATTTGCTATGATTAAATTTAAGTTACTAAAAGCAAGTGTGAGTTTTGGATCTTTAAAGATAAAATTACAAGATACATAATCTTCTAAAATACACTAGTAATTATCATGAGGTAGGCGTGTAAATGCTAACACTCAAGATAAAGTAATTTAAGTCATAGGTCCGCAAGGATATCTCGGATATGTGTGTAATATGCTGAGAATTATGAGTTATAAATAATCATTAGGATTTGTTACCAAAATATTGTCTTGGGTAAACTACTCATACTATGAATGTTATAGATGTTGTCCAAACATGATAATCAATTTTAAGATTTGGTTTATCTTAAATAGTTTGACTAGAAATTGAAGATGATTTTCGTCAATGAAAGGGAAAAAACGCCCATAGTGGTGGTTAAAATGCTTGTGTCGAAATTATATGGACGAGATTGTACACATATTTAATACATGTATTATGAATAGATTATTAATCTCACTTAGTTAATTAATTGTGATTGAATATTCTTTAATAAACGCATTAAATATATAAAGATTTTGGTGGTCATATTTTAATTGATAAATTGAATATATATGGACTCTTTCTTGAAATCATTGCTTGGGCAAGAACTTAAGTAATCGAAAGAAGTTTATTAATTCAAAAGTAAATCTTTGGAAAAGTACAAAGTGCAATTATCCATGAATGGATAAAAGCAGGCATCTAGGAGATTGTTCTTATGTTTAAATTGAAATCCAAGATTGGATTTGAAATTGAAATAAGATAATTTCTTAGTATTCCTAAAAGCTAGTGGGAGTATTATGATTATTTTCTTAAATTATATGTGTCGAATAGACATGTAAGAAAGTAAGTTTTCATTCAGATTAAATGTTGATTTGGTTTAGTTTGGAAGTGAAATTTACTTTGAAGATTTAGAAAATAAGATATATATAACCTTGGAACAAATAAATTTCTTTATTTACGCGGTGGAAATACAACATAATATGTCATGTAATAAGTTTATATGGATATTTAGAACATGAAGAAATCTAAATCTGGTTTGAGAATTTTCATGTGTATCACGTTGTATTTATATCATGCTTAAAATGCAAGATGATTTGTATATATTAATCTATTTGAAAGTTATTAAATAACTTGTGTAATGAATATTCTGAAAAATATGGTTGGAAATAGAATAACATCCTTGTCTTGGATCAGCTTTCATATTCTATAGATGAGTAATTTGTCAATAGTTGTGCAAATTATCATAACCAACAAACTTGAATGTTTGGTTGGAATCAAACATTACATAATAGATATTATAGGTAACGTATTTATATCCTTAAATGACAAGTTATCAAAACTTGAAAAGATATAATTGAGGTAACACTCAATATTAGTCATGAGATCTTTGGAGATGACATGTTGATTAAAGTTGCATTATACATTAAAGAATTAGAATACATAGAACTTCAAATGTGTTTTGGGAGTTTAGTGTAAGAAATTGATGATCAAGGATGTTTCACAATTTTGATACCATGTAGCAATATCAATCTATTTGAATGCACATATGCAAAAATTTCAATAACTGAATTATTGAAGAAAGTATTCTCAAAATTCCAAATATGTCAAGATTGGTTGTTTTATGCTTTGCCAAACAAGTGTGAAGGTCACTACTAGAGGCATGATGCATCGATCATGTTTTTATGCATTGATCTATTTAGTATTTGGATAAAGGATGTTATGACATTATTATTTAAAAAAATAAAGATTGGGTTTCGTTTATTCTTGTTATTTAATTTTGTATCCTATTTTACATGTTTTAATCCATGAATAAAATTGTTATGCTAAATGTCGGTTGTCGATTAATAATATGGGAATATTATTAAACTAAGACAATTCGAAATTGCGATAGAGTATACTTGAAAGTATGTTGATCTATTTTGGATGATATTCAATGAATTGAATATTGGACTTATCCCAACTATATGATTATACTTAGGGGATCTTTGTCATCAAGTAAATCATTGTTGGAAATTCACTTTATGTGACGACATTTAAAAATTCCCATTAGTTATCATAGTCACACACGCAGGGACTAGATTAGGCAACTTTGTATAGTTTATTCGTGTGTGACTATAAATACCCCTCCTAGGCTTCCAAGGAGGGGTTGTTGCTTGTGTCATTTTATCATTTTTAATACAATTTATCTTTTCACACACAACCACTTTCTCTCTCTAAAACATCCATGGCTGCCAATACCCTTTACCACCATGTTAGACCACCAGATCTATAAAATAGCAAACCTACATTTGGTATTAGAGCCAGGTTCAATCCCTGGATCGTTCTTGTTTTGCTATTGATTTGGTGGTCTAATTTTTTGTTTCAAAATCTGTTCAACAGTTTTTACATTCTGGTTTGATTTTTTTGTTACAAATTAGTTTTGGTGGTCTATATCTTGATCTCTGTCTGATATTATTAGGGTCACGATGCTAATCTTTGTCACAGTTTTTTTTTATGTCTCATGTCATATCTGGTTTGTCATATGGTATTGATAACCCACTGGTCCAAACAGTCAATCTCTTAAATCTGGTCAAAAGTCCATGGTGTCCATTTTTTCGAGATCTTAGGGTTTCGAGTTCTGGTTATTTTAATTTTTTTCAAGATCTGTCATAAGATTTTATGGGTTTCTTTGTTTTTTTAAGATGAAGTTTTGATGCCCAGAAAAAAAAAACCAGATCCAAAAAAAATTAGATCCACAAAACCAAGATCCTGAAAATCAGGAAAAAGTATTATGGATAAGATATTCCGGATGAAGCTTATTCCGGATGAAGATTATTCCAGATGAAGCTTACTCCGGATGAATCTTATTCCGGATGAAGCTTATTTCGGATGAAGCTTATTCCGGATGAATCTTATTCCGAATGAAACAAATCCATCCAACCTTATAACTCCTCAACACCAACACATCATCTATCCTATGCCCTTCGACACCTATCCCATCTATAAATCAGAAACCGAAAACACGTTTAAACAATTAATCTCATATTCGTTCTACAACAATGAAGATCTTACAAGATCTCGTGTTTAAACATACATCATCATGGATCTGTGTTGGGATCAACCCAATTTAATATTCGAAATGAAACAAGATTTCTAACAAAAATGTTAAAATCTATTTGTTCCTTTCGTTAATTACACAACACGAATTAAAACATCATCATAGAACCATGTTTGGTTTTGCACAAGCTTTCTATTCGAAATTAAATAAAGATTAATAACAAATCTGTTATTATCCTTATTTTGCTTCGTTTTTGAAAAATCAAATAACAACATGCAAAAACGGATCATCATCTCAGATTTGTGAGGAACAAAACCTCTTATTATTCTTCGAAGATAAAGCAAGAAAAATAACAATTATGTTATTAATCAGGCTTTGTTTCGATAAATCAAATCGAATTAAACATGCAACCCTACCTGAGATCAATCACATGATCTTGAAGACTTCTTTCTCGTCTTTGACTGTGGTTCAAAGGTCGCGAGCGTGATTCATACAACTGGTTGAGATGGGTGATGTATATGATTCGTTTTTTATGAGATGAATTTGAGATTAGATTTGTTTGAAAGTGATAAGATGAGATTGATTTGGTTCATGATAACTGGATTCGGTTTGGGTTGTAATGAACTGAGATGGTGATTATCTCTTGGATAATACATGAGGAGATTGATTTGATTTCGATGGTGATGTGGTGAATTTAAGAAGATGGGATTAGGGTTGTAAAACTTTGATGGTTGAGAGTCAATGGAGTAGATGAGGGAGACGGATGTTACGAGGTGGGTGATAATGGGGGCGGAGGAAACGATGAAGTGAGTAGGGGAATTTTTAATGAACGAGTATTTAGGGTTTGAGATATTTATATCCAAATCTGCTTAACTCATGGGCCATTTACACATGCTCGGGTTACAATGGGTTGGGATTGGGCCGTGTGTCTGGGCTGTGTATTGTTAAGTATATTTTTGGGCTACGTTTGTTTATGCCAAAAATTTTATGCCATTATACAAATTTTATGCCAAAATTTTTGATTTTGAATAAAATTTGTGTGTATTAAGTTATATTTTGGTTATAATCGGGGCTTGACAATGACCGTGCGACGTGACAAAGTGACGAGATTAAAATACGAAACAAAGTAACGGGATTTATTTTGACGAGATCAAGAAAAATGGCGATTTTTTAGTGGCTATGGATTTATTTGACCGGGTATTTATTATGGGAAGTTGAAGACGGATTTTTTCGAAGGCGTGTATTTATTTTATCTTCAAAGATAACTTGCTCGTGGTTTATCTTAGAATGACGACTTGGTTATCTAGTTTCCGGGTTCGGGGTGGATGGTTGATGACTCGGATAACTATCACTTAAAGGGGTTACATCGTTGTACTCAGTGTCACGCGCTTAGTCGACGTGGATAATTTCAAGAGGTGTTGTGCTTATAGACTTCTTCAGTGATGCATTGGGTACTTAGAGATTTCTCCACCGTTCTTCATTCAACAATAGTGCAAGCTTAAGTCACAAGATCGAAGGATTCTTATTCAGTTTCAAGTTTGATGTAGCCGGTTCATTCTATCAGTGGTCACTTCAAATTGCTTTCACGTGGGTTGGTAAAGATGGCCATGGAGAGTTTATGAGTAGAGATTTTCGATCAGCAGCTGATTCTCACAAAATATATAATTCATCTTATTTTTATTCTCACGAGATTTCAGATATATGTGCGTACGATTTGTTGATGGTTCCGAGTTTCGAAACCATCAAGGGGGAAGAAGAAGACACTTTAAACGCACAACGAGTACACGTGATGAACTTCATACCTTCTTTTGATTTGAAGACATTCCGGGATGACATTTGTCATAGCCGCAGAGAAAATCAGTGTTTTAACTCGTGGCGTTATCAATCTCCAAACGGTACACTACTGATTCGATGTTCAATTGTTTTGATGTTGCAATTATTCATCATCATTATCCTATATGGAGAGATATGCACTTCCGGGACTTAATTGACTCTGGTGCATCTCCGGAAGAAGATATGTGCATTTCCGGGACTTAATTGACTCTGGTGTTACGATGTCAACTTCATGAATGGGATAAAGTGTCCACTTCAGTATTTGAGCTTCATACTTGGGATTGGTTTATTTTCTTCAACTATGTGGGGGAAGAAATGTCTTGATTCTTTCTAGTATGCATAACTTGAACTCTCAGGGGGAAGAAAAATTCAGAAGAATTATTCAAGCGTGAGAAGAGACGTTGTTGATCTACTTGGTGTGCCCCTTACCTTCAATCTCTCATAGCAACATTATCATGTTATATGATGGGGTTTGCTTTTTAAATTCCGTTGTGCGCTTAATCATTCTAAGCTTTATTGAAAGCTTTGAAGTTGCTTACGAGGATTGTCGTTTTAGGGGGAAGCTATTTAAAAGCTTCTACATCAAGAAAATGTGGCATAAATTAGGGGGAAGTTAATTCAGAAGCTTCTCCTTAACCAGAAGTGTATGGGTTACTTAGCTCATGTCGTTACAGTATTTCTACTACAAGTTACTACAAAGATGAGTCGTTTTGAAGTGAAGACTTGAAGTCAAAGGCCTCAGAAGACATTATCAGCATTGGACGCTTCGTTGAAGTTTTTGTTCTATCATTATGTACTTGTTAGGTAAAATATTGTAAGGAATTCTACACGTCGTCCCATGGGGGAAGATTGTTGGAAATTCACTTTATGTGACGACATTTAAGAATTCCCATTAGTTATCATAGTCACACACGCAGGGACTAATTAGGCAACTTTGTATAGTTTATTCGTGTGTGACTATAAATACCCCTCCTAGGCTTCCAAGGAGGGGTTGTTGCTTGTGTCATTTTATCATTTTTAATACAATTTATCTTTTCACACACAACCACTTTCTCTCTCTAAAACATCCATGGCTGCCAATACCCTTTACCACCATGTTAGACCACCGGATCTATAAAATAGTATCCTCAGACCCGGGATACCAGGAAACTGTCGTGGATCTAGTGCATTTGTGTGTAATAATCTAATGCTAAACGTAACAGGTAGCTATAAGGATTATTTTCATAAGTGTTGCAAAATTCATAAGTTTTGCTTCTAGTCAATATGAAATTTGTATCCTTCAAATTTATTTTGAAGTTTAGTACAGCTGGGCCCCTCGTGGGATTAGTAAGATGTTTGTATGGGCGTACCCAAAGTCTTTCTAAACTATGTTTAGATGTTTTGGTAATCTTGCTTGAATCAGATGAACGAGAAACAGAATGGTTAATGAAAGGAATGACTGAGATCCATATCCTTATTAACGTTGTATTAGAAATGAAAGGATAATAATAATGATGAATCATTAAAAGGTTTTACCAAAGAAACCTTACTCGAGTTGTACTAGAGGCATTGCTAGTGTAACTAGACGCTAGTCAATGTAATCACGATATTTGAAATTTGTCCAAGTGGGAGCTGAAAGTTTATGGACATAAATTTAAATAGTCGTGTGTTAGGATCGAACTCGGGATTACGGGATTGCACACAATAAGTAAAGAGTTAATTTATTTAATAAATATATTTATATGTTTATTAAATTAAATCGAGCAATAACTTTAACCGTCGTTAAATTTAAGAGTTAAGGACTTAACGGTTAATGTGGAATAATTAACAGGTTTTAAAGAAAGATCTGGAATACCCTTGTAGGTGGGCCGGCGGTGGAGAAGCAAGGAAAAGAAAGAAAAGATTTCTTGACTTATTTGGTTTATTACTTTGGCTCCAAGATTTGCTAGCCTTTTATAAACACACCTATTACCCTCATAATTCTTTACCGCCACTTTTCTCTTCTCTTTTCTTTTGGCCGATCAACCAAACGCAACCCTTAGGGTTTTCGTTTGGCTTGTTAGGTTTCTTTGTTTGATCAACACCAAAAGAAAAACACATTTTTAGGGTTCCTTTTATTCTTTGGTTTGGTTTAGCAATAATCTAGTCCCAGCCCTTCTCTAGGGTTGTTGGGTAGATTTTCCACAAGCGTAGAAGCTCGGTTTACACGTGCTAGAATCACGGTTAGATCGTTGTATTACGTGTGTACAAAAACGTAATGTAGTCTTACTTTAGACTATATCTTGGTAGTGTTCGTCATAAACCCTAATTGGTGATTCGTTGGTGATCTTGTGGATCTTCGCTAGGATAAAGATATGTAACCCTAATTCGATTAATTATAATTGTAATCGCTTCCGCTATGTGTGCTTTGATCTTATTTAGGATTTTGTATAATTGTTATGAACTTTATAAACTTTCAGCGCGCACCCACACATTTTTTATGTTAACTATGTTTGCAAACAGGCTATAAAATTGCAGACTGACTTTGAGTCTGCAAGTAACTAATATAATCCCTTTGGCTTGTAGTAGCGACCGATGAAGACCAGCTCGCTTGATGAACTGAAGACAAAAGTTGGGCATGTCATTGTGATGATTCTTGTAGTAAAGATGTTTGAGAAGAGCAAAATGGTGACAATAACGACCGGTTTGGATCTGTTACGTTACTCTTTTGTATATTTTTATCTTCTGCTTCAATTCCTTGTATATTCTTCACAATCTTCAGAAACATGATCATAAATGAAATTAGATGTCCCTATGGTCGAGTTGTAATTATGGTTTTTTGCATCGCCATTAGTAGGAAATTAGTCATACATTACTTACAAGTTGTAATCTATATCGATAACTTTGTTATTTAAAGGCGGAGCTCAACTTTTACTTTACGTATAAGACTACCTATTCCTTGATGTTTTGCTTGTTTGTGATATAACCCGTAGCAGTGGTAAAATAGGTGAGTCGGATTTTTCTGAGAGTCTTTGGTACGGTAACGGGATTCTTTATTACCCGTGTGACCTATTTGACCCGCTTCTTTTTATTCTTATTATATTACTTTCTTTCATTTAACTTGTACAGTATTAATCTTCTTCCTCTTTTTTTTCACATAACTTGTTGGACCATTACAAACAAATGAACAATACTACGTACATAACATGATAACCGAATGTCATAAGTATAAATAGGAAATATAATTGCCACACATTTAATCATGAATCATAGATAGTCATACAATGTAATATACTGAATGTCATTGCAAATTTATAAAAAAAAAAAAAAAAAAAAAAAAAAAAAAAAAACTACTAGAATCTAATCAACTACTTGTATTATCCTCTCATGGTTCCAACAGAAAACAAAAACCCATGTTAACTCTTATTAAGAATGATGCTTCTAAACCTTGTTACGCTCAAACGACTGGAACGAAATTCCCCACGAAATTCAGTATCCTTTGATAAGTGTTGTTGAATGATCCACTCACGAGTTTCTCAACATCTTTCTTGGTAGCAGAAACATCGATCTTTTTATCATCAAGTCACGACTAAACTCGATCATGAGGCAACTTGATATCTTTCTTGCATGGTTCTTCACACAGTTGATGAGGCAACATGATATCGTTAATCTTGCATGATGATCCAACCAGTTGATGAGGCAACATAATATGCTCTTCCTTAGATTCAGGATCACGATGACCATGTTTCATGGGGCTTTTACCTGATCGACAAGGTTGACGAGGCATGACTCGATTGGACGACGGCTTAGGAAGCATGTATGACAATATTGTACGAAGCTCATCGATGTGGACCCTATTGCTGTGGCAAAACGTGTTGTCATTATTACCTGATCGACAAACTTGACGAGGCATGACTTGATCGGATGACGGCTTAGGACGCATGTTTGACAATATTGTACGAAGCTCGTCGCTGTTGACCCTGTTGATGCTGTAATTATCGACTAATGTTGCCATGAATGAAATTTCTAGGAAAACTGTATGACAGGTTTTATGGGATCGATTGAATGAGAAATACTAAGAGGCATCTTTATCTCTAATAAAAGAAACTATTTTTGAATTCCACTTGCCCCTATTCTGACGTCATATATTGACGTCATATATCCACCAATCAGTTTCGTGTGTTCAACCGCTTCTTTCTCCCGTTTATTTCTCTCAAATGGACTATAAGTGATTCTTTCATCAATATTCAATATTTTGAAAGATTAAATCAAACAACCTTTAACAACAATTCACTAAGGTAAGTGATAAATTATATTGTTTTTTTATACCCGATGCATATTAAGGTTTTATATTATTTGAATATTTATTTTAATTTGTATGATTATTTTGATTTGTGATTTCTGGCGTTTTTATCTTGATTATTCATATTAGGCTTTTTTGCTATGATGATTCATGTTACCGGATGTTGTTATTTTATAGATCGGGATGCTATGGAAAAATTAAGATGTCTTTTTGCTTGATTGTGATGTAGTACGTGAATTAGGCATTTTTAATTTACATGATAAACAATGTTCGTATATTTAGTCATTTATTGAATATGATCGAAACTTAGTGTGGTTAGTTTTTTTGTTGTCTGAGTTTTATATGACATGGTATTAGGCGAACACCAAGTCGTCGATGTAATTCCTCAACTAAGGTGGGGATTATAATCTTTATCACTATTTTTCTTCTTTCTTGATTTGGATACACAATGGCATGGAATGGCTAACCTTTTTACGAACCGTTAGATTATCAAAACATTTTGTATAAAGCTCGTGCGGGTCTTATTTAGGCTCTACCTTTGTAAATTGTCACACTAATAAATATCTATGACTACTAAAACTAAAAGAAATATCAACAAAAAATAGTTTTCATAAAGCTTTGTTCATGTTCGGGGCATTTGGGGAGTGTTTGCCTGGGCACATATTTTAGGCTTCAGATTATGGTTGTATTTGCATTTTTACTGGTTAATACATGTTGCTTTCGGTAATGGCAGCCAAAGCTTTTATGAGAACCATGCTTACCTTCGGTACAATAACACTGATATTTGGAAGGTAAAGCCTAAATTTCTATATAACCTTATGGTGTACATGTACACAGTTTCAATTCCACAAGTTTAAATTTCCACATAATCTTAGGGTGAAAAATGATTACTAATACTAATTGAAATACTTAACTGCTGTTTACATCAATACTTTTAATGGAATTTTTACAAAACGCATTTATGTAATGATATCATCTCACTGAAGAGTCCACTCTTGGAGATATTTAAAAGACAATTTTCGGAAGTGACTTGGTTTTGCTCTTAATATGTGAGTCAACTCAGGTTAGTCGATCATGCTAGATCTCAGTTTGTCCATTTTAGTTTTATTAATAATATGGTTGTACAGATATTGTAGCTGTAGTTATTGACAAGGATAAATATAACCAACATGCTCTCAAATGGGCTGTTAAAGGGAATCTTGGCAATGGCCAAACCATTTTCCTCATTTATCTATATAACAAAGACTTGAGCCACATGAAAATTTCTCTCCTTAAAATTATGAATTGATGCATCATCTCTAATTCCCTTTTATTACCAAAAAAAAGAATACAATAAGTTTCATATATTGAAAACTGATGAAATTTTGATGGACTAAGACACGAGGTTGATCAATTGTTTTGGATGCAGGGGTAGGGCCTGATGAGACAATTAAGGAGAAGCACATCAGATTCTTACCGTTGCTTTTGTATGCTTAAACATGTACGAATCTTTCTAATTTTCTAGATTGAGCACTATGCTTTCTCGGAGAAACATTGGAGTATTAATTTTAGTTATGTTTTTATGAAAGTTTGTGTCTTTTTAACTTATGTCTCTCATTGTTTTGTATATGCGTAGGGATTGTCATTTCAATCCATAACTTATGCACGGGTGGATTTAGCATACATTATTTATATTCACATAAATATAGCCAAAAGGTTGTTGGGGTCAACCAAACGTGGCGCGGCCCGTTTCAACTCAAAAAAATGTTTGTACTTTTGGCTCAAACACATTTTGACCCATTCAGCAAATCCGTCCAGTTTGCTATTTCTACTGTTCAATGAACAAATCTTTTTTTTTTGTTGTAGGTACAATGCATTCACATTGTACATCGATTTTTTTGTCTTTAGACATCTGTAAATGGTAGCCTAAACCCATTGTTTAGAAGCTCTTTCAGCTCAATTACCTGATGCGCGCAGTTGTAGTTTATGAGGAAATAAATTATCTTATTTAGAATTTTTATTAGATAACTTGGATTTGCTACTATAGAATCCAGTAGGTGCATTTATCATGATATTTGTGTTTGTAGCGGTTTCATTATTCTTTATTTGAGTTTCAGGCCTGCCCATAGTAGGCGATTTTTGTTACTGCATTACAACATATTAATCTAATCGACGTTGTCCCCATGGCATTTCTCTGCCGTTTCTTGTGTCATTTATCCACGAAAGTAATGATTTGTACGTAGAAATGATGGCAAGGGGTGTCCTAAAGCTATGTTGCAAGCAAGTGTGTGTTTTATAGGATTTTTCACTTATAATATAGTTATAGTTTTTATTTATGTTATCTTAATTACTGCTTATTTGTGCTTTTTATCATGTATATAGAGTGGAGATCAAGTGTGCTCTTTAGTAAGGTCAGATGAATGAACACACATGTGCATGTGCTCGTGTAGGGCTTGCCAGATTTACTATGGTTATAGCAAAGCTTGACCCTAACGATACACAAACACGTTATTGCATATGAATTGAATTACATGACAATTCCAACCTATCAGAAAACCATACATGGGTTGCATATTAGGAATTTTATAATCTGCTTGCACAACTAGACATGTAAAAAAATAATGTATTGATTTGCAACTGGGCATGTAGCTCTATATAGTCTGCTTGCTACAGTTGGATTTGTTTATATGTGCTTGATTCAAGTGCTGAGAGTATAGTTGCTGCAAACAAAACCTTCAGGTGTCAAAAAAGAAGTTGTGATGGTGAAAAAAGGAAGTCGACCCGTCAAGTTCAAATTCCTCTAGGTGACCTTTTTTGCTAGAAAATAGAGTCTTTACTCTTGATTCCATGGGGTTATAGCTGCAGAACTGATTTATGATTGCTTTCTTGCTTTTTTGCAGGTTTCATACCTTAAACGCCTAACACAATATTAGTAAACCTACAGTGTGATTTAGGACAACTGACTTATTTTTTTGAAGGGTTGCTCGCTTGCCCTTTCTTTAAGGTAATATTACTGCAATAATCTTTTGTTTTTATTCATAATTTATTTGTTCATTATCTATAAAACAAAGTTGGACAACAAGTTTTATTCGGCGAACCCAATCCAGACTGGCACATGTTGACATGCTAACTGTTCCGCTCTTCTATGCGTGTCACATTGTTTTTCCCTCCAATATTTTTTGCGATGGCCAATTTCTGACTTTTTTGGTGTAACAGGTTGTCAAGGAATTGAAGAAAACTACAAGAAGAGGATGACAACGGCTATGGAAATTCATGCGAAGCGATATAAAATGGTTTCTTCATTTTCAAAACACGAAAAAGGCACCAATAAGCCCGTCATCAAACACCTTACCCAGAGTTTGCAGGTCATAAACATAATAGTTATAACGACTAACAAGGCTCCTGCCAACCCATATAATCACAATATGCCAATGGAGTCAAGATTAAGGTACCCAGAACATGATAATTATCCTTCTATGAGGCCTACGGAGTGCATTTAAAGTTAGACATATATTACTCATTGGTCTGAGCCTCTAATTTCTAATGTTCGACATAATCAATGATCAATGTATAGCCATCAAATATGCTTTAACTAAGAGGATCCCATTTCTATAGCCATAAAATATGCTCAATTAAAAGGATCCCATGTGGTATAACCATCAACCTTAAGCTTGGTAGTGACATGGTTCACCCCTGTAGAATAGTAATACTCTTAGCAGCCCCACTATCTCGTGCTTGTGACATGGTTCACCCCTATGGAATAGTAATACTCTTAAAGTCTAAAGAGCTACTGTAGTCTGTAGAGAACCAGCAAGACGGCATGCATTCATACCATCGCCAGCATTCCTGTTGCAACTACTTCACCAACATCCTTTAGCAGGTATACTCTTTATACTTTTGTGTTTTAAGTCTAAACATCTACTACATACTGAAGATCATCTTTAGTAGTGCTATATGAACATAGACCTGTGTAGTAGATGTCCTTATTTGTAGTATTTTCTTTTTTAGCATATATTTACTCCTTTAATCCTCTCTGGATGGGGTCCTTGGGGGATGCTTGCCATTCTTTTCGATCTGTAGCTGCAACAAGATATGTACTTGGAAAAACCAAAAGGTATAAAAGGTACAAAAAGGCCAATATTCATAACTTTTCAGCAAGCCATTGCCAAACTCCATTGGAGCCAGATGTTTTACAACAATGGAAGGATACAAGGTGTTTGGCACCTTCCTCTTTAGCACAGAATCATGTCACTGCACGGCTCTTGAAGATGAAAAGGCGACCATAGCAGTCTTGGACACCACGGCGTCACTTGATGCTGGAACCTTGAATCAGCAAGTAGAATATGCGTACTAAGTTTACAACTTTATTATCGTTATCATTCTCATTATCATATCAGTTTTCTAAAACAGCCTCATCTTTTATTGTTCATGCTTTCAAAGAACTTAAATTTATTAGTAAGAGTGATGGTGGTGCAGCATGGGCTACCAATGGGTTACTAACATTCACTTTTTGGTAGTTGCATTGGTATTTATTCTTCACTTTTCTAATAATTTTATCTGTACTCTGCCTTTTCGTGGGTACTTAATATATGTTTCTAATAATTATAGCATGTCTTCAACAACCATATTCGTTAGATTATGTTCCTTGTAAGCAAAATATCAAGTTAGCTTTTAGATTTTTAGAGTGGCGAATGCCATAAATATAAACAGACGATTCAGTCAATATGAATTGTATAAGCCCTCCATCAGTTTGTTATGAAACATAAAGAAAAAAAGTTCACATAGATGCATGTGCTTTTGTTAGTTCCACATCATACATGTCTTCATTTTATGAGCTCTCTTTGTTGTTAGCATTCACATATTATACATATTATTTGCTTACTTTTTCATGCGGGATTTTCAGAATCAATTCTCTGAACTATTGATGAAGCCTGCCATACTCCACTTAAAACAATATACAAACGAGTTTCTAAAACTTACTGAAGTACGAGATCTGTTTTGGGCAAACACATCTAATACATGTCAAGTTTCAGCATGAATCTAATATAAGCTTTTTTTTTTTGTTTTTTTGTTTTTTTTTTTAGAACGGCATCTCAATCTCACTGAAATCCGACCCCCGAGTTATACCATCCATAACGGGCAGGCCCCGGGACCCGAACCACTAGGGGAAACCCCTAGAACTCACGGCTTCGCACTAAGGAGGAAAATCATGGGTTTTTGTCTCTTGCAAGACTTGAACCCATGACCAAACCCCCTCCCCAAACTTTAGGAGGAGAGGGGGTTTGGTCATAGAACTCAACTGTTGTTACTTTAGTTATATGTATATTGTGTTTTATTTGTTTATAGATCCTGCTATGTATCTTGCAAATGTTTTACTCTAAAAGAGTAACATATGTTGTATTTGAGGTGTTTTCAATTGTAGTTTTTTCATTGTCACCCGTGAAACCCGCGGGTCTATAGTCTAGTATGGGTATATATATAGATTCTAAAAACCTACACTTGCTTCCCACGTTATTGTTTTTTTAACCGACCTGGTTTCCACCGACAAAAACAACTTACCTTTTTTAAGTTGAGTAACACGAGAGAAAAAAAAATGGGTATCCTCTTTGACTTCCAAAAGAAGTTTCCTCGATACAAATATTTACTCCCTTTAAAACCCTTTAAAAGTCATTATTTCTATTATCTTTTTGAAAGAAATTTCCTCGATACAAATATTTTCTTTTGTTTGACAAAATTTACTTTGCATATCAAAGTATCACTATGGTGGGTGTTAATCTAAAATTTACTGTTATTACACATAATTTTGTAAGAAAACTGGTTTTGATTTGCATAAGTGTGTTCTGCAGAAATTCATTTCCATTTGTGAGAAAGTCGCCGAGAGAGGTCCTGTTGAAAAAGGTCCAGATCAAGCATATGATCGTCTCATTTCTGGACATTGTTTGCCAAAAGGACCAGTTTACTTTGTTTGAATAAAGCATATACTTCTTCCTTTACACATCTATTAATTCTATGTTTTCTTTTCGAAGCAGAATCCTACATGGCTACATCTTAGTTCAAGTAAGCAATAACTTTTGGAACTAGTACAGATTCATGGAACTCAACTGGAGGTGGAGATGTGTCGAATATGTTGATAAAATATGAAGATATTTTATTGCTACAAATTCGTACAACGAAGCAATACACCTCTTGATCAAAAATTGAGGTAAGATATCAAGCAAGAAAGTCTGACCGATGAAATAACATGAATAACCTCTACAAACCAATGTACACCTTTCACGAGTGTAGAAAAGCAAATAAAATGACAAAAATATAGTAATTATTTTCCCATGTACCGTTATCGCATACATGTAGAGAACCAAAACAGCGAAAACAAGTTCAGGTAACAAGCCTTTGGTCATTCCCGGGACCTTTGAATTCCAATCCAGCGTGCATAATCGACCCACCTGTTAATTAGCCAAGTTAAGAAAAGAGTTATTATGGGAATAAAGTACACGTTTTGTAGTACTAGAATACATGATATCTCAAGAGTATTACATTAGTGACCCGAGAAATGTGTTGCCTGTTCGGACTGCAAAGCATATAGCACTTAATACGAGCTTATGTTGGTGTAACAATGGTTCTAACATTCTCTGTTCAATTATCCCTGCCAGTACTTGGTACCTGTACAACAAAGAGCTCGAATCACGTACAATATATATATAAACAGAAAAAATAACTAAATTATAAATCATATGCAAATGAGTGGGGAGTACTATAGTTATGCTTCTGAAGAGTGATAGTCTGATTACAGTGTTAAAGTGCTTGTTTTGAGCGTGTACGGTATTTTAAGAAGCCTGTTTGATTGAATGTTATAGATTATCTCTTGGGAGCTTTTTGCAACGTACTTTCATGTCGTTGTCATTCTCCAAGTGATTGCAGAGTAGGTTTAGTTTCATGTTTGAAAAAGATTAAACAGGAATAAGTTTCATTGTATGCTATTTCTATTTCTATAGGGTATATTGAAAAGAATGTAAATGTTTGGAGAAACAAAATTAAGTGGGCTCATGTGAACGTAGAACCACCCATTGTTCAGAGAAGCCTCTTTATCCAACGTACGATTAGCTGGCCATACTTACAATGCATTGCACAACATAATAGAGCTAATATGCGTATCAGCGTATGCCACTCTGGCCCATTGTAGATGCCCTTAGAGAACTGAAGGCAGCTTTCTCAAGGTTTAGTACAGGTGCCCTGAGTCTTCTAAAGGCTAATGAATGTCCTTCAACAGTTCAATGTTCTAATATATCTTGCGACTACATATTATGACCTAGATACCGCGCAAGTGCCTTGGCTATTCAAGCACGAGGTGTATGATTCTCGTAATCAAGAAAGGTCTTTTACGTGATAAGATTCCATAATTTCTGTTAGCAATGTGTTCTTTTTGGGAATGAGAACATACATTTCCTAAGTCAACTCACGGTACCAAAGTTATTCTTGATACATTCGCATTTTTAGGGGTCATCTAAAGTTCCTTATCATAGGGATATTGATGTGTTTTTATACTCAATGGTAATCACTTAATTGTGAACTCCTTTTTCTGCAATGTTTGTATGTGCTATACATTTCATTAAGCATGAACCGTCACTCTCGTGTTTAGTGGTTAAGACAGTTCTATTTATGTAGTTACCGATTTAGACAAGAACAAATCAACATTGGGTAACGACTGGATGATCCCTAAGATTTAAAGTAGCAGATAAAGTTAAAAGGAATTAGAAAAAAAGCTTACCTAAGGTTGCTTGAAACCGACATATAGACACCATAAGCGACACTCGTTGACAATATTGGAATGTCCTCAGCTTCACCGGCAAAGGATTTATCAACAGCCTTCCTTGCGTTAATCAACACATTTGTTACACCCGTCCCAACCTGATACAAAATCCATCAGCGTAAGTGACATAATTCATAACCTTCAATAGAAACCACGCCGTATCTATAATTATCATAATCATTATTAGATTATGACTATTTAATGATCAAACATATGTGCATTACGAAACCTATTATCTACTCTGTTCACTTACGAGAGATGCACCAGTCCCAACAGCAAACAGCTTAGCTCCATTACGCTGCATATATTAAAACAGAACATTGATTTCAAGTTCAATAAACTCAAAAAAGAAATCAATTTCGTAACATGTTGTGTTAGAAACATACTACTATGGCACCAATTCTCTGCAATAATGAGTAGGATGTACCAGCCAAAGCAACCTGCATATGGATGTAAAATAGTCAAAGTCGCTCAAAAGTCAAAGGTGGAGATTTTTTGTTTAAAACATAGGTAATAATAATCAAGTAAATATGAGTATTGGACCAACTGATTAACCTGGAAAGCATTATCAGGGCATTTAGAAAAGAACTTGGTGACTAAATTAGCACTTATAGCAACCGGTGGTCTAAGCGAAACAGTTGGCGCAGGAAGCCACACAAGCATGAAATCGGCAATTATAGCCATTATCTGCACCAAACTTCTATCAAACTTTTACTTAACAAGCTCTACAAAAGGTTAAAACTTTTAACTTACAAGATGAGATATATCCCCTCAATATGTGAACAATAAGAACATGATTTATAGATGATAAGCCATACCACATCGGCACAAACAAAATCGAGCTCCTTGGAGAAATTTTTCCCTCGTTTTTCCAGCTCTGCAGCACTCTATAAGACCACCAAATCGTACCCAAAATCAGAAATTCACATCAGAATATAAAATGCATATAAAGTACCGAATTCTAAAAAGATGGAAGCCAAGCATAGAGTTAAGTCAATAATTATTATTCATAGTAAGAGATCAGAAGCATAGGAGATGATGTGACAAATAAACTTAAGATCAGAAGCATATAAAAGGTCCAGTTGGGTTAAAACTTACATAATTTAAGACCTAATTGAAGCATCTAGAGAACCATGTTTGTATATCTATATATACTTCAATTGTTCCATCCAAAAGCTTCACGAAATTTACATAATTTAAAACCTAGTTGAAGCATCTAGAGAACCATGTTTGTATATTCATATATACTTCAACTGTTCCGTCCAAAAGCTTCATGAATGATAGATAATTTACAAAGGATGGTGCCATATAATCATCACCTAGCTATCAAAGTCTCCGCAAACTGATATACATCATATGATAGGGAAAATGCTACTAATGTTTCTGAGCAAGTTTTGAAAGAGCAGCCCAGTGGGCCCAGGGCCTGGAAAGTCTATCACAGGAGGTTTAAAGGAAGACACGTGTAGCAATGATGTGAGATCAGGTGGTTATGTGTAGTGGGGCAGTAATAATAATATATAGTTAGAGATCATGTTAGTGGTTGGTCATGTAAAAACTTTACTTTCAGTTTCTTGTAATTCGGCTATTAAGCTTGGGCAGAGAAGATTCCTTTGATCAAGGGTCTTTTTCTGATTTGTTTTAATTATCAGTCATAAGTTCTATCAATTTGGTTCCGATGCCGGGAAACGATGGTCGCACCAGAGTCGTCTCAAGTGAGCACTCGTTTGCAATCAAGGGTGGATGCACAAGATGAGAAAATTGACAAGCTTTCTGGTCAAATGCGTGACCTTACTGATTCTGTTCATTCCATGAAGGAAATACTCAACGAACTGCCCAAGTCTTTTGAGAAGATGATGATGGGCTACCAGAAACAACAAGGAAAGCGTTCACAACCGTACGTGGACGTCGAAAATACTTCACTGATTGGCGAGTTTGATTATGTTGCCACCCACGGTTTGGATAGCTTCGTCAAACATAATCATTTTGATGAATCCCTCTTTTCAATGCCTAAGGTAAAATTACCAGTCTTCGAAGGTACCGATCCTAGGGGTTGGATCACTAAAGCCAAGTTATACTTCCAGGTACACCAAACTCCTCCATCTCATAAACTGCAACTAGCACAAATGGGTATGGATGGAACAGCCCTTAATTGGTTTACGAATCTTTTAATAAAACAACCGCAAACGAATTGGGATCAATTCCGTACTAAATTGATGACTCGATTCAGTGGTACAAAGTATCGTAACGCTCATGAAGCGCTTGGATCCTTGTATCAAGAAGGAGACATTGAAGAATATATTGAAGACTTTGAGGCCCTATCAGCCTTAATTCCTAATCGGTCTGAAGAACAATCAATTGGCATGTTTCTACGTGGGCAGCAAAATGATATAAAAAATTGGGTCCGCACACTCAATCCTCAAATTTGTGAACAAGCCATGGATTTCTCCCGTCACGTAGCCGTTGCCACTGCTGAAAAATCAGGCAATAGGGGCAAAAGCAATAGCGTTGGTGGGTCTTCACAAACCCACTCATGGAAACATAGTCGACCTGATTCATGCCCACACACGGGGAGGTTCAATCAGTCAAGCTATATTTCTCCACATTCCAGCAAGCCCATGTTATCAAGTGGTCAGGTCCAAACACGATCTCTTGACTCCACAAAACCTAACAACTTTTCACAAAGCAATGACATCTGACAAAACAAGAGTGGGAAGATCGACGAAGGAAGGGTTGGTGCTTTAGTTGCGGGCAAAAGTATTCTCCTCAACACAAATGCACCGAAGGGCAACTCAGAGTCTTGCTACTGGCTGAAAGAGAAGAATTGGGTGATGATGGTGAAATTTGTCGTGTTGAAGCAGACTTAGAAGATAACATCAATATTGACGGTGAATGTCATGCACTTGAATTTTGTGGTTTATCGACAGATTCTGCCTTGCACTTGAAAACCATAAAATTAGATGGTCAATTGAGCGGAATTCCAGCTTTAATTTTAGTCGATATTGGGAATTAAACTCGGAGATGGCACACGAGTGTGGATCTCTGAACAATGCCAAGGTATCACAATACAATTTGGGTCATTCTCTTGTGTTATTGATGCTTTAGTGTACGAGTTGGGATCGCTTGATATGATATTAGGCATAGCCTGGTTGGGTACTTTGGGGGACGTCGTTTGCGATTGGCAGACTCAATATATGCGATTCTGGGACCAGGGAAGACTCGTCGAGTTGCAAGGGGTCTCTTCCTTAATGATCATTCTTCCTTGCAGTCATGGTTAGATGGAAAACTCGACCACACCACAAATGGGGCCTCAACTTCAGCGCTTACTCCTATCCAACACGATCAGTTGGACCAAATCTTTTCACAATTCTGTTTCAAGCACCTCAAGGCCTGCCACCTGCCCGAACCATTGAACATGCTATCAATCTTTATGAAGGCCAAGGGCCCATCTGTGTCCGTCCATATCGCTACCCTCACGTGCATAAAGATGAAATTGAGCGACAAGTGCGAGAGATGTTGAACACTGGGATCATTCGGGTTAGTCAAAGCGCCTACTCTAGCCCAGTGATACTTGTAAAAAAGAAGGATGCATCATGGCGTTTATGCATTGACTACAGGGCTCTAAATCGAGTCACTGTTCCCGACAAGTATCCCATTCCTGTAGTTGAAGAATTACTTGACGAGCTGCATTCTTTTCAATACTTTTCGAAAATAGATTTGAAGTCAGGTTTCTATCAAGTTCGCGTCAGAGAAGCGGATACTGAGAAAACAGCTTTTCGAACCCATAATGGACATTATGAATTTTTGGTTATGCCGTTTGGCTTGACCAATGCCCCTGCCACCTTCCAAGCACTTATGAACGAAATTTTTCGACCCTTATTACGTATGGGAGTGTTGGTATTTTTTTATGACATCCTTGTTTACAGTGAAACATGGGAGCAACACATAAATCTTCTTACCAAGGTGCTCCACTTATTACACATGCATGAGCTAGTGGTTAATGAGAAAAAAAGTAGTTTTGGAAGGCAATCTGTTGAGTACTTAGGGCACATAATTGATGGTAGAGGTGTTTTGATGGATCCTAACAAAATTGATTCGGTTTTGAATTGGCCAACTCCCCGAAATGTTAAGGCGGTTAGAGGTTTTCTCGGTCTTACAGGCTACTATCGGATGTTTATTAATGGTTATGGAAAGATCGCTCGACCACTGACTGAATTAACAAAGAAAGATAGCTTTGATTGGGGGCCTCTCGCACAATCTGCTTTTGAAGAATTAAAACAGACAATGATCAATGCTCCGGTCCTGGCACTCCCAAATTTCTCACAACCGTTTGAAATAGAATGTGATGCATCACGTTGCAGTATTGGAGGTGTACTCATGCAGTCTAAGAAGCCAATCGCCTATTTCAGCAAGGTTCTATCAAACACGAACCTGAATAAATCAGCTTATGAGTCAGCAAGGCTCTATCAAACACGAACCTGAATAAATCAGCTTATGAGAAGGAAATTATGGCTCTTGCTCTTGCCATTCAACATTGGTGACCATACCTGCTCGGGCGAAATTTCATAGTATTCACCGATCAGAAGAGCCTGAAGCATCTGTTGGAACAACGTATCACTAATATGGACCAACAAAATTGAATAGCTAAACTCATGGGCTATCAATTTTCAGTCTGTTACAAACCTGGGAAAGAAAATAGAGTTGTTGATGCCTTGTCACGCATCTATGAAGGAACTGAGTTACGCACCATGATTAATATATATTTTAATTCTTGCAGGAAACGACGTCGTTTTATGTCTTGTAATGTCGTTTTGCGTTTTAGGTTGTGTCGTTTTAATTTCAGCCAAAAGCCCAAAAGTAGAAATAATCTGGTGTCTGTCGTTTTACTCTTTTGAATGTCGCTTTACTAATTTTTTACGAAACACACCCTCAATCTTTATAATGTTTACGACTTTTTAATATAACAAATTCTAATTATTAAATATCAAACGTATAACTATCAATTCATTCTGGAAAAAAATACCGTTAGAAAGATCGTCGAATTTCGAACCAAACGAGCCCAATATTGCAGTGCTTCTAACAAACGTATAATTTTATAAAAAAATATTAAGAGTTAATATAAATGTTAAAAATATCTTACGAAAATAGTCCTTGAGGTTAATCGTTCTTTAAAACCCGTTTATTGACGCTAACAATCTTTTGTATTATCAGTTTACTACAACATTTAACGACGTTGTAAAACATAAATGACCGAGGAGCTAAATAAAAAAACAAATGTACAACACTGCCCCTTAAATATTAAAAGTTAATACATATTAACTTTTCTCTATCAAAATTGCCTTTGTAGTCATTCGTTCTTATCAAGTCCAGCAATTATCGCCAGCAATCTTTCGTATTATCGAAAGACTATAACTTTTAGTCTTATATCCTCCGCCGCGAAGCGCGAGCTATATTTCTCGTTTCATATCAAGAATGGTTAGATGGTACTAAATTATTGGATGGTTTTGATGCTCACCCGCAACTCCAAAAGATTGTTCAAACCTTACTAAAGGACCCACAGTCTCGACCGGGATTTTCTCTAATAGAGGGTAAGCTATAACATAAAGGAAGATTGGTCATTTTTGCAAGCTCTCCTTGGATCCCAAAACTACTGGTTGAATTCCATAACAGTCCTAGCAGGGTTCATTCTAGGTTCCGTCGAACGTATCGCCGCCTTGCATCTCGAATTTATTGGCTAGGCATGACTAAGGCTGTAAAAGAGTATGTTCGCGGGTGTGATGCTTGTCAGAGATACAAATCTTCAACAGCGACTCCGGGAGGCCTTCTTCAACCCCTTCCAATTCCAAATTCTGTTTGGGAAGATATTTCGCTTGATTTTATTACCGGTCTGCCCAAATCTAAGAGTTATGACGCTGTGTTGGTTGTAGTTGATCGGCTTTCAAAATATTGCCACTTTATCTCTCTCAAACACCCACTTACTGCTCGCACTCTTGTTGGAATTTTTCTAAAAGAGATCATCTCTCCAAGGTAGCAAACTGAAATTCAGCTTTGCTTATCACCCGGAGACCGATGGCCAAACTGAAGTGGTTAACCGTAGTTTAGAGACATATCTTCGTTGTTTCGCTGCTGAACAACCAAAGACTTGGTCATATTGATTGCCTTGGACAGAATTTTGGCACAACACATCATACCATGTCTCCACCAATACGTCCCCATTCGAGATTGTTTATGGCAAACCACCTCCCACGGTTTTTTAGTTTGTTCCCGGGGAAATTCGTTGCGAGGCAGTAGCTCAAGATCTCCTTGATCGGGATGAGGCCCTTAAGCAGCTCAAGTACCACCTTTCTAGAGCTCAAGCACAAATGAAATCTACAACTGACAAGCATATACGTGATGTAGAGTTTGTTGTGGGAGATTGGGTATTCCTTAAACTCCGTCCCCACTGCCAGCAATCTGTTGTTCGTCGAATCAATCAGAAGTTATCAGCTCGATACTATGGACCTTTTCTCATACTTGCTAAAGTCGGAGCAGTTGCCTATAAGCTTCAATTACCCGAATCTTCCAAAATTCACCCGGTTTTCCATGTTTCCCTTCTTAAACAAGCTATTGGAAATCATTCAGCAGAAGTCTCTCTTCCCCCTAGTTTGGAAATGGATTCAACCTGTCCTATCCCTCAGAAGTGTTTGGATAAACGTGACATATCAAAGAAGGGGGAACATGTGCAACAATGGTTAATTCAATGGAAAAATGGCAGTGTTGAAGACGCAACCTGGGAAGATGCTTATGCTATTCAAAGTCAATTTCCGGATTTCAGGCTTGGGGACAAGCCTGATCTTTATGGGGCGGCATTGATAGGGAAAATGCTACTAATGTTTCTGAGCAAGTTTTGAAAGAGCAGCCCAGTGGGCCCAGGGCTTGGAAAGTCTATCACAAGAGGTTTAAAGGAAGACACATGGAGCAATGATATGAGATCAGGTGGTTATGTATAGTGGGGCAGTAATAATAATATATAGTTAGAGATCATGTTAGTGGTTGGTCATGTAAAAACTTTGCTTTTAGTTTCTTGTAATTCGGCTATTAAGCTTGGGCAGAGAAGACTCCTTTGATCAAGAGTCTTTTTCTGATTTGTTTTAATTATCGGTCATAAGTTCTATCATCATAGTTATACATGAATTCCTAAATTCGTCTTTTTATGTTTTTACACCTCATCTAGCTAGCATCTAAAGCCATATGAACTACTTTTTGACTTCAAATGCGAATTAGATTTTTCAAATCTATCCAACGTCTATATTAAAGTTTCTAACCAAATATATGCACTTGTCAGTGATGCTCTTATAAAATTGGCAAAGAAATATACTCCATGTCTTCATTTGACCTCAAAAGTCAACATGATCTTCCCTATATTCCACAAGAGATTGAGTATTGACTCAAACATATATACTTTTCAGTTTACTTGTTTGGGTAGTTTTCTTTCATGTACCAATCAACCCTAAAATGTGTTTCCCATGAAATTTCATAGTTACTAGGCGAAATGTAAGAATTCAAATCACTGAGGTGGTGTTTATTTCACTAAGATGTTTTAGGTCTGAATCTGACTATCGCATCTTACTGGTAAGAGGTGGTCACAAAACCTAAATCTAAATAAAATAATGTTATTTGTTTTTTTAGTTGTCTGAATGGTTTTAATTCTTCGTTTTCTAAAGTATCTCTCATTCTAAAACAATAAAATAAGTAAATATCTTGTGTAAACGCCAAAGAAAACCTTTTTCTATCAAAATTTAACAACATAACGAATCCCTAATTATGTTATCAAACGTGTTATCGTTATAATTTCAATTATTCGGTCTCATGAAAAATGACTCGGTTTCTGATCCGAAATTAAAAAATTCAGTCCAATATTATTATTAATCCAGTATGATACAAAATAACATAACAAACAAAGAAATTTTTCACACACAAAAACAGGCCCATGTGATGTCTAGCCTAACAAGTGTAACCCTAATATATAATCTCCTAATCCTACGCCTCCTAGCACTTCATTTTTATTTCTTTACAAATTCAATCCTACCTACCTAACCTTTTTCTTGAAAAATAATTTTGAATGTTCTTTTCTTATCAAAAAAGAATCCCACCTTTTTAACTTTTCGTTTTGGCTTCCAAAGATATTGTAATGAGGTATATTTTTGTGTTAAAGATGGACGAAGGTAATGATAGGTTGAAGGGTCGTGGGGTATCGGTAAGATATGTGATAATCAGATGTGTTCACTACCTTTGACAGAGTCAGACGAGTATTGTCTTATCGTGTCTGAATTTCGGGAAAAAACAAACAACCAAAACATCTGATCGTGGGTCAGATTCAGACTTGGTTCAGATGTTTTTTGACAAAGGGTAAAAGTCATAAATACACAATTTACTTTTTAAAATGATCCATTATGCCCACTGAACTTTTTATGTTCGAAAATCACACTTGTCACGTAAGATTTTGGTCAAACATTTGAATTTACCTTTGACTTAACGAAACCGTTAGTTATTTCGTTAACTTAGAATTTAGTTTTACCTTGTTGGTCCCTTAGCTAACTATCATCAAATCATCATCATCTTCATCTTCATAAACTGCATCATCATCATCTCCATTTCAAGAATTTCCATCTATATATTAACTATATACTAAAAAAATAGAACCAAAATTACTAAAACTCAATTCATTTCAATATACTCATATCATCATCTTTAAGTCATTAATTCACGCACTTCAAACCTAAATCAAAATCACAGATCTTGTTGTTAGTTATTAGTGATGATGATGTTATACAAAGATCCATTACACATGTGAAAACATCCACCTAGATCTAAACAAAGGCGTAGATCTATTCCCACCAAAAAAACTCATATCCTCATATTAAAAAACATTAAGATTCGTCTCATATCCGAAAAACTCACAACAAAAATCAAATCAAAACAAATGAAGACCTAAAGAAGATGGAGGTTGTGTTGATGAATGCGGGGTTTTGCGTTTTTGTTTCTTGTTCATGATCTTGAACGACAAAATCGAATTGGGTAGGGTTTTGTTTATTGTTTGAGATGCATGGATGGTGAACGGTTACCGCAACAACAGTGGGTATGAGAAGCAATGGTGAATGGTCGTGGTTGGTGACGACGACAGCGATGGTGATGTTTAGGAAATGAAGACATGGAAAATAAAAATGATGATGCAGATTAATTTTTTGATTATTTTAGTGATAGATTAAATTGGTATTGATGATTTTGTTGTTGAAGTGATTTTTTAGCTATGGATTTTCACAGTTTATGTGAGTTAGCATAGTTTATTTTATTTATTTCATTCACATGTAACTCGATGTTGGTTTAATCATTCACATGTAACTCGAAGTTCATTTTCAGTAGTAATTCATATTCCCAGATCCATTACACATGTGAATTGGAAGCTGTCCAAACCAAACTAGATCTGGAAATATGAATCTTGTTAGTTGTTAGTGATGATGATGCTATATGATGATGATGTTAGTTAGCTAAAGGACTAAATTTGTAAAACAAAATTTTAAGTTAACGAAAGTACTAATGGTTTCGTTAAGTCAACGTTCCAATCAACTAGTTTGATCAAAATCCAACGTGACGAGTGTAAATTTCGAATATAAAAAAGTTCAGTGAGCATAATAGTCCAATTTTAAAAGTACGTTGTGTATTTTTTACTTTTACCTTTAACAAAAACAAACACACCCTAACAAAATATGGATAAGCATGTTGTCTTAAGTCGTGACAATCAAATTTTAATTGCATATCTCTTGAACTATGTGTTTTTTTTTCTTTTTTTTGTTCACAGTTATTTTGGAACGAATGCAATGTTTTAAAACCCGGGTTTTAGATCGACCCGGTCGAGTCGTCGGGTCCGGGTCAACCCGAGTCGACCCGGTTCAACCCGGGTTAACCCGGTTTTCTAAAAAAATATTTTTTTTATATTTTTAATAATTAATAAAATTATACTTATAAAAACCATAAAAATTTACGTATAGTGAAAATATAAATTGTTTACAAATCAATATAATATGTAAAAATAAAATTTCGTCGCAAATACGTAAAATTTATATTTTTTCTTCAGAAAAAACCCGAAAATTTTGAAACCCGGCCGGGTCACGCCAAACCCGCCGAGTCTAACCGGGTTTCGAAAATATAAAACCCAGGTCAATATGACCTTTTTTCGGTCGGAACCGGTTCAACCGGTTGACCCGACCGAGTCGACCCAGGTCTGAAAACATTGAACGAATGATGTGATAAGCTAGCACTCCTTCAATCCACCGAGAAACAACACATTTTAAGAAAAAACATAATCTTACCATTTCTCTCCTATACTTTTTGCATAATGATCACTTTACCATCTAATTACTTGGTTACACAAAGTTTGTAGTAATAAGAATTCCTAGTAATGCTAATATACTAATCTCGGTCATCCTATTCCCATCTGTTTTTGGTAGTGAAAAATTAATTTTTGATAACTCGAAATGAAAGACGATAGTATTGGGACGGAGTGAGGTGCTGTTTGAAATAAACTAATCGACTTAATATAAAAAAAACTGAATTTATTAAGTCACATAAAAATTGTTTGTTAATGACTTAATTGTTAAAGATAACTTAAAATATTAAGTAATAAAACTAAACTTGTCTGTAATAAAACTAAACAAAACAGCCCTGAGTACTACATTTTTGTTTGGTTTTCGAACAATTACTACCTAGTACATTTTTGTTGGGCATATTTCTCAGCAGTTAAAGAATCGCTATTCCGCCTAAATAACCATAATTAATGATCTATCTACGCCTTCAAAACGCGATAATACAGGAGATAATTCATCACAAATTACCTTAGTAAAGATCCCAACACCACATTCAATAGCAACTTTAGTCATGAAAAGATCATCAGCAAGCAACCTTTCCTTAAAGCCACTAAACTGCAGCAACCATCTAAAAAAAGCCGACTTTTCGAGCTCTAAATACCTGGTAACAATCGAACCAGGTATCTTACCAGCCTCTATAAACGCAGCTATATCTTTTGGAATACTTTCCAACGTCCTTCCAGCTTCTGCAAGCACTAAATATGCTTCACCTTTATTCTTCTCTTCAGCATCATCATCACCACCATCACCACCACCACCACCTCCTCCCCCACCACTTCCAGTACCATCATTTCCACCGTCGTTTCCACCTGAGTATGTGATGGTTAGTGGTGCAGGACGTCTTTTGAGGGTTAACGAGAGATGGGTCTTGCGTGCATGGGTGGTTAGTTTAAGGTGGTGGTGGTTGACGGTGGTGATACGGTGGTTTTGGGTGGTTGGTGAGTGGAGTGAGAAGGATTTGATGGTGGCGACAGCCATTAGTGACAGTGGGTTTGTGTCTCTGTCGTGATGTTTTTTTTTTTTTTTTTTCTTGTTTGGTTTTTTAGAGTGAGAATGAATGGAAAATCTAGAACCGTTGGCTTTGATTTCTGGACCATGACTTATAAAATCTATGGTCAATCATTGACTTTCACCCTTTCGTACACTTGAAACCACATATTTAAGATTCCCATGATCAGAAATACAAACATTATTGGACTCTGATCTATTTATTGTATATTTGTGCATGTAGTGTTCGTTTTTAAGACCGGTGGGAGTGGGGTGAGACCCACTCACCGCCACCTCAGCGTTTTTTATTAAACTCATTCAAACTTACTCAAACTCATTACATGAGATAATAACACTCACTCAAACTCACCAAAACTCACCAAAACTCACTTCATATCACTCATATTTTTTCATAAAATATTTTTTATTCATACATTTTATTAAAACATGAGTATATAGAAAATTAAAACACAGTACGAAATTAAAAGCCGATACATAGGAAATTTAAAAACAACATTTAAAAAAACATAAATATAAAAAAAACTTAATAAATTAAGCATTGGCATACAAATGCTCGACCAAATCTGCTCGAAGATTGTGATGTTCTTGCGCGGAGCTGATATGCCGCATAACTCGTAGCATGTGTTATTGGGTTTGAAACACATCGTCCGGTTGAATTTCTTCTTCTGGGAACCATTTAGGAGATATTGCTTTTTTTTTTTAACTTTCGAACCATATTATGTAATATGATGCATGTGTAAATCATATTCATGATTCTTTCCTTCCGTAAAGGTCGTGCAGGATTGGCTAATATGGCCCATTTCTTCTTCAAAACACCAAAAGCTCTTTCAATATCTTTTCCTGCGGATTCTTGTTTCTGCTTATATAAAATCCTCTTATGGTCATTGGATGATGGTTCGGGAATTGTTTTAACAAGTGTTGCCAATTCCACATATATTCCGTCAGTAAGATAGTATCCCCATGGATAGTGTACACCGTTAGCCACAAACTCCACCTCAGGTGCTCGTCCGGTTTTCAAGTCATTAAATAAAGGGGACTGATATAAAACGTTGATGTCGTTGTTCGACCCAGAAACACCAAAAAAGGCATGCCATATCCACAAGTCCTGCGACGCAACAGCTTCAAGTAAAATGAATGGATTCGGTCCATGATCTCGTCTAACATATTGCCCTTTATGGGCAACTGGACAACCGAACCACTCCCAGTCTGTACATCAAGACTTTCTATCATCCCTGGAAACCCGTGCTTTGCTTCATGATGCGCATAAAGTTTCTGAACATCAGTATACGTGGGTTTTCTCATATACTCAGCCCCAAATATTTCCATAACAGCACTACAGAAATGATCAAGTGATTCTCGAGAAGTTCTTACGCTCATTTGCAGATACTCATCTAGAAAACCAGGAACGACGCCGTATGGCAATTGACGAATTGCCGATGTGCACTTTAACAACGGCGAAATACCTGCTTTTCCGGTACAATCAACATTATTACGAAAGTATGCAGAATGGTGAGTCACTTCACTAACTATCCAGTTGAAAAGGGGGTGACCCATTCGAAAAACCTTTCTGAACTCTTTCGCATCGTATCTTGGGTTCGTCGAAAAAAAGACGCAACTAACCGATCATGAGCACCTATTCGGTCTCGAGTTATGACGTTTCTTGGTACTCGATTAGCAATACGCCGTCTCTTAATAAAATACAACGCTTTTTTAATAAAAGCCCACTTGCGTTTCGTTGCGACTTCCGGATTTTCAGTGGCAAAAAATAACTCGCATTCGTCGATATTTTCCATTTTTCAGTGATTTGGGGAGAATGTGTGAAATGTGTATGGAATTTGAATGTGTGTTTGAAAAATAAGAGTTTTTGTTATGTATTTATAAGTAAAAAGGGGTATTGGAAAAAGTTTTTTTTTTTATTTTGAAAAGTAATGGTTATATAAAAAAGTGGGGCCCATTTGAATATAACTCGCCTGGGGTGAGTTTGCCAGCTAACAACTCGCGCGCGAGTTATATGGGGAGATGGGGGCCGCGCGCGGCTTCAGTCAAACCACAGGTGGATTTCACCCCACTCCCACCAGCCTAATGTAATGTAATGAAAAAATTGTACAGGAATGTTAATTTCAATTATATTTTTATATTAATGAAATGCTATATGGTCATGATGGGCCAAATAGAAAAATTGTTAGACCCTTTTAAACACTTCGTAGCCATAACATTATATATACTATCTATAAAGGCTGCATCCTAATTGTTGAAAGTTGAAAATTTTCAACCAAACTTCTCATGTAAGTTTCATTCCTATCTTATTTATGGTATTGTTAAAAATTAATTGCTATCATAAAATCACACGTTATTTCTTGTATTGGTTTTTGGTTCACTGAGGCACCATCACAAAATCCATTATATTATTCCTCCCTGTCAAAGTCCTCCATCACCATACCTCTACCACCGAACATCACTGGCACCGATCAAAACAATCACAGAAATCCATCCCTCCTCCGAAAAGGGTTTTTCTCATTTAAGGTATTTTTTAGTTTTGTTATCCCATCTATGATTATTAAACAAGGTTTTAAGGTCTTCTTATATAGATCTATCGATTTATTTGTAGATCCAGGTTTTCATATACTTTGCCGCCGCCAGAAATAGTAGATGTCGCCGCTGACTCGTAAGAAAAAGCCAAAAATATGTCTCCACCGCTTGTGTTTCCGAAATATGTATGTCTTATTTTAAAGGTTATTATTTTTTTGTCATGACCAAGATTTTTATTTGCTATATGGTTTTGGCTTATTTTCTTGCACATTACCATCAAAAGTGTAGTTTATTTTTAATGGAAAGTCTTCTCTCTAATTATTGTTCTCAGTTTTATATCTTCTGTTAAGCTTCTTTGTTGTTATTAATTTGGTTAAATAATTTTGATATTAATTAGTTTTTTTCATATGGTTGATTTTAGATTTTGATATTTTAATTCACGTTGTGCAGAATTAAGAGATACTCTTGATACAACTGAAGGCTTAAATCGATCAAATGGTAACTTATCATATCTTTGTATGCTTTCTCTTTTTTACTTCATTTACTTTTTATACCAGTTCTCTTAAATTCGATGAACGTCTTTGTTAATTTATAAAAAACACATGTTTTGTTGCTATAGCTTTAATTTTTTACTTTTAGGATGTTTGGCATTGCGTTTTAAAAATGATTATGTGACATAACGTAATACTTTCTTAGTAAAAGCTGCCCACCCAAGCCTTTCGATTATTTAGTACACTCTCAACAGGTTGTAACCGCCCAATATAAAACATTTATTTCTACCCTTTAACTATATTTACAGGAAGTTAAGAAGGCAATAAATGAAAAGACATGTAATATCTAATATGGATGAGGAGGATGTAGCACTAAGTTATTAATTGTTGATAAATATTAACAAGGGAAGAAGGAAACATACTTTTATCCTATAATAAAGATTGCCCTTGACGAAAATCTTCATGAAAATATAAGGAAAATATATATATTGAACGTTACACGACGCCTATAACACAATATTGCATATTGTTAATTATTTTTCGTTAAGAAACTTCTGTCGCTATGCGCGGGTACTCGTCTAGTTAAAATAATTGGGTTTACACACCACACTTATAATATTCAAAAATTTATTTATCGTTACAATGAATTGGTTAATTTTACACATTTATTATGACATTTTTTACACTGGATTATCTGAATTTAAAAAGTTTACCATATTATTAGTATTTTTGGTGTAAATAAATCGGGTGTAACAAAAAATTTCACACTTTTAAGTGTAAATATTTATAATAAACTACACATGTATGTATTATTTAATACTTTACACTTTTTATGTGTGAATTTTTTAATACCTCACAGTTTCTAATACTTCACACTTATGAGTTTGAAGTATCACAATAAAAACTCGTTTTTTAAAAATTAATTATCTCACAAATCGTTCATCGTTACGCAAAACAAAACATACTATCGCGACGAGAATTAAATCATCTATCTATCGAGGGGCACATGTATATGCTTTCAACGAACTTTTTTTCGATTTTTTTCTTACGTCAAGTCTGAGAAAATCATATATGATTCGTCACGAATCATATATGATTTTCATAAAATCATATATGATTCATATCACGAATTATATATGATTTTCTGAAAATCATATATGATTCGTGACAAATCATGTATGATTTCTCTCAGGCGTGACTTAAGAAAAAAAGTCGAAAAAAAGTTCGTCGAAAGTATATACATGTGCCCTCGATAGAAAGATGATTTTATTCTCGTTGCAATGGTGTATTATTTTTTGTTTGACGATTTACCGTTTGTGAGATATTTAATTTTTAAAAAAGTGGTGAGAAGTAGGTTTTTAAAAAAATGAGTGATTATAATTAGCTGATTGGGTCTATGTTATTTTAGGGGTATACATAGATCTTATCTCACACTTTTTATGTGTGAATTTTTTAATAACTCACATTTTCTAATAGTTCACACTTATAAGTTTGAATATTTAACAAATAAAGTTCACATTTTTTAAAGTGTGAAGGAAAAAGTGTGTACAAAAGCTAAATTTGTTGTAATGCACCCACTAAAGGGCTTCATGAACATGTTGACAATGTGTTTGGCGATAGTCTCTTTTATGCTTGTGGGTATCTATATCAACTAATATAATATGAAAAAAATAGAATTCCGTTGTAAATACGTAAAATTTACATGTATATTTTTTTTTTAAAACTCGAAAAAATCGAAACCCGGCCAGGTCACCCTAAACCCGATGGGTCAAGCCGGGTTTCGAAAATATAAAACCCGAGTCAATATGACCCGTTTTCTGGCTGGAACCTGGTCAACCAATTGACCCGGGTTTGAAAACCTTGATAATGGGTTATACTTGATAGATTCCAAAATATTAAGGACTTTTATAACTCGCTAATCAGATATATAATCTTTGAGGAACCTTTATGTTCATGAGATGATTCCATGGTACATGATTTTCCATTTATTTACGGATCTAATAAGTTTAATTTAGTTACCATTATAATTTAAGTTGAATTTTGATGTATACTAACGGGTTGTTTTGTATTACTTATTAGGTTAACCTCATTTACGTGTCATTGGGCATTCTTTTATGAAACGTTAACAACTTATACATTTTCTTGCTATTCTTTTCTTTTGAAAAGTTTAGAAGTACTCGCAAAAAGTGTTTTTGGTTGAATATACCCGTTCAAACGTTATCAAATAGTAGGAAGAACAATCATTTCTATTTTTTCAAATATTTTATCATTTATAAAGACACTTTAATTATTATTCACGGTTTCTTTTTTATCATATTTTTATTCCACTATTAGGCGTTCATTTAATGTACATTAGTAGTTGAATTTATTAGCGCTTACGTACTTCATATATTATTGTTTTCATCTATTACCGTAACCCGTTTGATTCCTCTTAATGTTAACAACTGTTTATTATTTCTTATAAAAATCACTCATTAAGCTAAACCCAACGTTAGACGGGTCTTTAAGCTAGTATGAATATAAAATAAAAATAAGGTAATAGCAGACTTTAAACATTTATTTTAAGAGGGCTAGTTTATTTTATACTCACAAAAATAATAAAGTGAACAATAGCTTTAAGACAGAAGGTAAAATTTGTATATTGCGCGTCACAAACTTTGACCAAAGCCCTCCTCAGTCTCTTAAGAAATACACCCCTAACATTACGGTACATGATGTTGACAAAAAACAAGATAAATAAATTGAATATATTGATTCTAATAAATACCGATTATTAGAGTAAAAACTTGGTAAATAATAGCTAATGATTTAACTTTTATTAAACTGATAACTGTCTTGTTAGGGTTATAGCAGATTGTTTAAATAAAGACATGAAACTAAAAAAAACCTTAAAACACTAAAAGGCTGGAC
The DNA here is from genome assembly GCA_025667525.1 of Glebionis coronaria. Taxonomy (NCBI): domain Eukaryota; kingdom Viridiplantae; phylum Streptophyta; class Magnoliopsida; order Asterales; family Asteraceae; genus Glebionis; species Glebionis coronaria. The sequence continues at coordinate 411,639,209 of CM046878.1, forward strand.
CGTAGCCCAAAGACAAAGTCCAACAGAAAATGAAAAAAAACATAAAAATGTAAATAAATCATTGTAAAAAGGCTTTTCGGGCATTTTAACAGCTGTGCTTATCTCGTTTTTTCATACGTTTTGACATGTCGTGGGTCTTCTAACTCCTCTCAATGCCCAAGTTATGCCCATTTTGCTAAAGTCCTTTTCTTCACATGATCTTGGGCCTCCATAAACTGTTGGGAATAAAATGCTAAATCATTCCCCCTGCTAGTTGTACAAAGTTCCCTCTGCCGTTCAATGTTCCCCTGTTAGAGTTAATGAAGACAGTGGGATCAATTTTAACTAAATATGAAGATTCCTTTGCCGTGAAGATAACTATGAAAGAGATTTGTACGCGTTTATGTTTATATTTAGAGTATATCTTCCTAAAATAGTTAATAGTTATCTTGTGCAAAACTCCTTACTTATATAAAAAGATACCTTAGGTTAGAAGTTAATAATCTCTTTCTTACTTTCTTTAACATAAGTTTAAGGTTTATAAAACCCTAATACTAATTAAGAGTTTTTGAATATTCTTAGAGGGTGTTTGGTACGATTGAATTACAAAACAATAACATTACAAGAAAGAATAGAGAAAGAGAATAGACTTAAAGAAAGATCATGATTTTCATTGTTTGATTTTGATATGACTAAAGAATCTACCAAAGAAATGTGTTAAAAGATTAATTATCTTGTTTACTATGACAAGAGAATGAAAATCATGAAACTAAAATAAAACAAGTAATTACTGAGATGATAATGTAACTAATAATCTAATCATCATTTGCCTTTTTGATTCAACCACGAAATACATTTACTCAAACTCTGTGAAACCATATTTTGATAAAATCTAAAATTCACGATAAAAAGTTTACGATAATACATTTACTCAAACTCTGTGAAACCACATTTGGGCCTATCTTGGACAACCCAAAGTCCGGGATCTTAGCTGCCCAACTTTCGTGTAACAGAATATTGGAACTCTTCACATCTCGATGTATAATTCCAAACTCAATGCCTGTGTGTAGGTAGCCTAACCCACGAGTGGCACCTATGCATATTTTGAGTCTCTGCAACCAATTTAGAGGGGTAGAAAGTTTGTGAAGATGATCTTCAAGTGATCCATGAGGCATGTATACATATACAATAATCATTTCTTTTCTTTCATCACAAAAACCAATCAAAGATACTAGGTGCCAATTCCGCAACTTAGAAAGCATTTCAACTTCCACCTGAAACTCATGGGCTCCTTGATCAGACATGGAATCCAACCATTTAATGGAAACAAGGACAAGACATGGTCCATTGACAGTGGTACCTTTGTAAACTTTTCTGAATCCATCGTGTCTAATTACTAAGTATTCTCAAAGTTTCTAGTCGTTGTCTTTATCTCGGAAAATTTAAAGTGGAGACAAGGTTGTGGGCATTGTAAGATGGAAAAAGATTCAGATTCCTTGGCATCATTAATAGGAGGGAACATTACAAAAGATGGAATAGAATTAGACTTTGAAATGGTTGTTACACTACAACCAAACAAGCCCTTAGGGTCGATAATGTCGATCCTAGAATACAAAAGGTATCGACCCTAAGCTTCTAGGGTCGACAATGTCGACCCTAGGATTTCGATCCAAAGATTTGACCCTAAAAATTTAGGGTCGACTTCTCCCTTTGAACCTAGGGTCGAAATTGTGACCCACAACTTTTTAAAATACTCGTCTGACCACGCTAAGGGTCGACAGCCTCTTCGTAACCTAAGGTCAACAATGTCGACCCTGTCTATTTTTAATTAATACACTTTTTATGTATTAAGAATACTTTTTAAATTAAAATAGATAAATAAATAAACACATAAGGTCGACATTTTCGACCCTAGGTTTCAAATAGAAATGTCGACCCTAGGTCACGTTTAATAAATAAATCTTTTTATTTATTAAAAATACTTTTAAAATTAAAAATAAACACCTAGGGTCGACATTGTCGACCTTAGGATGCAAAATATAATGTCGACCCTAGAATTGATAAAAACACGTTGGCATAGACTCACTTACGATCGACAATGTCAACCTTTAATGTTTTACACCTGAGAAAAAATGAACTCCTATGGTCGACATGGGCGGAAAGAAAAACTGGGTGGTTTTCCAGATCCCATATTTCTTCCGAAAAAATCTATATTTCAAAAAGTCAGAAGTCGACAAATCCACATTACCGGTATAATAACAAATCAGTAAACGTTACTGATGACGTATAGTCCCTAGTCGGGCTGGATAGTCCGACTCACGGGTACTACCCGCATCCATTAGGTATGGATTGAATACTTGTGCGATGTGCGCGCGCAGCCTAGGTGGCCCGGTAAGCCGCTGTCGCACATAAGGCTGATAACTTAGCTAGGTCCTTGTCGCAGTGCGACAGGATCAGACAGAATATAACTTATATTATAGTTATATTCGTCTAAGGAAAAGGGATATACACTTGCCTTAGTTAGGTGATTACGATCAAGCTATTCCGAGTCATTATCTCTTCCTTAGGCCGCAAGAACACGGAGCCCAGCCTGGACTCTCTCGAGTATAAAAGGAACCCCCATAGGTTCCACAAAGGTACGATACACACAATACCCTAAACACTTACATACTCAAACCGATTACTTACTCTCATGCCGGAGTCTAATCGTGGGTCACAAACCCACGGTAAGCCTAACGGTGTCTGTTTAGTGCGTAGGTCCTCAAGCATGTTTCACTTGGTGCAAGAGCCGGAGTCCACAAGACCCCGAATTAAGCCTAATTCGGGTCAAGCTCGGTCCATCCAAATTTTGTATCAACAAGTTGGAGCCATCCGTGGGACCCTAAACTAAGCTCTAACTAAATGACGGAAAGCGGCACATGGGAGGGCCGGCAAGGCTCCTCAACGGTGGATGGTCGTATCACATCTGCAAATGTTACTCCTGGATCTACCAGTGAGTCAAACACTCGAGATGTAAACAACCCACCAGTCATAAGAACAGGCGGTCTGTTCTCAACCTCCTACCCGTTGTAGAAGAAGGAGGAACGGAATAAGACTCAACTCAACCTCCTCCTAACAAACAAAAAAGAAGAATACTTCAAGAAGAAGGCGAAGAGGTCGTTTCCACGGAAGCACGCGCAATGGAGGAGTTCGTAGCCATCAACTTACAAACCCTCATCCCTTTGGTTTCTAAACACGAAAAGAAAATAAAAGAAGCAAAGCGCGTGAAACGCGCTGTATCTTCCGAAAGCAACCCATCAAGATCGGATGGCAACCTCCCAGGAGAATACGTGCGCGAAAACTACTCCTCAGACGACCAAAATTTCTCGCAACCATGGAGAAGAGCGAAAAAGAATGCTTTTACAAGGCGCATACAGTACTATGCAGATACAAGAAAGCGTCGCATGCCATCGAATGTGAAAACGTATGATGGCACTAAGGATCCAGGAGACCATTTTAAAAGTATTCGAAACCCAAGCGAATATTGAGCAATGGCCAGAACCTGTATGGTGCAACATGTTTAACTCCACGCTCGTAGGTAACGCGCGGATATGGTTTGACAGACTCTCGACTCGAACAATCAGTGGATATAAAGTGTTGCGGAAAGCATTCAAGAGAAACTATGTGCAACAGAAAAGGCACGATAGTAATGCGGTGTCACTCGCCAGGGTCAAGCAAAATCAGGGCGAATTCCTGGAGGACTTCCTGGAACGCTTTAAGAGCGAGTGCCTCCAGATAAAAGAGTGCCCAGAAATGCTGAAGGTATTTTGCTTCATGGAGGGTATACGAAACAGTGACCTAATAAAAAATCTGAATGAAAAAATGCCAAAAACCTTCTATGGAGTGCTGAGGCGAGTAAGATCGTTCGTACAAGGGGAATCAGCTGCTTCAGAAGTGATACGAAACACCTACGGACGTAGGTCGGTCAACACGCGTAGCGAGTGGTTCGACAAGCAGGACAGACCTAGAGGTATAGACTACCTAGGAAGGAGAAGAGGAGGGCGAGCTGATAGCTCCAGATTCACTCCCCTTAAGATAACCCCGAGAGACATCCTCATATTAGAGGGTGCGAATTTTCCAAAGCCAACACCAATGACCACCCCGGTCGAAAAGCACACCGGTAATAGGTATTGCGAATACCATGATGAGAAGGGACATGCTACGAACGAGTGTATTCAACTACAAAAGCATATCGAAAATATTGTAAAAGAAGGCAAGCTGAAACACCTCGTTAAGGAAACCGTGAAAATCGCTAGCACAACTATTTACATGGTAGAGTCATGGCAGCGAAGGACAAAGCAAAAGGTGAGCCAAAAATTCTCAAAAGGAAAAGACATCTCTTTCCCATTGCTCAGCACGAGGAATATTGTAGAAGGCCCACTAGTCATAGAAGTAAGCGTCGGTGAGCATAGCATACACCGAATGTATGTGGATGGAGGTTCATCAGTGGAAATAATGTACGAGCGCTGTTTCCTAAAACTCAGTGCAGAAGCAAAAAGCTAGATGATGCCTGCGACTTCCCCGCTCATCGGATTCAGTGGAGAAGCAGTATGGCCGTTGGGCCAGCTAAAGCTAGTAGTAAGAGTGGGAGATGACGAGCACTCGACGAAAGTTCCAATGAATTTTTTAATCATATTGTCGCCATCACAATATAACGGGATCATAGTGCGGCCGGCTATACTAGCAATGCGAGCGGTACCTTCAACGGCTCATGGCATGATAAAATTCCCAGTGGATGGAGGGATCGTAACGATATTCAACACGACAGTAACACCCCCAGAGTGTAATGCGATCACAGAACCCCCTAGGATCACGGCGAAACCAAAAATAAACTCACCGCCAAACCTAAGGGTAGCAGTGCATCCGCAGTATCCGGATCAAGAGATAACGATCGGAGGGACATTATCCAATAAAGGAAAAACAGACATGTGTCACCTTTTGAAGGATAACTTAGACGTCTTCGCATGGGAACCCAAAGATATGACAGGGTACCAAGGTCGATAGCCGAACATAAACTCCAAATCCGAGAAGGATACCCTCCAGTTAGGCAAAAGAAAAGAGGATAAGCCCTAGAACGCAACAAGGTGATACTGGAGGAGGTGAAAAAACTGGTAGATTCGGGAATCATGAGAGAGGTTTACTATCATGATTGGCTCGCTAACCCGGTGATGGTAAAGAAGCATGATGGTAGCTGGCGCATGTGTGTCGATTTCACAGAGCTTAATATAGCTTGCCCTCAAAACTGCTACCCATTCCCAGAGATAGACTGGAAAGTAGAATCATTGTGTGGGTACCCCTTCAGCTGCTTCCTGGACGCATACAAGGGATATCACCAAATACAAATGGCAGAAGAAGATGAGGAAAAACAGCATTCCATACCAGCGAGGGTGTGTACTGTTACACCAAAATGTCGTTCGGACTCAAGAACGCGGGAGCCACCTACCAGCGGTTGGTGGATAAAGCATTTGAGGGCCAAATAGGGCGAAACTTGGAGGTATATGTTGATGACTTGGTGATAAAAAGTCATACGGAGAGCGAGCTTATCCGGGATATAGAGGAAACATTCTCAACACTCAGAAGGATAAACATGAAGTTAAATCCAAAGAACTGCACTTTTGGAGCGACAGAAGGCATGTTCCTAGGGTACATGATTGACCCCAATGGCATCAAACCTTGTCCGGAAAAAACAGACGCGGTCATTCAACTCCAAAGCCCAAAAACGAAAAAGGAAGTACAGTCGCTAAATGGAAAGCTCGCGAGATTAAACAGGTTCATGTCCAAATCAGCAGAGAAGTCGCTCCCTTTATTTATCACTTAAAAAATGCATCAAGAAAGGGGAATTCAATTGGACAAGGGAAGCAGAAAAGGCCTTCGAGGAGTTAAAAACACATTTAGCTTCGCTTCCTATGCTAGTCGCGCCACGACCTAAAGAAGAGTTGATAATATATCTGTCTGCGACGCATGGAGCGATCAGCGCGGTGCTGATGACGGATAGAGAGAATGTGCTAACGCCAGTGTACTTTATAAGTAGAGCATTGCAGAGCGCGGAACTAAACTATACTCCAATGGAGAAATTGGTACTCGCGCTAGTTTTTGCAGCAAAACGATTGCGCAGATATTTCCAAGCTCACCCAATAGTAGTGATAACGGATCAACCCATAAAGCAGGTGATATCGAAACCAGAGGTGGCAGGCAGATTCCAGAAATGGAGTGTTCTACTAGGGGAACACAACATTACCTACAAACCGCGCAACGCCGTGAAAGGACAAATTCTGGTAGACTTCATCATTGAAAAACCGGAAGAAGAAGTTCAGGGGAAAGAACCGAAGGAAGAGGACCAAGCCCCGTGGATCTTGTTCACAGATGGTTCGTCTTGCACTGATGGATCAGGCGCGGGGCTCATACTCACTAATCCCGAAGGAATGGAATTCACGTATGCATTATGTTTTGAGTTCACAGCAACAAACAATCAGGCAGAGTATGAGGCGCTGATAGCAGCACTGAGAATCGCAACAATAATGAGGCAGAGTATGAGCACTGATTGAAGGGTTCAATAGGTTCCAGATATGCCAAGTACCCAGGGGAGAGAACAAGAAAGCAGACGCACTCAGCAAGATAGCGTCCACCATTTTGGCACACTTGTCAAAACAGGTCCTAGTGGAGATCCTCAAAGACAAGTCGATAAAAGAGCAAGAGGTAACCTCAATCGTAGAGGAAGAAGGCCCTACATGGATGACACCAATTGTGGACTATTTAACCAACGATTCTCTCCTGGATGACGAAGTCGAGGCACGGCGAGTACGGAGACGATCAAGGAAATTTGAGGTTAGAGATGGGATTCTCTACAAACGATCATTTCTTCAGCCATGGCTAAGGTGCGCAGGGCCACGCCAAGCACAGTACCTCATAAGCGAAATTCACGAGGGGTTGTGCGACATGTATGTAGGGCCAAGGTTCGTCGTAGCAACAGCGTTGCACGGTGGATATTACTGGCCAACCATGCACACAGAACTCATTAACAAATGCAACGATTGCCAGGTGCACAGACCAATACCGCGACAGCCCCAGGAGGAGATGACGCCTATCACTTCCCCCTGTCCATTTTTTAAGTGGGGAATAGATATAGCCGGACCTTTTCCCGTCGCCGCAGCTGGTATTAAGTTCCTCATAGTCGCGATGGATTACTTCACAAGATGGATTGAGGCGAAGGCAGTCGTAACAATCACGGGGAACCAGGTGAAAAGGTTCGTATGGGACAATATAGTATGTCGTTTCCGGATACCGGGTGAAATAGTCTCTGATAATGGAAAGCCGTCGCGGAAAACCCATTTAAGGATTGGTGCGCAAATAATGGAATCCACCAATGGTTCACGTCGGTGGCCTATCCGCAAACAAATGGACTGGTGGAGAGAGCAAACAGGATCCTTGGGGACGGCATAAAAGCGCGATTGAGGGAACATAACAAGAAGTGGGTTGATGAGTTGTCGCATGTCCTATGGGCGCTGCGCAGAACGATCAAAACAGCCACAGGGGACACCCCTTTTGCCCTAATATATGGCACGGAGGCAGTCATCCCAGCAGAGGTAGGGTTGCCAACACTCCGTACCGCAGAGGTAGATATGGTCACAAATAATGATGAGCTACGATTAAACCTAGACATAATTGAAGAACGTAGAGAGTTGGCAGCAATTCGTGAAGCTAAGTCAAAAGCAAAAATGAAAGGTTACTATGATGCGAGGGTGCGCAAGACCTCCTTCAGGCCGGGTGACTTCGTGTATCGTTCAAATGCGGCTAGTCGCGCTAGGAATACAATAAAACTTGGACCGAAATGGGAGGGACCTTACATAGTGACAGATGCGCTAGGAAATGGCGTGTACATGCTACGTGACATAGATGGACGTGACCTACAAAGGCCTCGGAACATATGCCATCTAAAGAAGTGCTACCTTTAATGGCGAACTAACTAAGTGAATGTATTGTTTTATTTCTTTTATTTCATGTATTCAAAACCTTGCAAGTATTAATAAAACAGTCGTGGTCCCTAGCTAGTTCCACGGCGCATTTTGAAAAGATTCCTTATGTCATACATACTTTCTTTCTTACTATATATTGCCTATTTGTGCACACTATTTCCAGGAGAAATAAGAGGACTGGGCCTACCCTACTAATTAGACTCGTCGAGTAAGTGGGATGCAACCCCTTCGACCATGGATCGTGTATCCTTGTTAGGCCCCCTTGCTATTAATGGCGTCGTAGCAAGTTATGCAGCCAGTAGATTCTGAGACTGTTAAGACACACTTGTGCAAACCTAACAATTGGTCAGCCTCACCTGACCGCCCTTATGGTAGTAGCGGTATACCGCACGTAATGAGCTTCTCAAACCCATATGGACCATTTGTAAGTTTAATTGAACTTATAATACAAAACTATGATATAAACATTAAACGTACTTTTTCATACCAAAAGAAGCTAATGTTTATTACAGAGACAAAATATCCGTGGATAGCAAAGTACAAAGTATTCACAAATCACTAAGACGGTTGGAAAGTAAATGGGTCTCGGAAGCATACCTCTTCAGTTTCAGCAGGGGGGGGGGGGGGAATACGCGGTAGCGCGATGCTCTTTTAGGCTTTTTTCCATCCGGTCCAGAAGGCGCGAATCCCTCTCTAGCAATGGAAGTGGCAGAACAGGGATAGAAGGAGCAAGGTGGGCCGCACCAATATAAGGTGCCTCTTCTATGTTCAACAGGGATTTCTTAGTAGCGGCGCGACTCTCATGAGCTGCGAGCACTTCAGACAGTGGCACCTCCTTCTCAATCTTGAAAGGATCAAGTACGTCCCTGGGATAAGTAAAAATTGGAATGGTCAGTTGCTCCGGTGATGGTTTTAGGTGGAAGTCCAGTAGCGCTTCTGCGCCCTCTGCCTTGTGGCGCGCTAAGGTGAGACCCTCCATTACTACTTCAAAAGGAACTTCGTGATCCTGGTTCTCCAGTCCAAAAAAGGCAGTGGACATGCGCCCATTTCTTTTAAGGTTGTGGTAAGCTTGGCATCAACCTTCGGGTCATAGAAAGACACCTTAGTTAAACCTTTGTTGAGTAATTTCTCCTTGTGCGCTGTTGCCAAACCTCTGGAGGTACCGTCATTTATGGCGGCTATGACGGACTTGGAGAAAGCGGTCCATAAGTCGAGGTCTTTTATAGGTGTGAAAACACCCATCCTTTTACCACTTAAGACAATTAAAAACGAGATCATAACGTGTATTTTATGTCGTAAATGTCAGAATTATGTGTGGTTTGTGTTTTTGTTGTGTTTTAGGATCAAAATATGAAAAAGGAAGAAAACACTGGCTTTCACGGGCTTTTATCGAAGAAAAAGACAAAAGACGAAGTCAAAAGATCAAGAGTGCAAAAGATTGGAAGTCAATGGGCCTATTTTGAAGATTTATTGAAGAAAAGGACCAAAGACGGAAGATTTACAAGTTGAAGAACCCAAGTCTAATAAATGAAGAAATTATAAGACGAGTTCAAGATTTTTATCGACAGATCCCGAGTCAAAGTCGAGACTTCCATTTAATTTAAAGACGAGACAAAAAGAAAAGAAAAGAAAGAAGACAAATTATAAAGCCACCAACCACCAACCCTCCCTATATATACTACACTTTCACCTCATTTTATTTTTGTTAGCTAATTTGACAAATTAGTCTCTCCATTTTATTTCATGCTCTTTTCTTAATTGTCATTTTAATACTTGTCATTTATTTTTCAAGATCATTCCAAGTAAGTCTTTAATTTTGTGTATTGAATCTTTATCCTTTAATCAAGTTTTATTTTTAATCTCATCATTCCTTTCTTGTTTGGTTTAATTTAGTGTTTGGTTTGTTGATTTGGTTGATTTGGTTTTGATTAATCTAGTGGGTTTTATAGTTTTATTGATTTTGATTCCATAAAGTTTATTGATTTAGTTGTTTTAGTGTTTGGTAGATCTTAATTAGTGATTTATTGTTTTTAGTTTTATTGTTTTTGGTTGATTTAAGTTTTATTTTATTAAGTGGGTTTTGATTGATTTGGTTTTTATTGTTAGTTTTATTGATTTGGTTTGATTGATTGTTGTTAGTTGATTATTAGTGGTTAGTTTAGTTTAATTTTTAGATTGATTATGGTTGATTTTGGTTAAATTCGTGTTTGCAAAAAAAAAATAGGAAAAGTTATTTGCTTTTCGTCACTTTTATATTTTTCCCGAATGAGTCTGTTTTCCCGAAACAGTTGATTTTCCCGAACGAGTAGCATTTTTACCGAACCAACCATCTTTCCCGAACCAGCCATTTTTCCCGAACCAAGCCAAAAATCCCGAATGAGCTAAAAATACCGAGCGAACAATTTTGGAAAAAAAAATTATCGAACCAAGATTTTACCCAAAAATCCCGAACTAACATAAAATCCCGAACCAAAATAAAATTCCGAACAAACAAAATATTCCGAACGAAGGTAAAGAAAACCATTATTCCGAATGAAGCCATTTTTCCGAACGAAGTAAAAAAGATTGAGCAGCCAGCTAGCCTGCTAGCTTAACCTTTCCCGCCAAAATCACGTGCCTGCCTGGGTGCTTCCAGCTACCTGCTTGCTTGTTTCTTGTTCCGCAATCGTTTAGTTTAATCTGAAAGTTGTTCCGATTTTAATTTTGAAAGTTACGTATTTTTAGTTGAATTTTATGTCTAATTTTAAAATTAATATTTTTTCGTAAAGTTCAAGTTTTATCTTTTATTTAGTACCCGCTTTAGGTTTTGTCTCGTTTAGTTTTAAAGTACCCTCATAGTTTTATTTTCTCCTTTTTCATTTAGTAAATTTTATTTTCAAGTCAAAAGTTAATTTCTTTGTTTAGTTTTATTTTTATTAATTGTTTTGCTTTAATTTACGTTTTATTATTTGTTTTGCTCCTTTATTATTAGTTATTTGTTTTTGGTTTATTTTTATTACGTTTCGCTTTTACCTTTTAAGTAGAAATAGAAAACCAATCTTCCCTTTTTCTTAACCAAAACCGATTGAGACCACTTTGAGCCGTAAATCAATTCGAATTGAATCGTGATCGAACAATGACTATGCAAAATCTAGTTATTAAAATGGCGCCGCTGCCGGCTCTTTTCGTAAAGATTAACGGTTATTTGTGAGAAAAATTAGATTTTGGGATCCGTTCTCTTGGGAGCGTTATTTTCAAGCTTAAAAATTTACAAAAACCCTAAAAAAATATAAAATTTTCTAAAAAATCCAAAAAAAATAAAAAATATAAAAACCAAAAATATTTTGTTTTCTATTTAGTGTATGCGTACTCGATCTTCGTCTAATCTTGAGCCCGAGACTCGTGAAGACTTAGAGATGGCCGGTCTGCACAACAATAACAATCCACCACATCCCGATTTGAACAATAATAACCCTCAACCCGACCTTCGAACGATGGAGGAGCTATGCCAACCTACTATGAATGGACGTGGAGGACCGATTGCGCCGATGCAAATCACGACTCCTGAATTTTCATTGAAGCATCACATGATCCAACAAGTGCAAAACACATGTCCTTTTCGCGGATTATCGGATGATGATGCCAACAAACACCTCGACAAATTCATTACCGTCACTCAAAGCATGAAATTACCCGGTGTTACCATGGATTTTCTCCGCCTTTACCTCTTTCCACACACTTTATCCCACCATGCCGAAAAATGGTTTGATCGTCTTCCGAAGAATTCAATTCATACATGGGACGAGATGACTAAACGATTTTTGTCGCGCTACTTTCCACCATCCTTGGTCACGAGCCTTCGGAATCAAATCAGTGGTTTCACGCACGAACCTGATGAATCACTTTTTGATGCTTGGGAACGCTATAATGTTTTGATTGATCGATCGATGTCATAACCACAATATGCTCCCCGTCACCTTAATTGAAACTTTCTACAACGGTTTAACTTTTCGAGATCGTGATACGATTAATGCAGCCGCCGGTGGCACACTTACGAAAAGAAGACCCGAGGACTGTAGAGAGCTTATAGAGAACATGACTACTCATCACAAAAATTGGGATTCATCCGCATCTTCAAGGACTAACCCGAGAGTCAATGTTTCTTCTACTTTATCACACACCGAGATGACCGAATTCACCCGCATGATAGCCGAAATGAACAAAAATATCCTACTCATAGCTACGAATCAACAACAACAAGCTAAAGTTGTAGCACTTTCTTGTGAGATTTGCGGCGGTCCTCATTCATACACTGATTGTCCTTCTACTCATGACAATCCGGAAAACGTGTATGCGGCTCATGGTAACTATTCAACGGAAATATATCAAGCTCGACCTCAAGGTGATCGTAACTTGCTAAGTTACCGTTCTAACAACTTTCTTTCACCCGTTTTTTCTCCTCAAAACCACAACCTCAACAACTACAATAGAAGCAATCCAAACCCACCTCGAGCTTTTAATCCTTATCACCCACCCGCTCAACAAGCACCACCCATCACTCAACCCACTTCATATAACCATGATGTTGAAGCTTTCATAAGGACCCAAGGAGAGGTAGTTAAGAATCTTCAAAGCCAAATCATTAACTTGAAAGGTGATATCACTAAACAAGGGAATGATATTAGAACCGAGCTTCGACATGATATGCAAACTTCTTTGAGAAATCAAACGAATGATTTGAAGAATATGATGGATAGTTTCTTTCAAGGAACTTAACCCTCCACTTCGGGCTCTCTTCCTTCAAATACCGTCACCAACCCAAGAGCGAATGTGAGTACTATTACTACACGCGGTGGAGCAACTTTAGTAGGACCATCTATCCCTCCCCCAGTTACTCCATCTACACCTCCTCCACCACCTTTTATCCTACCTACTTCCACGCCTAGTATTAGTTCTCCATTACTGTCTCCACCTCTTAATGAAGAAGTACCCAAGAAACACCCTCCACCAACCCCACCTTCCACCTTTAAACCTTCAACATCTCAACCTTCACCTTCTACACCTACACCACCTAAACCCAACATCCCTTATCCTTCTCGCTTAGACAAGTGCAAAGTGCTTACCAAGGATGACATTCAAGTGTCAAAATTTTTGAAGAAGATTTCGGGAGTGACTATCACCATTAGCCTTGTTGAAGCTTTTGCCCAAATGCCAACATTAGTTAAGATGTTTATAGAATTGCTTAATAAGAAGGAAAAGATGGCCGAGTTTGTTAATACTCGATTGAATGAAAACTGTTATGCAATCCTTCTAAAGAACTTCTGGAAAAACTTGGAGATCCCGGTCGTTTTGTGCTACCATGTACTTTTAACCAAACCGACGAATTTACTGCCTTAGCCGATCTCGGGGCAAGTATTAATTTGATGCCTTTAAGTGTTTGGAAAAAGTTATCATTACCCGATCTTACACCAACAAAGATGACTCTTGAGCTAGCAAATCGAACTCTCATTTACACCGTTGGTATTGCCGAAGATGTGTTTATTAAAGTTGGTACCTTCACTTTTCCGGTCGATTTTGTTGTTGTTGATTATGGAATGGACCCTCGTATTCCGTTAATACTTGGACGACCATTCTTGAGAACCGGAAAAGCTTTAGTCGATGTTGCCGAAGGTGAATTCATTCTAAGAGTCGGGAATGATGCACAAGTATTTAAAATGGGGAAGATTACAAGCAAATGCAATGGAAGAGAATCGGCGAATATGATTGATGTGCTTCAAGACGCGCTTACATCTCCTTTGGAAAGTTTAAAGCTTGATGATTTTGTCGTCTACAACAATCCTCTTTCCGAGCCTTGATATGAGTGTATTTACTCATACCAATTGTAACTTAAAACGAACAATAATTGCATAAAATCAATGGAAAATGCCTTGTATATGTTTGTTTTCGTTTCATGTGTGTAGGTACCAAAGTTCGCGAAAAACCGACAAAAACCGACACGAGATTGATGAAAAAGATCGAGGAAGCCAAAAGTCAAGTCGATTCTATTTACGGACTCAAGTTTTTGGTAAAGTGGGTCCCACTTTTGGTTATTGGGCCAAAAAAGCCCAATAATGGATTTATGATTTCACTTTGTAACCACTAGACCATTACAAGCCCATTATACCATTTTTTACATGTGACTTTTAAGCTATTGGACCAAAAGCCCAATTTGACTTAATTGTTTAGAAACTGTCGAGTGTTAAATGGGCCTTCATGAATCATTAGGTCAAGGTCAGTTATAATCTTTAAAGTAAATCCATTATTTACTCTTTATTGCAAACACAATCGTTTATTCGATGAAAACAAAGTTAGATACCCTTTCTCTCTCACCCAACCAAAATAACCAGACATTCACCCTTAACCCTAGTTCATATCAATTTGGGGCTTTATTGATTCTAGGCGCGTGTTAATACACGCGCTAGTAATTAATTGCCAATAATTTAGGGACTTGAAGATGGAAGAGCAAAGGCTACGTGGCAGCATGTTATTGTATGGAACACCTCATTCCATCAAATTAACCAATCATTGGAGGCCAAATCATCTACAAACTAGCACAACAAGCACAAGATGAAGCCAGCCTGGCAATCCGTGTGAGTGTGGGTAAACCTCAACCCTTGGATGATAACAAACAAGAAAGAGAAAAAGGGAAAGATAATCCGACGGCTCAAGATCGTTCTCATCATCAGCAACCCTCCCTCACCGAGCCTATAAAACCCCTCCATTTTATTCAGTATGGGTATCCCATTTTTAGTTTTATTGTTATAATGTCAAAAATAGTTTAGGATTTATTTTACTTAAATTTGTAATGATCGAAGTTTTTAATTAATGAAGTTAATTTTTTGATTTTATACATCTCGTTTTACTGCTATCCATTATCTTCGAAAGTTTTTATTAATTGTTTTAATCTACTTTTGAACATTGTGATATGTGATTAATCTTATAAGATTTTCAATAGCTTATTAAGATTTATTATAGCTAAATTTGGGAATTGATTTATCCCACTGATAAATCGGAAAAAAAATATAAGAAGAATATTTAGTTGCTGATAAGAGAATAAAATTGGTTCGTGGTGTCGGGATCGGCTTATTATATAAGCTAATTTTGTTTAGCTGGTTCGGGTAATATTGTCGTTTAATGGTGGTTCGAATGATTTGGTATCGATCTAGTTTAAGTCCGCTCAGCGCGCGACTTCTGCTCAAAGGATTGCTACAATAGGTTTCACTACTTTTATAATTATGTTGTTGATATTTTCAGTTTATCTGTTAAGTGGTAGTAAATGAATCGTATGATAGACGAATTAGGGTTGTAGGGTTATGATTTATTAATCTGTATATGCTTATAATTTTAGGGAATTGATATTAGTTTGTTTGGTAGATGGTTAATCTTCTAGTTTGATTATTGGGAACGCAATTTTGGATCTGTTAGTTCCGTTGCAATTATATGATTTGGTGTTTGAATGCTATGAATTCATGGTTGGTTCTGGTGAATTGTTATAGCTGTATACTTGTAGATTTATAAACTGCATTCATATGTTTAAGGTTTTTATGATCTACGTTTATATGATTAAGCTGCTGTATGGGCTCGAGTAGATGTCGATGTGTTATAGATTTTGAGTTATCTATTTCATTTTAAGCTGGCATCTATCTGTTAATTAAACTGCGCTGATGTTTAGGTTTAACAAATGAACTGATTTGCTGAATCTTTTGTTTCACTGTTTTCTATTAGCTTTTATTGATTTAACGTTTAAGTCTCTTTTGAACCCCGTTTAGATAAAAGTTTGTTGAGTTTTTAAATTTAGTTCAGATTCTAGTGCTTTGGAATTCGGTGTTAACGCTGTTTAGCTGAATTACGATTTACTTGATTTCCTTTTATAATCTTGTCAGTATTGTCTTTGACTTATCTGATTACTTTTTACTGCTATGGTGCCCTGATTTAGTTTACATGAGTTAAATTCGGATATAGATCTGTGCAGGTATGCTAGTTTTAGACGATGGATATGCTGATAGGATTGTGAAGAGTTAAACTGTCATTTGTTGTCATTTGTAATTTGTCATTTGTTGTCATTTGTTGCTGACAGGATTTGGTTATATCTTCGTGCGAATTTGATTTTTGTTCGATTTTTGTTTGCTGTCAATTTATCTAATTTTAATCTGTATTATGATGATTTCGGGACTAGCTGTTTTATCTTCTGTTTTATAAAATTTCGGATATGATGTCTGATTGTTACCCAGTATGTTTCTTAGCTGCAAGTATAATTTTAATCCAATAGTTTACTAATTTTTGCTCATGCCTGCATTGTTTTTTTTTATTTGTATATCTGTAAGTTAATTTTACAGTACTGCTTCATTTAGGATAATTGGGCTTAGTACTGGCATTTTTGATCTTATCTGAGGTTCCTGAATCATTTTGTTTATGATTGAGCATTTTTGTTTTCTTTCTGTAATTGTTTTTATTAGATTTCCATTAAATTTCGTGTTATATAAAAATAATAATATAAAAAACGTGCACCCAGCAGGTCTCGAACTCGAGACCTGCCCTTCATAGGGCTTACGCACTAACCAGCTGAGCTGGGTGTTTACTTGTGTTTTTCTTTCTGTTAATAAATTAATGTAGTAAGATTTCACTTAGCAGATTTTGTTTAAGTAACTTTTAATTTACTTTAATCCGTTTTTTTAATAAACTTTTAATTAATGTTTTTATTTTAAAAGTAAAACCTTAAAAAATAAGTAGTTTTAAATAAATAAAAAAAAATAAAAAAAAAATATAATAAAAAAAAATGTTTTTATTTTAAAAGTTTAATTAGTTAATTAATTAGATTTTAATAATTAATAGGATAAATAGTTTTTATAAGTAGAATTGTTTTTGTGATTAAGTAAATTAGATTTTTAAAGTTTAAGTAGACTTTTAAATAGATTAAATTTTTAAATAGATTTAATTTTCAAATAAGTAATTGTGTGTTTAGATTTATTTTAAATAGGCGGGTTTACGATTCATGCACTTTAGGTTAATTTTAAATAGCTTAAAATTCGTAGTTTTTAATTGTAGTTTAAAAACCACAAACCAATTCAAATCGATTGTCCAAATCAAAACAAAACGTCTCAAATTCATAAGATCTTCGTGTACAACGAACTTGGTTCACTCACGTGTTTAATTGAATTCGTCATTGGTATTATTAGTCTATTACTTTTTCCTAAAGGTAATTTTCTAATTTGCCCTATAACGTATCTAATTATCACATATACTATTCACGACACATCAAAAAAATTTGGCGCCGCTGCCGGGGATCTTGTGTACGATTCGTCTTTGTGGAGATTTGTTGATCGTGGATTTGAAGACCCTTTCCGTCCTCAGAAAGTTTTGTTATTTTCTTATTATGTATCGTTTTTATGAAAAATACCAAAAATAATCTTCTTAATCCTCTATCATGTATAATTCTTTTTCTCCTCACCCTCTAAATTTTAATTCTTCTTTCGTCAATTGTGAAGGGTGTGGAGAACCGTTATATGATTTTTCACCATGTCGGTGGTGCACGTGTGAGCGTTGTGGAAATGACTTACGTCACGATATACGTGTTGGATTTTGTCCTTATTGTAATGAGATTACTTCATGTGGAAATCCGAATTTTTCGAATAATTCTCTCGATTTCAATCCACCTCCGCACCCTACATACGAGACACCCTCGTGTGAGTTTTGTGGAAACGATTCTCATTTTGGTGATGATTGTTCGCATCGATTCTCGCTTAATTACGAGCAAGAACCGAGCTACAATCAAAACTTTAATGATAATTGTTATCCACAAGATTCGACGAGTTTATCACAACAACATCTTTGTTGTGAGTATTGTGGAGGTCCTCACGAGAGCTTTAATTGTCAACCGAGGGATAATAATTTTTATGAGCCCTTTTCTCGCGTGAATGAAATTTTAAACGACTTGAAACAATGTTCCAACAAATAATGAATCAAAGAAATGTTGAAATTGTTGAAAAAAGTATTGAAGATTTGTTGCTTGAAAAGAGACAAATTAATCAAGAGATTAATGACATTACAAATGAATTAGGAAGTCGTCGATTTCATGGAGAAATAATTGATGAGGGATTTAGACGAGATTGTGAACTAAGGATTAGACAACTTTCGCAAGATTATAATGGTTTAAGCATTGAAATTCATGAGAAAGAACGAGCTCAAGCGGAAGCAAAATCTCTTGCTAATCGTGAACTCGAGCGTTCTCTTATTTTAGATGATGACGAGGATAGTACTATTTCTTTGCGAGATCTTATGGCTCTTCATCCTTCATCTAGTGCTATCGCGTTTCCTATTCGTATCTTGCCGGCTATTGAGCCCGAGGATTCTCCCATCCTAGATGATGAGGAAATCTCTCATGACATCACCACTCCTATTCATGATTCTTCCATCGTGGAACCCGAAAATTCTCTAAGCAAGGGGGACGAGCATATTAGCACTATTCTTGTTCAAAACCCAAGAGAGTTTGACGGTATTCCAATGAGATGTGTGATTTGCCACATTGTGATGACTCGACTTCTTCCATTCACTTTGATATTTTCTCCAATTCTAATGATGAAAATTGTGATGGAAATGAAGATTTTGAGGATGATTCTACTTCTAGTGAATTGTCTAAAGAGGAGTTCTCCGATGAACTTTCTTATAAAGATGACATTCACGATTCGGATTTTGAGGGGTTCGCCGATGAACCTACTCTTCTTCACCCATTTCCACCGGGAAATGAGGATGATAGTGATCCGTTTTATGAGAGGTTCACTTTTGAACTTGCTCCTTTAGACCCATTTCCACCAGGAAATGAGGTTGATTTGACTATTCCGATCCTTGAGAAGTTCTCCGATGAACTTACTCATTTAGATGTGGAGGACGTGATTCTTCGTGAGAAGTTTTTCCAACGTTAATATTGTGTATAGTTGAAGTTCGTTTTTTCTCAGTTCTTGCTAATGGAAAGTCCTAACAATATCGGGTTTTTTACTGTTTTTGGTTGTTAATCTTTTTTTTGGATATTCTATTTGCTAATTCAAACAACACGTAAAAAATTGGAAAATATTAATCTACTTATACGTAAAACAAATTGTCAAATACCACATTTTTATTCAATTAAGGACAAGGAACTAGTAAGCAAAGCACAAGTAACCAACTAACAAATTTAACAAGAAAATGTAACTAATTCAACAATCTAACAAATTTACCAAATTTAACAAACTTTTAACCAACTAGAAAGTGTAACAAATTCCAACAAAATTTCAACTAATTATTTTTAACCAAATCTAACAAACTTTTAACAAAATTTTTAACTATTTAGACAAATTTTTACAAACTATAATTTTTTACAGAATTTCAAAAGCTACTTTTTCACTAAAATCTTTTATTACTAAAATGAATTGTAAATCCTAACAAGTCTAAAATTTAACTAGCCCAATTTTACTATTAGCCCAAAACTAAAAAGATTATCCAAAGTGACAAATTCAATTGGCTTTTACTGTTTAGCACATGCATGCATGTATAACCAAAACCGATTATTCAATTTCAACAGTAAAACTCAAACTAATATGTTTTGTAACAGTAAACCGATTATTCAAGTGTAACTAATCGAATCACTAGGCTAAGAGAATGCAATAAATCGTAGAATTGTGCTTAACCATTCCATCCGTAGTCGAGTCCGTTGATGGCGAAGCCTAGCGCTGAGCTAGCTTATCACGAGCACCACCTTCGAATGTAAACCAAAAACTGATATCGAAACCGATTTTACGAACTACTCTTTTGTCACTGCTACAAACAGCAACATCACTTCACAGAAGTGAATTCCTTCAGATTTCTTTGAAAAACTGATCTAAACGAGATCCTTAACTATTCTCATCAAAAGATCCAAGCCAAACTGCAAACGAAACGAAACCGAAAGCTGAAATCCTTACTGTGCACTGACCGAGACAAGCTGCTATCAAAACTATACCAAATACTCAAGTCCTAACGCAAATAGAAACTCATTATGAATCGATCTTTGAACTGAGCTAGAAATGCAAACCAAAACCTTCAACTGAACTCGTAACCAACTGACATCAAAACCGAAACCGATACTTTCTGATATAATGAATCCACAACTTTTTGGTGACAAAATGCTAACCGATCGATGCGAAAACGAAACCGAAATCAGCTACTTAGTTAGTGAATGCTAACTGATCGAGACGAAATCTATGTCGAAACTAGCTAACTGAAACTGTTACTACTCTCATCCGTCTCGAAACATCAACAACAACATCTTCAATTTGATATGAACAGTAACAAGCTCGCACTTCGATAAAACTGTAACAGACTTCAAGTAGCAACAATATGATATCAATGTTTAGTGACTAAAAGCGAAGCAAACATGAACAATGATGTAGGAAAGATGAAGGATAAATGGAGACTTTTATTTCATTGAAGGATTCGGTTACAAAAAGTAGTTATACAGGCTAACCACTTTAACTACTTTGAAGGAAAGAAAGGAAATATCTAACTGTGTGTTCTATTGTGTGTTAGAAACATACTGTGAAGAGAGTAGTAAAAAAATAGAGAACTATTCTACTATGTGTGTGTAAAAACACACTAGGCTACTTGTGAAAATGAGAAACAAATAGAGTTTATATAGCCGAGAGACATGCATGCAGGGGTTGAGGTGATGAATTGTTCTGTCCAATAACAATCTGCCACGTAGAAGGAGGCTGTTTAATGTCAAAAGGTAGTGATCCGGGTGAAAGCTTTATTGAATGGTGATTGGCTGCTGAGTGGATTATTTGGGATTCGGTATGGTGCAGTAAATGGGAAGTGGTTAATAAATGTTGCTGTGAAATATGTCTCGATCATTGCTGCCTTTGACTGTATTAGTTGGTGCCTTAAATGGCTTTTGAAAACTTGCTTATTAATTTGAGCAAATGATTGCTTGAATATCCTCTCATTACTCTTTGCCCATAATGCTGCCTCATAATTGCTTGTTGACTGATTATTCCTCGGATTATTTACAGCTTCAATGATTTCTGCTTTATTACTGATAGTTGGCGTGCTCATAAATTTGTCTATAGCTGATGATGTTTGGCATAACTCATCCTTGTGCTTCAATTGTCTTGGAAATATAAGCATGTAAAATCTTTAAAGTCTTGTAATAAACAGCCCTTTGACTTGTATTTTTGATCATTGAGTCCTTTGACTTGGTTCTTGAAGGTTGACCAGGTTTGACTATGATCTTGACTATGGCAAATGTGCACTTTTGGTCCTTCATCTTCGAAATGTTGTCAAGATAGGTCCTTGTTCTTCAAAGTCTTGTCACTTTTGATCCTTCTTTGTCTTTTTCATCCATTTGAGCTTGATTTTTCCTTGTTTGCTTGAAAATGTATCCTTTTACCTACACAAGTGTACACAAACACAAACATACCACATAATACTGTTTTTGCAAGATAAATTGGTATTTTGCTTCATGTTTTAGGGTTATTTGTTGATAAAAGGATATGAGTTTAAGCTCATATCAAAATCCCCTACACTTGAACATTGTCATGTCCTCATGCAATATTATATATTAAAGCTCAAATTTACATTTCCCTCATAATTAATCCACCTTGGCCATATGAGATGCATCTACACTACTCTAAAATAAATGATGCATGATTTTGACTTTTAATAATGCAATGAACAAAATACAATTCTATCTATATCTTTTTTATTTTTCTTGAAATGGTTTTGATGGAAATAACTCATAAAGAATTCAATGACTTGGATTAGGGCTTGGATACCATGGATACTTATCACCCTCAAGTTTCACTTTCCCCATACCAAGCTTAAAAATGGGATCATTGCATTCACAAGTAAAAAGTGCATCAACTTATTCATGACAATTAAATGTGGAACCGGTTATTATTTGAGCAAATTGCTTGTGGGCAAATTTGTCATTATTTAAAGCGTGAAGTATAAGAAATGTAAAATCCAAAAATAAGGAAGCACGGTTTTAATCCTAAGTAATCTTCTCATCCATTACTTGAAAAACCGCTCACAATTAATACAAGTCCGTTTCAAGAATAATAAGTCATTCGCCTTATGTGTAAAATCCTCATGTCATGCTTTCATAAGTAGCTACACACTCGCTAAGGAAAGGAAAATAAAACTCACGCAATAATTTACATCCGCCATCTTTTTGAGACTTTGGATCTTCAACCCCGCAACCCGTCAAGGTAATATTGGAACTCAATAGTCACTATAATTAACACCACACTGCCCCTCTTGGGAGTCTTGCATTATTTTTTTTTTCTTTTTTTTTTCTTTTCTCTAGCCACTCATTTTTTTTTCATAAGCCGCTCTTATTTTTCTTTATTCCTCACAAAGAAATTTGAAAAGAAGAAAAGGAAAAACACCCGCTAAGTATGGAGCATGACATAAGTCTAGTACACATAAAATGTGCTAACTTAGAATCTTAAGACGTACTCATATCAACCATAAATGATTAGCCAAAAATGCATAAGAGATTACAAACCAATTAAAACCGTACTTGATTATTTATTAACAATTATATACATGCGAAGAAAATAGAGGTTAAGAAGAGAAGGGTTTAGCCACAAGTAATTGCCATGAAGTCTATCTAGCCCTTTTACACTTGCTTCAACTCTATCATTTCCCATTCTCCACAAATTTAAAATTTCAAATAATGAAATTGGTGGATGCTTAGCCTAATAAACCAATGAAGGACTACATGGTTAAGGATACTAGCTAGAGAATGCTAAAATAAGCAAACTCGGGTTGAGTCAAAATATCCATGGCATGCCTAATATGTCAAAGAAGTCTAAACTTGTTAAAACCAAGTTTTATTATATTTTTCCTTTTTATATATTTTTGATGAAAAATAAAAGAAGAAGTATATACAATGCAAATGTGTTATGCAAAAATGATTGATGCAAAAATTATGAATGCATATTTTTGTTGGCCAAAATAGATCAAAAATTTGAAAAATGTTGAAAATTCAATTATCTCCATGTTATCATGCAAGACAATGACAAGTTCTAGGTAAGGTCACTTCGATAGAAGACCCCCCTACACTTAAGCTAAACATTGTCCTCAATGTTTAGGAGCATGGAAGTATAAAAACTTCCCCTACACTTATGACAATGAATAGACTTTGCTTAACCCAAGTTAAGGAAAGGACAACTATTAGTGAAATCATGTTTAAACATAAGGTGTCAATGAAGAATCACTAAAGTAACGAAGTGAACCGGATACAAGGGCCTCCTCCATAAGCTCCAAAGCATGAAATGAGTGAGCAACCCTACAAACAACATGAAGACAAAAGAAGGCACCCCCCTACACTTAATATTGACTATATACCTTTTTATGATTCCTATCCTATCACACGCTATACTAGATGATCTAATCCTAGTTATTCAAGCTTGATTTAAAGAGTCTCTAGCTCGACTCATCCCACACTCAAAAGTGTCTAAAACCTATCATGGAGAAAAAAAAATTTTTTTGCCCTTTTGAAGAAAAATCTCCATGATGAGGTAAAACAAGTGTTCATTTACCAAAACTCCATAAATATCCACCAGGATCAAATACATAATTACCCTCCCACTTATAACACAATTCAACAACTAGCTTCCCAAGCAATGGTGAAAAGAATGAGGTGTAATTCTCTAAAATGATTTCCCATATGTTCTTCCCAAGGTGATAGGGTAAAGCTCTCAAATCTTTCACAAGGTTTCCTTTTATTGCATCAGGTGGATACTGAGATGGTTTAGCAAGCTCTATGCCAGGATCAAAAATCCGTTCCTTGATGGGAAAACAACAAGTGTTGGTTTCCTTAGAAGACTCTCCTTTGTAGTTCACATGGTGAGAGAAAGGTTGTGAAGGCATGGGTAACAACAAGCTCTTGGAAGGAACCATCATGACTTGTTTTCCTTTATCACTTTGAAAGGTTGAGATGGGCAAGGAAGAAGGTAAAGGATCTTCATGCAATAGAGATTCTAAATAGAGTATGTCCCCCTCCTCATCAAAATATCCAAGAGTATACTCAAAAGGTATATCCACCTCTAAAAACTCATCAATCTCATCAATGATAGAATCCTCCTCATCACCATAAACATCATAGATAGGTCTATCAAAGATTGGTGATTCCTCAAAACCCAAAGAAGTATGATCATCAACAAATGGAGAATCACAAGTAAAAATCTCATCATCACTATATTCATCATATATTGGTGTATCACAAAGAAGAGATTCTTCATCACTAAAATCCGCATGAATATCATCATTATCATGGAAAAGTGGATTGTCATATGGGGTTTCACCAAGGTTTAGCTCTTGAGGTTCATGAAAATCCAAGGATGAAGTAATGGAAGCTATGGTCTCAACATATGGAGGATCATAATTACCACTTGTGCAAACTTCATGAAAATATTCACCACAAACTTCATCAAGGATATCAACTTGATTTACCTCCTTATCAATAACATCAATATGCTTCACGGTCTCGTGTTCATTGGATTTCTTAGACAACTTCCCCGTGTTAAACACAACTCTTTCATCTCCTACCCGCATTATGAGTTCACCTTCCGCCACATCTATTAGAGTTCGACCCGTTCTCAAAAATGGCCTACCAACAATCAAAGGAACTCTCGGATCCATATCATAATCAACTACCACAAAATCCGCGGGAAAAGTAAATCTATCAACCCCAACAAAAACATCCTCCGCAATTCCCACCGGATAAGCTATAGTACGGTTGGCCAACTCAAGAGTCATCTTAGTAGGAGTGAGCTCAGGAAGTGAAAGTCTCTTCCAAACCGATAATGGCATAAGATTGATGCTTGCTCCTAAATCCGCTAAAGCCATACAATTTTCCACCCCCGGGAAATTGCAAGGAATCAAAAACCTCCCAGGATCTCCAAGCTTAGTAGGCAACTTCTTAAGCAAAACCGCGGAGCAATTTTCATTCAATGAAGCATTAGGCAAATCCACCAATCTTTCCTTGTTAGAAAGCAAATCCTTAATCATCTTAGCAAACTTAGGCATATTGGCTAAGGCGTCCGCAAAGGAGATATTGATGTTAAGTTGCTTGAACATCCTCAAAAAGTTAGAAACTTGGATATCATCCTTGTTCTTAAGCTTTTCTTTTCTCAATCTTGAAGGATAAGGAAGACTTGGTTTTGGTTGTGGTTGAGGTGTGGATGAAGGATTTTCCTTATTGAGTGTTTCATGAATAGGCTTTGAAATTGGAGAAATGGGAGCATTTTGAGGTGGTGAAGTAGAAGTAGAGGGCTTGTCACAAGTAGGAGCACAAGTGGGTTGAACAATAGTAGGTTTAGGAGGTGAAGGATCCTTTGTTGTTGTTCCACTCCTTGTTGTAATAGCATTGACATTGGCCCTAGGGTTTGTTTGTGTGTTAGAAGGTAAAGCCCCTTGTGGTCTTTGAGTTACCGCCACTAAAACCATATTGATTTGTTCCTCCATTGTACGTTTCATTTGGTCATTCATTCTCTTCTCAATTTCACGCATTTTCTTGTCAACATACTCTTGAGTCTCTTGCATCCCATATCCTTGATTTGGATTTTGAGGGTAAGCTTGATTTGGTATTGGAGCATATGCTTGATTGGGAATAAATGGAAGTGGTTGATTAAATCCTTGTTGTGGTGGATAAAAGGTATTTGCTTGAGGTTGAAATTGATTGGGTGCCTTGTAGTTATTTCCTTGGTATGGTGGTCTTTGCCCTTGATTCCTTGCTAAAATTTGAGGAGGATTTTGTGGAATTTGGGTGGGTGGTTGGGGTGGGAAGCCGGGTGGAGTAAGGTAATTTTGGGATTTGTAAGAAAGGTTATTTGGATTGATATTAGGTTTGAAATGTTCACGATGTTCCTCTTGATAAGCATAGCATTCCCCTTGATACCCTTGCACCTTATCACATTGTTCATAAGAATGGGGACCTCCACAAGTTACACAAGAAAGGGC
Organism: Glebionis coronaria; assembly: GCA_025667525.1. NCBI lineage: Eukaryota > Viridiplantae > Streptophyta > Magnoliopsida > Asterales > Asteraceae > Glebionis > Glebionis coronaria. Next base: position 411,665,194 of record CM046878.1, read on the forward strand.
AATGGCATTCACATTATTTGAAGAATTGTTCAAGGACATGTTCTTAAAAGCTTGAAGCATTTCTTGTTGTACTTGCAAATTCCTCTCACTATCTCTATCCATCCTTTGAAAAATCTCTTCTTGAAACTTGAGGAGTTGGTTGTCACAAGGGATTTGAGAATTGTTTTGGATAACATGAACCTTTTCTTCAAATGGATTGTTTGTTTGAACCATTGCTTTATTCTCAATGATGACCAAAGCCTCTTGATAAGTCTTAAGAAGAATATTTCCTCCCGCGGAAGCATTAAGTGAATCTTGGTGGTGAGGTTTAAGGCCATCATAAAAGAGGTTGATTTGGTGAACTTGATCCAATCCATGATTAGGGCATCGCCTCACCAACTCACTATACTCTTCCCAAGCATCACTAAAGGATTGGCTAGGTTTTTGTTGAAAGCCCATAATTAAATTCCTCAAAGCCATAGTCTTTTGTGGAGGAAAGAACTTGTTCAAAAACTTAGTGGTAAAACCCTCCCATGTGGTGATACTATCGGGTGGTTGGGTGTCTAACCAATGCTTAGCACTCCCCTCTAAGGAAAATGACACTAACATCAACCTAATGACCTCATGTGGAACCCCATTATGCTTAATGGTATTGCAAAGTGAAAGGAATCTCTTAAGGTGAGCATGAGGATCCTCATTTTGTTTTCCCAAGAAAGGTGATAAAGCAACCATATTGATCATAGATGTATGTAGCTCAAATGTGTTAGCGGGAAAGTCGGGAATCTTAATGGCACTAGAATATCCATGAATGTTGGATTGCATCCGTTCATACAAAGTACGATTATCAATAGCCATGGCTTCTTGTGGTGGTGACAAAGCACAATTCTCGTGATCGGCTTGGTGAACGGTGGTGGTCTTACTCTTTCTCTTTTTCTTCCTTTTCGGAGGAAGAGGTTGTACACCAATCGGTATTTGTGCACGCCCGCGAGTGAGCATGCAACTCAATACGAGGAATGAGAGAGAAGCTCTCGTGTGACTTTGAAGAGAAATGGATTATCCTCTTCGAGTTTTAATATTAAATATCCACAAGAAAATAACAATATATGTAGTTACTACTTTGGGTGCAAGACCCTCAATGAAGCCTTCCTTCTTAGAATACTCCCAAGTGAACGGGGGGTTAGGTGGCGCGAAGCACTTAAGTACCTATTGACCCTTAGATGGCATTTTATAGCACATCGCCTTTCTATTCACTTAAATGTTCGTATTCTTCGAATTGTTGCTTATTGAGAGTATTTATCTATTCTTGCTTTATTTTGTTTGATCGATACACGTGTCAAGGACCGGAACGCCCCTCAACACGGTGTATTGCCTCGGCAATACTTATGGAAGATATGTAGATTGATTGTTCTTATACGTATACGTATTTACTTATAATAATATATGGAAAATATTTTTGTATTTATGAGTTTTTTAAAGGAAAATACTATATGTACATAAAAACCGAGAGAATCCAATAATATATATTTTTGGGTGCAATCTCTTAGGAAAAAGATTGCTTTTTGGATTTTTTTAATTTTTTTGGTCAATTCTTTAGGAAAAGAATTGTTTTGTTATTTTTTAGTTTTTATATATTTTTATATTTTTGATTTTTTTATTTGTTTTTGATTTATGATACGTAAAAATAACGTTCACAAAGTGAACGGATCCCAAAAGACAATGAAAACCGTCAATCGATAGTCTCTCGTGTAGTCAAAGAACCGGCAGCGGCGCCATTTAATATTGTGTATAGTTGAAGTTCGTTTTTTCTCAGTTCTTGCTAATGGAAAGTCCTAACAATATCGGGTTTTTTACTGTTTTTGGTTGTTAATCTTTTTTTTGGATATTCTATTTGCTAATTCAAACAACACGTAAAAAATTGGAAAATATTAATCTACTTATACGTAAAACAAATTGTCAAATACCACATTTTTATTCAATTAAGGACAAGGAACTAGTAAGCAAAGCACAAGTAACCAACAAACAAATTTAACAAGAAAATGTAACTAATTCAACAATCTAACAAATTTACCAAATTTAACAAACTTTTAACCAACTAGAAAGTGTAACAAATTCCAACAAAATTTCAACTAATTATTTTTAACCAAATCTAACAAATTTTTAACAAAATTTTTAACTATTTAGACAAATTTTTACAAACTATAATTTTTTACAAAATTTCAAAAGCTACTTTTTCACTAAAATCTTTTATTACTAAAATGAATTGTAAATCCTAACAAGTCTAAAATTTAACTAGCCCAATTTTACTATTAGCCCAAAACTAAAAAGATTATCCAAAGTGACAAATTCAATTGGCTTTTACTGTTTAGCACATGCATGCATGTATAACCAAAACCGATTATTCAATTTCAACAGTAAAACTCAAACTAATATGTTTTGTAACAGTAAACCGATTATTCAAGTGTAACTAATCGAATCACTAGGCTAAGAGAATGCAATAAATCGTAGAATTGTGCTTAACCATTCCATCCGTAGTCGAGTCCGTTGATGGCGAAGCCTAGCGCTGAGCTAGCTTATCACGAGCACCACCTTCGAATGTAAACCAAAAACTGATATCGAAACCGATTTTACGAACTACTCTTTTGTCACTGCTACAAACAGCAACATCACTTCACAGAAGTGAATTCCTTCAGATTTCTTTGAAAAACTGATCTAAACGAGATCCTTAACTATTCTCATCAAAAGATCCAAGCCAAACTGCAAACGAAACGAAACCGAAAGCTGAAATCCTTACTGTGCACTGACCGAGACAAGCTGCTATCAAAACTATACCAAATACTCAAGTCCTAACGCAAATAGAAACTCATTATGAATCGATCTTTGAACTGAGCTAGAAACGCAAACCAAAACCTTCAACTGAACTCGTAACCAACTGACATCAAAACCGAAACCGATACTTTCTGATATAATGAATCCACAACTTTTTGGTGACAAAATGCTAACCGATCGATGCGAAAACGAAACCGAAATCAGCTACTTAGTTAGTGAATGCTAACTGATCGAGACGAAATCTATGTCGAAACTAGCTAACTGAAACTGTTACTACTCTCATCCGTCTCGAAACATCAACAACAACATCTTCAATTTGATATGAACAGTAACAAGCTCGCACTTCGATAAAACTGTAACAGACTTCAAGTAGCAACAATATGATATCAATGTTTAGTGACTAAAAGCGAAGCAAACATGAATAATGATGTAGGAAAGATGAAGGATAAATGGAGACTTTTATTTCATTGAAGGATTCGGTTACAAAAAGTAGTTATACAGGCTAACCACTTTAACTACTTTGAAGGAAAGAAAGGAAATATCTAACTGTGTGTTCTATTGTGTGTTAGAAACATACTGTGAAGAGAGTAGTAAAAAAATAGAGAACTATTCTACTATGTGTGTGTAAAAACACACTAGGCTACTTGTGAAAATGAGAAACAAATAGAGTTTATATAGCCGAGAGACATGCATGCAGGGGTTGAGGTGATGAATTGTTCTGTCCAATAACAATCTGCCACGTAGAAGGAGGCTGTTTAATGTCAAAAGGTAGTGATCCGGGTGAAAGCTTTATTGAATGGTGATTGGCTGCTGAGTGGATTATTTGGGATTCGGTATGGTGTAGTAAATGGGAAGTGGTTAATAAATGTTGCTGTGAAATATGTCTCGATCATTGCTGCCTTTGACTGTATTAGTTGGTGCCTTAAATGGCTTTTGAAAACTTGCTTATTAATTTGAGCAAATGATTGCTTGAATATCCTCTCATTACTCTTTGCCCATAATCCTGCCTCATAATTGCTTGTTGACTTATTATTCCTCGGATTATTTACAGCTTCAATGATTTCTGCTTTATTACTGATAGTTGGCGTGCTCATAAATTTGTCTATAGCTGATGATGTTTGGCATAACTCATCCTTGTGCTTCAATTGTCTTGGAAATATAAGCATGTAAAATCTTTAAAGTCTTGTAATAAACAGCCCTTTGACTTGTATTTTTGATCATTGAGTCCTTTGACTTGGTTCTTGAAGGTTGACCAGGTTTGACTATGATCTTGACTATGGCAAATGTGCACTTTTGGTCCTTCATCTTCGAAATGTTGTCAAGATAGGTCCTTGTTCTTCAAAGTCTTGTCACTTTTGATCCTTCTTTGTCTTTTTCATCCATTTGAGCTTGATTTTTCCTTGTTTGCTTGAAAATGTATCCTTTTACCTACACAAGTGTACACAAACACAAACATACCACATAATACTGTTTTTGCAAGATAAATTGGTATTTTGCTTCATGTTTTAGGGTTATTTGTTGATAAAAGGATATGAGTTTAAGCTCATATCAAACGTCTATCTTCTCATTTCTAGGATCGAGGCTTTGAATTCTAAGCCTAGTGCCAAGTCTTTCTCTCCATCTCCTATTCCCGTTGAGGATAGTGATCCGCTTATGGAGGAGATTGATACTTTTCTTGCTTCTCATGATTCGATACCACCGGGTGTTGATGATATCGACCCGGAGGGGGACGCTCTCTTTTTAGAGAATTTACTTGATGATGATTTCGTCCCAAGTCCTCTTCCCACCCACTTTGACCTTAATGTGCGGGTTTTTCATGTGTCTCATATTGAGTACAATGACCCGATTGATCACATTTCTAAGGGTGAAATGGTCGTTAAAGCTAAAAATGTTGATTCCACTTTGGATGAGATTTTAATTCCACCATTACCATGTGCTTTATATGATTTAGGATTAGCATGGGGGGACGACACCGTGTTATCCTTTCCTTTCTCCACCGAGGATGAGGTATTCGATCCCGGAATCGTTGATTTAGGGAAATCTCGGCCTTTCACCGATGCAATAAATGAAAGATTTTTCTATCATCTTGGTGCGAGTTTATCTCGTGGAGCATGCTACATCCATACGATTGCTTGTGACTACCATCTCTTGTTAGAGATTTGTGTTAGAGTTTTATCCTTTCGTTTGTCATCCGACAACGAGGATGTGATCTTTGACCCCGACATCGTGCTTTATGTTGGTTTTTACTCCAATATGCCGGTTTTTACCATTTTCCCTAAGGACCAATGAATGCGGGGATCGAGTCGAGCTCATGACTCGGTGAACAAAAACGAGGTGCCTTGTGGGGGAGTCCCATATATTCTATCTTCTTTCTATTTTCTAACACTAATAAGGCTTGATCTTTCAAGCTCGTGCTCGTGTTTTGTTGTGTTGTGATCTTAGGTACGACCCTTATATTTGAAGACTCTCGTGTTCGGTTTTTGCCGGTCCACTTGATCTTCCATTCTTTGAATGCCAAAAAGGGGCACACTTTCTATCCCTTGATTTTTATCGACTAACGTTTTTCTTGAGGCATATTTTATAAACGGCTTATAGATTTGCGTGCTCTTTCCATGCTAGGATTTTGCATTAGACTCTTCGTATTTTAGCAAGGGGGTGTTACTCTTGAGCTAAGAAACATTGAGGACAATGTTTGGTTTTAGCATGGGGGAGTCAATCGATATAATCGCTTGCAATTGCTTTTGTCTTGTCCAAACGTGTTGTTTTTCTCATTTTTCAATAAAATTTTAAATTTTTTTGTGTTATTTTTAAGTTTTTAATAAAGAAAATAAGTGTTTTTGACACAAATGTAGACTTTCAATAAGAATAGTTTTTGACTCGACTCGGTTTTTAACCAGCTTTTCCTTAACGTATTTGAATTAAGTTTTGCTAGGCTATTATATGGGGAGCTTTAAAACGCGAAAGTCTTAATTCATACGAGTTAAGAACAAGAACTTTTCGCAAGCTCCTATAATTGATCCTAGAAAGTCGTCTATCAAGGGAACTTTAAAACGCAAATTCTAAAACTTGTAAAAGTATAAGAAGTTGCAAGATCCTATAGATGACTTGAAAACCCAAAACTTTGATTTAATAGGCTAAGTATCCATTGATGGAGAACAAGAGATGATAGAGCCAATTATAAGTGTGGTATTCTTTCGGGAATTTATGTGAGTTAATTATGAGCCTATTCTCCCATCGCTTGTTAATAAATTTAATTGCAATAAATAATGTTGAACGATTTGAAAAGTTACTTAGTTTCTAGCCCAAGATCGTTTAAAAGTTGCTCGGTATGGATTAGAGTTCATAGCCAAGGCATAACTTATTGAAGCGGGACGCGAAGATTGGCGAGTCCAAAAAGGTCCTAACAAGACATGAGGGCTATGTTTTATTGCTAAAGATCTCAAGTGATGTGAAGATTCATTAATCAAAAATCAATATGAAGGATCGAGACACACGACGAAAAGCAAAATACTCCCAAAAAGTCATGGAGAAGTCTATCCAAAAATACCAAAATAAGGTATGAGGATAAATGAAGCCAAGTCCAAAAAGGAGGCGAATCGTTGTAAATCAAAATCCCAAGTAAAGATTGGAGAAAAATGAAGAAGTCGTGGTCCAAGTATGAATCTCTCAAAGCTTCAAGTGAAGAAATATTATGAAGAGAAGACCATTATTTCGTGAACGTCTCTCAAGGTTGGAAGTATAAAGTCATTGCCAAATATCGGTCCGAGAAAGGTCTCAAATCGCGAAACAAGTTATGCCAAGATATGAACTTTATGAAGTCCCGAGAAGCAGTTTTAAAAGATTTTGTCCTTTAGTTAACTGTTGATTAAATCGTTCACTTTATTTTCGGCCTAATAAATTATCGAAATAAGTCAACAATGCATCCTCGTGATCATTCAAGACAACAATAAAATATAAGAGATACACTTAGGAATAAGGGAGTCTAAGTTAATAATTGGCCCACATGAATTCGTGTTTGTCTACCAACTTATAATAACAATGATCTTGTTTTTGTACTTGGCATGGAAAAGTGAAAAGTCGAGGACGATGAATCTATTTGAGTTTTTATGATCCTTAAAATTATTTTATGTCTTTACAAAATAATGTTGAATAATGGTGTATTTATAGTTTTATTTTATCATTGCGTGAGGACACGGCAATTTCTTAGCATGGGGGAATTTGATATGAGTGTATTTACTCATACCAATTGTAACTTAAAACGAACAATAATTGCATAAAATCAATGGAAAATGCCTTGTACATGTTTGTTTTCGTTTCATGTGTGTAGGTACCAAAGTTCGCGAAAAACCGACAAAAACCGACACGAGATTGATGAAAAAGATCGAGGAAGCCAAAAGTCAAGTCGATTCTATTTACGGACTCAAGTTTTTGGTAAAGTGGGTCCCACTTTTGGTTATTGGGCCAAAAAAGCCCAATAATAGATTTATGATTTCACTTTGTAACCACTAGACCATTACAAGCCCATTATACCATTTTTTTACATGTGACGTTTAAGCTATTGGACCAAAAGCCCAATTTGACTTAATTGTTTAGAAACTGTCGAGTGTTAAATGGGCCTTCATGAATCATTAGGTCAAGGTCAGTTATAATCTTTAAAGTAAATCCATTATTTACTCTTTATTGCAAACACAATCGTTTATTGGATGAAAACAAAGTTAGATACCCTTTCTCTCTCACCCAACCAAAATAACCAGACATCCACCCTTAACCCTAGTTCATATCAATTTGGGGCTTTATTGATTCTAGGCGCGTGTTAATACACGCGCTAGTATTTAATTGCCAATTATTTCGGGACTTGAAGATGGAAGAGCAAAGGCTACGTGGCAGCATGTTATTGTATGGAACACCTCATTCCATCCAATTAACCAATCATTGGAGGCCAAATCATCTACAAACTAGCACAACAAGCACAAGATGAAGCCAGCCTGGCAATCCGTGTGAGTGTGGGTAAACCTCAACCCTTGGATGATAACAAACAAGAAAGAGAAAAAGGGAAAGATAATCCGACGGCTCAAGATCGTTCTCATCATCAACAACCCTCCTTCACCGAGCCTATAAAACCCCTCCATTTTATTCAGTATGGGTATCCCATTTTTAGTTTTATTGTTGTAATGTCAAAAATAGTTTAGGATTTATTTTACTTAAATTTGTAATGATCGAAGTTTTTAATTAATGAAGTTAATTTTCTGATTTTATACATCTCGTTTTACTGCTATCCATTATCTTCGAAAGTTTTTATTAATTGTTTTAATCTACTTTTGAACATTGTGATATGTGATTAATCTTATAAGATTTTCAGTAGCTTATTAAGATTGATTATAGCTAAATTTGGGAATTGATTTATCCCACTGATAAATCGGAAAAAAATATAAGAAGAATATTTAGTTGCTGATAAGAGAATAAAATTGGTTCGTGGTGTCGGGATCGGCTTATTATATAAGCTAATTTTGTTTAGCTGGTTCGGGTAATATTGTCGTTTAATGGTGGTTCGAATGATTTGGTATCGATCTAGTTTAAGTCCGCTCAGCGCGCGACTTCTGCTCAAAGGATTGCTACAATAGGTTTCACTACTTTTATAATTATGTTGTTGATATTTTCAGTTTATCTGTTAAGTGGTAGTAAATGAATCGTATGATAGACGAATTAGGGTTGTAGGGTTATGATTTATTAATCTGTATATGCTTATAATTTTAGGGAATTGATATTAGTTTGTTTGGTAGATGGTTAATCTTCTAGTTTGATTATTGGGAACGCAATTTTGGATCTGTTAGTTCCGTTGCAATTATATGATTTGGTGTTTGAATGCTATGAATTCATGGTTGGTTCTGGTGAATTGTTATAGCTGTATACTTGTAGATTTATAAACTGCATTCATATGTTTAAGGTTTTTATGATCTACGTTTATATGATTAAGCTGCTGTATGGGCTCGAGTAGATATCGATGTGTTATAGATTTTGAGTTATCTATTTCATTTTAAGCCGGCATCTATCTGTTAATTAAACTGCGCTGATGTTTAGGTTTAACAAATGAACTGATTTGCTGAATCTTTTGTTTCACTGTTTTCTATTAGCTTTTATTGATTTAATGTTTAAGTCTCTTTTGAACCCCGTTTAGATAAAAGTTTGTTGAGTTTTTAAATTTAGTTCAGATTCTAGTGCTTTGAAATTCGGTGTTAACGCTGTTTAGCTGAATTACGATTTGCTTGATTTCCTTTTATAATCTTTTCAGTATTGTCTTTGACTTATCTGATTACTTTTTACTTCTATGGTGCCCTGATTTAGTTTACATGAGTTAAATTCGGGTATAGATCTGTGCAGAACTGGTTCACTTGTATGCTAGTTTTAGACGATGGATATGCTGATAGGATTGTGAAGAGTTAAACTGTCATTTGTTGTCATTTGTAATTTGTCATTTGTTGTCATTTGTTGCTGATAGGATTTGGTTATATCTTCGTGCGAATTTGATTTTTGTTCGATTTTTGTTTGCTGTCAATTTATCTAATTTTAATCTGTATTATGATGATTTCGGGACTAGCTGTTTTATCTTCTGTTTTATAAAATTTCGGATATGATGTCTGATTGTTACCCAGTATGTTTCTTAACTGCAAGTATAATTTTAATCCAGTAGTTTACTAATTTTTGCTCATGCCTGCATTGTTTTTTTTTATTTGTATATCTGTAAGTTAATTTTACAGTACTGCTTCATTTAGGATAATTGGGCTTAGTACTGGCATTTTTGATCTTATCTGAGGTTCCTGAATCATTTTGTTTATGATTGAGCATTTTTGTTTTCTTTCTGTAATTGTTTTTATTAGATTTCCATTAAATTTCGTGTTATATAAAAATAATAATATCAAAAACGTGCACCCAGCAGGTCTCGAACTCGAGACCTGCCCTTCATAGGGCTTACGCACTAACCAGCTGAGCTGGGTGTTTACTTGTGTTTTTCTTTCTGTTAATAAATTAATGTAGTAAGATTTCACTTGGCAGATTTTGTTTAAGTAACTTTTAATTTACTTTAAATTCGTTTTTTTTTAATAAACTTTTAATTAATGTTTTTATTTTAAAAGTAAAACCTTAAAAAATAAGTAGTTTTATATAAATAAAAAAAAATAAAAAAAATAATATAATAAAAAAAATGTTTTTATTTTAAAAGTTTAATTAGTTAATTAATTAGATTTTAATAATTAATAGGATAAATAGTTTTTATAAGTAGAATTGTTTTTGTGATTAAGTAAATTAGATTTTTAAAGTTTAAGTAGACTTTTAAATAGATTTAATTTTCAAATAAGTAATTGTGTGTTTAGATTTATTTTAAATAGGCGGGTTTACGATTCATGCACTTTAGGTTAATTTTAAATAGCTTAAAATTCGTAGTTTTTAATTGTAGTTTAAAAACCACAAACCAATTCAAATCGATTGTCCAAATCAAAACAAAACGTCTCAAATTCATAAGATCTTCGTGTACAACAAACTTGGTTCACTCACGTGTTTAATTTAATTCGTCATTGGTATTATTAGTCTAGTACTTTTTCCTAAAGGTAATTTTCTAATTTGCCCTATAACGTATCTAATTATCACATATACTATTCACGACACATCAAGCCTCTCTATGATAATCCACTTTTTCAAGATGATGTGGATGATTCTCTCTCCAATTTGGATCCTCCACCCATATATGATGCTCCACCAATCTATGATGATTCTAGTTCCGATGTGGATGATTATGACGATTTTGCTTCAGAGTATCAAGACATGCCAACGTATGATGACTTTGATGATGTTGATACTCTTTCGAGTGATTCTTCACATGATGCCCTTACTCCTATTTTTGATGAAGATCCTCCGCCACCAATACTTGGTCCTACTTTGGACGATTACTTATTTGAGGAAGATTTTGCTACTTTTCTCAATACATACTTCCCCAATGAGCATGAGTCTCCTCCTTTGGATTTTGATTATGGTCTTTATCCTCCTTCGGATATGAAGAAACTCGTTTCAGAGGAGAAGAAACCGAAAGACACCAACATCCGCAAAACTTATGTTTTAACACCTCTCTATCCACCTTCTGAGGATGAGATTGTGCGTTTTATGAGCAGATCTTCTTCACGTTCTACTGAGCCTGAGTCTTATTTTCCCCTAAAATAAAAGGTGTTCGATCCCGGTATTGCAATTTTTAAGCCATCTCAGTATCCATCTGATGAAATAAAAGGAAAGATTTTTGGAAACAATGGAGATATGCTTGCACTTCATCATACTTTCTACCACCGTTCTCAACAAATGCTTAAGGGAACCTTACCTACTCTTCTTTGGCTTGCCTTGTTCACCTTAAGCTTGTGCTATTTGATGGACGAAAACCATGTATTTGATCCTGGTGGATGTTCTTCAAGCTTCTTACCATTCTAATCAAGGTCGAGCCAGGCTCACGACTCGGTGAACAAAAACAAGCGCTTCTCGGGAGGCAACCCGAGTATCTATCCTTTTTATCCGTTTTCATATTAAGTGTAGGGGGCCCCGTAGATGTTTGTTGTTTTCTTTCTTGTGATGTGTAGGGATTGAAGCTTTCAAAGATACACTCTTGATGAATTTTGATTACCCGTGATTCCGTGTACCCATCTTCCTGGTTCTATCCTAAACTCTTTTGATTCACTATTTTATATTTCTCAATATTAAAATAGGAATCACTTTAGTTGTCTCTTCCTTAGCGAGATTTAAACAACGTGCACAATATCCTAAGTGTAGGGGAGTTTACTCTCACATGCTTAAACATTGAGGACAATGTTTATATTAAGTGTAGGGGGACTTCTGTCGAATTTAAGTGGGCTTCTCCATGAATTTGACCTCATTTTATCGGGAAATTCGATTTTTCGACATTTTTCAAAATTTTTGATCTATTTTGGCCTAGTTGTAGTTTCCTTTATTTTTGTTATTTTCTCTTAATTAAATAAAATGGTTTTAGCGAGTTTAGACATCTTTGATATATTAGGCCCGTCGTGAATATTTTGACTCAACCCGAGTTTACTTATCCAAGTTTACTCTAGCTAGTATCCTTAACCATGTAGACCTTAATTGGTTTATTAGGCTAAGCATCCACGAGTCTCATTCCTTGAGATTTTAAATTGTGGAGAATGAGAAATGATAGAGTTAGTTGCAAGTTTGGTATTCTTTCATTAACTTATCTGAGTTAATTATGAACTTTTTCTCCCATCACTTGTATATAAATAAATGCAATAAGTAAGTTCGTACGATTTGAAAAATTACTTAGCTTCTAGGCCAAGATCGTTTAAAAGTTGCTCGGGATTAATTAGAGTTCATAGCCAAGGCATAACTTATTAAAACGGGATGCGAAGATTGGCGAGTCCGAAAAGGCCCTAACAAGGCATGAGGGCTCCATTTTGTTGCTAAAGATCCAAGATTATGTGAAGAATCATTATTCCAAAATAAATATGAAGGATCAAGACACACGACGAAAAGCAATTACTCCCATAAAGATCATGGAGAAATCTATCCGAAAAGACCCTAACAAGGTATGAGGATAAATAGATCCAAGTCCGAAAAGGAGGCGGATCGTTGTATTTCAAAATCCCAAATAACGATTGAAGAAATAATGATGAAGTCGTGGTCAACAAAGTTGAAGTATCTCTCAGAAAACTCCAAGTGAAAAAATTATATAAATGAAGAGAAGACCATAATTTCAAGAAAGTCTCTCAAGATTCGAAGTATGAAGTAAATGCTAAATATCGGCCCGAGAAAGGTCTCAAATCGTGAAACGAGTTATGCCACGATATGAACTTTATGAGGTTTCGAGAAGCAGTTTTAAAAGATTTTGTCCTTTATCTAACTATGGATTAGATCGTCCTACTTTATTTTCAGCCTTAATAAACTATCGAAATAAGTCAACAATGCATCCTCGTGATCATTCGAGACAACAATAAAATATAAGAGATACACCGTAGGAATAAGGGAGTCTAAGTGAATAATTAAACCACATGAGTAAGTGTTAGTTGTGCTAACTTGTAATAACAATGATCTCGTTTTTAAGCTTGGCATGGAGAACGTGAAACTTGAGGGTGATAAGCATTCATGACATGAAATCCCTAATGTAAGTCTTAGATTTCTTTACAAGCTTCTTCCTTCAAACATTTTGTAATTTTCTATCTTTTTAAGTTTCCTTAGTGTCTAGCATTTAATAAAGGCCAAGGTGGGTTGATTATGATGGAGAATGTAAATCTTGCTTTGTAACTAATGCATTGCATGAGGACATTGCAATGGTCAAGTGTAGGGGATTTGATAGGTGTGACAACACCCATCCTTTTACCACTTAAGACAATTAAAAACGAGACCATAACGTGTATTTTATGTCGTAAATGTCGGAATTATGCGTGGTTTGTGTTTTTTTTGTGTTTTAGGATCAAAATATGAAAAAAGAAGAAAACACGGGGTTTCAAGGGCTTTTCTCGAAGAAAAAGACAAAAGACAAAGTCAAAAGATCAAGAGTGCAAAAGATTGGAAGTCAATGGGCCTATTTTGAAGATTTATTAAAGAAAAGGACCAAAGACGGAAGATTTACAAGTCGAAGAACCCAAGTCTAATAAATGAAGAAATTATAAGACGAGTTCAAGACTTTTATCGACAAATCCCGAGCCAAAGTCGAGACTTTAATTTAATTTAAAGACGAGACAAAAAGAAAAGAAAAGAAAGAAGACAAATTATAAAGCCACCAACCACCAACCCTCCCTATATATACTACACTTTCACCTCATTTTGTTTTTGTTAGCTAATTTGACAAATTAGTCTCTCCATTTTATTTCATGTTCTTTTCTTAATTGTCATTTTAATACTTGTCATTTATTTTTCAAGATCATTCCAAGTAAGTCTTTAATTTTGTGTATTGAATCTTTATCTTTTAATCAAGTTTTATTTTTAATCTCATCCTTCCTTTCTTGTTTGGTTTAATTTAGTGTTTGGTTTGTTGATTTGGTTGATTTGGTTTTGATTAATCTAGTGGGTTTTATAGTTTTATTGATTTTGATTCCGTAAAGTTTATTGATTTAGTTGTTTTAGTGTTTGGTAGATCTTAATTAGTGATTTATTGTTTTTAGTTTTATTGTTTTTGGTTGATTTAAGTTTTATTTTATTAATTGGGTTTTGATTGATTTGGTTTTTATTGTTAGTTTTATTGATTTGGTTTGATTGATTGTTGTTAGTTGATTATTAGTGGTTAGTTTAGTTTAATTTTTAGATTGATTATGGTTGATTTTGGTTAAATTCGTGTTTGCAAAAAAAAAAATAGGAAAAGTTATTTGTTTTTCGTCACTATTATATTTTTCCCGAATGAGTCTATTTTCCCGAACCAGTTGATTTTCCCGAACGAGTGGCATTTTTACCGAACCAACCATTTTTCCCTAACCAGCCATTTTTCCCGAACCAAGCCAAAAATCCCGAATGAGCTAAAAATAGCGAGTGAACAATTTTGGGAAAAAAAATTACCAAACCAAGACTTCACCCAAAAATCCCGAACCAACATAAAATCCCGAACCAACATAAAATTTCAAACAAACAAAATATTCCGAACGAAGGTAAAGAAAACCATTATTCCGAATGAAGCCATTTTTTCGAACGAAGTAAAAAAGATTGAGCAGCCAACTAGCCTGCTAGCTTAACCTTTCCCCGCCAAAACCACGTGCCTGCCTGGGTGCTTCCAGCTACCTGCCTGCTTGCTTGTTTCTTGTTCCGCAATCGTTTAGTTTAATCTGAAAGTCGTTCCGATTTTAATTTTGAAAGTTACGTATTTTTAGTTGAATTTTTCGTCTAATTTTAAAATTAATATTTTTTCGTAAAGTTCAGGTTTTATCTTTTATTTAGTACCCGCTTTAGGTTTTGTCTCGTTTAGTTTTAAGGTACCCTCATAATTTTATTTTCTCCTTTTTCATTTAGTAAATTTTATTTTCAAGTCAAAAGTTAATTTCTTCGTTTAGTTTTATTTTTATTAATTGTTTTTCTTTAATTTACGTTTTATTATTTGTTTTGCTCCTTTATTATTAGTTATTTGTTGTGGGTTTATTTTTATTACGTTTCGCTTTTACCTTTTAAGTAGAAATAGAAAACCAATCTTCCCTTTTTCTTAACCAAAACCGATTGAGACCACTTTGAGCCGTAAATCAATTCGAATTGAATCGTGATCGAACAACGACTATGCAAAATCTAGTTATTAGTCTTCCAGAGTACCCATGGCGGCTAGGCGCAGACCGTGGCGCACCAGCCACCGTTTTTAGGCTATCTCTTTCATTAAGCGAGGGTACAGTTCTTCGTCCAATTCAATGCTCAGCCTTTTCAGTTGGCAACTAAGGTCGTTGACATCTTCCTTCACCCTAGCGCTCAGCGCATCAACATCAACAACAAACCTATTCTTCCCCTCCTCGAACGCCCCCATGGCAGCAAGGTTGAAGGCCTTTATCTGTTGGAGATAGGCGCGCTCTTCGTCAAGAGTGGCGAATAGCCTGTCCCTTTTTTCTATTAAAGAATGGAGGAGGGTGGCATCTTTTCTTCCTCTCTCAGCCTCTTGGTTTACTTTTTCTTGCATATCGCAAAGAGCAGAGGATTTTTCTTCAGTGACCTGCCTCAGTTTTTCCTCCGTGGTGCGGAGTTTGGCAGATAGCTCAAGGTATTTTTTTCTTGAGGTGTGACGTCAGTGTCACATGTTGCGCTGCTAAGTACCTAGCCTCGTCGGCCAGGTCAGCATCGTCCATCCCTTCTAGCACTTTCTCCCGACCAGGTGGGATGATGTTATCTAGAAAATTGGCGCAGTCGAATGCGCTCGTTAGCTCAGAAGACGCAGGCAGTTCCCAGTCAGGACCAAAGGTAGGGTCTAGTTTGAACCCGCTTCCCCCTGCTGATGAAGTTTCCTTATGGGGGGAAGGCGTGGTCTCTACCTTCTTAGTAAATTTTTCTTGTTCGTCGCTGCTGCATATAGGAAACAGTTATGTGGGCGCATAGAAAGATTGTGACATATGAGAAAGAACATATGGTTGAGCGCTACTATATATATAAGATAGTTACCTTAGGTTGATGGTGGCAGGTGGAGTATGTGGGGGGTCTTTGAGAGGTTCTCCTCGAATTCTTCCTCGGTTGTGCGTGCCCCTGTCCAGGAGGGACCGGCCCCGAAGCGCGCGGATTTGTGTGGCGACAGTGAGGGCTTCTATGTCTTTTCCCCAGGGACGTGATGTCCTCTTCCCCGACACCAGCTGTAGCTTTCTCAATGTCCCCAGTAGGGTTATCCGAAGACACCGAGGAGCTGAGGAAGGGTGGGGGTTACTGTTGTGTGGGTGGCTGTTGTTCCAATTGTTGAACTGGTGGTGTGGGCAGTGGTTGGTCTACGCCCATGTCTTCATCCTCTTGGGAAACAGATGGCCCCCCAACATCAAGGTCCATGGTGTTTTTCTGCGCACGGTCATGGAGCGACTCCTCATTTTTTGTAGAGGGCGAGAGTACACTGTCAGATCTTCGAGAAAGGCGCCGCAGACAATATCAAGGACATCCATAACTGCGAAAGGAAGCGAACAAGAAACAGAAAAATACATTTTAGTCTTTTTTTATATGATGGTACTTACATAATGATAGGATGTAGGCAGGAAGGACCACTAACCCTGGCCATGGTCTCTGCGAAACATTGGCACCCTGCCCTCGCCATAAATGACTGCGCGGCTTAGGCCAAGTGTAACTAACACACTCTCTGGATAGGAGTGCACGGGGATGTCGTTGTTGTTTAGGGTCTCCGCATCTGCATTGTTGTACGAGTCAGGGCCAGGTAGGGGGTCCTTCCTCACGGTGTCAGAAGTCAAAAAAGGAAAGTGAAAAGGGAAGGCAGCATCGTCAATCCAGAAGAATCTGTCGGTTCAGTTCCTTAGCGAATCTATCTTTCCATCAAAACATTGCATACCGCTCTTTCGCTTGGAAAAGGATATCCAGCCATTGGCTAATTGCCTTTGGTAAAAGACGCGGAAGAGATCTACAGTGGGTTCTATGTTTAGGGTGCGGCAGTTTATTTCAAATTTCGAAATCTTTGATGCCCCTATGCAATGTAGTTGAGATACGTGGGTCTCATAGTGTAATAGCACGCTTAGAAGGAAGCGCGCCATAGGTATACGCTGGTTGGCGTAGTCAAAGAAACGGGTATAAAGCCCTATTTTCCCTGTGGGGAACTGGCTTATGTTGTATTGTGGGTTAGGAACTTCTGGGCGCAGGTAGTTGGGTATATAGAAGTCAGAGGTGAATTGGTCTAGCTGCTCTATGGTTAAGGTTGATGTAATCTGGGTTAACTGTTTCACCATGGTGATATATACATATAAAAAGATCGATGGTCGCGCGGATTACCTTAATAGAAGATTTGATGATGATGGTACATGAGGGAGGCGTTAATGGTGGTTTGAGAGTTTTGAAGATGGTAAGCAGTCAAAAGGAGGCGTTATAGGTTTATATAGGCTTCATGGTTTTACTGTTCACCATCGGATAGGTGCCACGTATTACCCACTTGACAGATTTAATGGTGGAAGATGAAGGGGTAATTCTGACGTGGCAAGCGCTTTTCCCAGATACCAAGGAGGTTAGTTAAAAGGGGGATGTATGTGTTCTTGGCGGGAATGTTTCAAATTTATGTATACTTGGACTATGCGATTCTTTCTCGTTCATTTATAGTCTAGTAGCCGCGGTTAGAACCTGTGACTACTAGATTGGGGGGACATGATGACGTATGGTCCCTAGTTGGGCTGGATAGTCCGACTCACGGGTACTACCCGCATCCATCAGGTATGGATTGAATACTTGTATGATGTGCGCGCGCAGCCCAGGTGGCCCGGTAAGCCGTTGTCGCACATAAGGCTGATAACTTAGCCAGTTCCTTGTGGTAGCGCGACAGGATCAGACAGAATATAACTTATATTATAGTTATATTCGCCTAAGGAAAAGGGATATACACTTGCCTTAGTTAGGTGATAAAGATCAAGCTATTCCGAGTCATTATCTCTTCCTTAGGCCGCAAGAATAGGAAGCCCAGCCTGGACACTCTCGAGTATAAAAGGAACCCCATAGGTTCCACAAAGGTACGATACACACAATACCCTAAACACTTACATACTCAAACCGATTACTTACTCTCACGTCGGAGTCTAATCGTGGGTCACAAACCCACGGTAAGCCTAACGGTGTTTGTTTAGTGCGCAGGGTCCTCAAACAAGTTTCACTTGGTGCAAGAGCCAGAGTCCACAAGACCCCGGATTAAGCCTAATTTGGGTCAAGCTCGGTCCATCCAACTTTTTTATCAACAGTTACAATACTGCAATATGATAAATTATCAAACGTTACGATACAATTCATCAAATCCACGTTTACATACTAAATCAAATGTTTCACAAGTTCATTCAACAAATGTTCCACGCAATGATAAAATGTTAAATCAATGTTTCACACACTGTCGACGTACAATCGGTAATGGGCTCAGCCCGCCAGGGTCACGGCCCATACACACCTTACTTATCCTACAAGAAACCCCAATCATATATAAACAGGGGTATGGGTCTCATTATAATCAGGTTATCTCTTCTAAACACACCCCCACTTTTATACTTTATCGTCCCGATACTAACTTGACCGTCGGAGGTGGACCCCGGGTCTCCGGCCTCGGGTCCAGATCTAACCAGTTTACCTTTGTTTGCAGCATTACTCAGGACTCGGGAAGACGACGAACGGCCCAGGAGAGTCGTCAGACCGGCCCATCCAAATTATGCTCCAACAAGTTGGCGCCATCCGTGGGACATGGAATAAACTATGATTCGTGTTCTCGTATTACCGAAAAGCAAAAACCTGGTTCCTAAAATCGGTAACTCTTAAACCCTTATGTTTTTGTTTTCGTAATCTCTACATTCGTGGCTATAATTTGATAAGATACGTAATGCCTTAATACACGGTATATTTTCCAACCAAGTTGATACATTTAATTTGACAATGCGGCGTATATGTGTACTCTTATATTAAGTTCATTCTTTTTGTATGTAATGTGTTGTCTTATATTGCCTAACGATGCATATATTAAACAAAGGCATGGATGATATGTCATAAAAGCAACACACGAGTTGTTAGTCTCAAAATATTGAGAAAAACAAGAATGATCGGTCATAGTTTATTATTTTAACATTTATTAGAACGTTGTAATAGTTAGTTAATTAGTCATGGTTTACGGGCTAGGATTTAAACTACTTAAAGTCCAAAAGACAAGCCCGGCCCAATATATAGCCCATTAAAGCCCGCATGTGGGTGGACTATATATATTCCCCTCCTAGCATGTTAGGAGGGTGGATTGTTCATTTGTATTCTTTTCTCTCTAATCTAATATCACGTATTTTCTCCACCTTATCTCTACTTTCTCTCACTACTTTCTCTCTCTAGAATCCATCTTATTTTCTTCTTTATTTCTATCTTTAATCATCTAAATATATGAGACAACATTTGGTATCAATCGCCACAGGGTAGATTCGTGATTGGTTGTTGTTATTGATTTGATTTGTGTGATTTAATCTAAAATCATCACGAATTAAATTTTTTTTAGTGTTTTTCGGGCTCTAAATCTTGATTTAGATCACCTACATAGTTGTGGTAGGGATTTAGGTTAGTTGTTGTGGTTACAATCACAAGTTCTTGGGGAGTTTGGATTGATTTTGGGATACGGTGTGTCAAAAAGTTGGCTCGTTTTAGCTTTGAGGTTGGTTGTTATACCTTTTCGTAAAAGGGTTTATAAGTTTCTTACGAAAGTTTAAGTTTCGTAATAGGGTTTATTAGAAAGTTACGAGAGTTTCAAAAAGTTACGAAACCCACATTCCTACGAAACCTTCTTGTTTTGCAAGTTTACCAAGGATTTTTGCTACGAAAGTTCCTTTCTACGAAATCGTCCTACGAAACCTAAGTATCTACGAAAGGTATTTTCCTACGAAACCTAAGTATCTACAAAACAATTTTCTACGAAACCAGAAAAAGTTACGAAACTATGAAAGCTCCGAATCCTACTTTCTTCCGAAACCCAAAATCTTCCGAAACCAGAAAAGTTACGAAAATAAGAAAGTTTCGAAACCTACTTTCTTCCGAAACCCAAAAACTTCTGAAACCAAACAAGAGTTACGAAACACAAACCCAATTACTACCTCCGTCCCACTTTTATTGTCCTCATTTGACTTTTTGAAGTCTTAATTTTTAAATTTTAATCTTCAATAATTTTATTTGTGTTATATAATACTTGATAAAAAATGATATTAATGAAAATATATTTAAAAACTAATCCATGCATATATATTTCATCAAGTATTATATAACACAAACAAAATTATGTAAGATCAAAGTTAAAAAAGTAAGACTTTAAAAAGTCAAATGGGGATAATTAAAATGGGACGGAGGGAGTAGTTCCGAAACCTATTTCCTCCGAAACCCAAAAAGTTCTTAAACCTTTTTGCTACGAAGGGTGGTTTCTACGAAAGGATTTTGCTACGAAAGGATTTAGTTATGAAAGGATTTTGTTTCTACGAAAGATTCCTACGAAAGGTATTTTTCTACGAAAGGTTAATTTTCTACGAAAGTTTAAGTGTTCGAAACCTCAATTGCTCTGAAAGCTTAATTCTTCCGAAAGTTAGAATTCTTCTGAAACTTCAAAATGTTCTGAAAGGTTTTCTTCTCCGAAAGTCTATTTCTTCCGAAAGTCACAAGTTATGAAAGATTCACAAACTTTACGAAAGTTCACATTGTTCTGAAAGTTGGAATTTCTCCGAAACCCAAATATTTTTGCGAAAGTGAAATTTTTTGGAATCGTGTGTTTTTGGCCTTAGAATTTTTGGTTTCTTATGAAGGCAGTTTTTAGGGGATTTTAACATTTTTCATCGTCAACAACAATCACATCTACATCTACTTAAGATCCTTTTCACCTCAACACTTTCAAGTTTCTCGACATGGATTCTACTCAAGAGTATCGGGTTGCAAACAACAACATCATGGTCACGGGTAATAAAGAAAGACCACCAATGCTTGTGTCTGGTCGGTATGCTCAATGGCAATCACGTTTAATATGTTACCTTGATACTAGACCTAATGGTGATGTTGAGGAAATGTATTGTCATGGACCATATGTATTCAAGAAGATCTCAATTCCTCCAAGACCAGCCACTGATAATACTGATGCGGTACCCGCAAGTGAACATGATGAAACAAGATTCGACCTCACACCTGAAAATTATGCTTGGCACGATGCGGATAAAGAAGCCATCTATATGGTTTTAAGTGGGATTGGAGATGATATTTACTCCGCGGTTGATGCATGTCCTACTGCACATGAAATGTGGACTGCTATTGAACGCTTGCAACAAGGTGAATCATTGAACAAACAAGATGTCAAAACAAACTTGTTTTGGAACTTTGGCAAGTTTACTTCAAGGGATGGAGAATCAATTGATTCATACTACTCCAGGTTCTACAAAATGATGAATGACATGAAAAGAAATAATCTGCAAGTCTCCACCATGCAAGTCAACGTTCAATTTCTCCAACAACTTCAACCCGAATGGACACGGTTCGTCACTTTAGTGAAACAACAAGAAAAGTTAGACGAGGTTTCATATCATCGACTATCTGATATCTTGAAGCAATTTCAGAATGAAGCAAATGAGATTCGAGTTGAAAGAGTTGCAAAGACGACTAATCCACTTGCTTTAGTAACTACCACTCAACATGTTCAAGATCATGGCTCTCGTGTTCCTAAGCCATACTCTAGTCCATCATCCTCACCACGATATTCCACATCAATCAAGTCTTCCTCATCCACAAGATCACGAGGCAAAGCACCAAGAGCACCATCACCACCATCTGAGTCATCTTCTGAAGACGATAGTGATGAAGAACAAGCTCAGAAGACTCGAGAGATGAAACAACAAATTGATTTCATTATGAAGACTTACCAGAAAATCTACAAACCAACCAACAACAATCTTCGAACATCATCCAACACCAAGAACCAATATGTTGAGAGTCATCCAAGGTATGACACACGTCGACGTGGTGAAAGTCCTTCTAGGTATGATTGACATAATCCAACATATGTTGAGGGTTCTGCAAGGTATGATCGACACACTACCAAGTATGATACTCAGAGGATTGTTGCTGCTCCTGGGAATAGGGAAACTATTGGAAGTCAAGTGGTTCAAAAAAGTAGGATTCAATGTTTTAATTGCCAAGGTTATGGGCATATGGAAAAGGAATGCAGGAAGCTGAAGAGGGTTAGAGACTCCAGCTATCACAAGGAAAAGATGCTGTTATGCAAGAAGATGGAAGCAGGGGTAAAATTGTCGGCTGAGGAAGGAGCAATGCTTGATGACACTGGTGATGAAGCCTACGACCAATAATTAGAAGCACATTACTCGTACATGGCAAAGGTTGAAGAAGTTCTCAAAGTCACTGAAGATGACAACGGTCCTATCTTTGACACTGAGCCAATTGATAAGGTATACACTCCTGATGAATATAATGTGTTTGGTGATATTCATGAGCATCGTGAGCTACCCAATGCCATTAACGACACATGTATGATAGAAACGGTTGATAGTAATACCACATCTAATTCATCAGACATGTGCAATAATGAGTCTAGGGATGAGCACCATGCAAATGAGTATGATGAAGAGGAACGTTTTGCGCTTTATAATTTAATTGCCACTTTACAACAAGATGTTAAAGACACTAAAAAGAGTCAAAGGCAATTAAAAAAGGTTAACGCTACGCTCACTCAAAATTTTGAAGAATGCAAAACTGCTTTAATTAAATCTAGTGAGACCACTGAGCGTTATAAGATGAGCTTCTTCAGAAAACCAAAGAGCTTAAGGGGTACAAGGGTAGTGCGTTAAAAATTCAAAAGGACGATTTTGAAAATAAATAGAACACAACTCTTGAGTTATTAGCCAAAGAGAAGCGTCAATATAATGTTTTCTTAATAGATGAACGTCAAAAAACGTACCTTGCCACTACCAAAGTTAATGAACTTAAACAAAATCTCTCTATGACCACTACCGATTCTGCTAAAATTCTAGAGGTTAAGAAACAAGAGGTAGAAGCGTTAAAACAAGAGTTCAAAAGTAGACATGAAAAAGATACTAAAAAAGTAACGAAACTAGAAGAACAAGTCGAATTTTTGAAGAAAGTTGTTTATAACACGCATGAATCTATTCAAACCGTTTGATTGATAGCACCTCCGTCGATGTTTAAGGGTCAAGCTAGATTTGCAAGTCCTGAGTACCTTGCCCAGGCTCAAGCTGCGAACCCGCGTCTTCATTTTGATGAGTCTGAAAGGACCGATCTTGATTGCATGATCGTTAGGGCCGATAGAGACGAGACTGCCCTTTGGGATGATGAGAGTCGATCACTTGTTAATAAGGAGTTTGTGAAACCATATAATTATTCTTATGAGAATAGTCTTTATGGTCTTTTCAACAAACAAACTCAGAAATCTCGTGAGAAGTGTTTTTAGAATGCAAACGAAAGAGAATTCAATGGAAGAAAGCGTTTGCCCCTAAGAAATCTAATGTTTACAAATATATGAACTACCTTCCCCTAAATGTGTCCAAAAGCAAGAGTAGGAAAACATTAGGTATTCTTAAACATCACATAGATAATGTTAAATCTATTGTTGAAAGAGATTGGGCAAAACGTGAAAATGATGGGTGGAAACGACCGATTCCTCAAGATATTACATTGCTTGTGAAAGAACTATTAATCCCAAATACGGAATTAATTAAAGAAACTGTTCTTGAATTTGAGGCATTAATTCGGACTGAAATGTTTGATGATTTGAAGTATGTTGAGTCTACTGATAAAGACATTGCTGATCTTCAAATGGAGAAGTCCGACTTTTTAGATGAATATGATTTACTTTTGTAAGAATGCGTTTCTAAAGATGTTATGTTTGCTTATTTTACATCGTGTGCTGATATAGATGAATATTCGGATGTTACATGCAACTATCTTGATCAAGTCAAAGAATGCGAACGTCTTGAAACTGAGCTTTCGAAACGTAAAGAAAATGTTGATAAAAAGGTTTTTACACTTCTTCAACACCGATGTGATTTCCTTCAAAACCTTTGTTATGATCTTGAACTTGCTTTGCAAAAACATGTCGGTAGTTTTTCAAACGATACTAAATTGCAAGAAAAACTTTCCAAAATGTTTCGAGAAATGAATGAAAAGAGTTTGGAAATTACGGATTTAAAAGCTCAGTTATAAGAAAGGGAAATAGCGATAGCTGAGTTGAAGAAACTCGTTGCTAAAATGGGTGGGAAAGTTATGGAACCTAGTGTTCAGAAACCCGTTGTTAGACAACCCAATGCTCAAAAAGTGAATAGATCCTCTATCTTGGGAAAACCATCAGCTTTATCAAATTCTTCGTTTGCAAAACCCGTGTTTGCCTCCAACATGGATGGAAAGGAAAAGTTTCCACAGACTCAACCCATAAGGGATACTCAAGCACCAAGCGTTAAGCATAATAATGTGATTCAACCAGGGATGTATAGATTGGTCACTAAACCCACAAACAAAGTTAGTGAATCATCTCAGATTTCTAGAAACACTAATACTTGTGTGTCTTCTACTATAGGAGTAGTCTCCACTGCTAGTGTTAGCCGGCCTTAGCTTAAGAGCACTCAAGTGAATGATAAGGTTTGGCAACAAAAGAGTCAAGGGAAGATGAAGGAAGTAGAAGAACATCCTAGGATTTTAAATGTTTCTAATAATAAAATGTCTATAATCGCATGTAATGACGATTTGAATGATTTGACAGCTTTGAATGCTTTGAATGTTAAGTTTGTTTGTGTGAAATGTGGGAAGTGTGTTGTTAATGCTAATCATTTTATGTGTGCTATGAATATTGTCAAAGGCGTAGATATTAGAACTAAGAAGAAACTTGCGATGCCTATTAGTGCTAGTAAACCCAAACGCAAAGTGAACCATTCTGGTGCTACCCCCACTAAGAAAAGTAATGATTAAGACTCCACTACTAAGAACACTAGAAGCCGAATCAGGGAACTATATGAGTCTGCTAGCAAGTCTTAGAAATGGTGGTTTGCTAATCAATGTCCTCCAGGATATAAATGGGTGCCTAAAGTTAGGACAGAAAATGTGACAACGAGTGTTAGTATGCCTTTAACTGTTGCTAAGGATACTAATAATTCTGAAATCACATCCAACGTGGTATCCAATTTAGCAAATTCTCCATCGTGTTCTAATTCTTTTGCAGGTGATACAAATAATTCTCTTTATAATAGATTCCGGGTGCACCAAGCACATGACCGGGAATCTTAAGCTTCTAATTAACTTCGTAGAGAAGTTTCTGGGAACGGTCTGATTCGGAAATGACCAATTTGCACCGATCATAGGCTATGGAGACTTGGTTCAGGTGAATATAACGATCAAAAGGGTATACTACGTCGAAGGGCTCAATCACAATCTTTTCTCGGTTGGTCAATTATGTGATGCAGATTTGGAGGTTGCTTTCAGAAAGAAGACATGTTTTGTTCGGGATTATGATGGGAATGACTTACTCACTGGTACACGGGGTACAGATCTTTACACAATCTCACTTCAAGACACAACTTCTACAACTCCACTTTGCTTCATGGCTAAAACTTCATCAACTCACGCATGGTTATGGCATCAACGTCTATCTCATATCAACTTTGATACCATCAACTTGCTTTCCAAGAAAGATATTGTGAGAGGCCTTCCAAGCTTGAAATTCATCAAGGATCATCTTTGTTCTTCTTGTGAGTTTTGTAAAGCTAAACAGAGTAGTTTCAAAACAAAGACTACACCAAGCTCTAAAGGACGGTTAGATCTTCTTCATATCAATTTCTGTGGTCCTATGCGTGTTCAAAGTATCAATGGGAAGAAATACATTATGGTAGTTGTCGATCATTACTCACAGTACGCATGGACCTTCTTCTTGAGATCCAAGGATGAAACACCCGAAGTTCTCATCAACTTCCTTAAGCAGATACAACGTGGTCTTCAAGCTCAAGTAAAAGTGGTACGTACTGACAGAGGCACAGAATTATTGAATTCAACTCTGAAGATTTTCTTTGAAGCAGAAGGGATTGAACATGAAACATCCATTGCTCGAACACCTGAACAAAACGGCGTTGTTGAAAGACGTAATCGTACTTTGGTTGAGGTTGCTCAAAAATTATTATCCGCTTCAAAACTTCCACTATACTTTTGGGCCGAAGCTATGTCAACCGCATGCTACACACAAAACCGATCCTTAATTATTCCTAGACACGAAAAGACACCATATCACATAATTCATGATCTCAAACCTTCACTCAAACACCTTCACGTTTTTTGTTGTACGTGTTACATAATCCGAGATGGTGAAAATCTGGATAAGATGAAAGAGAAAGGTGATGCATGTATTCTAGTGGGATATGCAACTCAGTCTAAGGGATATAGAGTGTACAACAAGAGAACACAATTGATCGTAGAAACTATTCATGTTAAATTTGATGAATTGCAAGAAATGGCACTTGAACAAAACAGTTTAAGTCCTGATCCACAACGACAAACAACTTCCGTTCACAACCGTACGGAACTCGGAACCCAAGACCACAGCAATGAACCATCAAGTTCAAAGCTGGTTCCACTAAGTGTTCCAAGATTTGATATGACAGTAGACACGACAATTGAAGAGTTGGAAATGTTATATGGACCAATGTGTGATGAGTATTTCACGGGGGAGAAACATGTTGCATCGAAGTCTTCCGTTGTCACTCCTGATAAGAATGATGATACCGAACATCGTCAACAAAAGGATACAACTTCATCTACTTCAAGACGGGTTGCTGCAGATTTACCTCCTCGGAATATCTCTTCTACAATCGATCCTATAACATCCACAACTACTATCATTGCTCAAGGAAACACAAATCAAGCAGACCATGCATTAAATGATGAAGACGATTTTATCAACCCATTCGGTACACCGGTACACGAAACTGGAGAGTATTCTACTCGTCATGTTGATCCGTCAAATATGCCTACGTTCTATCAACGACATCCATCAACACATCATTGGACCCGTGATCATCCTTTGGTTCAAGTAATTAGAAACCCTTCACAGCCCGTTCGTACAAGACGACAACTTGAAACCGATGGTGATGTTTGTATGTTCGCACTCACCGTGAGTACAGCTGAACCAACGAATATCAAAGAAGCCTTGGCAGATCACGCTTGGATTGAATCGATGACGGATGAACTTCAACAATTTGAAAGACTTAAAGTCTGGGAACTTGTTCACAGACCATACGATTTAACACCTTTGAATCTTCGATGGATCTGGAAAAAAAGATGGATGAAGAAAACACGATCATCAAGAACAAATCTAGGCTAGTGGCTAAAGGGTATGGTCAGAAAGAAGGTATTGATTTTGAAGAATCATTTGCACCAGTGGCTCATATGGAAGCGGTCAGAATTTTCCTTGCTTATGTTGCACATAAGGGATTCATCGTTTATCAAATGGACGTAAAGACTGCGTTTCTTAACCGTCCTTTGAAAGAAGAAGTCTATGTCACTCAGCCGGAAGGATTCGTCAATCCGCATTATCCTGACAAGGTGTATCGTCTCCACAAATCACTTTATGGACTCAAGCAAGCTTCAAGGGCATGGTACGATGAGCTCTCGAAATATCTGGTATCCAAAGGTTTCTCAAAAGGTTCCATTGATCTAACTTTGTTCACTTATAAATATGGGGATGACATTTTGTTTGTGCAGATTTATGTTGATGGCATTATTTTCAGGTCTACAAACCTAAAACTTTCAAAATGGTTTGAAAAAGTAATGCACATCAAATTTGAAATGTCAATGATGGGCGAACTAAAATTCTTTCTAGGAATTCAAGTTCACCAATCCCCACGTGGTATCTTTATTAACCAAGCTAAGTATTGTCAAGAGAAAATCAAAAAGAATGGTATGACCTCAAGTGACCCCGTTAGGACACCATTATCCACGACATCCCTAGATGCTGACTTGGAGGGATTACCCATTGATCAAACGAGATTTCGTTCCATGATCGGGTCCCTCATGTACTTGACAACAAGTAGACCTGATATCCATCATGCTACATGCTATTGTGCACGATATCAAGCAGGACCCACTGAAAAGCACCTCAAGGAGGTTAAACGTATCTTTCGGTAACTTAAGAATACCATTCACATGGGACTCTGGTATCCGAGGGAAACCGGTTTCTTTCTAACGGCCTATTCAGATTCTGATCATGCAGGGTGTCTTGATACTCGAAAAAGTACTTCTGGTGGAGCACAATTTCTAGTTCAAGATAAGCTCGTGGGATAGACTTCTAAGAAGCAGCATTGCACGTCATTGTCATCAGCCGAAGCGGAGTATGTGTCTCTATCTGCATGTTGTGCTCAAGTTCTTTGGATAAGAACACAACTCACGGATTATAGCTTCCACTTTGATAAAGTACCTATGTATTGTGACTCAAAGTCAGCCCTAGCCATCTCCTGCAATCCGGTACATCATTCCCGCACGAAGCACATTGATGTCAGATATCACTTCATAAAGGAACAAGTTGAACGCGGAATCGTTGAATTATACTTTGTCGGAACGGATTATCAGTTAGCCGACTTGTTCACGAAAGCTCTGTCGAAAGATAGGTTTGAGTACCTCGTTAGGCAAAATGGTATGAGATGTTTGACTCCAGCCGACCTGGAGATTCTGGCAAAGGTACATGCTTAATTCATATTTCAAACATCTACTTGTATATATCTATGGAAAAGCAAAATACAAAAATATAAAACATAGAAAAACAAAATAAAAAATGAAAAACCTTTCAAAATTCCAAAAATATTCTTCTCGACATGTCTTTCAGTTTTGATAATATGGACGTGCCTAGAAATGTCGCTCAATAATGACACGGGTGTGTACATAAATCTTGAATGAAAGTTGTAAATATTTTTCAAAACATGTCATTTCTTCTTTTTATAAAGGAAAATGTCTATTTTGGACACTTTTTCTAACAATGGGTAGAGCAATCTATCTTGGGTTGAGCTTGTCACAAAACATTCAACGCTTTGAGCTCAACACAATGACTTGTAATCACTTTCAGATTGCAATCCGGGTCGATACTCACGGGGGAGTGTACGATTTAGTGCGCTTACCCTCAGCAAAAGAAGATAAATATTCTTACACTTGAGTGGATTAGTCAAGATATTCAAAGTCTGTGAGCTCAAGTTTATGCTTCTGAAAACCATTGCTTCAAAAAATTTGGAATTTTGAGAGTTTTCAAAAAGTGTTGAACACAATTGTTTCAAGAATTTTTCAATGATATTCAAAATCTTTCAAAAATTGTGTGGTCAACAACTCCTGTCCTCAAAAGGCGAAATGTGGATCACATCCTCACAATGACAATTTAATTGAATCAATTTTTGAGGGTGAGCTTTCCAAAATCAAAGTTTTTAATGTTGTTGGATATGTTACGTCAAAATAATTTTATGTATCCAACACATTGTGTGTAAGTATCATTTGGTATGTTTCACATAAAAAGCTTTGATGTTCGTGAACATATTGTTCAATGACAATCTTTTATGTGTTCATGAACATGTAGTGTTCGAGTACAATTTTTTCAAGACTTTTTCAAATGATTATTCAAAATCTTCCAAAAATTGTGTGCTCGACACTACACAAAATGTTCCAATAATTCATGCTAAGTTAGACACCTTTTTCTCCGAAAGTTTTCAAGACTATTTTTCACAATATATTTTAATCAAATTTGGTATCTCAAATATCAAACGATTTTATATATTAAAGATAGGGGAGAAAATGTGATTAAAATGTGATCTAAAGACTCAAGCACTTATGCTTACGATCAAAAAACCCACAACATCTTTAATTCACGACGTTATTGGTGTCAAAAGGGTGGTTAGGTTTAAGTCCTATGATCTAACCAAAACTGGAGGGATCTTCCTAGGGACAATCCAATAGATTATTAGAAGTCCTTAGGAAAGATGGAGTAGAATGTGAACGAAGCTGAATGCCGACTAAGTACTGAAGCTAGCACTAGAACAATCACAACAAGGTGCTAGTAAATGATGTCTTGGTAAGAATTGAAGGGGTTGAAGAATGAAAAAGAAATGTAAGGATAAAGGGTGTAAAGAAAGAAGCCCTCCATACAACTTAGGCAGAAACCGGGTCAACACATCATGGACCCAGTGATGTAATGCACATCCCTTCCCCAGCTACTCAGGCTTCTCTGAAAAGAAGTTTGTTTTATTGTCACGAAGATCAACACGACTTATATTGACTTTCTCACTCCGAGATAGTTGATATTGAATAGGTGGCATCTGCTCCAGCCTCCGATCACTAAAAGTGCACAAATCGAGTCTAGAGCCAAGAGATCAATCAAATCTCGTTAGGACACACGGATGACGATCAAGAGAGTCCTACGCTATAATCCTTGTGATATTGCTAGAACACTCAGAGTAATACTTCTTAGTATACACAATGATGAGTGGAAATCCTTCTAGTGTTAACATCAAACAGCACTGCGGTAGGTCATGTGTAAGATTCTTTATGAATTGAACATATGTAAAACTGAAAAGCAACAGTGGTTTGTATCTTTATCGATTCAAACTCGTTTCAGGTTTCTACGCAATATCTTTATGGTCTTGCCAGCACATTCAGAGTAATATTCATTAATATTCACAGTGACGAATGGAAATCCTTCTAGCGTCAACATCAAACAACGCTACGGTAGGTGACTTGCGAGATTCTTTATGGATCAAGCTTGTGTCAACTGGAAAGCAACAATGGTAAGATTCTTTATGAATCAAACTTGTTCTAGGAATTTGATATGACGACTTTAATCAAGCAGATATTTATCCAATTGATTCACTCTTTATGTTCGCAGTCTTGTTTTGAGACGGTCGAGTAAAGAGAACGGCTAGTACAGCCGTGAAACCTTGTCAAGGAGGTTCTTCTACCTAACCACAGGTACGATATTTAATATCGTATAACGGTCTTCACCGACCGGAGGTAAAACCCTACCGATTTAGGACGAATGTCAAAGCCATTCAGTCTGCGTCTATGTTTTGTCTCAAGAAGGTGACGTTACGATATACTAAGCAAAGTCAAAGATTTAAAACCACATACTCATGCCCCAAGATATTCAGCAATCAAGAAAGCAAAAGTCTTTCGCAACTCCGATGATCAAAATCTTCCTTATCAATTAATCTAGGGGAATGACCTCTCTTCAAAGGAGATTGATAGCAAGCTTTCAAGATGATGCTATGTATGAGCATGTGGATGAAGACACAAGATCGCAAGATGGCAAAGACAAGTCAAGAATGATTTGAAGATCTCAAGTTTAAAGACAAAGTCGAAAGACAACGACAACAGCTCAAAGATCACAGCATGAATGAACAAGACTACTGTTACACGTTTAAGACTCATTTATGATGAGATTCGTAATTTCCCTTGATCTTCAAATATCGAAGGGGAATGACCTCACATTGGGGGAGATTGTTAGCCTCAAAATATTGAGTCAAACAAGAATGCTCGGTCATAGTTTATTATTGTAACATTTATCAGAACATTGTAATAGTTAGTTAATTAGTCGTGGTTTACGGGCTTGGATTTAAACTACTTAAAGTCTGAAAGATAAGCCCGGCCCAATATATAGCCCATTAAAGCCCGCATGTGGGTGGACTATATATACTCCCCTGCTAGCATGTTAGGAGGGTGGATTATTCATTTGTATTATTTTCTCTCTAATCTAATATCACCTATTTTCTCCACCTTCTCTCTACTTTGTCTCACTACTTTCTCTCTCTAGAATCCATCTTATTTTCTTCTTTATTTCTATCTTTAATCATCTAAATATATGGGACAACACGAGTATATCTCTCTTTTATTAAACATAAGATTTATTTTCTTAATTCTGAGCATATATATATCTAGCGACATATCATGGATATAAATCAAATATATGTCAACCGTATCTTGTCTTTTATTTAAAAAGAAGATTTTTCAAGATTTTGATATCCGATTCATATATATCTACGATTTGTAATTTTGTCAATTGTTTGCAATTGTCT
Source organism: Glebionis coronaria (assembly GCA_025667525.1). Classification (NCBI taxonomy): domain Eukaryota; kingdom Viridiplantae; phylum Streptophyta; class Magnoliopsida; order Asterales; family Asteraceae; genus Glebionis; species Glebionis coronaria. The sequence goes on from CM046878.1 coordinate 411,697,236, forward strand.
ATGCATACGTTGACATGTATTTTCCAAACTTTTGATATCCGCGGTCGTTCGGTTCTGTTCTCCTGCGATACTTTACACTTTCAAATATATTTTATTTTTATTTTCTAGTCGCAGTCATGGCATGACCAGTCGCGCTCGTCCGTACGTTCGGATATATTGTTTATATTAATAAACAATATTACACATATCATTTAAATTATAACAAGATATTATTTATCTTTTAAAATTGGGTAAATGTATACCCCGATCTTTTTAAAGATAAGATATTACCTCCATCTACTAAAAAAAGTATATTACATATATCTTTTAATTTGGAACATAGATATTACGCATACATTTTAAATTATTTTCCGCATATGTCGCAGCGCGGCTACTAATATCGTGTCACGACCGACCTTTCTATCAGCGGTTATGGCTCGTTCTTTTCGCGACAGTGCGCACATCTAAAGATATTATTTATATTATTAAAATAATACATGATCTTCAAAATTTATACCACATCTTCAGTATCTTATTTTTTAGGTACTAAGATATTACCTATATCTTTTTTATTCTAAAAATATATTATCAATATTTTTCATATTAATAAAAGATATTGCGTATATCTTTTAAATTGGCAAGGAGATATTACATATATCTTTTGATCTGATCAAATATATATTTCGTATATGTCGCGATCCGACGTAGTAATATCGGGATTCACGGTCATGACTCGTCCATCCGCACTCGTCTGCGCATTCAGCAATTATTTTTATTTTTTATTCGTGGCCATGGTATGTCCAGCCGTGCTTATCTATATGTTCGGTCACACTTTATTTTTTCACTACGGTCGTGAGCCGCGTCTTCCGTAACTAATCCGCAAGTTTGGGTATATTATTTATATTAATAAAGGATGTTACACATATCATTTAAAATTACTACAAGATATTATTTATCTTTTTCCTATTTGAATATGCTATATTCTGATATCATTTATTTATAAAAGATATTATATATATCTTTTAAATCGATAAGATATATTACATATATTTTCTTTAAATAATATATTTTATTTGTCATCCGCGGTCATGGTACATCCATCCGCATTTGTTTGCACGTTTCAAACATCTTTAGCCTACGGGCGTACATGTACTTATCGTTCCCATGTAGAATAAGAGGACTGAATGAACCTAATAATTCAACTTGTCGTGTAAGAGGGATTGCAACCCCAACGACCACGGATCATGTATCCTTGTTAGACACCTTGCTATCAAGACGTTGTAGTAAGTTACGCAAACCACATGACTCATGATGGACTTGCAAAAAACACATTGTGCACGTCTAACAACATTTTAGTCAAAACTTTGACCGTCCTTATGGTAGTAGCGGTACGCCGCACGTAATGGCATAGTTCATCCCATAAGTTAGTTGAGATACGTCTTATACTATGTGACAATTCGCGGTTATGGCTCGCTCATCCGCGTTGATTCGCACGTTCGGACCCAATTTCTATATTTTATACGCGGCTATGGTACGTCCATTTGCGCTGGTCTACGCGATCGTAATTTTTTCATACTTGATTAAGTTTAATACTACTAATCGAGTGTAGCACCATTAAACTGGGGGGCTACCAGTGTATAATAATACCACTGTTTACGTGCATGTCACGCAAATATCTTTGGATACATTCCTTTGCCGTAAAAGTCCGCCTTCTGTCGGTTTATTCCTTTGCCATGGAAGTATCTCTTCCATTGGATTATCCCCTCGCCCGGAAGTACTCTCTTTCTTGCGCTTATTTATGTGCCATGGAAATATCTCTTCCATTGGCTAATTCCTTAGACGCGGAAGTACTATCTTCCACACGCTTATTTATGCGCCATGGAAGTATCTCTTCCATTGGTTTATGCCTTTACCACGGAAGTATCTCTTCCATTGGCTTATTCATGTGCCGTGGAAGTATTCTTTCACGTGCTCATTATCTTTTGCCGTGGAAGTACTCTTCCACGAGCTTATTATTTTTCGTCGTGGAAGTATCTCTTCCACGTGCACATTATCTTTCGCTGTGGAAGTAATTCTTCCACTAGCTCATTATCTTCGCCGTGGAAGTATCTCTTCCACGTGCTTATTATCTTCGTCGTAGAAGTAATTCTTCCACTGGCTCATTATCTTCGCCGTGGAAGTAGTTCTTCCAGTGGTTCATTATCTTCGCCGTGGAAGTATCTCTTCCACGTGCTTCTTATCTTCGCCGTGGAAGTAATTCTTCCACTGGCTTATTATCTTCGTCGTGGAAGTATCTCTTCCACATGCTTATTTTCTTCGCCGTGGAAGTAATTCTTCCACTGGCTCATTATCTTCGCCGTGGAAGTATCCCTTCCACATGCTTATTGTCTTCGTCGTGGAAGTACTCCTTCCACTGGCTCATTGTCTTCGCCGTAGAAATATCTCTTCCACGTGCGCATTATCTTTCGTTGTTGAAGTATCTCTTCCAGGTACTTATTGTCTTAGCCGTGGTAGTACTCCTTCCACTGGCTCATTGTCTTCGCGTGGAAGTATCTCTTCCACGTGCGCATTATCTTTTGTTGTGGAAGTATCTCTTCCACGTACTCATTGTCTTCGCCGTGGAAGTATCTCTTCCACGTGCTTATTGTCTTCGCCGTGGAAGTAATTCTTCCACTGGCTCATTATATTCGCCGTAGAAGTATCCCTTCCACGTGCTTATTGTCTTCGCCGTGGAAGTACTCCTTCCACTGGTTCATTGTCTTCGCCATGGAAGTATCTCTTCCACGTGTGCATTATCCTTAGTCGTGGAATTACTCCTTCCATTGGTGTATTACTTTCACCGTGGAAGTACTCTTCCACGTGCTCATTCTCTCCGCCATGAAAGTACCTCTTTCGTTGGCTCATTATCCTTCGCCGTGGAAGTATTCCTTCAAATGGAGTATTGTTTTTGCCGTGGAAATATTCTTCCATGTGCCCATTATTTTCGCCACGAAAGTACCTCTTTCGTTGGCTTATTATCTTTTGTCATGGAAGTATTCTTCCATGTTCTCATTCTTTCTTCGCCACGAAAGTACCTCTTCCGTTGGCTCATTATCCTTCGCCGTGGAAGTACTCCTTCCATTGGCTCATTTTTTGGCCACGAAAGTACTTTTTTCGTTGGCTCATTATCCTTTGCCGTGGAATTACTCCTTCCACTGGCTCATTATTTCCGCCACGAAAGTACTTCTTTCGTTGGCTCATTATCCTTCGCCGTGGAATTACTCCTTCCACTGGCTCATTATTTTCGCCACGAAAGTACGTCTTCCGTTGGCTCATGTCTTTGCTGCGGAAGTACGCCTTCCGCGACAAATTACTTCACCCGGCCATGGAGTGATTTTTCCAAAGTTTATATTGTTTGGCCTTGATTAGACGGAGCCTGATCAACTACGTTTAGTTCAGGTAAAACCATAATAAATCTTGGCATTCATTATCAGATGTCGTGAACGCAAGACGGATGTAATATCCGCGTCACCTCGCCACAGAGGTACATCTTCTGTTGGCCTTAAGACAAAGGAAATATTCGCGCTATGCTGCATCATTAGTGGGTATAAGAAGTACGCCTTCAAATGTTCACGATGCAACATACGGGTTCTACCTCCACCTTCACAAAACCTTCTTATCATCCTCACGTTAGAGATGAATAAGAATGATACCTTGCCAATGCCAGTGTTACCCCGGCTATATAACACGTTTTCTTCTTACGGGGTCCTTACCGTTATATAACGGGAAACCAAGCATTCAAGCACAATCACCCGTCTTACGCATACGGGTTCCCCATTTCTTTCGATGTAGATACGCTTACAGGTAGAGGATATGGAGTAAAGTCTAGTAACCTTGGTGACAACCTCGCATACTAGACTGGGGGGACATGATGACGTATAGTGGCTTCGCTAACTATTTGCAACCCCAACCTATCATCTTTTTGCTAAAGGTATCCCATTTACGAGTGGAGCCATATGTTACGGATGACCCACGAGGATGTCCTAAGCAACAAGCCGCATGCGGTTGTTAGTAAGCGTGATACATGAATGAGTCTAGCATAACATGATCATGGACCATATCATACTAGACTGGGGGACATGTCGACGTACCGTCAGTAATGGGCTCGGCCCGCCAGGGTCACGGCCCATACACACCTTACTTATCCTACAAGAAACCCAAATCCTATATAAACAGGGGTAGGGGTCTCATTATAATCAGGTTATCTCTTCTAAACACACCCCCACTTTTATACTTTATCGTCCCTGAAAGTCCCAAAATACGACAATTGTTGAATATAAGTCACGTATAAACAATAACACACAATGAAATACTTTTCAAACGAGTAATGCTTTATTAACTATTATAAACAAAGTATTACAAAGTGCTATGAATACACCCGTTGAATGACAATAAGAAATGAACCCTAGAACGAGTAAACTTGATTCGAGTCTCAAGTTTACAAGAGAACCAATGAGTCGTTGGTGGACAGCTGAGGGCTCAGTGGTTCCAAAGGGAGAAAGAACTTCGATAATAAATCCAAGCACAAGGGTTGGTTCTTAACTTCTTTATCCCTCCTATTTATAGTGGTACGAGGTTATATCCTTAGTGGGGGTAGTTGATACGTGTCATCTTCTGAATGGAATAGTACAACGTATTAAATGCATGTCCAAATCGAGACATGCCTTTAAACTACTTTAGGTGAACAGTTCTGCCAACTGTTCACTTTTGTCCCACTAGGTCGTACTAGGCTTTGACTTGAATCTCTTGTTTTGTCCCGCTCAAAACACTTTGTAGATTCTCCCGCCTAAACTATAAGGATAGGACAAGCTTTGCTTTGTCCAAGACTTCAATGGTTCAAAGTAATCTCTGAGTATTGTCAACTCAGAGATCCTCGAACACCAGCACATTCCTTCTACATTCCAGCTATCCATAATCGCTGGTGAGTATGACTTCAGATAGTCTTCGACTTCTCTGACGTTGTCTTTGACTTGAATGTTCCTGGTGTGCCAGCTGAGGCTTTGCCTTCGGCTGGTCTGGTCTCTGTCGCTGGTCCTCTCAGCGACCAGTAACACTTAGTCTAATTTAAACAAATCTAGACTGGGCCATAGTTAAAACTTTTGTTGGCCCAACAATCTCCCCCTATTTGTTTATAAATTATACTAAGTCTAGAATTATTATAAGTGAGTACACAGCTTCTTCTTACACATAACTTTAACAAACATACCTTAGAGTTTTATTAAACATAAGATCCTAACCTATTACAAGTACACTCAGTGGTGTAAAAAATTAAAACAAAAAGGTTCTTCAGCGGTCGAGGCCTTGGTCACAGATTCTCTAAGCTTCAACTTTGTCACTCCTGGAGTTGATGACCAACTCAATTTCAAACTCAAAATCTTCAGCTATTTTGTAGTTCCTTAGGATGCCCTGTCTAAGTCTGATGAGTTGGATAATTGAAGCCAGATGAAGTTCACTCATTCTCTGAAAGCCATACTCACAGTTTCCATTCATGAAAACTATTCCCATCTCTGGTTCGGAGTAGACTTGACCACCCACTGGCTTAGTGATCTCTTTTGGAAGTACAAGGTTTCTGTACATTCCATCCACCAAAACATTCTCAGTGACCAACGTTTCAACTAGAGGTCCCATTAGGGTTTTCCTTTTCATTGGTCCTTGAGATTGTTGTTGTTGTGATAGCTGAGGAGGTAGAGGTAGCTTGAGTTTCTTTGTAGTGTCTCTTACCCAATTCAGTTTAGCTTGTATGTTTTTCATCATTTGGGCAGCACCAGACCCAGTCTTCTTTTGGGCAAGAGACAATACTTCTAACCACTCAAAGAGTCCCAAATCTCTGAGCCTGAAGTTACTAAAGACTTTGTAGTTTGTTATTTGGTGTTCTCTGTAAATAGTCATTACTACCTTCTTGTCTTTGTCAGTGTACCATGTGTACTTAGTGATTTGTCCAGGCTCAGCTCTCTGGTTTACTAATCTCTCATATTCTTTTTGAAGGTTGCTCCTCTTGGCTTCAAGTTCCTTTAACTTGTTTAATTGAGCTTCCTTCACAACAGGAGAGAGCAGTTTGTTTAGAGCCTCTGTACTCTTGAGCTCAGCAGCCCTGATATCAGCTAACCTCTTTTGTTCAAATATTTTAGCCTTTGCCTGTTCAGGGGTTAGAGGTGGTTCACCTGCGCTTTTGAATTTGTTAAGAACAGAGAGCCTGGCAGTGAAAGCACCTTCCTCTTGGAGAGAGTGCAGGGTTGTTTCTGGCACATCATTTGCAATGCCTTTACCCTTATCTTGTGCTGGTTCAGTGATGGGTTTAAAGGATCTTATGGGATTTGGTGTTGGGATCTCTGGTGTGGGTTGTTTTTTATGTTGCCCCCCCCCCTTAGGTGGAGCATCATCCTCTTCTTCAGAGGTGGAGGAAGCAGAATTCTCCCCCTCAGGCATAGCACCAGCAGGGGCTGTGCCTGAACCTACGTTGTTGAACTTGAGGAATTCGTCATGGACAAAGATACAAATTTCCTTAATTTCTCCTTGTAAAAGCACTTGAAGAAGACGCTTGGAAGGTTCAGCAGCCTGGGAAATGGCGGCTACATTAGCCTTAACCGCTATGGTGAGGACGGAAGGCATGTACTGCTGGAGACTCTGGTTCAGAATCACTGGGAGTTGAGCTTTCAAAGCGTTACCCAGTAGTTGCGGAAGCAAGGCAGTCATAGAGGATTCCATAGATGAAGTTAGTGAAGTCTCTAGGTTGGTAGTGAGTTCTTTAGCAGCATGAGTAAGTGTTTGTAGTTCAGATAGGAGATTATCATTGGTGACTTTTGGCTTTGTGATGCTGATATCTCCTCTATGTACCCATAAGTCCTCAGCAGCCAATTCCTAGACATCTTTCATTCTTGGTACATGAATTGGCTTGAGGGTTTTTAGGTACTCCAAGTGTTGTTTTGCCCCCAGTTCCAAGACACTTGGTAAAGTATGGAAGGGAACTGGGGTTGGAGAACAAGGTCGCTGCTCCCACAGCTGCTTGGCAGCCAGTTCCTGAACATTTGAGAGTGATGGGAAAGGGATTGGCTTCAGTTCAATGGAGGACATGTGGTAGTTATCAGTGCTCATTTCTTCAAAGTCAGAGACAAAGACTCCATCGTCCACAAGAAAGACTTCATCTTCAAGTAGTGATTTAATGTCTGAAAGGGCATCGAGATCCATGGTGGAAGCTTCAGCATTTTCATCACCAGCAATGGAGTAAGCATCATGGTTTTGTTGTTCTTGATGAATATTATGAGCCTGTTATAAGAGTTGTTAGTAACCAGTTGTGAAATAATAATGCAGTTATAGATCGCCATTCGCTGCCCCTAGGAAAGCTGGGTGTGATTATCCAGCCCCCCTAAGGATTTCTCCTTGGGACTCTTTTATTGTGAAACAAATATGTTGAAGGGTCGCCATTCTCTACCCCTAGGATAGTTGGGTGTGATTATCCAACTCCCCCTTAAGGATTACTCCTTGGGACTCTTTTGATATGTGAATATTATGAGGTGAATGGTAGCCGTTCGCTGCCCCTAGGATAGCTGGGTGTGATTATCCAGCTCCCCCTGAAGGATTTCTCCTTTGGACTCTTTTAGTTGTGAAACATGATATGGAAATGGTCGCCTTTCTCTGCCCCTGGGATAGCTGGGTGTGATTATCCAGCTCCCCATGAAGGATTACTCTTTGGGACTCTTTTAGTTGTGAAACATTTGAGGGTAAAGGTCGCCTTTTAACGCTGCCCCTGGGAAGACTGAGGGTGATGATTCAGTCCCCCCAAAAGAATAAATTCTTTGGGACTCTTTTTAATATGAGGGGACCCAGATTCTATGAGAAGTGCAGAGACTCTGGGTCAGGACCTATAATGTGCTCATGTTTTTATAGGCAAGAGCACAGTCCAGAGGGTGAAGGATCATTGGGGTGCGTTATGAGCACAAATGAACCATTTCCTAGTGCCAAGACAGAGTGTACAGAAAATCCTAAGAGATCTAGGTGTTGACACAGACACTCTATGAGTTGAGGCAAACCCTAAACTTCATCACTCTCTCCTACAGACTTTGAGAGTGATTGTATGTGAACCTCTGAAAGAAAAAAAGACAGACTAATACCTGAGAGATATCAGCGTGGAGAAGGTTCTTAGTCGTCTCTGCTGACTTGGAGACACTAGACTCTGGTTGTTTGTTAGCTGAAGGCTCTTTGACCACATCCACCAGAGAAGGGGATGGGTTCTGCTTTGTCTTTTTCTTCTTAGTTGGATTAACAGAAGGGGTTTCAGAGGAAAGGGGGATGTCTTTCCTCTTCTTCTTCTTTTCCTTCAGCGCCTTGGGCTGAGAAGTAGATTGCACAAAGGTCTTGGACAGAGACTTGTCAACCAGACTTTCAGCATTCACCTCATTTTGAGGGATCAAGGGCTCGTCATCATCAGCAAGTAACCCAACAACTTTCATCATGTGCCTAGTCAGAGGCACTTCGTCGTCCAAGGGAGTCTTCAGTGATGTTGCGGTGATGTGATAAGGGGGGAAGGAATGAAGTGCATCATTGGTGTACGATTCACCAAGGATATCCTCTATGATGAGAGAGAGATATCTTGTGTAACAGATGGTGGCCAGTCGGTTCTTCTTGCCTTTATTCTCAAGCTTGGCAATGAGGTCAGTGTAAAGTATGTGAGCGATCCCTATATCAAAACCCTAAATTAAGTGTATGCTATGGCCAGCTGTGAACCATTGAGCTGGTCGTGTGATCCCTGGTTTCCTCCCAGACACTTTACTATGTAAAGCATCAGCGTCCTCCATGTGGGTGAGAAGTAATTCACCTTAATTAGGGATTTGCATTGGAAGCCAGTGGAGGTGAAAGGTTTGTCGTCATCATCATGAGGATGAAGGGTGGTCAAATCCTTTTTAACCATGGCGATGGCAGGCACTGGGTTTATTTGTTCATTCACAGGGAGTCCAATGACTTTGGCAAAGGTTGAGAAATCAAAGGTGAGAGGTTGAGGATGGGTGGATAGATTGAAGGTGATGTGTGAGGATGTGGGATCGACTTCAGCACTGAACCAGAACTCTCGTAAGTATTGATAGTAACATGTAGAGGGTTCTCTGGTGATGGATTCGTTAACGGAGGAGTTCTTGAGGAAGTTTAATAAGGGATGGTAAAGGGGATTGTTGTGTTCAAGGAGGGCAACATAGTTGTTGAGTGCTATCCTTCCATCGTTAATGCCAAAATCTACGTTTGAGGCGGCCAAGACGGTGAACGTTTGGTTCGTTGTAGAGGAAGCCATTGTTGAAGGAGAGAAGGTTTGAGAGGATTCGAAAAAGATGAACAGTAAGTGTGTGTGATAAAAGATGGTAAAATGACAAAGTAAATCTGGGTCAAGGGTTTTGAAAGGGTTAAGCCGTTTATCAATCAAAGCATTAAATGCACAAATTTACCTTTTAAGAAAAACGTGGGTCCCCTTGACCTTTCATGAGATTTTTGTCCCTTTGGAAAGCGGGAAAGTTATTGACATTTAAGGACAATCATTTGAATTAAATACAAGAATATATTAATTCTCATTAAGATGTAACTACCTCGATACATTCAGTACCCTTTAATGCCCAGAGACAGAGATCACTTATCAGATTTATTTACCAATATTAAGCATTCCCAGCTTAGCAACCAGCCTGGTAAAACTTGGCTCAGCCAGAGGCTTGTTCACTAGTAATTATTTTTCTTAATCTAATATTCACCTAGTTTCTCTACCTTCTCTCTACTTTCTCTCACTACTTTCTCTCTCTAGAATCCATCTATTTTCTTCTTTATTTCTATAGTTAATCATCTTATTTTAAGGGACCACAATTTGTATCAATCGCCATGGGGTAGATTTTTGTTTAGTTTGTGGTTAAGTTTTTGATTCGTGTGATTTTGATCTACAAATCATCTCGTCTAAAAAATCTTTTTGTGTTTTTTCACCAAAAATCTCTTACAAATTGCCTACATAGTTGTGGTAGGGATTTGTGATATTCTTGTTGGTGATTTTCATGAAAAAGGTAGTTGTTTTGGTTTGATTCTTGGGTAAAAAGTTTGAAAAAATCAAGGTTTTTCGGAATATAGAATTTCTTATCCGGAATAAGAGGGTTTTACATTATTCCGGATAGTAGTGCATTGTTGAATTCCGGATAACAAGCAGAAAAACAACATTCCGGATAAGCAAAAGAAAGTTTATTCCGGATAAGAGAAACACGTATTCCGGATAAGAGAATTACTTATTCTGGATAAGAGGTATAAGACGGATTCCGGATAAGAAGTTTGAAATATTCCGGATAAGCTCAAGAACACGGATTCCGGATAAGCTCAAGAACACGGATTCCGGATACACTCAAGAATACGGATTCAGGATAAGCTCAAGAACACGGATTCCGGATAAGCTCAAGAACACAGATTCCGGATAAGCTCTAGAACACGGATTCCGGATAAGCTCTAGAACACGGATTCCGGATAAGCTCGAGATCACATATTCCGGATAAGCTCGAGATCACATATTCCGGATAAGCTCAAGATCATAGATTCCGGATAAGCTCTAGAACACGGATTCCGGATAAGCTCGAGATCACATATTCCAGATAATCTGGAGATCGTATATTCCGGATAAGGGCAAAAAGACACATTCCGGATAAGGCAAAGATGAAGCATTCCGGATAAGGTTAGTAAAACGGATTCCGGATAAGCCAAGTTTTGTTTGAAGTGTTTTTAGACTTATTCACCCTCTAGACTAGTCTCGAATCATAGTTTCCAAAAAAAAATCTATTTTTTTTGGTGGGAAAACCCAAGTAAAATTTATTTTATTTTATTTTTGGCGGGAAAACCCAAGTAAAATTTATTTTTTCCTAGACCATTTTTAGGCCATTTAAGCTTCGATTTCAAATTTTGGCGATGCAAAAAAAATTTCGACCAAAAATTCAAATTTTCGGACCAAGGTTTTATTGTTAGTTAAAATTTTAACTTTTCAAAAATTTTCCATACTAGTTTTAGGCTATTTATAGCTCGAATTCAAAATTTGGTAATTCAAAATTTTTTGGTTTACCATTTTGTCGGACTGAGGAATTTACTGTCGGACTGAGAAAAAAATATCGGAATTTTCGGAATTGCAACCACACACCAATCACACCATATCTACTTAAGATCCAAAGTCAGTTCATCAACAGAGAGAGACGATCATCATGACAATGAGTAATGCGGTTACTGAAAGTTCAGACGTAAAAGACCTCGAAAAGGAACGACTACAACAACATATATGTTTCTTGAGGAAAAACGCCATGGACGGTTTTAGAGTACTTCAAGATTCTTTTCAGCACCTTTCAAAAGTCTTGTTCGACTTACGTGAATCCACTAGCACATTCAGCAAAACATTCACTCATGCCATGGATAAACTTCAAACACAACTTGTCAACAAAAGAATCATTGCTAGTGAATGCAAGACCACTTTCACTGATCTCAAGACATCACTTGAAACGATGTTTACTTCTGAATTCATCAAGTCTTCGCTTACCAACGAGTGCTTCAAGAGATATCATGGAATGGATGCTTTATCATACAAAGATCGGATAACCCGCAACATCGACTTCATTGTAACCTATGTGAACCACACAATACAGACGCAACAAACGATTGATGAAAGACTCCATGCCAATTGTGGTATCGCATCGGATATTAAGAATACAAGCTGCAGATATGAGACTCCCACGCATAGTTGAGGGAACGATGACAACAAATCTGGGAAAGACAGCAGCACCTCTGGCAACCAATACATCCATTCTGAAATAGTCATCGGCAATACACCTTCCTATGATAATGGCCCTGTCTTCGATTCTGATCCACTGGAAGAGGTACACTATGATGAATAATATGTGTTTGGCAATGCTAATACGTATGAGCAGTGTGATCAAACTCAAACGATTATTCACACATGTATGACGGAAAAGGTTGATACCAATACCATACCTAATCCATTAGACACGTGCAATAATACATCTGACAATGATCAACATGCAAATGAGTATGATGAGGAGGAGCGTGTTGCGCTAGCCAATTTAATTGCTACTTTACAAAAAGATGTCAGTGAAAATAAAAAGAGTCAAAAGCAATTAAAGAAGGCAAACGCAACACTCACTCAAAATTTTGAAGAATGCAAAGCTACTCTCTTTAAGTCTAGTGAAACCATAGATAGCTATAGAGCGGAGCTTCTTCAAAAGACCAAAGAGCTTAAGGGGTACAAGGGTAGTGTGTTAAGAAGTCAAAAGGACGATTTTGAAATTAAATACAAAGAAACTCTTGCGTTATTAACCAAACATAAGTGTCAATTTAATGTGTTATTAATGGATGAGCGTCAAAAAACGTACCTTGCCACTACCAAAGTTAATGAACTTAAACAAAAGCTATCTATGACCACTACCAATTCTGCTAAAATTATAGAGGTTAAGAAACAAGAGGTCGAAGCGTTAAGACAAGACTTCAAAAGTAGACATGAAAAAGATACTGAAAAAGTAACGAAACTAGAAGAACAAGTCGATTTTTTGAAGAAAATTGTTTATAAAACGCATGATTCTATTCAAACCGTTAGAATGATAGCACCTCCGTCGATGTTTAAGGGTCAAGCTAGATTTTCAAGTCCTGATTACCTTGCCCAAGGTCAAGCTGCGAACCCGCGCCTTTATCTGGATGAGTCCGAATGGACCGATCCTGATTGTCCCCTTGTTAGGCTTGATAGTGACGAGACATCCCTTTGGGACGAGGATAGTAGATCACCGTTCAACAAAGAGTTTGTGAAACCATATAATTATGCTTTTGAGAATAGTCTTTATGGTCTTTTCACTACTCAATAACAAAAGTCTCGTGAGGAACTGTTTTTAGAAAGCCAACAAAGAAGAATTCAATGGAAGAAAACCTTTGCCAATAAGAAAACTAACGTGTCTAAATTTATCAACTATTTGCCTCTAGATGCTTCAAAAAGCCAAAGTAGGAAGACACTAGGTATTCTTAAACACCACATAGATAATGTTAAATCTATTGTTGAAAGAGACTGGGCAAAATGTGAAAACAATGAGTGGAAAAGACCGATTCCTCAAGACATAACCATGCTTGTGAAAGAACTCTTGATAGCGAATACGAAGCTAATAAAAGAAACTGTTCTTGAATTTGAAAGGTTCATTCGGTCAGAGATGTTTGATGATTTGAAGTACGTCGAGTATCTTGAAAAAGAAATTGATGAACTTCAGACGGAAAAATCAGAGTTCTCGAACGTATATGATCTCCTCTATGAATAATGTCTCTCCAAAGATATTTTATGTGTTACTCTTCAATCCTGTGCTGATATCGATGAATATTCTGACGTCGCATGCAAATATCTTGATCAAGTCAAAGAGTGTGAACGACTTGAAACTGAGCTTTCGAAACACAAAGATAATGTTGATCAAAAGGCTTTTACGTTAATTCCAAACCGATGTGATTTGTTTCAAAAACATTGTCATTCTCTTGAACTTGCTTTGCAAGCCAAAGTCGGAAAAGGTCCAAATGATAATAACTTGCAAGTAAAACTCTCCGCATCGTGTCGAGCAATGAACGAAAAGAGTATGGAAATTACAGACTTGAAGGATCAGTTGCAAGAAAAGGACATATCGATAGACGAGTTGAAGAAACTCGTTGCCAAAATGGGTGGGAAAACTGTGGAACCTAAAGTTGTGAAACCTGTTGTTCGACAACCCAATGCGTACATGGATCCCAAGCCATCTATCTTAGGAAAACCGACTCCCTTCTCCAATTCTTCTCATGTAAAATCTAGGTTACCTCCTAAGACCGATGTGCAACAAAGTGTTCCAAAACCATCCATAGCACCCTATGTTCCTCCATTTAGAAAGCACATTGTTGCTAAACCGAACCATGTAAATGAACCTAGCACTTCTATGACTCCTCCAAAACGTGTGACATTCGCGTCCATAAAGGAATCTGTAGGTTCGAATGACTTAGCTCATACCAACAACCTAGAGGCTGCTAAGCAAAAAGGGAAGATTCAGAAAGAGAAACCCGTTTATTCAAACCTAGTTCACCAAATCCCACCAGAGTTCAACACACTCCTAATGGTAGTCAACCAAAACTTAGGATCTATTACCAGCAATCTAGGAATTGGAAACCATCCATGAATAGTCGTGTTCCGAACACTACGCCTGAACGATTTGGAAAATCTAGGAATACAAGTACTTTCGTGAATCCCATATTCCCTACTTGCCCCACGTGCAAAAAGGGCATTCACAATGGAAATCATGATCATTGCATTCTACAATACCTTTATGAGGTCAAATCTCGTGCCTTTGCACAAAGAAAGAATGCAGAATCCCATAAGACTACAAGGAGATACAAACCTGTCGTAAAGAAAAGCAATCACACCAAATCTGAAACGTGGATTCCAAAAGGACATAGTTTCTCTCCAAAGAAGTCTTCTGCTGTGCAAGAGAAACCTACTCCTTGATCTAGTCTTCAATGGAAACCAACGGGTAGGATCTTCAAGTAAGTTGGTCTTAAGTGGATTCCAATAGAGAAGAGTAATGAAACCTGCGCAAGCACGAATGCGAATGTTATGAATGTCGAAAAGGAATTTGTTACTCCTAACTCTAGTATTTGTGCAAGTTCTCCTAACTCTAGTAATTCATGCATGTACAACAGCGGATTCTGAACCAACTTCTTCCTCTTCAAAGGGTTCCAAATCTTTACATTCGATATTACCTTCTTCTGCTGTACAAAAGTCTATTTTTGATTATTTTTGAAAAATTTGAGAAAACATAAAAATATAATAAAAACCTATATATCATTAGAAAAACAAAATAAAAAATGGAAAAACTTTCAAAAATACAAAAATATTCTTCTCGACATGTATTTCAGTATCGATAATATGGACGTGCCTAGAAATGTCGCTCAATAACGACACGGGTGAGTACATAAAGCTCGAATGAAAGTTGTAAATATCTTTCAAAACATGTCATTTTCCTCTTTTAATAAAGAAAGTCTATTTTGGACAAATTTTTCTAACAACGGGTAGAGCAATCTATCTTGGGTTGAGCTTGTCACAAAACATTCAATGTTTTGAGCTCAACACTATGGCTTGTAATCACTTTCAGATTTCAACCCGGATATATATTCACGGGGGAGTGTACGATTTAGTACGCTTACCCTCAGCAAAAGAAGAGAATTCTTCTTACACCTGAGTGGATTCTTCAAGACATTCAACGTCTATGAACTCAAGTTTATGCTTTAGAAATACCATGTCGCCAAAAAGAATGGTTTTCAAAAAGCGTTGAACACAATTTTTTCAAGAATTTCTCAATGCTATTCAAAATCTTTCAAAAATTGTGTGTTCAACAACTCCTATCCTCAAAAAGCGAAATGTGGATCACATCTTCACAATGACAATTCAATTGGATCAATTTTTGAGGGGTGGATTTCCAAAATCAAAGTTTTAATGTTGTTGGATATATTATGTCAAAACAATTTTATGTATTCAACACATTGTGTGCACGTATCATTTAGTATCATTCACATAAAAAGCTTTGATGTTCGTGAGCACATTCTTCAACAACAATCTTTTATGTGTTCATGAACATGTAGTGTGCGAGTAAAAAAATTTCAAGAGTTTTTCAATGATTATTCCAAATCTTTCAAAAATTGTGTGCTCGACACTACATAAAATGTTCCAATAATTCATGCTAAGTTTGACACATTTTTCTCCCGAAAGTTTTCAAGACTATTTTTCAAAATATATTTTAATCAAATTTGGTATCTCTAATATCAAACGATTTTATATATTATAGATAGGGGAGAAAATGTGATTAAAATGTGATCTAAAGACTCAAGCACTCATGGTTACGATCAGATACCCGCAACATCTTTAATTCACGACGTTATTGGTGTCAAAAGGGTGGTTAGATTTAAGTCCTATGATTCAACCAGAACCGGAGGGATCTTCCCAGGGACAATCCAATATATTATTATAAGTCCTTAGGAAAGATGAAGTAGAATGTGAACGTAGCTGAATGTCGACTAAGTACTGAAGCTAGCACTAGAACAATCACAACAAGGTGCAAGTAAATGATGTCTTGGTAAGCATTGAAGGGGTTGAAGAATGAAAAAGAAATATAAGGATAAAGGGTGTAAAGAAAGAAGCCCTCCATACAACTTAGGCAGAAACCGGGTCAACACATCATGAAGACAACGCATCATGGACCCAGTGATGTAATGCACAACCCTTACCTAGCTACTCTGGCTTCTCTCAAAAGAAGTTTTTTTTTTTGTCACGGAGAACAACATGACTTCTATTGACTTTCTCACTCCGAGATTCTTGATATTGAATAGGTGGCATCTGCTCCAGCCTTCGACTACTAAAAGTGCACAAATCGAGTCTAGAGCCAAGAGATCAATCAAATCTCGTTAGGACACACGGATGACGATCAAGAGAGTCCTACCTTATATCCTTGCGATATTTCTAGAACACTCAGAGTGATACTACTTAGTATTCACAATGATGAGTGGAAATCCTTCCAGTGTTAACATCAAACGGCGTTGCGGTAGGTCATGTGTAAGATTCTTTATGAATTGAACATATGTAAAACTGAAAAGAAACGGTGGTTTGTATCTTTATCGATTCAAACTCGTTTCAGGTTTCTACGCAATATCTTTATGGTCTTGCCAGAACATTCAGAGTAATATTCATTAATATTCACAGTGACGAATGGAAATCCTTCTAGCGTCAACATCAAACAGCGCTATGGTAGGTGACTTGCGAGATTCTTTATGGATCAAGCTTGTGTCAACTGGAAAGCAACAATGGTAAGATTCTTTATGAATCAAACTTGTTCCAGGAATTTGAATTGACGACTTTAATCAAGTGGATATCTATCCAATTGATTCACTCTTTATGTTCGCATTCTTGCTTTGAGACGGTCGAGTAAAGAGAACGGCTAGTATAGCCGCGAAACCTGTCAAGGAGGTTTTTAATTGAATCTACCTAGTCACATGTACGATATTTAATATCGTGTAACGGTCTTCACTGACCGGAGGTAAAACGCTACCGATTTAGGACGAATGTCAAAGCCCTTCAGTCCGTGTCTATGTTTTGTCTCAAGAAGGTGACGCTACGATGTACTCAGCAAAGTCAAAGATTCAAACCCACATACTCATGCCCAAATACATATTCCACAATCAAGAAAGCAAAAGACTTCCGCAAACTCTGATGATCAAAGCAAGCTTTCAAGATGATGCAAAGTATGAGCGTGTGGATAAAGACACAAGATAGCAAGATGGCAAAGACAAGTCAAGAATGATTTGTACATCTCAAGTTTAAAAGACAAAGTCGAAAGACAACGACAAAGGCTCAAAGATCACAGCATGAAGGAACAAGACTACTGTTACACGTTCAAGACTCATTTATGACGAGATTCGGAATCTCCATTGATCTCCAAATATCAAAGAGGAATGACCTCACATTGGGGGAGATTGTTAGCCTCAAAATATTGAGTCAAACAAGAATGCTCGGTCATAGTTTATTACTATAACATTAATTAGAACGTTTTAATAGTTAGTTAGTTAGTCGTTGTTTACGGGCTTGGATTTAAACTACTTAAAGTCCAAAAGACAAGACCGGCCCAATATGTAAAACCCGCATGCTTTTACCATGAATAGTACCCTTAAGATCGTACGTACTAGATTAAAACTTCCCTTTTATAGTATGATTACATTTACGTGTTAGGATTTTACGTATTACGTACGTGTTAGAACACGATAAGTATTTACTACGCACGAGCACGCAATAATTATTTGACAATAATTAATCACGAACATGCGATCATGAAATCATGAACGTAATTAAATCACGAACTATTATTAATTACATATATATATTTATTACGAGCATAAATAAATATATTAGGTCACGGTAATTATTCAACGAGGACACACAACACGCGAACGCAAATAAACACGAACGAATAATTAAACAACGAGACACGGACAACGGTAGGGGTACCCCGTGTGGGGCCCCTACCCGCGGCAACCATAAGGAGATGGGCCAAGCCCATCTCAAAATTCACTAAAGAGGGGTTATGGTAAAATTAGCTAGTCATTTTTCACTTTACAGAAGATTAAAACAAAAACCTAAAAAGTTTCATCTCCTCCTCTTTTCTTTTTTTGGCCGCCGAATACAAACACACCAAGGATGGTGTTTGTTTGATTTTGATCTTGGTTTTTGGTGCAAGTGTTCGTGTTTGTTCATCCTCGTTTAGATCCACGCGTTCGGTAAATTCTTTTAATCCTTTTCTTTTTTATTTGATCTAATAAATAATTAAGAACATCATGTGTTTTTAAAAACCTAATTAAAAACATAGATCAAACATGAAAATGGTTTTTGAATAAATCAAAAAGGGTTGTTTTATGGGTGTTTGTTTGGCCGGCGCCTAAACCGAACCCCAAGGGGGTCTCGGTTTGGCTACTAAACCACCACCGAGACCATATGGTCCCGGTTGGTTGGTGTGGGTCCCACCGAAGCAGCAAAACAAGGGGAAACCCGAAGTGGTTCGGGGTATGGTGTCGATTTCATGTCCGGTTCATGGTTTCTAGCAAGATCCGGTTCACGGTTTATGTTAAGATTATTTTTTTATAATCATATGTTAAAAAATAAATTAATAAATATGACATGATTAATTTAATAAACATGACTTAGGTTATATTTAATTATTAGATCATGAAATTATTAACCTAAGTATTTTATATTTTCTAGACTTATAATTAATTAATTATTTAAAACCCATGGTTATAATTAATTAATTAACATGACTTAGGTTATATTATTAATAAATAATAATACATGTTTTAACCTAAGTATTTAGCTTTATTTAATTAAAAACATGATATATTTTAATTAAATACTTTTAACCTATAGTTTATTTAAATTACATGAAATAATTAATAAACTATACATTATATCTTTATGACTTAGGAAATAATCAGAAAAACACTTAGGCTTGTATACTTAGCTTATTTAATCAGCTTATATCTAATTATAGAAACTTTCTATTTTTAGAAACTTAATTTAATTAAAGCAGCTAATCTATTTATGGAAACTTAATTAATTAAGGCAGCTAATCTATTTATAGAAACTTATTTAATTAAGGCAGCTAATCTATTTATGGAAACTTATTTAATTAAGGCAGCTGATCTATTTATGGAAACTTTCTATTTTTAGAAACTTATCTATTTTAAGTAGTAATTCTATTTTTGGAAACTTTCTATTTTTGGTAACTTTCTATTTTTGGAAACTTTCTATTTTTGGAAACTTTCTATTATGGAAACTTTCTATTTTAGGAAACGTGCTATTTTTGGAAAGTTACTTATTATTACACAGTAAGTATAATAATACATGAAATACCAGAAATACTTAATCAAAACAGACATAATATGAGATAAAACACAGTTTAAGGCTTTAATCAGTAAAACATGATATGAACATATAGAATAAGCTAAGACATGACATAAAACCAGTTACGTATTTAGTAAGCAGATACTTATTCATGTATGTATTTATGTAGCATTAGTGATACCGAAGTAGGATTCTCCTCAGTTCATCTTCTTCGTTCACTGGACATAAGGTACGGGTTCCCGTCCTTTCAGTATGGACATTCTTTCCTTATTAGGATTCCCCGTATGCAGCCAAAGGTTTTCCCGTAGTATAAGTTTATATGTTTGATTTGCTTATGTTTAATTTAGAATACCTATAGCCATATTCATGCATGACCAGTTTCACCTAGTTATGGAGGTACCATAACCATAACATTAGAGGCACTGATGTTATGACTTCACCACGGTGGAGTGATTGCTCGTGGCGTCCCTTCAGCTTTTGTCCATTTATTATATTTATCATGTGGGGCGTATGGGTGCATCCTAGTTACATGTTTTCAACAGATTACTCAGTGTGAATGTGGTATGTGCCTTGCATCCTTCACAAGGAGCTGATCCCTCCTACCCAAACCAGTATATATTAAATTAGAGGCAGCCCCTCTAATTTACATGATGAGGTCACCCCTCCAAGTATTCATGCACGGTGGATTTTCATGACCTATATTGGCTAATGGTAGAACATGTTAAACAGTTTTTATAAGATAAACATAAGGCTTTTCAAACTATAAAACCAGTTTTACCAAGACTTAACCAGGTTACTCAGGACTTAGTTTCTTCCGTTGTTATATGTTATATGCTTATCCTATTCATACTTTATTGTACATCCGTGCACTGAGCGTATTGCTCAGCCGTTTTCCTTTTCTATGTTCCCAAAACAGCAGGTACTCAGGGACGCTCGTAGACATTAAGCGTATGTGCATATGGATTGGAAGCTTTCTAGCCTTTCTTTACTTTATGCATTATCTTTCCTTTGATACATTTGCTATGGACATTGTTTAGTCCTTTCCTTTATATTACTTATGTTTGTGTGTGATGAGCTTTACTTTTGGACTACCGATGTTTGATTCCGGTATTTCCCTTTTATGGTCATGTAATGTTTAGACATTTTTCCTTGTATGTTTTGATGACACGCCAAAATTACGCGTGACATTCCATTATCAAAATGGGGTGTTACAATTATGGTATCAGAGCCAAGGCTTCGACCTGTAGGCTCTCAAAATATGACCTGTGATTAGTGGGTAGTCACTACGGTCTTCCTAGAACTGACAGTCGTTTTCATGTATTCATCATTTTTATGCATACATATACATGTTAATGTCGCAGGTTTATGACTAAGTAATGCTTGGTACAGGACTGGCCCTATTTAGTCGGATGTGTTTTATCGAAACTTTTAAATTTGGGACCGACCCATAGGCGTCCCCTCGCCATGTCTTCTATTTTGGGTGAACTGACCATAGGCGTTCACTCTCGAGCATACAAAAGTTTTCATAAAACTGCATCATGCATTCATACACAAAATTTTTCTTGCATAAAATTTTTCTCTTGAAATTTTGGTATAAATTTTTTTTTTTCATGAATATATATATTTTATGTTTTGATCTATTTAATCATATGTTTTATGTTATACTGTCAGATGGTTCTCACACGCGAACAGGAACAGCTCAATCCTGCAATCCAAGCTGCAATGCAGGCTTTGCTTCCTCAACTGAGGAACGACATCAGGGCTGAAGTTCAAGCTGCCAACAATCAGCAGCATAATCAGGAACCTCCTCCTCCTCCTCCAGTGACATTAGCAGTATGGTTGGAGAGATTCAACAAGCTCCGTCCTCGAGCTTTTGAGAAAACAGATAGCCCCAGTGATGCTGAAAGCTGGTTGGCTCACATCGAGAAGATTTTCAATGCTATGGGTTGTGACCCCGCATACAAGGCGAGGTTGGCATGCTACCGATTCGAAGGCGATGTGCTAAATTGGTGGTTAGCATTGATGCAGTCTGAGGGTAGTGACGAGTGGGTTGCTGGTTTGACTTGGGCTCAGTTCAAGGACAGGGTGATGGAGCAGTTCTTTCCCAAGGCTGAGCAAGACAAGCTCAAGAGGGAGTACCATGGGATCCGACAGAGAGCTGGGGAGAATAGCAACGAGTTTATGCAGTGCTTTCTTCGCTTAGCTGGTTTCCTTGTTGCAGCAGCAGGTACTCCTGAGGAGCAGGCACACCACTTTAGGTGGGCTCTTCGCACGTCAGTCGCAAACAATCTGGTGTGTGCTACGTTCACTACTGTAGCACAAGTGGCCGATGCGGCACGAAAGCTAGAGATGTTACAGGAGAGAGATGAGTTCGGGGAAGCTGAGAGACCCGACAAGAGGTAAACATTCGTATTCAAGCGGTGATCTATCCGTATTCTTTCCATATATGTCAATTATTCATCTCTTTAAACTGTATCTTCCAGGCAGAAAACTGGGGACCGGTCTTAGCCGGCTACTCAGCAGCAACCTCATCAGCCCAAGTGAAACGGTCAGACTAACGACCGTTCTGCTACGGACAGGCGTGGCAGTGATGATAATCACCGTCACAATTCTGGACACTCCAATGGCAGCAGGTCCTAATACTTACGCATTTTCATATGATTTCATGTTATAACTCATATTCTGACACTCTAGCAAACTTCTACCAGGAACCATGGAAACGGTAGGGACCAGAACCAGAGAGGTTCACAGCATAGCCGTCCAGCTATCACTGGTATTCAATCTTACGATTATCCGCATTGTCCTTTGTACCCTATTATCATGTCTTATGTAAAATGTTTTATCAGGTTCCCAGCCAGCCAGAGCACCTGCTGGAGGATTTACTCATCCTCTTTGCTCTACTTGCCACCGTAGGAACCTAGGGCCATGTCGCCGTAACATTGACGCATGCTTCAAGTGTGGTCTTCCTGGACATATCATGAAGGATTGCCGTAAGGGCGAGATGGAGGGTACATCAGGACATGCTGATTCCAAGCCTCCTCCTACCACCGGCCGTGTCTACACGACATCTCGAGACCAGGCCAACAAGTCTACAGGTACCATCACTGGAATCTTGTATATGTATGGTCAAGATGCATGTGTTCTTTTCGATACGGGTGTTACTCACTCGGTTATTTCTACTGCTTATGCTAAGAACATTAGGATGCTCCCCATGCCACTAGAGAATAGGTTTACTATTTCCACGCCTTTGAGAGACTCTGTATTAATCACCCATGTATACAAGAGTCTTCCCCTAGAATTTGACGATAAGGTTCGACCTGTTGACGCACTTCCGCTGGAAATGAATGACTTCGACATGATTTTCGGCATGGATTGGCTATCCAAGCATCATGCTACCATAGACTGCCATTCATATCGAGTTATCTTCGGTGATGATAATGCACCAGAGTACATTCATAACGGGTTCATACCCGGACGGTCTGTACAAATCATATCTACCCTGCAAGCGCGTGCACTACTGTCACATGGCTGCGAGGTTTTATCTAGCTATGGTTCACGAGATGGATGCTGAATCTCCATCAATTCAGGATCAACCTATAGTGTCGGAATTCCGAGATGTTTTTCCAGCAGAACTTTCGGGCATACCACCTGCACGAGAAGTGGAATTCAGTATCGAGCTAATTCCAGGAGCTGAACCAATCTCCAAAGCTCCATATCGCATGGCTCCCATCGAGCTGAAGGAGCTGAAGGATCAACTGCAAGAACTTCTTGAACGAGGTTTCATTCGACCAAGCGCATCCCCATGGGGCGCACCGGTCTTGTTTGTTAAGAAGAAGGACGGTAGTATGCGTCTTTGCATAGACTATCGCGAGCTCAACAAGATTACTATCTGGAATAGGTATCCACTGCCACGTATAGACGATCTGTTTGACCAACTCCAAGGGGCCAAACACTTCTCCAAGATTGATCTTAGGCCAGGCTACCATCAGCTACGGGTTAAGGAGCAGGATATCGCTAAGACTGCTTTTCGTACTCGCTATGGCCACTACGAGTTCGTAGTTATGCCATTTGGCCTGACTAATGCTCCAGCAGTGTTCATGGATTTGATGAACAGAATCTTCCATGAATTTCTGGACAAGTTCGTCATTGTCTTCATCGATGACATCCTGATTTTCTCAAAGTCCAAGGAGGAACACGAAGACCATCTTCGTACAGTACTACAGATTCTTCGCCAGAAGCAGCTGTATGTTAAATTCTCCGAGTGTGAGTTCTGGTTTGACGAGGTGGCATTCTTAGGTCACATTGTATCAGCAGAAGTAATCACTATGGATCCAGCGAAGGTTGAGGCCATTACTAAGTGGCCAAAGCCGACATCAGCGACGGAAGTCCGCAGTTTCTTAGGCTTAGCTGGCTATTACCATAGGTTCGTGGAGAACTTTTCCCGCTTAGCACTACCATTGACCAAACTGATGCGGAAAGGGGAGAAATTCGTCTGGACTGAAGAACGAGAGACGAGCTTTGAAGACCTGAAGCAGAAGCTAGTATCTGCACCTATTCTTACTCTCCCATCTGGTACGGGTGGATTTCAAATCTACAGTGATGCATCGGGGAAAGGACTTGGTTGTTTTCTCATGTAACATGGGAAAGTGATCGCGTACGCTTCACGACAGCTTAAGCCTTATGAATAAAATTACCCCACGCATGACTTGGAACTTGCTGCAGTCGTGTTTGCATTGAAGATATGGAGGCACTACTTATATGGAGAATCATGTGACATTTTCACGGACCACAAGAGCTTGAAGTATATCTTCACTCAGCGTGAATTGAACATGAGGCAGAGGAGATGGTTAGAACTGTTGAAGGATTATGACATTAATCTATAGTATCATCCTGGAAAAGCTAATGTAGTAGCAGATGCTCTTAGCAGGAAGTCTGGAATGATTAATGGCATTAAAATTGAGGAGGAAATCATAAGAGACTTGGAGTGACTAGACATCGAGATCATGGTACGTGGACAGCACGGTTACTGGGCTAATCTTAGAGTAGAACCCGAGTTACTCTCTAAGATCAAGGAAGCTCAGAAAGATGATGGAGAAATCTGGGCGATAGTACAGAATTTGGAGAAACAGACGGAATTCAGAGTAGATGCAGATGGTATCGTATGGCAGGGCACGAGACTTTGTGTTCCTAATGACCAAGAACTTCGGGAAGCCTTGTTAGCTAAAGCTCATAGCTCCCCATTCTCTATACATCCTGGTTCGACTAAGATGTACCATGACATCAAGCAATACTTTTGGTGGAGTGGTATGAAACAGGATGTGGCTACTTACGTCTCCAAATGTCTTACCTGCCAGCAGGTTAAGATCGAGCATCAGCGATCTGGCGGTCTCCTTCAACCGTTAGATATTCCAGAGTGGAAGTGGGACAAAATCACCATGGATTTTGTTACTGGTCTTTCGCCTCCCAAGAGGAAGCACGATGCAATTTGGGTTATCGTAGATCGACTTACCAAATCATCTCATTTCTTACCGATCCGCAAGGAAGATCCGGTAAGTAAACTCGCCGATACGTATAGAAGAGAGATCATGAGACTCCACGGTGCTCCATCCAGCATCGTCTCAGACAGAGATCCTCGTTTCACTTCGCGATTCTGGAAGAGTCTGTAGAAAGCTTGGGGTACACAACTTAAGCTTAGCACGGCTTTTCATCCTCAAACGGACGAACAGTCAGAACGAACGATTCAGACATTGGAAGACATGTTGAGGTCATGTGCGTTGGAATGGACGGGTGATTGGGACGATTACATCTGTTTGGTGGAGTTTGCATACAACAACAGCTGGCACGCAAGTATCAAGTGTGCTCCTTTTGAGATGTTGTATGGCAGAAAGTGTCGCGCCCCAATCTGCTGGGATCAGGTTGGCGAGCGAACACTTGAAGGACCAGAAATCATAGAGATGACCAATGAAAAGATCACAGTAGCTAAGCAGAAACTTCAGGAAGCACGGTCACGTCAGAAGAGTTACGCCGATAAGCATCGTAGGGACATACATTTTAACGTAGGAGATCATGTCTTCCTTAAGGTTTCGCCGGCACGTGGTGTTAGACGCTTCGGGATTAAAGGGAAGCTCAGTCCTCGTTTCATTGGACCGTTTGATATCATTGAACGAGTCGGTGAAGTATCTTACCGGTTAGCGTTACCTCCGCAGCTTTCACATGTACACAATGTGTTTCATGTGTCCTTACTCAGAGGGTACCAGTATCATCCCTTTCACATGGTTCAGTATCCACTGGAACAGATACGTGAAGATTTCACTTTTATAGAAGAACCCGAACGAGTTCTTGACGGACAAGAACGAGTCATGAGAAGGAAGACGATTCCATTCGTCAAAATCCTATGGAGGGATCATACCGAGCGGGAAGCCACTTGCGAAACAGAGGAGTCTATCCAGGCTTCTTATCCTCATTTCATATTTTGAATTCGGGTATGTTCTTCTTTTTCAGTTTACTTTATCTATAATTCGGGGACGAATTATTCTTTTTAGGGGGAAGAGTTATAAAACCCGCATGCTTTTACCATGAATAGTACCCTTAAGATCGTACGGACTAGATTAAAACTTTCCTTTTATAGTATGATTACGTTTACGTGTTAGGATTTTACGTATTACGTACGTGTTAGAACACGATAAGTATTTACTACGCACGAGCACGCAATAATTATTTGACAATAATTAATCACAAACATGCGATCATGAAATCATGAACGTAATTAAATCACGAACTATTATTAATTACGTATATATATTTATTACGAGCGTAAATAAATATATTAGGTCACGGTAATTATTCAACGAGGACACACAAAACGCGAACACAAATAAACACGAACGAATAATTAAACAACGAGACACGGAAAATGGTACGGGTACCCTATGTGGGGCCCCTACCCGCGGCAACCATAAGGAGATGGGCCAAGCCCATCTCAAAATTCACTAAAGAGGGGTTATGGTAAAATTAGCTAGTCATTTTTCACTTTACAGAAGATTAAAACAAAAACCTAAAAAGTTTCTTCTCCTCCTCTTTTCTTTTTTTGGCCACTGAATACAAACACACCAAGGAGGGTGTTTGTTTGATTTTGATCTTGGTTTTTGGTGCAAGTGTTCGTGTTTGTTCATCCTCGTTTAGATCCACGCGTTCGGTAAATTCTTTTAATTCTTTTCTTTTTGATTTGATCTAATAAATAATTAAGAACATGATGTGTTTTTAAAAACCTAATTAAAAACATAGATCAAACATGAAAATGGTTTTTGAATAAATAAAAAAGGGTTGTTTTATGGGTGTTTGTTTGGCTGGCGCCTAAACCGAACCCCAAGGGGGTCTCGGTTTGGCTACTAAACCACCACCGAGACCATATGGTCCCGGTTGGTTGGTGTGAGTCCCACGGCAGCAGCAAAACAAGGGGAACCCCGAAGTGGTTCGGGGTATGGTGTCGATTTCATGTCCGGTTCATGGTTTCTAGCAAGATCCGGTTCATGGTTTATGTTAAGATTAATTTTTTTATAATCATATGTTAAAAATTAAATTAATAAATATGACATGATTAATTTAATAAACATGACTTAGGTTATATTTAATTATTAGATCATGAAATTATTAACCTAAGTATTTTATATTTTCTAGACTTATAATTAATTAATTATTTAAAAACCATGGTTATAATTAATTAATTAACATGAGTTAGGTTATATTATTAATAAATAATAATACATGTTTTAACCTAAGTATTTAGCTTTATTTAATTAAAAACATGATATATTTTAATTAAATATTTTTAACCTACAGTTTATTTAAATTACATAAAATAATTAATAAACTATATATTATATCTTTATGACTTAGGAAATAATCAGAAAAACACTTAGGTTTATATACTTAGCTTATTTAATCAGCTTATATCTAATTATGGAAACTTTCTATTTTTAGAAACTTAATTTAATTAAAGCAGCTAATCTATTTATGGAAACTTAATTAATTAAGGCAGCTAATCTATTTATGGAAACTTATTTAATTAAGGCAGCTAATCTATTTATAGAAACTTATTTAATTAAGGCAGCTGATCTATTTATGGAAACTTTCTATTTTTAGAAACTTATCTATTTTAAGCAGTAATTCTATTTTTGGAAACTTTCTATTTTTGGCAACTTTCTATTTTTGGAAACTTTCTATTTTTGGAAACTTTCTATTTTGGAAACTTTCTATTTTAGGAAACCTGCTATTTTTGGAAAGTTACTTATTATTACACAGTAAGTATAATAATACATGAAATACCAGAAATACTTAATCAGAACAGACAGAATATGAGATAAAACACAGTTTAAGGCTTTAATCAGTAAAACATGATATGAACATATAGAATAAGCTAAGACATGACATAAAACCAGTTACGTATTTAGTAAGCAGATACTTATTCATGTATGTATTTATGTAGCATTAGTGATACCAAAGTAGGATTCTCCTCAGTTCATCTTCTTCGTTCACTGGACATAAGGTACGGATTCCCGTCCTTTCAGTATGGACATTCTTTTCTTATTAGGATTCCCCGTATGCAGCCAAATGTTTTCCCGTAGTATAAGTTTATATGTTTGATTTGCTTATGTTTAATTTAGAATACCTATAGCCATATTCATGCATGACCAATTTCACCTAGTTATGGAGGTACCATAACCATAACATTAGAGGCACTGATGTTATGACTTCACCACGGCGGAGTGATTGCTCGCGGCGTCCCTTCAGCTTTTGGCCATTTATTATATTTATCATGTGGGGCCTATGGGTGCATCCTAGTTACATGTTTTCAGCAGATTACTCAGTGTGAATGTGGTGTGTGCCTTGCATCCTTCACAAGGAGCTGATCCCTCCTACTCAAACCAGTATATATTAAATTAGAGGCAACCCCTCTAATTTGCATGATGAGGTCACCCCTCCAAGTATTCATGCACGATGGATTTTCATGACCTATATTGGCTAATGGTAGAACATGTTAAACAGTTTTTATAAGATAAACATAAGGCTTTTCAAACTATAAAACCAGTTTTACCAAGACTTAACCAGGTTACTCGGGACTTAGTTTCTTCCGCTGTTATATGTTATATGCTTATTCTATTCATGCTTTATTGTACATCCGTGCACTGAGCGTATTGCTCAGCCATTTTCCTTTTCTATGTTCCCAAAACGGCAGGTACTCAGGGACGCTCGTAGACATTAAGCGTACGTGCATATGGACTGGAAGCTTTCTAGCCTTTCTTTACTTTATGCATTATCTTTCCTTTGATACATTTGCTATGGACATTGTTTAGTCCTTTCCTTTACATTACTTATGTTTGTGTGTGATGATCTTTACTTTTGGACTACCGATGTTTGATTCCGGTATTTCCCTTTTATGGTCATGTAATGTTTAGACATTTTTCCTTGTATGCTTTGATGACACGCCATAATTACGCATGACATTCCATTATCAAAATGGGGTGTTACACAATATATAGCCCATTTAAGCCCGCATGTGGGTGGACTATATATACTCTCCTCCTAGCATGTTAGGAGGGTTGGTTGTTCACTTGTAATTCTTTTTCTTAATCTAATATTCACCTAGTTTCTCCACCTTCTCTCTACTCTCTCTCACTACTTTCTCTCTCTAGAATCCATCTATTTGCTTCTTTATTTCTATAGTTAATCATCTTGTTAATAGGGACAACACCTGAGCACAGCAACCAGCGGCAGCGACATATTCAGCTTCAGCTGAAGACATGGCCATAGAGTTTTGTTTCTTTGCACTCCAACATACCAACTTTCCTCCAAGGATTTGACAACTACCAGAGGTGCTCTTTTTATCAAGGCAGCACCCAGCATAGTCTGAGTTTGAGTAGGCTATGAGGTCGAAGCCTGAACCAGTTGGGTACTAGAGATCCAGTGAGGGAGATCCTTTTAAGTACCTGAAAATTCTTTTGACAGCTACAAGGTGGGATTCCTTGGGGTTAGCTTGGTACCTAGCATAGAGAAAAGTGGAGAATTATATGTCTGGTCTGCTTGCTGTGAGGTACATCAGTGACTCAATCATGCCTCTATATAAGGTCTCATTAACAGAGACCCTGAGTCATCAGCTCCCAAGTTGTTGGGAGGAAGCATGGGGCATTTCACTGATGCACAATCAGACAGATCATACTTCTTGAGCAAATCTCTAACATATTTTTCTTGACAAATAGAAATTCCTTTTGAATTTTGTTTGATTTGAAAACCCAAGAAAAAGGTTAGTTCCCCCATCATGCTCATTTCATATTTTTTGGTCATAAGTTTGGCAAATTGTTTGCTCAAGGTGATACTGGTTGAACCAAAAATTATGTCATCCACATAAATTTGTACTAAAATGACGTCACCCTTGGACCTATAAGTGAACAAGGTTTGGTCAATGGTACCCCTGACAAATTTATTTTCGAGAAGGAATTTTGAAAGAGTTTCATACTAGGCTCTGGGCGCTTGTTTCAGCCCATAGAGTGCTTTGTGAAGTCTGCAGACGTGATTTGGGTAGTCACTGTTTTCGAACCCTGGGGGTTGACTGACATATACTTCCTCTGCGAGTTTCCCATTTAGAAAGGCACTCTTTACATCCATCTGATATAACATGAAACCCATATAAGCTGCATAAGCTAGGAAGATTCTAATAGCTTCTAATATAGCCACTGGTGCGAATGTTTCATCATAATCAATCCCTTCTGATTGATTGTAACCCAGCACCACAAGCCTAGCCTTGTTTTTAACAATCATGCCAGCTTCATCCCTTTTGTTTCTGTAGACCCATTTTGTTCCAACCACTTGTTTTCTAGCTGGAGCTTTTACCATAGTCCACACCTTGTTTCTCTTAATCTGATTCAATTCATCTTGCATGGCAACAACCCAACCTTCATCAAGTAGAGCAGCGACCACATTTTTTGGTTCATCTTCAGAGAGAAAATTAGCGAATAGGCATTCATTCGCTGAGGCTGTTTCCAGAGTTCTTAATTTGCCTCTGGTTGTGACTCCTTCAGAGGGTTCTCCAAGGATATTTACCAGAAGAATATACTGGTTCCATGGTATATCAGATGGCATGAATGGACTAATGACTAATGACAACATCTGCTTCATTAAAGGTGACATGAATGGACTCTTCTAATTGTTGCCTGCGAATATTGAATACTCTAAAAGATCTGGAGGTTGGAGAGTATCCAAGGAAGAATCCATCATCTGATTTTTCATCAAACTGACCCAGATGATCCTTGTAATTGTGAATGAAAACAGGGCAACCAAATACATGGAAGTAGCTTACATCAGGGGCTCTCTTCCTATACACTTCATAAGCGGTCTTGCCATGTCTCTTCACAATAATGGATCTGTTTTGTGTGTAACATGCTGTGTACACAGCTTCATCCCAAAATTGTTTTGGGAGTCTTGACTCGTTGAGCATTGTTCTGGCTGCTTCTATGAGGGTTCTATTTCTTCCAGCGACACCGTTTTGTTCTAGGGTACCAGGGTTTGAGAAGTTCTATGATATTCCCTTTTCATCACAAAAGGCTTCCATGGCATGGTTCTTGAATTCAGTGCCATTATCACTTCTGATAGCCTTAACCCTGCAGCCATTGAAGTTCTCTATTTCTCTGATGAAAGACATAATTCTTTTAGTTGCATCACTCTTTCTTTTAAGAAAGAAAACGCATGTGAATCTGGAGAGTTCATCTACAATGACCAGAGTGTATTTGTTGTGATTGAGGGATTAGGGTTTTACTGGTCCAAATAAGTCTATGTGAAGAAGATGGAGGCACTTATTTATAGAGAATGATTGTTTTGTTTTAAATGAGGCTCTGTGGTGCTTCCCTTTCTCGCAGGCTGAGCAGGGTTTGTCTTTGCTGAAGGTCAGAGAGGGAAGTCCAGCGACCAAATCATTCTTTTCCAGTTTGTTGATGTTTTTGAAGTTAAGATGGGAGAGTCTCTTATGCCAGAGCCAATTTTCACTATCAGATGCTTTGGCGAAGAGACAAGTATTCTTTCCTTCAGGGGATGATATTATGTAAATAACATAGACATCCCTTCTTCTGGGTGCAATTAGAACGACGTCATCGTTCTGATTGAAGATTGTTCCGTGGGTCTTGGTGAATAGAACTTTGAAACCAGCATCACAGAGTTGACTGATGCTAATTAAGTTGTGTTTCAATCCATTGACATACGCGACCCTTGTGAAGGTTATACCATTGCAATCCACTGAGCCATATCCTTCAGTGTCCCCTGAGGAGTCATCCCCAAAGACTATTTTAGACCAGGCACCTTCTTATATCTATGCAGATATTGTTTAATCCCTGACATGTGTCTGGAGCACCCGCTATCCAAGTATCAAACAGATTTCTTTAAGTATGTCTTCATAGATATAACAAACCAGATTAGTTTCTATGATGAACCCACTTTCCAGTGGGTCCATGTTGTCGCTGACCAGCGACACTGGGTCTTCTGTGGTTCCTTTCTCCCCCTCTTTGGTTGCAATCCCTGGTTTCATGACGCATGCTGCCACAGATGTCACATCCAGGATAATGCTCGTACTCATCAGAGTGATGGTCATAGAAACCACATTATTTGCAGGGAGGATTAGGTCTGTAACCCTGAGAGTTTTCTTTGGGTTTGGGTTGCTCAGGTCTTCTAGAGGGCATGTGAGGAGTTTTAGACCTAAGTTGAGTTCATGTTCTTTGAACAGCAATGGTCTCCTCATGCTCTCTAGATGTGTGTTCAGAGGACTCACATATGATACACTTTGGAGGAATGATTCTTGAAACCATAGTGTTTGCAAGGTCTGAACAGATCTTTCCCCTTTGAGCTGCTTGACCCTTCACCAAGAGAATTGACAAATGGACTGTTTTCTTTGGGGTTGATTTTTTCTTTCAACCCTTTAACTTCTTCCATCAGGGTGAGGAGAAGTTTCTTGGTGGGTGACAGTTCTTCGGTGGGAGGGGTGGGTTTGGCAGGGATTTTGGCCACAAAAACCTTTTTATGTGCTTTGTCAGCCATTTTGAGAGCAGGTTTTGGGCCAAGCAAGGAATCAGATGGGTTAGCACCAGCAAGTTTAGGTGCAGTTGGCACATCAGATTCCTTGTCAGAGTCCTTCTCATCCACAGAGGTGGAAGATGGAAAAAAAAGATCTGAAGGGACAAATTTTACATTGGGTACTGGTATGTGATTTTTAAACCTACCCTTACCCCCTATTGCCTGAACCATATCCCCTGGAATGGATTCAGCAACAATTTCTTCCACTTTGGATTGACCAAGGTTCCATTTTTCAATGGTTTTTCTGAGTTCAGCGTTTTCATCAGTTAAAGATTCATTTTCAATAGATAATTTGCTAACCTCATTTTGAAGTTGGTTTGCGATGTTCACAAAAGGTTTGAGCTTAGCTAACTCAGATTGACAAAGATTTAACTCAGTTTTAAGATTTTGAAACTTATTTAACAAGTTTTATCTTTGTTCTTCCACAAAATAGAGGTCAACCAAGGTGTAGTCACTGACATGGTCTCTGTCAGGACCCTCAGGCATGGAAAGTAATCTTTGTACCTTTTTCATTGTTATATCAACCCATTGGCCTGATCTTGCTTCACCTTTTCCAACAGCAGGTTCTTCATTAGCCACCCCCATAAAAGCTCTGACGGTAGTGGTTCCCGCCTCATCAGAAGTGAGGGGTTCATCATCCCAGTCAAAAGAAGCAGCGATTAGACCTTTATCAATCTTTTTGTTATCCTTCTTCTTAGCTGCATCTTTAGCTTTCTGCTTGAGTTTCATCAGCTCAGATTTCAAGGCCTTGTATTTGACCTTGTAGTCCTTCTTCCCTTCAGAGTCAGAGAGAGAAGTTTGCTTGAAAGGTGAGGAAGTAAACTTCTTTTTGCTGCTATGATTTTTGCTGGATGATGGAAAGCTGGGAGACGAGGTTTTGTTTGACCAGCAATCCTTCTAGAAGTGACCAGTCTTTCCACAAGTGTAACATGACACTTTGGATTTATCTACTTTGGCAGCATCGACTCTACCAGATCTCTTGTAATATCTCTTTTGGTCAGCCAGAAGGGCTCTGTCATGGAACTCAGCATGTAATTCATCAAGTAATTCTTGACTGCTTCTTGTGTCCTCTTCAACGTCAGAATCACTGTCCTGAAAGGAATGGTTAGCAACAAGAGCTTTTGACCAAGATATTTGAGAGTAAACCTATCAGTCTCTGATTTGTAAATAGAGTCAATCAACCCTTCTTCATAATTGTGCCTACCAAATAGTTGAGCCAGAGTATCATTTTTGATAGCATTATTTGCTCTTAAGGTTTGATTAAGGCTAAGCCATTTTCTAGGTAAACTGTTAACAAAAGTGGCATTAACCTCAGCCTTGGGTAGGACAACTCCATTGTTACCTAAATCATTCAACAAGATCTTAAACCTAGTGTAAGTTTGAGAAACATTTTCTGTTTCCAAGGCTTTAAACGCATTAAACTTAAGTCTTAGGGCTTGAATTTTGGTTTCCTTGGTTTCTTCTGGTCCTTCATACCCTAGAACCAACTCAGTCCACATTTCTTGTGCAGTGTTGCATTTGATTATGGACTTCATAATGTTCTTGTGTAGGCAAGAGACTATGATACTTTTTAGTCTCTTGTCCTGGTTAGCCAGACGTCTATCAGCTGGAGACCATTGCTTAATGGGTTTCTTAATGGGTCTCTCAGGGGTAGAGGAAATGGCCAGTGGTACATATGGACCATTTTCTAAGATTTCAAACAAGAAGGGTTCTAAGCCATCTAAGTATATAAGGAATTCACTTTTCCAACTTGAGAAATCTTCTTTATCAAACGCTGGAACATTAGACACATGTGACCCCCCACGATTATCAAGAAGTTGGGGAAGGTCATCCTCATTTACACCAGTACTTACAACGGGTGTAGGCATGGTAGTAGATGTGGTGGCTGTTGCGTTTGTTGAAGTGTTTGCTTGGCTAGTTTGGCCAAAAGGTGGTGGCATAGGAGGCATAGTTTCAGTCATATTTGGATCTTGATTTTAAAAACAAGAGCGGTTTTAAGAAAGTTTTATAAAACAAACCGCTCTGATACCAACCGAAAGTCCCAAAATACGACAATTGTTGAATCTAAGTCACGTATAAACAATAACACACAATGAAATACTTTTCAAACGAGTAATGCTATATTAACTATTATAAACAAAGTATTACAAAGTGCTATGAATACACCCGTAGAATGACAATAAGAAATGAACCCTAGAACGAGTAAACTTGATTCGAGTCTCAAGTTTACAAGAGAACCAATGAGTCGTTGGTGGACAGCTGAGGGCTCAGTGGTTCCAAAGGGAGAAAGAACTTCGATAATAAATCCAAGCACAAGGGTTGGTTCTTAACTTCTTTCTCCCTCCTATTTATAGTGGTACGAGGTTGTATCCTTAGTGGGGTTGGTTGATACGTGTCATCTTCTGAATGGAATAGTACAACGTATTAAATGCATGTCCAAATTGAGACATGCCTTTAAACTACTTTAGGTGAACAGTTCTGCCAACTGTTCACTTTTGTCCCACTAGGTCGTACTAGGCTTTGACTTGAATCTCTTGTTTTATCCCACTCAAAACACTTTGTAGATTCTCCCGCCTAAACTATAAGGATAGGACAAGCTTTGCTTTGTCCAAGACTTCAAGGGTTCAAAGTAATCTCTGAGTATTGTCAACTCAAAGATCCTCGAACACCAGCACATTGCTTCTACATTCCAGCTATCCATAATCGCTGGTGAGTATGACTTCAGATAGTCTTCGACTTCTCTGACGTTGTCTTTGACTTGAATGTTCCTGGTGTGCCAGCTGAGGCTTTGCCTTCCGCGGGTCTGGTCTCTGTCGCTGGTCCTCTCAGCGACCAGTAACACTTAGTCTTAAACAAATCTAGACTGGGCCATAGTTAAAACTTTCATTGGCCCAACAGTCCCGATACTAACTTGACCGTCGGAGGTGGACCCCGGGGCTCCGGCCTCGGGTCCACATCTAACCGGTTTACCTTTTTTTGTAGCATTACTCAGGACCCAGGAAGACGACGAACGGCCAAGGAGAGTCGTCAGACCGGCCCAGCCAAATTATGCTCCAACACACACATAACAAGTCTCAAGCTTATTACACATACTAGGATATACTACCACTCCAACGTATACTCGTCCTCATTTTTGTGAGTCCAAAAATCACCTTCATCCTCATTTTGCTCGCCCTCATTTGATGAAGACTCGCGATTGTTTTGGATGTCCAAATCTTGAGCCAATTCTCTAATGCTCCGTTTGTCGTTCATATGGGGATTGATGATTTAGAGGGAACCTTCGGGTTGAGAATATGAAGTAGATGCGACATAATGAGTTTTGTTGAGGACGGGATAATAACAATTGTTAAAGTTATTATTGGTGACTAGAGGGATAGGAAATGTGCCTGTATAGGGAGGTTGGAGTGGTTGGAGTTGGCAGGTAAAGGGTGGTTGGGATGGGGCGGTGAAAGGAGGTTGGAATGAATGATTAAAAGGAAAGGGGGGTTGGAGTAAGTGAGTCCAATTAGGATCCAGTTGGGGCATAACATCGGGTTTGGGTGGGGGTACTAGGATAAAATTAGGAGGGTTAAATGGACGAGCAGTATTTGGTTAGTTGAATTTCGGAAAAAAAAAAACTCACCCATTGCGGCATGCTGATGCGCCACATTTTGGTACGACGTGTGACCCCGTTGTTGTGTCGTGTCAGCCTTTAACGCTGCCAAGTAAGCCCGTTGCTTCGCCTCCTCGGTTTGCTTCCTCAACAAATCCGTCTCTTGCGCATGTTGGTTGTACATTTGTTGAAGTTGTTCCTGAGTCACAACGTTAGGTGGAGCTGCAGGACCGCGCCTGCGAGAAGTTACAACAATAATTTTTTATTATATACAACAAGACATAATTATGAACAATTTCTTTATATGTTGTTTTATTCAGGGTCAGCTGTGAGAAATTAAGCCACCACCCGGTAACTTCCTGCCCATTCCCGACATATTCTGGCTGTTTTGACTATGCACGATTTGGTCCAGTATTTGTTGACCGGTCATGACGGGATGCTCCTGGCTCTGACTTGGTCTTGCAAGGCTTTCATCTTCCCCTATGAAAGAAAAAAAATGGTTTAAAACAAATAAAATTAGTTACGAAAACATGTAAAGAGTTATATTACTTACATATCTATCCTTGTTTTTTTCGGATTTAAACTTGCCCTTATTTGAGTGCCCCTTCCTCCACATTTTAATGAGGTCCTCGTAATACTCTTTCTCGACTTTCTATACAATATCAAATAAATGAATAACAAGCTACAATAAATAAACAATATAAACACCTTTAAAATATCACAAAAATTAAAAAGAGTCTTACATATTTATTTTTTCCTTGCGTGAATGAAACAAACACCCCATTACCTTTTTTCGACTGTGACTCGGGTCTCGGGTCTCGGCTGTGACTCGGTTCTCGTCTGACTCAGCTGTGACTCGGGTCTCAGCTACGACAAACACCCTTTACCCTTCTCGGTTGTGACTCGAGTCTCCACTCAGTTCGTTCTCGACTACGACAAACAAACCGGTGCCTTATAATTATTGATCAATCATATAAAAAAAAACTAAACTGGTTCCTTATAATTATGCGTCGAGTAGTGGTTCTACACTAACTAATCATATCAGAAAATATATAAAAAAAATAAACTGATGTAGCAAAAAAACTGGTTTCTAATAGAGTAATAGTGGTTCTAAACTCATTATTCATCATCTAATCATATAAAAAATTTGATTTCTAATAGTGGTTCTACTAATTATTCATCATCTAATCATATAAAAAAACTGATTTTGTGTAGCAATTGATTAAATACACAATTAATGCAAAACCATGATTTCTAATATGAATAAATTGATTACATACCTAATGACTGTGGCCTAGTTTCGTGTGCTTGTGGCCTGATTTCGTGTAGCAAGATGAAACTTTGAGAGGAGGATGAGTGGCTGTGGACGGGCTCGTATGAGTGGTGGTGATGGGGTGATGGCGTCGTTTTTTTTGGTATAATAACAGTGAGAGAAAGAGATAAGAAATAAGAGGCTGTTTATCTCAATCCCTAAGGTCGACATTGACTTTGTATTTTAGGATCGAGATTGTCGACCCTAGATTTAATTAATTACATATTTTATCTCAAAACACCTAACTTTGGGTTCGACATTGTCGACTCTAGATTTATTTATATTTTTTTACCTCAGAAAAAACCTAGGGGCGACAACATTTTATAATCTAGGGTCGACAGACAATCTCGACCCTAAATTTATACCGGGAACACCAAATTCATGACGGGTGGTTTGAGTTTTTCGTGAAAAAATTTAGAATTTTGGGGGTAAACTTAGGGTCGACATGTCTTTGTAGTTTAAGGTCGACATTGTCGACCCTTTTGTTTTAAATTATTTAAAATTGTTATAAATTAAATAAAAATCAATAGAAATTATTATAATTAATATTAAATAAACTAAAATTCATTTAAAATATTTATAAATTATTTTGAAATAGTTATAAATCATTTAAAATATTTATAAATTATTTAAAATAGTTATAAATTATTTAAAATATTTATAAATTATTTAAAATAGTTATAAATTATTTAAAATAGTTATAAATTATTTTAAATAGTTTTAAATTATCTAAAATGGTTATAAATTATTCAAAATACTAGGGTCATACGTTAAACATTCAACGGATGAGTCGGTATGTTAAGGTTATACGTTAAAGGTTCAACTAATGAGTCGATGTACTAGGGTTATACGTTAAAGGTTCAACGGATGAGTCGATTTACTAGGGTTATACGTTAAAGTTTAACGGATGAGTCGATTTACTAGGTTATACGTTAAAAGTTCAACGGATGAGTCGATATGTTACGGTTATACGTTAAACATTCAACGGATGAGTCGATATGTTAAGGTTATAAGTTAAAGGTTCAACTAATGAGTCGATGTACTAGGGTTATATGTTAGAGGTTCAATTGATGAGTCAATATGTTACAGTTATACGTTAAAGGTTCAACTGATGAGTCGATATGTTACGGTCATACGTTAAAGGTTCAACTTATGAGTCGACTTGTTAAGGTTATACGTTAAATGTTCAACTAATGAGTCGATATGTTACGGTTATACGTTAAAGGTTTAACCGATGAGTCGATCTGTTAAGGTTATACGTTAAAGGTTCAACTGATGAGTCGATTTGTTAAGGTTATACGTTAAAGGTTCAACTGATGAGTCGATATGTTACGGTTATGCGGTAAAGGTTAAATTGATAATTCGATTTGTTAAGGTTATACGTTAAAGGTTCTGTTGGAAATACGTTTTTACGTATTTATGAAGGATCGGTCGCTCCAACGATATATTATTGTATTAGGCTCGTGATCCAGTTTGTACTAAATATAGTCCATATAGCCCACATGTAGGGTGGGCTATATATACCCCTCCTAGCATGTTAGGAGGGGTGGTTCATTCATTTACAACATTTTTCATTTAATCTAATCACTTTCTCTCTCTACTTTTCTTTTCTCTCCTTTCTCTCTCTATACCTCATCTCCTTCTTCTTCATTTCTTCCATCAAATCAATAGATCATCCATCATTTAACAAATCCTTAGAAAAAGTAGACCTTCAATTGGTATCAAGAGCCATGGTTAAATTTTAGGATTTGCATATCTTTTTATCTTTTGATTTGGTGGTAAAAATCTTTTCTTTTCTTATTGTCTATTTTTTTTTTATCATCTTTTTATCTATCCATTTTATAAAGTTATTTATCAAGTTTATCAATTTTATAAAGTTTTTTCAATTTTATAAAGTTATTTTTGGATTGTGTTGCTTTTTTAGTTTTTGAATCAATTAGTGATCTTTAGAAAAAAATCAATCTTGAATCTTGTTGTTTTTGGTGTTTTTTGTTATTGGGATTGATTGATAAGGATTGGGTTTAGTTTTTTTTTGGTAAAAATCATAAAATTTTTGTGGTTTTTGATCAAAAAATCGGATTTAAGGCTGTTTTTTCCGAATAGGCTGTTTTTCCGAATAGGCTGTTTTTTTCCGAATAGGCTGTTTTTCCGAATAGGCTGTTTTTTCCGAATAGGCTGTTTTTCCGAATAGGCTGTTTTTCTGAATAGGCTGTTTTTTCCGAATAGGCTGGTTTTTCCGAATAGGCTGTTTTTCCGAATAGGCTGTTTTTTCCGAATAGGCTGTTTTTTCCGAATAGGCTGTTTTTCCGAATAGGCTGTTTTCCGAATAGGCTGTTTTTTCCGAATATGCTGTTTTTTTCCGAATAGGCTGTTTTTTCCGAATAGGCTGTTTTTCCGAATAGGCTGTTTTTTCCGAATAGGCTGTTTTTTCCGAATAGGCTGTTTTTTTTTCCGAATAGGCTGTTTTTTTTCCGAATAGGCTGTTTTTTTTTTCCGAATAGGCTGTTTTTAAGAGGGAAAATTGCATATATTGCAAGACGATACAAGAAGCAGCCACAAGAGAAAAGAATCAGGAGGAAAACGGGAACCAAGTAGCATGTCAGGTACAGATAATATTCTTCATATGTTGTCTGAAATGAATGCGCTAATTAACAATCCTGCTAATAGTTTTACGACTGCTTCATTAACCAATTCTGTGTCTAGGACTGAAGAGCTTGCAACCATTTTCGCTCAGCAATCCAAAGAGCTTGAGGATGCCAAAATTGAATTTTCAAAGAAAACGGAGAAATATGAAACATATTTTGAAAAACTTGAAAAGTCAAACGTTGTTCTTGAACGAAAATTGGATCAAATAGTTTTAGATTCTAAAGCTGAAAAGGATAATCTTTTGAAACAAATTAAGTTGCTTGAATCTAAGTTGGCATCCCAAGATGAATTGCTCAAAGAGAATGAGACCTTAAAAGCTCAAGTTCAGGAAAAGGTTTTTGCTATAGCTGCGTTGAAAAACGAGTTAAGGAAAACTAGAGGACCTAGTGTGGACACTAAGCTTGAAAAACCATCAATCTTGGGGAAACCGCCTACAAATCAGTTTGTCAGACAACCGATTGTCAGACAACCTACTGCATTTAGATCCGAGCGACCACTATCCTCGAGACCGCGGTTTGCCTCCCAAGTTGATTTGGGTCATATTTCTAGAACAGTCACTCCACCAACTAGGCCTAATGTGACTAAATCAGTTTTAGCAAGACCTCATCACATGATTGCCCCTAGTTTCTCTAAGAATAGTTCAATGAACACGTCTAGAACTAGTTCAACTGATGTGCGCCATGATTTTGGTCAAAGGGAAGCTATTCAAAAGACACATGTAAGAGATAGCTATGTCCAACCTAGTCAGATGCCTTCTAGATTACCCAACACTGCTAACCGTAGCATGTCACATCCTAGGAGCATCAATCAATCATCTAGGAATTCTAGATCTTACTCGGATATTAAATATGCTACTTGTAAAACATGTAGAAAATGTGTCTTTACGGCAAATCATGATTCTTGTATCAAGAAATTACTTAATGAGGTGAACTCCCGTGCTAGACTTAAATCTCAGTGGGTCGCTAAAATCAAACCCTTTGGTAAAGTTTGGCGCCCCACTGGTAGAACTTTCACTCTTGTAGGAAACGAGTGCCCTTTAACTAGGATAGTCTCCAATTCTACTAAGACTACTAGGGAGGAAATTGATAAAGATGATACTTCACTTAAGCCTAAACTCAAGGTTTTCTATAAAAGGAAACGTTTTCCAGCTAAGATAAGTGAATCATCTACTCAGGTCGCCTCTGACACAAGTAAAGCCAACTGTGAACCCCCACGTGCTTCTAAAATTGATATCGCTAACCCATGTCAAAGCAAGCAAATTCCTAATGAGAATGCAGGTACCAAAGTTGATGTTCCAAAAGAACGAAGCGGTCCAATCGTTGTTTACCGTTCAACTAAGGACACTCTTAGAGTTTGGTTGTTGAAGAAGCAGATATCAGAGAAACAAATGTCTCAGGGGATTCATGGTTAAGCTGCAAAAAGGACTTATAGTCACATCACAGACTATAACTCGCTCATCAAAGAAAGGAAAGTTTATCGCCGATGATAAACTTATCCTAAAAACGAGAAATTCATTTTTCTCGGGCATGAGCTTATATCAAAAACATTCCAAGTTTTTTAAGCTCATGCATTAAGGCTTATAGATAAATGACAGTCTGTAACCCGTTCTTCAAAGGCAGGAAAGTTTATCGCCGATGATAAACTTATCCTTACAACGAGAAATTAATTTTTCTCGGGCATGAGCTTATATCGAAAACATTCCAAGTTTTTGAGCTCATGCACAATGACTTACAGTTAAATGTCAGACTGTAACTCGAACTTAAAATAAAGGAAAGCTTATCGTTTATGATAACTTATCCTCTTTAACGAGAAATTCACCTTTCTCGGTCATGAGCTTGTCTTAAAACATTCGAAGTTTTAAGCTCAGAAAGGAAAGTGTATCTTTTAAATAAGAGAACTTTTCTTCATAACGAGAAATTAACCTTTCTCGGTCATGAGCTTTCCGTTAAAACAGTCAAAGTTTTCAAGCTCATGAAAAACGACTTCTAAGTAAATGTCAGCTTAGGACTCGTCCTTCAGATAAAAGGAAAGTTTATCGCCGATGATAACTTATCCTTACAACGAGAATTTTACAACTTCTCGGACTTGAGCTTTCCCAAGATATTCCAAATCTTAAGCTCAAGTAATTGGTTTTCAAAACTTTGAACACAATTTTTCAAGAATTTCTCAAAAGGTTTTTCTAAATCTTTCAAAATTGTGTGTTCAAAAATGTTTTGATAAAAAGAGCATGTCTTCTGGAATCGATAATATTTACGAACCTAGAAATGTCATTCAATAATGACACGGGGTTGTAAATAAAGTTCGAGCAGAAGTTTAAAAGATTTAAAACATGCTCCATATGGTTTGCTATTATTTCCGATAGTAACCCGCTTTTCACTTTGAAGTCAAGCATTTCACCGGAAAGCTTTGACTTCAGAATCCGAAGTTATCAACTCCACAATCCAAAGTTCGTTGCAATTGATATCTACATACTCGACGATGCGACTACTCAAACGGTGACTACAGCTCTTTCAATAGAACACGGGTCAACAATTGAGGGGGAGCAATTGTCCAGCATTCAGAATCCTTGATGCCGAGAGTGCCAAGTTCACATATTGGTGTTAAGACAACGATATCAATCATACACATGGAGTCAAGAGATAACTTCAGAAGTTACGAGGAAGACCAACATTCGTGAACAAGAACCATGTGCTTCTTTCATATGATGTTCTCCATCATTCAGGTCCAACCTCGTAAATTGCTAATATTGTGAATTCATTATCATATATTGATCTTTGCACGTGTTAAATACCTTACACTTGTGTTTAAAAGGTATTTAATTTACGTTTCAAGTACACCCTCATTAATTTGAGGGGGAGCTTGTGTAATTCATGAAGATAATTGGATTTGCATTTTTCTTCCCAAATTTTCTTAAAATGCTATTAAATCAATTGATATTAAAAACATCGACTGGGTTAATATTTTTAATAT
The DNA here is from genome assembly GCA_025667525.1 of Glebionis coronaria. Taxonomy (NCBI): domain Eukaryota; kingdom Viridiplantae; phylum Streptophyta; class Magnoliopsida; order Asterales; family Asteraceae; genus Glebionis; species Glebionis coronaria. The sequence continues at coordinate 411,740,319 of CM046878.1, forward strand.
GGGGGAGAAAATGTGATTTAATATGGGAAATGATTAATCACAAATGGTTTGACTTAACGTGCTAGCTCATCCCGACATGTGCGAAATGTTTTCGGATATCGTGGCATATGTTAAGGGGGAGCAAAATGGATTTGCACTTCAAAATGGATTTCATGGTGACATACACTTACCCAAAACATCTCTATTCACGACGGTGAAGATTGTGGTGACATAAGGATGGTAGGATAGGTTAAAGTCCAATGATTTCTCTAGAACCGGAGGAATCTTCCCAAGGACATTCCATAGCTAGAAATAGTAGTCCTTAGGAAAGATGGAGAAAGATTGTGAACGTAGCTGAATGCCGACCAAGTACTTAAGTTAGCACTGGAACAATCACAACAAGGTGCTAGTTATGACGTATTGGTAAGCATTGAAGGGGTTGAAGAATGAAAAAGAATTGTAAAGATAAAGGGTGTAAAGAAAGAAGCCCTCCTTACAACCTTAGGCAGAAACCGGGTCAATTCATATGCTATTGAGATCATTTATGATTCTCGATATTGAAGATAGACATCATGGACCCAGTGATGCAAGGCACAACCCATCACAGCTAACTCAGATATCTCTCAAAAGATATTTGTTTTAATCACACGGAGGCAACATATTATCTGTTGATTTATTCACTCCGAATAAATTGGTATTGAAAAGGTGGCACTCCTCTCCAGCCTCTGATCACTAAAATCCAAAATGCACGATCGAGTCTAGAGCCATTTGAGATCATCAAATATCTCATTAGGACACACTTTCATATTTACTTGCTTCTTCACACACTGTGAAAAGTAAGAAAGTTCTTAAGAGTCCTACGCAAAATCTTCATGATCTTGCCTGAACATCCGAGTAATACGAAAGTATTTACAATGAAGATGGAAATCCTTCTTGAGCGAATATCAAAAATCTCATGGTAGGTGACTTGTGCGATTCTTTATGAATCAAACTTGTGATAACTGGAAAGCAACATGGTTTAATTCTTAAATGAATTTAAACACGTTCCAGGCCTCTACGCATTATCATATGATCTTGCCAGAACATTCAGAGTGACTCTTTATTGATCACAGTGACGAGTGGAAATCCTTCTAGTGTTAACATCAAACAGCACTTGGTAGGTAACTTGCAAGATTCTTTATGAATCAAGCTAGTGACAACTGGAAAGCAACGATGGTGCGGTTCTTAATTGAACTTCACTTGTTCCAAGAACATGAATTGACGGCTTCAAATCATGCGGATAATATTATCCAAATGATTCACTCTTTACTTTCGCAGTCAGCTTTGGACGGTCGAATAAAGAGAACGGGTTTACCCGCGAAATCTTGTCAAGGAGGTTCTTTATTGAAACTACCTGTCACAAGTACGATATTTAATATCGTCCAACGGTCTTCACCGATCGGAGGTAAAATGCTACCGAATTAGAATGAAATGTTCAAGGCCATTTCATCCGTGTATATGGTTTGTTGCTAACTGTCTTATGCAGCGTAACAAGAAGGTGGCATTGCGGTGTATAATCCAGAAGAAGTCGTCACCACATGCTTATACTACATACACTTAGTACTTCAACAAATTCAAGAAAGTCTGAAGGTCAAGTCTTCCGCTGTATCAAACTCTGAAGCTTTCAAGAATTTAAAGGTATAAGTATGTGGAACATGAAGTCACGAAGAGGCAAATTTCACAAGTGATGAATGCACAAGGTCAAGGCAAGGAAACTTGCTCAAGACTAAAGTCAAAGATCACATCAAGCATATTCACAAGAACAAGATCGAAGACTCAAGCATAGATGCTAGGTTTAAGATTTTGTAAAATGGTGTGACCTCCCTTAGGGGGAGATTGTTGGAAATATGTTTTCCCAAAGAAAGTCTCGGTCACATCATTATTAGCATAGATCACGAGCTATAGAATATTTAGAACTTTGTAACTTGGAGCGACCTCCCTTAGGGGGAGATTGTTGGAAATACGTTTTTACGTATTTATGAAGGATCGGTCGCTCCAACGATATATTATTGTATTAGGCTCGTGATCCAGTTTGTACTAAATATAGTCCATATAGCCCACATGTAGGGTGGGCTATATATACCCCTCCTAGCATGTTAGGAGGGGTGGTTCATTCATTTACAACATTTTTCATTTAATCTAATCACTTTCTCTCTCTACTTTTCTTTTCTCTCCTTTCTCTCTTTATACCTCATCTCCTTCTTCCCCATTTCTTCCATCAAATCAATAGATCATCCATCATTTAACAAATCCTTAGAAAAAGTAGACCTTCAGGTTCAACTGATGAGTCGACATGTTAAGGTTATATGTTAAAGGTTTAATGGATGAGTCGATTTACTAGGGTTATACGTTAAAGGTTCAACGGATGAGTCGACTTACTAGGGTTATACCTAAAAGGTTCAACTGATGAGTCGATATGTTAAGGTTATACATTAAAGTTTTAACGAATGAGTCGATTTACTAGGGTTACGTTAAAGGTTCAACGGATGAGTCGATTTACTAGGGTTATACGTTAAAGGTTCAACTAATGAGTCGATATGTTACGGTTATACGTTAAAGATTCGAATGATGAGTCGATATGTTACGGTTATACGTTAAACGTTCAACGGATGAGTCGGTTTTTTAAGGTTATACGTTAAAGGTTCAACTGATGAGTCGATTTGTCAACGTTATACGTTAAAGGTTTAACGGATGAGTCGATTTACTAGGGTTATACGTTAAAGGTTCAACGGATGAGTCGATTTACTAGGGTTATACGTTAAAGATTCAACTAATGAGTCGATATGTTACGGTTATACGTTAAAGATTCAACTAATGAGTCGATATGTTATGGTTATACGTTAAACGTTCAACGGATGAGTCGATTTGTTAAGGTTATACGTTAAAGGTTCAACTGATGAGTCGATTTGTTAAGGTTATACGTTAAAGGTTCAACTGATGAGTCGATTTGTTAAGTTATACGTTAAAGGTTCAACAGATGAGTCGATGTACTAGGGTTATACATTAAAGGTTCAACTGATGAGTCGATATGTTAAGGTTATTCGTTAAAGGTTTAACTGATGAGTCGATGTACTAGGATTACACGTTAAAGGTTCAACTGATGAGTCGATATGTTAAGGTTATACGTTAAAGGTTCAATTGATGATTCGATGTACTAGGGTTATATGTTAAAGGTTCAACTGGTGAGTCGATATGTTAAGGTTATACGCTAAAAGTTCAACTCTGAGTCGATGTACTAGGGTTATACGATAAAGGTTCAATAGATGAGTCGGTGTTTTAATGTTATACGTTAAAGGTTCAACAGATGAGTCGATATGTTAAGGTTATGCGTTAAAGGCTCAATACGTTAAAGGTTCAACAGATGAGTCGGTAAAGTTAAGGTTATACGTTAAAGGTTCAACACATGAGTCGATATATTAAGGTTATGCGTTAAAGGTTCAACTGATGAGTCGATGTACTAGGGTTATACGTTAAAGGTTCAACTGATGAGTCAATATGTTAAGGTTATACGTTAAAGGTTCAACTGATGAGTCGATGTACTAGGGTACGTTAAAGGTTCAACTGATGAGTCGATATGTTAAGGTTATTCGTTAAAGTTTCAACTGATGAGTCGATATGTTAAGGTTATACGTTAAAGGTTCAATTGATGAGTCGATGTACTAGGGTTATACGTTAAAGGTTCAACTGATGAGTCGATATGTTAAGGTTATACGCTAAAAGTTCAACTCTGAGTCGATGTACTAGGGTTATATGTTAAAGGTTCAATAGATGATTCGATACGTTAAGGTTATACGTTAAAGGTTCAACAGATGAGTTGATATGTTAAGGTTATGTGTTAAAGGTTCAATACGTTAAAGGTTCAACAGATGAGTCGATATGTTAAGGTTATGTGTTAAAGGTTCAACTGATGAGTCGATGTACTAGAGTCATACGTTAAAGGTTCAACTGATGACGTGATGAATGTTAACTAATCGTGATAAATGTTAACTTATCATGATGAATGTTAACTTATCGTGATGAACGCTGGCGGGAAAATGTTAACCATTTCCTACACCTTTTTTACCATAAAAAGACAGGATATCTTTATAACCACACACACTCCTACCAACACAACCACCAACAGATCACGCACACTTATCATCACAAACACATTGTTATTATGAAGATGTTGGAGCATGAAGGTTTTTCGTGTAGTTGTGGATGTGGATATGGAGATGTAGTTCTACGAGAATTTTGGCAAGCTGAAACCCTTGGTAGACCATACTATGCATGTCCATGTTCACGGGTAAAACCTTCAGTTTCATATGGATGCAATTTTTTTATAGAAAGATGAACGAGTCAGACACTAGTCAGTTCTCTTGGAGCTTCAATGAGCTTTTCTCCAAGACATTCAATGACTCCAATTTCTTCTCCAAACTCCTCTTCTAGACCTTCAGTGATTCCAATTTCTTCTCCAAGCTCTTCAATGTGTGCAAACTGTGTGCACTTGAATGGAAAGATAAAGGTACTTGAGAAAACAATAGAACTTTATAGCCATCCCGAGAGGCACACAATGGATTCAGCTGCACTACTTTATAACATTTACGATTACATGGGGACCATTAGTTTGAACTAGTTTGCGATGTGTCCGTTTTCGTGTTTATGAGTCTATTATCGTTATAATATCCATGTTTAATTAAGCGCGTGTTTAAGTGTCAAGTATCGAATATAACTATGTTTAGGCGTGTGTTTCCACGAGGGATATGTGTAATATTTTGAATAAATAAATGTTTGTTGTACAAAATCATGTTTTTATTTGTTTTTTCTCTGATTTAGCTTACGCCCGTTTAGCCCGTCCGCCCGCCCGTCTTGCCCGTGCCCGTTTAGCCCATTTTACCCGTGCCCGCCCGCCCATTTTGCCACCTCTAATGGACACCATTTAGCACTGTCTGGAAGTAATAACATATATGCGTATCCGTTTCAAGACATGTAAATAAGTGAAACAATCAAATCGCATACTTAAGTTTTACATTACTGCGATGTGAAAAAGAATCAAAAGTAGTTCAAGCTAATTTTGTCCTTAGGAACCCAGGTTAATATAAACATGTCATGGTTAACGGCTAAATTGGCCCAAAGTTTATCACAATGGTGCAAGTCTCAGATGGCCAGTCACAAGTCAGTATCATCTTCAGCGTCATACGTACATTTCCTTGGTACTTGACTACTTGATGATTCCAGCCGGGGTAACATTTTCCCTGCATTTCTAAAATGGACAAATTCTAAACAAAGTTAATCACTTAATCCCATGCACTATTAACTTCTCTTGTAAAATTGTTCCAATTTTATTAAATATCTTTATATTGCATTCAACTTGTTTTTTTTCCAAATTTCCCAGGCCCAAAAGTCTTTTAACATGTCAGGTCTTATTCTTGCGTGCCAATTACAAATAAAAGTGTCGTGTTTTCGGTGAACACTGTCATCAAGTGCATAGTAGTAATTTTCTATCTTCCTTAATGATGAGAGCTAGCACAGTTAGGCTTAAAAGCCCAAGTCAAATGCATATTAAGCTTGACCCAAATGGGAAACAATCTTACTTGGCTACTACCACTGGGCCTAAAAGATGAAATGAACATTAATGGCAGACAAAAAAGTGTGTGCAGGGCTACCTCAATATGTGAAATTATAGCTGCAGATTTTAGTAGCCATTTGTGGCAATACAAGTCGAATGTGAATAAAACCAAAACGATAAACCACTAGCTAAATGTAGAGGAACTAAAATGATACGAGGGAAATGCACTACGCTCGTCACATACTAATGAACTTCTAGCAAAAATTCATGATGATGTCTCTTTCCTCTACTGCATGTACCTTCAACATTCGAGACGAGAAATGAATTAACATCAACCAGTAAGCTAAGTGCCACAAGAAAACACAAAGAACTTGTAGGTGCTTCTACATTCTCATCTTTTCTTTGGATCTATTGCGGCTCATTTTTACACTGAAGTTTATTAGACGAATTTTATGTTTTGGGCTTTGGCATTAGAAAGGTCATGATGATGTTGTAGTCCGATATCAGTTTTGAATTAGAATTGTATGCTCCTAATAAATCCCACTGATGTGCTCCTAGTTACCTATGGGCTTATGGCTGTTATTTTATGCTGATCTAAACGTTATAACTTCAGTGTTCGACTATGTTCTTGGTGACAATAGATCAGGTTTCACTGAATCATTAATATACCAATACATGTAATTAAGCAAGTAGAGTCAATACCAATTATTTCATTAAAAAAAAGCAGACAAAAGATGCAAAGATTCATACCTTAAACGAAAACAAGAATCAAACTCTAGCAAAAGATGGATTGAACTGAAACGCATGAGGATGGCTAGATACTCCAAAATCACAGAGCGTATGGGAAGTCTCTGACATGATGTTGATTTGTACAACTTTTCATGGGTAAACGAAGTAAAATTTCGATCAGTAAGTCCTCTGTAGACACGACTGCATGTTCCTTGTCTCCCGCATTAGTGATCTGCTTTTTGGTTGCTCTGCCTCTGCCATCACTATCATTGGCAAAAGTTTCCATGGAAAGATGAAACCTGTAAATTTGAAAATGTATATTAATGAAGTAAAAAGCATGTCCCATTTCTTCTGCAATCGCTTCATCATTTGCAGTTACTATTGAAGAAAGTGAGATTTAGAATTATTAAAAGTGAGATTGTGAGCTTATTGTTTTTAGTAGTGCAAGATTAATATTAGTTTAGTTTCACTTATCCTCGTTTATTATTTATGAATTTAACATTATATGCTATTGCAAAATAATAGGTGACGCGTCCTCTTAGTTTTATTAAACTAATATCAAAACAAGTCGTTATCAGTTAGATTTGAACCACAGATACGGTCTCACTTTGATAAGCCAAGTGAACTGTTAGCTTGAATACAAACAAACAAAACAACCGTGCGTAATTTGAACTCAGAAAACCCGCCAAAAAACCTGACAAAAAGAACCTGAAAAACTCGACCTGAAAAACTAACCTGAGAATCCAATATAACTAGGAAGTCTACTACATATGTGCATACCCTAATCAAAAATCCTATATCCGCCACTGGAAACAACATACATAGAAGGATGCTATAATGCGGTTTAATAAAATGATGATAAAATCTGGAGTGCTTATTAAGTAACTTTTGCTGACATTTATAATGAACAAAATAATACATTTACATGTAACAGGGAACCACTTATGCAAAAATACAATGAAGTAGAGATGCACAAAAACTTAGTAGTTTTGTTTTTTACGGGTTGGATAGAACTGATTGGAGATCAAACCTCTCGGACTAGTTCTAAAACGGTTTTCCGTCCAAAAGTATGAAACAGCTAATGATTTAATACTGTTAAGTGTCTTGTTAAGAAGGTGGATTGCCATTTCTTTTGTATCTTTTTTTTTTTTTTTTTTTTTGGTTCCTTCTATAAATGTTGCCTTTCTAAAAAAACTCGGATTAGTTTAAAATGTTTTTTCGTCCGAAAGTACGACTGAAGTAGGCCTGTCCGGTTCTAAACAGGCCGATTTTTTATATGGCCAGTTTCAGGTAAATTTAGGATGATTTTCCATTTTAAACAGTTTTGCCCGTCTCTACCCGGAAGTAGGACATGGAACCTCAATAGATAGCACTTGGCAGCCTTAAGATCCAAATTCCAAGAATGGAGTTTTGGCGTTGTTAACTTGTTTGGCAATATTCATTCTAGTTTTTTTGGATATGGTTATAAGCTTAGACTTATGAGCTAATTTAGGAAATTTCAGGATGTTTGTTTAAGCTTATTTGCGGGCTTATGAGCTTATTTTATTTCGGTTATATTTCGCACGCTCAAGATTTCCGGCTTATTTTATATAGCTTATTAAGATGTCCAAGAAAAAGGTGTGAATTGGCGGGAACACCTCGACCCCAGGTGCCGACCATTGTCCACCCCACAAGAAATAGCTCCGATAACTTGCCTAGCCAGTGGGGCACCAACTAGAGTAGGCGAGCGAAAACTCAAACCCTTGACCTTGTTATAAACTTATACAAGTCTACAAGTCTTCAAAGTAAAACTAACACGCATAAATAAAAGTGTTAAAAATTCTAGTGATAGGCGGTTTGGGTTTTATTATGTTGTTTTCCAGTCACATGTGGATGCCTTTGGCTTATGCGCGAACTTGTTCCGATTTCTACATTTTAGGAGACGCAATCTTTATATTCGGCACATTATAAATTCTGTTTTTATTTTCAATATTCATAATTGATTGCCACCAATCTTACCTGAAAACCTAAATTTTAACGATTTAAATATAGAGTTTACTTAAACGTAAATTTAAGTTATATGGTTTAAAAACCGACAAAATCCCCGCCACAAGCACAAATTCACACGAATTCTCTTTCTTCATTCTGAAATTAAAAAAGAAAACATATTTGCTTGCATGATCTTTGTTACTACATACAACAATGAAGCATGTGACGGACTTGATGGTCTTTTCAGATCTAACCGAGGACCAACTGTGAGTTTACTATAATTTTGACTCATTTGAAACATTATGTATAATAAATAGCGTTTCTTTTACACTTGTAATTTTATATTGCTTTGTTCATGACGACAGGATGGCATCATTCTGTAAAGCTCACAAGTTTCGGTTTGTGCTGTGTAAGGTTTTTCTTAGCTATCACGATAATGATGCAAAAGCTTCCCACGCCGTGTCCGCCTGCCAGGCAAGACATTAACATATGATCTTCCAAAAGACATTGCCGACTGTAACTTGGCGGGTATTAGCGGTCATCACCTGTTTAGGAGTATACAGGCAGGTGCTTTGTGTCACCTCCTTTTCATATATTCAACCATAAATACAATGAAACCATAAATACAATGATCCCATAGTCGTCCACAAACTGGGATGTTTATCTCCACACGGTATCTTGTATTGTTCAATTCCATTCTCTACCTCCGTCAACATTGCGGCGAGACTCTATGTTACCACTGACGAAATGGTTGACATGAAAACTACGGATGATTATAATGATCATTTTGGAGGTAAGCCTAAATGATTCAGTGATGCGTTTGAAGTTTGCAATGACTCTGCGGTTACTAAGTTTCTCAGATTATTTTGCCAAGAGACCCAATGGTGGTTCGGGTTCTTATACTATAAACGGTAGAGATGGCTATTTAAAGCTTCTGGAAGTAGTCTTGCTGCAACTTCTGAGGAAACAAAAGTTGTTGGAAGAGTAATGGCTTATTAGGGCAATAACTTTGATTACGTTGCATTGAGTAATAGCTTATTTGCATCTAAATAGGCACAACAAGAAGCTTAATCAGCTGCTTTAAGCCATAGCTTTAAGCTTATTCGAAACTTTAAGCCGATTAACAAACAGGGGATCACAAAGGGAAGAAATGAACCCGTATTTGAGAATCAATGATCCAAATGTGTAAACTGGAATTAGAGAGAGAAATTGTGATATACACATACATGAATGAATAGAAATGAAGTACAATTGGGTTTTTATACTACGAACAATAAAGGAAAAAAGATAACGGTTTTGTCCACGCAATTTGTAACAAACTTGGCTCACACGTGCTCCCCGTGTGACTTTTATTCAAACTTGATTTTTGGTGCGTATCAATCCTTAGCTTTTGACTGTCCTCACACAACTGATCTTCCTGCTAACACTTGTTCAAACTCAGGGAAACGCTTAATCACATCAGTGTAGAGCTCCCAAGTGGCCTCATCTTCATTACCATTTAACCATTGAATCAACACATAAGCCACAGCCTTCTTGTTAACACTTGTCCAAATGTGTAAACTAGAATTAGTGGTGACTTGTCTGTATGGTTGCTGTTTCAGGTAGACCCAAACACCCTCTTCAAAACTTCAGGTTCTTGTCAAATGGAACTTAAGCATTTCCACCACTTGTTCTCTAGCCAACAATGTTCTATCCACTGAGCTTTCTCCAGGCAAATATGACATGAGTAGGTAGAGTTTGTCCATACAACACTTCAAAAGGTGTAGTATTGATGGCTATATGGAAGTTGGTGTTATACAAGAATTCAGCCATAGAAATCCAACTAGTACACTCCTTAGGCTTCTCACCAGTCATGCATCTAAGGTAAAGACATCTATTTACCACTTCTGTTTCACCGCTGTGGGTGATAAGTTGTTGACATCTGCAATTTGACCTTGATTACCTTGAACAAAGACTGCCAAAAATCAAAAATGGCTCAGGAACACTTTGTCTATGTCACTAACAATAGTGTTTGGCAATCCATGTAACTTGTACACATTATCCAGAAACACTTGAGCCACTTGTGCAGCATTGAAAGGATGTTGTAGAGCCATAAAGTGGGCATACTCACTGAGCCTATCAACCACCACAACGATCACTGTGTTACCATGTGACTTGGGTAAACCTCCTACAAAGTCCATGGATATGTCACACCACACTTTAACAAACATTCTCCACACTTTAATGGTTGAAGTAGACCACGATAAACACTGAGATTAGGTGCCTTTAACAAACATCACATTCCGTGATCCATTGTTTCACTTGTTTTCTCATACCATCCTAACAAGGTGCGCTTATCTTATGCATTGTCACTTGTACACCAGAATGGCCACCAACAGATTCATCGTGTATTTGTGAGAAGATTCGTTTCCTCAAGGCTTCATCATTTCCCACAACCAATTTCCCTATTATTCTTGGTTGAGCATTGGTCCAAGTATACTTCTTTGACTGAGAACCAAGATTTGCAAACTACCGTATCATCTCAGCTATCATATGTCACCCAACTTGCTTCCACTTGCTTGAACACATCATTAGTCACGTTAGTTGTTACCACAGCCATTAGTTGACTTTGTAACTCTCTCCTAAATAAAGCATCATAATCATAACCAAGCAGCTTAGGTAGCCACTTGTTGGAAGGGTGTAGTAAGCCTTTTGATCTTGAAGTGCATGTGCATCAAGTACCCCTTCCACTTTTCCAAAGCAAATATGACAACTATAAATTCCTTTTCATAAGTAGATAAACTCTGGTGTTTAGGAAATAGAGCCTTACTCATACAAGCAAGCGGATGACCATCCAGCATTAGCACAACCCCAATGCCATCATCACAAGTATCAGTCGCCACCAAAAACTACTTGTCAAAGTTAGGCAATCCCAAAACTGGTGCTTGAATCATAGCCTCCTTAAGCTGTTTAAAAGCCACTTGAGCATCTTATGGCCACTCAAAAAGAATTTCCCTTCAAAAGCAGTCAATGGCTTGCTAATGACTCTATATCCCTTAACGAACTTCCTATACTTAGACCCAAAAAGCCCCTCAACTCTTTGATAGTCTTAGGTTCAGGCCAACTTTTCATGAGCAAATTACTCCTTTTTCGCAAACAAGGTATGAGCCTCCATAGTCTCCAAAATGGTTTTGAGGTGCCCAATTGATGGAGGCCCAAGTATTGAAGAACGGGCTGACTTGTTTTTTGAAGCCCAAGATCGTGTGAAGAAGAGGGCTTTCTTAAAACAACCATAACTTGAGCATCGTAAGTCCGTTTTCAACCCGTGACGTGTCAAAACGACCGAAAAAGCGAGAGGAACGACGTGGTAACCAATTAACCATCTTTAGGCTGGTTAAGGATTTTTCAAGGCCCAAAAGCCGTTTTACTATCATTTATTTGTATTTTTGTGTTATTTTCAGTTACTGTTGGACTTTTGTCTTTGGGCCATAGTCCAGCCCATTAGTGTTTTAGGGTTTTTCTTTGTTTCATGTCTTTATTTAAACAATATGTTGTAACCATAGCAAGACAGTTTTCAGTTTAATAAAATTTAAACCATTAGCCGCTGTTTGCCAAGTTTTTAACCCTAATAATCGGTATTCATTAGAATCAACGATTGATTGGAAGAATTGTTTATGGAATTTAATGGAATCAACAGATCCAATTATTATCTTTGTTTTTAGTCTACATCACCAATGTACTCCTTCACAGATTTTTGACTATACACCAAAATGTCATCAAAGAAGACTAGTGTAAACTTCCTTAGATAAGGCTTGAAAACTTTATTCATTAGTGACCACTGGTGCATTGGTTAGCTTAGTAAACAACTCAACACCATGTAACTTATCTATCAATTCTTGAACAATCATAGGAATTGGAAATTTGTCTTTCAATGTATATTTGTTCAACTGTCTCAGGCTCGACCATCAGGTCAACCCGATCGAGTTACTGGGTCACTGATTCGACCACCAGATCAACCCGATCGAGTCACAGGTTTACCGGTTCGACCACCGGGTTAATTAATATATCATTAATTATTTGCCACTAGGCAATTTCTACAACTATGCGCGGGTACACGTTGTCATAAAGTGTTCATATGATGGTTGAAAATGAAATTGTTGAAAACAATAAAAAATGTATACATGTTGAAAACTAGCTATTGTAGGAAACATAAGAATAGTTGAAAACCGAGTCACGGGTTCGACCATCGGGTCAACTCGGTCTAGTCACCCGGGTGAATTAGCATATCGCTAACTCGTTAAGCAATGTCCGTTGCTATGCGCGGGTACACGTCTAGTTTTCACTATTCATAATGAAAACCTAAAGTTTAACGATTTAATATAGAGTTTACTTAAACTTAACTTTTGAGTTATATGGTTTAAAAACGGCTAGTTCCTTATGGATCACACAAATCCCAGATAACAACCAAGGAACAAGAGATTATGTCGGGAGCAGTAGTCGATCAAGAAATTATCTTAGGTTAAACTTATAAAAATTGTAAATGATAAGACAAGCTTTAAACAATTCAAATTGTAAATGATAAAAATAATTTTAAAAAAAAAACTTTACACAGTTAAATAGGCATAAAATAACCAAGTCATATGCAGTCTTATTCCTTCAAGTGAACGAATGAATGAATGAATGAACATTAAAAAGCAATTAACTACTTAGGGTTTTGGATCTACGTTAACAATAAGGGGAAAGAAAACAAACCTGCGGTGAGGGACACCCAGAAAATTGAAATTGAAATGGCAGGAAGGAAGATAGGGCCAAGGGTTTGATTTTTTCCTAGTTAAAGGCCGAGCATTTGGATCGTCGGACCGGACCGCACAATTTCGGTCACTATTTCGATCCTCGGTCCGACTTGATTCGGTCTTACCAAAAACTTGTCAATTATGCCTATTAGGACCGGACCGTACTGACGACCGAACTGGACCGGACCGACCTGGACCGGACTGAACCATTTCGGTCCAGTCTCGGTCCGGGATTTTGGACTATTTTGATCATTGGTCCGATCCGGTCTTGGTCGGTCTGGTCAGGTCCGGTCAGGTCTGGACATGTTGCTCAGCCCTAAGAGCACTAGGAGTCATCACTCCAAGTGACTCCATTTTGGGATGCCACGTGCGAAACTCACTCACTCACATAAAAAAAACAACGGAGTCATCACTCCAAGTGATAGGTGAAGGTAAGACCCACTTTTTTTTATTTCTCACATTTTCAAATTAAACTAATTTATTTTATAAATAAAAATAAATTCATTTTATTAAAAAAATCAATCTTTTTTCCTTTTTAATTTATATTATATTTAAATTTTTATTAAAAATATAAATTATAATAAAAAAATAAAAAAATAAATAGCTTTTCCCTTTCTTCTCCATCCCTTTCTTCTTCCCCTCTTCTTCCACACACAGCAAACACACACACAATACACACACATAATTATGAAAAAAAATAAAAGAAAAAAAAAATGAAAGAGGAAACCACGCGACGTGGGAATACCCCACACCCACCCTCACGCAGTGGAAATTGTATTTCGCCGAAGTTATCATGCGGCCCGCGCCGCGGGTTTGGCACCCCACTCCCAGCCCTCTAAGTTACATGTATTTCAGTTTGTATTTTACGAGTATTCTTTTCTACGAATACATTTCATATAAAATGAAAATTTTGTATCTAATTTACGATAAATGTAGTATATATATTTTATATTAAATTTATATTTAGATTAAAGTTAAATTCATAAAACATATTAAATAAAAATAAAATAAACTCACTAAAATTTTAAAAATAACAAAATAAATATTAAATTAAAAACACGAAATTTTAAAAAATATAATAAAATTTAATAATTAAAAAAATTAATTTAAACCTTTTCCTCGAAATGAGAAAAATTATTTTAATAGGTTATTATAAAAAGTTATTACTAGAATAAGTTAATGAATCATACTCATCAATTTACATTTACAGTAATAGTCTGAATCTAACATCCTAATTTAAGACTTTTGTTTAAAGTTAGATTTAGTTAATTTTAATCTACCTTAAAAAATAAAAATGGAATTAAAGATAACATTTTTTATGTAATTCCTACTACTTATAAAAGATTTACGACTTTTTTTTTTAAGTACACTTATTTGAAGAAATATAGGAAACATATATGGAAGTATAGGAATTTTTTCTTATGTTTCCATCTTTAACTTTGGACTTTTTAAAACCAATAACACATTATACACACAAAATATAAACACGCTCGTCCCCTCTCTCTCTCCCTGACCTAATACATACACCTACAGCCGCCGCCATCATTAACCGCCTCCATTAACCTAACCACGGTCATTCAAATCCATCTCAATAAACAAAACACCTACAGTCGCCGCTAACGTCTTCGCCGTTTGCCGAGATCATTACAGTCTTATGGGTTTGTAGTTGATTTCTGGTGGGCTAGGTGGACACGGTTTGCTTTGGTGGTTCCGGTGTTTTAGTTGATTTTGGTGGTTTTGATTGTTTTTGTCGTGTATGCGAAAGAATGGTGGTGGCTTCGATGGCTTTAATAGTGTAAGTTTTTCTGTCTCTATATCTTTTAGGATTTGGTCTTTCTAGCTTTGCTTAGTTTGTTTCAGCTTATATATTCAGTTTATGATTATTATTTTTTTCGTATTATGATTCATAAGCTCACTTTTTTGGCTTATTTTGAAACTTATTGATGTTTATTCGTTCGTAAAACTTACTTAAGCCGAAAACTTTTAAAATAAGCCTCAAAAAGTGTGCTTATCAAACACAAGCCCAAAACCAAATCAGCAATAAGAATACTATATAATCTTGTGACTGTTATTATGAATGTAAGAGGTCTCGAAATTAGCTTTGTTTAGTTTGTTTTGGCTTATATAGCAGGTTTATGTTCTTTTTTGTTTTGGGATTATGATTCCTGCGATCACTTTTTGTGGCTTTTTCTGAAAAGATTTAAAATATGCCAAAAGATTTGAGCATATGAAACACAAGCCCATAACCAAATAAGCCGTAAGCTGACTATATAAGCCAAACAAATTAGTTAATTTTTGAGTTTTTTTAATTGGTTGTGTGGTAAAGTGCAGGGACTGTTGTTACTGAAATGTGAGAGCCTCTTAAATTTGAGTTTTTTTTTTACTGCCTGCATGGTAAATGCTTGTGTGTTGTGGCTTTTATTACTTATTACTGAAATGTGAGAAGTCTCGAATTTGAATCGTGATTAGGAGAGCCCTTTAGCTTGTATAAGAGGGTGTTTGTTTTGGCTTATATAGCCGGTTTGTGGCTTATTTTACTTTGGGCTTATGATTCATAAGCTCACTTTTTGGGGCTTATATTGAAAGTATTTGGCTTGTATAACTTTATGATGTCATAATGTACCTATATAAGCTGAGATGTTTCAAAATAAGACTTAAAAAGTGAGCTTATGTTTAAAAAGTCCAAAACAAAATTAGGAATAAGCCAAAACAAATTAGTGAAAATTCGAGTTTTCTAAACGGTTGAGTGGTTAAATGCTTGTGACTGTCATTATTACTTGTTATTATCACTGAAATGCGAAAAATCTTGATTTTGAATCGTAGGGGAGCACTTTAGCTTGTTTTAGTCAGTTGTGGTGGTTTAAAACCTCTTCAGCGGTATTTAGAAATTGGCAATCCCGTTTTGGATTACACAATTACTATGTTTTAAAGCCACAAATAGCTTCAAGTGTTCAACTAGAATGGTTGATTGAAAGTGATTATTATTATCTTATTATCCTTGTTTCAAGTAGTTGTGACAATGTATGACAATGTATACAGATTACTGTGCGTAGGTGTCATTTAAATATAAATATAAATCTCTAAACAAACAATTAGCTAATTATTAATCATCGCAACATTAGTTAACAGAAACACATCCAAGCCAAATTTTTTACAGCTGTATCTGATTATGTTAATTCTTGATCACGTAATCAATTTCAAAATGAAATGCCAAATATCCTCTTAAAAATGTAAAGCTGGCACTGATATTAGGATAGAAATGCAATACAGATATACTTACTTTATTTGTGTTTTATGTAATGCAGGTGATTGGAATTTTTGTTGGCTTAGCAAGCATGGGTGTTTTTGTCATCTGGTACACTCGGAACTCATTCCTTGGTAGTGACCTTAGTGGGGACAGTCACAGTCTTTTACCTTCTCTCAAATCCGAAATGGGATCAGTGTAAATCTTCCGAGAATTTTACCGTCTCGCCCTTCCGAGCGAGATGACCCTGCTGGTAGCAAATTAGATGTTCAGTTCCCTAAATGCACTCTCGGAAGACGAGAGCCTGCTGACCATGACGCCATGGGTCAACCCGTCGTTGCTGCTTGCAATGCCGCCATGGATCAATTCCCTAAATTCACTTTCTATAATGTTTGGCTTCTTTATCACCCTTAAATGAAAGATTGCATAGAATACAAAACTGTTGTATCATTATGGTGTGGGTATTGTGAAATTTACGAGGCTTTAGTGATTTCCTTTCATCGAAATTCCCTTGAAATTTGTTGATTTTATTTCTGCATTTACATGTTGGGCGCGTGCTTTTTTTGTAACTATGTTTCAGCCTTTGCTGCAAATCATCAGCAGGCCTGCAAAACCATCTTTTGATGTGTTCTTTGGTCAGTTTACATGGCCAGGGATTGTTTCATTCCTTATCAGTTTGCGGGAAGTGAAAAAAAATAGCAAATTAAAACCATATAACTTCTAGAGTCTGCTCTTAGACTAAATCAAGTAATGTTAGGTCACGTGATTAGGCTGAACAGGCAGACGGAACTACACTAATTAATGGTGCGTGATCACATAGTTTAAATGTTGAATGTCTAGGAGACACGATTCGTTTTTTTAGAATTGTTTTTATTACCGTTTTTTTTTTTTTTTTTTTTTATGTGTTTATGTTTCCCCTCTTGATATAGCCGTCAACATACCTGATATGTTGGATCAGATCGAGGAGTCGTGAAAGGGGGTGTGTCCCATTGAATTATAATCACAGTCTGTACAACCAGTTGCTCAAAAAGCTGTGCGCAGCTGTGGTGGATTTGGATAACAAGTTTTCAATGATGGCGGGAACCATGTAGTACTAATTCAGAAATGATGTACGTGTTATTTCCCGCGGCATTAGCTTATGTTATTCTTTTAAAATGATCTATTGCAGGCAAATGTAAGGGAGTACATGGGTCCTCTTCAGCTTGCTGGAATCCGGAAAGGACAACGGAAGGAAACCTAACACGGTTCCACATGCAGCCTTCGTCTATGCTCAACTCTATGGTTTGTTAATACAGTTATAGTGGTTGTATATGTTTTGTTAATACCACCTCTATGGAACTATTTGAGTTTTGTATCTTAAGTTCTTTTGCGGTTTAGTTATTTTTGTGTGATGTTGCTTATTTTTGGAATGTTGTCTTTTGATGATGTATTGAAGCTATCGAGAGAAGTTCCAAAGTTACAAGCTCACTTAGTACTTTACTGAATATGGTATTACCCTTTACCCACTTAAATTTTCATGCTTGAGAAATGTATGTATGAATGTGTATTAGAAAGCATCTAGGAAAGACTCGATGTAAGTTTACAATAAAACACAGAGAAAAACAAACCATGACACAGAAACCCCGCAGTGAAGCGCGGGTCTTCCATCCTTGTTACTTATATACACTATACATACTTAGTTGGCTTGTCATGTGGTATGACACTCTAATTAGATACTCCGTATTATACGCTGTACAGACTTAATGCTTGCTAAGACACGAGTTTTAAGAAATGTAGCTATAATCTCAAGGTAGGAATACCTTATTAGTGGTACTTGTATGTGACCTGTTTTACCAAGTGCATTGATTTATATCTTCCTGTACACAGGGTATTTTTTACTAAATTGAATTATCGCATGACACGACACTTTGCAATTACATTTACGACAAGTTCTTTATTTGTTGTTTGATACATGCTTATTAAAGATTTTTTCTAAAGTTGAACAATCGCATGTTACGACATTTTATAAAGTGTCGTTAATTATACGTCGCTAGGCAATTCCGCCACTATGCGCGGGTAATCGTCTAATAATATAAAAATGCCTCTAAGTTGTTACTTTCACTTATCTTTTACTTTTACTTATCTCCTTTTAAAAGACATAAACTTTATTTGTAGATATGAGTTAAAAACTTAAATGTTTTGCGAATTTTTCTTTTAACAGATTTTGAAAATTTTATTAATGATATTCATGTTAATGTTCTTCCGCTTGGATGTCATTGCACGACTCGACCCACTAACTTCTAACATTTGCCGTTCTAAAAAATTCATATTGATATTCAACTAACGACTAAACCTTTTGTTTAATAAAACGAAATATTTTGTGAAAATTTTGTATGTTTTAACCATCAAATTTTTTTAATTAATGACTAGTTATAAATTAAATACTTTTGATTTTTAAAAATAATAAAAACCATATTATTTACAAATTTGACCAAGAAATTGAAAAAATGTAGAACCTTAGTAGATAAATTCGATAAAAAAATAACTTTTAATTATGTGTCATATTTGTGAAAAATAAAAACTTATAAAAAGTGGAGGCAACTAATAAAAAACTTTAGTGGTTAAATTTTTAAAAAATTAGATAGAGTTATATGAAACTAATAAATTTTTATATTTTTATAATAACTATGAAAAATAAACAAATACTATTTTACATTTTATACCATCTAGATTTTATATTTTAAACATGCAAAATATATAAAATCTATTTCAAGTTTTCAACATTGATATTAATATGTAATGAATTATTTTTATGTAAAATCTAAGATTTAAGTTCATTTGGATACCAAACTTATCTAAGATATGAGGGGACTCATCCCCACCTTCCATCTCCCCACCATCTAATGGCTGAGATTAAACCCCCCATTTTATACTGCAGGGGTATTTTCGTCATTTCACCCGCCACTATATAAATCATTTTATCCTTTCTTTCTCATAAAACACACACACCGTAACATCACTTCTCTCTCTACCTACCGATCTACTTTCTCTCTCTATAAGTTGAAGCGTATAATCACAAATCCATCAAGAACATCATCATTAATCCATCACAAATTGATTAATTAACACAAATTCATATCAGGTTTGTATTCTCATAATATATTCTTATTTTTTTAGCTTATTTGATTTAGAATAAGCTTATTAATTTATTGTCATTAGCTTATTTTGAACGAAATATTCTGATTAATAGTTCTTATTTTGATCGAATTCTTCCAATTGATTGTTCTTATTTTGATCAAATTATTTTAATTAGCTTTTAATTATACGATTTATGTGAATAAGCTTATTTGTTTGAATAAGATTTTGAATTAGATGAGAGTTATGAATAATTTTGTGAATTAAATAGGAGTTGTGTGAATAAGCTTACAAATTATATGAGAGTTATGAATAAGCTAGCTTTTTAGCTTATTTTGACGAATCATAAGGTATGTTATGTAAGTTAAATTAAGTTTACTGATGTGGGCTGTAATAAGCTTGATATATCATATATGATAGTTATATATCATATATGATAGTTATATACCATATATGATATATCATCAGTTATCATATATGATATAACTATCATATATGATATATCAAAGAAACCATAAGAAAAAACAGATTTTGTATGAGTCTTTTTCAGAAAATTTGTATAAACTCTTGAAACATGCCTTCTATCATATATATGAGTAATACTTTTTTTTAAAAAAAATTTCATAATATGTTCTTTTCTATCTTTTATTAATACAGTCAGACAGAGGTGGTGTGATTGCCCGATTTGGAGCAAAGCAGGGAGGGAGTTGATTATAACAAGAGGATGTGCACGGATATGTTATAAGGATCAAGACGGAGTAGGCGTTGTTCATGAATTCATCAGTTAATAATGGTTTTAACAATAGTTTATTGTCGATAAAGAAGAGTAGTTTTAATAATAATGGTGTTTGCATCTTTTGATTTTGTATAAATGGTTATCATATATGATATCAGATGTGTATCATATATGATTTTACATTAGGTTATGTTCTGTTTGAATTATCATATATGATTCTGTTCATAAGTACATTTTTTATATTATGAATAAGTGTTTAATTATTAATTGTGCATACTCTTTGTTGTAATCATGAATTCATCAAATTCTTTGTTTAATATACCCAAGTTTTTCTTGAGTATCATATATGATAATGCATTATCATATATGATAGTGCATTAGCATATATGACTTAATTTATCAAAACCATCATGACATAATACCAAGAAAGCTAAACCATATTAACAAGACGTTGTACAAGATACCAATCAATTACAAAATCGTCCATATACGTCAAAACTCCATTAGAAGATTACAAGGAAAAAACAAACAATACATTTAAACATAAAATAAAAATTCACGAACTTCTTCAATAAGCTTCTTGGCCTTTTGGATGCTTGTAATGTTCAACATTCCTTGTAAACAGCATTCTCTACAAAAATAAGAAGATTTAATTCAATTTTTAAGCGCATCATCATATATGATATATTTTATCATATATGATATATTTTATCATATATGATATTTTAGCTTACATCATATATGATAAAATATATCATATATGATATTTCACTAACAGGTCACACTAAATTTGTTCAGCGAGATTAAGCCATAAAATCTTATAATTCATGAAAATAAGCTAATAAGTTAGCTTATAATTCATCATAATAAAAATGATGATAATTTTTTAGCTTATTCCTATTAATCATCTAATAAAAAAGCAAACACATCCATAATCACATCAAAATAAGCTTATTTACATCAAATAAGCTAAAAAAAGATATAAATGATGATGATATAACCTGGTGATTCGTTCTTCAATAGCATCGACATCTTTTTTTTAATTTTAAACGCGATTTGTTGATGATTTTTTTATTTGTGTGTGTTTTAGTATGTGTTTTGGATCGAGATGATGATTGAATAAGCTTATGTGTGTGTTTTTTTGTGTGTGTTTTTTGTTAGATCTGAGATAAGAGACGGGGGTGAGATGTATTTGGGAGGTGGGTGGGATGGGTGGGTTTAAAATGACGAAAATGCCCCTCCGTTTTTTTTAATTAAAAAATAAAACTTAATCTGGGCTGTTCATTTTTTGATAGATGGAAGGTGGGGATTGATCCCCTTGTATCCAAAGGATACAAGGTATCCAAAATAACCGGACTCAAAATCTAATGAATAATTATTGTTTGTACTAATGTCACAATTACAAAACTTTAAATACGATTAAAGTTTTTTATCTATATGTTAATTTAAAATATTTAATTTATACGTAAATCTTGTACGTACAAAAAAACTTGTAACTAGAAACTTATTCAAAAACAAACACAAAAGTGAAGTTTAGTTAATTACATTGTAGTACTCATTAATTTTATTCCTTTTTACTTTTAGTAAAAGAAATTAAATTTAAAAATAAATTACGAGTTACAGTAATAAAATAAGAGTGCAAAGTACATCTTTTTGGTTTGCGAAATGACCTACTTCACGTACTTTTCATTCATCCATTAGAGCCCAAAGAGTGGTAGCTGGTTATTCGGATGGTACCTTTTTGGCGTCAGATTAAGCTTGTCGCTTCGCGCCAATATTGCTCACGCCAACGCCACCAGCTAGGCTGGTAGGTTTATCCTTTTTTACAAATTCAAATATAACCTGTTGGTTTTCAAAAGCTAACCGTTTTTTTTTTCAAATCTATATTCCTTTTTTTTAAATCTAAGAGCATCCATTATGGTGTTTCAAGAAGAGGTTTAAAATTTTATGAAGAGGTCTAAAATTTGTTTTGTCATAGTGAGAAACCATTTTATGCCTAGGTGTCATGAAGAGGTTTAAGATTTTGAAGAGGTATAAAACTTAATGTGCATTTAATTCATGTTAGAAACTAAACAATTTATAAACCTCAAAAGGTTTAATCCATAGTGAGAGTAGGTTTATCATGTAAAAAAGTTTATAGATTAATTATATTATATGATGTGGCAAGTTTATAAACCTATAAAAAGGTTTATCATAGTGAATGCCCTAACCCCCACAAAACTCTATAAACACCTTCACCTATTTTTTATACTCATTTATAACATTTTCTTACTCACTTTTATATAATCCCTTCCTTTTTTTCACCCAACGTGAATCTTGATTGGATAAATAACATGATTAACGATCCTTCCGACCAATAACTAGTTTATTTATTTGTATTTTCATTATCTTTTTATGTGTGTTTTATTTCATTATGTTTTTATATGTTTTTTATTAATGTATTTGTTCCTATTTAAATGTAATGTTTTCTTTAATTTAATAAAGTTTTTATTTAAGTTATTTTGTATTTAAAAAAATTACATTGATATCACATTTTTTGCCTCAACGGTCGCCACATAAAATATGGTGTCAAAGAATTATGATGTCAAAACTCCAAAATCATACTTAGCACTTTTGACATCAATTTTAGAAACCAGTCGCTCTCGATGCTCTAAGTTAATTGACATCAACTTTAGAAACCAGTCGCTCTCGGTGCTCTTATGTGACACCCCCAAATCAGGTTTGCAGCGGAATAGTAATTGGGTGTCACGTAGGTGGATCACAGAACAAATGGCATACAAAGCATTGATCATAATTATATGATTTTGAAATGATACAAATATTGTTTTAGTACAATCAGTTGAAATGTTGAATATCAGTTGTTACAAGTATCCTAGTGAAAACAGATCCCCCAATTATTATGATGTTCCTAAATGATGATCAGTCCATGCTCAAATAATCCAGCTTAATATCCTGAGAAATACATGCTTAAAACAATCAACATAAAGTTGGTGAATTTATAGAGTTTTGTAAAATCATAGTTCATTTGATATAAAAATCAAGTTTAGTATCTCAAATTAGCCCGTATAGTACTTTTTAAGGTTTGATAAAAATCAAGTTCAGAAATATCAAAAGGTTCCATATTGTACTGCACAAGGTATGATAAAAATCCAGTTCAAAGATCTCAGTATGTTCTATGTATTAATGTACCAATTAATATAAGGTCAAGTTTAAAACCGCAAACTTCACAAAACTAGTATCGCAGAAAGCCAAATACTATAAGGTAATTACATTTCCATATTGCCCGAAATTAAGACTTGACAGTTAAGTCCTCGACAAATGAGGACCCTTCGCCTTATTAAAAGGCACCCAATAATAATAAGTTCTGTCATGTAAAACATCTGTTGTCCTGGCCTAGGCACAGTGAGCGCTACTCACCCAGATGGGGATGATCAATCCCAAATAGATCTATTTGTAACATTCAGGTAATTCAATAATTCTAACAGTTTCAGATGCACGGGTCATGCGGGTTCATCTACAATATGCAAATGTAATTAAGGGTAACAGTTCAGTTTGCGTCTCCTCGATTAACAGTTTATTAAGTATAGGTGTGGGGCTACGATCTCACGATATAAAAATCATATAGTCAAAACAAG
Source organism: Glebionis coronaria (assembly GCA_025667525.1). Classification (NCBI taxonomy): domain Eukaryota; kingdom Viridiplantae; phylum Streptophyta; class Magnoliopsida; order Asterales; family Asteraceae; genus Glebionis; species Glebionis coronaria. Next base: position 411,764,083 of record CM046878.1, read on the forward strand.
TTATAGCATGTCTCCCCCTCGCGGGCTAGTAAAAACATAAATAGTAGTGGAAGGCGAGGCTATGAACTCACCTGAATAGCAGTGTCCGAATAAAATCACAAATAGTCCAGATAGTATGCTCACGATACAGTTAATTACCTAAGTAATTTAAATGATCTCAGTATATGCATATACAATGCATAGATGTGTCCAGATAATTAAAGTGCATGCTTATACTTGTTTTAAATATCTTGTCGTTTATTATCCGATTCGTATGTATTTATCTATACATAATAATATACATAGTGAGTTCTTCAAGTTTCTACGATTCATATTAAAAACCCTAAAGTTTATTTAATATAAATAACTTTAGTTAAATTGCACCAACGTCCTCAAGTTTATAATATTAGCCGAATAAACCCCTAGGTTATAAGTTTAAGAAAATGACGGTTTTAGTCCTTTTGGTTTAGGGTTTCTTTTATAGTTTTAATTAACTAATTAATAAAAGAAACTAGGGCTTATTAATCTTTCGGCATATGGCAAAACAAGTCCTCCACATTTTTAATCATGTAACACTTTCGGTTCTTGCCATAAATAGTCCCTAGGGTTTATATAACTTTCAAAACATGGCAAGAATAGTCCCTTAAGTTATAATATGGATTAGGGCTCGCATAACTTATAAGTAATGACACAAAAGTCCTTCAAGTTTTTAATTAGGGTTTGTAACCTAAATTAAGTTACGAAAACAGCCCCTAGGGCTTGTTTAAGTTTCGGCTAATTACATAATTAGTCCTTAGGGTTGTAAAAACATGTATTAACTTTTGGTAAATAGCAAGGATGGTCCTTAGGGTTTCTATAGGCCCCAAATAAATTGAGTGGTCCTTAAACTTTCGGATAATTACTATATTAGTCCTTGTGTTTAATGTCCTTGTCGTTATAAGTTACCTTTGTCACGTCTTTAGCCCCTAAACTTTATATAATTACATTTTTTGTCCGAAAACTTTTATAAGTTATATTTCAAAAGTTTATATAAGTTTAAAAATATCAAATGGGCTTATTATACTCTTAATGGGCTTTACAAGGCCCGTTAACCATTTTATTAAATCTAAACGGGCTTATCAATATTATTAAGTCCAATAAATTATAAGACTATCTTAATGGGATTATTAGCAAGTATGGGCCTAATGGGCTTTCTAAAGGCTTGGCTACTATTCATTGGGCTTAACTAAATCCATTAACCATATATAGGCTTCTAGATAAATTAAGGCATTGTTACTAATTATTCAAGGAGTTTATAGATCTAAGGTTTTTAACTAAGTTTAATGTATGTTTAACAAAATTAACCATAAACTCTATAGGGATTAATATAACCCACGGCTACAATTAAATTTGGAGGGTTTCATGATTTTTCTAGGTTTATTGTAGGAGTATATGTTCATGTGTTTTATAGCTAAGTAAAATTTATACGAATCCTTGTGAAACCAAAAATAGCTGTGACCTATATATATATATTCACTAGTTTTTGAGTTTCAACAAGTTCATGATATGTGTTCATAGGAATGATTAAGTGAATGTAAAAAGGAATGTAAATAAGATGAATATAGGTTTGTATGAGCTTACTTGTTAATATGACAAAAGTGAGGATAAGTAAACCAAAGGAACTTAAGCTTATATAGATCAACAATTGAAAACCCTAGACCACAAAACAAGCCATGACCTTCAATGTAAGTATAGGTTCTTGGATTTTTCTTGGAGATCGAGTTTATGTAGAGGAGTACATGCTTAGTATTTATGGTGTTCAAGACATAGATTTGAGCTTAATAAATGGGGAAGTAGGTGTGTTCTTGGTGGATCTTGCTTATGATCCGAGAGTTGAGTGAGAGTGAGAGGGATTTGTGATGTTGTGTGTATATATGTGTGTAAAATATACGGCTAGATATACAAGAGGTGGGATAGTATGAGATCTTGGGAGATTTAGGGAGAATCTTTGGTAGATTACATATGATATGGTAATATCTTGGAAGATTTCATGAGGTACAACTATTGATTTAGTTTTGATTTGTTTGAGTGATATGAAACGTGTGAAATGGGGATGATCCAAGGGAATAAAAGTTAGCTTAAGGATTTGGCTAAGTATGGAGTTTAAAGTTAGTTTAATTAAGTATGGTTTGTAATAGTGTATATGAAAAGTAAATAAAAGGTCTTTTTAATGTGTCAACTCCGCATAATTTGTGATATTTGTTTGACATTAAGCAAGTCGTGGTTAAATGTACTAATGATTTGAGTCTAAAAATTAATTTACATAGTTTATAGTCCGTCTTGGTATGTAATATTTTAGATTGTTGCTAGTAATTATTAATATAATTAATAATAGTTTATGCACATAAAATGTGTCTAAGGATATTATAATAAATTTAAAAAGATAGCTCTATGATTAAAATGTCCAGTTTTTAATTAATATAAGTAAATATATAATATTTACTATATTATGATCTTGCTTGTAAAGCGGGTTGATAAAAATATTATAGGATGAGTGGTAATAAGAGTAAAACCGGTGACGTGTCAAAAGCCCAAATTTTGGGGTTTTACAGCACCTACCCGTTGTTTTAGCTTTGTCCTCAAAGCTTAAGATGAAGTTATTCGTCCAGGGGACAAGTGATGACACTTTTTCTTGAACATGCAATCTTGTGAACTTAAGTTTAGACTCGTAGGTGATATTTAGGATGTAGTTATTGATTGTATGCTTTCGATGAGTACATTTTAATGCACAAGGTAACTTGTATGTTATGTTTTGATAGTTTACACATTTGGTCCTTCTATTTTGTAATGTGGCTCTTAGGGCACGAAAAGTTTCGAATGAAAATAACTTAGGGCTCAAATTGAGTTTTCAAAAGTGGCAAAAACCAACACCTAGGGTTTTTAATCCGTGTTAGAGTAACTAGGGCTTGTTTTAAGTTCATTAAAATCAATGTTTAGTCCTTAGAGTCTTACAACTCTCATCTTATTATCCTAGGGCTTATAATATGTTTGACAAATGGCAAAAATAAGTCCCCGATAGTTCTAAAAATTAAGTTTAGTAAAAAAGATTTAGTAAAAGTTTCATTAATTCATATTCGAGTTCTAATAAGTTCACAAGGCTGGATAAAGTAGGACAAATTCGTTTTAAGTCTTGGTTTTATTTAAATGTGCTTCATGGGCCTTATTGGGCCCTGATATGCATAGATAAGGTTCATTAACGTTTTTAATAGTTCTTTAAGATAGTTTTAAGTCTATTAAGCTTCAATAAGCTTATGTGAGTTTATCAGTTTTATGTTGGGTCAAGATAACTGTGAGACCCCCAAAATCTGACATGGAACAAGTAGGCAACGAGGGGGTAACACGTCATAGTACAAGAAACGATGAATTACAGTTCATACAAAGCTGACGAAATAAAAACATGTACATTACATCATAAAAGGTCAGAGTTTTTAAACATAGGTCCCAGAGTTTTAGAAGCGGAAAAATTATATTATTTCGTCTCAATTTATAACAATAAGTTGCCCAAAAGATTGAATAAACTTCTGTTAGTTTATATAAAGCAAATCTTTCAAAAGCATCACAGAAATCTCCAAGCTGCGACAATATCCTGCGGGCTCCCATCCAAGCAAAGCTAAGTAATAATACCTGAGATTAAACATGTAAAATCGTCAACACAAAGTTGAGTGAAATTCATAGGTTTAGCAATAAGGATGTGGAACACAAGCATTCTTTTGTAAAACAAGTAAATAGAGAAAATGGTTATGATCATTAACCATAGTCTGAAACCAATATTATTGCTGTTTAGTTCATGAACCAAAGCTTAACTCAAAGTAAGTTCCTCTAGGGAGTATTCAGCCTAAATACTCAAGTATAAACAAATGTAAGTGCGTCAAGGTAATCGGGACGGGGTTTGTCAATCCCGATGGATCCACCCACAACATTCGCGCTTAGCGCAAAGCATACGGGACAATTAACGGTTCATGATCAAGAGAGGAAACTTAAGGCTATTAACTATAAGCAATAATATCAATGAAAACTGTTGGAAAGCATACAAGTCTGAATAGCATACAAGTTCTGGATAGTATATAGTTTTAAATGGATGTGTTCCACCATGTAAAATCTCACCCCACATTTAGAAACATTGTTCAAGTAAAAAGGGGCTATGAACTCACCTTTAGTAAGTAATCACAAGGTAAAAGGGGCTGAGCAAAAAGAAGTCTTCACGGACCTATGCAATGGTGACGCGTAATAAGGATGCGTTCAATGAAGCAATAACGTTTTAGAAGTGGTGGGACATAGTATGACTAGGTAACTTGCGTGCGATGGCGAGACCTAAGCTTAAGTTAAAATTTTGACCCAACACCTTGAACCTACTGTAATAACCTAATATCAACCTTGTATGATGGTCCAAGCATTTATGTGTGGGTTCCGAACACGTTTAAGACTCGGTTTGAAAAACCAAAACAAGGGACTGCATTCAGTTTTCTGAAAAAGGCTGTGAAGATTTGGTCATATCTAAAAATCTATAATAGTACAGGAGGTGAAATCTCTTGACATGTATAAGTATTTCTCTTACCTTTAAAAGTTGGGAAAGAACAGCCCTATAACCATTTTTAATCAACAGGAAATGCACTTTTAGTGACAGACTATCAAAACAGAAAGTTGTAAACGTCTTTCGTACCTTACGGTAGATTAAGCATAAATCCCAATCGGTAAAAGATTTTGACACGAAACCAAAAAGAGAAGTTTTATTATATTTGTAGCTACTGTAAAAAGTCATAAAATCATAAATTAATCCTTTTTACCCAAGTCAATTTACCCACGTTTTAAGCATAACATTCAGATTTGACCTAGTTTAGTAAAACGACCGTCTCGGACTCATCCGGACACTTCCCGTTTCCATCCAACTCAACACATACTAGTCACGTCAGTGGGTATCCATTTTTCAAATAAAAACAAGGTCATATGTTTAATAAAATTTTGTCATGACCTGTTTGTTTCTGTGGTGATTTCCATACTACAAAAACAACTCCATTTAGCTACCTAACCTCAATCAAGCAACACTTAGGCTATACCAAATCGCCACGCAAGTGTCCTAAGTCCTAATATGCCCTAAGTATCTATAATCTCAGTGGGTTTCACCCAAGGAATTCAAAATTCATGAATAAAAAGAATCAAAGTACTAGTAACATCAAAACTAAAATGCTAGGAGTGACTATACCTTCATAACAAGTAGGAATTAATCCAAACACGCAAATTAAACAATTCCTCCTCCTTGATCCTTAGAAATTTCGTGTCCCTTAGCCACGTGTTAAGTCAATCACGGTACTCAGCAATTGAGTAGAAATAATGTAGTGAGACGATCACCGACGATATGGATGCCCGGGGAAAACACGAAAACCGCAACCTATCACAATAAGGCGCGCGTTAAGACTCGAACTCAATATCGATATATATACCAAATATAACATGACTCAAATGTTTTCAAAGTATACACGTTTCCAAACCATTGACGAATCAAAAGAATCCATTTATCCAACGTTACTCGTTATAACACTTGAACACTTGAAAATGACTCGTCATACGACGCCAAGTCAACGCAAGTCAAACTATCCTTTACCCTTATTTGGACCAGTAGCTAAGTCATTTATATAATGACTAAGCACTTGAGTAAGTCACCATGTCCGATGGTGAACACTCAAACTCACGCAACACAAGCATTTGAACTACGTGTCCAAAATAAAAATCAGCAAGTACACCCCGAATGTACACACCGATCTACCCTATCTAGACATGTCCGTTTTACATGAAAATTGGTTTCAAGGTCACTTATAACCTGTATAAGACCTCACCAAAATTTGAGCTAAAGTTCACACTTTAAAATCCATCAGCTCGACACTTTACTCGACTCCAAATTTTAGGACAGATTTGTGCACTTGTTTTGTAACACCGTTTGGACCACTTTAAAAATACTATCTCGACAATCCGTCTTTTGAAACCACTACTAGACTCATCAAAATCAGTTTGTAAACTTTGAAAATCAGTAGTATCAACTATCTAACCAAGCCTAAAGTCCCCGAGAGTCGACCCAAAATCAGCCACAATTTCGGATTGTGCCGACTTGCGTCTCCCGGTACACGAAAACTAAAACTAGCATAACTTTTGACTCGTAATGAGTTATAAGCTCTATCTTATACCAAAACGACCGTCTCGGAAAACTCTACAACAATTTCAAATAATCTCAGTCTTTCACAGACCTTAAACCCACGAAACATACTGTTTAAGGCTGCTGACCCAAATTAGCTTTTTAGAAAACATGACAAATCTATTTTTCACTCAAAACCAATCATTCCCATACCCCTAGGATCACTATACTATCATACCCATCGACCAAACACTCCTAAAAACACTTGTATGAAAAATCTAACAAAAATCAAAGGGTAAAAACAAGACTTTTAAGGATCAAAACATGATAATCTTACCAAATATAACATATGCAAGATGATTAAATCATCATACAATCATGAAATCAAAAGTTCTTGAAATCTTGATGCATGAGGGTGATTTTAGTATCAAAAGAATCACCATTGAATTTTATGAATGGGTCTTGTTTTAGTTTTTGTCAAATCATGATGGATGGTGGTGGATTGTGGTGGTGGAGTGGCGGTAAAATGGAGAGGGGAGGGAGGAGTGGTGACTTTTTTTTTTTAAAATGTGTTTATGTGTGAGTGGAAGTGGAAGAAATGGGTTTATATATGGTAGGTAGTGGAGGGACCAAAGTTGCCAATTTGCAAACTTGTGGATCTAAATACAATTAATAGTTTTAAAGGGTAGAAAATGGTTATTGGTAAATATTTAAAATATTTACGGGGCTCGGGTTTCGTAAAAGTACTTTTCAAAAGTTACAATGCATCGTAAAAATGATTATACGATTTCTCGACACGACTTAATACGTATTTAAGACGACATCATCGAAAATATTAATTATCGAAACAATCGATAAGTAAACGTAAAATTTTGGGCATCCGTCGGTATCGCGATCACTAGGTATTCCCGTTGTACATTGATTTGAATAAACTCGTTGTAAAACGCACCCGGGTGATTTTAAATCAAAAACATTCATTTAAAATAAATATGGAAAAATAAAATGAAAATTTATAATTCCATACAAAGTATTTATCGATGATCAGAAAAATACTTAAAAAAAGTATAATTTAAAAATCTCAGGATTTACATATAGCAATACAAGAAAACGTAATACGTTGGAAAAATTCAAGAAGCACGAATAAAAAGAATAAAATAATGTTGGGAAAATACGGGTTCTCACAGTCTTCCCCCCTAAAGGAACTCTGGTCCCCAGAGTTCTCCTGAAAACTGTAGAAGATGCAAACAAGAGGAGGTACAAAGTGTAGAACAAAATTCATTGCTTCCCAGGTAAACTTCCGTACCATGACGAATCTTAACGGTTAGAATTCACTATGCTTCAGTTTCTTAACTCCTTTTCGTATAACTTTTCATTCTTGGATTAGGATAACGATCTTTCAATACAGAGATACATTGAGAGATAGAGTTGTTGGAAATACGTGCGATAAACTAACAAGAATGAACACAAGAATCGCTTAAACAGACAAAGTGCGATAAAATGAACCATGATTGTAAATCAACAAGGGGTCGCAAATCGTGCAACTGTAAAACGTGAATATCTTAAAACGTAAGAATCTATTTACAAGAGAAATAGAAGGGAAAAATGAATAACATATGATCGTTTAAAATACAAGTTGTCACAATCAGTTGTCTAGGATTTTGGTGTTACTTTAAAACTCAGTTTATGTATTTCCTTGATTAAAAGAAAATTTCACAAGGTGTAGTGATTTAAAATCAAACTATCTATATTTAGGGAGTAAGCTGTTGCTATATCTTTTTCTTGATCAGGATTTTCAAAGCAAAAGTAGAACAGTTCAAGATAGTTATCCTGATCGGCTTAAGAACTTTTGGATGACTGTATTAAATTATCGTTAAAACTCGGATTTATCGTCACCATTAGAGAAAATTCATATTTTTTTTCCAAGTTATTTTGAATCATTGTTAGAAATTATAAATTAATTTAAATAATTTCATTAGGTTGACAATAAAGTATGATATAATCAAATACTTTAAAAGATACAGCTTGATATCTTTTGAAACATTAGGTAAATTTACCAAAGAGGATATATAGATCCGATACTTAACTTGAAACAGTTATTTTGGTAATTTAAACATTTGATAAGATGTATAAAATGTTCTTAAAAATTAATAATAATTTTTTTTTTAGAAATTAAAGAAAGTGTTTAAGATATCAAACGATAAACACGTAACAGTTTCTGGTTTTCAAAAGATGACAAGACATCAACGAATGTGAATCATATAAAGGTCAACAATCTGTATGCGAGCAATATACAAGGGAATAAGACGGAAGTCGTATCAATTCTTAACAAACGTGGTAGAATAGTCACGTCAATAATAAAAATAATAAGAAACAAGGATTATAGCAAGATTAATTCACGAGTGCGGTTGGCGTCATCAATAACGGCTTATTAAGTTCTCGGTGGTCGAAATACGATCGAAAGGGAAAAGCCACACAACGAATTTTCGAATCAAAGAAAATTCTTAAGAAGTCAATTGAGAGAAGTTCCAGTAAGATGAACAACATTAGCAATGAAAGGCGAAACAACACATGATTCACACGAATGAAATTTCAAGACGATAGTATCTTAACACATATCATGGCAATTACACGTAATCATCGTTCACGTCCAGTCATAAATCACTAATCGCATCCAGAGACGTTTCGAAGGTATACCAAAATAGATAGAGATGGTCAATCGATGTAGGAGCATAGCAACGTTGAAACTTTCAAGTCGGGTATCAATGGTAAGAATTTAGGCAAATGGTAACGAAAATCGTATCATGAGGATGATGAGGTAACAGGTAAAACAAAGGTCGTTGAGTAAGGAAATATGTGCTTGAGGCATGTATTTTGTTCAAGAAAAGATAAGGGTTCATAGGTGTATGCCGCGAACTGTTGTTACTCGCACAAGAAGTAAAAGTTTTCAAAACTTATATTTATCTAACTTTTAAGAAGCATAATTAAAAAGTTGATTCTTGGTTAAATATTTAAGATGACTACTATTTGGCCTTGCATGGCTCCTTCTAGATTAGGCATAGGTGATCAGGCCATGCATAATTTAGGACTAGCAATGCGATGCTCAGCTTCGTCAACCAATATTACATATCATATGATTTAAAATATGCATATAATGCCATTTGTAAAAACAGAAATCAAAATAGTTTATGAAACTATTTGCTAATAAGTTACTGGCTAACTGTTTTAAATCGACAATTCGTATAGTTAAAAGGGTTCTTTATAAGACCGTATTAGAACAATTTGTGAAAATACATTGTAAAATTAATATAAGTTAATTTTATAAGATAGCATTCAATTATTTAAGAAAGCCCAAATGAAACTTTTTTTAAAATGATTCGTAAACCAGACCAGTTTGAGTTGTATGGTAACATGACAATAGTTTATAAAGTAGCGAGTGGGTTACAAGAGGGAAGTAAGGAGTAGTTCAATACAACCAATAAAATGGTTACAAGGTGATTAGGTTTCAAGAGGTTTAGCCGAAATCGTCAGGAGACACGTGTCAAGATGATAACAAACGATATGAAAGCAAGATCTTCAAATCTCGATCCAATTCAGTGGTACGATCGAAGCAATGAAAGAAAATAGAATGACAAATAAGTCATAAACAAAAGAAAGGAATAAGGAATCTGTATGTGCACATCGTAATTTATTTGACAAAAATACACTTTTAAGAAAGTAAGGTATCAGTTAACAAATAGTACAATCACACTGAAAAGTTTCTATATTAGGAAGTTACCGAATTTCAAAAGTTCAAGATATATGTACATGTATGATCGAACACAAAGTTACTATTTTATACTTATTCAAAAGCAATCCTTGTTTTTAGTTTGCAAAATATCATTAGTTAAAGTTTTACGAGCTCAACGAACTCAAAAACGCTTCAATCTATGTTTTTAACTTTTATTAGTTTTGACCTTTGGGTTTGACTAGACCAATTAACTCACTAAACGATATTCTAAGACTCAAAGTCTAATGCATTTCGATGTAAAATAATGTTTTGAACAACTTTCTAGTTTTACCCGAGACTTGAAACGGAATTAAAATGGACGAAAATGCCCTTGCATTAAATCTGTTAACAAAATGATATTTTAGCATTATTCAGAAAATAACTTCTTAGATTTTACAATCTCAAATGAGCGTAACTTGCTCGATTTTAAAGTTTATTGGTCAAATTTTATGTCCTAAACGGACGTCTCAACATGTAGAAATATATATATTTTTATGTCTAAAGTTATAAAAATATTTTCTCGACACTGTTAAACTTCCTGTAAAGTTTCTGTACAAAGTATATTTTTCGACACAGTTTGAAATTAAATCCAAATTTCATGATAACTCAAAATTAATGTACACATAGGACTTGTGGATTCCATAAAGACGAAAGAAGGTATACTGTATAATTAGTCATGTAAAGAAAACACAGTATAGAAATGGTTCAAGAATGCCAACGATAATCGGAGACATTAAAAAACGACGCATATCATCCGTGTCTTCGGCTGCAAGATGCAATGCAGAAAGGTCTCTTGGTGGCATGATTTCCAAAATCACAAGATATATCGAGAAAGAAACGGGACAATAACAAGTGGCATTCCTGGAGCGAGGAGGTTCAATGAAAAGGGAGGATACAAGTAGGATCGTATTCCAAACAATCATCACATAATAAATGACGATTATGTGTTCAAGGTACAACGGATGTTCTAAGTTGAAATCGAAACGTAGAATGGTCAATGAAGTAAGATGTAATCCATGTACAAGTGTCGCGTAAAACGGTGGCGTAAAGGTAAATCAAGATTATGAATACCCACAATATTATTCAGCACTTATTCAACGAATTCTTCGAGATGTGAGACTCACACGATGTCCTTTAGTCTTTCTGGGAGACACATTGAGCTACACAATGGCCTATAGACTAGACATTCAATTATGAATGGTCAGAAAGAAAATCTGCGTATCTAAGTAGATATTTTAAGAGAAATAAACAATGAAAGCAACACACACGGTAGTAGAATGAAAATTAGAAGTTCATCGAAAACAACACTTATTCAATCCCGAACAATGGTATCGCGAGAGTATGCACAACACATATCAGCGAGTCAAGAAAAACAGACGGTTCAAACCGAACGAGCATATAAAGTCAGTCGTATCACGCATAAATGAAATAGCAATAGTACTCAGAAAAATGAGTATGAAAAGTTGGCAGCATACGCGCTCTGAATACAAGTATGTAACGTCATAACGATATAATATCGTTGCAATAAGATCAATTCACAAGAACAAGAATTCAAGAAATACAGTATAGGCATATGTAATCACAGTAACATTCAATGATAATTCATGAAGCACATAGGCTTTGAAAAGACATAGTAATTATCGTCATTAGCGTAAAGTAATATTTCAAAATGAAATCAAGAGATGAAATACTACAACGATAATTAAAAGTAAATAATAAGGATTAGAGAGTTACCCGCGAAGATATCGAACAGCAATGGCAAATTCTGTGTTTGACACTTAGAAACAATAAAATATTTGAACTTTCGGTTATAGACTAAGTTTTGAAAAACGACTCAGTTCCCTATAACCATCGCTCTGATACCAATCTGTGAGACCCCCAAAATCTGACATGGAACAAGTAGGCAACGAGGGGGTAACACGTCATAGTACAAGAAACAATGAATTACAGTTCATACAAAGCTGACGAAATAAAAACATGTACATTACATCATAAAAGGTCAGAGTTTTTAAACATAGGTCCCAGAGTTTTAGAAGCGGAAAAATTATATTATTTCGTCTCAATTTATAACAATAAGTTTCCCAAAAGATTGAATAAACTTCTGTTAGTTTATATAAAGCAAATCTTTCAAAAGCATCACAGAAATCTCCAAGCTGCGACAATATCCTGCGGGCTCCCATCCAAGCAAAGCTAAGTAATAATACCTGAGATTAAACATGTAAAATCGTCAACACAAAGTTGAGTGAAATTCATAGGTTTAGCAATAAGGATGTGGAACACAAGCATTCTTTTGTAAAACAAGTAAATAGAGAAAATGGTTATGATCATTAACCATAGTCTGAAACCAATATTATTGCTGTTTAGTTCATGAACCGAAGCTTAACTCAAAGTAAGTTCCTCTAGGGAGTATTCAGCCTAAATACTCAAGTATAAACAAATGTAAGTGCGTCAAGGTAATCGGGACGGGGTTTGTCAATCCCGATGGATCCACCCACAACATTCGCGCTTAGCGCAAAGCATACGGGACAATTAACGGTTCATGATCAAGAGAGGAAACTTAAGGCTATTAAATATAAGCAATAATATCAATGAAAACTGTTGGAAAGCATACAAGTCTGAATAGCATACAAGTTCTGGATAGTATACAGTTTTAAATGGATGTGTTCCACCATGTAAAATATCACCCCACATTTAGAAACATTGTTCAAGTAAAAAGGGGCTATGAACTCACCTTTAGTAAGTAATCACAAGGTAAAAGGGGCTGAGCAAAAAGAAGTCTTCACGGACCTATGCAATGGTGACGCGTAATAAGGATGCGTTCAATAAAGCAATAACGTTTTAGAAGTGGTGGGACATAGTATGACTAGGTAACTTGCGTGCGATGGCGAGACCTAAGATTAAGTTAAAATTTTTACCCAACACCTTGAACCTACTGTAATAACCTAATATCAACCTTGTATGATGGTCCAAGCATTTATGTGTGGGTTCCGAACACGTTTAAGACTCGGTTTGAAAAACCAAAACAAGGGACTACATTCAGTTTTCTGAAAAAGGCTGTGAAGATTTGGTCATATCTAAAAATCTATAATAGTACAGGAGGTGAAATCTCTTGACATGTATAGGTATTTCTCTTACCCTTTAAAAGTTGGGAAAGAACAGCCCTAGAACCATTTTCAATCAACAGGAAATGCACTTTTAGTGACAGACTATCAAAACAGAAAGTTGTAAACGTCTTTCGTACCTTACGGTAGATTAAGCATAAATCCCAATCGGTAAAAGATTTTGACACGAAACCAAAAAGAGAAGTTTTATTATATTTGTAGCTACTGTAAAAAGTCATAAAATCATAAATTAATCCTTTTTACCCAAGTCAATTTACCCACGTTTTAAGCATAACATACAGATTTGACCTAGTTTAGTAAAACGACCGTTTCGGACTCATCCGGACACTTCCCGTTTCCATCCAACTCAACACATACTAATCACATCAGTGGGTATCCATTTTTCAAATAAAAACAAGGTCATATTTTTAAGAAAATTTTGCCATGACCTGTTTGTTTCTGTGGTTATTTTCATACTACAAAAACAACTCCATTTAGCTACCTAACCTCAATCAAGCAACACTTAGGCTATACCAAATCGCCACGCAAGTGTCCTAAGTCCTAATATGCCCTAAGTATCTATAATCTCAGTGGGTTTCACCCAAGGAATTCAAAATTCATGAATAAAAAGAATCAAAGTACTAGTAACATCAAAACTAAAATGCTAGGAGTGACTATACCTTCATAACAAGTAGGAATTAATCCAAACACGCAAATTAAACAATTCCTCCTCCTTGATCCTTAGAAATTTCGTGGCCCTTAGCCACGTGTTAAGTCAATCACGATACTCAGCAATTGAGTAGAAATAATGTAGTGAGACGATCACCGACGATATGGATGCCCGGGGAAAACACGAAAACCGCAACCTATCACAATAAGGCGCGCGTTAAGACTCGAACTCGATATCGATATATATACAAAATATAATATGACTCAAATGTTTTCAAAGTATACACGTTTCAAAACCATTGACACGAATCAAAAGAATCCATTTATCCAACGTTACTCGTTATAACACTTGAACACTTGAAAATGACTCGTCATACGACGCCAAGTCAACGCAAGTCAAACTATCCTTTACCCTTATTTGGACCAGTAGCTAAGTCATTTATATAATGACTAAGCACTTGAGTAAGTCACCATGTCCGATGGTGAACACTCAAACTCACGCAACACAAGCATTTGAACTACGTGTCCAAAATAAAAATCAGCAAGTACACCCCGAATGTACACACCGATCTACCCTATCTAGACATGTCCGTTTTACATGAAAATTGGTTTCAATGTCACTTATAACCTGTATAAGACCTCACCAAAATTTGAGCTAAAGTTCACACTTTAAAATCCATCAGCTCGACACTTTAATCGACTCCAAATTTTAGGACAGATTTGTGCACTTGTTTTGTAACACCGTTTGGACCACTTTAAAAATACTATCTCGACAATCCGTCTTTTGAAAACACTACTAGACTCATCAAACTCAGTTTGTAAACTTTGAAAATCAGTAGTATCAACTATCTAACCAAGCCTAAAGTCCCCGAGAGTCGACCCAAAATCAGCCACAATTTCGGATTGTGCCGACTTGCGTCTCCCGGTACACGAAAACTAAAACTAGCATAACTTTTGACTCGTAATGAGTTATAAGCTCTATCTTATACCAAAACGACCGTCTCGGAAAACTCTACAACAATTTCAAATAATCTCAGTATTTCACAGACCTTAAACCCAAAAAACATATTGTTTAAGGCTGCTGTCCCAAATTAGCTTTTTTAAAAACATGACAAATCTATTTTTCACTCAAAACCAATCATTCCCATACCCCTAGGATCACTATACTATCATACCCATCGACCAAACACTCCTAAAAACACTTGTATAAAAAATCTAACAAAAATCAAAGAGTAAAATCAAGACTTTTAAGGATCAAAACATGATAATCTTACCAAATATAACATATGCAAGATGATTAAATCATCATACAATCATGAAATCAAAAGTTCTTGAAATCTTGATGCATGAGGGTGATTTTAGTATCAAAAGAATCACCATGGAATTTTATGAATGGGTCTTGTTTTAGTTTTTGTCAAATCATGATGGATGGTGGTGGATTGTGGTGGTGGAGTGGCGGTAAAATGGAGAGGGGAGGGAGGAGTGGTGACTTTTTTTTTAAATGTGTTTATGTGTGAGTGGAAGTGGAAGAAATGGGTTTATATATGGTAGGTAGTGGAGGGACCAAAGTTGCCAATTTGCAAACTTGTGGATCTAAATACAATTAATAGTTTTAAAGGGTAGAAAATGGTTATTGGTAAATATTAAAAATATTTACGGGGCTCGGGTTTCGTAAAAGTACTTTTCAAAAGTTACAATGCATCGTAAAAATGATTATACGATTTCTCGACACGACTTAATACGTATTTAAAACGACATCATCAAAAATATTAATTATCGAAACAATCGACAAGTAAACGTAAAATTTTGGGCATCCGTCGGTATCGCGATCACTAGGAATTCCCGTTGTACATTGATTTGAATAAACTCGTTGTAAAACGCACCCGGGTGATTTTAAATCAAAAACATTGATTTAAAATAAATATGGAAAAATAAAATGAAAATTTATAATTCCATACAAAGTATTTATCGATGATCAGAAAAATACTTTAAAAAAGTATAATTTAAAAATCTCAGGATTTACATATAGCAATACAAGAAAACGTAATACGTTGGAAAAATTCAAGAAGCACGAATAAAAAGAATAAAATAATGTTGGGAAAATACGGGTTCTCACAATAACCCGAGAACCAATAGCGTAATGCTATGATCCAAGAGAAATGAACACGAATTTTCCTCAGGTTTCTGGATAAGGATTTAATAATGATAAGTTATTTTGGACGAACCGTGAGTCAAAAAGGAATACGCTCCATAGCTGGATTAATAAAATAATATCAGTAATGAGTCACGTCGAATATATTTAAGCCCACTTGTTTATATATTTTTATTTACATCGATAAACGTCCTCATCCATG
The DNA here is from genome assembly GCA_025667525.1 of Glebionis coronaria. NCBI lineage: Eukaryota > Viridiplantae > Streptophyta > Magnoliopsida > Asterales > Asteraceae > Glebionis > Glebionis coronaria. The sequence continues at coordinate 411,780,115 of CM046878.1, forward strand.
TAAAGTAAAAATTTATAACTTCATGGTTCAGTGACCTATGATTTCTTTATTCAAACGAAAAAGCGTCCTAATTCGTTTCAATAAGGATTTCATAGCCCAACCTACTTAAATATTCCCGACAAGGCTTACCATCAAAACGAATATAATATCTAAGAAAATAGATAGTACTAAGAGAGTTTACAGTCAGTTTATTTATAACTTTCGTCTTCAGACGTCCCATAACATCTTAATACGAAACTATAAATAAACTTCTGGTCTGGTGGCTTATGATCAAGAGACTTACGTTCCATATTTAAACGTCATCTAAATATAGATTCATACCTTGATTTGGGTCCCAACGCATCATTTAAACATGCAAACTTATCCAAATAATATCACATAAAATTACTAAAAGCAAAGCGTACAAGTCGTCAACAAGTCGTGTTTCATAAGCGGAAGCTCAAATTTTATGTGCTAAAATATGTATCAATCAAGGATCTATAATATAATTATATATTATAAACGTTTGGCAAATAAGTATAAGGAACAATCAGCGTATAAGCTTAACCTGATACGATAATCAGTCACGAGGGATTTGAAATCTTAGTATAAGTTTTTAGGACTTATCTAAATTTCATTACAATATCAAGTATATTTGTCAATTGGTAACCGTTGTAAAAGGTTTAAAACAAAATAGGGAGTAATTTCAAACTCTGGCTAGTAATATTAGCCGAAAACTTTAGTATAAGATTCGTAGAGATTTAGTTCGGTACTAAATGTTTTGGTTTAGATCTCCAAAAATCAATTGAGGTTTATAAAGATTAAATAATATTTCCATACTTCAGATAAGCTTCCTCAAGAATCATAAAATCTAATTTAGATTTTCCAAATTTTAATTAGATTCTTCCAATATTTAATTAGATTTTTCCAAGATTTATAAAATCTAATTAGATTTTTCAAAGACTTCCAAATATTTCCACGATTTTATTTAGATTTCCACTTAAATATTTCCAAGGGTTTGTTAGTATTAGGTTGTTTGTGGTTACAATGCATTGTTCGGGCCATCATACTTTAGAAGCCATTCTATAAACGTTTGAGGAGCGAGGGCACTTTAAATCGTAAACCCAACCACTCAGTCAAAACGTAATATCAAGATGGAACATCTTTAGTATAAAGCTCCCTACTAACATGACATGTTTATACGTTTCATTAAATATGGTAAGTATTTTAATACCTTCATAACGATATTAAGCAGTCGTAATACGTAAAGTACGTAAATGGTTAGCATCTAGTACTATCATAAATTATAAATGCATAAGATAATGAAGGTGCATTTAAATTATATAGTTATGCATGCTCTCTATGCTAAATGCTCTCTAAGTATGTCCCCGTCAAAAACCAAGTTTTTGAAATTTTGTCCGGTTATAGTTCAGTTAATAAAATAAAAAATTTATTTTTGATCTGGTTCTCTATAACCATTGCTCTGATACCATTCTGTGACACCCCCAAATCAGGTTTACAGCGGAATAGTAATTGGGTGTCACCTAGGTGGATCACAGAACAAATGGCATACAAAGCATTGATCATAATTATATGATTTTGAAATACAATTTATACAAATATTTTTCTAGTACAATCAATTGAAATGTTGAATATCAGTTGTTACAAGTATTCCAGTGAAAACAGATCCCCCAATTATTATGATGCTCCTAAATGATGATCAGTCCATGCTCAAATAATCCAGCTTAATATCCTGAGAAAAACATGCTTAAAACAGTCAACATAAAGTTGGTGAATTCATAGAGTTTTGTAAAATCATAGTTCATTTGATATAAAAATCAAGTTTAGTATCTCAAATTATCCCGAATAGTACTTCTTAAGGTTTGATAAAAATCAAGTTCAGAAATAACAAAATGTTCCATATTGTACTGCACAATGTGTGATAAAAATCCAGTTCAAAGATCTCAGTATGTTCTATGTATTAATGTACCAATTAATATAAGGTCAAGTTTAGAACCGCAAACATCACAAAACTAGTATCGCACAAAGCCAAATACTATAAGCTAATTAGATTTCTATATTGCCCGAAACTGAGACTTGACAGTTAAGTCCTCGACAAATGAGGACCCTTCGCCTTATTAAAAGGCACCCAATAATAATAAGTTCTGACATGTGAAACATATGTTGTCTTGGCCTAGGCACAGTGAGCGCTACTCACCCAGATGGGGATGGTCAATCCCAAACAGATCTATTTATAACATTCAGGTAATTCAATAATTCTAACAGATTCAGATGCACGGGTCATGCGGGTTCATCTACAATAAGCAAATGTAATTAAGGGTAACAGTTCAGTTTGCGTCTCCTCGATTAACAGTTTATTAAGTATAGGTGTGGGGCTACGATCTCACGATATAAAAATCATATAGTCAAAATAAGTTGTAACATGTCTCCCCCTCGCGGGCTAGTAAAAACATAAATAGTAGTGGAAGGCGAGGCTATGAACTCACCTGAATAGCAGTGTCCAGGTAAAATCACATATAGTCCAGATAGTATGCTCACGATACAATTAATTACCTAAGTAATTTAAATGATCTCAGTATATACATATACAATGCATAGATACGTCCAGATAATTAAAGTGCATGCTTATACTTGTTTTAAATATCTTGTCGTTTATTATCCGATTCGTATGTATTTATCTATATATAATAATATACATAGTGAGTCCTTCAAGTTTCTACGATTCATATTAAAAACCCTAAAGTTTATTTAATATAAATAACTTTAGTTAAATTGCACCAACGTCCTCAATTTTATAATATTAGCCGAATAAACCCCTAGGTTATAAGTTTAAGGAAATGACGGTTTTATTCCTTTTGGTTTAGGGTTTCTTTTATAGTTTTAATTAACTAATTAATAAAAGAAACTAGGGCTTATTAATCTTTCGGCATATGGCAAAACAAGTCCTCCACATTTTTAATCATGTAACACTTCTGGTTCTTGCCATAAATAGTCCCTAGGGTTTATATAACTTTCGAAACATGGCAATAATAGTCCCTTAAGTTATAATATGGATTAGGGCTCGCATAACTTATAAGTAATGACACAAAAGTCCTTCAAGTTTTTAATTTGGGTTTATAACCTAAATTAAGTTACGAAAACAGCCCCTAGGGCTTGTTTAACTTTCGGCTAATTACACAATTAGTCCTTAGGGTTGTAAAAACATGTATTAACTTTTGGTAAATAACAAGGATGGTCCTTAGGGTTTCTACAGGCCCCGAATTAAATTAAGTGGTCCTTAAACTTTTGGATAATTACTATATTAGTCCTTGTGTTTACTTTTCTTGTCATTATAAGTTACCTTTGTCACGTTTTTAGCCCCTAAACTTTATATAATTACATTTTTGGTCCGAAAACTTTTACAAGTTATATTTCAAAAGTTTATATAAGTTTAAAAATTACAAATGGGCTTATTATACTCTTAATGGGATTTACAAGGCCCGTTAACCATTTTATTAAATCTAAATGGGCTTATCAATATTATTAAGTCCAATAAATTATAAGACTATCTTAATGGGCTTATTAGCAAGTATGGACCTAATGGGCTTTCTAAAGGCTTGGCTACTATTCATTGGGCTTAACTAAATCTATTAACCATATATAGGCTTCTAGATAAATTAAGGCATTGTTACTAATTATTCAAGGAGTTTATAGATCTAAGGTTTTTAACTAAGTTTAATGTATGTTTAACAAAATTAACCACAAACTCCATAGGGATTAATATAACCCACGGCTAAAATTAAATTTGGAGGGTTTCATGATTTTTCTAGGTTTATTGTAGGAGTATATGTTCATGTGTTTTATAGCTAAGTAAATCTTATACGAATCCTTGTGAAACCAAAAATAGTCGTGAAAAGTAAATAAAAGGTCTTTTTAATGTGTCAACTCCGCATAATTTGTGATATTTGTTTGACATTAAGCAAGTCGTGGTTAAATGTACTAATGATTTGCGTCTAAAAATTAATTTGCATAGTTTCTAGTCCGTCTTGGTATGTAATATTTTAGATTGTTGCTAGTAATTGTTAATATAATTAATAATAGTTTATGCACATAAAATGTGTCTAAGGATACTAAAATAAATTTAAAAAGATAGCTCTATGGTTAAAATGTCCAGTTTTTAAGTAATATAAGTAAATATATAATCTTTACTATATTATGATCTTGCTTGTAAAACGGGTTGATAAAAATATTATAGGATGAGTGGTAATAAGAGTAAAACCGGTGACGTGTCAAAAGCCCAAATTTTGGGGTTTTACATCTCAGTTAAATGAGAATCTGTTTGTTATTTGGGTTTACATTGTTTTGGGCTATAAGATAGTTCTAATCATTTGTATGTTAAAAAAAATGGGTTACTCAACAATGAGTATACTTTTTTTGATAGCTTTTAATAAAAGATGACAAAAAAATTTCTCCTTGTTGACTTTTCAAGTTAAGGAAATAAACGAAAATGTTAACGTTAATGTCGATGGTGTGTCAGCATTTTAATCACACAAAATTTCATCGATTTTTTTCTTAATCTTTTTGAAAATTAAAAAATATATATTTAATTTTATGTTTAAATTATAACCTAATTCAAAATAGGTATTACATTTATTTTATTTTATATATTTAATATATAAAATTATTTTCTCCTTTTAAATCAAACCTAAATCCAAATTTTTTTAACTTAAACCTAAACTCTAATACCAAACTCATTTACAAACTAAACCGGCTCTGAGTCATCATACATCTTTTAAATTTGGTCTATAGTTTATAGTGATGTGCATCATCAATATTTCAATACGTGATAGGAACTACAAAATGAGTATCTTACTGCTAAACACTACCATACACAAATAACATGTTATCTTTGTCGTTAATTTATTGGTCATCAAGGAAAAAACCCAATTGTAGAAATATATATTTTATGTTTCTAATTAATAATCAGATCACGAAAAACATATAAACATATATTATATGACGTTGTAGGGTATCAGTTGTCGTAATACGCGTGTATTTACTATACCAAGAAGGCAATAATCAATAAAGATGAGAGTTGGATTACTTTTTACTTTTAAAAACGATTTAGCTTTTTAAAGATATTTCTTAAATCGATTAAGCCTTTGGCAAAAAAAATATTTTCGAGCAGGATCATATGAAGCTACAAATACAGCTTGTGTAAAAAAGATATTCATCGCTTATAACGTATAGACAGAAAAACATATGCTCGTCAACAAAATTAGTCATCGAATAGCCGCCACCCTATTGCGCTAGGTGCTCGTCTAGTTTTACTCAATGTTTTAAAACCCGGGTCTTAGATCGACCCGGTCGAGTCGCCGGGTCCGGGTCAACCCGATTTTTTTAAAAATAATATTTTTTAAAATTTTTAATAATTAACAAATTTATACTTAATAAAAACCATTAAAACTTACGTATATTGAAAATATAAACTGTTTACCAACCAATATAATATGTAAAAATAAAATTTCGTCGCAAATACGTAAAATTTAAAAAAAAACTCAAAAAAAACCCTAAAAATTCGAAACCCGACCGGGTCTTGAGAACCGGGTTGACCCGGGTCACCCCACACCCGTCGGGTCAAGCCGGATTTCGAAAATATGAAACCCGGGTCAATATGACCGGTTTTCGGTCGGAACCAGTTGACCCGGCCGAGTCGACCCGGGTCTGAAAACATTGGTTTTACTAACAGATAAATGAAAACTATGCAATGGGAGAGAAGGTCATTTCACAAACACTATAATTTATGATAAAAAAATTCCGGTTCAAGCCATGTCCCACACCACTAGTCAAATTGTGGCCAAACAACTTTTCTTTTCTTGCTATGGCTATGCTCTATCCAATGTTTGCTCTACTTATCCCAGCGTTGACACGTGTCTTATTCTACCGTCCTTTTTAGGCCCACCAGTAATTGGATTAAAGTTACAAAACCACTCCTTATCTTCTTTATTTCCTCACTTTCTTCCGTGTACCTTTTGTCATCAACAGACAAAAGGTAAAAACGACCAAATATTAAGAATAGTGAAAGCTTACAAACGACCAAATATTGAGAATAGTTAGAAATTGGACGTCCGATGTAGATCTGTATACATATTCATATAATTGTATAAATATTGAGATGAACAACTTGTAGCTTAAAGAGATGGGAATTAGTACCTTATAAATGAGGATGGTGTTATACCGACATAAACGAGCCACTAACAATGACAAACCCGATGATTCAAGCCAATTGAAGAGGAAGATGACTAGAGGACTTTCAATCTTTAAATAGAACTTTTTTTAAAGCTTGTTAAGTTTCCTCGATTGAAAGAACATGTGTCACTCACATGTCACTCTATTTTATAGCCTCATAGTTACAATACGTTTTATGTGATTCCCACTTGGAATGGAGGAGCCTTAAATGAGTTGTGCTTTATTTGTTGATTCTCACTATTCCCCGTTTTTTTAAAAAAATGAATAAGGTGGAAAGAGAATGCTAACTTAATTCTCCAATTTCTTTATTGGGTACCCGACAAACAACATAACAGGCTCTTATTTTCATTCTTTATTTTCCTTTCCATTCTACCAAACATCCCCTCAATATATTAAATCTTGCAATCGTTAATCTTATTGTTCTTGTGTTAAGTGTTATTTTTCTTTTAATACTTAGTTTATAATCATACACATAGTTTCTCTTGTATTAGTTTGGATTTATCCTTGCTAATATATCCTTATAAGCTAAGGCATAAAATATGAGTTTAGGATCAACAGAAACATGTCAACCCGTTCTTCAATACGTGCGCCTCCATCATTCCTCCTGGATAGGAAAAAATCGTCCTCGAAATCCTGATAGTATCATCATCAAAAGAAACGCCATGGTAAGGAAACAAATGCTTCACATTAAAAACATAAGAACATCGAATATGGATTGATAAGTTCAAACGATAAGCATTCGAGTTCATTTTCTCCATATTTTCCAACATACCAATCTTCTTAGTAGATAACTTATTATACTCAATAGCTGAAAAACGATCCTTAGTCAAAATAGCCCATACAAAGTCTCCTACTTTAAAGTCAACATGTCGCCTCTTTTGATTTGCATCCTGTTTATTCTTCAAACTGGCACGAACCAAGTTGTCACGAACAGATTGTATGAAGGGAAATTCATTTGTGTGGACGGAGGAAGTACATCTCGCTTTTCAGGTTGTCAAATAAAACCTCATTACATCGCCAATCCTGCTATTGCCTGGTTTTTCTAAAGTTTTTGAACTTCATACTGATGCTTCTAAGGTTGCAATTGGTGGAGTTCTTATTCAAGGTGGGCGACTTGTTTCCTTATTTAGTGAGAAGTTGACATGGCCGAAGTCTAAGTACTCTAATTATGACTTGGAGTTTTATGTAGTGGTCCAAGCTATGAAGCGTTGACACCATTGGTTGTTTCATAAGGAGTTTGTTTTGTTCAATGATCATGATTCCTTAAGGCATATGCGTACTTAAGATAAGGTATCCTATAAGCATGGGCATTGGTTGGCTTTTCTTGAGAAGTTTACTTTTGTGGTGAAACACAAAACTGGTGTTTCCAATCAGGTTGTTGATGCCTTAAGCAGGAGAAGTTTTTACTTGTAACCATGCAGATTAATGTGCTAGGACTTGATGTCATTCGTGACATGGTGATTGTGGACCTATACTTTTCGGTTGTTTTGCAAAGTGTGCAATCTGAGGAGAAAACAGATTTTGGTCAACATGATGGGTTCTTATTTAAGGGAATCAACTTTGTATTCCCGATTCAAGTCTTCTCTTGCAAATTATTAAGGAGTTGCTTGTGAAGGGCATGTTGGTCGAGATCGCACTTACAGTTGGTTTAAGCTTATTATTTTTGGCCTACTATGAGGAAGGAAATGGATAGTTATGTAAAGAGATGTTGTATTTTTCAAGTCTCAAAGGGCACGGCTACTAATGCAGGATTTTATATGTCTTTGCATCTTCCTTTGCAGCTTTGGGTTGGTATTAGCATGGATTTTTTGTTGGGGCTACCTCGTACTCAAAGGTGTACCGATTCAATATTGGCTTTTGTTGATCGTTTCTCTAAAATGGTTCATTTTATTCCTTGCAAGAAGACAACATATGTAGCATAACTTTTCTTTTGGGATGTGTACCATTTACATGGTTTACCTTCCTCCATTGTATCTGATCAGGACACTAAGTTTTTGGGTCACTTTCGGTGTAGTTTGTGGAAGATGGTGAACAATTTTAGTAGTGCTTATCATCCTCAAACTGGTGGGAAAATCGAAGTTGTTAACAGGTCCTTTGGTAATCTGTTAAGGTGTTTGGTGGGTGATCATGTGAAGGCATGGGATCAAAAGTTATTTCAAGTTGAGTTTGCTCATAATCATTTGCTAGGGTAAAAGTTGATGTAGACTAAAAACAAGATAAATAAATTTGATATGTTGATTCTAATGAATACCATAAATAATTCTTTGAAAAATCATTGATTCTAATGAATACCGATTATTAGGGTAAAAACTAAGCAAATAACGGTTAATGATTTAACTTTTATTAAACTGATAATTGTCTTGCTAGAGTTACAGCATATTGTTTAAATAAAGACACGAAACAAAGAAAAACCTTAAAACACCAACGGGCTGGACCGTAGCCCAAAAACAAAGTGCAACATAAAATAAAATAAAACATAAAAATGTAAATAGCTCATAGCACCCTTTCTTTAATACTTGAGCATCCATCAGTTAGTAGTATAACACGATAGCTTATAGTAAATAGGCTTTTCAGGCCTCAAAAATCTATAACCAGCTAAAATCTAGTTACAGTTGCGTTCCTCTAGTTTTTCAGACGTTTTGACAGGTCTTGGGCCTTCTAACTTGCCCCAGAGCCCAAGTTATGCCCATTTTATTAAATTCGTTATCTTCACACGATCCCGAGCCTTCAGAAACATGTCAACTCTTTCTTTAATACTTGAGCCTCCATCAATTATTAGAAGAACACGATGTCTAATGCATGAACTGATATGCATACCAATCAAATGTTTGTCTATGTATCTAAATTAATTTTCTTTTGAAAACTAAAGTATTTTAGGCATTTAATGAAAAAAATGTAAAATAGCTCGTTTGATGAAATATAATCATTAGTATTTTCATTACTAGTTTGAATACTTTTGCTTGTATAAGGTTTAGCCGTAAATGATTAATTTTGTTATTATAATTTTAAGTATTATATATATTAAAAAATTATATATTTTATTATGTTTGTTTATTGTTCTCCGTGTAAAGTAGTACAAACTCGATTACGTTAATAGAGTTCAAATTCCACATTCTTTTTATTCTCAATATTTTTATTCGTAATAGTTAGATCTAATTATTAGTAAAATAAATTGCATCAAACCGTGCACGCACGCAATTTAGAGGATGTTATAATGAAGTTTTATTTTGAAGTTAAGTATTGTAATAATTCATAAATTTATGATTTTTTACTTTTAAAATTTTCTTAAAAAATAATATTAACTTGTTAATAATTAAATAGTTATAACATCTATGCACACACCGGTTTTACATAAAAAAAATCCTGATATGTTAATATCGATTTATATTTTGTATATACTTTTGTCGCATGAAGGATTTGTTTTTGTTTACCTAATATTTTTGTGTATCTCACGCTAGGCATCATTTGTGTTTGGTGGCACATAACGACATTGAAAAAATATGGGTCGTTGTATTACATAGAATCTTGTCTATTTATTTTCTTAATAACTCATGCTTTAAATTTGATATTTCACATATACATATGTTTGTGTTTTAAAGCAACATGTATATTTAATTATTAAAACAATATATGCGTTGTATTTTTAAAACATAGAATGTAAGGAGTGTAACACGCTTAGAGAGGAGTTCCCTAGGGTTTTCGCACTTGAGAATGACAACTTGATTTCAGTTTCTAACAAGCTTATGCAGCCTTGAGATAGGTCTTTTCGGAGAAGAGTTCGGGGAGGGCCGAGGAGCATCAGTTCGTGTCGTTATGTTTGCTTATGGAATCGGTTATTGTTTCTTTTTCACATGATAGGTGAGTTTGTACTATTACAGGTGATGGCTCTTTTAAGGTCTGTGATGTTCATAATCATATTGATGACATGTTTCTTCCTAGTCATTATAAACCGACGAGATGGGTTAAAGTTATTCCCATCAAACTTAATGATAGGTGTGAAAACACCCATCCTTTTACCACTTAATTATAATAGAAACGAAACCATAACGTGTATTTTATGTCATAAATGTCAGAATTAAGCGTGGTTTGTGTTTTTGTTATGTTTCAGGATCAAAATGTAAAAAGGGAAGAAAACACGGGCTTTTACGCGCTTTTATCGAAGAAAAAGACAAAAGACGAAGTCAAGAGATCAAGAGTGCATAAAGAACGGAAGTCCAAGGCCTATTCTGAAGATTTATCGAAGAAAAAGTCTAAAGACGGAAGTTTAATGAAGTCGAAAAACTCAAGTCTAATAAAAGAAGAAATTATAAGACGAGTTCAATTAATCCCGAGACAAAGTCGATAAATTCGAAGAATTTAAAAGACGAAAAGACGAGAAGAGGAAGAAAGCATCAACACATCTCACTCCCTATAAATACCCGCCTAATGTCACATTAGGAGGTGTTGGCTAATTTGACAAACTAGTCTTCCACCTTTAATTTTATGCACTTTTAATTAATTGTCATTTACATTATTGTCATTTAAATTCAAGTCTTTAATTTTCAAGTAAGTCTTTTAATTTTTTGTTGAATCTTTACTTTTAATCAAGTTTTTATTATTAATCTCTCATTCTACCTTTCTTGTTTTGCTTAATCTTTATGCTTATGTGCTTATTATTATGCTTTTATGCTTTTGATTGATTTAGCTTATTGGTTTTATAGCTTATTTGTGCTTTTCTTAAAAGTTGATTAAGTATTTTTAAAAGTATTTTTATTAAAAGTTGATTTTATAAATTTAGATTGTTTAGTGTTTTTGAAAGTTTTTAAATTCTAGCTTATTAGCTTTTTCTTAAAAGTGTTTTGGTTAAGTTTTTAGGTTAGTGCTTATTGATTTTTGGCTTATTTCCTTATTGCCTTAGATTTCTTATCCGAAAATTTTTATATCCCTCTTTTTCCGGATAAGCCCAAAACCATCTTTTTCCGGATAAGGGTTTGATAACCTTTATTCCGGATAAGCGTATAACAGCACATTCTGGATAAGCTTTCCAAAACCCTCTTTCCGGATAAGCATAAGAAACGTATTCCGGATAAGCTTTGAAACTTCATATTCCGGATAACGTTTTAAGGACGTTTTCCGGATAAGGGTTGATTAGCGTTTGCGGATAAGGATTAGAGTGTGTATTCCGGATAAGGAGTAGATTGCATTTTCCGGATTAGACCATTAAGACGTTTTCCGGATAAGGCTTAAAAACCTTATTCCGGATAAGACCAATTAGACGGATTCCGGATTAGTATCCGAAATATAGATTCCAGATAGTGACAAAGTCCTGGATTCCGGATATGGTTTTAGAGACGTATTCCGGATAAGAACCTAAACGCGTATTCCGGATAAGGGCTTTAAAACCTTTTTCCGGATAAGTGTTAGAATTTGGATTCCGGATAAGCGTAGAAATACGTTTTTCCGGATAAGGCTCAGAATTAGGATTCCGGATAAGAGCAATAGCTCGGATTCCGGATAAGGCTTTGTTGGGTGTTTTCCAGATAAGCCTAGGAGATAGATTCCGGATTAGGCTTTGTTTTGGTTTCCGGATATTGACAGTTTCAGGGATTCAGGATAAGGACTAGTTTTGGATTTTACCACTTAGATAGTTTTTAGCAATTACTTTTCCCGCCTTTTTCCTTAGTCGCACTTTTAGTTGCCTTGCCTTAGTTTATTTTAAGTTTGTATTTTTAAGTTTGTGTTATTTACTTTTATAGTTTGCGTTTTAATCTTTCGTCATTTCTTTTAAGTCTTTATTTTAGTTTTATCTTTCCAAGCTTTTATTTTTAATTAGTTATACTCAACGACAACCTTTTCTTTTACACACCAAATACGACTGAGTCGCACTTTCAACCAAGATCAATTCGATTAGACATAAAACGAACTTTTTATCCTAGCAAAATCTAAGTATTAAAATGGCGCCGCTGCCGGCTCTTTTCGTAAAGATTAATGGTTTTCTGTGAGAGACGCGTTGTATTTTGGGATCCGTTCATTCGTGAACGTTATTTTTCGTGTCAAAAATATTCAAAAATCCATAAAAATTAAAAAATTTCAAAAATACAAAAACATAAAAAAAATCATAAAAAGCATTTCTTTTCCAAAGTTTTGTACCAAACAGATTTTATTTTTATACGTGTACATATATTCTCGCTTTCTTTGGTATCTTTTTCTTTTTCTTTTGCAGGTGTATGCGTACTAGATCTTCAACTTATTCAGAGCCCGAGACTTGTGAAGATTTAGATATGGCTGGTGTGCACAACAACAATAATCCACCCCACCTCAACATGAATAATAACAAAAATGTTCCCCCACCCGACCTTCGAACGATGGAGGAGCTATGTCAACCAACTATGAATGGACGAGGAGGACCGATTGCGCCGATGCAAATTACAGCTCCGGAGTTTTCGTTGAAGCATCACATGATCCAACAAGTTCAAAATACTTGTCCATTTCGCGGATTGCCGAATGATGATGCCAACAAACACCTCGACAAATTCATTACCGTTACTCAAAGCATGAAGTTGCCCGGTGTTACTATCGATTTCCTTCGCCTACATCTATTTCCACACACTTTATCCTACCATGCCGAAAAATGGTTTGATCGTCTTCCGAAGAATTCCATTACTACATGGGATGAGATGACTCAACGATTTTTGTCGCGCTATTTTCCACCATCCATGGTCACGAGCCTTCGGAATCAAATCAGCGGTTTCACACAAGAACCGGATGAATCACTTTTTGATGCTTAAGAACGATATAATGTTTTGATCGATCGATGTCCGAACCACAATATGCTCCCTGTCACCTTAATTGACACTTTCTACAATGGTTTAACTTTTCGTGATCGTGATACGATTAATGCAGCCGCCGGTGGCACATTTATGAAAAGAAGACCCGAGGAGTGTAGAGAGCTTATAGAGAACATGACTACTCATCACAAAAATTGGGATTCATTTGCATCTTCAAGGAATAACCCGAGAGTTAATGTTTCTTCTACTTTATCACACACCGAGATGACCGAATTCACCCGCATGATGGCCGAAATGAACAAAAATATCCTACTCATAGCTACGAATCAACAACAACAAGTTAAAGCTGTAGCAATTTCTTGTGAGATCTGCGGCGGTCCTCATTCATACACTGATTGTCCTTCTACTCATGACAATCCGGAAAACGTGTATGCGGCTTATGGTAACTATTCAACCGAAAACTATCAAGCCCGACCTCAAGGTGATCGTAACTTGCTAAGTTACCGTTCTAACAACTATCTTTCACCCGGTTTTTCTCCTCAAAACCACAACCCCAACAACTACAATAGAAGCACTCCAAACCCACCTCGAGCTTCTACTCCATATCACCCACCCGCTCCCCAAGCTCCACCCATCAATCAAGATGTTGAAACTTTCATGAGAACCTAAAGAGAGCTAGTTAACAATCTTCAAAGGAAAATCATCAACTTGAAAGGTGATATCACTAAACAAGGGAATGATATTAGAACCGAGCTTCGTCATGATATGCAAACTTCTATAAGCACTAAAACAAATGATTTGAAGAATATGTTCGCTAGTTTCTTTCAAGGTAATCAACCCTCTACTTCGGGCTCTCTTCCTTCAAATACTGTCACCAACCCAAGAACGAATGTGAGTGCTATTACTACACGCAGTGGAGCAACTTTAGTAGGACCATCTACCCCTCCTCCAGTTACTCCATCTACACCTCCTCCACCCCCATTTATCTCTCCTACTCCCACGCCTAGTACTAGTTCACCATTACCGTCTCCACCTCATAATGAAGAAGTACCCAAGAAAAACCCTTCACCAACCCCACCGTCCACCTTTAAACCTTCAACATCTCAACCTTCACCTTCTACACCTACTTCACCTCACCCCAACGTACCTTATCCTTCTCGCTTAGACAAGAGCAAAGTGCTTACCAAGGATGACATTCAAGTGACAAACTTTTTGAAGAAACTTTCGGGAGTAAACGTCACCTTTACCCTTGTTAAAGCTCTCGCCCAAATGCCTAAATTTGTCAAGATGTTTAAGGACTTGCTTAATAAGAAGGAGAAGATGGCCGAGTTTGTTAATACTCGATCGAATGAAAACTGTTCTGCAATCCTTCTTAAAGAACTTCCGGAAAAACTTGGAGATCCCGGTCGTTTTGTGCTACCATGTACTTTTAACCAAACCGGCAAATTTACTGCCTTAGCCGATCTCGGGGCAAGTATTAATTTGATGCCTTTAAGTGTTTGGAAAAAGTTATCATTACCCGACCTTACACCCACAAAGATGACTCTTGAGAACTCTCGCTTACCCCGTTGGTATTGCCGAAGATGTATTTATTACAGTTGGTACCTTCACTTTTCCGGTCGACTTTGTTGTTGTTGATTATGAAATGGACCCTCGTATTCCGTAAATACTTGGACGGCCATTCTTGAGAACCGGAAAAGCTTTAGTCGATGTTGCTAAAGGTGAACTAATCTTAAGAGTCGGGAATGATGCACAAGTATTTAAAATGGGGACGCTTACAAGTAAGTTCAATGGAAGAGAATCGGCGAATATGATTAATGTGCTTGATGATTTTGTCGTCTACAACAATCCTCTTTTCGAGCCTCTCAATGATAATCCACTTTTTGAAGATGATGTGGATGATATTCTCTCCAATTTGGATCCTCCACCCATATATGATGCTCCACCAATCTATGATGCTTCAAGTTCCGATGAGGATGATTATGATGATTTTGCTTCAGAGTATAAAGACATGCCTACTTATGATGACTTTGATGATGTCGATACTCTATCAAGTGATTCTTCGCATGATGCAGATCATCCGCCATCAATGTTTGATCCTACTTTGGACAATTACTCATTTGAGGGAGAGTTTGCTACTTTTCTCAATACATACTTCCCCCATGAGAGTGATTCCCCTCCTTTGGACTTTGATGATTATGGTCTTTATCCTTCTTTGGATATGAAGAAACTCCCTTCCAAGGAGAAGAAACCGGAAGACACCGACATCCGCAGCACTTATGTTTTAACACCTCTCTATTCACCTTCTGAGGATGAGATTGTGCGTTTTATGAGGGGATGTTCTTCAAATTCTACTCAGCCGGCTTTTCCCCTAAATGAAAAGGTGTTCGATCCGGGTATCAAAAATTTTAAGCCATCCCAGTATCCGTCTGATGAAATAAAAGGAAAGATTTTTGGAACTGCTGGAGCTATGCCGTCACTTCACCACACCTTCCATCACCGTGCTCTATCTTTGCTTAAGGGAACCTTGCCTACTCTTCTTTGGCTTGCCTTGTTCGCCTTAAGCTTCTGCTACTTGTTGGATGAAAACCATGTATTTGATCCCGGTGGATGTTCTTCAAGGTTATTACCGTTCTAATCAAGGTCGAGTCAGGCTCACGACTCGGTGATCAAAAACAAGTGCTTCTTGGGAGGCAACCCAAGTATCTATCCTTTTATCCGTTTGCATAATAAGTGTAGGGGAGCCCCCTAGTATGTGTTTGTTGTTTTCTTTCTTATGATGTGCCGGGATTAGAGGTTCAAAGACACACTCTTGATGACTTTTGACGACCCGTGATTCCGTGTTCCCGTCTTCCCGGTTCTATCCTAAACTCTTTTGGTTCTCTATTTTATATTTTCAAATATTAAAATAGGAATCACTTTAGTTGTCTCTTCCTTAGCGAGATTTAAACAACGTGCACAATGTCCTAAGTGTAGGGGAGTTTACTCCCACATGCTTAAACATTGAGGACAATGTTTATATCAAGTGTAGGGGGACTTCTATCGAAGTTAAGTGGGATTTTCCATGAATTTGACCTCATTTTAACTGGAAATTCGATTTTTCGACATTTTTCAAAACTTTTGATATATTTTGGCCTAGTTGTAGTTTCCTTTATTATTATTATTTTGTCTTAGTAAAATAAAATGGTTTTAGCGATTTTAGATGTCTTAGATATATTAGGCCCGTCGTGAATATTTTGACTCAACCCGAGTTTACTTATCCAAGTTTACTCTAGCTAGTATCCTTAACCATGTAGACCTTAATTAGTTTATTAGGCTAATCATCCACGAGTCTCATTCCTTGAGATTTTAAATTGTGGAGAACGAGAGATGATAGAGTTAGTTATAAGTTTGGTATTCTTTCCTTAACTTATGTGAGTTAATTATGATCTTTTTCTCCCATCACTTGTAAATATATGCAATAAGTAAGGTCGTACGATTTGAAAAATTACTTAGCTTCTAGCCCAAGATCGTTTAAAAGTTGCTCGGTATTAATTAGAGTTCATAGCCAAGGCATAACTTATTGAAACGGGACGCGAAGATTGGCGAGTCCGAAAAGGCCCTAACAAGGCATGAGGGCTCCATTTTGTTGCTAAATATCCAAGATGATGTGAAGTATCATTATTCCAAAATCAATATGAAGGATAAAGACACACGACGAAAAGCAATCACTCCCATAAAGATCATGGAGAAGTCTATCCGAAAAGACCATAGCAAGGTATGAGGATAAATAGATCCAAGTCCGAAAAGGAGGCGGATCGTTGTATATCAAAATCCCAAATAAGGATTGAAGAAATAATGAAGAAGTCGTGGTCAACATTTGAAGAATATTTCAACTACCCCAAATGAAGATATACACTATATATGAAGAGAAGACCATAATTTCAAGATCATCTTCTCAAGATTTGAAGTATGAAGTAAATGCCAAATATCGGTCCGAGAAAGGTCTCAAATCATGAAACGAGTTATGCCAAGATATGAACTTTTTTGAGGTTTCGAGAAGCAGTTTTAAAAGATTTTGTCCTTTAGCTAACTATGGATTAGATTGTCCTACTTTATTTTCAGACCTAATAAACTATCGAAATAAGTCAAAAATGCATCTTCGTGATCATTCAAGACAATAATAAATATAAGAGGTACCCCATAGGAATAAGGGAGTCTAAGTGATTAATTGAACCGCATTAGTAAGTGTTAGTTGTGCTAACTTGTAATTATAATGATCTCGTTTTTAAGCTTGGCATGGGGAACGTGAAACTTGAGGGTGATAAACATTCATGACACCAAAGCCCTAATGTAAGTCTTAGATTTCTTTACAAGTTTCTTCCTTCTAGCATTTTGTGATTTTCTATCTTTTAAATTTTCCTTAGTATCTTATATTTAATAAAGGCCAAGGTAGGTTGATTATGATGGAGCATGAAAATCTTGCTTTGCCACTAATGCATTGCATGAGGTCATTGCAATGGTCAAGTGTAGGGGATTTGCTAGGTGTGAAAACACCCATCCTTTTACCACTTAATTATAATAGAAACGAAACCATAACGTGTATTTTATGTCATAAATGTCAGAATTATGCGTGGTTTGTGTTTTTGTTATGTTTCAGGATCAAAATGTAAAAAGGGAAGAAAACACGGGCTTTCACGGGCTTTTATCGAAGAAAAAGACAAAATACGAAGTCAAGAGATCAAGAGTGCATAAAGAACGGAAGTCCAAGGCCTATTCTGAAGATTTATCGAAGAAAAAGTCTAAAGACGGAAGTTTAATGAAGTCAAAGAACTCAAGTCTAATAAAAGAAGAAATTATAAGACGAGTTCAATTAATCCCGAGACAAAGTCGAGAAAGTCGAAGAATTTAAAAGACGAAAAGACGAGAAGAGGAAGAAAGCATCAACACATCTCACTCCCTATAAATACCCTCCTAATGTCACATTAGGAGGTGTTGGCTAATTTGACAAACTAGTCTTCCACCTTTAATTTTATGCACTTTTAATTAATTGTCATTTACATTATTGTCATTTAAATTCATGTCTTTAATTTTCAATTAAGTCTTTTAATTTCTTGTTGAATCTTTACTTTTAATCAAGTTTTTATTATTAATCTCTCATTCTACCTTTCTTGTTTTGCTTAATCTTTATGTTTATGTGCTTATTGTTATGCTTTTATGCTTTTGATTGATTTAGCTTATTGGTTTTATAGCTTATTTGTGCTTTTCTTAAAAGTTGATTAAGTGTTTTTAAAAGTATTTTTATTAAAAGTTGATTTTATAAATTTAGATTGTTTAGTTTTTTTGAAAGTTTTTAAATTCTAGCTTATTAGTTTTTTCTTAAAAGTGTTTTGGTTAAGTTTTTAGGTTAGTGCTTATTGATTTTTGGCTTATTTCCTTATTGCCTTTGATTTCTTATCCGGAAAGTTTTATATCCCTCTTTTTCCGAATAAGCCCAAAACCCTCTTTTTCCGGATAAGGATTTGATAACCTTTATTCCGGATAAGCGTATAACAGCACATTCCGGATAAGCTTTCCAAAACCCTCTTTCCGGATAAGCATAAGAAACGTATTCCGGATAAGCTTTGAAACTTCAATATTCCGGATAACGTTTTAAGGACGTTTTCCGGATAAGGGTTGATTAGCGTTTTGCGGATAAGGATTAGAGTGTATATTCCGGATAAGGAGTAGATTGCGTTTTCCGGATTAGACCATTAAGACGTTTTCTGGATAAGGCTTAAAAACCTTATTCCGGATAAGACCAATTAGAAGGATTCTGGATTAGTATCTGAAATATAGATTCCGGATAGTGACAAAGTCCTGGATTCCGGATAAGGTTTTAGAGACGTATTCCGGATAAGAACCTAAACGCGTATTCCGGATAAGGGCTTTAAAACCTTTTTCCGGATAAGTGTTAGAATTTGGATTCCGGATAAGCGTAGAAATACGTTTTTCCGAATAAGGCTCAGAATTAGGATTCCGGATAAGAGCCATAGCTCGGATTCCGGATAAGGCTTTGTAGGGTGTTTTCCGGATAAGCCTAGGAGATAGATTCCGGATTAGGCTTTGTTTTGGTTTGCGGATAGTGACAGTTTCACGGATTCAGGATAATGACTAGTTTTGGATTTTACCACTTAGATAGTTTTAAGCAATTACTTTTCCCGCCTTTTTCCTTACTCGCACTTTTAGTTGCCTTGCCTTAGTTTATTTTAAGTTTGCATTTTTAAGTTTGTGTTATTTACTTTTATAGTTTGCGTTTTAATCTTTCGTCATTTCTTTTAAGTCTTTATTTTAGTTTTATCTTTCCAAGCTTTTATTTTTAATTAGTTATACTCAACGACAACCTTTTCTTTTACACACAAAATACGACTGAGTCACACTTTCAACCAAGATCAATTCGATTAGACATAAAACGAACTTTTTATCCTAGCAAAATCTAAGTATTACTTAACATTTTCTGTTTGAGAGCTCGTCGTGATTGTTTGCCAACTAGGACCAATTTGGTGCGTAGAGGTGTGGTTTTGGAAGAGGTCATGTGACAACCGGGAATTTTCCAGGCTTTAATTAATAATAAATTATATTAATTATTAATAGAAATTCGTTTCGAGCGATATCAAAGTTATTTGATTCGAAAACGGGAGTCAATTTTACATATTGTAAAAGACTATGTAAAAATTTAGAACTGACGCGATACAAATTAAATGTTTATTTAATTATTCAGAATTATTTGATAAAAAGATTTATTAAATTATCTGACATCTGATACTTTTATTTTAGTTTTAATAACGAACGTTGAAAATGAGAACATTTATATTGAACTATATTTTCTTTGAACGCGAACTATTCGAGATAACCGATAAATAATAACTATTTTAAATAAAAAGGTAAACGATTACAAAAATTTGTCGAGTAAATACTCTAAAATATTGGAAATATTAATTCAAAACCGACGGTGCAAATCTTGGAAACCGAATTAAATTTTATTAAACTCAAAGGAGTCCCGAACCATTTATTTACAAACGTTATAAAAAAAATAAAATTTTACATTTCAATCCCTGTATTATGGGAAATCTTTCACTTTGTTTTTACAAGATTAGACTAGCTCATATAAATATAAATATTAGGGTTTTCATACTCATATAATCCTAACCCTAAACCTAATAAACACACACAACTCTTAACTGGCAGCCTCCATTTTAATCCGGCCAAGATTCCGGCCATCTCCGCAGCCGGCCGCCACTCGTTATAACACCACTACCATCCATAAAACAACCACTATACTCGATAATACTATCATATAATCATCATCATCTTGACCACCATCTCACTCTACCATCACGCAGCCGCCGTGTCTCATCATCTAGCCGCCACTTTCTTGATAACCACCAGTAACCGCCACCGCTGTGTTTCCACGCCAGCCACCACCCATCGTGTTTTAACCACCGTCGTGGCCTCACCAAACCACCAACCGCTACTTCAGATCACCTAAACGACCATCATAACCACCAATCGATCTATCCATCCTCATTATCACAACATAGCTTCTGCCGCCATCATCATCACTTGGTGACCACCTGTTAACATCACAAATCACCACCTTGCTGCTACTCATCACCTTCGTCACCATCACCACCACTATAGCTCAGCCACGTTAGAACCACCAGCATGTGTTTGTTTCAGTTATATTCAGCCATCGTCAGGGGTGTTCGTTTGTTCAGTCCCGAGGGGTGTTTTGTTTGTTGTTTAGGGTTACCGCAGCACCAGCGAGTGGTGTATTTGATTCGACAGCGAATGAAGACGAAGGGTGCGTTTAGCCCGAGCCAAATCAGCAAAGAGAGAGTGTTTATGTGTATCTCCGAGTTTCAACAACCCCATGGGCGTTTGTGGGTTGGACCGAACATAATAACACCAGCGGGGGCGTTTTGGTTATAGTCAGCCACCATCGACGGTGGTCGTTTCGGCAGAAAGAGCAGCCAAGAATGGCTGTTGGTTGCTGTAAGTTTATGACAGCGGATGGGTGTTTGTTTTGCTAACAGAAAAACGCAGCAGCGGTCGTTTGGAACTGCTGCTGTACGGGAGCGTATAAGGCTAATAACTGCAGTAAGGGTGCGTTTGGGTCTGCAGACAAGCGTATGAGGTGAGTTCGGGGCTGCAGACGTGCGTACAGGGGGTGTTTGGGACTGCAGAAGGGTCTTACTGGGGCGTTTGGGCTAGCAGTCTGCTAAATGGGGCGTATGGAGCTGAAGACGGGTTATAAAGGGGCGTTTGGGTGTGCAGAAAGTTATAAAGGGGCGTTGGGTTTGCTGATTATTAGATTCGGGTGTGTTTGGGGTTGCTGATTTCTAGTGTTCGAGTGCATTGGGACGCGGGTCTTCGAGAGTTTAAAGCGTCGGGCGCGAATCGGGCTCATGGTTCGTTGTGGTTTAGTTCGGCTATTAACGTATCTAATTTCTTAATTACTATAACGGATTAAACGGGGGTATACATATATAAGTATATGTTTATGGTTAAGTAAATATGTCAAATACTAGTATTATCACGAGAACTATATAAATGATCATACATTTAATTAATGTGTTTAAATAACCCACATCGGACGTTTGGCTTTGCGATTTACAACACATAGGTTGTGTTAGGTCGAAACTTAATTTTGGTACTTAATCGGCCTAAGTTGGATATATATATACATTAAAACGCGATTGGTGTAACGTAGGTTTATTTGAAGATAGAAAATATTGAGAATTGATATATATGGAAAACGTTGTATAAACGAATAGGTCATGTCGAAATTGCTATAAAACTTTATACTTTATATTTTGTTCGCTAAAAACTACTATTATATTTATAAACCGATAAAACAAATAAGTACTACTATAATTGTAGAGCAATAAAATAAATAAATACTTTTATATGCGTAAGCGATAAAAATAAATGGATTCTATTATATTGATAAACCGATGAAAGATATATTTTTACTTAAAACTGGCAATCATTACTTAAGTGGTGATTTCTTTAAAATGTGTTGAACTATGTTGTCTAATTATTTTTATCACGATCGTTATACTGTAAATACAAAATAAATATATACTTTGATTTATTTTGTAAAATGGTTGTCTCTATTAGATAATTCAACGTAAGAATTATATCATCGTCTGGTTATACGTAATGAGTACGGAATACATTACATATTTTGTGTGTGCTTAATTGATTAATTTTATTTAACCAACCACCGAACTATTACAATTTAGAACTTAACTATTTTATCAACGGGTCACGTTGATGTACATATGTATCGAGAACTCAAATATACATTTTCTTAAGTTATTGGATTTAGCCGATTAGTTAAACCACAACACCATGACCGAGCCGTATCGATTTCCGTTTCTACTGAGCGTATTGTTAGCATCACTATTATTCGCGCTACTTCGTCGAGGTGAGTTCATACCCCACCTTTCTTGCTTTGAATTGAGTTATAAATGTTTTATAATTGCTCTTTGGGGGAGGTACATGCTTGGTCATAAACTACTTATAAACTTGCTTGGTTGACAGAAACTGATATTAAACTTGTTTGGTTGTCTATAACTGTTTATTAATTACTTGATTGTCATAAGCTAATGTTAAGCTTACTTGGTCGGTCATAAACTATCTTTAAACTGGTTTAATTGTTACGTGCTGAGTGGTCAACTCCTCTAATTGTTATACATATGAATGCTGATACTAAGATTTCTATTGTGATTTTCATAGCCCAAAACTTTAACTACTTTTTACTGGTTCTCGGGTAGAGACAATGGTTGCAAGAATGAACACAAGTGCATATCTCTTTTATGTATTGGTCTAAGTCCCATTTTAACCCAATTACTTTGGCCCATTATCATGAACCGTTAATTTCAGACCGGATGACCGGTCGAAAGCGCGAATGTTATGGATAGATCTATCGGGGTTGACGCCCCTGTCCGGCTTGGTCCAACAGAGGACAAGCGGGCACAGTTTCATTTGAGTATGAGGACGGATGTCGTGGGTTAGGCATCCGTAGGGGCTGCATTATATGATTTTTACTACCGGTGTTGTTAACGCTTCGGTGTCATGAGCTTAGACAATAATAAATGCTTTATTTTATTTAGTGACTTTGTATTTGTTATATTGTCACTAAGTGGTTGGAAAATCTTGTGGTTCATAATCAATTCTATTATCATCGAAAGCTCTATTATTTATCAGTGAGCTCTACTTTTATCAGAAAACGCTAGTTGTTATCTATGAACTCTGTTTTATCTATAAACCCTATTTATTTCATGTGAATTCTGTTTTATCAGAAAACTCAATTTATTTTCCGTGAACTTTGTCTTATTAGAAACTCTACTTATTTTAGCGAACTTTGTTATATCAGTAAACTCTCGGCTTTTATAAATAAACTCTGTCTTTATCAATACACTTTGAAATTGTCAAAGAAAGTTTATTTAACAGAAACTGTGATTTTTAAACTCTTATATTTTACTGCAAGGCGCAGTGGTCGGTAAAACTCTAATTTTTCATAAACGTTTTAAAACAAACTTATGAACTCACCAACTTTATGTTGACATTTTTAAGCATGTATTTTCAGGTACTTGACTATGTGGATTATTTGGAGTCTACTTTATGGTTTTTGGCATGTAGAGGTCGTTCTCGGATCAAGCTCTCGTATACTCATGAAGTCACAAGTCCCCAAAGCAAGTCTTCCGCTGCAGTGAATTTGGGGGTGTGACAGATTGGTATCAGAGACTTGGTTATAGAGAACTAGGTTGCATTAGTAACTCTAGACTATAACCGGCTCTTAGTTTTATTTAGTAGTAACACTCATCACATCATACTTATTCCGCTGCTATATGAGTACTTGCTATACATGTTTGTTATTGCTTTGTTGTCTGCCATGTGATTACTTGTTTACGTGAGTTCGATTGCTTGATTAGTGCGCTTAGACATATAATATATATATATGTATGAACGTTAGAACATTCATTGGGCATTGTGAGTACACAATGGTCCCGCGTGTCTGTTTATAACAAAACTTAGAGACATCATGTGATTTTTAGTTGACGATTGGTCGTGAGTAATCCCCAGGTTCGAGCTAATTTATTCAAAAAGGTTGAGAGGTGTAACAATACTTAACTATGCCTCAGTGGGCCTCATGTTTGATTGAGTGCGAGATGAAGTTACGTATGAGACGTTACACAACCTATGATTTTTGATGAATTATCTCGAGGGTGGGTAAGACTCGTAGTCTTACGTAATAATATGGAATGTGTTGTATGCTCAGAGTCGAGCTGAGTCATCGAAAGGTTGAGATGTGTAATAATTCATAACAAAACCCGGGGCCATTCTTTGTGAGTGAGTTTCGAGGTTGGGTTATGATAAGTTATTACTCAGCTTAGTGTTTGATGAATCTTCCTCGAGGATGGGAAATATTGTGTGATTGGATAATTGCTTATCTATAACCGACTACTATATACGTATCCTACTTATAACCGTGAGTTTCTTTACTCAATATACGTCTACGACTGCTTTATCGCCTATCGACACTTATGTTCTTTGATCTGGTACGTTCGAAACGTCTACTTATGGAAGACGACTTATAGTCAACTCATGCTCTTTGCTTTTGGTAATTTTGGATAATATCGTTTAGATATTTCAACGATGTTGAATTGGGTATTTTGCCGGTGACACTTAAGTAGGACGATTTATGAAGTCTTTATTTAAATGGATTGGGACGCCTTTGCATTTGAATAAAGAAATCATAAATCACCGAACCATAAGTTTATAATAACATATTTGCATAGATTAGGACGCTTTTGTATGCAAATATGTGATTATAAACGAGTGGGCTTAAGGATATCCGACGTGACCCTGTATTTATGATATTGGTTTAGTACTCCAGTTTTGGGAGTGTATTTATTTTAACTCATGATTTGTCCATACGAATTTACCGTATTTTTACTTGTTATAGTATCATCACGACATTTCGACGAATGATTCTATAAGCTTCATTTGATTCGCGAATTGTTACGAGAATCATTTCTAAATAATTACTGATCGACGTGAACGTAATGGGATGGTGGTGGTGAACCCTTAGAGACGTTTAAGAACTAACGATGTTTCTCAACTCTTCGTTTCGAATTTTATCGTTCTATGAACGACGACCGATTTGTCAGATTGACATTTAGAACCGCTAAGATATATTCCTCTTCTACCTATTGCTTACCTAATTAACTATTGGTGGAAACACAATTTTAGAAGTTCGGACAGAATGATCTGTGAGCAGATATAAGTATATTCGATAGAACATTGGGTAGAACATCAAATCCTTTTCTCTACACTTTTATCACAGTATCAACGATTGAGTTCGAGGACGAACTCCAAATAACACGGAGGTGCTGTGACAACCGGGAATTTTCCAGGCTTTAATTAATAATAAATTATATTAATTATTAATAGAAATTCGTTTCGAGCGATATCAAAGTTATTTGATTCGAAAACGGGAGTCAATTTTACATATTGTAAAAGACTATGTAAAAATTTAGAACTGACGCGATACAAATTAAATGTTTATTTAATTATTCAGAATTATTTGATAAAAAGATTTATTAAATTATCTGACATCTGATACTTTTATTTTAGTTTTAATAACGAACGTTGAAAACGAGAACATTTATATTGAACTATATTTTCTTTGAACGCGAACTATTCGAGATAACCGATAAATAATAACTATTTTAAATAAAAAGGTAAACGATTACAAAAATTTGTCGAGTAAATACTCTAAAATATTGGAAATATTAATTCAAAACCGACGGTGCAAATCTTGGAAACCGAATTAAATTTTATTAAACTCAAAGGAGTCCCGAACCATTTATTTACAAACGTTATAAAAAAAAATAAAATTTTACATTTCAGTCCCTGTATTATGGGAAATCTTTCACTTTGTTTTTACAAGATTAGACTAGCTCATATAAATATAAATATTAGGGTTTTCATACTCATATAATCCTAACCCTAAACCTAATAAACACACACAACTCTTAACTGGCAGCCTCCATTTTAATCCGGCCAAGATTCCGGCCATCTCCGCAGCCGGCCGCCACTCGTTATAACACCACTACCATCCATAAAACAACCACTATACTCGATAATACTATCATATAATCATCATCATCTTGACCACCATCTCACTCTACCATCACGCAGCCGCCGTGTCTCATCATCTAGCCGCCACTTTCTTGATAACCACCAGTAACCGCCACCGCTGTGTTTCCACGCCAGCCACCACCCATCGTGTTTTAACCACCGTCGTGGCCTCACCAAACCACCAACCGCTACTTCAGATCACCTAAACGACCATCATAACCACCAATCGATCTATCCATCCTCATTATCACAACATAGCTTCTGCCGCCATCATCATCACTTGGTGACCACCTGTTAACATCACAAATCACCACCTTGCTGCTACTCATCACCTTCGTCACCATCACCACCACTATAGCTCAGCCACGTTAGAACCACCAGCATGTGTTTGTTTCAGTTATATTCAGCCATCGTCAGGGGTGTTCGTTTGTTCAGTCCCGAGGGGTGTTTTGTTTGTTGTTTAGGGTTACCGCAGCACCAGCGAGTGGTGTATTTGATTCGACAGCGAATGAAGACGAAGGGTGCGTTTAGCCCGAGCCAAATCAGCAAAGAGAGAGTGTTTATGTGTATCTCCGAGTTTCAACAACCCCATGGGCGTTTGTGGGTTGGACCGAACATAATAACACCAGCGGGGGCGTTTTGGTTATAGTCAGCCACCATCGACGGTGGTCGTTTCGGCAGAAAGAGCAGCCAAGAATGGCTGTTGGTTGCTGTAAGTTTATGACAGCGGATGGGTGTTTGTTTTGCTAACAGAAAAACGCAGCAGCGGTCGTTTGGAACTGCTGCTGTACGGGAGCGTATAAGGCTAATAACTGCAGTAAGGGTGCGTTTGGGTCTGCAGACAAGCGTATGAGGTGAGTTCGGGGCTGCAGACGTGCGTACAGGGGGTGTTTGGGACTGCAGAAGGGTCTTACTGGGGCGTTTGGGCTAGCAGTCTGCTAAATGGGGCGTATGGAGCTGAAGACGGGTTATAAAGGGGCGTTTGGGTGTGCAGAAAGTTATAAAGGGGCGTTGGGTTTGCTGATTATTAGATTCGGGTGTGTTTGGGGTTGCTGATTTCTAGTGTTCGAGTGCATTGGGACGCGGGTCTTCGAGAGTTTAAAGCGTCGGGCGCGAATCGGGCTCATGGTTCGTTGTGGTTTAGTTCGGCTATTAACGTATCTAATTTCTTAATTACTATAACGGATTAAACGGGGGTATACATATATAAGTATATGTTTATGGTTAAGTAAATATGTCAAATACTAGTATTATCACGAGAACTATATAAATGATCATACATTTAATTAATGTGTTTAAATAACCCACATCGGACGTTTGGCTTTGCGATTTACAACACATAGGTTGTGTTAGGTCGAAACTTAATTTTGGTACTTAATCGGCCTAAGTTGGATATATATATATACATTAAAACGCGATTGGTGTAACGTAGGTTTATTTGAAGATAGAAAATATTGAGAATTGATATATATGGAAAACTTTGTATAAACGAATAGGTCATGTCGAAATTGCTATAAAACTTTATACTTTATATTTTGTTCGCTAAAAACTACTATTATATTTATAAACCGATAAAACAAATAAGTACTACTATAATTGTAGAGCAATAAAATAAATAAATACTTTTATATGCGTAAGCGATAAAAATAAATGGATTCTATTATATTGATAAACCGATGAAAGATATATTTTTACTTAAAACTGGCAATCATTACTTAAGTGGTGATTTCTTTAAAATGTGTTGAACTATGTTGTCTAATTATTTTTATCACGATCGTTATACTGTAAATACAAAATAAATATATACTTTGATTTATTTTGTAAAATGGTTGTCTCTATTAGATAATTCAACGTAAGACTTATATCATCGTCTGGTTATACGTATTGAGTACGGAATACATTACATATTTTGTGTGTGCTTAATTGATTAATTTTATTTAACCAACCACCGAACTATTACAATTTAGAACTTAACTATTTTATCAACGGGTCACGTTGATGTACATATGTATCGAGAACTCAAATATACATTTTCTTAAGTTATTGGATTTAGCCGATTAGTTAAACCACAACACCATGACCGAGCCGTATCGATTTCCGTTTCTACTGAGCGTATTGTTAGCATCACTATTATTCGCGCTACTTCATCGAGGTGAGTTCATACCCCACCTTTTCTTGCTTTGAATTGAGTTATAAATGTTTTATAATTGCTCTTTGGGGGAGGTACATGCTTGGTCATAAACTACTTATAAACTTGCTTGGTTGACAGAAACTGATATTAAACTTGTTTGGTTGTCTATAACTGTTTATTAATTACTTGATTGTCATAAGCTAATGTTAAGCTTACTTGGTCGGTCATAAACTATCTTTAAACTGGTTTAATTGTTACGTGCTGAGTGGTCAACTCCTCTAATTGTTATACATATGAATGCTGATACTAAGATTTCTATTGTGATTTTCATAGCCCAAAACTTTAACTACTTTTTACTGGTTCTCGGGTAGAGACAATGGTTGCAAGAATGAACACAAGTGCATATCTCTTTTATGTATTGGTCTAAGTCCCATTTTAACCCAATTACTTTGGCCCATTATCATGAACCGTTAATTTCAGACCGGATGACCGGTCGAAAGCGCGAATGTTATGGATAGATCTATCGGGGTTGACGCCCCTGTCCGGCTTGGTCCAACAGAGGACAAGCGGGCACAGTTTCATTTGAGTATGAGGACGGATGTCGTGGGTTAGGCATCCGTAGGGGCTGCATTATATGATTTTTACTACCGGTGTTGTTAACGCTTCGGTGTCATGAGCTTAGACAATAATAAATGCTTTATTTTATTTAGTGACTTTGTATTTGTTATATTGTCACTAAGTGGTTGGAAAATCTTGTGGTTCATAATCAATTCTATTATCATCGAAAGCTCTATTATTTATCAGTGAGCTCTACTTTTATCAGAAAACGCTAGTTGTTATCTATGAACTCTGTTTTATCTATAAACCCTATTTATTTCATGTGAATTCTGTTTTATCAGAAAACTCAATTTATTTTCCGTGAACTTTGTCTTATTAGAAACTCTACTTATTTTAGCGAACTTTGTTATATCAGTAAACTCTCGGCTTTTATAAATAAACTCTGTCTTTATCAATACACTTTGAAATTGTCAAAGAAAGTTTATTTAACAGAAACTGTGATTTTTAAACTCTTATATTTTACTGCAAGGCGCAGTGGTCGGTAAAACTCTAATTTTTCATAAACGTTTTAAAACAAACTTATGAACTCACCAACTTTATGTTGACATTTTTAAGCATGTATTTTCAGGTACTTGACTATGTGGATTATTTGGAGTCTACTTTATGGTTTTTGGCATGTAGAGGTCGTTCTCGGATCAAGCTCTCGTATACTCATGAAGTCACAAGTCCCCAAAGCAAGTCTTCCGCTGCAGTGAATTTGGGGGTGTGACAGATTGGTATCAGAGACTTGGTTATAGAGAACTAGGTTGCATTAGTAACTCTAGACTATAACCGGCTCTTAGTTTTATTTAGTAGTAACACTCATCACATCATACTTATTCCGCTGCTATATGAGTACTTGCTATACATGTTTGTTATTGCTTTGTTGTCTGCCATGTGATTACTTGTTTACGTGAGTTCGATTGCTTGATTAGTGCGCTTAGACATATAATATATATATATGTATGAACGTTAGAACATTCATTGGGCATTGTGAGTACACAATGGTCCCGCGTGTCTGTTTATAACAAAACTTAGAGACATCATGTGATTTTTAGTTGACGATTGGTCGTGAGTAATCCCCAGGTTCGAGCTAATTTATTCAAAAAGGTTGAGAGGTGTAACAATACTTAACTATGCCTCAGTGGGCCTCATGTTTGATTGAGTGCGAGATGAAGTTACGTATGAGACGTTACACAACCTATGATTTTTGATGAATTATCTCGAGGGTGGGTAAGACTCGTAGTCTTACGTAATAATATGGAATGTGTTGTATGCTCAGAGTCGAGCTGAGTCATCGAAAGGTTGAGATGTGTAATAATTCATAACAAAACCCGGGGCCATTCTTTGTGAGTGAGTTTCGAGGTTGGGTTATGATAAGTTATTACTCAGCTTAGTGTTTGATGAATCTTCCTCGAGGATGGGAAATATTGTGTGATTGGATAATTTCTTATCTATAACCGACTACTATATACGTATCCTACTTATAACCGTGAGTTTCTTTACTCAATATACGTCTACGACTGCTTTATCGCCTATCGACACTTATGTTCTTTGATCTGGTACGTTCGAAACGTCTACTTATGGAAGACGACTTATAGTCAACTCATGCTCTTTGCTTTTGGTAATTTTGGATAATATCGTTTAGATATTTCAACGATGTTGAATTGGGTATTTTGCCGGTGACACTTAAGTAGGACGATTTATGAAGTCTTTATTTAAATGGATTGGGACGCCTTTGCATTTGAATAAAGAAATCATAAATCACCGAACCATAAGTTTATAATAACATATTTGCATAGATTAGGACGCTTTTGTATGCAAATATGTGATTATAAACGAGTGGGCTTAAGGATATCCGACGTGACCCTGTATTTATGATATTGGTTTAGTACTCCAGTTTTGGGAGTGTATTTATTTTAACTCATGATTTGTCCATACGAATTTACCGTATTTTTACTTGTTATAGTATCATCACGACATTTCGACGAATGATTCTATAAGCTTCATTTGATTCGCGAATTGTTACGAGAATCATTTCTAAATAATTACTGATCGACGTGAACGTAATGGGATGGTGGTGGTGAACCCTTAGAGACGTTTAAGAACTAACGATGTTTCTCAACTCTTCGTTTCGAATTTTATCGTTCTATGAACGACGACCGATTTGTCAGATTGACATTTAGAACCGCTAAGATATATTCCTCTTCTACCTATTGCTTACCTAATTAACTATTGGTGGAAACACAATTTTAGAAGTTCGGACAGAATGATCTGTGAGCAGATATAAGTATATTCGATAGAACATTGGGTAGAACATCAAATCCTTTTCTCTACACTTTTATCACAGTATCAACGATTGATTTCGAGGACGAACTCCAAATAACACGGAGGTGCTGTGACAACCGGGAATTTTCCAGGCTTTAATTAATAATAAATTATATTAATTATTAATAGAAATTCGTTTCGAGCGATATCAAAGTTATTTGATTCGAAAACGGGAGTCAATTTTACATATTGTAAAAGACTATGTAAAAATTTAGAACTGACGCGATACAAATTAAATGTTTATTTAATTATTCAGAATTATTTGATAAAAAGATTTATTAAATTATCTGACATCTGATACTTTTATTTTAGTTTTAATAACGAACGTTGAAAACGAGAACATTTATATTGAACTATATTTTCTTTGAACGCGAACTATTCGAGATAACCGATAAATAATAACTATTTTAAATAAAAAGGTAAACGATTACAAAAATTTGTCGAGTAAATACTCTAAAATATTGGAAATATTAATTCAAAACCGACGGTGCAAATCTTGGAAACCGAATTAAATTTTATTAAACTCAAAGGAGTCCCGAACCATTTATTTACAAACGTTATAAAAAAAATAAAAATTTTACATTTCAGTCCCTGTATTATGGGAAATCTTTCACTTTGTTTTTACAAGATTAGACTAGCTCATATAAATATAAATATTAGGGTTTTCATACTCATATAATCCTAACCCTAAACCTAATAAACACACACAACTCTTAACTGGCAGCCTCCATTTTAATCCGGCCTAGATTCCGGCCATCTCCGCAGCCGGCCGCCACTCGTTATAACACCACTACCATCCATAAAACAACCACTATACTCGATAATACTATCATATAATCATCATCATCTTGACCACCATCTCACTCTACCATCACGCAGCCGCCGTGTCTCATCATCTAGCCGCCACTTTCTTGATAACCACCAGTAACCGCCACCGCTGTGTTTCCACGCCAGCCACCACCCATCGTGTTTTAACCACCGTCGTGGCCTCACCAAACCACCAACCGCTACTTCAGATCACCTAAACGACCATCATAACCACCAATCGATCTATCCATCCTCATTATCACAACATAGCTTCTGCCGCCATCATCATCACTTGGTGACCACCTGTTAACATCACAAATCACCACCTTGCTGCTACTCATCACCTTCGTCACCATCACCACCACTATAGCTCAGCCACGTTAGAACCACCAGCATGTGTTTGTTTCAGTTATATTCAGCCATCGTCAGGGGTGTTCGTTTGTTCAGTCCCGAGGGGTGTTTTGTTTGCTGTTTAGGGTTACCGCAGCACCAGCGAGTGGTGTATTTGATTCGACAGCGAATGAAGACGAAGGGTGCGTTTAGCCCGAGCCAAATCAGCAAAGAGAGAGTGTTTATGTGTATCTCCGAGTTTCAACAACCCCATGGGCGTTTGTGGGTTGGACCGAACATAATAACACCAGCGGGGGCGTTTTGGTTATAGTCAGCCACCATCGACGGTGGTCGTTTCGGCAGAAAGAGCAGCCAAGAATGGCTGTTGGTTGCTGTAAGTTTATGACAGCGGATGGGTGTTTGTTTTGCTAACAGAAAAACGCAGCAGCGGTCGTTTGGAACTGCTGCTGTACGGGAGCGTATAAGGCTAATAACTGCAGTAAGGGTGCGTTTGGGTCTGCAGACAAGCGTATGAGGTGAGTTCGGGGCTGCAGACGTGCGTACAGGGGGTGTTTGGGACTGCAGAAGGGTCTTACTGGGGCGTTTGGGCTAGCAGTCTGCTAAATGGGGCGTATGGAGCTGAAGACGGGTTATAAAGGGGCGTTTGGGTGTGCAGAAAGTTATAAAGGGGCGTTGGGTTTGCTGATTATTAGATTCGGGTGTGTTTGGGGTTGCTGATTTCTAGTGTTCGAGTGCATTGGGACGCGGGTCTTCGAGAGTTTAAAGCGTCGGGCGCGAATCGGGCTCATGGTTCGTTGTGGTTTAGTTCGGCTATTAACGTATCTAATTTCTTAATTACTATAACGGATTAAACGGGGGTATACATATATAAGTATATGTTTATGGTTAAG
Organism: Glebionis coronaria; assembly: GCA_025667525.1. Taxonomy (NCBI): domain Eukaryota; kingdom Viridiplantae; phylum Streptophyta; class Magnoliopsida; order Asterales; family Asteraceae; genus Glebionis; species Glebionis coronaria. The sequence goes on from CM046878.1 coordinate 411,813,387, forward strand.
TAAATATGTCAAATACTAGTATTATCACGAGAACTATATAAATGATCATACATTTAATTAATGTGTTTAAATAACCCACATCGGACGTTTGGCTTTGCGATTTACAACACATAGGTTGTGTTAGGTCGAAACTTAATTTTGGTACTTAATCGGCCTAAGTTGGATATATATATACATTAAAACGCGATTGGTGTAACGTAGGTTTATTTGAAGATAGAAAATATTGAGAATTGATATATATGGAAAACGTTGTATAAACGAATAGGTCATGTCGAAATTGCTATAAAACTTTATACTTTATATTTTGTTCGCTAAAAACTACTATTATATTTATAAACCGATAAAACAAATAAGTACTACTATAATTGTAGAGCAATAAAATAAATAAATACTTTTATATGCGTAAGCGATAAAAATAAATGGATTCTATTATATTGATAAACCGATGAAAGATATATTTTTACTTAAAACTGGCAATCATTACTTAAGTGGTGGTTTCTTTAAAATGTGTTGAACTATGTTGTCTAATTATTTTTATCACGATCGTTATACTGTAAATACAAAATAAATATATACTTTGATTTATTTTGTAAAATGGTTGTCTCTATTAGATAATTCAACGTAAGAATTATATCATCGTCTGGTTATACGTAATGAGTACGGAATACATTACATATTTTGTGTGTGCTTAATTGATTAATTTTATTTAACCAACCACCGAACTATTACAATTTAGAACTTAACTATTTTATCAACGGGTCACGTTGATATACATATGTATCGAGAACTCAAATATACATTTTCTTAAGTTATTGGATTTAGCGGATTAGTTAAACCACAACACCATGACCGAGCCGTATCGATTTCCGTTTCTACTGAGCGTATTGTTAGCATCACTATTATTCGCGCTACTTCGTCGAGGTGAGTTCATACCCCACCTTTTCTTGCTTTGAATTGAGTTATAAATGTTTTATAATTGCTCTTTGGGGGAGGTACATGCTTGGTCATAAACTACTTATAAACTTGCTTGGTTGACAGAAACTGATATTAAACTTGTTTGGTTGTCTATAACTGTTTATTAATTACTTGATTGTCATAAGCTAATGTTAAGCTTACTTGGTCGGTCATAAACTATCTTTAAACTGGTTTAATTGTTACGTGCTGAGTGGTCAACTCCTCTAATTGTTATACATATGAATGCTGATACTAAGATTTCTATTGTGATTTTCATAGCCCAAAACTTTAACTACTTTTTACTGGTTCTCGGGTAGAGACAATGGTTGCAAGAATGAACACAAGTGCATATCTCTTTTATGTATTGGTCTAAGTCCCATTTTAACCCAATTACTTTGGCCCATTATCATGAACCGTTAATTTCAGACCGGATGACCGGTCGAAAGCGCGAATGTTATGGATAGATCTATCGGGGTTGACGCCCCTGTCCGGCTTGGTCCAACAGAGGACAAGCGGGCACAGTTTCATTTGAGTATGAGGACGGATGTCGTGGGTTAGGCATCCGTAGGGGCTGCATTATATGATTTTTACTACCGGTGTTGTTAACGCTTCGGTGTCATGAGCTTAGACAATAATAAATGCTTTATTTTATTTAGTGACTTTGTATTTGTTATATTGTCACTAAGTGGTTGGAAAATCTTGTGGTTCATAATCAATTCTATTATCATCGAAAGCTCTATTATTTATCAGTGAGCTCTACTTTTATCAGAAAACGCTAGTTGTTATCTATGAAATCTGTTTTATCTATAAACCCTATTTATTTCATGTGAATTCTGTTTTATCAGAAAACTCAATTTATTTTCCGTGAACTTTGTCTTATTAGAAACTCTACTTATTTTAGCGAACTTTGTTATATCAGTAAACTCTCGGCTTTTATAAATAAACTCTGTCTTTATCAATACACTTTGAAATTGTCAAAGAAAGTTTATTTAACAGAAACTGTGATTTTTAAACTCTTATATTTTACTGCAAGGCGCAGTGGCCGGTAAAACTCTAATTTTTCATAAACGTTTTAAAACAAACTTATGAACTCACCAACTTTATGTTGACATTTTTAAGCATGTATTTTCAGGTACTTGACTATGTGGATTATTTGGAGTCTACTTTATGGTTTTTGGCATGTAGAGGTCGTTCTCGGATCAAGCTCTCGTATACTCATGAAGTCACAAGTCCCCAAAGCAAGTCTTCCGCTGCAGTGAATTTGGGGGTGTGACAGGTCAATTGTCCCTCTTGTAGTGTTTCTACAGAGGATATTCACCATGTTCTTTTTCAGTGCGATTTGGCTCAAGCAGTGTTGCGTAGGGTTTGTAGGTGGTGGGAGGTGGAATGGCAACCATGGTCTTCTTATTCAGACTGGAATTTATGGTTTTCTTCTATTCAGCTTGCATCCAACGTGAAACGTATGTTGGAAGGTGTTTTCAGTATTGGCTGGTGGTCCATATGGGTTTTGCGGAATCGTTCTATCTTCGATGGGGTTGCGCCGACCCGTTCTATAGTTTTTGATGATATTATTTCCTTATCTTTCCTTTGGTGTAATGATAGGTGTAGGAAGAAGTTTTCTATGGAGGATTGGTTTAAAAATCCTCACTTGATTTTTTTGTAATTCTGTTTTAACGTTTTGCTAGTTAATAAAATTTGTAGTTTAAAAAAAGGAGTGTAAAGTTCAAATGGTACTTTTTTATTTATTTTATTTATTTAAAAATATAAAATTTATAAATTACATATAAAGACTATTTAAAGTTTAACTAATTGCTTTTTTCAATGTTTTTTAATTACATTTTTTACACGTATATCTTTTGATGATTTTTTTAATTTTACGTAAGTTTTTTTAATTTAACCAAATTGTATCTAATTTTAACTTTTTATTAACCAATCAGATCGTATGATTTTGCATACGTGTCAAATCAATTGTTTTTGTTGATTCATTTTTTTTATTTCAACATTCACTTCTGTTAGAAAATTCTGAAATGGGTTAAATTTTTTAGTATAAAAATAAAAAAGATATTGTCACTGTGTAGCGCAGATCGTCTTCTCAAAGTCGCTATTTTGCCTCCGCAGTTGTTGAACATTATGTATACCATGTTTCATAGATATAAAGGATAAAAGAATATATTTTACTCACTTTGGGGCTGTTTGATTCATGTGTTTGTAATACATGGATTTATAAAATTAAAAACTCCCGGATATTAAATCATTGTATTTAAAATACTGTATCAACCAACTGCTCTAGAGCAGTTGGCCACCTGAGTTCCTTCTGGAGCTTGGGGAGGGGGTTTGATCATGGGTTCAAGTCTTGCAAGAGACAAAAATTCATGATTTTCCTCCTTAGTGCGAAGCCGTGAGTTCTAGGGGTTTCCCTAGTGGTTCGGGTCCCGGGGCCTGCCCGTTATGGATGGTATAACTCGGGGGGTCGGATTTCAGTAAGATTGAGGTGCCGTTCTAAAAAAAAAAATATATTGTATCATGTTTGGTAGACAAAATATGTGCCAAAGAACATCCAACATATATAAATTAAATTAAATATAACCCTCATCTTCATCAATAGAACAAGCAAGTTTCTTCTGTAAATTCGTTTTTAGTTTCCATCAACAAACTCTTTTATTGAAGAGATCCAATATCATATGGGAAGAGACACACAAATGAAAATTGGTTTTGCTAAACGCCTCTGTTAATTCGAATTTTGAAAAAGATATAAAACAATTGCACCAAAATCATCACCACAATTATACATCTATACCAAAACATAACGTTTTTGTATGATGTAAAGAAAAAAAATGAATCCAAATTGTTTTCTTTCTGGTCTGATCTTTATTCTGAAAAGAACTAATTTTGCAAACTGAAATTGAGATTTGTGATTTATCTTATATATATATATATATATATATATATATATATATATATATATATATATATATATATATATATATATATATATAGAGGAAGGTTAATGTGAGAGCTTTTTTAAAGTTGTAAAAATGAGAACTAATCTATAACACCAATAAAACATTGATACACAATCATATTACCAATAATACACCAAAATATACATTATTTATACAACTTAACATTCTATTGACTAATAAACGACGACTTAGTGTGTAATGTATTACTGATACACAATTAAAAATATGATACACATACATCAAAATCTCAACAAGATAATATCTTATACATAAAATGGTACATTTGATACACAACCACCACTAAATAACATGATACACGATACCAAGACATGATACAAATCACACCTTAAATCAAGATGTATCACCTGGAATTCTTCAATTTTCAAAAGAAAGCCCATCAAATTATTAAAAAACTTAGTTTTAGTTAATCTCGTTTAAAAATTGTTTGAATTAGAGTGTCATTTATGAGATTTTAGCTAGTTCTTATTTTTTCAACTTTAAAAAGTTCTCATTTGAACCGAAACCTATATATATATATATATATATATATATATATATATATATATATATATATATATATATATATATATATATATATATATATATATATATATATATATATATATATATATATATATATATATATATATATATATACTAGACGAATACCCGCGCATAGCTGCGGAATTTGCGTAACGTGACTTAAGGATATACGATATTGAGGAGAGTGTTTTTGTGTAACGTGAATGTATAAAAAATGTTACCACAAAATATTCCCATATAGAGTTGTCGTGTTAATTCCTATGCGGCGAAGTTAAATAGGTTGTGCAAGGCATATATAAACTATACGATACTAATTTGAACTGATTTAAACAGGATAAAATGATATATTCTAATTATAATTACTTTAGTTACTTAGTCGTCTTCGGCGACATCATCGTCATCGTCAACGATTTAACCTATGTACACCTTCATGTGCGCCAATTTATGAGTGTGTGCTTGTGTATTTGTGTCGTTTAGAGCTAATAGTAAGGTAATAACGCATAGCGGCAACACCAAATAATTTGTATTGTGGTTCAATCGTATTCCATGACAGCGATTAAAGCGTGTTCGGTTTAATTATGTACTTTGGCAACTAAAATAGGAAAAACGCGATAATCAATTAAATAGAAATTTAGAAAGTCTTCATTACCACTTCAATGATTATGAGCTGTGGTCAGATGATAAAAATTTTAACATGATTCAAGTCAATCACCACCCCGTTTTGCCACATTCAGTTAATACTAAGTTGCATCACATACTAAAATTGGAAATAAGTACACACTACAAAAGTGAAGATGTGGTTTTTTAACTCAAGCTAACCTAAAATAACAACAACAAAAAGACAATATACATATATTTTTTATCATAAATAACTTGAATGGAAAAGTGTCCACCTTGTGAAATTACTAAAGATATTGTTTCATTCTGTAACCACCAATCATGTTTAGTTGAATCGAGGAGGTTGTTTCTACAACACCGGTTCCATGAAATGTTATCCCATCCAACTTTCTGAATTCGAGCAATTGCCGGAGCCGTGATTCCAAGTTCATGTTTTGTTGGACCTATGATCTGACCATCTTCCTGCAAGTGTAAAGAATTCAGCAAACCGTAAAAATATAGGGAATTAGTATGAGAAACCTCACTTTAAAATTCATGTTTCATTGGCAAGGGTCATCTTATAGCTTCTTCAGATTCGACTCTGAAACCAAAGCCACATGCATTCTTCCACACTATAACAATGGTTACAATAATAAACCCTACATATAGATCATCAACAATACAAACCAATAAAGTCAAACTTGAATGACAAACTTCATATACATCAAATAATAAAAAATAGTAGTAATCTATTTGTAGATTAGTTTACAACCGAATCAGTGTGAATCACATCCAGTTTTTTTCAGTTATATTTATTAATGGTGAGCAAGAATATGATTACAAAAGAAGTGAAGAATTACCAGAGTCATAATCGAAGACGAATGCTCTGTATAATAAGAGATTCATATAAGCAAAACAAAACTACAAAAGTTGGAGACTATATATTGTATAAATGAAGGTATCAATCATATATCTTTTTTTGGTAAATATTAACACATGATTTGAAGAAGAAATCGTAATAAGAGGATGAATGATTTTCTGATATCAATGCTTTCCAAATGCGGGAATTAGGAATATATTGAGTTTGTTATAATTTTCATAAGTTATTCAAAACCATTAAAGTAAACCACTTGTTTGAGCGGTGACGCAGCAGGAAAAAAAAAGAGGTGCCAACAAATAGACAATTCGGCAGCCTAAGGTCCAAAACAACACAAAATCGCGGTTTATGAGCCTGTAAAATTCAGGAACAACAAACTCAATAGCGAATTAATCAATAGGTCATAAATTTTTCTAGAAAAGAAGATACATAAGCAAAAAAAATTACCTTAGAGCCGTTGGAGATGCAGACCTGTTTATGACGGTTTATGGACATGCAAAGATCAAAACAAAAAAGAATTTTTTTATAGGGAATGCAGAATCATAGATGATGATGATAACTGCGTATTGTCTTATAAATGAATGAATTTGTTTATGGGATACATATATCAATTTAACCTAAAAATATGGATTCTTCCGAAAGTTTTGGTTTAATTTAAAGTTACAGCCATGTAGATAGAATACTTTCCAAAGTTGATTCATATACATTCCTGAAAAAAGCAAAATAATCTCCAACCAATTACAACCACAATGATGAGCCATACCACGAATAGGTTAGGTGGTTATTTTTTTACATCTATTCAAACTTTGACCTTCGTGATACAGGTTATTTGTTATAGATGGGTTTCAACATTTAAACATTAAATTTTTCAACAATTCCTTTTTTAGAGTGTTTTTCAACATTCAAGGTTTAGGGGTAAATGCTTTATATGTAGTAGATATATATATATATATATATATATATTGTTAAAGTAATTAAAAGAAAGAGTAAATAGAAAAAAATCTTGGAAAATATAGAGATGGAGAAGAAGCGAATAAAGAAATTGAAATGGACAAAATGTAGTGGGGGTGTTATGTAAGAACCCGTACTTTCCCAGTATTATTTTATTCTTTTATTCGTGTTTCTGAATTTTCCAACGTATTTCATTTGCTTGAATACTTTATATGTAAATCCTAAGATCATGATAATTCTAATAAATTATACTTTTTAAGTATTTTTTGATCATTGATAATACTTTACTTGGAATTATAAAAAATTTATTTTGTTTTTCCATATTTATTTAAATCAAAGTTTTTGATTTAAAATCACCCGCGTGCGTTTTACAACGAGTTTACTCAAAATCAATGAACAACGAGAATTCCTAGTGATCGCGATACCGACGGATGCCCAAAATTTTACATTTTATTATCTATTGTTTCGATAATATATATTTTCGACGATTTCGTTTAAATTACGTGTTAAGTCGTGTCGGGAAATCATATAATCATATTTATGATGCATCTTAACTTTTGAAAAGTATTTTTACGAAACCCGAGCCCCGTAAATACTTTCAGTATTTACTAATAATCATTTTATACCCTTTAAACTATTAAATTTCTTTTTAGTCCAAAGGTTTCAAAATTTGTAAAACTAGTCCATCCACTACCACCATATATAAACTCATTTTCTTCCCACAAAATTACACACACATAAACATTTATAAAAAAAATGGTCATCTCCTCCCCCCCCCCCTTCTTTCTTTCCGTCGCCATCACCACAACAAACACCCCTAGATCATCATTTTCTACATTGAATTAGCTAAAACAAAAATTATACCACATCTAGTTTTTCAAAGATGCTTCTAATGATACAAAAATCTCCCACGTGCATAAAGTTTTAAGTTTTCTCATGATCTTATGTTGGGTATGTGTTTTGATCATCATGCATGTGATGATCTTGGTAAGATTATCTTGTTTTGATTATAAAAAGTTTGGTTTTGATCTTTGATTTTGGTAAAATTTAACATGCAATTGTTTTAGGAGTGTTTGGTTGATGGGTATGATAGTATGGTCATTTTAGAGGTATGTGATTGATTAGAATGGCTTGATAAATTGATTTGGTGTGATTTTTAAAGAGTTGGTTTTAGGCAGAATATTGTTTAATTAATTTGTAGGTTTGATTTGGTATAGGCTGAGATTTGGTGTGAGATAGTTGTATTAATCTTCAAGTCGCTCGTTTTGCCGCTTGAATGAGCTTCTAAATCATTACGGATCAAAAGTTATGCTAGTTTTAGTATTAGTGTACCGGAAGACGCAAATCGGCACAATCCGAAATTGTGGCTGATTTTAGGTCGACTCTCGGGGACTTTAGGAATGGTTAGATAATGGATACTACTGGTTTTGAAAGTTTATTAACTTAATATAATGAGTCTAGTAGTGGGTTTAAAAGGCGGATTGTCAAGATTATACTTTTAAAGTGGTATAAATGATTTTATGAAACAAGTATACAATTATGTCCCAAATTTAGGGTCGAGTAAAGTGTCGAGCTGATGGGTTTTAAAGTATGAACATTGGCTCAAATTTTGTGAGATCTTATACAGGTTATAAGTGATCTTGCCACACCAAATTTTATCTAAATCGGACAAGTCTGGATAGGGTAGATCGGTGTGTACATTCGGAGTGTACATGCTGATTGGTATTTTGGACACATAGCTCAATGCTCGTGTGGCGTGAGTTTGAGTATTCACTATTGGACATGGTGACTTACTCAAGTTTTTAGTCATTATATAAATGACTTAACTACTGGTCCCAGTAAGGTAAAGGGATAGTTTGACTTGCGTTGACTTGGCGTCTAATGACGGGTCAATTTCAAGAGTGCAAGTGTTTAAACGAGTAGTGTCGGATAAATAGTATAGTATGGATTCATTTGGTTCGTGTCACTGGTTTTGAAATATGAATACTTTGAAAATATTTAAATTCATATTATACTTGGTATATAACGATATTTGAGTTCGGGTCTTAACGCGCGCCTTATTTTGATAGGTTGCGGTTTTCGTGTTTCACAGGCATCCATATCGTCGGCGATCGTCTCATTACTACTGTTTCTACTCAGCTTCTAAGTACCGTGATTCACTTACCTCGTGGCTAAGGTGAGTTCATAGCCCCTTTTTACTTGTACATGGTTTCTAAACACGGAGTGAGATTTTACATGGTGGAACACAACCATTTAAAAACTGTATGCCATCCAGAACTTGTATGCTATCCAGAACGTGTATGCTTTCCAGACTTTCATTATTATTATTGCTTTTTAGTCTATAGCCTCTAAGTTTCCTCTACTGATCATGAACCGTTAATTTTCCATAGTACTAAGCGCGAATGTTGTGGGTGGATCCATCGGGATTGATAATCCCCGTCCCGATTACCCTGACGCACTAACATTTTTTTTATACTTGAGTATTTAGGCTGAATACTCCCTAGAGGAACTTAGATTGAGTTAAGCTTCGGTTCATGAACTGAACAGCAATAATAATGGTTTCGGACTATGGTTGACGTATATAACCATTTTCCATATTACTTGTTTTACCAATGAATGTTTGTGTTCCACACCTTTACTGTTAAACCTATGAATATCACTCAACTTTATGTTGATGATTTTACATGTTTAATCTCAGGTATTATTAGTTAGCTTTGCTTGGATGGGAGCCCGCAGGATATTATCGCAGCTTGGAGATTTCTGTGTATATTTCAACTTAGGATTTATCTAAAAACCGTCAGAAGATTTTCTGTATTTTTGGTAACCAAGTGTTATAAATCATGATGAAATAATAAATCTTTCCGCATATGAAAATCTGGGACCTATGATTAAAACTATGATATTTTATGATGTAATGTACATGCTTTTATTACGTCAGCTTTGTGTCAACAGTAATTCATTGTTTCTTGTACCATGACGTGGAACCCCCTTGCTGCCTAGTTGTTCTTTTGTCTGATTCTGGGGGTCTCACAGATTGGTATCAGAGCGATGGTTATAGGGAACTGAGTCGTTTTCAAAACTTAGTCTATAACCAAAAGTTCAATATTTTATTGTTCCTAAGTGTCAAACACAGAATCTGCCAATGTTGTTCGATATTTGCGCGGGTAACTCTCTAATCCTTATTATTTACTTTTAATTATCATTGTAGTATTTCTTCTCCTGATTACTTGTTGAAATATTACAATACCCTAGTGATGATAATTACTATATCTTTTCAAATCTTTGTGCTACATGAATTATCATTGGATATTACTTGTTTACATATACTCTTACTGCATTTCTTGAATTCTTGTTCTTGTGAACTGATCTTGTTACAATGATTTTATATTGTTATGACGTTACATACTTGTATTCGGAGCGCGTACGCTGTCGACTTTTCATGCTCATTTTTCTGAGTACTATTGCTATTTCATTTATGCGTGATACGACTGACCTCATATACTCGTTCTTTTTGAACCGTCTATTTTTCTCAACTCGCTGTTACATGTTGTGCATACTCTCGTGATACCATTGTTCGAGATTGAATAAGTGTTGTTTTCGAGGAAACTTCTTATTTTCATTTTACTACCGTGCGTGTTGCTTTCATTGTTAAATCTATTTAAAATATCTATTTAGATATCCAAATTGCTTCTGACCATTTGTAATTAGATGTCTTGAAAAATAGTCTATAGACCATTGTGTAGCTCAATGTGTCTCCTAGAAAGACTAAAGGACATCGTGTGAGTCACACATCTCGAAGCATTCATTGAATCAGTGCTGAATAATATCGTGGGTCTTCGTAATCTTGATTGACCTATACGTCACTGTTCTACACGACACTTGTGCATGGATTACATTTTATTTCATTGACCATTCTACGTATCGATTTCGAATTACGACGTCCGTTGTACCTTGAAAACACCACCGTCATCTGGCAATTCATCTTCTAATATGTGACGATTGTTTGGAACACGATTCTACTTCTATAAACATGTACCTTCCCCTTTCACTAAATCTCCTCGCTCCAGGAATGCGACTTGTTATTGTTCCATTTCTTTCTCGGTATGTCTTGTGATTTTGAAAAATCACGCTGCCCAGAGACCCTCCTGCATTGCATCTTGAAATCGAAGACACGGATGTCATGCGTCGTTTCTAATCTCTTTTATCGTTGGTATTCATAAACCAATTCTTATACTATGTTTTCTTTACATATTTAACTTATACAGTTTATTCTCTCTCGTCAATATGGATTCCACAAGTCTTGTGTGTACATTAATTCTGGGTCATTATAAAGTTTGAATTAAATTTCAAGGTGTGTCGAAAAATATACTTTCTACAGGAAAGTTACATGTAATATAACGATATCGAGAAAATATTTTTATAAACTTTAGACATAAAAATATATTTCTACTTGTTGAGACGTCCGTTTAGGACATAAAATCGACCAGAAAATATTAAAAACGAGCAAGTTACGCTCATTTGGGATTTTAAATTTAAGAACTTATTTCTGCGTAGTTCTAAAATATCATTTTGTTGACAGATTTAACGCAATGGCCTTTTTGTCCAATTTTAATCCGTGTCAAGTCTCGGGTAAAACTAGAAAATTGTTCAAAACATCGTTTTACACCAAACTGCTTTAGACTTCGAGTCTTAAAAATGTCATTTAATGAATCAATTGGTCTAGTCAAACCCAATAGTCAAAGCTGATAGACTTCAAAAGAGATATGGTTTCAAGCGTTTTTGAGTTCGTGTGAGCTCGTAAAACTTTAACTAATGATTTTATATAACTAAAAACATTGATTGCGTGTGAAAACGTTTAAAAATAGAAACTTTCTAAAAATAGAAACTTTTCGGAGTAATTGTACTATTTGTTAACTGATGCCCTACTTTCTTAAAAGTATATTATTGTCAAATAAATTACAATGTGAATACATACGGATTCCTTATTCCTTTCTTTTATTTATGACATAGTTGTCATTCTATATTTTCTTTCTTTACTTCTATCGTACCACTGACTTGGGTAAATATTCGAAGTTCTTGTTTTCATATCTTTTGATATCATTTCTGACACGGATCTCATGACCACTCCAACTAAACCTTTTGAAACCTTATCACCCTGTAACCAATGCTGTAGATTTTCTTATCAATTACTCTTTCCCTCATTTAACTCACTCGCTATTTTATAAGTTACTCTATAAACTCAAACTGGTATTGTTTGCAAACCATTTTATAAAAGTTCCACTTGGGCTTATTAAATACTTGAAGGTTATCTTATTAAATTAATTTATATTTATTTTACAAAGTAATTTCACGAATTGTTCTACTTTGGTCTAATAAAGAACCCTTGTAACAATAAAAATTGTTGATTTAAACATCTAGCCAATTAGATAATGGAGAAAAGTTTCATAAATTATTTTGATTCATGTTTTTACAAATGGCATTATATATACATATTTTAAATCATATGATATGTAATACTGGTTTGACGAAGCTGAGCATCGCATTGCTAGTCCTAAATTATGCATCGCCTGATCACCTATGCGTAATTTAGAAGGAGCCATGCAAGGCCGAATAGTAGTCAGCTTAAATATTTTGTCAAAGAACCAATTTTACTTGTGTTTCTGAAAAAGTTAGATAAATGAAAATTTTGAAAACTTTTACATCTTATGCGAGTAGCCCCAATTTGCAACATACTCATACAATCCCTTATCTTTTCTTGAACAAAGTACATGCCTCAAGCACATATTTTCTTACTCAACGACCTTTGTTTTACTTGATACCTCATCTTCCTTCGTGACATAATTCTCGTTACCACTTGTCTAATTTCTTACCATTGATACCAGACTTGAAAGTTTCAACGTTGTTATGCTTCTACATCGATTGACCTTCTCTATCTCTTTTGGTAGACCTTCAAAACATCTCTGGACGCGAATAGTGAGTTATGACTGGAAGTGACCAATGATTTCGTGTATTCATCATGATGTGTATTAGACTCCATTGTCTTGAAATTCATTCATGTGAACCATGTATTGATTTCGCCTCTCATTGCTCATCTTATTGGAACTTCTCTCAAGTGACTTCTTAAGAATTTTCTTTGATTCGAAAATTCGTTGTGTAGCTTTTCTCTTTTGATCGTATATCGACCATTGAGAACTTAATAAGTCGTTGTTGGTGACACCAACTGCACTCAAGAAGTAATGACATGCCATAATCCTTTGTTTCTTATTGTCCCTATCATCGATGCATCTATCATATCATGTTTGTTAAGAAATTGGTACAAATTTCGTTTTATTCCCTTGTGCTATTGGTTGTATACTAATTGTTGATCGTTATTCGTTTCATAATCGTTTGTTATTTTGTCACTTTCTGAAAACCAAAAACTATCACATGTTTACCATTTGATGCAAGAAACACCTTATTGGATTTCTAAAAATTATTATTAATTTTTAAGAACGTTCTACACATTCTATCAAATGTTTAATTTGCCAAAATATTCGTTTCAAGATAATGTTGGATCTATACATCCTTTTGGTAAATTCATAACTAATGTTTAAAAGGATGTCAAGTTGTATCTTTTAAAGTAATTTATTTTATCATACTTTACTTTCAATATAATGAAATTATTAAATTAATTTATAATTTCTAACAATGATTCTAAATAACTTGGAAAATCTGATTTTCTCTAATGGTAACGAGAAACTTTAGCTTCTAACAGAAATTTCATGCAGTCATCCAAAAGTTCTTAAGCCGATCAGGATAACTATTTTGAACTGTTCTACTTCTCCTTTGAAAATCCTGATCAAGAAAAAGATATAGCAACAGCTTACACACTAAATATGGATAGTTTGATTTTAAATCATTACATCTTGTAAAATTTTCTTTTAATCAAGAAAATACTTAAACTGAGTTTTAAAGTAATACCAAAATCCTAGACAACTGATTGTGACAGCTTGTATTTTAAATGATCATATGTAATTCATTTTTTCCTTCTATTTTGCTTGTAACTAGATTCTTACATTTTAAGATTGTCATATTTTACAGTTTTCATGATTTGCAATTCCTTGTCGATTATCAGTTTTAACTCGTGTTAGCGCCCCTTCTCCGTTTAAGCAAATCTCGTGCTCACTCCATCTCTTTATATTCCTTCATACCGAAAGGTCATTATTCTAATCCAAGTTTGAAAAATTTATTAGAAAAGGAGTTAAGAAACTGAAGCGTAGTGAATTCCAATCGTGAAGGTACATCGTGGTGCAAAAATTACCTGGGAAGCAATGAATCAGTTCTAAACTATGTACCTCCTTTTGTTGCATCTTCTACTGTTTCAAGGAGAACTCTGAGGGACCAGGGTTCCTTAAGGGGGGTAGACTGTAAGAACCCGTACTTTCCCAGTATTATTTTATTCTTTTATTCGTGTTTCTGAATTTTCCAACGTATTTCATTTTCTTAAATATTTTATATGTAAATCCTGAGATCATGATAATTTTAATAAATTATACTTTTTAAGTATTTTCTGATCATTGATAATACTTTACTTGGAATTATAAAAAATTTAGTTTATTTTTCCATATTTATTTAAATCAAAGTTTTTGATTTAAAATCACCCGCGTGCGTTTTACAACGAGTTTACTCAAAATCAATGAACAACGAGAATTCCTAATGATCGCGATACCGACGGATGCCGAAAAAATTTACATTTTATTATTGATTGTTTCGATAATATATATTTTCGACGATTTCGTTTAAATTACGTGTTAAGTCGTGTCGGGAAATCATATAATCATATTTATGATGCATCTTATCTTTTGAAAAGTATTTTTACGAAACCCGAGCCCTGTAAATATTTTCAATATTTACTAATAGTCATTTTATACCCTTTAAACTATTAAATTCCTTTTTAGTCCAAAGGTTTCAAAATTTGCAAAACTAGTCCCTCCACTACCACCATATAAAAACTCATTTTCTTCCAACAAAATTACACACACATAAACATTTATAAAAAAATGGTCATCTCCTCCCCCTCCCCCCCCCCCCCCCCCCCCCCCTCTTTCTTTCCGTCACCATCACCACAACAAACACCCCTAGATCATCATTTTCTACATTGAATTAGCTAAAACAAAAATTATACCACATCTAGTTTTTCAAAGATGCTTCTAATGATACAAAAATCTTCCACATGCATAAAGTTTTAAGTTTTCTCATGATCTTATGTTGGGTATGTGTTTTGATCATCATGCATGTGATGATCTTGGTAAGATTATCTTGTTTTGATCATAAAAAGTTTGGTTTTGATCTTTGATTTTGGTAAAATTTGACATGAAATTATTTAAGAGTGTTTGGTTGATGGGTATGATAGTAGGGTGATTTTAGAGGTATGGGATTGATTAGAATGGCTTGATAAATTGATTTGGTGTGACTTTTAAAGAGTTAGTTTTAGGCAGAATATTTGTTTAATTAATTTGTGGGTTTAAGTTGGTATAGGCTGAGAATTGGTGTGAGATAGTTGTAGTAATCTTCAAGACGCTCATTTTGCCGCTTGAATGAGCTTCTAACTCACTACGGATAAAAAGTTATGCTAGTTTTAGTATTCGTGTACCAGGAGACGCAAATCGGCACAATCCGAAATTGTCGTTGAATTTGGGTCGACTCTCGGGGACTTTAGGCATGGTTAGATAATGGATACTACTGGTTTTGAAAGTTTATAAACTTACTATAATGAGTCTAGTAGTGGTTTTAAAAGGCGGATTGTCAAGATTATACTTTTAAAGTGGTATAAACGATTTTATAAAACAAGTATACAATTTTGTCCCAATTTTGGGTCGAGTAAAGTGTCGAGCTGATGGGTTTTAAAGTATGAACATTGGCTCAAATTTTGGTGACGTCTTATATAGGTTATAAGTGATCTTACCACACCAAATTTCATCTAAATCGGACAAGTCTAGATAGGGTAGATCGGTGTGTACATTCGGAGTGTACATGCTGATTGGTATTTTGGACACATAGTTCAATGCTCGTGTGGCGTGAGTTTGAGTATTCACTATTGGACATGGTGACTTACTCAAGTGTTTAGTCATTATATAAATGACTTAACTACTGGTCCCAGTAAGGTAAAGGGATAGTTTGACTTATGTTGACTTAGCGTCTTATGACGGGTCAATTTCAAGAGTGCAAGTGTTTAAACGAGTAGTGTCGGATAAATAGTATAGTATGGATTCATTTGGTTCGTGTCACTGGTTTTGAAATATGAATAATTTGAAAATATTTAAATTCATATTATACTTGGTATATAACGATATTTGAGTTCGAGTCTTAACGCGCGCCTTATTTTGATAGGTTGCGGTTTTCGTGTTTCCCGGGCATCCATATCGTCGGTGATCGTCTCATTACTACTATTTCTACTCAGCTTCTGAGTACCGTGATTCACTTACCTCGTGGCTAAGGTGAGTTCATAGCCCCTTTTTACTTGTACATGGTTTCTAAACACGGGGTGAGATTTTACATGGTGGAACACAACCATTTAAAACTGTATGCTATCCAGAACTTGTATGCTATCCAGAACGTGTATGCTTTCCAGACTTTCATTATTATTATTATTATTGCTTTTTAGTCTATAGCCTCTAAGTTTCCTCTATTGATCATGAACCGTTAATTTTCCATAGTACCAAGCGCGAATGTTGTGGGTGGATCCATCAGGATTAACAATCCCTGTCCCGATTACCTTGACGCACTAATATTTGTTTATACTTGAGTATTTAGGCTGAATACTCCCTAGAGGAACTTACATTGATTTAAGCTTCGGTTCATGAACTGAACAGAAATAATAATGGTTTCGGACTATGGTTGACGTATATAACCATTTTCCATATTACTTGTTTTACCAATGAATGCTTGTGTATCAACCTTTACTGCTAACCCTATGAATATTACTCAACTTTATGTTGACGATTTTATATGTTTAATCTCAGGTATTATTACTTAGCTTTGCTTGGATGGGAGCCCGCAGGGATATTATCGCAGCTTAGAGATTTTTGTGTATATTTCAACTTTGGTTTTATCTAAAAAATTTCTGTATTTTGGTAACCAAGTGTTATAAATCATGATGAAATAATAAATCTTTCCGCATATAAAACTCTAGGACCTATGATTAAAACTCTGATATTTTATGATGTAATGTACATGCTTTTATTACTTCTTGTAACATGACGTGGGACCCCCTTGCTGCCTAGTTGTTCTTTTGTCTGATTCTGAAGGTCTCACATGTTATGTCATTTTGTGGCATTATTATTCAGCTGTCCCCACAAATTCTTAACACATCCACCAAGAGGTGAGTTATTAACCCTGCGTTTTTAACGTATTAAAAATGCAAAAACTCCTTTTGTTTTCTTCAACCAAACATCGCATTTCGGTGTTTTTCAATTTTAAACACGCCTAAAAACGCCAAATATTGGTGAACCAAACAGCACCTTTACTTCATTATAAAATTTTGGAAGGGTAGTAATATTACTTGTGGAGGATGAATCAAATTCCTCTAACCATAAACGTTGAGCAATGTTCAACTTTTCTTCAAATTTAAAGCATTGTAAAAAATGGTTTTCGATACTCTATTAATTGAGTGATTAGAACTGCGTTTGCAACTGGATTATCTATCTATTTCATTTTGAAAATAGAGATAAGCTAAAATAAGTGTTTGGATAATATATGAAGAAAAAGTGATTATTTGCGTTTAGAAGCTTCCAAAATGAAGTTTGAAAAAGTAAGTGGTGGGCTACTTATTTCATTTTCAAAATGGAGTTTTGAAAAAGTAAACTTCCAAAATTGAGTTTTGAAAGAAATGGTGTTTATTTTATTCATTCTACTTATCAAATAATCAAATTTGTCAAACACTCAAAAAATTAATTATCTGATTATTGCGATTTCAAACAAGATAACCAAATCCAAACATTATTTTCTAAAATAATATTTTCAAAATAATAATTATTTAATTATTCATTTTCAAAATGAATAATTTGTTTTAAATAAGCAATCACAAACACCCCCTAAATATGAATAAAAATGTGGTTTAAAAACAATAGTTAGAGACTTAGAGAAGCATCGGAAACTCTTAACCGCGTTCTCATTACTCGAGAGACCAGGGGGCGCCAGAGGGTGGAAGACCCTTTGCCAACTTTCTTAAACATACATGTTAGGGTTACATTAGTTATTCTCTAACCTTTTTTGCGTCACATTCTCTTTCTCTCTAGACTTTTCTCGATTACTAATACCTTCATTATACACAAATGCACACACGCGACATGCAACATAAAAGACAAAAAAAAGGGGGTCTACATGGTTTGTGCCTGGGGTAATTGCCAGCGGCAAACACAGGGGAAGGGGGCTTCCAAAGGCAAAACGCCACCCTTTCCTGGATTGCCGCTACACCCTTTCTATCTTATCTCGACATGATAAATATAGGTTGTTTGCATTGATCGCATTGGACTGAGCCATTTTGTTTACCTTTTACCATTAACTGCATTACATAACCTCATTATAAAACATGGAGTGAGATTACCTCTACTTGCAGGCTATCCCTGCAGCCATTATTAGGACACACATACGAATTTAAAAAGTCAGCTGATTTTTACTATATTTAATGCAACCTTAAAACCAACAAAGCCATAGTAAACATACTAACATGACCATTTACATCTGCCAAAAGCATATATACCTTAGATAGCCAAAAGTTACAAATTCTACTTTTGCAGCGTGCTACTCTAGGTCACATTAACACCAAAAATTTCAAGGCTACTTAGTACACACATTCTAATCTATACAATCACAATGAACGGAAATAATCAAGAAAAACAATCATAAAACTTCCCTTCTGGCAGCTTTAATTCCTCTAGCCATCTACCCGGCGGATTCTACTAATGACTTTCTCCCAATAATCCCATAACAGAGCCCCAGCTTCCTCCAAATTTCCATACTGAAATAAAACATGAGATGTTTGACTTGGATTGTAGATATGTTTAACGACGATACAGTATATAATATGTTGGAAATTGACGAGTGTATGTAACCTTCGGAGGGCTCATCTATCCAAGGACCATTCATTACGGTCAGAATTGTACATGCCTCGCCGTATTCCAAATCAGATAGCAATTTTGGAGTCAGCAAAAAGCACCTAAATATTATCAAACAAAAATCAACACCATTGTCAAAAATTATGATTGACAAAGCTTTGATGAAACAGGCTGATTCACACTCCATCGTATGTACAGGTGGCAAGATCCATGGGTTGGGTTCGGTAAGGAGTCAAAATGGGTTTCAGTTGAAACAGGTCATATTTGGTACGGGTAGAGGAGCGGCAGGATCTGGGTTGGGAAGAACCACAAATTCTCTTATTTTTATCAAACTTGTAACAATTAATGCATCAAACATAATCACAAAAACAATATTATTACAATCACATATATAATCAATTAAAAAGGGTTTAGCTGGTTGTTAAAAAATAACATTTAAAAAGCAGATTTAAGGCAACTTTCAACCCACTTCTCTTTTTAGCTATTTTTTTTTTCATTTTACCAAATTGAGATAAGGGCAACCCAAACAGACCCGTCATAATTTCAACTTGCGCTAACAACCATAAGAATTCTTACTGTGGTGTGTTGGGTTGGCTTGCAGCTCTGACTAATTGCTGGAACATCTTCCTTTCATTGATAGGGTCCATTCCTAGCAGAAATTAAAATAAATAGTTTTAATACTTCTAAAAGTAACATTATAGTAATAACACAGAAATAAATGTCAGTAAACCTTGATTAATCTCATCAACTACCCTAAACGGGCAGTGAGTCAAGTCTTGAAGTGAAACAAGGTACAGAATTGTTGAAACCGAACGTTCCTGCATAGGAACAAGGAACACTGATGAGATGTGACCAAAAAGAAATATAACTTGTTATATTGAATAAATATAAAATTAATAGTTTTTATACCCCTCCAGACTGGTGGTGAGCACTAAGAACTTGAAGTTGTCCTGCTTGTCTGTTATTCATTGTAAAATTAAGGATAAATATATACAAAAATGAAGATTATTAAGTCACGCTTCTATCACTGGGCGGAAGTACAAATAGCTAGTTGTATTTATAGGTACTTTAATTTCCAAAAAGGAAAAGTAGAATTAAAATTACCTGAACTTCACTTTAATAAGAATTCCATAGCTATCAAATTGGTTTCCATGTTCATCTGACAACAAAAAATCATATGTATTAGCTGATGAACTGTATTAGAAACTTCTTGTGGTGATATACTGATATTGAACATACCCAATGAGACCTCTCCTGCAACAGCCATTTCTTGAAAATTCCTACTGAACGTCTCATTTATTTGAGCAACAAGGTTTCGTAGCGTGGGCAGCCACCTATCCTGCAGGCATAAAAAATCAGGAGATTCTGTAAGTTTAAAACCAAATCAACACTAAAGAAAGTAAATATTACTAATATTATTGTTCTAAATGCTTCTCTGTTTCTCAAATATAGCACAGAACCCGCGTGACGCCCGCAATTAGTTTCTGTTGTTTTTGTTACTTTTGCAGTGGATGTTTAATTATTATTCGTACATTTGTTAAAAAAAAAGGGTGTATGTGGTTACTATGTGTAAAAAAGACGGGGTAATGTATTGGGGGATATAATAAAATACATTACCCCAATCCAAGTTGAGATGTTTGTGAGGTAAGGTTTGAAGTGCCTGAATCTTAAAATGCTTGGATTGGGGTTTATGAGATTTGGTTGGGATATGTATGCTTTATTATATAGAAGATATGTAAAATAAATGAATAATGCTGCACTGTTAACCTTTAACGAATTCAGTTCGTTTGAACGATTAGTTAATTCTTTTTCATCCGATTCCAATTTTGCTGAGAGTTCCTCTATCTGTCAGAGAAAATAAGCTGGATAAAACATTTGGCAGAGAGATGCGTGAAACAGACGATTTGAGTGCAACCAAAAGTTACTTTTCTTTGACGTCTTTCATATTCCTCCAGGATGTTGTGGTTCAGAAAGAGAATAGAATTCGCTTGAGAAGTAATATCTTGAATCGCAGCATTCAGTTCCTCGATAGTGGAAGGCATCTATAGAAGATCACAAAACTTTAATAAATATATAGGCCTCTTTATTGATGTACTAACAATATAAACTTTAAAAACAAACCTGAATAAACTCCTGTTCAAGAGCCGGAGTAATAACTGCAACTGATTCTGCAGCTCTCTTGGCGGCAGCCAACTGTTGGCGATGGTTCTCCGCCTCATTTTTACCTTTTCAATTGTTAAAAACGATAAACACAACTCATGAATAGAAGACAGTGGTTTAACTTTGAGCTTCCCAATAAAGAAAACGTACAACTCTGCAAGGGTGAGAAAAAACATACGGTTTTCAAAATGTAAAGTAGCATCCACTGCAAGCTTTTCTTGCTGTTTGATTGCTGCTTCCATCTCTTTGATCTATTAATAAAAATAAACAACCGAAACATTAGTTCATTACGATTAAATACACAGATGTGAGTGGTTGCTTACACCACTGCTAACGAAATGGTGTTGACTTTAACTCCCAGTAAACAGGATTTTGCATATCAAAAGTCTTCTAAATGATGAAGAATGACTTAGGGCTTAAAAACGGTCTAAGTTTTCTACATCTTTCAAAAAATGACACCTATTAAAGGTCAAATATTCCACAATGTAAAATTATGAAATCAGGGAGTACCTTAATCTCAAGTTCAGTGGAGGTCATTAACTTTTCAGCATAACTTCTTCTGTAAGTAGTAGCTTGAGTAAGTAGATTCTGCACATAGTACGTTGTGATCAGGTAAACGAAACTTAAAAATTACGAGTATTATATTTAATGCTATTAAGTATTATATACCTTAAGTTCCAGTACACATTTAAATCTCTGAATATTTAAGTTCTCAACATCTTCAACGAGCTTTGACATTGCAACAGCCATATCTTCTTCTTTTTCCAGGGAATGTAATCTTGACCTCTTTTGAGCTAAATACCAAAGCATGTTATATAATGGAAAATATATAACTTCGTAAAGAAATCGAGAGAAATAATAAAAGTGTTACTCACTGACGCGGTTTTGCATCTCACGCAGTTTCCGTTTTTCATGTTGTGCTTCGTTAATAAGATTCTCCTACACGATATTAGGTGTAATCAATAAAATAATGATTTGCACCCTCTAAAAAAAGGTGTTTTAAAAGTTATGTTAACATACACGTTCTTTTTGAAGCTGAGCTGCTTCATCTTCCAACTCCTTTATCTCATTCTGAAGTGACCTGAAACTCGCTTCTAGACCAGTGACGGACTCCTCCAACTCCTTTTTCTGTGCTCTGAGACTGTTCAATTCGTCACCATCTGTGTCTGAAAAGATGGAGCCAAGCATTCTCCTTAGATGTAAGACATATTTGTGTTTCATATACTGATTTTTAGGGCTTTTCTTTGTTTTGAAACTTCATCCAATTGTATGCTAATAGATGTTTCATACAAGAGATAATGACGGCTATATCCAAGGGATTTCGATCAATTACTAAGACCTGTAACTAATTATTTGGGATCATGATGTTTTACAAGAATTTCATAGCAGCCCGCATACTTACAACTAGCAAAACAGCTTACAAGCACTTAAAAGTGCTACCTAATGGGCCTTTTCTAGTGACCTTGAGCTGGTTTAGAGTACTCCTACAAAGTACCAATTTAATCCTGAAACCTTTTGTAATTACACGAAACTAGCAAAAAATTATTCTAGAAACTCAATGGAGCTTCAAACTATATGTTTTAAAATAATTGTGGCCTATATCTTACACGTCAAAAGGCATAGTGCAAAGAATCAAAGGGAACAGCAAAACATGGTAGTCAGAAATCAGAAGTTTAAAGAAAAAACATAAGTTTTTTATAACATAAGAGCAATCTACCAATCAAGAACATTTACACGACATCAGGTTAACAGCTTACTGGATAAAAGAAGACGAGAGTCGGACACTGATTCCACAGATGCTGAAATATGACTACCATATCGAGATTTATTCCAGTGATAGTGATTCTCAGGAGTCCAAAGATCCATTATTCCACAACTATGTGCCTTATCAGCATTTTCATCTGCTTTTTTAGACCCTATGTACTGATAGAATAATCAAAAGGAATACTAATTTAGCATAGAGTTATAGAGACAAAGGAAAATTTATCAAAACAGCCAAAATATAGATAACGAAAAAGTAACCACACCGAATGTCTTTATATTAAAATAGCCAATGATTAAAGAAAAACATTAAGAACTGCTTTTATGTGAAATAAGCTCCTTGGATTTATTTCATGATTTATTTTGACCTTTTTGTACTTGACTTTTTTGTTTTCATTATAAGTAATAATAAAATAGCTCTATAAAAACCAAGTCTAGTCCCCAACTAATAACCTTCATCGAATTGAGGGCTGTAAAAACAAAATTTTGGCTATTTTGTCAAAAAAAACATATATATTTTGGCTAATTTGGTCACTCTCCCATAAATCATAAACACTGTAAAGTCTTCAAGCTTTTACATCTACAGAATTAGAATAAAATACATACTGAAAACTCTAGACCAGATTGTCCAATCATGACCTCTTTGACTGCGTGAGGTGCATCAAACACCTGGTCGAGCCTTGAATATACCCCAATTGAGGACATCTGTTTATTTATCAAAATAAGATTTTAAAATATTATTGCTAAAAAATGGATGTATACAATTAAAAAAGAGTGATGTCACATGCCTCCGGTGATATTTGCAATGGCTCTGGATTACGATGTCCATTAGCCAAATGATTTATAACTGGAACATCAAATGGCTCAAGGCTCTTGAACAAGTAATCACGGTCAGCAGAATCTTGAGTTATGAAACCCTGAATTGAGAGAAAAAAAATTGAATAATCAATTAGAAATGAAACAATTGTGAAATGGGTATTTCTGGCAGACATACCTTCCACATGTAATTCGGAATCTGTTTCTCTAAGTAGGCTGCATGTTGCGCATTTGATATGTTGACCTGAAACATTGTTAAAACAGATTAGACACAATATTATTAGAACTCGTAACAATATAGTGATTGTATGTATGTAAAGCACCTGGCATAACACAGGACCATACACGTCCTTCTTAAATTCATGTCTATGGTTTTGTACCCATCGATAAGCATCATATATTTTCTTAGCTCCTGAATTTTCTAAAGCGTTTAAGCGTTTATTTTGAATATTATCCATCTCTTTCAACTTTTCTGCAATTTGCCTTACTAATACTCTATTTCGATCCAAAAGCTTCTCTTTCTCTTTCTTCTGATTTCTTTTATCCCTAGCAGATTGTCCCAAATCCAATATTTCGGCGGTTAATTTGTCCTGCAAAATTAAAACACATCATGCATATATAAATTTAAAAGTTTATCAAGAACTGCTGAAAAAGAAACAAAAAGAAGTATAAATTACCATTTTCTCCCTAGGGGTTTCATAGCGAGGAAGATTTTGCAATTCCAATTCAGCATCTGCTAAATCTTTTTCAGCTTTTGAGATTCTCGCCTGCCTTGATTGTTCTTGCTTCTCCAATTCCTCCATGTCCTTATACTTCCCTTTCACTTTGACACCCTAAAAGTAAAAACCCATTATAATAAAGAAAAAGCTATGATATAAACTATTTCTTCAGGAAATGTAAACAAAAACAGCAGAAACACTGTACCAGCTGGTTATCTTTATCCAACATTTGCTTCCGTGATGTGTCAATATTATCTAAAAGGTCTCTCAACTTATTGCATTTGATATCATGATCCTTCTTTTCTTTCTTTTGCTTACTACAGACAGATTGTTACACTAGAATTAGACGCATACTACATTAGATAGACTAACTTATCAAAATATACAAAGAAAATTAAACATACTCGATAGGTTCTCTGATATCATTCAACATCTTCGCTGCTTCCGCCATTTTTTGCTTCGCTTCTTTCTCTTGTTCTTTAACCTTGAGATACTCAGACCTCTTCATATCATATTTTAACCATGGCAATTTCTTCTTCATAGATTCTGCCTGTGATATCATAAAAATAAAACTTTATATCCAATTTCATCAAATAATAAAAATATATAGTTTCCAATCAAACCTTTGATAGAAGTTCATCTCGTTGGCGAACACGCTCCACGTCTCTTTCTTGTTCAGCATTAAGTGCCTTTTGGTGACTTAGAGTTTCTCTATTCTTCTCGACCGCCTGAAAAAAAAGTAAAAAGAGATTTGAACACTCTTTGATATTGAAAAATGCATATTCAGTTACAGATCAGTCGTAATGTGGTTGACACGCTTGCCTGTTCAGATCTCTGCAATTCAGCACTTGTATCAATAAGAGCACGATGCAAAACTGGAAGCTGGGGATCACCTACAGCCTTCTCGGTTTCTTCTAAAAGTCTCACTGGAGATAGTTTAGCAAACTCGCACACACGATCTTGCGGTAAGAACTGAAAAATCCAAAACAAACAGAATAAATAACAGCAAAATAAAACAAGTACGAAGGAACTATAAAGACAAGCTTAAAGATGCGATACATATACACAAGATTAGTGGCAGTTACCTAAAATGGAGCTACTAAACTAGTCAAAATTAGAAGAATGGGTTAAGTATGGAGGTCATAAGCATCATGATGAGTTGTATCATGCATTCAGCAGACCATAAATTATTGTGTTGTTATTACTTCTATTCTGTCATGGTGTAAACTCTTAATGCAGAATACTATTAAGGTGCGTCACAAGTGCACAACAGACTATTTTCCTTTCCAACCATCAAACTGGGGACATTGTAGGCTCTTAAATGCATAACTGCATTGCATACATGTGTCTTAGTCTACCCTAAATATTTTTGGACTTTGTTAACATTTTAGGAAGGACTATAAAGATCACATAGTGATACTTACGTTTTTCTCACAATGTCGTCTACTTAAAAATGTGCAAACAGCTCAGGTTTTCTACTTCTCGTCTATACTGTAAAGGGCTAATGTTACTTTATAGCAACCAAGTTTCACCTAGGTCACTTAAGGTTCTCTTTAGTGATTAAACGACTTTAATATTGATATACAGTATTAACCACCATGACAAATATAAAAACCTAAAAGTCCACATCATTAACCATATAGGTCATGTCGCCACATTTAGAATAGGCACACCACATCATCATACGTATCCAGTAATACAGTTTGCAAGTCAATTCTTCACAAGGCACAAGAACTCACTTGCGTCAAATTGTTAACTTGAATATTGAACTTTTGGATGATATCAAGAACTTCTTTCTTAGAGGCTCCTCGGCCTGAAACATACATTATAAAAATCAATATCATGTATATGCATAAAAAAGTGAAGTGGAGAAACCGAGTTAGTTTTGGGTATAAACAATAACTTGCCATTATATAGCCACTCAGACTTGTTGCGTGCATCAATTTTACGCATTATAATTATCTTTTCATCTGGAGTGTCACCTCTCAACGTAATCTTAGTATAACCAGAATCCTCCCCACGCTTTACAAATGCACCAACACTCCCGGCTCTCCCTAGAAGCTGCACAAAAATAGTTTCAAAACAAGAAAAGAAGTAAGTTTTTACTTTTTAGCAACTAATGCAAAACAGCCAAATGTAAAATAAAGGGTCTATTATTTATTTATTTACCTGAGGTTCACCACCTAGTCCAAGAGCAATTGCGCAGACCAGAGAGCTTTTACCAGACCCGTTTGGTCCAATGACTAGGTTCAAACGAGAACCTGGCTTGCATACTAGATGATTGAATGTCATGAAGTTGCGTAACTCAATCTCCACTATGTTCCCAGGTAAATAGTCATCCTCTCCCCTGATGAAGCAACATATTAAAAACAAAGACTTATAAAGTTTATATTACTGTTATTTTCTTTATGGAAAAAGACAACCGATTACCAACGTTATTCTAAAATCACAAATTATGCCGCATGTACCCTTTTGCCACGAGGGGAACCGGGTAAACAAAGTCGCGATCAGAATGACCGTAGTTTAGCATTTAGCCTTGAAACTATTACATTAATCAAAATGAAAGAGCCAAGCAGGAACCATACAAAGGTCCCCATAAAAATCATAAGAAACACATACGTACATTACTCTCAGCTGAATCATGGATAATGTCCCAGTGCCCCAAATACACTCTATTAGGGTCCACAGTCTAATGCAGCACACATTATTACCTCTGAGTAAATATAAAGTCACTATGGAGTCCCAATCCAATGGACTCGCTGGCCAGTGCATTGGTGTCTTTTAAGCTTATAACTGGGCATATGAGCTTATTTGATTCCGGCTTATCGTTCTTAAGCCCCAAATTTCCAGCTTATTTTGAGCCTTATGAACTTTATATAAGTTTATATTGTCATAAAAAACTTACATAAACCCACAAGTCTTAAAATAAGCTTAGAATTGCAGCTTATGAAATATAAATCCGAAAAACAAACAAGCTCATAAGCCCACATATAAGGTTAAACAAACACCTTGGAACTTTCGCCCCCCCCCCCCCCCCCCCCCCCCCCCCCACCCCACACACACATTTCGACTTTCTATGTAACTTTAATCATTCGCCGAAAACCGTTAATAAAAATAACACAGATCGGTCGCGATAAACGCTTAACCATCATCATACACTATCATTAACTTCATAAAGCTTACAACAATTTCAACTTGTACTAGAAAAACAAACAACAGATCCAAAACAAACACTAATACTACGTTAGGGTAAATTATAGAAAAGGGCCAAAACCATAATCACATAAAGGTTCAATCTTTAATTACAACTAGCAAAATCAACAGTAAAAATTAATTTAAAAAAATTAGGGTTTTGAAATTGAAGAGATATAAGTATATAAATACCTGTTGATTTTGGGGCGTTTGGCCCGTGGTTCACCCATTGATGTGAACCTTCAATTGAAATCGATTTGGGGGAAAATAAAGCTAGGGTTTTTTTTCCAATCAATAATAGAGAGGAGTGACTGAAATTGGCGCCAAAGGAAAATGTGTGGGCTCTTCTTTGGCTGCTGATTTCTTTCACAAGGGGCCGATTAATATATACGAAATGTTTTGTTTTGTTATTGTTTTCTTTTTCTTTTTTATTGTATTTAACTAATTATAAACTTTAAATCGATTTTTATTTTTACGTCGGAAGTTAATTGTGAGAAAGAATCTCACGATAAACTTAACGGTGTTTTTTCTTTGTGTGGAGTTTTTATTAAATTCACTTGGTGTATGATCCAGAGTCCCATAACTCGAATTACTCCTAATCTAGATCAAAGAGTCTTTTTTTGTATGAATAAGTTGACGTCATCCGTGGGACCTACACTAACAAATTTCTATAATGACTAAGACGACACATCGGTCTTCTCGTCAGCGGAATCAGACGGGAAAGAAGGCCCATCAGGTCGATAGTCCCCTCATCTCCTCTACTTCGGTCGTAGGCGGAAAACAAAACTTTTAACTAGAAAGCACTCCCGCTGGTTCAATCGTACGAAACCCCAGAGGGAATAGTCATAACAAGTGGCAACGCCATAACTAGTGGCACCACTATAGCAAGAGGCATGGCCAAGCGATGAAGTAAACCAACCTGCCGTCGAAGTAAATCTTGAAGACTTCATAACTAAAAACTACGACACTCTCCTTCCCATCATGGTGGAAAAGCTAACACTGTGTTCTCGAGTTGATATGGGAGGGGAATTGAAAGGAAAAGGAAACGTTTTTGTGTTCTTTAGTTTTTTTTAAGATAGGAAAAGGAATTGGAAAGGAAGATTTGAGGAAATTTTGCTTATAAAACTTTCCTCCCAAAAGTGGGAGGAAGTAGGAGGAACGGGAAAGGAAAGTTTATAATAACTTGTATAAAGACTAAAATGCCCTTTTTATAGTATTTGGTCACAAGAACTTAAGGACATATATGTAATTTAACAAGTTATTTTTCCTTTCCTCCCACTTAAGAACATGATTATTGTTTTCTTTCCTATTCCTTTCCTTTGTCTTAAGAACATATAAACAAAATTTCTTTTACCTTTCCTCTTCCTTTTCACTTCCTATTCTTTTCCTTTTCCTCTCAATTAAAACTCGAGAACTCAACGTAAGGGAGGAGAAGCGTGAAGAATTTAAGACATGTCTTTTCTTCGGTCCTAGCTCTGTTAAGGACGCGAGGACCAAAAAATCACACCAACTCTCGTTGGAAAAGGAGCGTCGCAACAGTTTTCCCGAACCTAAGAAAAGACGCAGCATTAAAGACCGTCTTAAAAGGCCTAGCGTCAATGATCGGCTCGAAAGGCCATGCGCCCAAGGATCGAATCGAGATATCACGGGCCTCAGAGCGCTCAGGGTGTTCGAAAGGCAAAGATAGCTCGACGCGACTCATAAAAGGCGATCATCGTGACAAGGAAAACACTAGCATCTTCGATAGGTTGGAGACAAGAAGAAGAAGAAGTCCAACCGCCGACTCACGAGGATCAATATCCAAAAGAAGTTGATCCCGATATCATTCGGGCTCTCGCATGAAACAATCACGAGGTCAATCAAACTCTGGAAGGAATGAATCACGCAAACGCTCTGATAGGCGCGACCGTTCCCCGATCAGGGATCCGTCAAACTATGTGACTGGATCATCTTGGTACAAGTATCCCAATAGACACACATCCTCTCTGTCTCGCACCTCAGGAACCGACAAAAGTGATACATGACATCGGAAGTCCCATGAAAAGCGCTAAACGCGGAAGGATGAAGATTTATCGCGACCTTGGCGTTGCAAAGAGGCAGTCCCATTCACATCACGAATCTGTGAATTCTATTATCCTAAAAGAGCAAAGATACCAACAAATGTCAATAATTATGACATTACCACTTGAAAAAAAATCAAACAGTATCCCACATTGAACATTGGTTGATTCCGATGTGGTGCCACAAGTTCAAATCTAATTTGATACGCAACGCGCGCACGTGGTTTGACGAACTGCCCAAACGAAGCATGAATGACTTTGAACAAGTGGGTGAGGCTTTCCTAATAAATTGCATGTAGCGAAAGAAGTACATTAAGAATCAAGTGGAGAATTACCACATCAAACAACGGGAATCCGAATCTCTTTATGGTTTCATGTAGCGCTTTAAAGACGAAAGTGGTCATGTTAAAGGAGCCCCCGAGATCATGCAGATCTTCGGCTTCATGCACGAAGACAACAATCCATAGCTGACAAAACGTATGGATGAAAAAGTCCCGATAACCGTAGATGAGATAATGGAGAGGACAAGGGCCTTCATCCGCGGAGAGACCGCAACTGCAACCAAGAAAAAAGGGCATCAAAACTATAAGGCTCAAGATCAGCCCAAGAGGCAATCTACATATAGGAAACCCAAATATCGCAGCCAACAAAAGGGGGAACGCGGACCTAATAAGTTCACCCTTCTAACGATGACCCCAAAGGAAGTCCTCGCGGCCGAATGCGCTAGCTTTCAAAAGCCACCACCTATGTCAACTCCAGTAGGAAAAAATGAACTCGGAATAAATATTCTGACTTCCACGTGAGAAAGGGCATGACACTTATGAATGTGTCCAACTTAAGAAACAAATTGAGGAGGGGGTGAAATGGGAAACTCTCGCATTTAATCAAAGAAATCAAATAAGGGAAAGGCAAGCAAAAGAACGAGAAAAAAGGACCATGTTAAGGAAAAATCCACGACCATCTACATGTCATAGTCGTGGTAGCCGGTCACAAGGCAATAAATTAGCCAAAAAAAATCCCGAGCCAATGAGATCTCATTTCCCCTTAAAGGCAAGCAGCATGCCGAAGGACCATTGGTAATGGAAATAAACATAGGTGCCCATGTTATTCACCACATGTATATGGATGGAGGTTCCCAAATGAAGTGTTATACGAACATTGCTTCAAGCAGATACGTCCGGAGGTGAGAATCTAGATGATACCGGCCACGTCACTGTTAACTAGCTTCAGTAGTGAAGTCATATGGTTGTTAGGACAACTACGGTTATTGGTCACGATTGGAGACAACGAACATTCGTCAACAACCTAGATGGATTTTACGATAATCTGGTCACCTTCACTGTATAACAGTATTATAGCAAGACCAGGGATACTAACAATTCAGGCTGTCTCGTCCACAACGAATGAAATGATTAAATTTTTAGTTGAGGGTGGTATTGTCACGATATACAATACTATAGTGTTGGGTCAGTATTTACTGACCCTAAATCAAGCTGTCAGGATTTTACGATAATCTGGTCACCTTCATTATATAACATTATTATACCAAGACCAGGGATACTAACAATTCAGGCTGTCTCGTCCACAACGAATGAAATGATTAAATTTTTAGTTGAGGGTGGTATTGTCACGATATACAATACTATAGTGTTGGGTCAGTATTTACTGACCCTGAAGCAACTCTAGGATTTGAATATAAAATCCCCTAAGTATTTCTCATGTTCAGCAGAATGGTGGCTTTGCTGAAACATGACAAGAGGAACAAGTTTCCTACTGAAGAAAGACTTGTTGAAGGATGTTCAGCTTTCATCCTCCAAATAACTTAGAAGACAAAAGAGTCTTTGCTTCAGTGACCAGGTGGTATAGTTGTTGAAGAACAAGTCCTAAAGAAGAGCTTTCAGTTCACTTTGGTTTGACAATACCAAACTGAATGATGTCGATCTCCTATAGGATGCTGAAGATACTTCATCATTCTGAAGGTTTACAATAGGCGGAAAAAGATCTACTTTAAGTTAAAGTATAAAAGGTTGCTTGTAAAGTTAGACATAAGTACAACTTTTAGTCTTTTATAGATTTATTTATTATAACTTTGTACTGTGTATCCAGCTGTATATATATATATATATATATATATATATATATATATATATATATATATATATATATATATATATATATATATATATATATATATATATATATATATATATATATATATATATATATATATATATATATATATATATATATATATAGGCATTCAACCACCTGCTGGATAAACATATGCATGGTTACATGTGATTTGTAAACCCTAAGGGCATGTTTGGTACAATGGAATGAAAAGGTGAGAATGAGAAAGAGAATCACTTTGCATGTTTGTTTGCAACGAGAATGGAAACAAACAATCATAACTTCATTCTCTTTCAACCATTTTGATTCTTCAAAAAAGTAAAGAATGGCTGAGAATGAACATTTGTAAACGGTCCTTTCTTTTTGTTCATTCTCTCGTGAAAGGAAAACCACATAAAAAGAGAGACGGGTGAGTGGCTAGTATATAGAATACAAATGCACGTGAAATGCACATTCCAAAAACACATGTTCCTTTCAAATTCATATCAAATTCATAAAGATTTGTCCTCACTCGATATGATTATTAGATTTAATTTCCAATAGATCATATGCTTATATTTATATTGTTCTTTCACAAATCAATCTTCATTAGTCTTTCACCTCAATTGAAATCGTTCATGATTTTGGTGAATCTGATTAAATAATTTTTCGTATTCATATATATCACAAGTTTTTTACACAGTTTCTTCATACGAATTGGCACATGAACTCATCTTGATGGTTATGATCATACGAATATTTGCTTATTTTTTGTATGTTATCTAATCTCTTTTGGTGATCAACCTGAATATTATAAATCTTTGATTTATAGCTTTATTTGGTGAATAGGTCGATAGGTTTTTTTTATGTGCATAATCAATTTTTTTTCACATTGACACGATTTTAGTTTGTCATTCTATGTATGCGTCAAACACAAGAAAAGATTTTTGGGCCATTCTTAGCACGCCATTCCATACTTTTACCAAACAACGGAATACCTTATTTAAATTTAGAGTCATTCTCTTTATCTTCTATTCCATTCTCTACTGCATTTTTATTCTTTACGATTCCGTCGTACCAAACATGCCTTAATATGCTCGACTTATAAAAGGAGAGCATTTGGGAGAGAATTGGTTAACTCTTGTACGAGAAAGATTGAAATCTTCCAAGAGCCTTTTCTCTCCCATTATCAACCAAACCATAAAGCCAAGTGGTTATGAACGTTTTGGTTGAAGCTTAAACTCGTAACTTTGGTTTGTAGTTTAAGTATAGAAGATCACCCCACCATTATCATTCAACCACTTTACTATTCCGCAAGTGAAGTGGGTTATAGGTTCTTCATTGATTTCTAATAAAATGTCTATACGTTGAAAAGTTATTTGGTATTGTTGTTTTATATGTTAGTAGTTCTTATTGATTGATAAAACAACACACTTGAACCTTATTAACAAGTTACTACTTAAGGTTGATAAGTAGTAACGCGTTAAACGGGACCAACAAGTGGTATCAAAGCAATTTGATTTATAAAACATCTTATTTTCATTAAACTGCCCATTCAAATTTTTAAAACCAAGATCCAACATGGTTCAAGTAATACCACAAACCCTAGAATATAGGGGTGGCGCACTCAATGCTGCTCATGTTCTAGAAGTTGCAAACTTCAAAAATTGCAAGAAAAGGTTCCTTATCCACATGGTTGGTATTGAACCCCAATTCCTTGAAATCATTGAAAACGGTCCTTTTGTTCCCATGGTTGGGGAAAATGTAAAACCTGAAGTATAGTGTACTGCTGACGAGAGAAAAGTTGCTAACCTTTATCAGCGACTCAAAAGTCTCATCATGTCCGTACTTCCAGATGACCAAATGAATTCTGTTGTAAATTGTAAAACAACTAAATCTACATGGGAAGACCTTATATTGTATCATGAGGGACCCTCTGATGTGAAAGAAACAAGAATAATGGATTTAAAGCTTCAATACAACACCTTCAAACCATGGGCGAACCTTTATAGAGACTCGGGGAGCTGTGGTCCTCCCAAGATTCGTTGTTGATAGTGTAAATACTTTATGATTTAAAGGTAACTTTTATAAAAGTTTGTGTGTGGCCCCCCTAAAATTTTTTAATCGGCCCTCTCACTCATCAGTAAAAGAATTGACACAAGTACAACAAATGGTCTTCGTCCACGCCTTAATCCCATGTTAAGCTAAGGTTTAAACTTATTATAATGTATTTATATATGTCATTTGCTTCACATGTTGATCGTTGATTAATTGAATAAATAAACTCATTTCCTATCTAACATCCTCATTTAATAGGTTGCATTTTTAATTGTAAAGTTCTAGTATGGTTTTCTCTTCTTTATAGATTATAAGTTAATGTATCAAATATCACAAGTTTTAAAAATCATGTTTTAGCTTCAAGATAGTAGGATTTTACTGTTAAAAGTTTTGCTAATTGTTCTTTACGATTCTGATGCTTCTACTATTATCAGATTTGAGCTTTCGGTTGTTTCATACTTTCGCCTCCCACAAAAAAAGTTCAAGTTTCGTCTATGCTTTAAACACAAAGAAGGGGAAACTCTTACTTAAACTTTCACCAGATATGAAGATCTGATGAATGAACCAGTAAATGATGGTGTTAAACTTTCAAAATTAGAAATCAACACAGTTTTTGTTAACGTATTGCCAAAAAAGTGGCTCAGTTTTTTGCCAAAGCTTGAGAAATGCTAATCATATTAACGATTGTGATCTAGTGATAGGTGTGAAAACACCCATCCTTTTACAACTTATTGCTTGCTAAAACGAGACCAAAACGCGTTTTTAATGTCATTTGTTTAGAATTATGCGTGGTTTGTGTTTTTCTTATGTTTCAGAGCCAAACGGATAAATATTGAAGAAAACATGGGATTGCACGGGTTTTATCGAAGGAAAAGACGAAAGACGAAG
Organism: Glebionis coronaria; assembly: GCA_025667525.1. Classification (NCBI taxonomy): domain Eukaryota; kingdom Viridiplantae; phylum Streptophyta; class Magnoliopsida; order Asterales; family Asteraceae; genus Glebionis; species Glebionis coronaria. Next base: position 411,848,130 of record CM046878.1, read on the forward strand.
TCTATAGTCCAAGAGTGCAAAAGATTTGAAGTCAATGGGCCTATTTGAAGATTTATCGAAGAAAAGGACCAAAGATGGAAGATTTATATATGTCGAAGAACTCAAGTCTATTAAACGAAGAAATTAAAAGACGAGTTGAATTTATTCATCGACAAATCCCGAATCGAAATTGAAAACGTCAACTTTATTAAAGAGACGAGAAGATAAAAAGAAAGGAGAAAAGTCCACTCACCTACCCACTCACAAGGCCTATAAATACGACCTCCACCCTTCATTTTGGAGACTAGTTTTTTTTAGTTTTTCATTTTCTTTCTTTTTGGTTCGTAACAACCAACACCAATAGGGTGTTGGCACTTGTCTTCATTAATCCATCCTTGTTCATGTAAGTTAATCTTTACTTTTTTTTGTTTGAATCTTAATCTTTAATATAATCTTTCCTATAATCTTGTTCTACTCTTTCTTTTTGATCCTAAGCTTTTAAGTTTTGATTTGGTTGATTTTGGTTTCCAAAAAACAAGTGGGTTTTGTGTTTTTATTGATTTGGTTTAATGTTTATCATTAGTAGATGATTAGTGGTTAGTTGAGTTGAATCTTTGGATTTAACTTGGTAGATTTTGGATAAAATTCGTGGGTTTTATTTTTCCTTGTTCTTCCCCTGTTCCTCGTCTTTTATTTTCCCAGCTTATTCCGAACGAAGCGTTATTCCGAACCAATTGATTATTCCGAACGAGTTGTTATTCCGAGTGAAGCTTTTATTCCGAACCAACAGTTTTTCCGAACCAACATAATATTCCGAACCAGTCTCTTTTTTCGAACGAAGGTGATTTTTTTCCGAACAAACAACTTTTTCCGAACGAGCATTTATTCCGAGTGAAGCAATTATTCCGAACCAAGCTAATTTTTCCGAACGAAGTACTTTTTCCGAACCAACTGTTTTTCCCGAACCAATTTACTTTTTCTGAACGATTCTAATTATTCCGAGTGAAGGAAATATTCCAAACGAAGGAAATATTCTGAACCAAGCAATTTATTCCGAACCAGCAGTTATTCCGAGTGAAGCTTTTATTCCGAACCAAGCTCAATTTTCCGAACGAGCATAATATTCCGAACCAACTAGATTATTCCGAATGAAGGTCAATATTCCGAACCAAGTTGTTTATTCCGAATGAAGCTTTTTACCGAATGAGTAATTACGTCTCGCACTTACACTTCAAATAGAATAGACAGTTTTTCCGAACCAAGTGTTTTTCTAATTTTTAAGAAAAAGTGACAGTTTTTCTAGATTTGTTTTTAGCTTATTTTATTAACGTCTCGCACTTACACTTCAAGTATAATAGAAAATCAAACCCCCTTTTATTCACCAAGAACGATAATATCACTTTTAACCGGAGATCAATTCGAGAAGATACCGAGAACGAACTTTTAACGAGCAAAATCTTTGTATAAAATGGCGCCGCTGCCGGCTCTTTTCATAAAGATTAACGATTTTTTGTGAGAAAAATTGGATTTTGGGATCCGTTCCCCGTGAACGTTATTTTCTACGCATCAAAATTTTCAAAAATCCTAAAAGTATAAATTTTCAAAAATCCAAAAAAAATAAAAAACATAAAAAACATAAAAAACCAAAAATATTTCTGATCTATTTTTCTTTTGTAGGTGTATGCGTACCCGATCACGCAAGAAGAAATCCATTCAAGCTACTATCATTCAACCTCCGGTTGTCGAGCCCCGTTGTTAACACAATGGATAACAGTCCAATGATCGAGCTTTTGCAAGCGCACGTAGAGGGCAACACCGATGCTATTGTCATACCCCGAGATTGGAGCCAACAACTTTGAGCTCAAATCCGGCTTCATTTAAATGGTCTATGCTCAACCATTCTTGGGGCGTACACTTGATGATCCTCATGACCATATCAAAAGGTTCCTTCAACTCACTAATACGGTCAAATACAATGGGGTTCCACAAGAGGTAATTCGTTTGCAACTTTTTCCTTTCTCCTTAGAGGGACAAGCCTGTCATTGGCTTGCAAAGGAACCGCCACAAAGTATTCTTACGTGGGCAGATTTAGAGACCAAATTCATCAACTACTTTTTCCCACCCTCACGTACTACCGCTTTGCGGAATGAGATCATTAACTTTGAACAAAAGTACGATGATACTTTTAGTGAATCTTGGGACCATTTTAAGGAACTTTTAAGAAAGTACCCACAACATGGTTTTACTAAAGTGCATCAAAATTAACACTTTTTACAATGGTTTAAGCATGAATGACCAAGATTCACTAAATAGTGCCTCGGGGGGTAACATTTTGGTTAAGACTTCTAATGTCGCGTGGGATATTATTGAGAATAAGTCTATAGTGCAAACTAAGAGTGTTAGGACTAATATGGCTAGTGCAAGTACTAGTGAGAGCGACAAGAGAATTGTTAAGCTTACTTCGCTTGTTGAAACACTTGCTCTACAAACCGTTAACAATACCAAAAGCATCAATGCACAAGTTAATGCTATGAGTCAATCATGCGAACTATGCGGGGGTCCTCACTCTTATAATAATTGTACTTCATCCTAAGACAATTTTTGTGAAAACGTTAACGCAGCATATGGTAACTATTCTACGGGAGGCTATCAAGCCCGCCCTCAAGGAGACCGTAACTTGCTAAGTTATCGTTCCACTAACTTTCTTTCCCCACCCGGTTTTCCTCCTACAAAAACAAAACCTTAACCGAAACAATCAAAGCCAACCTCGACCTCCCACCCAATTTCCACCTCAAAGACAACCATATCCACCTCAAAATAATAATCACGTTTACCAACCCGCTCCATACCAACCACCTGCTTATCAAACACCCCCTCCTACTCAACCCACCAAATTTAACCATGAGGTTGAAACGTACATGCAGACGAATGACGTGTTGGTGAAGAATCTTCAGACCCAGATTATTAACTTGAAGGGCGATATGACGAAACAAGGGAATGATCTTCGAGCCGACATGCGAACCTCTTTGAGCAGCCAAACAAATGATTTACGTGATATGATGGCTTCGTTTTTCCAAAGTAATCAACCCTCTTCTTCGGGTTTTCTTTCGAGTAACACCGTTTCTAATCCAAGAGGGGAGATGAAAGCAATCACCACTCGTAGTGGAAAAGGTTATACGGAACCCGAGCTTCCTACACATATTCCCGTGATTGTGACTAAGGAAAAAGAACAACTTTCCCCAACCCCTTTACCTTCTAACCCCACTCCCCCACCACCCACGGATGTGAGTGATCCTACTATTCCAAGGCCTTCCTCTCAATCCGATATACCTTACCCTTCAAGGTTGAGGAAAGAGAAGCTCAAAAGCAAGGATGATATTCAAGTTTCTAACTTTCTTAAAATGTTTAAACAATTGAATTTTAGCATCTCCTTTGCTGAGGCTCTCGCTCACATGACCAAATATGCGAAGATGTTTGATACAAGAGATTTTGCATGGGTTCAATTTAGTTCTCGAAATCTTCTCAAATCGATCACGGTTCAAAGAGGAATAGTTGTTCTTGGTTACTAAAAAGGGGTTGGTTTTCTATTCTACTAAAAAGATTTAAATATGAAAAGATATAAAATTAAACTAAAAGCAGTTAATTAAATAAAGCTTGAATTAAAATTAAACAATTAAACAGTAAAACAAAAACAGTGAAATAACCCTTACTGAAAAATACTTGATTCGGAATAATTGATGCTCATTCGGAATACATGCTCATTCGGAATAAAGACTGATCCGGAATAATAGTGCTCATCCGGAATATATGGTTCATGCGGAATAATAGCTCATTCAGAACATTTGCTTAATTCGGAATGTTTTCACTGATCCGGAACAAAATACTACAAGGCTTGATTCGGAATAATTTTGTTTACTCGGAATAAAACTTGACTCGGAATAACTTTGACAAGAACCTTCATTCGGAATATTAAAAAAAAACTGATTCGGAATATTTTTTCAAAAACTTTGATTCGTAATACACACACTCATCCGAAATATTGATTATTCCGGATGAACAGCTGGTTCAGAATAACTGAATGAAATCTGTTGATCCGAAATCTTTTGCTTGACCCGGAATATATGCTGGTTCGGAATAAATGCTTCACCCGGAATATTAATTATTCCGAATGAAGACAGTGATCCGGAATATTTAAATTAAATTGCTGGTTCTGAATATTCTAACTGATCCGAAATATTATGACAAAGCCCTTGATTTAGAATATTGTATTGATTCGGAATCTGGGTATTATGAAGAGGCGAAGAACAGGGAACAAGTAAAGAACGATTTAAAACCAAAATCCACCAAGTTTTTAACCAAAACTTAAACTAATTTAACCACTAATCATCTACTAATGATAAACATCAAATCAAATCAACAAAAACATAAAACCCACTTACTTTTAAAGATCAAACTCAACAAAATAAAACTTTAAAACTTTAAATCAACAAGAGAAAGATGAACAAGATTAAATGGAAGATTATATTGAAGGATTAATGTTAAACAATCAAAAGAAAGGATTAAAACTTACAAGGTTTTTGAATTAAAGATGAAAAATCACCAAACACCTTAAGGGTGTCGGTGGTTTCCTACGAAACAAAAAAGAAGAACAAAGAAAAAATAAAAGCTGGATCCTAAGTTGTGAATGGGAGGCTATTTATAGTCCTTGGCTTGGTTGGTGAGTGGGCTTTCTTCCTTTCTTTTCGTCTTCTCGTCTTTTCAGTAAAGTTGACGTTTTCGATTCTGATTCGGGATTTGTCGACGAATAAATTCAACTCGTCTTTTAATTTCTTCGTCTAATAGACTTGAGTTCTTCGACATATGTAAATCTTCCATCCTTGGTCCTTTTCGTCGATAAATCTTCAAATAGGCCCATTGACTTCAAATCTTTTGCATCTCTTGGACAACAGACTTCGTCTTGAGTCGTTTTCTTCGATAAAACCTGTGCAATCTCATGTTTTCTTTAATATTTATCCGGATGGCTCTGAAAACACAGCAAACACACAAACCACGCATAATTCCAAACAAATGATATTAAATACGCGTTTTGGTCTCGTTTTATCAAGAAATAAGTGGTAAAAGGATGGGTGTTTTCACACCTATCAAATCCCCTACACTTAACCATTGCCATGCCCTCATGCAATGCTTAGTGATAAAGCAAATTTACACTTTTCTCATAATCAATCAACCTTGGCCTTATTAACAATAACCACTACTACTAAAGAGATATATAAAAGCTTGAATGAAACAAAAGGGATAGAAAACCATTTTCACTTGAAAATAGCTACATGGAAATAACTTGCAAAGAGATCTAAGACTTACATTAGGGCTTTGGTTGCTGCGAAGATTTATCACCCTCAAGTTTCACGTTCCCCAAACTAAGCTTAAAAACGAGATCATTGTTATTATAAGTTAGCAAAACAAACGCTTACACACATGGTTTAATTATATGCTTAAACTCCCTTATTCCTAGGTGTATCTCTTATATTTTATTTTTGTCTTAGAATGATCATGAAGATGCATTTTTGGACTTATTGCGATAGTTTATTTAGGCTAAAAGCAAAGTAGGACGATTTGATTAATAGTTAGCTAAAGGACAAAATCTCTTAAAACTGCTTCTCGGGACCTCAGAAAGTTCATATCTTGGCTTAACTCGCTTCATGATTTGAGATCTTTCTCGGGCCGATATTTGGCATGTACTTCATACTTCATATCTTGAGAGACGTTCTTGAGATAATCGTCTTCTCTTCGTTAATAGAGCTTTTTCACTTGGAGACTTTTGAGGGATACTCCAACTTTGTTGACCATGACTTCATCATTATTTCTTCAATCGTTAATTGGGATTTTGAGATACAACGATCCGCCTCCTTTTCGGACTTGGATCTATTTATCCTCATACCTTGTTAGGGTCTTTTCGGATATACTTCTCCATGATCTTTATGGGAGTTGATTGCTTTTTGTCGTGCGTCTTGATCCTTCATATTGATTTTGGGAATAATGCTTTTCACATCACCTTGGATCTTTAGCAATAAAATGGAATCCTCATGCCTTGTTAGGGCCTTTTCGGACTCGCCAATCTTCGCGCCCCGCTTCATTAGTTATGCCTTGGCTATGAACTCTTATCATTACCGAGCAACTTTTAAACGATCTTGGGCTAGAAGCTAAGTTATTTAATAAAATCGTACGACCTTACTTATTGCAGACAAATTATTAGCAAGCGATGGGAAAATAGGCTTATAATCACACCAAGTGTGCTTGTGCAAGAATACCGACTTATAATTGACTCTATCATTTCTCGTTCTCCACAATTTAAAACCTCAAGTAATGAGACTCGTGGATGCTTAGCCTAATAAACCAATTAAGGTCTACATGGTTAAAGATACTTGCTAGAATAAACTTGGATAAGTCTATTCGGGTTGAGTCAAAATAATCGCAACGGGCCTAATATGTCAAAGACTTCTAAACTTGCTACACCACTTTATCAATACTTTTGACTTTATTGTGGGATATATACATATGAAAGCAACGATAAAAATTTAAAAATTACGACTATATGGCCAAAGTTAATTAAAAATTTGAAAAATGCTGAAAAAGATGATTTTCCAGTTAAATGAAGGCATTTTAGTGGAAAAGTCCACTTAAAACTTCGATAGAAGTCTCCCCTACACTTAATATAAACATTGTCCTCAATGTTTAAGCATGTGGGAAAAGTCACCCCTACACTTATGACATTGTGCACGTTGGTTAAATCAAGCTAAGGAAGAAACGACTAAAGTGATCAATTTCAAATGTGAGTATGAAGAAAATTGAATCACGATAGTTGAGAGATAGAACCGGATTGCGGATAACACGGGAGCACGGTTCTTCAAAGGTTCCAAAAGTGCATTCAACCCTGTAATCACATCACCACACAAACACAAGCAACCTATATAGGTCCCCCTACACTTAGGAGGTAAAACGGAAAAGGATAGATACTCGGGTTGCCTCCCGAGGAGCGCTTGTTTTTTATAACCGAGTCACGAGCCTAACTCGACCCAAAACTAGTTCATGGGAAACGTGGTGAGGGATGGAACCATCTCATGAGAGATGTCCTCTCCAAAGTACAACTTCACTCGTTGGTCATTCACCTTAAAATTGGGTCCATTAGGTTGAGCGAGCTTGAGAGTACCATATGGAAAATTTTGGGCAATGGTGAATGGGCCGGACCAACGAGATTTCAGCTTGCCCGAAAAGATTTTCAACCGAGAGTTAAAGAGTAAAACTTTGTCTCCAACTTGGAACTCTCGGTTTTTAATCTTAGAGTCATGAATGAGCTTAGTCTTTTCCATATAGATCAAAGAATTTTCATAAGCATCATTCCGGAGTTCATTGAGCTCATTGAGTTGGATTTTGCGTAGGTCACCGACTTTGTTGATGTCGAAATTAGCCCACTTCAAGGCCCAGTAAGCCTTGTGCTCCAACTCAATGGGGAGGTGGCATGCTTTCCCGTACACGAGACGATATGGTGTACAACCAATCGGAGTCTTGTATGCGGTACGAAAGGCCCACAGAGCATCATCAAGTTTATCGGGCCATGAGGCACGATGCTCTCCCACGGTTTGTTCAAGAATTCGCTTTAACCCTCGGTTAGAGATTTCAGCCTGCCCATTAGTTTGTGGGTGGTATGCGGTGGAAAGACGATGATTGACACCATACTTAGCCATGACTCTTGCGAATTGATCATTGCGAAAATGAGTCCCACGATCACTAATAATGGCATGAGGCACAACGAATCTAGCGAATAACGACTTCAAAAAGTTACAAACCACCCTTGCGTCGTTAGTGGGTAAAGCTTTGGCTTCAACCCATTTAGAAACGTAGTCCACGGCTACAAGGATGTATTTGTTTCCTTTAGATGAAGGAAATGGCCCCATAAAGTCGATGCCCCATACATCAAAGATTTCACATTCTTGTATGAAATTTTGAGGCATCTCATCTTTATGTGTGATCTTGCCTTGTCTTTGGCAAGCATCACAATGTTTAACCATCTCGTGAGCATCACGATAAATGGTGGGCCAATAAAATCCCGAGTCAAACACTTTCTTTGCGGTGAAGTTGGGACCAAAGTGACCACCGGTGGGTCCTTTATGGCAAGCATCAAGGATTTGTACTGCTGCCGCCCCATCAACACATCGACGAATGACAAGATCCGCACATTGTTTGAAGAGATACGGGTCGTCCCAAAAGTAAGTCTTAATATCTTTAAAGAACTTTTTCTTTTGTTGGGATGTTAACCCGTCAATGAGAATTCCACCCGCCAAGTAGTTTGCAATGTCCGCAAACCACGGGGTTTCATCAAAATTCGAGTTGATAGACATTAAGGTCTCAAGGGGAAAAGAGTCATTGATCTCTTTGTTCGGATGATCCCCTTGATAAGGATCCTCAAGTCTACTGAGATGATCCGCGGCTAGGTTTTCAGCTCCCTTCTTATCACGAATTTCGATTTTAAATTATTGAAGTAGCAAAACCGAGCGAAGAAGTCTTGGTTTAGAATCTTGTTTAGTCAACAAGTACTTCAACGCGGAATGATCGGTATACACGATGGTAGTGGAAAGGACAAGATAGGGGCGAAATTTTTCAAAAGCATAGACAACAGCTAAAAGCTCTTTTTCGGTTGTCGTGCAATGCAATTGAGCCCCTGTCATTGTCTTGCTAGCGTAATGGATCGGTTGGAAGTGTTTGTTCACTCTTTGGTCCAAAACCGCTCCAATAGCAAAGTCGCTAGCATCGCACATCAACTCAAAAGGTAGCTCCCAATTAGGGGTAACCAAGACCGGTACCTTAGTTAGCTTATCCTTAAGAAGGTTAAAGGCTTCAATACACTCTGTTAATGCAATAAATGCCTAAAAATGTTACTTGCATTTTTCGGTCTCGCCTTGTTTTGATTACGACAATATGTAAAAACAAGCATTTACGAAAACAACGAAAAACGAATTCTTGAGTTCAAGTATTTTTCATTTTACCCATTTCCACTTAAGGTATGGATAAACAAGTACTAACCTTAATCAAGTGATCAAGTGATTTAATATTTTCTTAAAACTCACTTTTTATTAAGTGTGACAAGTTTTTATTAAACTTTCTTTTTAAGAAAATGTTTTATTAAATTAATTATTTGAAATTTTAAAATGACATATTCTTATTTGGTTAAGAATATCCTTTCAGGATATTTTTATATCCAGATAAGACCTCCACCACTAAAGGACAAAAAGGAGCGGAGTCTAGTCCGGCGGTACCTTAGCACCTAGGCGGTACCTTATCGATAAGGTACCGCGGGCTAAGATAAGGTACCGTGGGCATAACTAGCAGTTGGCTCCTTTGTCCTATAAATAGTGGACCATTCTCAGCTTTTCATCTCACCTCTTTTGCACATTTATTTCCAGATTCAAACCCCTTCTTTAATCACTCAAATATTTGATCATTTGGTTTGATTATTACTTGTTTAAGAAGTGAATCTTGTTCTTCCATCCCTTCCTCTCCAAGTGGAAAGAGAAGAACAATATCTTTGTGAAGTGTTGAGTCCACCACCAAAGATCCATTGAAGATCTAATTTTATACACTAGTAGTTGTGTCATAGTTGCGAAGATCCAAGTAGTTGTGTCTATTTGGAAGTTGTGTATGTACTAAGTATAGTTGTGTAGATTGGTCCTAGCTACGATTAGGGCTCGACTTTTAGCTTAGAGTCGGAAATTGGTTAAGTGACGTGTACGGTTTTCTCCACCATAAGGAGCTTGTTGTGTAGTGAACTCTCGAGTAAGGAGTACTCGAGGAGTGGAGTAGGAACGAGGAGTGAGCTTCGTTGCCGAACCACTATAAATCCTTGGTGTTCTTTTTGATCTTTCTTTACCCTTAACTCTTTACATTCTTTATTCTTTTTGCATATACATGTGTTAGTATTAGATTAGTTACACTATCATTCTTTATTCTTTGTGGATATATTTTTGTTAGTATTAGTTTAGTTACACTATCATTGTTCATATTGTGCATAAGAAGATTTCACATATTTCCTCAAACCTAAGTTTTTTTGAAAAAGGATTTTTGGAAACTACATTTTAACAAGTAAATATAAGAAACTATTCAACCCCCCCCCCTTCTAGTTTCTACAATTGGTATCAGAGCGGGTTGCTCAAGAATTTTTAAAGTATATTGTATTTTAAAACTTGAATCGATCTATGGATTCCAACAAATACCTAGAAGGGCAATCTATGCAAAGACCACCACTTTTTGAAACCGATAGTTTTATTTATTGGAAAAATAGATTTGAAACTTATGTGAAATCAAAAGATTTAGATCTTTGCCATGTTATTACCAATGGTGATTTTTTACCCTTTCAATTTAATGAAGTTTCTAAAACAAAAGAAGTGGTCACTTTTGACAAAGCTAATGACGATACTAAAAAGAAACTTTCAAAAAATAATGAGGCTAAAATGGTGATTTATAATGCTTTGCCTAAGAAAGAGTATGAAAGAATTTTTATGTGTGAAACCGCTAAAGATATTTGGAACACTCTTTTAGTAACCCACCAAGGTAATAGCCAAGTCAAAGAAAGCATAACCGATCTTCTTGTCCAACAATATGAACAATTTGTCATCTTAGAAGATGAAACTATTGATAGTGCATTTGCTAGGTTTAACACCATTATTACTAGTCTAAAAGCACTTGATGAAGGTTTTTCTATCAAGAACAATGTTAGGAAGTTTCTAAGGGCTTTACATCCAAAGTGGAGAGCAAAAGTCACGGCGATTGAAGAATCAAAAGATCTCTCAACTTTATCACTCGATGAACTCATAGGAAACTTGAAGGTTCATGAGATGATAATTTTGAAGGACTCGGAATTAGTGAAAACCAAGAGTGAAAGGAAATCTCTTACACTTAAAGCCAAGAAGGCACAAAGTGACCATGATAGTTCCTCGGAAAGCGATGACGAGGAGTATGCATTGGCGGTGAGAGATTTCAAGAAGTTCTTTAAGAGACGAGGTCAACACGTTAGGCAACCCAACTATGACAAGAAACCATTGTCAAACAATCGGTTTGTCAAGAACGAAAAAGGTGATAGGAATTGCTTTAGATGTGGTGATCCAAATCACTTCATTGGTGATTGTCCAAATCCCGCTCGTGATAAGAACCACACGGCGTTCGTTAGTGGCGCTCGGAGCGATAGCGGTGAAGATGATGATGACAACCCCAAAGAGGAGAAATGTCTAATGGCTCACACTTCTAAAGAGGTACATTCCGAAACCGAATATTATAGCAATGATAGTTCCACTTTTGATGATATTGAATTTGAAGGCAAATATGATAGTTTACACAAACTTAGTCTTAAATTCATAGAAAAGAATAAAACCTTAAAAACAACCAAAACTAAGCTTGAAAATGAGATCAATGAACTTAGGGAGAAATTGGCTACACTTGAGAAAAATAAAGAGGTTGATTTAAGTTGCTTAAGTTGTGAGAAACTTAGATTAGAGAATGAAGATCTCAAGAGCACCTCCATTAAATTAGAAAAGTTCATGAAAGGAACTAGTGCTCTTGATGATATGTTAAACAAACAAGTTCATTCTAAGGAAAGACTTGGTCTAGGTTTTAACTCAAATGAAGCCTCAACTAGTGAACCAAAACAAGTCAGGTTTTCACAAAAAAACGCCCATTGTACGCGGTTCCAAATTGTATGGCGCGGTTCCTTATCACTATGGAACCGCCGCCATAGATAAGGTACCGTGGGCAGATGATGATTTTGGTGAAAATCCTGAACTTTCTGAAAAGTCTAAGTTAGATGAAAAACTAAAGCATCTTACTGTTAATAAGGTAAAATTACCCATACTTGACGACAATGCAATTGGTAAGTTCTACAAGCCATTAAGTAAATCTCTCATGGGAAATAGAAGTTTATCTAGACTATCCGCTACTCCACCTAGAGTACGGAATGAGTCTAAGCCTAGAAGTAGAACGACAACGCCTAGAAGAGATAATCAAAACAATTCACGATCTAGAAGTAAAACTCCAACACCTAGAAGGAATAATAATAACTCTAAACCTAGATCAAATACACCTAGGAGAAATAATGAACAACAAAATGGTTACATGAATTACTACCCTCCTCTATTTTGTTCTCCATGGGGAATCCCCTCTTCATTCATGCATCCCAACCAAATGCAAGGGATGTTTGGAACTAACAATTTTGGACCCATGAGATATTGGGGACCAAATGTTTGATCTTGTGTGTTGTTACCTAGATATGCTTGGGAATTGATTTGGAGCCCGATGAGTGGATTAAGGATAGTGGATGTTCTAAACACATGACGGGTAATCGAAGTTTGTTCTCGCATTACAAAGCATATGATGGAGGTAACGTCACATTCGCTAGTAGTCTATGTGGTAATATCATTGGCAAAGGTACGGTTTCTCTTGACTCCATGACCATTGAAAATGTTGAGCACGTAGATAACTTAGGATTTAACCTTTTAAGTATAGGTCAAATTTGTGATAATAAGTGTAAGGTCATCTTTTCGGAACATGACAGTGAAATCGTAAAAGATGGAAAAGTCATTGGAAAAGGTGTTAGAAAGCATGTGCTTTATGTCATGAAGGTTAATAAGAAGTCAAAAGACAACATATGTCTTGCGACTATAGATGATAGTTCTACTCTTTGGCATATGAGATTAGGTCACGCTAATATGCGTTTAATTCAATCTTTAGTCTCTAAGGAGTTGGTAAGACACCTCCCCAAGATTAAGTTTGATAGTCACTTTTGTGATGCTTGCAAAGTTGGAAAGCAAGTTCACTCAAGTCACAAAGCCAAGAATTTGGTTTCGACCTCTCGGTTCTTAGAGCTCCTACATATGGATCTTTTTGGACCTTCCGTCATACGGAGTTATGGAGGTAACCTTTATACCCTAGTTATAGTTGATGACTATTATAGATTCACTTGGACTAGATTTTTGGCATCTAAGAATGAAGCTTTCGATCACTTCGAAATCTTTAGTCGAAGAATTCAAAATCAACTAGGATGTTCAATTTTTTCTATTAGGACAGATCATGGTAGGGAATTTGATAATGAAGTGCAATTTGGTGCCTTTTGTGAAGCTCGTGGTATTACCCATAACTTCTCGGCTACTCGCACTCCACAATCAAATGGGGTAGTTGAAAGGAGGAATAGGACTCTCCAAGAGATGAGTAGGACGATGTTAAACGAGCAATCTTTGCCTCAAAAGTTTTGGTGCAATGCCGTGGATACATCGACTTATATTCTCAACCGAATTCTTATTCGACCTTTCCTAGGAAAGACCCCCTATGAGATTCTTAAAGGTAAGAAACCCTCATTAGAATACTTTAGGGTGTTTGGAAGCAAGTGCTTTATCCTCAACACCAAAGACTACCTTACCAAGTTTGACCCAAAGTCTTACGAAGGTATCCTTTTAGGTTATTCCCAAACTAGTAAGGCCTACATAGTCCTAAATAGAACCTCGGGGTTATTGAAGAATCACTCAACGTAACCTTTGATGAAACCCCTCCTTCAACCAAGACACCACCATTGGTTGATGATGACTTGGATGAATTAGAAGTAGTTAAAGCCAAAGAGGTTAGAAAAATAGGAATTGAAGACCTTAGTGTTGAAAAGGAAGTAAACATTAAGGAATCTAGGGATCATACTCTCAATAATGTCATTGGTGACTTAAATCAAAGGACCCTAAGATCTCAAGTCCAAAACCAAAGCAACTTCTTTTGTTTTGTCTCCTTGATTGAACCAAAGAATGTTAAAGAAGCTTTGACGGATGAGAGTTGGGTCATTGCGATGCAAGAAGAATTGAATCAATTCGTTGCCAATGATGTTTGGGAACTTGTTCCTCCACCTAGAAGTTCTACCATTATAGGAACCAAATGGGTATTTAGGAATAAGCTAGATGAGAAAGGTGTTGTGTCTCGTAACAAGGCTAGACTTGTAGCTCAAGGCTATAATCAACAAGAAGGGATTGATTATGACGAGACATATGCACCGGTAGCTAGATTAGAATCAATTAGAATCCTTTTAGCCTACGCTTGTGCCTTAGATTTTAAGCTTCAACAAATGGATGTAAAGTGTGCATTTCTTAACGGTTTGATCAATGAGGATGTATATGTGGCTCAACCTCCCGGCTTCATTGGTTTTGAGAAACCGGACCATGTTTACAAGCTTAAGAAAGCACTTTATGGACTCAAACAAGCACCCAAAGCTTGGTATGATAGACTTAAAGCGTTTCTTGTTAAACATGAGTATACCATGGGGATGGTAGACAATACACTCTTTACAAAGAAGAAAGGTCCTCACCTCATAATCGTACAAATATATGTTGATGACATTATATTTGGCTCAACTTGTCAAGAATTGTGTGATGACTTTGCCAAAATCATGCATGGTGAGTTTGAAATGAGTATGATGGGAGAACTTAACTTCTTTTTAGGACTCCAAATTAAACAAATGGACGATGGTATTTTCTTTAGTCAATCTAAGTACGCTAAAGAAATGCTAAAGAAATTTGGATTAGAAGAATCTAGACCAATGAAGACCCCTATGGCCTCGGATACTAAACTCACCGTAGATGATGATTGTGAGTTGGTAGACAACACCAAATATAGAGGTATGATTGGTAGTTTGTTGTACCTAACGGCAAGTCGACCGGATATCATATTTAGTGTTTGCCTTTGTGCTCGCTTCCAAAAGGCTCCCAAAACCTCTCACCTTGAAGCGGTTAAGCGTATCTTCCGATACATTAAAGGCACTATACATTTAGGATTATGGTATCCTAAAGGGACCGGCGTAGAAACCATTGTCTACGCGGACTCGGATCATGCGGGAGACTATGTGGATCGGAAAAGCACTAGTGGAGTTTGTACCTTCATGGGTTGTTGTTTAACTTCTTGGTTCTCCAAGAAACAAACCGCTCTTGCAATATCCACCACGGAAGCCGAGTATGTGAGTGCCGGAAAAGCATGCCAACAAGCTCTATGGATGAAGCAAGCGCTTGTTGATTACGGGATTTCTCTTGATGATGTTCCCATCATGTGCGATAATAAAGGCGCTATAGACCTAAGCAAGAATCCCGTGCAACATTCGCGAACCAAACACATAGAAATTAGACACCATCCTTAGGGATAATGTTCAAAAGGGGAACATTTCTATTGAAAAGGTGCCCTCCGAGGACAACTTAGCCGATATCTTCACTAAGCCACTTAAGAAGGAACCTTTTAATTACTTGCGTCTAGGTCTAGGATTAATGGAACATCTTCCTTGATTTCCTTCTCTTTATAGTTTATCACTTTGAGTCTTTGAGTCTTTTAAACTCCTTTTGAAAAATCTTCTCCTATCTTTTTCAAAATTCTCAAAGTCTCTTTCGAAAATAGTTGAGAAATTCGTTTGACATTGTTAATTCAATCTAAAAACGATTTTTCATAGATTCTCGCTATTAATCTAGAGCTTACATAATTCATATGTATGTTTCTCTCAAACATAGCAAGAACAAGATAGAATCATGGAGGATCATTGTGTCATGACTTAAGGTCTTGTCTTACACACCTCCTACATCGATTTTTTAATCCATGTATTTTGGTCAAATCTCTATTTTGTAAGTTTGCATATGTTTTCTTTGTCTATCTTTGCTTTTAAGCATATCCCTATAATAAGTTAGACTAGAAAAATAAGATTTGCTGAAAAATCTTCCTCCAAACACCAAACCCTGCCTCTGCAGGCGGTTCCATATGTGAACCGCGGTACCTTATTGATAAGGTAACGCCACCCTAGATAAGGAACCGCCTACAGTGCCTTCCTTTTTCGGGTTTTTGTCTGAAACTCCAGATTTGCTCCAACATTTTTGAGAATCTTTGTTTCAAACCCTTTGACCACCCCAAAAATACCCTAAGCCTTCCCTATTTAAACCATAAGCATTTTGCATTACTTCACATCCAAAATGTCTTATTATCCCAATGAAAGCCTTGAATCTCCTCCATTTTCTCCAATTGCTTTCAATCCAAACCCACCCAAGAACACTCTTAATCACATGTCTCCTACCAAGAATGTTGATTGTGGAACATCTTTTCTTCCACCACCACCCTTTAGTGTTCTTCCTCCTTCTCATGATAATGTCATGCACCATGGAACATATTGTCATTGTTGTCAATATCAACATCTTGCTATGGCACACATCTATGAGGAGTTGAGCTACATCAAAAGTCTCTTAACAAGCCTCCTCTTCACTTTGATTATGAGATCTCCAACAAGCCATCACCACCACCCTCCGCCATTACCTTGTCTTTCATATAAGCATTGGTTGCTTATCCACAAGACACCAAATTCAAGCAAATCTTAGAATTCTAGAATAACTAGGATTAGATTTATGCTTTTGGCTTGTTTCTTTTTCCATACTTCTTTGTATGATGTTCTTTTAGTAACCTATCTTGGATCTTTGTCTTTGTGTTTTCTTCTCTTTTATTTTCTTTATGTGACCTATTGCTATATATTGTTGGTTGTTTCTTTTGTTCAACTAATCCTTCTATGTAGCGTGTCACCATATCTCGATTCCTCGGTGCCCCAAGCTAGGGGGAGTAAGCACCAAGGGGGAGTCTTTGCAAAGTCTGTTTCTTCAACACCGGCTTACGCAACCTTTTTGCTTCGACAAAGGGGGAGAAATGAATAAACCCGTCTTCGAAAATCTTGTTTTTGTGTGATTGAGTTTGTGTATTGTCGGAATAAAAAAGGGGGAGATTGTTAATGCAATAAATGCCTAAAAACGTTACTTGCATTTTTTGGTCTCGCCTTGTTTTGATTACGACAATATGTAAAAACAAGCATTTACGAAAACAACGAAAAACGAATTATTGAGTTCAAGTATTTTTCATTTTACCCATTTTCACTTAAGGTATGGATAAACAAGTACTAACCTTAATCAAGTGATCAAGTGATTTAATCTTTTCTTAAAACTCACTTTTTATTAAGTGTGACAAGTTTTTATTAAACTTTCTTTTTAAGAAAATGTTTTATTTTATTAATTATTTGAAATTTGAAAATGACATATTCTTATTTGGTTAAGAATATCCTTTCAGGATATTTTTTTATATCCAGATAAGACCTCCACCACTAAAGGACAAAAAGGAGTGGAGTCTAGTCCGGCGGTACCTTATCGATAAGATACCGCGGGCTAAGATAAGGTACCGCGGGCAGAACTAGTC
The DNA here is from genome assembly GCA_025667525.1 of Glebionis coronaria. Classification (NCBI taxonomy): domain Eukaryota; kingdom Viridiplantae; phylum Streptophyta; class Magnoliopsida; order Asterales; family Asteraceae; genus Glebionis; species Glebionis coronaria. Next base: position 411,865,383 of record CM046878.1, read on the forward strand.
GTTGGCTCCTTTGTCCTATAAATAGTGGACCATTCTCAGCTTTTCATCTCACCTCTTTTGCACATTTATTTCCAGATTCAAACCCCTTCTTTAATCACTCAAATCTTTGATCATTTGTTTGATTATTACTTGTTTAAGAAGTGAATCTTGTTCTTCCATCCCTTCCTCTCCAAGTGCAAAGAGAAGAACACTATCCTTGTGAAGTGTTGAGTCCACCACCAAAGATCCATCGAAGATCTAATTTTATACACTTGTAGTTGTGTCATAGTTGTGAAGATCCAAGTAGTTGTGTGATGAGACTGCTTTTATACATGGTCTCATCGTCCAAATTGGGCTTAAATTGCATAAAATATCATAAAATACACCAAATATATGCTTGTGTTTGTTGCTTGTGTATTTTAGGTACGGATATTGAGATAATGACAAAAGATCACAAGAATCATGCAAAAACGAACACGGGAAACGAAGCCGCACAATGAACCAAGCCCTAATGAAGACTTTCCCAAGATCAACCCTTGAAGATTTGAAGAATTATGAAGAAGGGTCCTCCAATTATGAAGACTTGACACTTTATACCCTTGTATCCTCATAATTACAAGTTTGGTCCCTAAAGTTTGTCAAAATTACAAAAAGGACCCTTAACTTTGAAGAATTGGCAAGTTTAGCCCCTCAACAAAGCTAAATTGTCAACCAATATCACCCACAAAGTCAAATACATCATGAAGTCCTTCAAAGTACAAGAAATGACAACTTTGGTCCTTTGAAAATCTCAAAATTACAAAAAGGACCCTCAACTTTCAACAATTGGCAAAAAATGGTCCCTCAATTATCAAGACTTGGCAATTTCAGTCCTCCAAAATTCTCATCATACAAGTCAAGACCATTATCCATCATCAAAATGCCAATTCAACCCTTGAAGAATTCAAAGATGGCAAGAAATACCCCTGAAAATACTTTGGAAAAGTATTTGGGGCAAAAGTGTGAAAAAAGAAACTTAAATAACAAAGGGGATCAGATTTGTGGGATTTATTTACAAAGTGAAAGAAGAAAGAAAAGAGAGGGATTTATTCTGGCCAACATCTAAACTTACCTAGACCACTCCTGGGGTGATACGTGCCCCACTCACCCTAAACAACCAATCAACACTCCCCATTGTGCCATGTCACCTTCCACCCACAACGGATTATAACTAATCTGATTAGTTTAATAAACACGCGCTAAACATAACTTTCAAATCCCAAAACAGATTAAAACACCCACTATTCACACATGAACACAAATTGGGTATTTGTGTTTAAGCCAAAATTAAATCACCAAAGCATCCAGATTAGTGATTAAGCTTGTCTTAATCATAACCCAACTCAAAAATCCTTTGCCACTTCACCACACATGTCACATGGGGCATGCCCTGCTACAAAAAGGAAGAAGATGCCAAAATAGCCAGAAGAATCCAACGTCCCACAAGCAGCTTACATACTAAGCTTACTTTGGACCCTTTGATCAAATTTCACCCCTGCCAACTCATGCAAACGTCCAAGAAAACATCACATGAGTCCAAGGTTTTCAAATCCTACAAGGGCATATTTAGGACTTCAACCATTAGGGTTTTTAGTTATTAGCTGTTCCTTAGTCACTTGTAAGGCTATATAAAGCCACTTAGGCCTTCACATTCTAGTTTGCTTTTGATTTTTCCTTGGTTCAAGTTTCTGTAAATCCTATTTCTAGTTTAATGAAATTGAGTTTGAAATCTTGAAGAAAAGTCATTGGCCAATCTTATTTACTGCTTTCATTTGTTTTATGCTTGTTAGTTCTTGAAGTTCAAAACCTGTTTTCCAAAGAGGAGTGTGCAAAAGTTTGCATATTTCCTCATTTTCTTGATATTTTGCTAAGTCTTGTTCCAATCTTGGAATTCTTGGGCTATAAGGCTGATCATAGCATCCTAACTGAGTTGGTTAAGGTGTGGTGAGGCTTATAACTTGGGGATAATCAAGTGTGGGGTAACAAGTTTGCATTAATCAAGTTTTTCAAAGTTTCTAATTTTTATGATATTGTGCTTAACCCTTGTTCAATCTTAGCAGGCTTATTGTGGAAGCTTGTGCTTGTTCTTGCTAGCACATAAGCTCAAAATTCGTGGGTGTGGATGTACATCCATGAGGTTTGCATACTTAATCTCCAAATCTGCTTAAATTGTGATTTTTGGTGATATTTGTATGAAACTTGTGTTCTTGTGAATTTTGTGGCTTGTTCTTGCTTGAATCTGTTTATTATACTTGTTTTAGTGTTAATTGATGCTTGGTTGGCCTGAAATCTCATTGTGCTTTTGAAAATTTGGATTTGAAAAAGTTAAAGGGGTGTTTGGGTCTACTAGTTTATGCTTGTAACTTGTTATTGTGTTAAGGGAAGTTGTTGTTTATGCTTTGTATCTGCTATACCTTTGTTTGAGAGTGTTTTGCTGCAAGTTTTTGGGTTTGAACACTTGAATTAATCAATCTACTATATAGACCTTGTTTCTGCTTGTTTTGACCTAGGATTTTGGGAACACTTAGTGTGTATGCATGCTTAGGGATAAAAGTGGTTTAAACAAAGTTAATATAACCTGTTTGAAAGATTTGAGGTGTTGAAATTGGCTTGTGTGTCAAATACATCAGCAAAAGTAGAAAACTGCATGTGTTAGTGTTCATCAGTAACTTTCATTGCTTGAATCCTGCTTAATTCTTTGAACCAGTGCATGAAACCTGTTTAGACTTGCTTATTGGAGTTTATTATAGCTTGTGTGTGCATTTGGTTGAATTTGGCTGGCTGATTTGTGCTAAAACTGCTCATAAGTGCTTAACTGCTTATTGTTCATGTCTGTGCAATGTCTGATGAATGATTGACTAAACTGTATCAATTGGGTGTTAGTGATTGTGTTATTTTGATTGTGATTGACTCCTTTTGATCCAAAGATCATTTGGGTGCCTTTGTGAAATCTGAATCCAAGAAAAAGTCACTAAAGACAAAAAGTCAAAATAGTCAAGCAGTGGAAAAAGTTTCCACTGCTCAACATCCAAAACTAGCCCCTGCTAGTGCAATTTTGTCATCAGCTTATCAATAAGCTATTCTAGCTTATTCTGACTTGCAACAACTTATTTTTTGTAATAGAAGTAAACTGGAGCTTATTGGACTTTGACTTTGACTTTTTACTAGAAAACCAACTTGTTTGACTTTTATCATAAGTGCTTATTTGATTTTCCAGCTTATTGAGTGTGCTTATTGAGTAGGTTTTTGGTTATTAAGCTTAGTTTTGTCATAAGAAACATTTTGCAACTTGAATCAGCTTCTGAGGTGGTCTAGATCATAAAAACGACTATTTTGTCGTTTTGTGAATAAGTTTGTGACTTGTTTCTGGCTTATTAAGTGGGCTTATTTGAAAATTCTTTTTGCAGAAGTCTTTGTGAGGTCAAAAGAAGCTTGTGTGTTAAATTTTAGCTTATGGCAACAGCTTATGGCTTAATGGGCTCAAAAGCCCATTAAGAATAAGCTGCTTATTATAAGTTGGCTTATTTCACATTTTCAGCTTTTGGGCCTTTGGAAAAAGTTGTTTAAAATCAAATTTTGAGTCAACCTGTGCTTTTTGGGCTTATTTTGAGTACTTTTCTTATTGGGCCTTAATTAAGCCCAATAAGGGACTATTTTGGGTTTGGCCCATTTTCTAGGCCCAATAGGGGTATTTAGGTAATTTCACCTTCATTTCTGAGTTATTTAGGTTAAATTAAGCTAGTTTGCAAGTTTTTAGAATTTTTTATAATTTTTGGATGTTTAATATTATTTTAATATTGTTTTATTATTAAAAATTAAAAGTCTGATTTTCTAGGTTTTATATTTTTCCTAGGTTCTAAACACTTAATTAGGATTTTTGCAACTTTCCAAATATTTTTTAGGTCTTTTAACTATTTTCTAGAATTAATTTAAGATTTAATTGATTTTAGGAGTTTTAAATTGTTTTAAAATAGTTTTAATTGGTTTTAAAATTTTAAAAAATAGTTTTTAGCTTAATTAGAAAAATTTTGAGGTTTACAAACTTGAAAATCTTGTTTAGGGCTTTTTAATAATTAATTTTGATTTTTAGGGCTTTAATTAGCATTAAAAAGTCATTATCTAATTAATTAAAAGGTTTTTGCAAGTTTTGATTTTTTGTAAACTCTTAGAATATTATTAGGGATTTTTGGTAATTTTTAGAAGTTTTTAGGTGTAAATTTTAATTTTGGTGGTTTTTACAACTTTACGTGTACGCCTTTTTAGAATTAGTTTAATCCCTCTTGATAACCGTCATTCTCTTCTAATCCCTTTTCTATTTTTCTTTCTCAAATATAATCACAAATTAATCCATATCATTACACGCATAACACACTAGCCTCCTTGAGAATGAACTTACTTAGGGTCATTCACACACGGTTTTCCTAAATCGTCGTGCTCACTTGCCCTATTTATTGCTATTTTCCTAAAGAGTGTTAAAAACTTCAACATCATTTTGGCGCCGCTGCCGGGGAGGCGTGTTGTGTTTTGATTTGGCATTGTTGTTTTTGTACTAACCATAATTAGTATTTGTATTAGTAGCACTCTACTAATACGTATTATCGTTTTTCGGTTTTTGTGTGAATATTATTACTATATTGTATACGTAGAACAATAAATTCACAAGTACTCCAAATACGTGAGAAATCACAACCTTGACTTGGGAGGTCATTACCCAATCATTGTATTCGAATCTCAAACCAAAGAAAAAAGGCAAAAATAGATAAATACTTTCGTGAAGCTTAATTTTGATAATACAAACTATAAGGTGGGTATAAGGCGGTTGTATTTCACGACCTAAAGGAAAAAGGCTCTTAAGTGCTTCGCGCCGCCTCGTTTCCTCCGCTTGCTTGTGCGTATTTGATTTTGATAGTGAATCGAGGGTTTTGCCGCCCAAAGTATTATTAAGTATCATATATATTTTCTTGGTTTCTATTGATTAAACCCTCTTGAACGATTTGGTGTTCCACCATCGTTCTAAAGTCATCGAAGGCGTTCACTCCACGTGATCGTTTTCATTCCTTGAGGCTTCTTTAATCAAGAGATTTGATTAAGGAGGAGATTTGTAGATTTTTGTCTACTTAATACATTTCACCAAATTCCAAAAGGTTAATACAATCAAAAACCACAAAAAAATTGAAAAATACAAAACACCAAAAAGAATCTTCTTTGCTCGTCCCCTCGTTGTACGTGACGTTTATGCTAACTCGAAATCAAGCAAGACGTGCACGTAAACGAAAGAACAAAACTCCCACTCCCAACAATTCTAGTGAGGAGTCTCCTATTGACGAACCCATTGTAAGAGAAGCACCAACCATGGCGAATCGAACTATGATGGAGTTACTTCAAGCACCCACCGAGGGGTATGGAGAGGCTATTGTGATTCCCGCAATCCTTGCGGAGAATTTCGAGGTGAAAACGGGTTTGTTGTCCATGATTCAAAACAACAAATTCCGTGGTGATGAGAAGGACAATCCACACAACCATATCCGCCAATTCAATCGTCTTACCGCTACTTGCAAGTTTAAGGATGTCTCTAACGACTCGATTAAGATGATGCTTTTTCTGTATTCCTTAGCGGGGCCTGCAAAAATTTGGTTAGAGAAAGAGCCACCCAATTCTATATTGACGTGGAAGGATCTCGTGTCTAAGTTTGTGAACCAATTTTTTCCGCCCTCTAAGACTACGCACTTGAAAAACGAGATTTCAAAGTTTTCACAAGAATTTAATGAAAGTTTTTCAACGGCTTGGAATAGGTTTAAGGAAATGTTACATGAATGTCCTCATCACGGTTTTTCCGATTTGCATCAAATTGACACGTTTTACAATGGACTTAATGATCATGAAAGGGATTATTTGAATGCCGCCGCGGGTGGTAATTTTTTGTGTAAAACGGTTGAGGAAGCTTTGGTGATAATTGAAAATAGATCTAAGGTGTATAGTCCTCGTAGCACGTCTAGTTTTCGTAAGGCTTCGTCTTCGGCTTCACCTTCTTTGTCTAATACCATCGATGCTTGCCAAATGGAGGCAAACTTGGAAAACAAGATTTTTGATAAGTTGAAAGGACTTTTGATTGAGTTTAAAGTTGGTGAACCAAGTGCTCCCGCTACGGTTAAAGCGGTTGAGGTTTCTTGCATGTATTGTGGTGGAGGTCATGATTTCTCGAGTGCATTACCAACGGTGGTAACACTTCGAGTGCCTTCGCGGCCACGGGAAATTACAACCAAAACAGTCAAGTTTCCCGCTCTAATCAAATGACTCTACCGGGTTTTGGTTCAAATCAAAATGCTAACAACTATCGCAACAATCAAGTTGGTTTTAAGAACAATTACAACAAGGGAAACTATGGGAATCAAGGGGCTAATAATCAAGTTTCAAACAAAAATGATTTCCAAAATAACAACAAAAGTTTGCAAACATTGAAAGATCTTCCAAGTGAGTTTGTTGAATATGCTAGTGGGAATGATGCTAGGTTTGACAACATACAAAGAGAAATCATTAGCCTAAGATCCGAGTTTAAAAACGACTTGAAGAAAGAGTTGAAAAATGAGTTAGCTAATGAACTTAAAATCCACACCAACAAGATGGAAGGAAATGTCACTAGGTTGCAACAAAACCAACAAAGATGGAACAAGGGCAACATGAGATTAAACAAGAGATGCTTAAGGCCGAGAAAAGGCAAACTGAAGCCGTATTGAGGCAATCTAATTTTGAAGATAAAATCTCGTCTATGTTTGAGGCAATAATGTGTAAACCGTCGTCAAGTGGTCTTCCTAGCAACACCATATCCAACCCTAAGGGTGAGATGAAAGTGATTACCACACGTAGTGGTAAGACACTTAAGGAGCCGATTCCTCAACCAATTGCTCCTACGGAGGAAGCAATTGAGGAAGAACCCGAGGTGGTGGTCCAAAAGGAGCATGTCCCAATCCCACGAAGTACCGCTCGTGCCACACCTACGGTTGACCCATTACCATCATTGGAACCCGAGATTCCAAAGGCTATGCCTACTATGCCTCAACCCACACCACCTTTTCCCTATCCATCGAGACTTAGGAAGGAGAAACGTCAAGAGCACGACAATTACCAATTTGAGCTTTTTATGAAAATGTTTCGTGATTTGCACCTTAATGTGAGTTTCGCCGATGCTTTGGTCATGATGCCTCGATTTGCCGCTAACTTTAAGAGTATGTTGAACAACAAGGAGAAATTGCATCAATTGTCTAGTTGTTCGTCGGTTTATCTTAATCGCATACCTCAAAAAGTCGGTGATCCCGGTAAATTTTTGATCCCTTGTGCAATCCAAGACATGGAAGAATGCTTCGCCTTGGCCGATCTTGGTGCTAGCATTAACTTGATGCCACTTGCAATCTTCAAGTCGCTCAATCTTCCTAATCTTACTCCTTCACTAATGTCTATCGAGTTGGCCGACCATTCCACAATTCCCGCATGTGGTTTGGCGGAAGACGTTTTTGTGAAAGTGGGGAAGTTCTACTATCCCGTAGACTTCATTGTTGTTGATATCCCCACGGATCCTCAAGTTCCTCTCATTTTAGGTCGTTCGTTTTTAGATACGTCTATGGCTTTAATTGATGTGCACGCTAGAAAGATCACCTTATGTTTCAACGACGAGGAACTTGTTATAAACGCAACTCAAAACTCTCAAATTTCTCATGTTTATTCCGTTGCAACCATAAACCTCGTTGATATGATTGACCTGGTTTGCGAGGAATTTTCACAAGAAGTTCTAGGCTTTGGTGATGAAGAAACTAGTGGCAATCCCACTATGTTGGATCCAATTCTTGATAATTCGACACCAACCTTCACTCCTTTTGAAGGTGGTGGTTTTACGTTGGAAGAATGCAATGTTTCACGTACTTGTGATGAAGACCTCGACAACGATGAGGACTTCTCGATTATCAAGGATTTTCTTAACGATTTCCCATTTCCTCCACCCGAGGAGGTTATGAGTATCGAGCCCAAATCTTCACTTGAGGAACCACCTATTCTCGAGTTGAAAGATTTACCTCCTCACCTCGAATATGTCTATTTGGAGGAGGACGACAAGTTGCCGGTTATTATTGCGAAGGATCTTTCGAATGATGAAAAAACCGCACTTATCGATGTTCTTAAGGATCACAAAGGGGCGATTGCGTGGAAGTTATCCGACATTAAGGGAATCGATCCCAAGTTTTGTACCCACAAAATCTTAATGGAGGAGGATTTCAAGCCAACAATCCAAAGTCAAAGGAGGGTGAACCCCAAAATTCACGACGTCATCAAAAAGGAGGTCCTTAAACTCCTTGACGCGGGAATGATTTACCCTATTTCCGATAGCCCTTGGGTGAGTCCTATTCATTGTGTCCCTAAAAAGGGAGGGATGACCGTTGTGCCAAACGATGCCAACGAGTTGATTCCCACTAGACTCGTGACGGGATGGAGAGTGTGCATTGACTATCGAAAGTTGAATGAAGCCACTCGAAAAGACCATTTTCCCTTGCCCTTCATGGACCAAATGTTGGAGCGTCTTGCGGGAAACGATTTCTATTGCTTTTTAGATGGTTTTTCCGGTTACTTCCAAATTCCCATCGATCCTCGTGATCAAGAAAAAACTACGTTTACGTGTCCATATGGAATGTTTGCCTATCGTAGAATGCCATTCGGACTTTGCAATGCACCGGGAACTTTTCAACGATGCATGATGGCTATTTTTCATGATATGATCGAGAAGACGATGGAAGTCTTCATGGATGACTTTTCCGTGTTTGGTAATTCGTTCACTTCGTATTTGTCGAACCTTGAGAGAATGTTAAAACGTTGTGAGGAAACCAACCTTGTGCTCAATTGGGAAAAGTGTCATTTTATGGTTAAGAGTGGAATCGTCTTAGGGCACAAGGTCTCGAAAGCGGGGATTGAGGTAGATCAAGCTAAGGTAGACGTCATCGCCAAATTGCCTCATCCCAAAACCGTTAAGGGAGTTAGGAGTTTCCTAGGCCACGCGGGCTTTTATCGTCGATTCATCAAGGACTTTTCAAAGATTTCTCGACCTATTACACATCTTCTTGAAAAAGAGGCACGTTTTGTCTTTGACGAAGATTGTGTACGAGCCTTTGAGATCCTTTAGAGGAAACTTACCGAAGCTCCCATTCTTGTTGCTCCAAATTGGAACCTCCCCTTTGAACTTATGTGTGATGCAAGTGATTACGCTATTGGGGCCGTTTTGGGGCAACGTCATGATAAGCACTTCTTGCCTATTCACTATGCTAGCAAGACGATGATCGAGGCTCAACTTAAATACACTACAACGGAAAAGGAGTTCCTTGCCGTGGTATATGCATTTGAGAAGTTCCGACCTTACCTCGTCTTGACGAAATGCATAGTGTATACGGACCATTCGGCTATTAAGTATCTAATGGCAAAGCAAGATGCTAAGCCGAGATTACTTCGTTGGATTCTCCTCCTTCAAGAATTTGATCACACCATCGTTGACAAAAAAGGAGCCGAGAATCTAGCGGCCGATCATCTCTCTCGTTTGGAAGATCCTCACCAAAGTGTTTACGAGCCCAAGGAAATCACCGAAACATTTCCGCTCGAGACACTTGGTGTAGTGAATTCTAAGCTTGATTCTTCTACCCCATGGTTTGCGGATTTTTCAAATTACCATGCGGGTAACTTCATCGTTAAGGGTATGACGACTCAAGAAAAACGAAAATTCTTTCGTGACGTCAAGTTCTACTTTTGGAACGACCCTTACTTGTTTCGAACTTGTGCGGATCAAATCATCCGACGTTGTGTATTTGGCACCGAAGCTTCTAACATCCTTAGAGCTTGCCATGAGGGACCCACGGGTGGTCACCACGGTGCTAATCTCACGGCTAAAAAGGTGTTTGATGCCGGCTTCTTTTGGCCTACTATTTACCGAGATGCACAAGATCTTGTGAAATCGTGTGATGCATGCCAACGACAAGGAAAAGCCTCATAAAAAGATGAAATGCCACAAAATATCATTCAAGTATGTGAGATCTTTGACGTTTGGGGCATAGACTTTATGGGGCCGTTCCCATTATCTCGTGGTAATAATTACATTCTCGTTGCGGTTGACTACCTATCTAAGTGGGTGGAGGCGAAGGCCTTGCCCACTAATGATGCTCGTGTGGTAGTTAAGTTCTTGAAAAGCTTGTTTGCTCGGTTTGGAACCCCTCGTGCGGTCATAAGCGATCGTGGAACCCATTTTTGTAATGACCAATTCGAAAGAGTCTTAAGGAAATATAGGGTTACGCATCGTCTTTCTACGGCTTATCACCCACAAACGAGTGGGCAAGTCGAGGTTTCAAACCGAGCTTTGAAGAGGATCTTGGAGAGATCCATAGGGGAAAACCGACAATCTTGGTCGGATAAGTTAGACGATGCTTTATGGGCCTTTAGGACCGCTCATAAGACGCCCATTGGGTTCACTCCCTACAAGCTTGTGTATGGAAAGAATTGTCATTTGCCTATCGAGTTAGAACACAAGGCTTATTGGGCCCTAAAGCATTGTAATGATGATATGGAGACCGCGGGAAAACACCAGAAAATGCAATTAAATGAATTGGATGAATTAAGGGATATTGCTTATGAAAATTCATTGATTTACAAAGAGAAAACTAAAAAGTTGCATGATTCTAAAATTAAAAACCGGGTTTTTAACATTGGGGATCAAGTTTTGCTTTTTAATTCAAGATTAAAAATCTTTTCCGGTAAATTGAAATCCCGTTGGTCCGGTCCATTCACCGTGACTCAAGTGTTTCCATATGGGACCATCGAGCTAGCTCAAGATGATGGTCCTAACTTCAAGGTGAATGGACATAGGTTGAAGCACTACTTTGGCGGGGAAGTTCCATCCTTGAACTACCTCGACCAAGTCACCTTCCCCAATGATAATTAGTATTGAGGGGATCGAGCCGAGCTCATGACTCGGTAATCAAAAACGAGGTGCCTCGTGGGGGAGTCCCATGCTTATCCTATGTACATATTATCGCTTTCTTAGTCTAATGTAGCTTACGTGTGGGGATTCGTGCCCTTCCAACCTTTGTTCGATGGTTGTTTGTGCATTGTGAACTTTAGATCATGATCTTCACGATTGGAGCCTCTCGTGTTCGTTTTATGGGAGCACTCGATCGTTTGCTTTGGAGACATTTCTCAATATCCATGATATATCCTTTTGATGTTCTAACCATAGGTTTTTAGCACACTTCATAAACGGCTATTAATTTATTGGTTACACCCTTGCCATGCTAGATTAGGCATTCGACTACGTCTCTAGTATGGGGGTGTTTGCACCCCTAGACTCGAAACATTGAGGACAATGTTTAACTTTAGTATGGGGGGTGAATAGATACTTGCCTTGCCAAACCTTCACGCTTTCCAAAGTTTATCTTTTTGTTTATCGTTTTGTTGCAAAATAAGGCTAAAAATGGCCAAATTTTAAATTTTTTCTCATGTTTTATAAGTGTTTGAAGACACGAATGTAGGTTTTCCGATGGCGAGAATAAGAGTAATTTTTGACTCGACCGTGCGTGTTGAGCACTTAGCTTTGATTCCTTAACTACACATTAGGCTAAGTCTCTTAAATGAGGACGAGAAATGATAGAGTTAATTATAAGTTACTATGCTAAACGTAGAGTACTCGTATTCTTTCAAAAACTCATGTGTTCTCGTTGTTTGCTTATTCTCCCTTCGCATGTAAATATTTTTTGCTTAATAAATATTGACTTAGCGGTTTAGTTAGGATTGTTGGGTTTCTAGTCTTTTCTAGTAGCTTCCGTGTAATTAAATTGGGAAGACATTAAGGTATTGCAAGCGTCACGGTTTTGAAGTATTGGCACCCTAATAATCGAAAGCTTCACCCAATAATAAGATTTCAAGTGCTCACCTAAATCAAGCAAACAATTTGAAGCCTAACAAGGCCTAAAATCTATGCAAAATTGAAAGTGAATCAAGCCTTAATCTTCGAAGCTTTAAAGATCTAAAATTCGCCTTTGCGTGAGGATATACGTCTTTGGCTAATAAAACCACCGATGAGGCGGATAATAAAAGGCAAGGCAAGACCGAAGTCATAATAAAAGCTTCATGGCGAAGTTGAATAAAAGATGGAGGTAAACCAAAGATAATAAGGCCCTTCCGTTAGGGGGCGTATAAAAGTCTTGGTAATAAGTCTCATGTTCAAAACCGTTATAAGACCGTGTTTATCGATTCTTCTTGTCAACTTAATTTTTTGACATCGTAGTCTATTAGGAGGGGTTATTGATTTGATGGTCTTAGTTACACCATTAGGACTCTATTTTTAGACCTAAATCTCTATTATCGCATAAGTCAAACAATGTATGCTCGTGAAACATTCAAGACAACATAAAATATAAGAGATACAACTTAGGAATAATGGGAGGATAAGTACGTGATTAGGGCATATGAGTAGTGTTAGCATTACTAACTTATAATGACAATGATCTCGTTGCACGCTTAGCATGGAATTGGGGTGAAAATCGAGGACGATGAAATTATTTCTAACGAAGCATTCACGTGTTCTTATTCTATGAACCTAAACGTCCCATTTTGCGATGAAAATCATACATTATGTCTATAACACAAGTAGTAGTAATAGTAGTAGTGTAGCTAGTTTATCGTTCAATAAAGTGAATAAAATGAATTTTGGAGATGCTTTGATACTTTATTCTAGCATTGCGTGAGGGCACGGCAATGGTTTAGTATGGGGGAGTGATGAGACTGCTTTTATACATGGTCTCATCGTCCAAATTGGGCTTAAATTGCATAAAATATCATAAAATACACCAAATATATGCTTGTGTTTGTTGCTTGTGTATTTTAGGTACGGATATTGAGATAATGACAAAAGATCACAAGAATCATGCAAAAACGAACACGGGAAACGAAGCCGCACAATGAACCAAGCCCTAATGAAGACTTTCCCAAGATCAACCCTTGAAGATTTGAAGAATTATGAAGAAGGGTCCTCCAATTATGAAGACTTGACACTTTATACCCTTGTATCCTCATAATTACAAGTTTGGTCCCTAAAGTTTGTCAAAATTACAAAAAGGACCCTTAACTTTGAAGAATTGGCAAGTTTAGCCCCTCAACAAAGCTAAATTGTCAACCAATATCATCCAAAAAGTCAAATACATCATGAAGTCCTTCAAAGTACAAGAAATGACAAGTTTGGTCCTTTGAAAATCTCAAAATTACAAAAAGGACCCTCAACTTTCAACAATTGGCAAAAAATGGTCCCTCAATTATCAAGACTTGGCAATTTCAGTCCTCCAAAATGCTCATCATACAAGTCAAGACCATTATCCATCATCAAAATGCCAATTCAGCCCTTGAAGAATTCAAAGATGGCAAGAAATACCCCTGAAAATACTTTGGAAAAGTATTTGGGGCAAAAGTGTGAAAAAAGAAACTTAAATAACAAAGGGGATCAGATTTGTGGGATTTATATACAAAGTGAAAGAAGAAAGAAAAGAGAGGGATTTATTCTGGCCAACATCTAAACTTACCTAGACCACTCCTGGGGTGACACGTGCCCCACTCACCCTAAACAACCAATCAACACTCCCCATTGTGCCATGTCACCTTCCACCCACAACGGATTATAACTAATCTGATTAGTTTAATAAACACGCGCTAAACATAACTTTCAAATCCCAAAACAGATTAAAACACCCACTATTCACACATGAACACAAATTGGGTATTTGTGTTTAAGCCAAAATTAAATCACCAAAGCATCCAGATTAGTAATTAAGCTTGTCTTAATCATAACCCAACTCAAAAATCCTTTGCCACTTCACCACACATGTCACATGGGGCATGCCCTGCAACAAAAAGGAAGAAGATGCCAAAATAGCCAGAAGAATCCAACGTCCCACAAGCAGCTTACATACTAAGCTTACTTTGGACCCTTTGATCAAATTTCACCCCTGCCAACTCATGCAAACGTCCAAGAAAACATCACATGAGTCCAAGGTTTTCAAATCCTACAAGGGCATATTTAGGACTTCAACCATTAGGGTTTTTAGTTATTAGCTGTTCCTTAGTCACTTGTAAGGCTATATAAAGCCACTTAGGCCTTCACATTCTAGTTTGCTTTTGATTTTTCCTTGGTTCAAGTTTCTGTAAATCCTATTTCTAGTTTAATGAAATTGAGTTTGAAATCTTGAAGAAAAGTCATTGGCCAATCTTATTTACTGCTTTCATTTGTTTTATGCTTGTTAGTTCTTGAAGTTCAAAACCTGTTTTCCAAAGAGGAGTGTGCAAAAGTTTGCATATTTCCTCATTTTCTTGATATTTTGCTAAGTCTTGTTCCAATCTTGGAATTCTTGGGCTATAAGGCTGATCATAGCATCCTAACTGAGTTGGTTAAGGTGTGGTGAGGCTTATAACTTGGGGATAATCAAGTGTGGGGTAATAAGTTTGCATTAATCAAGTTTTTCAAAGTTTCTGATTTTTATGATATTGTGCTTAACCCTTGTTCAATCTTAGCAGGCTTATTGTGGAAGCTTGTGCTTGTTCTTGCTAGCACATAAGCTCAAAATTCGTGGGTGTGGATGTACATCCATGAGGTTTGCATACTTAATCTCCAAATCTACTTAAATTGTGATTTTTGGTGATATTTGTATGAAACTTGTGTTCTTGTGAATTTTGTGGCTTGTTCTTGCTTGAATCTGTTTATTATACTTGTTTTAGTGTTAATTGATGCTTGGTTGGCCTGAAATCTCATTGTGCTTTTGAAAAATTTGATTTGAAAAAGTTAAAGGGGTATTTGGGTCTACTAGTTTATGCTTGTAACTTGTTATTGTGTTAAGGGAAGTTGTTGTTTATGCTTTGTATTTGCTATACCTTTGTTTGAGAGTGTTTTGCTGCAAGTTTTTGGGTTTGAACACTTGAATTAATCAATCTGCTATACAGACCTTGTTTCTGCTTGTTTTGACCTAGGATTTTGGGAACACTTAGTGTGTATGCATGCTTAGGGATAAAAGTGGTTTAAACAAAGTTAATATAACCTGTTTGAAAGATTTGAGGTGTTGAAATTGGCTTGTGTGTCAAATACATCAGCAAAAGTAGAAAACTGCATGTGTTAGTGTTCATCAGTAACTTTCATTGCTTGAATCCTGCTTAATTCTTTGAACCAGTGCATGAAACCTGTTTAGACTTGCTTATTGGAGTTTATTATAGCTTGTGTGTGCATTTGGTTGAATTTGGCTGGCTGATTTGTGCTAAAACTGCTCATAAGTGCTTAACTGCTTATTGTTCATGTCTGTGCAATGTCTGATGAATGATTGACTAAACTGTATCAATTGGGTGTTAGTGATTGTGTTATTTTGATTGTGATTGACTCCTTTTGATCCAAAGATCATTTGGGTGCCTTTGTGAAATCTGAATCCAAGAAAAAGTCACTAAAGACAAAAAGTCAAAATAGTCAAGCAGTGGAAAAAGTTTCCACTGCTCAACATCCAAAACTAGCCCCTGCTAGTGCAATTTTGTCATCAGCTTATCAATAAGCTATTCTAGCTTATTCTGACTTGCAACAACTTATTTTTTGTAATAGATCTTCATTATTTGACCTATTTAAGTAAACTGGAGCTTATTGGACTTTGACTTTGACTTTTTACTAGAAAACCAACTTGTTTGACTTTTATCATAAGTGCTTATTTGATTTTCCAGCTTATTGAGTGTGCTTATTGAGTAGGTTTTTGGTTATTAAGCTTAGTTTTGTCATAAGAAACATTTTGCAACTTGAATCAGCTTCTGAGGTGGTCTAGATCATAAAAACGACTATTTTGTCGTTTTGTGAATAAGTTTGTGACTTGTTTCTGGCTTATTAAGTGGGCTTATTTGAAAATTCTTTTTGCAGAAGTCTTTGTGAGGTCAAAAGAAGCTTGTGTGTTAAATTTTAGCTTATGGCAACAGCTTATGGCTTAATGGGCTCAAAAGCCCATTAAGAATAAGCTGCTTATTATAAGTTGGCTTATTTCACATTTTCAGCTTTTGGGCCTTTGGAAAAAGTTGTTTAAAATCAAATTTTGAGTCAACCTGTGCTTTTTGGGCTTATTTTGAGTACTTTTTCTTATTGGGCCTTAATTAAGCCCAATAAGGGACTGTTTTGGGTTTGGCCCATTTTCTAGGCCCAATAGGGGTATTTAGGTAATTTCACCTTCATTTCTGAGTTATTTAGGTTAAATTAAGCTAGTTTGCAAGTTTTTAGAATTTTTTATAATTTTTAGATTTTTAATATTATTTTAATATTATTTTATTATTAAAAATTAAAAGTCTGATTTTCTAGGTTTTTATATTTTTCCTAGGTTCTAAACACTTAATTAGGATTTTTGCAACTTTCCAAATATTTTTTAGGTCTTTTAATTATTTTCTAGAATTAATTTAAGATTTAATTGATTTTAGGAGTTTTAAATTGTTTAAAAATAGTTTTAATTGGTTTTAAAATTTTTAAAAAATAGTTTTTAGCTTAATTAGAGTATTTTTGAGGTTTACAAACTTGAAAATCTTGTTTAGGGCTTTTTAATAATTAATTTTGATTTTTAGGGCTTTAATTAGCATTAAAAAGTCATTATCTAATTAATTAAAAGGTTTTTGCAAGTTTTGATTTTTTGTAAACTCTTAGAATATTATTAGGGATTTTTGGTAATTTTTAGAAATTTTTAGGTGTAAATTTTAATTTTGGTGGTTTTTACAACTTTACGTGTACGCCTTTTTAGAATTAGTTTAATCCGTCTTGATAACCGTCATTCTCTTCTAATCCCTTTTCTATTTTTCTTTCTCAAATATAATCACAAATTAATCCATATCATTACACGCATAACACACTAGCCTCCTTGAGAACGAACTTACTTAGGGTCATTCACACACGGTTTTCCTAAATCGTCGTGCTCACTTGCCCTATTTATTGCTCTTTTCCTAAAGAGTGGTAAAAACTTCAACATCATTGTGTCTATTTGGAAGTTGTGTATGTACTAAGTATAGTTGTGTAGATTGGTCCTAGCTACAATTAGGGCTTGACTTTTAGCTTAGAGTCGGAAATTGGTTAAGCGACGTGTACGGTTTTCTCCACCATAAGGAGCTTGTTGTGTAGTGAACTCTCGAGTAAGGAGTACTCGAGGAGTGGAGTAGGAACGAGGGTTGAGCTTTGTTGCCGAACCACTATAAATCCTTGGTTTCGGTTTGATCTTTCTTTACCCTTAACTCTTTACATTCTTTATTCTTTTTGCATATACATGTGTTAGTATTAGATTAGTTACACTATCATTCTTTATTCTTTGTGGATATATTTTTGTTAGTATTAGTTTAGTTACACTATCATTGTTCATATTGTGCATAAGAATATTTCACATATTTCCTTTAACCTAAGTTTTTTTTTGAAAAAGGATTTTTGGAAACTACATTTTAACAAGTAAATATAAGAAACTATTCAACCCCCCCTTCTAGTTTCTACACACTCTTTGGAAAAGATAAAAGGAGTATCTTTTTCCAAGAGGTGGGTCATCGGGCGAGCGATTTTAGAAAAATCTTTGATTAATCGACGGTAGAAGCCCGCATGACCAAGGAAACTTCTCACACCCTTCACGGTGGAAGGTGGAGGCAATTTAGCAATAACATCGACTTTAGCACGGTCCACTTCAAGACCGGCTTTGGAGATTTTGTGTCCTAGCACGATGCCCTCTTTTACCATGAAATGGCATTTTTCCCAATTTAGAACAAGGCGAGTGTCTTCACACCGCTTAAGCATACGTTCTAAATTGGCAAGGCAAGCAGAGAAAGAATCGCCTTAAACCGAGAAATCATCCATGAAGACTTCCATAGTTTCTTCAACCATGTCATGGAAGATAGCCATCATACACCTTTGGAACGTCCCAGGAGCATTGCATAAACCGAAAGGCATGCGTTTGTAAGCAAATGTTCCGTAGGGACAAGTGAATGTGGTTTTCTCTTGGTCTTTAGGATCGATGGGAATTTGAAAATACCCGGAGAAACCGTCTAAGAAGCAGTAATAGTCATTACCCGCTAGACACTCGAGCATTTGATCCATGAAAGGAAGAGGAAAATGATCTTTTCTCGTGGCATCATGGAGTTCGCGATAGTCGATACAAACTCTCCACCCAGTAACGAGACGAGTAGGAATCAACTCGTTGTGTTCATTGGGAACAACGGTTATTCCGCCTTTCTTTGGCACACAATGGACGGGACTTACCCATGGCGAATCCGAAATAGGGTAAATCATGTCGGCATCAAGAAGTTTGATAACCTCTTGTTTGATGACGTCGTGAATTCGAGGATTAACCCTTCTTTGGTTTTGGATTGCGGGTTTAAAGTCATATTTCATGAGAATTTTGTGAGTACAAAAGTTTGGATCAATTCCGCGGATATCGGAAATTTTCCAAGCAATTGCCTTCTTATGATCTTTAAGCACGGCGTTAAGGCGAGATTTTTCTTCTTCTTTCAAGTCCTTAGCGATGATGATGGGTGACTGCTTCTTGTCTTCAAGGAACACATACTCGAGATGAGACGGTAACTCCTTAAGCTCTAAATCCAGAGGATTTTCGATGGTAGGCGTAGTCAAATTCGGTTCATCGATAGCAATAGCCTTGGGAGATGGTGGAGAAATATGGTCCTCTTTGAGAAGTTTCTCAATGAGACGAATGTCTTCATCCCAATCGGTAGGAGAATCGTCATATTCTAAGTTCACATCTCCTATAGTTGATTCAAATTCTTTCCAAAGGAAATCACTTTCTCCAAATAGAGTTAGTGATGGAGCAATAGAGGCAACGGTCTCAACATTGGGAGGAGAGGTAAGAATACTTTTGCAAGCATCATTAAAGTGTTCTTCACAAGCCTCATCAAGAACGTCGATACAATTAACACTCTCGTATGAATAAGGCTGTTTAGAAATCTCCCATGTTGAAGACAATTTGATCGTCACCAACTCTCATGATAAGCTCACCCGCTTCTACATCGATGAGAGTGCGACCGGTACTCAAGAATGGACGTCCAACGATTAATGGAACACGAGGGTCCATCTCGTAATCAACGACAACAAAATCCGCCGGGAAGGTGAATTTGTCAACGCCAACGAAAACGTCTTTGGCTATCCCCACTGGATAAGCAACCGTACGGTTAGCTAATTCCAAAGTCATTTTGGTGGGGACTAGCTCGAGGAGAGATAATTGCTTCCAAACACTTAATGGCATAAGGTTTATACTAGCACCTAGATCGGCTAGGGCCATGCAATTCTCTACTCCCGGGAAGTTGCAAGGGATTAAGAAGCGACCCGGATCACCAAGTTTGGTTGGCAATTTCCTTAAGAGCACTGCAGAGCAATTCTCATTAAGTTGGGTATTAGCAATATCAAGAAGCTTTTCCTTGTCACTAAGAAGATCCTTGAACATCTTCGCATATTTAGGCATGTGAGCGAGAGCCTCAGCGAAGGAGATGTTGAAATTCAATTGTTTAAACATTTTGAGAAAGTTTAAAACTGGATATCATCCTTGCTTTTGAGCTTCTCTTTCCTCAACCTTGAGGGATAAGGTATATCGGAAGAAGAGGAAGGCTTTGGAATAGTAAGATCACTCACATCCTTGGGTGGAGGAGGGGTAGAAGTAAGAGGTGGAGGAATTGGGGAAGTAGAAGATTGAGGAATAGGAATAGGGGACTCGTTTTCCTTTGTCACAATCACCGGTGTAGGTGTAGGAAGCTCGGGTTCCTTGGTACCTTTTCCACTGCGAGTGGTGATTGCTTTCATCTCCCCTCTTGGATTAGCCACGGTGTTACTCGGAAGAGTACCCGAAGAAGAGGGTTGATTACCTTGGAAGAAACCAGTCATTTTTGTCCCTTAGGTCATTCGTTTGACTACTCAAAGAGTTTCGCATATCGGCTCTAAGATCGTTCCCTTGTTTCACCATGTCGCCCTTCAAGTTAATAATCTGGGTCTGCAGATTCTTCACTAACACATCATTTGTCCGTATGTACGTCTCGACCTCGTGGTTGAAAATGGTGGGTTGGGTAGGAGGAGGTGCTTGATAAGCAGGTGGTTGGTAAGGAGCGGGTTGGTAAACTTGAGTAGGATCTTGAGGTGGATATGGTTGTCTTTGAGGTGGTTGGTATGGTGCTCGAGGTTGGTTTTGATATGTTCGGTTAAGGTTTTGTTGTTGGTTTTGATTGTTTGGAGGAAAATCGGGCGGGGAAAGAAAATTGGTGGAACGATAACTTAGAAAGTTGCGGTCTCCTTGAGGACGAGCTTGATAACCGGCCGGAGTATAGGTACCGTATGCTACGTTAACATTCTCACAAAGATAATCTTGGGTGGAGGTACAAGTAGTGTAAGAGTGAGGACCCCCGCATATTTCACATGGTTGGCTAACAACATTGACTTGAGCGTTTTGAGCGTTGATGCTTTTGGTGTTGTTAGCGGTTTGGGCAGCAAGCGATTCAAGAAGCGAAGTAATTTTGTCAAGTCTCTTGTCGTTGTCACTAGTTCTAGCACTAGCGGCATTGGTCCGAACACTCTTTGTTTGCACTCTAGACTTATTCTCGATAATATCCCAAGCGGCATTAGAAGACTTAACCAAAATATTACCCCCCGAGGCACTATTTAGTGAATCTTGGTCATTCATGCTTAAACCATTGTAAAAAGTATTAATTTGGTGCACTTTGGTAAAACCATGTTGTGGGCACTTTCTTAAAAGTTCTTTAAAACGGTCCCAAGATTCACTAAAAGTCTCATCGTACTTTTGTTCAAAATTAATAATTTCATTCCGCAAAGCGGTAGTACGAGAAGGTGGGAAAAAGTAGTTTATGAATTTGGTCTCTAAGTCCGTCCACGTCATAATACTTTGTGGCGGTTCCTTTGCAAGCCAATGTCGGGCTTGTCCCTCTAAGGAGAAAGGAAAAAGTTGTAATCGGATTACCTTTTGTGGAACACCATTGAATTTGACCGTATTCGTGAGTTGAAGGAACCTTTTGATGTGGTCATGAGGATCATCAATGGTACGCCCCAAGAATGGTTGAGCAGAGACCATTTGAATAAAGCCGGATTTGAGCTCAAAGTTGTTGGCTGCAATCGCGGGTATGACAATAGGATCGTTGTTGCCCTCTACATGTGATTGCAAAAGTTCGATCATAGGACGATTATCCGGTAGAGGTTCATTGTTGTTATTAGTCATGTTGTTTTGTGAAGAATATTGATAATCTTATGAATCAATGAAGTGGGTTGAAGATTTCTAGAGAGAGAAACTAGTGAGAGAAAGTATGTGTTTTATTCAAAAATGATAAAGTGTAAACCATCAACAACCAACCCCTTTCCATGGTGGAAAGGGGTATTTATATCCAAGCCACTAATGGGCTTGGGCCGACCCATGACAAGCCCATAGGTCGGTTTCTTACTTAACTTAATAAGCACACATTAACTACGAGCTATACAACATTAATAATATTGTGGAGTGACCGATACTTCTAATATACGTTAAAAACGTATTTCTAACAATCTCCCCCAAGGGAGGTCACTCCACGTTACACAGTTCTAAACCTAGCATACTATACTAAGTCTTCGTTCTTCAGCTCGTAGTCTTTTCTTCTTTCTTTTTGTTGTGAATATGTTGATTTGATCTTTTAGGCTTTGGCTTGAGAGCATTGTTCTTTTGACCAATCACGTGTGATCTTTGCCTTCTTGTGAATCTTGCCTCCTCGTGACTCCATGTTCCACACACTTATGTCTTTTGTTGAATTCTCGAAAGCTTCAGAGTTTGGTACAACGGAAGACTTCATTTTGCACTTTCTTTAATTTTGCTGAACTTTGATGCAGAAAAACATAAGCATGTGGGAACGACTTCAGCTGGTACACCGCAACGCCACCGTCTTCGCAGCAACATGATAAGACACGAATGAAATGGCTTAGAACATTTCATTCTAAATCGGTAGCGTTTTACCTCCGGTCGGTGAAGACCGTTGGACGATATTAGATATCGTACCTGTGACGGATAGTTTCAATTAAGTAACTTCCTGACAGGATTTCGCGGGTAAACCCGTTCTCTTTATTCGACGATCATTAAGCTTGACTGCGAACATAAAGAGTGAATCACTTGGATAAATTATCCTTGTGATTGAAGCCGTCAATTCATGAAACCTGGAACAAGTGAATTTCAGTTAAGATTTTCACCATCGTTGCTTTCCAGTTATCACGAGCTTAATTCATAAAGAATCTTGCACGTCACCTACCAAGTGCTGTTTGATGTTAACACTAGAAGGATTTCCACTCATCACTGTGATCGCTAAAGAGTCACTCTGAGTGTTCTATCAAGATCATATGATAATGCGTAGAGGCCTGGAACGAGTTTAAGTTCAATTAAGAATTAAACTACTGTTTCTTTCCAGTTTTTCACAAGATTGGTTCTTAAAGAACCACACGTGTAACCTACCATGAGCTTGTTTGATGTTGGCTCAAGCAGGATTTCCATCTTCATTGTAATACTTGCGTATTACTCGGATGTTCTGGCAATATTACAAGAATACTGCGTAGGACTCATAAAAATCTCTTACTTTTCACAGTGTGTGAGAAAGCAAGGAATAAATGGAAAGTGTCCTAATGAGACTTTTGATGATCTCGTGGCTCTAGACTCGATAGTGCGTTTTGATTTAGTGAGCGATGGCTGGAGAGGAGTGCCACCTTTTCAATATCAGTCTATTCGGAGTGAATAAACCAATAGATAACGTGTTGATCTCCGTGTGATTAAAACAAATACCTTTTGAGAGATATTTGAGTTAGCTGGGAAGGGTTGTGCATTGCATCACTGGGTCAATGATGTCTTTCTTCAATATCGAGAATCATTAACAAATGATCTCAATAGCATATGTATTGACCCGGTTTCTGCCTAAAGTTGTAAGGAGGGCTTCTTTCTTTACACCCTTTATCTTTACAATTCTTTTTCATTCTTCAACCCCTTCAATGCTTACCAATACGTCATAACTAGCACCTTGTTGTAATTGTTCCAGTGCTAGCTTAAGTACTTGGTCGGCATTCAGCTACGTTCACAATCTTTCTCCATCTTTCCTAGGACTTCTAATTCTATCTAGGGAATTGTCCTTGGGAAGATTCCATCGGCTCTGATGAATCATTGGACTATAACCTATTCCTACCACCCTTTTGTCACCACATCCGTCGTGAATAAAGCGTGTTTTGGGAAAGTATAGTCACCATGAAAAAATCCTTGAAAATCACTTAAGGTACTTGTGATATTGAAATCAAGAGTTTTGTACCTTAGGTGTTTTGTTCATCAAAAACGCTCCCCCTTAACACGTGATTTACACATATTAAGTTGGATTATCGTTAAGTCTTTTTCATCTTTTAGCCAAGTATCATTTAAGTCTCCTTAATCCCATTTTCTCCCCTTATCCAAAATGTTAACCATTAATATTTGGGATATTGAATGGATTAACCAGTCTTTGGGTAAAAATGAAATCGATGTTTGGCCATAGAACATGTTAATGCTCCCCCTTAAATTAATAAGGGATAGTTGTAGTGCTTTAGTATGATATATTTTGAAAGAGTTAGAATCTCGTGAGAAATTCTTGAAAAATTATCATACCTTAACACTACATCAAGCCGTAAAAGCGCAATATTCACAAATTTACATATTCACAATTAAAAATCAATATAGAGTAGACCTGATATGTACGATCCATTGGATGGATCGTTGCAGTAACTTGTGGTGCACTCCATATGGTCTACCACCAACGAACCTTTCTAAGCTCCTCATCAATCTACGTTCCCGGATCTTTTGATCAATCTTCTTGATCACATATTTCGCCATTTGCCGATAACCCGGATGCCAGTCCTCAGTCATCTCTGGTAAAGACCCACCAGAATTAAGATGCTCCAATTTTCCTCTGACGTATATGAGAGTCCCATCACTGTACTTATAAAGCTCACCTACCCTCATAAACTTCATTATCCCACGACTGTTCAAGTAGAAAATCCCGTAACTCGGAACAGTAATGCCGGTATAAGGACATCTTATGACATGTTGAGGTAGAACTTGGTTCATTGGACGGGTCAGGTTAAGCTTCCTTTGGTAGCTTTCAACTCCCAATTGAAGATCTTTAACTCGTTTCTTGATAACAACGCTTCGTGTGAACATACGAAGTGCTGTATTCAAGGCAATGATTTCTTAACGAGTAAGATGGGTGAGTTGATCACGGGTCATCATAAGCAACATGTCTTCGATATCTTCAAGGCGAATGATAGAAAAATCTCCCTGCTGTATTGTGTATTCTCTGTCATCCTCCCTCTTTAGACGAATCTCCGTCACATGATAATAGCCATTCTTGGCTTCAGTTTTCAGTCCCAAAATACTTGAGATGCGAATATCGGATTTGACACGACTTCCTGAATTGGCTAAGCAGCAACCTCTGTACGCCCTTCGGACTCGCTCGTCCCAATGTGATGCACCTATAACAACATACATATCATAATTACGATTTACCTTTGGGACCCAGAGTCGGTTTACCTTTTCCTCGATCCAGGGTATTGTCCCCCAATTAGCAGCTTTCAACAAGGTCAGGGAGGTTGCGTACTTGGATGACCCCTTAAGAAGATACTCAAGATCATAGGTGACAAAGAAGTCAAGAGCAATTTGATTATCTTGAGAGGGATCAAGTGGAGGTGGAGCTCTTTCTGACTCATGAAGAACTGGCCTTTGAACGATATTAAGAGCTTTCAGGACCTCATCAGCATAATACTCGTATTCCATGCGGCTTAACCTGGTTTTGGCGTGAATTCTCTTATCCTTTAGCGCTCTCTTCACCAAAGACGGAGTGACCGAAGATTTATACTCATGAGCCAGAAATGCACACAAGTCTATCGGACTACGGATACGGAGATATAGAACATCTCTGTCAGCGTCTGTGATTGGATCATATTTAGCAGCTGCCGTGATCCAAGCTTGTGGCGGTGCAGTTTCATCAATCTCCAATGTGTCCGCCCAGTCCCGTGTGCTCGACTCGGGAACAGTAGATTGTGGTTCTTGTTGCAGAGGAGTAGAAACATGTACATCTGCTGGTTTTGATTCGGGCATCTCGGCGGTGTCATGAATAGGCGAGTGTTGTGCAAATTCAGGTTCAGTTACTGATTCTGCAATCACAGGAGCAACAAAAGAACTAACAGGATTAGTGGTAACAGGTATAGAAACAGAAACAGATGTACCGGGAATCGATGACGCCGTAGTAACATTCACATCATGGCGCCACTTGGTTCGTCTTGATTCCGTAGAGGTAGATTTTTCCTTTTGCGCAGCATCTTTCTGAGACTTGGTACCAGACTTAGATGGTTTCTTTGTGCTGGCAACCTTTTCCCCCGTTTTAGGCTGATCATGTTTACCACCATCATCCTCATCGTCGTCCCTGTTGCTTCCCTTATCACTTTCCTCATTTCGATCACCACCATCGCCACCATCATCATCATCACCATCCTCATCATCATCACCATCATCGTCACCATCATCATCATCTTCTTCTTCTTCTTCTTCACCGTTACCCTCCTCTTGTTTACTATCTTCCTTTTCCTCCTCAGGCAGAATGTGGTAAGGTACCACACTTCCAAACATCTTAAACAACCGATCATCCTCCATGATAGCTTCATTGAGTGCTTTGTAGAGTGTCCGCTGAACTTTAGACTTATCAAAAGATCCAACTTCCCTCATGCGAGCTTTGAGGATCTTCTTCAATTCAAAATCCGTTAAGTCATATGCCATTTTGTATGCGGATTCGAAAGGGTTGGACGACTTGATCATCAAGTTATCAGCCGCAAGTTTCCTCATTTCTTCATGCAGCTTTGGCATAAGGGACTCAACAGATTCTTTCACCTTCTCTGAAATAGAAGCTTCAAGTGTTTCTTTCTGCTCCTTATATTTATCTTTAATAGTTCGAAGTCTCGTAAGTCGTGCTTCATACTTATCAGCTTCAGCCTGTTTGACCCGAGCAAGTTCTTCTACATGAGCTTTACGTGTCAATTCCATCTCTGCAGTGAACTTAGCCATCATCTCTTCTTGGGCTTTCTTGGATGCCTCTTCACTTTGTACTCGTCGAAGTAGTTCTTCTCGAAGTTTATTCATCTCTTGTCTTTGACTGTCCGTGTGTTTATCCAACATTTCTTCCATTACGAATGCAACCATAGAAGATGATGCAGAGCTACTCTGGGTTGGTTGAAGTGGCTCGGTTGTGATTACAGTACTGAGGATGGAAGTTATTGGAGGTGGAAGGAATGGTGTTGGCACCGGTCGGGTTGGTATGGGCTGGATTGGTGGAGGTTGAGTTACGAGAGGCTGTGTAGGTACAATGATTGTAGTAGCACCGGACTCCTTCTCAACACTTGCTGATACAGCAATGGATGTCTCCTTCGATGCTGAGTAATGTTCGGGTGATCCAAACTCATTAATATCATCTGGCTCCTCGTATTCTTCTTCAACATCCATCTGTGCACCCGAACCACTACCGCCCGTGTCTCTCCTACTCTTTTCGATAGCCATCTTCATTAACTTTTTCTCAGTCTTTTGAGTATGCTCAGGAGTAGGATCGTCATCAATATCTTCTTCATCGTGAAGAACAAACTTGTCAGTCGTGCTCTTACCCTTCTTAGCTACGGTCTTGGTCTTTTTGGTTTTGGGTTCAGGTAAAGCTGTTTGCTTGCGTTTACCTTTACTCTTAACCGTGGTAGACGAGTCTTCTCCTGCCTGAATGCTTGCTCGTTGATTCTCGATTTCTCATAGCAAGTTCTTGTAATCAGCAGATGCGATAATCTCATCTGTCAGGAGATGACTGGGAATGGGACCAGGGATGACAATATTGGAGTGAGTTTCTTGCCTTAAGTCCACCAAATCATCAGCATCCATTGTGTGGTGACGGCTACCTGCACGCTTATCAATAGATGCATCGTTTTTCATAAAGTAATTTATGATTAGCTTGATGAACCTAGGGTACTGGTAACCTTTAGCCTTACCCTTCGTGTTTGTGAAGAGTTGAAAAATAAATTCTTCCCACAGCAATGATGCATAATCAATACCCATACCTTTGAACATACCATAGAACATCTTGATGATTGGCGGACGCACAACATCATACCCAGTGTTTTGGGTGTGAGACATCGGCTGAGAATACCAAAAATTGCTCTCCAAGGTTGACCCACTTTGGCTGTGGTAAACTCGGACACTATTCGTATGTCTGCACATCCAATGTCAGTGAACATCTCCATGAGCTGGTCCTTGGTAGGGTTCGCTGAGTATGATAATCCTTTGGGTGCCTCCCGAAAACCAAAGATCTTGCGGAAGTCTGACACGGTGAGAGTTTGTTGCTTGTTGTCCAGGAAGAATGTGATCTTATTTGACGTCTTCTCTTTGGTTGCCCAGAATTCGTACATGTAGTCGAAGGGTACCGAAGCACTTTTCCTTAGCGCATTCTTGAGGTGAGAATTGTCAAGAATGGCTGAACCTACCTTGAATCCATTGTGAGTGGAATGAGAGACCTCCTTCAACCGGTAGTTGTTTGGAATGAACTTGAGGGTTTTGGCCTCGGCAATGGCTGCTACTCTAGAGTCTTGTATTTGTTGCACGGTTGGGTTAGTCATTGTTTCTGCTTAAGAATAAAACACAAAAGTTGATACATACAGATATGAATATCATGATGAATTTATACCTAAGCATTATATAAATGACATAATCCCTTAGACTTTTAAAACACTCAAACATCCTTCATTCAGAATAAACATTTAATTCAGAATAAACCTCTATCCGGAATAAACAAATCTATCCGGAATAAACAAGGCTATCCGGAATAAACAAGTCTATCCGGAATAAACAAGTCTATCCGAAATAAACAAGTCTATCCGGAATAAACATGTCTACGCGGAATAAACATGTCTATGCGGAATAAACATGTCTATGCGGAATAACCAGTCTATGCGGAATAAAACGTCTACCCGGAATAATCATACTATGCGGAATAATCAGCCTATGCGGAATAAATCGTCTACTCGGAATAATCATTCTATGCGGAATAAAACGTCTACCCTGAATAATCATTCTATGCGGAATAATCAGCCTATGCTGAATAAAACGTCTACTCGGAATAATCATTCTATGCGGAATAAAACGTCTACCCGAAATAATCATTCTATGCGGAATAATCAGCCTATGCGGAATAAAACGTCTACTCGGAATAATCATTCTATGCGGAATAAAACGTCTACCCGGAATAATCATTCTATGCGGAATATTCAGCCTATGCGGAATAAAACGTCTACTCGGAATAATCATTCTATACGGAATAATTAGTCTATGCGGAATAAAACGTTTACTCGGAATAATCATTCTATACGGAATAATTAGTCTATGCGGAATAAAACGTTTACTCGGAATAATCTAAAACACACCTTTTGATCGTCTAATCTAGGCTTAGATGTTTATTTTAAGCATTCTATAGGCCACCAATCTTATTCTTGTCTTATTCCGCGTACAACCCAGGCAAACCCCCAAATCAATTATCCCTAATTTAAACAGAAACCCTAATTGGATTTAACCTAATTAAAATGAGTTAATTAAGTTGATTTAAGGAATAATTTAAAGGAATTAACTGAGGATTGTACCTTATGAATGAATAAAACGGATTAGACGAAGGTGTGAGAGCTTTGTGTGAGTGTGTTAATGGCGGAGATAAGAGAAACAGAAAGAAGAAAATAGAAAAGAGAAAAAGAAGACGGGGGAGAGGATTTGACTAGGTCAAACTTTTCAAAAGATTTACCCCTTGTCACATTTACCCCCTACAGTTTTCACTTTTACTTTTTATTCCTTGTCTTTTCATTTTTAGTCTCCCTAACCATCGTTAAATGTAGCCAACTTAACCTATCTTAGCTAAACTATTCACGACAATCTCACAAACAAATACAAGACGAATGTCGAAGCAATTCCAGCCAATAACCATTGAGCTAATTAATTTTCCTCGAAAACGTTTGAAGACCTTTTTGATGACGAAGACGATTTAACATTTTCTCCCCCTTAAACGATGACCCGTTTTCTATTTAAAGAGTTGTAGTCATTGTTTAACGAGGCACATGATGATGAAAACATTTGTCAATTGATGTTTTGAAAAAAAGTTGATTCGTGGTGGCAATAAGATTTCTCTTATTTAGACAAATTAATGCACTGAGACGTACACTAACTCGTGTTAGACTAAGTTGTAAAGTAAACTTGATCCCTTTGCATGATTTGGCTTGTAAATCATGCCTGAGAAAATTAATTCCCGTTGTGAGCCAACGTTTTCCAAGGAAATACGTGACTTTAATACGAAAAACGGGTTGTAGTCTGAAATAACTACAAGCCATAATGGGCATGTTTTTAAAAATGTACAACTTTTATACGGACTCTATTTATGGCGCCGTGTCAATATTGATCGACATTTCTAAAGCCGTAAATATTACCGTACTAAAAGACATGCCCGATTTAAAAAACGAAAAATATTTTTGGATTTTCTTGATTTTATAATTTTTTGTGGTTTTTCTAGGTTTTATATTTTTTATGTTTTTTCTTGGTTTTATATTTTTGTATTTTTCTTTTTGTGGTTTATATATATACGATAATATACATGATCACGAACAAAGGATACGCATGAATAGTTTACCACCACTATTCAGCTGATTCTTCTGCCAATTCTTTGAGAGTCGTTGGAGAGAATGATTTCATGCCAAGCTTGTCGATCAAAAACTCGATTCGTCCTCGATCTAAGGCTTTGGTGAACATATCTGCCAGCTGATACTCAGTGGTGACAAAATACAGCTCGATCATTCCGTTCTCCACCTGCTCTTTAATGAAATGGTAGCGAATGTCGATGTGTTTTGCCCGTGAGTGTTGAACGTAGTTGCAGCAAAGGGCAATGGCGCTCTTGTTGTCACAATACATCGGGATTTTGTTGAATCCAAGACCGTAGTCAGTTAGTTGTGATCTCATCCAAAGGACTTGAGCACAACAACCGGACATGGCAATGTATTCAGCCTCCGTGCTAGAAATTGCAGCGCTTTTCTGCCTTTTTGAAGACCAACTAATCAATCTGTCTCCAAGGAGTTGCACAGACCCAGAAGTGCTACGCCTCGTGTCTTGACACCCAGCATGATCGGCATTTGCGTATGATATTAAAGCAATAGAGGAATCTTTCAGATATCATAGACCACGATGAAGTGTTCCTTTGAGATACCGAAAGATCCTTTTAACAACATGTAGGTGCTTTTCGGTAGGCCAAGCCTGATACCGGGCACACATGAATACGGCAAATTGCAAATCATGCCTGCTAGCAGTCAGATAGAGAAGGGTGCCGATCATTCCACGGTAGAGTTTCGGATCGACAATAATCCCATTCCTATCTTCATCTAACTTGGATTTCTCCACCATTGGAGTGTCCACGGGGTCACAATTTTCAAAGTTATATTTCTTTAAGGATTCTAGAGCATATTTGGATTGATTAATAAAGATGCCTCTGGGATTCTGAGAAATTTGTAATCCTAAGAAAAATGAAATTTTTCCCATCATTGACATCTGAAAGCGTGTGGACATTATCTTCTCAAAGCGTTTGGACAATTCTATGTTAGAGGCAGCAAATATTATATCATCAACATAAATTTGTACCAGAATCATGTCGTTGTCCTCCTTGAGAGTGAATAGAGTGGGGTCCACCTTGCCTTTGGAGAAGCCTTCCGAAATGAGATATGTTGAAAGGAGATCATACCACGCGCGTGGAGCTTGTTTCAACCCATAGAGAGCCTTCTTAAGCTTGTACACATGATTAGGAAACTCCGTGCTAACGAACCCATCCGGCTGACTAACATAGACTTCTTCCCTTAGTTCACCGTTCAAAAATGTCGTCTTCACATCCATTTGATAGACGATCATGTTCATATGAGCAGCATACGCAAGGAATAGTCTAATAGCCTCCAATCTTGCAACAGGAGCAAAAGATTCTTCAAAGTCGATACCCAAGGCTTGTTTATATCCTCTAGCAACCAATCTAGCCTTATTCTTCAAGACTCCACCCATCTCATCGAGTTTAACCTTATAAACCCAAAACAAAGTAAGGATGTTAACCTTGTCAGGGAGAGGAACTAATTCCCATACTTCAAGTCTTTGGAATTCATTTAGTTCCTCTTGCATGGCTTCAATCCAAGATGATTGAGTCATAGCATGTTGCCAGTTTTTAGGTTCAACTTCGGAGAGAAATGCATCAAAATAGCAATAGAGTGCACTCTCTTGTAATTGATGGCGTGTAGAGACTGGTCGATCGAGACCTCCAATAACATTCCTAATTAGGTGATCTTTTGTCCATTTGGTGCTGTGATTTTCAATCCGTTGTAGTCTGGAGTAAACAATTGTAGGAGCTTCTTCTGAGGTAGACGCGGCTGAAGGGTTTTCAGGTATCGGTATACCAAAGAAAAGAAGCTCTTGTAGGTGAGCATATTCCAAATCGTGATCAGTAGAATCCTCTTCCACATCAGTAGGCACAAGTAAGGGTGAAGATTCAGGTGTAGTTTGAGAATCACTTGGTAGAGGTGCATCCGGTTCAATGTTAATTGAAGATGCATTTGATAAAGCTTCATTAGCTTGAGCAACAACTTCAGGGATTAGAGCTATCACTACAGGTGCTGGAACTTCATCATTTGGGGGATCAAAGAATTCATCAAACAACGGTTGAAATAGTTTATCCCATTCGGGCCTTGTAGGTGGTAAAAATGATGTAGAAGTAGGATTATTGGGAACTAATCCGGAACTAATAGCACCGGTTCCCATCTCGTGAAGCGCGGGTTCAGAGCTGCGTTGCTCAGAAGCCATCACTGTCAGCTCATCAAAATCTGCGTCCATAGTTTCTACTATCTTACCAAGACGACGGTTGTAAATTCGGTATGCTTTCTTGGAGGGTGAGTAACCAATGAAAATACCTATATCGGCTTTCGGTTGAAGTTTGCCCAAGTTCTCACTATTAATGTTTGGATAACAAAGAGCACCAAACACATGAAAGAATGAAACATCGGGTTTACGATCATGTAGAAGCTCGTAAGGTGTTTTTCCATGGCGTTTCCGAATGATAGAGCGGTTTTGGGTAAAACATGCGGTAGATACAGCTTCTGCCCACAAGAACAATGGAGCGTTCGCATAAATCAGCATAGTCCTAGCAGCTTCCATAAGCGTACGATTCCGTCTTTCAACGACACCGTTTTGTTGTGGAGTACGTGCAGCGGATGTTTCATGTGAGATACCAACTTCTTCATAGTAATCACGAAGAGTCTGGTTGACGAACTCTGTTCCATTATCTGTACGAATACGGCGGACAGTAGTATTTAAACGTACCTGAATGAATTTCAGAAAAGTGATGATAGCCTTCGGTGCTTCATCCTTTGTACGTAGAAATCTAACCCATGTAAACCTGGAGAAATCATCCACAATAACAAGGATGAATTTCTTACCGCTCACACTTTCGGTTCGCATTGGCCCACAAAGATCCATATGCAAAAGATGAAGTTTTTCTTGATTGGTGTCTTCAGCTTTGGGCTTGTATGATTTCTTGGTACTTTTCCCCCTTGAACACGCGGAACATAAATGGTCCTTGTGAAATTTTAGCTTTGGAAGACCACAAACTAATTCATTTTTAGCCAGATGATTAATAGCATCAAAGTTGAGATGAGATAATCTGCGATGCCATAACCATGACTTGGTCTTAGATGCTTTAGAGAGAAGACATACTGGAGAGGCGGCCATCATGTCTTGTAAGGACAAAGTATATATATTTGCACCACGAGACCCCTTCAACAAATCTTTTCCTTCCAAGTTGCGGATGAAACAAGTATGTTATCGAAAAGCAACCTCTAGGGTGGAATCACAAAACTGTCCTACTGAAAATAAATTATGACCAAGACCTTCTACATAGTATACCCTTGAAATCGTAACGTTTCCTATCTGATATTCACCATACCCCATTATCTTTGCAATATGATCATTACCGAATTTAACCGTTCCAAGAATCTTGCTGACGAAATTTCGGAGCATCGAGCGATCTCCGGTCATATGCTTTGAGCAACCGGAGTCCAAATACCAGAGGATGATTTGGACCACCTGAAAATATCACCAGACGAAGACAATGTATAGGTTTCGGAATCTGAGTGTTCCTTGTTATTAGCATGTACAGATTTAATGATCTTAGATTTGCTAACTTTAGGTTTCTTAGATTTCCTAGTCTTCTTCCTAGTTGGTGGTGTAGATTCAAGTTGGCTTAAATCCTGAGGTATTTCTTCACTGATAGGCACTATAGTGGGGGCTGACCTAATTAAAGGGCGCGGTTTCCATACTTTAGTGCTAGTGTGCCTAACTAAAGGACGCTAAGACCTAACCTCAATGGATGCATTCCTAGTTAAAGGGCACATTTTTCCATCTAATGTAAAGGTCCTACCAGTGGGACGCCATTTCCATCCAACTTAGGTACGAGTTCTCCCAGTGGGCTTCCATTCAAGATCATTCCTAATGGAATTCATTTCATTCACATGATCAATAAGACACAAATCATGACGTTGGGAAAACATGCACTCATTACAATTCCAACATTTCAAATTAGAATTCACAAATGGTTTAGGCTTCTGCACAGGCGCAGAGCTTTTAGTCTTAGCAACATGATTCTTTTTATTTAAATCTGACATAACATTCCTATGGTGAGCTTCTACTTTCTTCTTGATGGTACTACTAGTGGAGGGCTTGATCTTAGCTTTCTTGAGTGGCGATCCTTTAGCCTTAGTAGACTCTTTTAATCCTGTAGAAGGCAAAGTGGGAACATTAGTAACAGATTTTAAAGGTGCCTTAGTTGATGGTGCCAATGACGGTTTTGCTCCTGGAGTCTTATTGAATGGAGTTACAGCAATGGGTCAATTATTAAGTAGTGCAGAACCCGGTTTTCCTATGTATTGCAAATATGCTAAGCAATATTGAACACGCTTAATATATTCATGAGCTGAATAATAGTAACGCTTAATATGAGGGATCTAACACATACAAATCATCTAAAATATCCCTAACAAGATCTACATGCTTAATTGCATTCCTCATATAATCATCGTAGGTAACCGGGTTTTTCTTATGGAGCGGGTTCTTATAAAGCACTACTGAATTGGTTGTTGGAGCACTAGAGGACGGTGCAGAGTTGGTAGCTAAGTTATTAACAACTTCTTGTCGGGTGAGAAGAAGTGTCTCCTTTAACTCGGCCAAAACCATGTTTTTGTCAATGAGCTGGATGTTTAAGTCAGAGATTTCCTCACACTTTTGGTTCAGTTGTTCAACATAAGATTGTTGTTGTGCTGCATTAAAAGCTAAGCGTTCTTCTATTGAACCATAAAGAGCGGATAGTCCCTGTCTTGCCCGATCCATCTCCCCTAGAATAGACGAAAGTCTAATTTCTAAGTCCTGGTTTTTAGACTCTGCAGCCGCTAGTTCCAATTTTAGTGTCATTTGATGATACATCTATCTTTAATCTCATAATCTCTTCCTCTAATGCCTTAACTATCTCAATCATCTTGTCACTCGTCTCAACACTGTTTTCACAACCATTTGTTATCAAAAGATCCTCATTTTGAGTTTGTTGTTTTAATTCTAAAGATATACAATGTTGTTCAAGTTGATTAAAACGTTTTGTAAGTAAATTGTAAGAATCTTGAAGCTTTAAAAATTCAGCGTTAGACTCGTGACAAGAATGATTATCTACCTCATTTACAGTATCAGCAACATTTACAGAGAGATCACACACATCATCACATATATTCATAGCATCACATTTAATCATAGCGGATGTAAGCTCATTCGAATAATTAACATTTACAGTAGTAAGCACATCACACGAAATTACTTGGGACAAGAATCGGTCATATTCGGATAAAATCTTTTCCTTTTCAATTAATTGTAGTTCATAAGCGGTGTCCATTTCATGAAACACTTTTTGAACTTCTGCAATTTCAAACTCGAGATTTTCCGAAAGAGATGCAAAACTTCCTTTTAGACTTTCGACAAACGGACTGATCTCATTCTTAAACACCTCGTTCATGTGTTCGAAAGCCTATTCTCCGACGTTTAGGCCATTTGAAGTCGTACATTCCAGAATGACCTTGTCAAAACTAGCAAAGTATTTATTAATCTCTTGCAAGTATAACCATACAGTGCTAACAGGTGGAAGATCCTTTGGAATTTCCTTAGGTCCTTCCATTTTGACAAGTGTAGGAAGTGTACTAGGGTTTTCTTCATTTAACATGTAGGTTGGTGCTGTGATGAGATCTTTATCCATATGGAAGCGAATTCTAAAATCCGTTTTTGCAAGCTCCTGATTCATTTTAAAATAATCACACTCGGGATATTTTGCAAAGTTGTATGACCGATTCTCATCAACTAGATCCTTATTTGTGCGATCATCGAAAATAACAATCGGGTCTAAGACCAATCCTAATTGGGTTGCATTATAAAGTCTTGGACTATGGATAAAAGCTTGTTTTGCATACCATGGGTTAGGGGGAAGGCCTTTTTGACGCGATAAGTTAAACTCTCTAAACGATGCGTCAAATAAGTGCACTAGTTGAGAGGCAGCGTATTGTCTTAAAAGCAAATAATCTAAACTTCTAATCTTATTAGCCGCATTAATTTCCATTTCATTCTTTTTAGACTCGAGTAATTCAAAATCCGTTTGAAGTTTGTGAAAATTAGTGACCACTAACTCTTTTTCTTTAAGTTCGTTAGAAAGATCTGCTCTTAAGGTTTCAATTTCTTGCAAATGACTCATTTGTTTGTTTCGAAAATGATCATATTCGGGATTTGTTAGAACAGTGGACGAAGGAACTAATTCCAAAGTTTGAACTTTTTCGTTGCACAAAGCAAGCTCAGCAGACAAATTCTTATTCTTAGCTAGGGTTTCTAAGAGTGCAGTATTCATTTGGCTAAGTAATGTAGCAGGAACCATGACCAAATCTTGTTGAGCAGGAATATGCGTATGCGAAATGGCTCCCGGTTGTGATTCACTCAAAGTCTGGGGACTCACATTGATATTACTATCATTGATTGTCTCCTCATTTGAAAGACTCACCACCAAAGACTCATTCGGATCAGCACCCTCTTGCCCAACTTGATGTGGTTGAATACTAGTATCAGTGGTATTATCAGTGGTATTAGTAAGTACCTCAGATATTTTTTCTGGCCCAAAGCTAGAGTGTTGGAAATACGTTTTACGTATTTATGAAGGATCGGT
The DNA here is from genome assembly GCA_025667525.1 of Glebionis coronaria. Taxonomy (NCBI): domain Eukaryota; kingdom Viridiplantae; phylum Streptophyta; class Magnoliopsida; order Asterales; family Asteraceae; genus Glebionis; species Glebionis coronaria. The sequence goes on from CM046878.1 coordinate 411,901,791, forward strand.
CGCTCCAACGACATTTATGTAATAGGCTCGTGATTCACTTTGTAAGTATATAGTCCATATAGCCCACATGTAGGGTGGGCTATATATATATACCCCTCCTAGCATGTTAGGAGGGGGTTGGTCATTCATTCATTCACTTTCATTAATCTAATTCACTTTCTCTCTCTACTTATCTTTTCTCTCCTTTCTCTCTCTACATCTAATCCTCCATCTTCCCCATCTCTTCCACCAAATCCATAGATCTACTCCATCAATTACCAAATCCTTAGAATTAGTAGGCCTTCAATTGGTATCAAGAGCCATGGTTGAATCTTAGGATTTGCATTTTTTTATCTTTTGATTTGGTGGTAAAAATCCTTTCTTTTCTTATTTTCTATCCATCTTTTCATCATTTGATCAATTTTTTTATCAATTTTTATAAATCTTATCAAATTTTTTAATAAAGTTATCTATTTTTCTTCTATCAATTTTAATCAAATTTTTTTTAATAATCAGTTTTTTCTTTTTCATTAATCAGTTTTTTTTTTATCATAGTTTTATTTTTACGTGTGTTTCTTTTTTAATAATCAGTTCATTTTTTTTTATATAATCATCTAGTGTTATCAAATTTTTTTAACATAATCAGTCATTTTTTAATAATTTTTTTTTTTTAATCAATCATTTTTTATTCAGTCCAAATCTGTCCATGAGTCAAATTAGTCCAAATTTTCATCTTTTTCATTTTTCTTAACAGTCCATGAGTCCAATTGTCCATCTGTTCAAAAATTGTCCACTACTGTCCAGATCTATCTCATTTTCAGTCCATAAAAGGTTTCATCTATCCTTTTGTCCTTTTTCACGTTAACAGTTTTCCGAATAGTCTACTTTTTCCGAATAGACAAATCTTTCCGAGTAGACAAATCTTTCCGAATAGACGAAACTTTCCGAATAGACGAAACTTTCCGAATAGACGAAAAGTTCCGCATAGACGAAAAGTTCCGAATAGACGAAAAGTTCCGCATAGACGAAAAGTTCCGCATAGACGAAACGTTCCGCATAGTCCAAAAGTTCCGCATAGACGAAACATTCCGCATAGACATTCTATTCGGAAAAGTCACACTCGACTGACAAATTTATCAAAGACTCAAAACCTCACAGACTCGACTCTCATCTCTCGTCTCACACAAACCCCAACCACCTCTCGACTCAACCCAAACAAAACTCACTCAGACTCGACAAATCCCACAAACACTCACATTCTCACCCTTGACCACCCTCCTCCCTCCAACCGACATCAAACCTTCAGAAATCTACAACCTCGACAACTCTCTTAAACCAATTCCTCACTCGATAATATTCTCACCCTCGACAACACTCGACTCTAACCCCGACACCCAAACACACATAAGACACCCCCCCCCATCACAAACACACACACATCACGACACCCTCACTCGTCTCACAAACACCTCTCGACTGAATTAAAAAAAAAAAAAAAAAAACCAACACAATCCAACTTACACGAAATCCACATTCAGTGTTTTTTAATTGACTCAAACAAAAACCTTCCCTCGAACAACAAACACCCTCTATCCCCAACAAAAACAAACACCCAATCTTTCGACTCCCTCTCTCGACTCAATCCTCACCAAAAAACTTCTCACTCTCGCTTCTCACCAAATCACCCTTGTTTCACTTTATTTCTCTCGGTCACCCCCCAACACCCTTGAAAACCCTCATTCAAAAAACTCTCGTCTCCCTCACTCTCAACCGACATCACACCAATCGACACACCACTCTCAAACAACACAACACCCTCTCGTATAACCCTCACCCTCGACCTCTCGTATCACAAAACAACCTTACCGAGACTCAACACTCAAGACTCTTTCTCAAAGACTCAATCTTGACAAACACACAGAAGGACACTACAGAAGAGAGAGACTATAATTAAAACATTAAAGTTTAAAAAATATACCCACCTGAGATCCCTAAAAGGATCTTGAAGAAGTTCTGTATTCGATTTTAGGGACTGTTTGTGATTTGTGTTGTGTTCGGTGTGCGAGAGAGAGAGATTCGATTTAGTTGGGAGTGTGTTTTTGTTATCTGTGATTGAGAGATTTGAGATTAGAGTTGATTGAGAGAGATAAATTGGTTTCTGCGTTTTTTTGGTTTGTTTGAGAGAGAGAGAGATAAAAGTTTTGGGAGGATTGGAGAAGAAGGTTGGTGTGAGAGAGAGATTAAGGTTGACTGGCGGAAATAACTAAGAAAAGAGTGGGGCGGTGGAGGCTTGCTTATTGGGCCACGTGTCTTTGTGGGCGGAGGAAACAAGACCAACAAACGCCAACGAATACTTCTTCTATTAGATTTCTTTTATTTATTTTATTTTATTTTTTCTATATTAGATTTTTTTATTAAAAAAAAAAAAACATTTACAAATTATCCGATTTTTCAAATCAAACATATCTGATTCCTTTTTAATGTATTTTTAAACAAATCAGTTTCTTTTCTTTTCTTATTTTTTTTTTATATATATTTTAGAAAGTTTTCAAGTTGAGTAAATTTTCGTTATTTTATTTTTATTTTGGAAAAAGTTTTATTTTAGATATTAATTGATATTTTAGATATTAAATTTTGATAATCTTGTTAATTAGATTTAGACAAGTTTGGGTCGGCTATGTTGTTGGACTCGGTTAAAATTTAGACTAGTTTAAGTTTGGTTGAAATTTAGGCTATATTTTGAATAAGATTTCTCTTAAACGATACGTGTCATCGGTCGTGTTGTCGAGTTCTAAACGTGACATAGTGATAAAAGTGGTGAGACAAAAAGACGTGACAAGATTTATTTGACGAGATCAAGAATTTTTTCCTTCAATTTTCATCAAATCTACAATGGATTCGTTGCATTCGAGATTTCACAAGGGAGAGTTGTATTTAAGGCAAAACGAAGTTAAGAAAAGTGGCATCACCTCCTTTCAACTACTCCAGTCTCATCTTGTCACTCTTTCGGGGATTCAAGGAGGGAGTGAATTTGTGACAATCTTTGGACAAGATCGTCATATATTCATCGACTCAATTTTTACCGCTTTGACCCAACTCGCCGAGCAACTCAATCATGGAAACTTTAATCACTCTGCATTGGTACTTGCATATAAGGCTCTTGTGACACACCTCACGCCTTTCCTCCAATTTAATATCATTAAGCCTGAAAGTTCAATGATTTGCCAATCGTTTCTTCGAGATACACATACTGAACTTCGAGTCTTCCGTGATACAATTCTGAAACTCATGACATCAGTCTCGTCTTCGATTTATCAACAATCACAACTTCAGCAAACATATGATAATGGAGTGCAAGAATCAATGCCGCAGATGCAAGAGGAGAATGGTCATACGGTTGACAACTTGGAGCCTAACGATGGCACGAGCACAGAATCAGGAGGACAACATGATGCCAGTGGCACGTCAGAGAATGTTCACGAGATTTCTCTTGATGACACCTTACCCATTTATGACGAAGAGCCTGCAAACATGGTACAATGTGATGTTAATTATGATGTATATGCTGATAACATGCCGCATATTGAGCATTCTGAACCTAATTATGACAAACATGGAATGGAAAAGAGTGATAGAAATACCACTTCTGATTCATCCGATGTAAGTCATAATGGGGGAGAGATTGTTCAGAATGCTATAGTACATCATGAAAATTGTATTATAACTGCTTCATTGTCTGCTTCTGATTCCAAGATTAAAGAGCTCGAAACGATCGTAGCTCGGCAATCAAAAGATCTTGAGGATGCCAAACTTGAATTTTCTAAGAAAACGGTCAAATTTGAAACATACTTTGAAAAACTTGAAAAATCAAACGTTGTTCTTGAAAGAAAATTGGATCAAACTGTTTTAGATTCTAAAGCTGAAAAGGATAATCTTTTGAAACAAATTCAACTGCTTGAATCTAAGTTGGCATCCCAAGATAACGTGCTCAAAGAGAATGAGAATTTAAAAGCCCAAGTACAGGAAAAGGTCTTTGCTATAGCCGCGTTGAAAAACGAGTTAAGGAAAAATAGAGGACCTAGTGTGGACACTAAGCTTGAACAACCATCAATCTTGGGGAAACCGCCTACAAATCAGTTCGTCAGACAACCGACTGTCAGACAACCTACTGCATTTGGATCCGAGCGATCACAATCCTCGAGACCGCGGTTTGCCTCCCAAGTTGATTTGGGTCATATTTCTAGAACTGTCACTCCAGCAACTAGGCCCAATGTGATCACTCCAGCTTTAGCAAGACCAAATCATATGATTGCCTCTAGTTTCCCTAAAAATACCAAGACCACGTCTAGAACTAGTTCAAATGACGTTTGCCATGAATCTGATCTTAGGGAAGCTAAGCAAAAGACACATGTAAGAGATAGGAATTCCAAACCTAGTCAGATGCCTTCTAGTTTACCCAACACTGCTAACCGGAGCATCAATCAATCGTCTAGGGATTCTAGATCTTACTCGGACATTAAATATGCTACTTGTAAAACATGTAGAAAATGTGTCTTTACGGCAAATCATGATGCTTGTATCAAAAAATTGCTTAATGAGGTGAACTCCCGTGCTAGACTTAAATCCCAGTGGGTCGCTAAAATCAAACCCTTTGGTAAAATGTGGCGCCCCACTGGTAGAACTTTCACTATTGTAGGAAACGAGTGCCCTTTAACTAGGATAGTCTCCGATTCTACTAAGTCTACTAGGGAGGAAACTGATAAAGATGATACTTCACTTACGCCTAAACTTAAGGTTTTCTATAAAAGGAAACGTTTGCCAGCCAAGACTAGTGAATCATCTACTCAGGTCGCCTCTGAAACAAGTAAAGCCAACTGTGAACCCCCATGTGCTTCTATAATTGATATTGCTAACCCACGCCAAAGCATGCAAATTCCTAACGAGATTGCAGGTACCAAAGTTGATGTTCCAAAAGAACGAAGCGGTCCAATCGTTGTGTACCGTTCAACTAAGGACACTCTTAGAGTTTGGTTGCTGAAGAAGCAGATATCAGAGAAACAAATGTCTCAGGGGATTCATGGTTAAGCTGCAAACAAGGACTTATAGTCACATTACAGACTATAACTCGCTCTCAAAAGAAAGGAAAGTTTATCGCCGATGATAAACTTATCCTAAAAACGAGAAATTAAGTTTTCTCGGGCATGAGCTAAACTTAAAAACATTCGAGGTTTTTAAGCTCATGCATAATGGCTCATCGTTAAATGTCAGACGATGACCCGTGCTTCAAATAAAGGAAAGTTTATCGCCGATGATAAACTTATCCTTACAACGAGAAATTAAAATTTCTCGGACACGAGCTTACATTTAAACCATTCAAAGGTTTTAAGCTCGTGTACATGACTTACAGTTAAATGTCAGACTGTAACTCGAACTTCAAATAAAGGAAAGGTTATCATTAATGATAAACTTATCCTCATAACGAGAAATTCAATTTTCTCGGTCATGAGCTTGTCTTAAAACATTCGAAGTTTTAAGCTCAGAAAGGAAAGTGTATCTTTTAAATAAGAGAACTTTTCCTCGTAACGAGAAATTAACCTTTCTCGGTCATGAGCTTTCCGTTAAAACAGTCAAAGTTTTCAAGCTCATGAAAACGACTTCTAAGTATATGTCAGCTTAGGACTCGTTCTTCAGATAAAAGGAAAGTTTATCGCCGATGATAAACTTATCCTTAACAACGGGAAGTTTACAACTTCTCGGACTTGAGCTCGCTTTTAAGATATTCAACATCTTAAGCTCAAGTAATTGTTTTTTCAAAACTGTAAACACAATTTTTCAAGAATTTCTCAAAAAGGTTTTTCTAAATCTTTCAAAATTGTGTGTTCAAAAACGTTTTGATAAAACGAGCATGTCTTCTGGAATCGATAATATTTACGAACCTAGAAATGTCATTCAATAATGACACGGGGTTGTAAATAAAGTTCGAGCAGAAGTTCAAACTTTTAAAACATGCTCAAAATGGTTTGCTATTATTTCAGATAGCAACCCGCTTTTCATAATCAAGTCAAGCATTTCACCGGAAAGCTTTGACTCAACAACGAGAATTAATTTTCTCGGGGACGTGACGAGGTGACCATCATTCGTGAACAAGAACCATGTGCTTCTTTCATATGTTGTTCTCCATTATTCAGGTCCAACCTCGTACATTGCTAATCTTGTGAATTCATTATTATATCTGATCTTTGCACGTAATAAATAACTTACACTTGTGTTTAAAAGGTATTTAATTTACGTTTCAAGTACACCCTCATTAATTTGAGGGGGAGCTTGTTAAAATCATGAAGATAATTGGATTTGCATTTTTCTTCCCAAATTTTCTTAAAAGGCTATTAAATCAATTGATATTAAAAACATCGATTGGGTTAATATTTTTAATATGGGGGAGAAAATGTGATTTAATATGGGATATGGTCAATCATAAATGGTTTGACTTAACGTGTTAGCTCATCCCGACATGTGCGAAATGTTTTCGAATATCGTAGCATATGTTAAGGGGGAGCAAAATGGATTTGCACTTCAAAATGGATTTCATGGTGACATACACTTACCCAAAACATCTCTATTCACGACGATGAAGATTGTGGTGACATAAGGATGGTAGGATAGGTTAAAGTCCAATGATTTCTCTAGAACCGGAGGAATCTTCCCAAGGACATTCCATAGCTAGAAATAGTAGTCCTTAGGAAAGATGGAGAAAGATTGTGAACGTAGCTGAATGCCGACCAAGTACTTAAGTTAGCACTGGAACAATCACAACAAGGTGCTAGTTATGACGTATTGGTAAGCATTGAAGGGGTTGAAGAATGAAAAAGAATTGTAAAGATAAAGGGTGTAAAGAAAGAAGCCCTCCTTACAACTTTAGGCAGAAACCGGGTCAATACATATGCTATTGAGGTCATTTTTGCTAATGATTCTCGGTATTGAAGAAAGACATCATGGACCCAGTGATGCAAGGCACAACCCATCCCAGCTAACTCAGATATCTCTCAAAAGATATTTGTTTTAATCACACGGAGACAACACATTATCTATTGATTTATTCACTCCGAATAAATTGGTATTGAAAAGGTGGCACTCCTTTCCAGCCTCCGATCACTAAAAATCCAAAATGCACGATCGAGTCTAGAGCCATTTGAGATCATCAAATATCTCATTAGGACACACTTTCATTATTCCTTGCTTGTTCACACAATGTGAAAAGTAAGAAAGATCTTAAGAGTCCTACGCAAAATCTTCATGATCTTGCCTGAACATCCGAGTAATACGAAAGTATTTACAATGAAGATGGAAATCCTTCTTGAGCGAATATCAAAAAGCTCATGGTAGGTGACTTGTGCGATTCTTTATGAATCAAACTTGTGATAACTGGAAAGCAACAGTGGTTTAATTCTTAAATGAATTTAAACACGTTCCAGGCCTCTACGCATTATCATATGATCTTGCCAGAACACTCAGAGTGACTCTTTATTGATCACAGTGACGAGTGGAAATCCTTCTAGTGTTAACATCAAACAGCACTTGGTAGGTAACTTGCAAGATTCTTTATGAATCAAGCTAGTGACAACTGGAAAGCAACGATGGTGCGGTTCTTAATTGAATTTCACTTGTTCCAGGAACATGAATTGACGGCTTCAAATCATGCGGATAATATTATCCAAATGATTCACTCTTTACGTTCGCAGTTAGCTTTGGACGGTCGAGTAAAGAGAACGGGTTTACCCGCGAAATCTTGTCAAGGAGGTTCTTTATTGAAACTACCTGTCACAAGTACGATATTTAATATCGTCCAACGGTCTTCACCGACCGGAGGTAAAATGCTACCGAATTAGAATGAAATGTTCAAGGCCATTTCATCCGTGTATATGGTTTGTTGCTAACTGTCTTATGCAGCGTAACAAAAAGGTGGCATTGCGGTGTATAATCCAGAAGAAGTCGTCACCACATGCTTATACTACATACACTTAGTACTTCAACAAATTCAAGAAAGTCTGAAGGTCAAGTCTTCCGCTGTATCAAACTCTGAAGCTTTCAAGAATTTAAAGGTATAAGTATGTGGAACATGAAGTCACGAAGAGGCAAATTTCACAAGTGATGCATGCACAAGGTCAAGGCAAGGAAACATGCTCAAGACTAAAGTCAAAGATCACATCAAGCATATTCACAAGAACAAGATCGAAGACTCAAGCATAGATGCTAGGTTTAAGATTTTGTAAAATGGTGTGACCTCCCTTAGGGGGAGATTGTTGGAAATGTGTTTTTCCAAAGAAAGTCTCGGTCACATCATTATTAGCATTGATCACGAGCTATAGAATATTTAGAACTTTGTAACTTGGAGCGACCTCCCTTAGGGGGAGATTGTTGGAAATACGTTTTACGTATTTATGAAGGATCGGTCGCTCCAACGACATTTATGTAATAGGCTCGTGATTCACTTTGTAAGTATATAGTCCATATAGCCCACATGTAGGGTGGGCTATATATATATACCCCTCCTAGCATGTTAGGAGGGGGTTGGTCATTCATTCATTCACTTTCATTAATCTAATTCACTTTCTCTCTCTACTTATCTTTTCTCTCCTTTCTCTCTCTACATCTAATCCTCCATCTTCCCCATCTCTTCCACCAAATCCATAGATCTACTCCATCAATTACCAAATCCTTAGAATTAGTAGGCCTTCATAGAGATAGTTGCCATAAGAGTTGCCTGAGCAGATTGAAGTTCATCACAGTCTGAATCGTAAGCATCCAGATCATCTGCTTGGTATGCTGCATTCTGTGTAGTGACAACTTCTTGTTCAGCAATCCCTGGATCAGCAAGAAATGCAAGCTCCTCTTCATCAAGTTCCTGTCCTTGTGCGTGAGCGTTTACCAAATAAATCTTCTCTGCAAACCATTGACCATCCCTTCTCCTCTTGGGTTTTGTGCAATCCCTGGACATGTGACCTTCTTCCTTACAGTTGTAGCATGTAATCATTCTCAACTTGCCTGTGGAATTAGCCCGTGGAGGAGTGTTGACCATTGGAGCAGGATTGACCGTGCGTGCATTGGTGGTTGATGTAGTGGGTCTCCCCTGATAAGGTTGAACAGGTTAAACCATTACCCTGTCATTCTCAATAGTAGCTTGTTGTCGAGAATTGGATGAATTCCTCAGCTGATTGTTAGTAGGAGCGGGTCCTCTAAATCCTCGTTTGCTCAATGTCCTTGTGAGATAAGCAGACATAGTGGCTAACACTTCAACTGGGTCAGTTCCTTGTTTGAATTCAGGAATGGGGACTTCATCATTATCACAATACATTGCTTGGTCTTGTTGAGCTGCATAAGCACCAGAAGGAATACTCATGTGGTCAGAGTAGCTTGATGGATATGCTGCATTTTCTTGATAAGAAGCATATGATGACTGAGCATAAGGTGCAATGCTTGCTGGTGAATATGGGTGAGGTTGTGAGGCATATTGTGATGCTTGTGGTTCTCTCTGAGACGAAGGTGCATTAAACCGATATTGTTGCTGATGTGAGGTGGGTGGTTGCGGCAGAATCGAATATTGGGGGAAGCTTGGAGTCATGTACGGTGATGGATGATAGGCTTGGTGTCCCATGATATAAGGAGTGTTGTTGTATGACAAGCTTGGTTGATTTGCCATCAAAGCTAAAGAATCAGGGTACATACCTCGAGGCGAACGGTGCATGATCACGTGTTTCTCATGCTGCTGAAGAAAAGCATAGAGTTGATCCAAATTGCACTTATGCAAATCCCTGGTTAACTTAACATCAGTAATATACTCACCCCATTCAGCTTGAGGTAAAGTATTCAAAAACTTGGTGTTAACCTGGAATGGAGCAATCACGAGATTGTATACATTCAAATCATTCATGAGAGTAATGAATCTGAAGTAGTAGTCGTGAAGCGTTTCCCCTGGACTGTACGTGAATCTATCAAACAGATCATACAACTGACATTCCCGTTCCTGTTTAGTGAGAGACGTACCTTGTAGCAAAACCTTCAGACGTTCCCAAAAATCCTTTGCAACCGTATATTGACTTACCATTCGATAGATGTCATGTGGAAGAGCTTGGAGAATGGTTTGAAGAGCCTTTTCGTCTGCATCGACAACAAGTTGTTGGGCTGGTGTAAGTTCTTCAAACTCCCGTGGTCGAGTCACATTGTTAACCACAATGGTACCATAATCGAGTGGACCATTTAGAATTGACTTGACCATAAGCCTCCCATATGTCGGTTTTCCCTTAATGTATGACATCATACGGCCTTGCCATGCTTCAAAAACTTCTTTAATGAGCATTGGAGGGCGATTATCCGTTCCCGTAATGACGGAAATATCCGTAAGTGATGTCATTTGAGGCATTAATGAATTCGGATTCATTTTGATCACTTTAAAGAAACAAAGATTAGCGGTTGATCGAGCAGTGAAGTAAGGTTGTGAATTGTGTTGTGTTGTTGAAGTAAAGAGTGTGTAAGAAGTCAAGATTAAATCCACTAATAATCGTCGAAAAATACCCCTTGATCTTGCTTATCCGGAATAACTCCTATGCGGAATAAACCCTATTCGGAATAACCCTTATACGGAATATACCTTATTCGGAATAACCTTTGTGCGGAATAAACCTATTCGGAATAACCCTTGTGCGGAATAAACCTATTCGGAATAACCCTTGTGCGGAATAAGCCTATTCGAAATAACCCTTGTGCGGAATAAACCTATTCGGAACAACCCTTGTGCGGAATAACCCCTTATGCGGAATACCCTTATGCGGAATATACCCTTATGCGGAATATACCTTTATGCGGAATAATCCCTTACTCGGAATAATCCTACTCGGAATAACCCTACTCGGAATAATCCTACTCGGAATGTTTCTGCTATTCGGAATGTGTTGGCTATTCGGAATGTTTTGGCTATTCGGAATGTTTGGTTATTCGGAATGTTTTGGCTATTCGGATTGTTTCTGCTATTCGGAATGATCTGGAAAAAATAGTCTTCGAGCCCAGGAAATAGCTTTTTACACGAATCAAAACTCGATTTTTGATCAAAAACCACAAAAGTTTTATGATTTCTACCAAAATAAGCTAAACCAATACTTATCAACTAATCCCAACAACAAAAACACCAAAAATTACAAGATTCAAGGTTGATTTTCCTACAAATCACTAATACATTCAAAAACTAAAAATAACACTAATCCTTACCTTAAATCACCCCATGGCTCTTGATACCAATTGAAGAATATTGATAATCTTATGAATCAATGAAGTGGGTTGAAGATTTCTAGAGAGAGAAACTAGTGAGAGAAAGTATGTGTTTTATTCAAAAATGATAAAGTGTAAACCATCAACAACCAACCCCTTTCCATGGTGGAAAGGGGTATTTATATCCAAGCCACTAATGGGCTTGGGCCGACCCATGACAAGCCCATAGGTCGGTTTCTTACTTAACTTAATAAGCACACATTAACTACGAGCTATACAATATTAATAATATTGTGGAGTGACCGATACTTCTAATATACGTTAAAAACGTATTTCTAACATTTTGAGGTGAATTATTATTGTTGTTGTGTACACCGGCCATGTCTAAGTTATCGAGAGTCTCGGGCTCGGGATAAGACGTTGATCGAGTGCGCATACACCTGCAAAAGAACTAACAAAGCAAGAAATATTTTTGGTTTTTTATGTTTTTTAATTTTTTTTGTATTTTTGAAAATTTTATATTGTTTTTGGATTTTTGAAAATTTTTAATGATGAAAAAGTAACGTTCACGGCGAACGGATCCCAAAATCTAATTTCTCACAAAAACTGTTAATCCTTACGAAAAGAGCCGGCAGCGGCGCCATTTGATACAAGAGATTTTGCATGGGTTCAATTTAGTTCTCGGAATCTTCTCGAATCGATCACGGTTCAAAGAGGAATAGTTGTTCTTGGTTACTAAAAAGGGGTTGGTTTTCTATTCTACTAAAAAGATTTAAATGTGAAAAGATATAAAATTAAACTAAAAGCAGTTAATTAAATAAAGCTTAAATTAAATTAAACAATTAAACATTAAAACAAAAACAGTGAAATAACCCTTACTGAAAAATACTTGATTCGGAATAACTGATGCTCATTCGGAATACATGCTCATTCGGAATAAAGACTGATCCGGAATAATAGTGATCATCCGGATTATATGGTTCATGCGGAATAATAGCTCATTCGGAACATTTGCTTGATTCGGAATGTTTTCACTGATCTGGAACAAAATACTACAAGGCTTGATTCGGAATAATTTTGTTTACTCGGAATAAAACTTGACTCGGAATAACTTTGACAAGAACCTTCATTCGGAATATTAAAAAAAACCGATTCGGAATATTTTTTCAAAAACTTTGATTCGGAATACACACACTCATCCAGAATATTGATTATTCCGGATGAACAGCTGGTTCGGAATAACTAAATGAAATCTGCTGATCCGGAATCTTTTGCTTGACCCGGAATATATTCTGGTTCAGAATAAATGCTTCACCTGGAATATTAATTATTCCGAATGAAGACACTGATCCGGAATATTTAAATTAAATTGCTGGTTCGGAATATTCTAACTGATCCAGAATATTATGACAAAGCCCTTGATCTGGAATATTGTATTGATTCGGAATCTGGGTATTATGAAGACGCGAAGAACAGGGAACAAGTAAAGAACGATTTAAAACCAAAATCCACCAAGTTTTTAACCAAAACTTAAAACCAATTTAACCACTAATCATCTACTAATGATAAACATCAAATAAAATCAACAAAAACATAAAACCCACTTACTTTTAAAGATCAAACTCAACAAAATAAAACTTTAAAACTTTAAATCAACAAGAGAAAGATGAACAAGATTAAATGGAAGATTATATTGAAGGATTAATGTTAAACAATCAAAAGAAAGGATTAAAACTTACAAGGTTTTTGAATTAAAGATGAAAAATCACAAAACACCTTAAGGGTGTTGGTGGTTTCCTACGAAACAAAAAAGAAGAACAAAGAAAAAATAAAAGCTGGATCCTAAGTTGTGAAGGGGGGGGGGGGGGGGGGGGCTATTTATAGTCCTTGGCTTGGTTGGTGAGTGGGCTTTCTTCCTTTCTTTTCGTCTTCTCGTCTTTTCAGTAAAGTTGACGTTTTCGATTTTGATTCGGGATTTGTTGACGAATAAATTCAACTCGTCTTTTAATTTCTTCGTTTAATAGACTTGAGTTCTTCGACATATGTAAATCTTCCATCCTTGGTCCTTTTCTTCGATAAATCTTCAAATAGGCACATTGACTTCAAATCTTTTGCATCTCTTGGACAACAGACTTCGTCTTGAGTCGTTTTCTTCGATAAAACCCGTGCAATCCCATGTTTTCTTCAATATTTATCCGGTTGGCTCTGAAAACACAACAAACACACAAACTACGCATAATTCCAAACAAATGATATTAAATACGCGTTTTGGTCTCGTTTTAGGAAGAAATAAGTGGTAAAAGGATGGGTATTTTCACACCTATCAATGTTTAAAGATCTTCTAAGTGACAAGGAGAAGCTTCTTGAAATTGCTCAGACCCAACTTAATGAGAATTGCTCTGCGGTTCTCTTAAGGAAATTGCCCACCAAACTTGGTGATCCGGGTCGCTTCTTAATTCCTTGCAACTTCCCGGGAGTAGAGAATTGCATGGCCCTAGCCGATCTAGGTGCTAGTATAAACTTAATTCCATTAAGTGTTTGGAGGCAATTATCTCTCCCCGAGCTAGTCCCCACCAAAATGACTTTGGAAATAGCTAACCGTACAGTTGCTTATCCAGTAGGGATAGCCGAAGACGTCTTTTGTTGGCATTGACAAATTCACCTTTCCGACGGATTTTGTTGTCGTTGACTATGAAATGGATCCACGTGTTCCATTGATTGTAGGACGTCCATTCTTGAGGACCGGTCTCACTCTCATCGATGTATACGTGGGCGAACTTATCATGAGAGTTGGTGACGATCAAATTGTCTTCAACATGGGTAATAGTTCTAAACAGCCTTATTCATACGTGAGTGTTAATTGTATTGACGTTCTTGATGAGGCTTGTGAAGAACACTTTAATGATGCTTGCAAAAGTAGTCTTTCTTATCTTCCCAATGTTGAGACCGTTGCCTCAATTGCTCCGTCATTTACTCCTTTTGGAGAAAGTGACTTTCTTTTGGATGAATTTGAAGCTAGCTTAGGTACAATCGATCTTAAATATGATGATTCTCCCACCGATTGGGAAGTAGATATTCGTACCCTTGAGAAACTTCTCAATGAAGACCCTTTCTCTCCTCCTTCTCCTAAAGAGGTGACTAATGATGATCCATCGTTAGTTACACCATCTACTGAGGATCCTCCGACTCTTGAGCTTAAGGACTTACCTCCTCATCTCGAGTATGTTTTCTTAGAGGGCATTGATCAACTTCCCGTTATCATTGCTAAGGACTTAAAAGCCGATGAGAAAACTCGTCTCATTGAAGTTATCAAGAAGCATAAAAAATCTATTGCTTGGAAAATCTCCGATATTCGTGGAATTGATCCTCACTTTTGCACACATAAAATTCTCATGGAGGACGACTTTAAACTCACTATTCAAAATCAAAGAAGGGTGAATCCCAAGATCCATGACGTTATCAAACAAGAGGTTATCAAACTCCTTGATGCGGGCATGATCTACCCTATCTCGGATTCACCTTGGGTTAGTCTGGTCCATTGTGTGCCTAAGAAAGGCGGAATCGTCGTTGTGCCCAATGAAAACAACGAGTTCATTCCTACTCGTCTTGTTACTGGGTGGAGAGTTTGTATAGACTATCGCAAACTCAATGATGCCACGAGAAAGGATCATTTGCCCCTTCCTTTTATGGACCAAATGCTTGAACGTCTAGCAGGTAATGAATATTACTGCTTTTTAGACGGTTTCTCGGGTTATTTTCAAATACCCATTGATCCCCAAGATCAAGAGAAGACAACATTCACTTGTCCCTACGGAACATTTGCCTATAAACGAATGCCTTTCGTCTTAGGCAATGCTCCCAGGACTTTCCAAAGGTGCATGTTGGCTATCTTCCATGATATGGTTGAGCAAACCATGGAAGTCTTCATGGATGATTTCTCGGTCTTTCGGGACTAATTCTCTTCTTGCCTTGCCAATTTAGAACGTATGCTTAAGCGGTGTGAAGACACTCGCCTTGTTCTAAATTGGGAAAAATGTCATTTCAAGGTAAAAGAAGGCATTTTGCTAGGACATAAAATTTCAAAAGCCGGTCTTGAAGTGGACCGTGCTAAAGTGGATGTCATAGCCAAATTACCTCCACCTTCAACCGTGAAGGGTGTAAGAAGTTTTCTCGGTCATGCGGGCTTCTATCGTCGATTTATCCAAGATTTTTCTAAAATCGCTCGCCCGATGACCCACCTCTTGGAAAAAGATACTCCTTTTATCTTTTCTAAAGAGTGTATTGACTCCTTCAATCTTCTTAAGGACAAGCTAACTAAGGCACCGGTCTTGGTTACCCCTAATTGGGAGCTACCTTTTGAATTGATGTGCGATGCTAGCGACTTTGCGATTGGAGCGGTTTTGGGACAAAGGATAAACAAACATTTCCAACCAATCCACTATGCTAGCAAAACAATGACAGGGGCTCAATTGCATTATACGACAACCGAAAAAGAGCTTTTAGCTGTTGTCTATGCCTTTGAAAAATTTCGCCCCTATCTTGTTTTATCCAGCACAATCATATACACGGACCATTCCGCGTTGAAGTACTTGTTAACCAAACAAGATTTTAAACCAAGACTTCTTCGCTGGGTTTTACTCCTTCAAGAATTTAAAATTGAAATTCGTGACAAGAAGGGAGCCGAAAACCTAGCCGCGGATCATCTAAGTAGACTTGAGGATCCTTATCAAGGGGATCATCCGAATAAAGAGATCAATGACTCTTTTACCCTTGAGGCCTTACTGTCTATTCATTCAAATCTTGATGAGACCCCGTGGTTTGCGGACATTGCAAACTACTTGGTGGGTGGAATTCTCATCGACGGGTTAACATCCCAACAAAAGAAGAAGTTCTTTAAAGATGTTAACACTTACTTTTGGGATGACCCGTATCTTTTCAAACAATGCGCTGATCTGATTATTCGTCGGTGTGTTGACGGACCCGCAACTCTAGATATTCTAGAAGCTTGCCACAAAGGACCCATCGGTGGTCACTTTGGTCCCAACTTCACCACGAAGAAAGTGTTTGACTCGGGATTTTATTGGTCCACCATTTATTGTGACGCTCACGAAATGGTTAAAAATTGTGATGCTTGCCAAAGACAAGGCAAGATCACACATAAAGACGAGATTCCTCAAAATTTCATACAAGAATGTGAAATCTTCGATATATGGGGCATCAACTTTATGGGGCCATTCCTTTCATCTAAAGGAAACAAGTACATCCTCGTAGCCGTTGACTACGTTTCTAAATGGGTTGAAGCGAAAGCAGTACCCCTTAACGATGCGAGGGTGGTTGTTAACTTTTTGAAACAACTATTTGCTAGATTCGGTGTGCCTCGTGCTATTATTAGTGATCGCGAGACTCATTTTTGCAATGATCAGTTCACAAGAGTCATGGCTAAGTATGGTGTTAATCACCGACTTTCGACCGCGTATCATCCACAAACTAATGGCCAAGCCGAGGTGTCCAACCGTGGACTTAAACGAATCTTGGAAAGAACTGTGGGAGAGCATCGTGCCTCTTGGGTCGATAAACTTGATGATGCTTTGTGGGCTTTCCGTACCGCATATAAGACACCGATTAGTTGCACACCATATCGTCTTGTGTACGGGAAAGCATGCCACCTCCCCATTGAGTTGGAGCACAAGGCTTATTGGGCCTTGAAATGGGCTAATTTTGATATCAACAAAGCCGGTGACTTGCGAAAAATCCAACTCAATGAACTTAACGAATTGAGGAATGAAGCTTATGAGAACTCATTGATCTATAAAGAGAAGACCAAGCTCATTCATGATTCCAAGATTAAGAACCGAGAGTTCCAAGTCGGAGATAAAGTTTTACTCTTTAACTCTCGGTTGAAAATCTTTTCAAGAAAACTGAAATCTCGTTGGTTCGGCCCTTTCACCGTTGCTAATATTTTTCCATATGGCACTATCGAGCTAGCTCAGCCTAATGGACCTAATTTTAAGGTGAATGGCCAACGAATGAAGTTGTACCTTGGAGAGGACATCTCTCATGAGATGATTCCATCCCTCTCCACCTTTCCTTTGAATTAATTCGGGACCGAGTCAGGCTCGTGACTCAGTTAACAAAAACAAGCGCTCCTCGGGAGGCAACCCGGGTATCTATCTGTCCCTTTCCGTTTTTCCTCCTAAGTGTAGGAGGAGCTATATAGGTTGTTTGTGTTTGTGTGGTGATGTGATTGCATGGATAAGTGCACTTCTGGAATCTTTGACGAACCGTGCTCCCGTATTATCCGCAAATCCGGTTCTATCTCGCAACTATCGTGATTCAATTTTGTACATACATAAAACTTGAAATTGATCACTTTAGTTGTCTCTTCCTTAGCTTGATTTAACCAACGTGCACAATGTCATAAGTGTAGGGGAGCCTATTCCCACATGCTTAAACATTGAGGACAATGTTTATATTAAGTGTAGGAGAGACTTCTATCGAAGTAATAAATGGGCTTTTCCTTTAAAATGCCCTCATTTAACCGGTAAATCGTCTTTTTCGGCATTTTTCAAATTTTTAATTAACTTTGTCCTTGTAGTGGTAATTTTTAATTTTTTATGTCTTTTATTTCCTTCCTTTTTGTCATTGTTTTCATATGTATATATCCCATAATAAAGTCAAAAATAAAAGAAAAATAAAAAATATTAATAAAATGGTTTAGCTAGTTTAGAAGTCTTTGATATATTAGGCCCGTTGTGATTATTTTGACTCAACCCGAATAGACTTATCTAAGTTTGTTCTAGCTAGTATCCTTAACCATGTAGACCTTGATTGGTTTATTAGGATAAGCATCCACTAGTCTCATTACTTGAGGTTTTAAATTGTGGAGAACGAGAAATGATAGAAGTCAATTATAAGTCGATATTCTTGCATAAGCACACTTGGTATAAGTATAAGCTTTTCCTCCCATCGCCTTAAATAAATAAATGCAATAAGTAAGGTCGTACGGTTTGAAAAGTTACTTAGCTTCTAGCCCAAGATCGTTTAAAAGTTGCTCGGTAATGATAAGAGTTCATAGCCAAGGCATAACTTATTGAAGGATCGTGTTTTTCTAAGGATTTAGCAAGTTATGGATTAACTATTGATATGGATGAGAAATGGAGAAAACTTAGAGAGAGAAAGAAGAGAGAGAAAGGAGAGAAGAAAGGAAATGGTTGATTAGTGAGAAATGTGTTCAACAACAACCCCTCCTAACATGCTAAGAGGGGGGTTTATATAGCCCACCCTACATGTGGGCTATATGGGCTATACCTTAATACATTAGATCACGAGCCCAATACTTGTATCTATATTTGGAGTGACCGATCCTTTCTAAATACGTAAAAACGTATTTCCAACAATCTCCCCCTAAGGGAGGTCACTCCAAGTTACAATGTCCTAAATAGTCTATAGCTCGTGATTTAGGCTAATAATGATGTGACCGAGACTTTCTTTGGAAAAACGTATTTCCAACAATCTCCCCCTAAGGAGGTCACACCATTTTACAAAATCTTAAACCTAGCATCCTATGCTTGAGTCTTCGATCTTGTTCTTGTGAATATGCTTGATGTGATCTTTGACTTTAGTCTTGAGCATGTTTCCTTGCCTTGACCTTGTGCATTCATCACTTGTGAAATTTGCCTCTTCGTGACTTCATGTTCCACATACTTATACCTTTAAATTCTTGAAAACTTCAGAGTTTGATACAGCGGAAGACTTGACCTTCATACTTTTTTGAATTTGTTGAAGTACTAAGTGTATGTAGTATAAGCATGTGGTGACGACTTCTTCTGGATTATACACCGCAATGCCACCTTCTTGTTACGCTGCATAAGACAATTAGCAACAAACCATATACACGGATGAAATGGCCTTGAACATTTCATTCTAATTCGGTAGCATTTTACCTCCGGTCGGTGAAGACCGTTGGACGATATAACATATCGTACTTGTGGCAGGTAGTTTCAATTAAGAACCTCCTTGACAAGATTTCGCGGGTAAACCCGTTCTCTTTATTCCACCGTCCAAAGCTGACTGCGAACATAAAGAGTGAATCAGTTGGATAATAATATCCGCATGATTTGAAGCCGTCAATTCATGTTCCTGGAACAAGTGAAATTCAATTAAGAACCGCACCATCGTTGCTTTCCAGTTGTCACGAGCTTGATTCGTATAGAATATTGCAAGTTACCTACCAAGTGCTGTTTGAGGTTAACACTAGAAGGATTTCCATTCATCACTGTGAACACTAAGGTATCACTCTGAGTGTTCTGGCAAGATCACTAAGATATTGCGTAGAGGCCTGGAACGTGTTTAAATTCATTTAAGAATTAAACCACTGTTGCTTTCCAGTTATCACAAGTTTGATCCATAAAGAATCGCACAAGTCACCTACCATAAGCTTTTTGATATTCGCTCAAGAAGGATTTCCATCTTCATTGTAAATACTTTCGTATTACTCGGATGTTCAGGCAAGATCATGAAGATTTTGCGTAGGACTCTTAAGATCTTTCTTACTTTTCACAGTGTGTGAAGAAGCAAGGAAATATGAAAGTGTGTCCTAATGAGATATTTGATGATCTCAAATGGCTCTAGACTCGATCGTGCATTTTGGATTCTAGTGATCAGAGGCTGGAGAGGAGTGCCACCATTTCAATACCAATTTATTCAGAGTGAATAAATCAATAGATAATGCGTTGTCTCCGTGTGATTAAAACAAATATCTTTTGAGAGATATCTGAGTTAGCTAGGATGGGTTGTGCATTGCATCACTGGGTCCATGATGTCTATCTTCAATATCAAGAATCATTAAAAATGATCTCAATAGCATATGAATTGACCCGGTTTCTGCCTAAGTTGTAAGGAGGACTTCTTTCTTTACACCCTTTATCTTTACAATTCTTTTTCATTCTTCAACCCCTTCAATGCTTACCAATACGTCATCACTAGCACCTTGTTGTGATTGTTCCAGTGCTAACTTAAGTACTTGGTCGGCATTCAGCTACGTTCACAATCTTTCTCCATCTTTCATAAGGACTACTATTTCTAGCTATGGAATGTCCTTGGGAAGATTTCTCCGGTTCTAGAGGAATCATTGGACTTTAACCTATCCTACCATCCTTTTGTCACCACAATCTTCACCGTCGTGAATAGAGATGTTTTGGGTAAGTATATGTCACCATGAAATCCATTTTAAGGTGCAAATCCATTTTGCTCCCCGTTAACATATGCCACGATATCCGAAAACATTTCGCACATGTCGGGATGAGCTAGCACGTTAAGTCAAACCATTTATGATTAATCATTTCCCATATTAAATCACATTTTCTCCCCCATATTAAAAATATTAATTGATGTTTTTAATATCAATTGATTTAATAGCATTTTAAGAAAATTTGGGAAGAAAAATGCAAAGCCAATTATCTTCATGAATTATACAAGCTCCCCCTCAAATTAATGAGGGTGTGCTGAAACGTAAATTAAATACCTTTTAAACACAAGTGTAAGGTATTTATCACGTGCAAAGATCATATATGATAATGAATTCACAAGATTAGCAATTTACGAGGTACGACCTGAATGATGGAGAACAACATATGAAAGATTCACATGGTTCTTGTTCACGCATGTTGGTCACCTCGTCACGTCTGAAGTTATCTCTTAACTCCATGTGATTGATATCGTTGTCTTGACACCAACATGTGAACTTGGCACTTTCGGCGTCAAAGATTCTAAATGCTGGACAATTGCTCCCCCTCAATTGTTGACCCGTGTTCTATTGAAAGAGCTGTAGTCGTCGTTTGAGTAGTCGCATCGTCGAGTATGTAGATATAAATTGTAAATTGCTACGGTTGGTGGAGATGATAACTTCATAAAAACAAGATTTCTCTTGTTTTAACAAATAAATGCACTGAATCGTACATAAATTCGTGTTAGATTGTGTTATAACGTAAACACAATCCCTTACATGGTTATAAAGTAAACCATGCCCGAGAAAATTAATTCCCGTTGTGGAGTCAAAGCTTTCTGGTGAAATGCTTGACTTGAGTATGAAAAGCGGGTTACTATCTGAAATAATAGCAAACCATATGGAGCATGTTTTAAATCTTTTAAACTTCTGCTCGAACTTTATTTACAACCCCGTGTCATTATTGAACGACATTTTTAGGATCGTAAATATTATCGATTCCAGAAGACATGCTCTTTTTATCAAAACATTTTTGAACACACAATTTTGAAAGATTTAGAAAAAACCTTTTGAGAATTCTCGAAAAATTGTGTTCAAAGTTTTGAAAACCAATTACTTGAGCTTAAGATATTGAATATCTTACGAAACGAGCTCAAGTCCGAGAAGTCGTAAACTTCCCGTTGTTAAGGATAAGTTTATCATCAGCGATAAACTTTCCTTTTAACTGAAGAACGAGTCCTAAGCTGACATTTACTTAGAAATCATTTTCATGAGCTTGAAAACTTTGACTGTTTTAACGGAAAGCTCATGACCGAGAAAGGTTAATTTCTCGTTATGAGGAAAAGTTCTCTTATTTAAAAGATACACTTTCCTTTCTGAGCTTAAAACTTCGAATGTTTTAACACAAGCTCATGACCGAGAAAGGTGAATTTCTCGTTAAGAGGATAAGTTATCATAAAAGATAATCTTTCCTTTATTTTAAGTTCGAGATACAGTCTGACATTTAACTGTAAGTCATTGTGCATGAGCTTAAAAACTTCGAATGTTTTTTGATATAAGCTCATGCCCGAGAAAAATTAATTTCTCGTTGTAAGGATAAGTTTATCATCGGCGATAAACTTTCCTTTCTTTGATGCACGGGTTATCGTCTGATATTTAACGATAAGCCATATACACGAGCTTAAAACCGTCGAATAGTTTTAATGAAAGCTCGTGTCCGAGAAAATTTAATTTCTCGTTAAGAGGGTAAGTTATCATTGCGTAGATAAACTTCCCTGTCTCTGAAGTCCGGGTCATCGTCTGTCATTTAACAAGGAGCCATTTACACGAGCTTAAAACCTTTGAATAGTTTAAATGTAAGCTCGTGTCCGAGAAAATTTAATTTCTCGTTTTGAGGGTAAGTTATCGTTGACGAGATAGACTTCCCTTTCTCTGAAGTTCGGGTCACATACTGTGATTTGAATGTGAGCCATTGTGCATGAGCTTAAAAACTTGGAATGTTTTAATATAAGCTCATGCCCGAGAAAAATTAATTTCTCGTTGTTAGGATAAGTTTATCATCGGCGATAAACTTTCCTTTCTTTGGAGTGCGAGTTACAGACTGTTATGTGACTGTAAGTCATTAGGTAAGCTTAACCATGAATCCCCTGAGACACTTGTTTCTCCGATATCTGCTTCTTCAGCAACCAAACTCTAAGAGTGTCCTTAGTTGACCGGTACACAACGATTGGACCGCTTCGTTCTTTAAGAACATCAACTTTGGTACCTGCAATCTCATTAGGAATTTGCATGCTTTGACGTGGGTTAGCGATATCAATTATAGAAGCACATGGGGGTTCACAGTTGGCTGTACTTGTGTCAGAGGCGACCTGAGTAGATGATTCACTTATCTTAGCTGACAAACGTTTCCTTTTATAGAAAACCCTAAGTTTAGGCTTAAGTGATGTATCATCCTTTGCAATTTCCTCCCTAATAGTCTTCGTAGAATCAGAGACTACCCTAGTTAAAGGACACTCGTTTCCTACAAGAGTGAAAGTTCTACAAGTGGGGCGCCACATTTTGCCAACGGGTTTGATTTTAGCTACCCACTGGGATTTAAGTCTAGCACGGGAGTTCACCTCATTAAGTAGTTTCTTGATACAAGAATCATGATTTGCCATAAAGACACATTTTCTACATGTTTTACAAGTAGCATATTTAATGTCCGAGTAAGATCTAGAATTCCTAGTTGATTGATCGATGCTCCTAGGAGACGTCATGCTACGGTTAGCAGTGTTGGGTAATCTAGAAGGCATCTGACTAGGTTGGACATTGCTATCTCTTGCATGTGTCTTTTGCTTAGCTTCCCCAAGACCAGATTTATGGCAAGCGTCATTTGAACTAGTTCTAGACGTCGTCTTGGTATTTTTAGGGAAACTAGAGGCAATCATGTTATTAGGTCTTGCTAAAACTGATTTAGTCACATTAGGCCTAGTTGGTGGAGTGACTGTTCTAGAAATATGACCCAAATCAACTTGGGAGGCAAACCACGGTGTCGAGGATTGTGGTCGCTCGGATCTAAATGCAGTAGGTTGTCTGACAATCGGTTGTCTGACGAACTGATTTGTAGGCTGTTTCCCCAAGATTGATGGTTTTTCAAGCTTAGTGTCCGTACTAGGTCCTCTATTTTTCCTTAACTCGTTTTTCAACGCAGCTATAGCAAACACCTTTTCCTGAACTTGGGCCTTTAAAGTCTCATTCTCTTTGAGCAAGGTATCTTGGGATGCCAACTTAGATTCAAGCAGTTTAATTTGTTTCAAAAGATTATCCTTTTCAGCTTTAGAATCTAAAACTTTTTGATCCAATTTTCTTTCAAGAACAACGTTTGAATTTTCAAGTTTTTCAAAGTATGTTTCAAATTTGTCCGTTTTCTTAGAAAATTCAAGTTTGGCATCCTCAAGATCTTTTGATTGTTGAGCTACAATCGTTTCGAGCTCTCTAATCTTGGAATCAGAAGCAGTCAATGAAGCAGTTATAATACAATTATCATGATGTACTATAGCATTCTGAACAATCTCTCCCCCATTATGACTTACATCGGATGAATCAGAAGTGGTATTGCTATCACTCGTTTCCATCCCATGTTTGTCATAATTAGGTTCAGAATTCTCAATATGCGGCATATTATCAGCATATACATCATAAACAACATTACATTGTACCATGTTTGCAGGCTCTTCGTCATAAACGGGTAAGGTGTCATCAAAAGAGATCTCGTGAACATTCCCCGACGTGCCACTGGTATCATGTTGTCCTCCTGATTTCGTGCTCTTGGCATCGATAGGCTCCAAGTTTTCAACCGTATGACCAGTTTCCTCTTGCATCGAAGAGTCTTGCACTCCATTATCATACCCTTGCTGAAGTCGAGATCTTTCATAAATCGAAGACGAGACCGATGTCAGGAGTTTCAAAATTGTATCACGGAAAACTCGAAGCTCGGTATGTGTATCTCGAAGAAATAATTGGCAAATCACTGAACTTTCAGGCTTGATGATATTGAATTGGAGAAAAGGCGTGAGTTGGGTCACAAGAGTCTTATATGCAAGTGCCGATGCAGAGTGATTGAAGTTTTCATTGTTGAGTTGCTCGGCGAGTTGGGTCAAAGTGGTGAATATTGAGTTGATGAATATATGACGATCTTGTCCAAAGATGGTCACAAATTCGCTCCCTCCTTGAATCCTCGAAAGAGTGACAAGATGAGACTGAAGCATTTGAAATGAAGTGATGCCACCTTTTCTAACTTTGTTTTGCATTGAATGCGATTCTCCCTCTTGAAATGTCGAACTCAACGAATCCATTGAATGTCGATAAAAAAAATGATTGTGGATGTGGTAGTTTTCGGAATTTAACAATTCGTTAAAAAACGAAAGACCCGTAAATCACACTTAAAATTCCTCGATGGATGATATAAATCTTTTCTCGGTTCAAAAATTGTTGACGGCTCAATCGATGATAAATTAAACCGGAGACCAAATCAAAGTCGGCTCACTAAATATCTTCACTCCTTTCGAGCTCAATGAATTTGCAAAAAACACGCTAAAAATCTTTGCCAAAACGTATATAATTAAAACGTTTTAAACATTGGTTGAAAGGATATACGTTTTAAAAAATAGTTATAACTAATGAAGACTAACATCAAACGTGGAAGTTTCTTATCACATTAGCCAACGTCAAACAAATTTAGTCACGTCATTGTCGGTATAAGCTTTGTGTTGCCATGCCAGGTGGCTTTTACACCTTTAGAACATATCGAAACAGGTTTTGATAAAAGCCCATAAACCAAATATCCAACAAAAATTACCCAACGTGTGGGATATATAAGTCCAACCCTAACCACACGCTTCTACAACTAAACCTAAACACAGATATCAAACTCTCCGCCACCAACTCATCTTCTCTCCAAAGAAAAATCTGCTCTCAAAACCTTCAAACTAGATCTATCACAACAGTAAATCGGATCATTGTTTTTAAAGACATCACCAATAATTGAAACTGTTCTCAACAGAACCCCTTTCAGTTTCATTTATCTCGAATCAAAAACAAATCGACTCCCATCAATTCATACAACCAAACAAAAAACATCAGTACCTCATGTTTGACATACACTAAACCTACATCGAATGGTTAAGATGATTCGTGTGTTTCAACTGGAAGTAAAACGAACCCATTTGATATGTGTTCTTTGTCTACAAGATCCTAAAAGAGGTCTCGGGTAGGTGTCTTAACATGCATGTGTTTGGTTAAACGAAACTAAGTTAGTTCATAACAGATTTGTTATGAAACTAGCTTTATGTTCGAAAATTAATGAGGGTTATGCCTTAACATTCGATCTATGAGGATATACGTTTTGTGTGATGGATCTTAAACAAGGTCTTGAAAATAATAGTACCACATGAAAAAGTTTTCTGAGATCTTTCTTATGTTTTGAGTCTTAGATGGATGTAAATAAAATTGATGGTTAGTGTTTGTTGATTGAGGTTGGTTGGTTTGTGATGGTTAGTGTTTGTCGAGGGAGTCGAGTATGAAGTCGAGTCAGTCTAGATGTCGAGTCCAAAAAACTTTGGTCGAATCGCAATAAAAAGTCAAGTCATCGCAATATTCTCAAAAATTTTCATCGTAATATTCTCAAAAGTTTCATCGCAATAATTAACCCATCGCAATGTGAAAGATTCTATCGCAATATTTTCATTCCATCGCAATATAGCTGAAAAAAATTTGGCGGAGTTTCGTCTCAATATCCCTTAAAAAACCGTCGCAATCAACGATCGCAAAGTGCTATCGCAATCACGTCGGAATAAGGTATCAGAATACGTGATCGCAAAGTAGAACCCTCGGGTTATTGCGATCGATGTACAATCCTGGTGACGTTACGATCGGAATATGGCAACTATCTATCGGAATAGGACAAAAAGAGAAAGCATCGGAATACGCATCTGTATAATCATCTGAATGTAAAACCTTTTCCGACACAAAAAAAACTTGGATAAAAAAGGACAAAACAGAAACTTGGATAAAAACTTGGACAAAAAAAGGATTAAAAAAAATGATAAAAAACTTGGATAAAAATGGATAAAAAAATTGATATGACTGAGTGTTGAAAGAGGATAAAAGATAAAAGTAAAAGAAACTTTTAAGAGAAAGATTTGATAAAAAATTTATTAGACTTTATAAAAGAAAATTTTAAACACGAAAGCTTAAAGAAAAAAAAATGACGAAAGAAAATTTGTGAAAGAAGGAAACTTTACCACCAAATCAATAGATAAAAACGCTCAAATCCGAAGAATCAACCTAGGCTCTTGATACCAATTGAAGGATCGTGTTTTTCTAAGGATTTAGCAAGTTATGGATTAACTATTGATATGGATGAGAAATGGAGAAAACTTAGAGAGAGAAAGAAGAGAGAGAAAGGAGAGAAGAAAGGAAATGGTTGATTAGTGAGAAATGTGTTCAATAACAACCCCTCCTAACATGCTAGGAGGGGGGTTTATATAGCCCACCCTACATGTGGGCTATATGGGCTATACCTTAATACATTAGATCACGAGCCCAATACTTGTATCTATATTTGGAGTGACTGATCCTTTCTAATTACGTAAAAACGTATTTCCAACAATCTCCCCCTAAGGGAGGTCACTCCAAGTTACAATGTCCTAAATAGTCTATAGCTCGTGATTTAGGCTAATAATGATGTGACCGAGACTTTCTTTGGAAAAACGTATTTCCAACAAAATCTTTCAAAAATTGCGTGTTCAACAACTCCTATCCTCAAAAAGCAAAATATGGATCACATCCTCACAATGACAATTCAATTGGATCAATTTTGAGGGGGAGCTTTCCATAATCAAAGTTTTAATGTTGTTGGATATGTTATGTCAAAACAATTTTATGTATTCAACACATTGTGTGCACGTATCATTTAGTATCATTCACATAAAAAGCTTTGATGTTCGTGAGCACATTCTTCAACGACAATATTTTATGTGTTCATGAACATGTAGTGTGCGAGTACAATTTTTTCAAGACTTTTTCAATGATTATTCAAAATCTTTCAAAAATTGTGTGCTGGACACTACATAAAATGTTCCTAAAAATCATGCTAAGTTTGACACATTTTTCTCCTGAAAAGTTTTCAAGACCATTTTTCGTGATATATTTTAATCAAATTTGGTATCTCTAATATCAAACGATTTTATATATTAGAGATAGGGGGAGAAAATGTGATTTAAATGTGATCTACAGATTCAAGCACTCATGGTTACGATAAAAAGCCCACAACATCTTTAATCCACGACGTTATTGGTGTCAAAAGGGTGGTTAGGTTTAAGTCCTATGATCCAACCAGAACCAGAGGGATCTTCCCAGGGACAATCCAATAGATTATTAGAAGTCCTTAGGAAAGATGGAGTAGATTGTGAACGTAGCTGAATGCCGACTAAGTACTGAAGCTAGCACTGGAACAATCACAACAAGGTGCTAGTAATGATGTCTTGGTTAGCATTGAAGGGGTTGAAGAATGAAAAAGAAATGTAAGGATAAAGGGTGTAAAGAAATTATCCCTCCATACAACTTAGGCAGAAACTGGGTCAACACATCACGAAGACAACACATCATGGACCCAGTGATGTAATGCACAATCCCTTACCTAGCTACTCAGGCTTCTCTCAAAAGAAGTTTGTTTTATTGTCACGGAGAACAACATGACTTCTATTGGCTTTCTCACTTCGAGATAGTTGATATTGAATAGGTGGCATTTGCTCCAGCCTCCGATCACTAAAAGTGCACAAATCGTGTCTAGAGCCAAGAGATCAATCAAATCTCGCTTGGACACACGGATGACGATCAAGAGAGTCCTACGCTATATCCTTGCGATATTGCTAGAACACTCAGAGTGATACTACTTAGCATTCACAATGATGAGTGGAAACCCTTCTAGTGTTAACATCAAACAGCACTGAGGTAGGCCATATGTAACATCAAACAGCAATAGTGGTTTGTTTTTGAATTGATTCAAACTCGTTTCAGGTTTCTACGCAATATCTTTATGGTCTTGCCAGAACATTAAGAGTGATATTCATTAATATTCACAGTGACGAATGGAAATCCTTCTAGCATCAACATCAAACAGCGCTACGGTAGGTGACTTGCAAGATTCTTTATGAATCAAGCTTGTGTCAACTGGAAAGAAACAATGGTAAGATTCTTTATGAATCAAACTTGTTCCAGGAATCTGAACTGACGACTTTAATCGAGCGGATATCTATCCAATTGATTCACTCTTTATGTTCGCGGTCTTGCTTTGAGACGGTCGAGTAAAGAGAACGGCTAGTACAGCCGCGAAACCCTGTCAAAGAGGTTATTAATTGAATCTACCTAATCAAAGGTACGATATTTTATATCGTGTAACGGTCTTCACCGACCAGATTAAAACGCTACCGATTTAGGACGAATGTCAAAGCCATTCAGTCCGTGTCTATGTTTTGTCTCAAGAAGGTGACGTTACGATGTACTCAGCAAAGTCGAAGATTCAAAAAACACATACTCATGCCCAAGGACATATTCAACCATCAAGAAAGCAAAATTCTTCCGCAACTCTGATGATCAAAGCAAGCTTTCAAGATGATGAAAAGTATGAGCGTGTGGATGGAGACATAAGATTGCAAGATGGCAAAGACAAATCAAGAATGATTTGAAGATCTCAAGTTTAAAGACAAAGTCGAAAGACAACGACAAAGGCTCAAAGATCACAGCATTAAGGAACAAGACCACTGTTACACGTTCAAGATTGATTTATGACTAGATTCGTAATCTCCATTGATCTCCAAATATCGAAAAGGGATGACCTCACATTGGGGGGATTGTTAGCCTCAAAATATTGAGTCAACCAAGAATGCTCGGTCATAGTTTATTATTGTAACATTAATTAGAACGTTGTAATATTTAGTTAGTTATTCATGGTTTACGGGCTTGGATTTAAACTACTTAAAGTCCTAAAGACAAGCTCGGCCCAATATATAGCCCATTAAATCCCGCATGTGGGTGGACTATATATACTACCCTCCTAGCATGTTAGGAGGGTGTTGGTTGCTCATTTTGTATTCTCAATTTTTCTTAATCTAATATTCACCTAGTTTCTCCACCTTATCTCTACTTTCTCTCTATACTTTCTCTCTCTAGAATCTATCTATCTTTCTTCTTATTTTCTATAGTTAATCATCTAAATATAAGGGACAATACTTGCTAATCAAGTCATACCTGGTGTGGGTGACATCTTTGTCACCATAAAGAAATACAAAGACATTGTTCAGTTTCAGAATCATCTCCCTGGGCATGTGCTTGAAGAACCAGAACTGGGGATGATTTTGTTCAATCATCTTGAAAGACAAGATTTTGTAGGCATAAGTGACCTGGACGAAATGAACAACGAACTTCTATGGAATGTTCAAAGAACCTTCTACATTCACCATAGGGGTCCAGGGTTGACTGAAGCTACAAGAACCTTCAGCAATGCGTACTAAGAGTTGTGGATATCTGAAACATGAATCCATTGGTGCAAACTCCAGTCGTCAAAGAACTTAGGCCAGAGAAGAAATAAGATAATCATTTCTAATTTTATTTTGTACTTTGTAATTTCTATAAATGAATGATTATCTATAACACCCACAAATTCGGTCATATACGGAAGCTCATATTGGGTGCTACTTCATAATATAATATCTCAAGTAATAGAAAATGACTCGAAAAGAATCGTTTTTAAAAGTAAACATTCGATTGAAACTGAATATGACAATCGGTCACAACATGGTCCCAAACATTTTGATTACCAAAGTACACAACATTTTTCATAATAAAAGTTATTGAACGACTAATAAGTGTGAAAACACTTATCCTTTTACCACTTATTTCCAATAATAACAAGACCAAAACGTGTATTTTATATCGTAAAAGTCGGAATTATGCGTGGTTTGTGTTTTTATTGTGTTTCAGGGTAAAAATATGAAAAAGGGAGAAAACATGGGTAATCACGGGTTTTTATCGAAGAAAACGAGAAAAGACGAAGTCAAAAGATCAAGAGTGTAAAAAGAACGGAAGTCCAAGGCCAATTCTGAAGATTTATCGAATAAAAAGTCTAAAGACGAAAGTTTAATGAAGTCGAAGAACTCAAGTCTAATAGAAGAAGAAAATTATAAGACAAGTTCAATTTATATCGACAAATCCTGAGACGACGTCGAGAAAGACAAAGAATTTAAATCAAGTCGAGACGAAAAGAAAGAAGGAAGCAACACATGCACTCCCCACCTCCTATATATACCCTCCTAATGACACATTAGGAGGGTGTTAGTTAATTAGTTCATTTTTTCAATTTTAGTAGTTTTTATTTTTAGAGAGAGAAAATTTTAACTTTTTCTCACTAGAACTTCATCTTATATCTTTCTTGTTTTAATCAAACCTTTACTTTTCAAGCTTAATCTTGTCTTAATCTTTATCTTTTTAATCTTTCTTGTTGGTTACGATCTTGTGTTCATCATCTTTTTCATCTACTTTTCTATTTTGACACATAAAGTTTGTTACTTTACGTGTTTCTTGATTTACGTGTTGATGATTTATAAGTTCTATCATTCATCTAGCTTATTGGTAGCTTATTGGTGTTTTTGTGTGCTTATTGTCCCTAAAAAGTTGCTAAAAAGTTGCTTAAAATCGTCCTTGTCCGAGATCCTAGTTTTTAGGGTCATCTGATTCGATTTCGCAATACCTCTAGTATTGCGAAATTGAATCCCCTAAAGTTGCGAAATCCTTCATCTTGTGTATTGCGAAATCCATCATTTCGTTATTGCGGAATTACCAGATTTTTATTGCAGAATTTGAACTTCAGCTTAATTGCGAAATTGAACCTCCAAACAATTGCGAAATATTCTCCCTTTTGGTCATTGCGAATTCTTTTCATTTTCTTAAGTGCGGATTTATCAGTTTTTGGTCATTGCGAATTTGTTCTTTGCCAGTATTGCGAAATCATGTTAGTTTAAGGATTGCGGAATTATGCAAATCTAAACATTGCGGAATTATGTCAATTTTGACATAATTGCGAAATCTTGTGCTTTATTTGCGAAATTATTTCATTTTTAGTATTGCGAAATTAATTAGTTTTTATTTAAATTTAATTTTCCCGCCAATTTTATTTAGCTTTATTTTAATTGTTTTGTCTTATTTTTACTTAGCTTTGTTTTAACTTGTTGTTTCTTAGTTTAATTTTAAAAGTGTTTTATTTTAACATTTTCGTTTTTATTACGTTTTAATTTCTCGTCATTTATTTTTAAAAGTCTTTATTTTTAGTTTATTCTTTTCTCGCTTTCATTTTTCTTTTAATTACTCAACGACGCATATTCTTTTAATTAGTTTTAGACAACGACAACCTTTTCTTTTATCCACCAAAGACGACTGAGTCGCACAATTAACCATAGTCAATTCGAAAAGACACCAAGAACAACATTTTTTATCACACAAAATCAGTTATCAACGACTTTTCCCAAAATGGTGAGCTTTTAACAACTTTATTATTCCGCAAGCACCGAAATCCCTCCTTAGTCATTACCTTCAAGGACCTGAGATAAAACATGATAAACTTGTCAACAAAAGTTGATTGAATCTATAGAATTTATAAATAAACATTACCAAACACTAATATGTTTTAAAACCATCAAGAAACAACGATGTGGATCAAACAACGTTATATGAATTATTATAAGCCTCATGATATTGAAACGTTACCACAATATTTGCCCATCATACACCTCGCTAAGTGTATAGGAAAACTCTCGCACATGTATCCACTCCGAGCAACATTCGTGCTCAAACGATAGCTAATCGTTGCCGGACGGGAGGGGTAACTCACAATAGTACTATTCCATGTATAAGAGTCTACCATAACTCGGTAGCTAACAATTCATGATATAATTGGGACCTTTTACTCAGCGAAATAACAAACTTATAATAATAATAATAATCATGGCATTAAACATTTCATTGTGTTCTATATTTAAAACAAGCATGGGTTTACCACAACTTCTAGTTGTACCCTTCATTTTTAATAAAACAATTTCCAATAAATAAGGTTCCCACAACTTCTAGTTGTACCCATTAATGAGTTTACCGCAACTTATAGTTGTACCCTTTATTTTAATTTTTTCTTTCCAATAAATAGGGTTCCCACAATTTCTAGTTACACCCATTAATGGGTTTGCAACTTATAGTTGTACAATTTTATTTTAATAAGTAAGCATGTTATCCCCCTCGCAGGTTTCTAAAACAATTAAATAATATAAAAGCGAGGCTATAGACTCACCTTAGTATAAGAGACGTGGCAAGATGATCGTCGACGATGAGTTATGCCCGTTAAACATGAAAACTGCAACCTACCAAATAAGGCGCGCTCGTTAATAATTGACTCAAGTATAATCCATACTTAATAACATAAAACTAAAAATTACAAAACCATGACAAACCTTAAAGAATCACAATGCAATAGTATTGTACCCTTCTATATGTTTACTTTATTAAACTATACTCTCGATGAAAAATCTACCGGTACATACCAAATGTACAAGCTGTTTTCACATACTTAGACAACTCCGTTTTCGACGAAACTTGGTGACAAACTAACTCATAATCTGAATATAACTCAGTTTAAATTTCATTCAAAAATATTACTCCTAAGACCTTCTGCCCAACACATCTTTGAATTACAAAAACCGGACAGTTTTACGCCTTCGACTCATAAAACCATTTTGACCTCTCTAAACAATCCAGTTACAAAACCGATACTTGAGTTTGATAATAGACTCACAACCCTAGGTTTATAACTTTATAACAGCCTTTGACCAAAACTCATTTTATAGTTCCCGAGATTCGATCGAAAATATCGACAACAATTTCGTATTGTGTCAATACTCGTCTCCCGGTACACGAATAATCAAACTAGCATAACTTCCTCCTCGTTTTGAGTTGGAAGGTCTACCTTATATCAAATCGAAGCTTAGGAAAATATCTATAACATAACCCTATTATGACCTCAACTTAGACTTAAGGTTTCCAAAAATTCCCTTGAACCTGTTGACGAAAAATACCCTTTTACAAATCGCCCTAAATCAAACTTTTGGCTCAAATCAATCATTCTCATACTAACAATATTACCCTAAAATCATCATAATCAATTAAACAAACCTTTAACACACTTGCATGTCACTCTTAATAATTTTTTATCAAAAAATTATACATACAACTAGCAAAAACCATGATCATAATATGAAATAATATATATAAATGATCAAAATATAAATCAAACATTTATGATTCTCAAAAAAATAAAACTTGATGCATGTATGAAATTTTTATACCAAAAGAACCACCTGTGAATTTCTTGAATGGGACTTAATTTAGATTTCACTAAATTATACTCAAAATTAAAATGATTTGATGTTTTTGGGCTATGGGGTAGACGGCAGGAACAAAGAACAAGGGGTGGGTGGTTAATTTTTATTTTTAAAAAAATTTCTATGTGTTTTTCACTAGTGGAAAAACCTTTTATAGTGGGGGTGGAGGGGTAGTTTTTTCTAATTGTGCAATCTTTTTGACTAATATGCAATTAAATAGTTTAAGGGTAGAAAATGACTATTAGTCAATTTTGAAAATATTCACGGGACTCGAGTTACGTAAAAATACTTTTCAAAAGTTAAAACACACACAATTATGGTAGTAATATAGTTCCGGTAAAACTTAATACGCAATTAAAAACGAAAACGTCAAAAATATAAACATCGAAACAACAAATCATAAAACCTAAAATTTCGGGCATCCATCGGTCTCGCGATCACTAGTAGTCCTCGTCACTCGTCAAAACGTAAAAATAAGACGTTCAATATCGGTTTTAAAACATAATAGTATTTGACGTCATCATATACTTCAAAATAATTGAAAAATAGAATTAAATAATGACCTAAAATTTCCAGATTGTCACATTATCATATGTTTATAAGTATTTAATTGTTCAGTGCAAGTAAGAATAAATTGTTATGCTCACTTACTACTGACTTTAACTTAAGCTATTTTTATATCCAAATAGGGGGAGATTGTTCGGTCAGTATTTACTGACCCTGAAGCAACTCTAGGATTTGAATATGAAATCCCCTAAGTATCTCTCATGCTCAACAGAATGGTGGCTCTGCTGAAACATGACAAGAGGAACAAGTTTCCTACTGAAGAAAGACTTGCCGAAATGTTCAGCTTTCCTCTTCTAGAGAACTTAGAAGACAAAGGAGTATTTGCTTTAGTGACCAGGCGGTCTAGTTGCTGAAGAACAAGTCCTGAAGAAGAGCTTTCAGTTCAGTTTGGTATTAACCAAACTGAATGATGTCGATCTACTCTAGGATGCCGAAGATACTTCAGCATTCTGAAGGTTTACAATAGGCGGGAAAAGATCTACTTTAAGTAAAATAGAAAAGGTTGATTGTAAAGTTAGACATAAGTACAACCTTTAATATTTTCTAGATTTGTTTATTATAATTTGTACAGTGTATCCAGCTGGGCATTCAAGCACCTGCTAGATAAACATATGCATGGTTACATGTGATTTGTAAACCCTAATATGCTCAACCTATAAAAGGAAAGCATTTGGGAGATAATTGGTTAACTATTGTATGAGAAAGATTAAAATCTTCCAAGAGCCTTTTCTCTCCCATTATCAACCAAACCATAAAGCCAAGTGCTTATGAACGTTTTGGTTGAAGATTAAACTTGTAACTTTGGCTTGTAGTTTAAGTAGAGGAGATCGCCCAACCATTGTCATTCAACCACTTTACTATTCCGCAAGTGAAGTAGGTATAGATTCTTTATTGAGTTCTAATAAAATGTCTATACGTTGAAAAGTTATTTGGTATTGTTGTTTTATATGTTAGTAGTTCTTATTGATTGATAAAACAAAACATTTGAATCTTATTAACAAGTTACTACTTAAGGTTGATAAGTAGTAACGAGTTAAACGGGACCAACATATAGTACCATAGGAAGAATGCATGGCCACATAAGAGAAAGATACAAAGGTATCAACACCAAAGGCGACTCTAGTCAACTTGACAGATAATGGGAGGACAAAATTATATGCTCTCCCAAAAAAGAACCTCGACGTCCTCGCTTGGTAGTCACCTGCCGTAACTGGTGTGCCGCAACCCATACTACCAACATTAATATAATTAATATTGGTAATGCAATATACACCAGTACTATATTTATTCCTAACAGACCATCAAATCAACAAAGTCAAACGCGATTTTCAATTAACGCTACGTTGGGAAATGATTTAGGATGATTCGATTATTATTCTCTCATAAGGATAATATTCTTATTAATAACCTTCGAATAAATATATTATTTGTGGATTGCCTACTATTATATATATATATATATATGTATATATATATATATATATATATATATATATATATATATATATATATATATATATATATATATATATATAGAGAGAGAGTTAGGTTAATGTGGTGTAGCTACTTAAAATTATTAAAATAAAAAGTGATATGAACCGTCGGATCTATTAATTATGATTTGATGAGACTAATTGTAAATGAAAGATATTTAGTAATAAAGGTATGTTTAATGTAATTTTCATTAAAACAATATTAACACTTATAATGCATTCTTTTAATGTTTGACTACTCATTAAATTTCCATAAAAGCCTAATATGTTTCACATGAAGTTTAGTGACTTTTTAAGATATATATTAAAGTTATAATTAGTAATTTGTGATACAATCAATTTGCAAGGCATAAAAATGTGTGTTTTTTGTATTTTACTTATTTTAGATTTGTAGGTACAACAAACTGATACATCACTTTTTAGATATGATGTAGAAAGTTATATTTAAAAATATTCTTGAGGTACACAAGTGTAATATATATGCAAGATGATACACCTAATAGAATAACTCGTACACCTAAACGAAGAGCGACTCATACACAAAGAACATCTCGTACATAAAGAACAACTCGTACACAAAGAGGGACTCGTACACGAAAATCAACTCCTACGCAAAGAGCAACTCGTACACTAAGAGCAACTCACACACGAAAGGCAATTCGTACACAAAGAACAATTCGTACACAAAGAGCGACTCGTACATAAAGAACAACTCGTTCACAAAGAGCAACTCGTACACAAAAACGACACGTACATAAAGAAAAACTCGTTTCATAGTCATTTAAAAAATAACGTACACTTATTACACCTTTAATGACATGAAAAAGTAATTAATTTTATTTTTGAATATCATTTAAAGCAATTAATGTCATCTTAATCATAATAGTTGATTTAACAATTTAAAAGGCTTTTCATTTTAACAACTATAAGGTACTACACTACTTTAACTAAAATCTATATATATATATATATATATATATATATATATATATATATATATATATATATATATATATATATATATATATATTATTTAGCGTTTAATGAATATCAATACCGCAGATGAAGTGGTAAAAAGGGAGACACATAAGGAATGGAAATCATGAAGTCGTAAGTTTGATTTAGGATCGAATAGTAGCTCTAATCGAGGTAGTTGGTTTAATATTGAATGTGAAAATAAAGTGGAAGCCTTAGCCGATTTATATGCCCTTAAGATTGGTTAAAAGGGCATTTGTTGGATGAAATATGGGATGGATGCAAAAGAGTTTATACTAAACCTGATAAACCATGGTACAAGGAAGCATTCAGTATAGAACAATTAACAAAGGGGTATAAACCTATGTTGTAGGTGGAGACATTTAAAGATAAGAGATATTCATTGGAAACATGAACAAACTTTGTTTGTGTAACTAAGAATGATGAAAAGAACATTCTCATTGGAAGATCAATGGAGGGAGATTCAAAAAGATGATGAAAAGAGAGAAGGAGGATACATATGGTGTATGTAGCGAAATATAAAACCTGCATGAGTCTACTTAAGACTCGTTAAAAAACACAAGTGCTTGTCGGGAGACAACCCGTATTTTATTTAATAAAACTTGGTTATTTTCAACTTCTGTTGGTTTTGTGTCTTTCTAATTTTGTTTGCAGGTTATAGGAGCAATGGTAAGGATGGTTATCATCATCTTAACCCTTCGTCATAGAAAGAATTTTTGTGTAGCAAATATCTGTAGCGTTTATGGATATGTTGTAGATAGTTTGCGTGCTTGCAAAATTTTGAATTTTTTAGTTATCTAGAGCATAGACCTATTCTTGGTTACGCCACAAACACCATTTGTAAAAATATGTTTTTTTGGATTAACATGATTTCACAAAAACCTTGTAATTGTTTTTAAATGAAATTTGTGGATCTGTTCCCTGTAAGCCCCCACGAGATAAAAATCGTCCACTTAAGTACACTAAGTGGTTTAACGAATTGTTTACTATGGTAATTGCAACCGTGATACGAAAGTGAGTGTTAAATTCAACCGTCCACTTAAGTATATTAATTAGTACTATTAATTTTTAATTTCAAGTGTGTATTAATTACTATGTATTAGTTAGTTTTAATATGAATATTGAAATTTTGTTTATTATACTACTTATTATAGAGGGGAATCACAGTTCCCAATGAACAG
Source organism: Glebionis coronaria (assembly GCA_025667525.1). Taxonomy (NCBI): domain Eukaryota; kingdom Viridiplantae; phylum Streptophyta; class Magnoliopsida; order Asterales; family Asteraceae; genus Glebionis; species Glebionis coronaria. The sequence goes on from CM046878.1 coordinate 411,939,952, forward strand.
TGATTCCCTCACAACTTATTAAACAACGTATTTATCTTTCCCTCACAAACCCAGCGTTCTCTCAAAAAGAAAACACACACTAAACACACATGGTTTGGATCCAAACCCGATTAAGATCCGTGTGTGCATTGATGAGCCCTTACCCTCATTAATGGCTACATGAATTTCCCCCCTTTACCATAGCCCCTTGGTAATTGATTAAAACTGTGATTTTGGTAGTGGCTATAGGAACCCTAGAGATCGTGTCCGTTGATTGTGATTAAGTGTGTTATAAGATGCATCTATTCATCCTCTCTTTTATTTGTTCATTGTCTCACAAATAAAAAAACCTAGCACCCTCTATTTCTCTCATTTGGTTGGGTTTGACTTTTAGATTAGAGTTTGATCGGTTTGACTGATTACGACCGCTGCGCAGGTTTGATTGACTTATATTTTGATTGACTGATTGATATAACCATATATGATGCGTCACCCCCATTTTCATTGGTTTTGATCTAGGCCACCAGCTCGTTTGTTGCCGCTGTATATGTTGGGTAGCGAACCGTTCGTTGCCGCTATATATGTCGGGTAGCGGATGTGGTTGGTGTTTAAAAAGGGCGTGTTTTGAGCTGGAAAAGGATGTTTCATGTTCATTCAATATTCAGGTGTAGATGGTGATTGTGGTTGTTGTTCATTGTGGTTTAGATGATGATTGTGTTTTTGGTGTAAGAATCTTCAGCTAGATAAGGTAACTCTTATAAATGTTGTATTGTGAACCGTTTGTTGATTGTTGCTTTTCTTGCGAGCGTATTTAGAATTCAAAATGGTTTTCGGCGTTTTTTAGTCGGAAGACTAATGAAACCAGATTTTTTATGCCCTGTTTATTCTTGATAGGACCGTAATTGATTTTGATGGTTATAGTATAGATTTGCCCTATCCCAATCCCGTTTAGTTTTTGCAAGGCTTGATTGGGGGTTCTCATTGTTTGGGGTTCCTGGATTTTTCATTCTCGGGGTTGTTGGCAGGTGACGAAAGTGGCATTTACGTATTTCGTTTCCGCTGTTGATGTCGGGCGATGATAACCACGGTTCTGATAAGACCGTTTGGTTTTGGCCAGGCGACCTTTTAAGGTTGCCGACATACATATGACTGGTGTCCTGATCAATAAGCTATCAAAACCCAATATTATGATTACCAGCAGTGTTGTGAAGTGTGGTTGCTTGGTCGGCTCTTTCTATTCTCCAGTTTGATAATTTCGTTTGGTTTTGTCCAGACGACCTTTTAAGGTTGTTGTCATACATGTGATTAATTTTTCTTAGTGCTGGATATATGGCGCCTCTTTCAGGCAATAACATATATATATTGTTTCCTACTTTTGCTTCATGGTATTTATATGTCGCCTCTCTGAGGCCACGCTAGATATGTGGTTCTACTAACGTTTGAGATGTGTAACGTCATTTGATACGCGGTCTGCTGTTCTGATAACATATCTGAGTTTGTGATGATGTATTTTTTTAATGATCCTAAAAGGCGGTGATGATAAAATTCGAGCATCCCTGAGCGGACTAGAGAAGTATTTGGATTGTGCGCCTCTTGGTGGGGCAGGCTTTGTATGTTTGCAACCAAAGCGCACATATCCTAATATCCGATGCTCACTTATCTGAGGCTATGATGAGTTTTTACGACACTAGATAAATCTGAGACTACACGTATCTTGGTGGGGCGACCTCTCGGGGTTGCAGCCATGACGTGATTGCCCGATTTTCCCTTAATGGTGCCATATCTGAGCCTATAATGCCCCGCTCCCAAATACGATGCTGAAATCTATTTCTCACCCGATAGGAACCGTTCCACAAATACGCTGCTGAAAATTTTAGGTGAGTTTTAGTCGTCAACTAATGTTTTTAGTGATTATTCGGTTTACATCTTTTTTTTTGTTAATGTAGGCAACTTGACAGAAGGGCACACTTCTACTCTTCCAACGAGAAGTCGTTAGGGCATAAAACATAGATACAAAATTCGCGGTTAAGGTAATTGTATCTACTCAATTCTCGCACACATGTTTTTTTAAACACAGTTCATAGAAGAAGCAAAATAAATTTTAGTATCGCACTATCTGATGTTTGTTAGTTTCTAGACGGTACGGGATGTGTCGGGTCTCGGTTTGAATACGGCGTCGGGTTAGCAGCTTAAGGATCATCTATGTTAAGACAGTTAAAACAGAGTAATATGATGATAATGTAAGCATATCCAAGTATCTAGCGGTTGTTTTTTTTCAAGTTTTTAAATATTTTAATAAACGGTCAATGTGAGTGTCAGGCGGCTCGCGGAGAGCAACAGAGAGCAGATAGAAAGAGCCCTTTATTTTAAATGAAATTACACTTGGATATGTTTTTGTATTTACTCGGTGTACTTTCATTTCATTTCAATGTGTATATTCAGTAAATTTACTAGAGGAGTACCGATTTTATAATTCTGATTCTTATTTTGTTTGCATATACAGTTTCTTTTTAATTAGAAGTAAAAGCAGAGACCTACACTTTGGGACTTATGGAGAAAGATAGGTAGTAGTCCAAGCAGAGAACCCGTATCTTGGCAGGGCGACCATTTGGTTGCAGCCATGACAGGTTCTCGGTACACCTTCCATTGTAGACCTGAGCCTTATCAATTTGGGCTCTTGCCCCTATTTTGTCTTTGGAAACTGTTACTTTTAAGGGTCATGCCCACGTGGCTTTGATTGTGTGATCATAGGTATTGTAATATCGAGGTATGCAACCACCTTTTTTATATGAATTTACTATAACTTTAATAATAGGGGAGAATCACGGTTCTATAGGAACAATGTTATAGAATTTAGTTCTAATGAAATGTTAGATAGTTAGTGTGAATATGTCTCTGCTTTCAGATGGGTGTTTGTTTAACCTTATTTGATTACTGCTTAAGTTTTCTGGCCTTTTATTGACCTTGAGCTTATATAATCCTTTTATCGATTATAACTTGGAAATAGTAATAATGTATAAGATTTTTATAATCGTCTACTTGTTATTGCACATCGGGGACTAGAAGCAGAGATGCCTTAATAGCTATTATATATGCTTTAGATGTTCTGAATATGGATTGCACTGCTACGTAGTTCATATAAACAAAATTCATTAAAATGGATTAGTGAACCAAAGAAAAAGTTTACATTTATATACTTTTAAACTTCAGATATGTTGCTTGATTCGTTTCGACTGTACTATTGCTTAAATCTTTACAAGTCAATATGTTTTGGAAGGGCGTTGGACGCAGCATCTGATTCAGTTCTTGAAAATTGTCGAGGCTTTCCTTGGTTCAACCGTAAAGAAAGGTGTCATTACAACCCTCCTTATTTCAATGACTCACAGTGTGAAGCTACCAAGGATGTTGAAGTTATATGTGGTCTCAGTGTTATACGTATCAAGTTATCCAACTTTCTGGTTACTAATGATGCGTGCATATCAGTCATCCATCTTCTTCATTAACAAATTAACAAATATAATTGACATGTGTGTATTTCAGGTTGTTCAACGTTTCCAAGGTTCAGGTTCTTCTCAAATTGTAGACTGTAGACAATGATCTCGCATTAAAAATTTACATTAAATCTTAAGCAACATCGAAAGTCGTGGCTGCTTTTGTTGAGCGAAGGGAGTTTGACAAATTTCTGATTTACTTCAAGCAGGTAGGTGTTACTCTCATTACAGTAACATGTCGATGCTACTATTTATCGCATTTGTTTCATATAGTGTACTCGATAGGTGACTAACGAATCTTGCCCGACTCGCAACGAGTCGAGTTGATTCGGAAATCTTATGAGTGACGTAAACATCCACATCACATTGTATATTTTAGTTAACCATCAATTTCATCTATTAACCACTGGTTTTTAGCTTCCCAGATTTTATCTTTTCGAGACATAGAAATCTTAAATCAATAATGTATATTGACAAACTATATCGTGTAATTTCGTACCACCCCCATAACCTACTCTAGCGTGATCGAGTATTGTTGTGTTGTTTCTCACTACGGGTATTGCATAATATGGCAACATTGCAAGTTATACTTTATGGATATAAAACTAAAACCTATGCATCTCTTGTCCTAAGTATGTTTAGAAGAGGTAGCACTTTCACCCATATACTACTAAACGAGTCCATTTGCATATTGTTTGATTTCTAATTGGTCATATGGGTAAAACAGAAAACTATGCATAATAGCACACTAGATGGAGAAGAGTGAAAGCGTTTCAAGAACATAAAATTTACTTCCATGTTTTTTAAAGTAACAACTACTCATGTTTTATGTTTTGAAACACTAACAATATAAAAAATAAGTGTAAGAATTTGGGAGGAACGCAAGCCAAATCATATCAAATTTATCCATATTGACTTTAACAAACTATGAGACGTCACCAAACCTGCCTGACCCACTATCAAAGTTATCATCTTTTTTGTTGGCACCCTTTTTGATCATCTTCAATACTCATTTTAGGACCCGCAGCAGAGTAACAGTTGGAAATGCTCGCATCAGCTGAGACTAAGACCAAACCAAGAGTCTAAATCAAAGTACGAGTGGGAGTCTAGGTGAGGACGGGGTGCGGGATATGAGCAGCAGCAGGAGTAGAAACAATGACTGGGAATATACAAGAGCACCCTTCCAAAATGTGAGCTTTTACTTTGCACACCTTTTATCAAACCCTCCATACTCCATGATAGAACCATATAAAAATAGTAACTTCCTTTTTCTTTTACTTGAATAAGACACACTGTCACACTTTTATCTCTGGACCACGATCCCATGTGAGTTATTTTAAAATATCGGGTCATAAAAACTCATCATTCACTGTTGCAAATTTCTTCTTACTATTCCCCGTCCTCTTTCTTTCATTTACATGAATTGTATAATGCACAAAGGACCACATGAAGCCTTTATCGAATAGTAAATCAAAACTTCATGAAACATGTAACATATAGGAGTATTGAGACCACAATGATGTTCACGTCTTGCTGTCAATGTCACGTGATGTACATACCTGGTAAGCACACAACAACATACATACAAGCTTCAAACGACACATTTACCTGAGTTTCTTGGACTTGAAAGGAATGCAGTGATCCATCGAGGGTCAGGGTCTGGTGGCGATGTGATTGTTGGAGTGATGGATATGGGTTTGTGGCCTGGAGTCATTGTATACTTTCGAAGGGCTTTTTCCAAACACAATAGTTAAAAGTAAGCGACTAGGTCCCTTGTCCCTAAGTTAGACCCCAACAGCCACGTCACGTCGCGATCAAATTTAATATTATATCAAAAGATAAATTCCTTGAAGTTAAATAGGCAAGTTATATTATTCATGTTTCAGCTTTGCAGAAAAGATACTTTAGGATGTCTTGCATTGACGAGAAGGATCTTACATCTATTTGGTTAGTACTCTTTATTTCAAAACAATTTTAGCTATACTATAGTTTGTTTTTTTAGATTTTTCTAAATTTTCTTGGCAAGAATTCTATATATAAGCTGTGTAAAAGAGTTGATGTGCACTTGAATCAGGAAAAAAAGTAAAGATATAAGTATAACATTGGATAGAGAAAACCAAGTACCGAGCATTACTTCAATATCTTTTTCTTAAAATCCGACATTTCAAGCATTTATAGAGAACCAACACATAATTTTTACAAACCTTATTAAATCAGTAAGCATTTTCTGTTCACAAAGTTAAACATCAACGTAAGTTGGTTTCAACAGGTTACAATTTGTAGGACCTGTTGCTATAACCACACCACCGTTGCACCTTTTTTTCTCACCTAGACGGTGTCTGTGCTTTTACTGTATTTGAGTCGGAGTTGTGTGGGGTAGCAAGACTGATTGTTGGCCACTGTTTCAGGTGGTATAATTCAGGATCTGAGTGAATCAAGCGATGCAGAGGTTTCGAGGCTGTCTTAGATGAAATCATGTAAAATAACAGAATTGCTTTTGAAAAAGAGGGTGAATTCTGCCATAAGGAGTGTCCACTTTAGGGATCTTTAGATTTATTAAACACACTCTAGTTAGAAAACTGTTGTAGTTATTTACGAAACTAAGCTTTCTTTTTATGTTTAGCTCGAACAGGTCCCTTATGAAAAATAGTTGAAGTCATGAATGTCCATGCTGGCAGGTCAAACTACCAGGTTTGCAGCCATGCTACGTGTGAATTTTTGTTGGCTTAGTAGCTACTTTTTATTTTGGAAAAGATAGTTTATGTTGTAAGAGATTTTAGTATTGATATCATACTTTTAGTTGTTTATCAAGAGGCTTACATGGAGTTAAATACACTAGAAACCTCTTGCTTCTGTTTAATTTTAAATGACAAGGACATGATTTAATATAAGTTCCTTAATGATACCAACCAATGTACCGAGTGTTTCTAATGCTCATGCTTTCAGACCTTCTAATCTAACATCCCCGTATACCATTGCTATTGCTGCTATGACTTTTATCACCTAATAACAAAATACTTATAATTTTGTTGTTGCTAGTTTACGACTAAACCTATAAAAGCATCTATAAAACGCCCGCGCTCCCCCGCAGCGGAGCGCGGGCACCAAATCCTAGTATGTTTAAAATTATGAGTTGATATATATATATATATATATATATATATATATATATATATATATATATATATATATATATATATATATATATATATATATATATATATATATATATATATATATATATATATATATATATATATATATATATATATATATATATATATATATATATATATATATATATATATATATATATATATTTAATAAGTCCTACAAACAAATAGTAGCCATTGATTTTTTCATCAAAATAAAACTACCTACTTTTCGTTTCTTTTTTAAAATAAAATATCTTGCAAATGGAAAACCGTCAATATACAAAAACAACATTGCGACGAAAATTAAATCTCCTTTTTATTGAGGACATGTATATACTTTCGACGAACTTTTTTCAATTTTTTTCTTAAATCATTTTTGTAACACCCCACTTGGATAAGTGGACCGTTACGTGTATTTATGGCGTGTCATCAAAGCATAAGGTAAATGTCCTAAAACATTAACTGACCATAAAGGAATACCGGGATCAAACATCGGTAATCCAAACATAAGCCCAAAACATGAAAAGTAAAAATACTGAAGGAAATGACTAACCAATGTCCAAATAAGCAGAATAATGTAAGAAATGCATAAAGTAAGAAGTCTGGATAGCTTCCATCCAAATGCACATGCTCTCAGAATCCTAAGAGCGTCCTGGTGTACCTGCCGTTAGAACATGAAAGGAACTACGGCTGAGCATAACGCTCAGTGAACGGATATAAAGCATGATAAGGAATTACTGAAATGAAGTAGATGATAAATACTGAAGTTGTAAGACTGATAAGTAAAGTTGCAGCGGAAATCTGTAAATAATCTATAAGTCTGATTTATCAATAATGAAGCTGAACTGTTATCTGTTAAATTTGTATAACATGCATTTACTGTATTTTAATTGCCAAAGCTTATATAGGTCATGTGCTTTAACAACGGTGCATGAATAACTGGAGGGGTGACCTCGTCATGCTGTAGAGGGGTGACCTCTAAATAACTGTGTTGGGTGGAGGGATCAGCTCCAATGTGAAGGATGTAGAGCACACACCACATTCACCTGCTAAACTGTAAACTGTAGCCTAGGATGCATCCATACGCCCCACTAATAATACTGATAAAATGGCCAAGCTGAGCTGAGTGTGACGATGCAAGATATCACTCTCCTGCATGTGAGTCACGACACCGGTGCCTCTAGTGCCGTGGTTACGGTACCTTCGTAACTAGTACATAAACTAATCATGCTTGTATATAATGCCCAGGCAATTTATTTTATTATAAACATGATTACTGATAAACTTAAACATATACTGGGGAAAACATTTGGCTGCAGATAATCATGCATAGGAAAGGAAGTCCTTACTGAAAGGACGAAAAATCCGTACCTCGTGTCCCGTAATGAAATAAGACTGAAAGCTGAAGATCTACTCCGACTTCACGGTTACTACATAAATTAACGGACGCGTAAATAAGTTGACTGATGTTTATTTAATTATTGATCTTAGTTGTTCTCAGTTTGATTCATTTACCACTTGTATTATTGTTTGTATATAATCTGATAAGTTCTGACTGCTCGCTAATATTACTGTTTTAATGTACTACGTATTCCTGATTACTGCATACTGTATATTCTGGTATTACTATAAATAGTAACTTGATATAATTAGAACGTTTCCTAATTTAGAAAAATTTCCCATCTAGTGTCTTTAAGATTAAATCATAAACAATTACATGCTTTAAGAGTAATAAAAGGATAAAATAATATCGATTTAATTTTATTTATTAAATTACTAAAATCAATAATTAAACTTATTTATTTATAAACCTTTTATAAAACGATTTAATGAATAAAAATAATCACGTGTATTTATTACTTTTCGATGATCCCAAAAACCCGAGTCAAAACTCTCCCGAGACACCCATGTCTCGGGTTAACTAAAAGTCGAGCATACCACGACCTTGTCGTGGTTCCCCCTGCTGCTGACGTCACTCAACAGTGTTTCCCACTGTCCGTTTTTTGTTCCCGCTGCTCTACTATAGTTCCCACTGTTTTGTTGGTTCCCACCGTTTATGTATTTCTGTTCCCACTGTTAGTTATATTCTGACAGACCCAAACACCCCTTACAACCTGTTAATCCCAAACGCCACCTTATTTCAGAAAATTTGCCAAACGCCCCTTCTGAGTACTAATAACCCCTGGTTTATGTTTATTGGCAGCGGTTGATCAAACAGGCACCACAACCCCCCTGCGAACCAAACAAACACCCTTGTTTGTGTTTTTGGTTGTGGCTGGTCGGAAGAAAACACCACCGAGAGCTTATGCTCTCGGTTTTTCGTGTAAAACATAAAAACCCGACTGATCTTAAATGCTTATAACATGTATATGACATCAATAATCATTTATTTCTTGATTAATCATGTGTTCCTGATAACACGAAAAGGAAGGACAAGAATTACCAATGTCACTTGATTAAGGATGAACACATAAGTCGAAACAATTTTTGGATCGAAAATCTTTTTCTTTCTCCTGTGTTTTCTGTCTTCAGCCGTCTGCAACCCCCATGGAAACCCTAAATCCTTTTTTTTTTTTTGTTTGCTGAATGTGTAAAGGGGAAACCCCCCGTTTTTCTTTTTTCATAAAATGGGCTTTGGCCCAAGTTTTTCTTCTTTTTCCTTTTTATACATCCGGCCCTTTTCTTTTCTTTTTATAAAGTTTCCATTTTTTTTATTCTTTCTTTCTTATTCATTTTTTTTCGTACGTGTTCGTGCTAAATTTCTCGTGTCTTTGTTTCTGAAACGCGATAATTATTTTTCGTGTAATAATACATACGTAATATATTCTGAAACTTAATAATTATTTTCTGAATAATTATTCATTTGTAATATTTAAATAAACTGAGACTACGCGTATTTACTATTAACGTTTAATTATTTCTGTAAATTAAATAATTCATTTGTAATATTTTCTGAGACTAAATACTTATTATCTGAATAAACTGTAATATTTATAGTATTTAAATAAAACGGGATTGCGTATTTAATTTCTGCGTTTATATCTCTGTCTAATAATTCATACTTATATAGTTTATTAAAATTACACTGCGTATTTAAATATTCTGATTTTTAAATACGGGTTTTACAATTTTTGAAAATCATATATGATTCTTATCGCAAATCATATATGATTTCATAAAATCATATATGATTTCATAGAATCATATATGATTTCATAAAATCATATATGATTTCATAAAATCATATATGATTTCAGAAAATCATATAAGATTCCCAAACGTGACTTAGGAAAAAATCGGAAAAAGGTTCGTCGAAAGTGTATACATGTGCCCCTCTATAGAAAGATGATTTATTTCTAGTCGCAATGGTATGTTTCGTATTGTTCAACGATTAATGTTTGTGAGAATTTCTTTTAAAAAGGGTGAAAATGACTTTCTTTGTTAAATGAAAAAAAAGGATAGCTGAAATTGATTCATTGAGTTTTTGTTAAATAATAGGTTTACAATGAAATTTTGCCTTTAATTGATAATTTTAAATTATGCTTGTATGATTATATTTTATGCACAAATAAATACTAGTAGGTTACTCGCGCGTTGTGACTGTGTGTAATATGAAACAAAAATTTTGCGAGCGCAATGCTTTATGATTACAAATATTTTTCAATAATAAGTATACGAATAATGATGATAGTTTAAGCAATAATATACAATTTCATATAAAAATAGTATTACGAGATTGTGATAATTGATGGTGAAAGGTATTTACTAATCTGTGTAACATTTGTCACAATATAATATAACGTGTAAATATAGAAAATTTTCATAATTTATGCGTTTACACGTTTCATACATTATAATAACTGTAAATGTAAATATCACACTTAAACGATATTTACGTTTTAATCATACTTAACGTTTTGTTAATGACAAAACATCAAATATATTTTTATGTTTGAGTTATATGCAACATACGGCCATGGTTCACACCGGCACTATCCGGTTGCCATTGTTAAGACGAAACACACACCGGCATACAGACGGTTCCCACTGTCCTAGCCAAAGACCCACCGAGACCCTATGTGGTCTCGGTTGCCACTGCTTGTACCAAATTTCCTTGGTTGCTGCTGCCCGAAACAAAACTACACCAAGCCCTTTAAGGGTCTCGGCTGGTGGAAGAAAAAGACACCGAGAGCTTTATGCTCTCGGTTGGTGTGTTTCCCGAACTTAACACGCAAACCCAACACCCCGTTCCTTGCCTAAACCTTATCATAACAAGTTTTTATTTATGTTCTTAATGGATTCATGCACATGTGATTATAATTAGTTAGAAAATGAAAAGATTAAAGATGTTTAAAATACTGAGTGTGTGGATCAAAGAGGGATAGGAACTCGAACATAAATAAGCAATTAATCACGATCAAAATCAACGATCTCCCTCCCTTGTGTTTTGTTTAAGCCGACGGCCACAAAGAAATAAAAGGCTAGGGTTTCTGTTTTGTTTTTCTTGAAAATGGAAATGAGGAGATCCATGGGTGTTTGTTTTCCTTAGTGGGTTTTCTAAATGGGTCGGGACCCTCCTCCTCTCTTTTGTGTCGTGTACACCCCCAAGCCCAAAGGCCAGACTAAACGATTTTAAATGTTTAAATATTAAACGGGTATGTTCGTGTTCAATGTTCGTGAATTAAATATTATACGGAATGATTATCGTGCATTAGTAATATACGTATTATCTAGTATTTGATATTCGTGACACGTTTTATTATATAAATGGAAAGTTTTAAATTTAACCGTGTTTATACGTAGTGTACTGTTCATGGTATTTATATGCGGGTTTTACAGAGTTTATGTTAAATAATGGGTTTACAATGAAGTTTTGCCTATAATTGATAATTTTAAATTATGTTTGTATGATTATATATTATGCATAAATAAATACTAGTAGGTTACTCGCACGTTGCGATTGTGTGTAGTATGAAACAAAATTTCTACGAGCGCAATTCTTTATGATTATACATATTTTTCAATAATAAGTATACGAATAATGATGATAGTTTAAGCAATAATATACAATTTCATATAAAAATAGTATCACGAGATTGTGATGATTGATGGTGAAAGGTATTTGCTAATCTGTGTAACATTTGTCACAATATTATATAACGTGTAAATATAGAAAATCTTCATAATTTATGCGTTTACACTTTTTCATACATTATAATAACTGTAAATGCAAATATCGCACTTAAACGATATTTACGTTTTAATCATACTTGACGTTTTGTTAATGACAAAATATCAAATATATTTTTATGTTTGAATTATATGCAACATACAAGTCTTCTAGGTCCATGAACTTATACGATAAACTTTTATAAAAGTTTACACAACATATTTAAACAAAATATGAAAAATTAAAAATGGACCAAAATGTTGACTTTGACCTTCTTGTCAGATCTATAAAGTCAAACTAAGACAAATACAATGTTTGCTTATGATCTTGGACAAACATTTATGAGGCTACAAAAGTCAGACCCGTCGGACCCCGACTGACCCTGGGTAAGGGGTCGACGGATTCCGACCATGTTTGATGAGTGCCTATAAATACCAAGCTTGTCCAAGCTTAATCTTCACCTTTTCCATCTATTCTCTTTACAATCTCAGTACATATTCTAACTCTCTAATCTCTCTAATCTCTCTTGTCTACTCTCTTCTTACTTATGATTTTGATCATTGTTCGTTTCAAGACCGGTCACGAGAAATCTAAACTCTAAGCTTTGATCCTTCAAGGCTTCACTTTGTGTGAATGTGTTAAGTGTCACCTACACAGTCATCATTGTTATACCAATTCATCCATCTACTTGTATAATAGTGTGATTGGCGTTTTAAACCACAAGTGTATAGTGAACAAGGCGTTGTTGTACCTTTGTAAAGGACACGGCATTATAGCTTAGGTGTCGTTAAAGATTGTAAGCATAAGTGTGAAGGTTTCTCCACTGGTGTAAAGGAGATTTATTTACTAGAGAAGTAGAAATCTCGAGTGGATACTCGAGGAGTGGAAGTAGGGGCAAGATAAGTGAGATCTTGCTAGGCCGAACCATTATAAATCATTGTGCATTGTGCATTGTGGTTTGTTTCTTTGTTACTTAAAGTCTGTTACTTTGTTAATTCACACTTCGTCTATCTATTCACGATCATGAAAAAGTCTCAAAGTAATTAAAACTAATAGGTAAAAACTATTCAACCCCCATCTAGTTTTCTACAATAACCTTAAAATATTGCTACTTTTATATGTACGATTTAATCTAATTAATTAAAAAATGATTAGTATTTCACTATATTTGTACTAAAATACATACATAAACGGTATATGTTTTCGAATATGCGCATTTATAAAAAATGGAATGGTTCAAAATCAAACACGTACTTGATATTAAAATTTCTCGGGCCACAAATTTCTTGATGGTCCCCTTATGTTAAGTAAGGTAATTGATTGGTATAAAAAGAAGAACAAGAAGTTGATGATCTTTAAGGTGGACTTCGAGAAAGCATATGATTTGGTTAGATGTTAATGAATACTGTTTTGTGGCTGATCGATGGTTTGCTAATGGTTGGAAGTGACATTTGCGTAGGCCAATTGAAGGTGGCAGAACCGGTGGTATGTTGGCTGCCATGATGGACGACATCCAACACATTCATCTAAATTTTGAATTGGATTCTTGGAAATGGCTTTTAGGTAAGGACAATGTTTTTATCGTCGGGGAAACACGTAATCATATTGAGAATGCTATTCTTCTTGTTATGCACACGAGCACAAAATGGAACAAGATTCTACCAAGGAAGATTAATGTATTTATGCCGAGGCTATCGTTAGACCGCCTTCCTCATCGTTTTAATATATCGAGATGTGGTTTTAAAATATCGATTCTATTTTGAGTTCTGTTGCGACATGGTTATGTTGGATTGATGGATTGGCAAGAGCCTTTGTTAAGAAGGATCAATTATACGTGACACGCGACTACGTCATGGTTTATTTGGATGTTTCGTTATAGTGTCATTTTTAACTCTCATTCTGTGAGAAAAGTGACATATTTGATTACATTCAGTTGTATTCTTTTTCTTGGTTAAAACTTAGAGGTGCCAAAATGTTAAGTTGACAAAATTGGTTACAGACACCATTGTAATTTTTTTTCTAGCTTCTTGCTAGAAGTTGTGTTTGTTATTTAGCTGTTTACATTGTTTAAAAAATCATGATATTAAACTTACGTTAGTGAACAATTTAAATAATTGTATGTAAAATTTATTGTTTATACAAATCATTTATACATGTCGCATATCAACTTGTATTTATTTTATCATCTAATGTATATTGCTATAAATTTATGAAGTTTTTGCGTTGTAAGGTTTTGTACTAAAAACTTGTAAGGTTGTATAATATAAAATGTTGGTGAGAGAGTGCAATATCTTTTATTCCATCCGTCTCAATATTATTGTCTATTTTTCTTTTTGAGATGTCCCAATTTAACTGTCCACTACTAATATTTTTTTGATCAAGTTTACTATATTAGCTTTACTTGAAATTGTAATTACAAAAGTTAAAAAAGACTTAGATTAATTAGATAAGAGTAAAAATATCATTATGTCAAAAAGTAAGAGAGAGAATGTTGTAATAAATGTATTTGTATTAAAGTGTGGGTTTTTTTTTGTCGAGGCACAATTATTTTGAGACAGAGGGAGTATAAGTTATATAGATTTATGTGTGAAAAAAATAGTACATATTTACGTAATGAGGTTGTTTTTATCGGTTTCGATAAGACCTCTACGGTTTGTCTTCTGACGAATTTTATTGGCTAGCGAAACCGATTGTGACTCCGATTACCAGTCGAACTTGTTGGTACGGTCTGATTTCTAAAACTATATACACCATCATTTAGGTAGAAAACATATATACGATTTTATAAATATATGCTTTTATTTGTTGTACAATGTGAATATATAATTATAATGAGATGTATTAATTATATAGTAATTATTTTATTGAGAGTGTATCAATAATTATTATTATTTAGTTTTAATATGAGTATTATTTATTAAATTATATTTTTATGTTTTAATTGACTTTTGGTTATGTTTATGTAGTTATATATTATGCATATAATGTTGTAAGTTGGTTTTTTAACTTTACTAATTACTAGCATGATGCCCGTGCAATGCGACGACTAATACCCAATCATAATTTTTAGGCGAACAAATGTTACTCTCTTACACTGTTAAGTTTGTATTCACATTAATGTTACAGTTATAAAAAAATCAAATTAAAATAAATCCACTAGTATTTTTTTTAAGTTAACAAAAGTATATCTAAATGGGATTGAATTAAAGAGCTCAAATTTTTAGAAAATATAGTGAAATTATTTTATAAAAATAATAGATAAATAAAAAGTTTTTTTAATTTATAAAACAAAAAAAATATCATTTTAATAAATTGTTATAAAAGTTTGTTACAAAGTTGTTACAAGGGTCATGATATATAGATGTGAGAATATAATAATAATAACTTGTTTTATTTAGTAGGTAAAAAAATTTAAAATTTTTACATTTCTATATTAAAAAAGTTCAAAATGATTTATAAGGTAGTTATAAACGACCTTATAAATAATATGGCTATTTTTGTTTTATATCATGTTGAAACTGTTTTTGTTTGTTTTCGTAGAATTTAAAGAAATATTAAATATTATCAGATGGTAAATTGTTTTTTTTGTTTTGTGTTTTTGTAGAAGTCTAAACAATAACTAATGTAATTTTTTTAAACGGTATATTTCTTGTTTGTGAGTAATAATTTTGGGACGAAAGAAGTAGTATATATAGTTTATATGCATGTTGAAAACCCGAGTATGTTACAAAGAAAATAAAATAAATGCAATATATAATAGATTTTTATAAGAAGAATGTTAGATCCACAAGAATTTACAAAATTATATTTACACATTGTTAGCATTATTACCAATAATAGTATTTTTAGATTAGGAAATTTACCTTGTAAGCTTTGTTTCCAATAATGTATGTTTGAGCCCGGTTGGACCCAAGCCCGATCTTAAATCGGTAACCGACCCCCTCACCCTATAAAAGGAGGTGAGGGGGTGATGCTCAATTATACCGCATCTTCTATTCTTTCTTGTAATCGACTGAAGGTTTAATAAAGAATTCGTTCGATTAACTTTGTAGGTTTCGCTTTTGTGTTCATTGTGATTGTAACTCTGCGATCTTCTTTAAGGGATCTAGGTTTCCGCGTTTCGATCTTCAGGTTTGTTGGTGTCGATTCCAACAAGTGGTATCAGAGTTGCGGTTAGTCGTGGTCTCTGAAGATCGGTTCTAGATCAAGACGTATCCTGAAGAAAAAGGATTTGGGTTTTGTCGATCCAGTTTCTTTAAGTTGCATGTTTCTTTGGCGGAGAAGACGAAGTAAAGTGAGTGTAGTATATTATTTGATCAAGTTGGTTTTTCTTGGTGGTTGTTTTTAAAGCAAATAATATTATACAATAACATCACATGGGTATACTACAAAATCGTTTTATATATTAGTTTTATTTATTTTTTGTTTAAAACAAAGATAGGTAGAATTAATATTTAAAGCAAAGGTTTTTGTTGCGGGTTCTTGTGGTTCAAGTATTGATCGTGGTTTGCTTGGGTTTTTCAAGTTTACGGTCGGGTTTACTTGTTCGTGATCGAGGTATTTAGGGTTTGTCTAATTGATAGGTGTGTAAACACCCATCCTTTTACCACTTAATTCTGGCTAAAACAAGACCAAAACACGTAATTAATATCATTTGTTTGGAATTATGCGTGGTTTTTGTGTTTATTGTGATTTCAGAGCTAACCGGATGAATATTAAAGAAAACATGGGATTGCACGAGTTTTATCAAGGAAAAAGACTGAAGACGAAGTCTATTGTCCAAGAGATGCAAAAGATTTGAAGTCACTGGGCCTATTCGAAGATTTATCGAAGAAAAGGACTAAAGACGGAAGATTTTCATAAGTCGAAGAAACTCAAGTCTATTTAACGAAGAAATTAAAAGACGAGTTGAATTTAATCGACAACAAATCCCGAATCAGAATCGAAAACGTCAACTTTTCTGAAAGGACGAGAAGACAAGAAGAAAGGGAGAAAGCCCACTCACCAACCAACCACTAGGAGTATAAATAGATACTCCCTTCACATTTTAGGGAGTGAGTTCATTTTTCTTTTTCCAGTTCTTTGTGGTTCGTAGCATCACAAACACCATTAGGGTGTTTGGTGATTTTTCATTTTCTTTTTCAATCTTGTAATCCTTAATCATTAACCTTGTTACTCTTCTATTAATCAATCTATTCCATCTTTTCATTCATCTTGTTCTTCATCATCATCTATTGCAAGTTCTTAAGTTTTTATTTGATTCTAGTTTGATCTAAAAAGTTGTTGATTTAGCGTTTTTATTGGTGGGATTTGTTACTTATGGTATTTAAATGATTTATGTTTGATTTGGTTAAACCTTTTTGATTATTGAGTTTGATTTTGAGTAAAATTCGAGTCCCCGTTTCTCTGTTACTGTTACTGTTCTTGATTCCCAGACTTTCCGAATTGAACTTTTTATTCCGAATAGGCTATTTCCCGTTTCCCTTATTCGGAATTCTGGATATTCCGAATAGGGGTGTTGTCATTTCCTTTACTCGGAATATTTTATTTATTCCGCATAAGCTGATTTTCCGCATAGCTCAATTTTGTCATTTCCTTACTCGGAATATTTCACATATTCCGAACAGCTTAGTTTTCCCGCATAGGTTCATTTTTCCGAATAGGGCCTCATTTTCCGCATAGAACTATATTCCGAATAGAAGTTATTTTCCGCATAGGACTCTATTTTCCGCATAGCTGTTTTTATTCCGCATAGGATTGTATTCCGAATAGAGCTGTCTTTCCGAATTGGCCATTCTTTCCGCATGAGACATACATTCCGCATAGACTATTTTTTAGTAAGGGTATTTTTCCAGATTTAATTCAATTCTTGTATTAGTTATTCATCTTTGATTGTTTTAAGTTTATATCACTATCATTTTAATCATTTCTCTGTTTCGTAGATTAGATAACCAAATCCACTTTTTGTCACCAAGAACAAATCATTCCACTTTTAACTAAGATCAATTCGAGAGGATTCCGAGAATCGAACTTTTCACCTTAGAAAATCTCATGTACCAAATGGCGCCGCTGCCGGCTCTTCTCGTTAAGATCAAAAGTTTTTTGTGAGAACTTGGATTTTGGGATCCGTTCCCCGTGAACGTTACTTTTTCATAAAAATTTTCAAAAACACTAAAAAATATAAAATTTTCAAAAAATCCTAAAAAGTAAAAACATAAAAACCAAAAATATTTTTGCTTTGTTTTTCTTTGTTCGTTCTTTTGCAGGTGTATGCGCACTCGATCCACGTCTTATCAAGAGCCCGAGCCTCTCGATAACTTAGACATGGCTGGTGTACAAAACAACAATAACATACCACCTCCGAACAACAATAATAACAACAACAACCCACCTTTCAACAACATGAATAACAACAACAATGAGCCACTACCGGATAACCGCCCCATGATTGAATTGCTCCAAGCTCATGTCGATGGCAACACGGATCCAATTGTTATACCACCAATTGCCGCCAACAACTTTGAGCTCAAGTCAGGCTTTATCCAGATGGTCTCCGCTCAGCCATTCTTGGGACGAACCATTGATGATCCACACGACCACATCAAGAGATTTCTACAACTCACCAACACGGTCAAGTTCAATGGGGTTCCACAAGAGGTTATAAGGTTACAACTTTTTCCCTTTTCTTTAGAGGGACAAGCCCGGCATTGGCTTGCTAAGGAACCGCCACAGAGTATTCTCTCGTGGACGGATTTGGAAACAAAGTTTATCAATTACTTTTTTCCACCCTCTCGTACTACCGCTTTGCGGAATGAAATTATAAACTTTGAACAAAAGTACGATGAGTCATTCAGTGAATCTTGGGATCGTTTTAAAGATCTTTTAAGAAAATGCCCACAACATGGTTTTACCAAAGTACATCAAATTAATACTTTTTACAATGGTTTAAGCATGAGTGACCAAGATTCACTGAACAGTGCCTCAGGGGGTAATTTATTGGCTAAGACTTCCAATGCTGCTTGGGACATCATTGAGAATAAATCTCGTGTGCAAACCAAGAGTGTTAGGACCAATGTTGCTAGTGCTAGCACTAATGACAGCGACAGGCGATTAGAAAAAATCACTACTCTTCTTGAATCGCTTGTCACACATACCGTCAGCAACAACAACAGCAACAACGCCAAAAACGCTCAAGTGAACGCTGTCAGCCAACCTTGTGAGATATGCGGTGGTCCCCACTCTTACACAACTTGTACCGCCACCCAAGATTACCCTGCTGAGAATGTGAATGCGGCATATGGCACCTATCCTCCACCTGCTTATCAAGCAAAACCCCAAGGTGACCGTAACTTGCTTAGCTACCGCAGCATCAACTATCTTTCACCACCTGGTTTCCCTCCTGCCAACCCAAACCAACAACAAAACCTTAATCGCCCTCCTCAACAACAACAACAACCTCGACAACCATACATCCCACCTCACAAGCAACAACAACCACCTCAAAGAAACAATCAAGTCTACCAACAACCTGCTTACCAACCACCTGCATACAATGCTCCTCCCAACCAACCCACCGCTCTTCACCAGGAAGTGGAAACTTATATGAGGACTAACGATGCGATAGTGGGAAATCTTCAGAGAGAGGTGCTCAACTTGAAGGCAGACTTGGTAAATCAAGGAAATGATTTGAGAGCCGACATGAGAAACACGTTGGATAGCCAAACTAATGATCTGAGGAACATGATGGCTAGTTTCTTCCAAAGTAGTCAACCCTCTTCTTCGGGTACTCTTCCGAGTAACACCGTTGCGAACCCAAGAGGGGAGATGAAAGCAATCACTACTCGAAGTGTCAAAGGTACTAAGGAACCCGAGCTTCCTATACCTCCACCGGTGGTTGTGACTAAGGAGACCGAGTCGCCTGCTCCTATTCCTTCTCCTTCCCCAATTTCTCCACCTCTTCCTTCTACCCCTCTTCCACCCGTGGTTGTGAGTGACCCTATTCCTCTAAAGCCTTCCTCTTCTTCCAATATACCTTATCCTTCAAGGTTGAGGAAAGAGAAGCAAAAGAGCAAGGATGATATTCAGGTTTCGAATTTCCTTAAAATGTTCAAACAACTGAATTTCAATATCTCCTTCGCTGAGGCTCTCGCTCACATGCCCAAGTATGCTAAAATGTTTAAAGATCTTTTGAGCGACAAGGAAAAGCTCCTCGATATTGCCAACACCCAACTTAATGAGAACTGCTCTGCAGTGCTCTTAAGGAAATTGCCAACCAAGCTTGGTGATCCGGGTCGTTTTCTTATCCCTTGCAATTTCCCGGGAGTAGAGAATTGCATGGCCCTAGCCGATCTAGGTGCCAGTATTAATCTCATGCCTCTAAGTATTTGGAAGCAATTATCTCTCCCAGAGCTAGTCCCCACCAAGATGACTTTGGAATTGGCCAACCGTACGGTTGCTTATCCAGTGGGGATAGCCGAAGACGTTATTGTAGGAGTCGACAAATTCACCTTTCCTGCTGATTTTGTTGTCGTCGACTACGAGATGGACCCCCGTGTGCCACTTATTGTTGGTCGTCCATTCTTAAGGACCGGTCGCACTCTTATTGATGTTGAAGCCGGCGAGCTTATCATGAGAGTGGGTGACGATAAAGTAGTCTTCAACATGGGAAAGTTGTCCAAACAACCTTATTCATATGAGAGTGTTAATTGTATTGACGTTCTCGATGAGGCTTGTGAAGAACACTTTAATGATGCTTGCAAAAGTATTCCTACCTCTCTTCCCAATGTTGAGACCGTGTCCTCTATTGATTCATCATTGTCTCTAGTTGGAGATAGTGATTTATTCTGGAACAATCTTGAAGCTACCATGGGAGATGAGAATTTAGCTACTAATGATTCTCCCACCGAGGGGGATGAAGACATGACTTTCTTTGACAATCTTCTCAACGACGACAATCCTTCGCCTCCATCTCCCACGGTTATTGCTATCGATGCCACGACTTTGCAAACGCCTCCCGTCGAAAATCCTCCGGATTTGGAACTTAAGGAGTTGCCGCCACATCTCGAGTACGTGTTCCTTGACGACAACAAAAAGTCGCCCGTCATTATTGCGAAGGATTTGAAAGATGAAGAGAAGACTCGCCTCGTTGCTGTGTTGAAAGCTCACAAGAAGGCTATTACGTGGAAAATCTCGGATATTCGTGGAATTGATCCTCACTTCTGCACACACAAAATTCTCATGGAGGACGACTTCAAGCCCACTATTCAAAGCCAACGAAGGGTGAATCCAAAAATATATGAAGTCATCAAAACAGAGGTTATCAAAACTTCTTGATGCGGGTATGATTTACCCTATTTCGGATTCACCATGGGTTAGTCCAATCCATTGTGTGCCCAAGAAGGGCGGAATAACCGTTGTCCCCAATGAACACAACGAGTTGATTCCCACTCGTCTCGTTACTGGGTGGAGAGTTTGTATAGACTACCGCAAACTCAATGACGCCACGAGAAAGGATCATTTCCCTCTACCTTTTATGGACCAAATGCTTGAACGCTTAGCAGGAAATGAATATTACTGCTTTCTTGATGGTTTCTCGGGTTATTTTCAAATACCCATCGATCCCCAAGATCAAGAGAAGACTACATTCACTTGTCCCTATGGCACTTTCGCTTACAAAAGAATGCCTTTTGGCTTATGTAATGCGCCCGGGACTTTCCAAAGGTGTATGTTAGCTATCTTCCATGACATGGTTGAACAAACCATGGAAGTCTTCATGGATGATTTCTCGGTCTTCGGGGATTCCTTCTCTTCTTGCCTTGCCAATTTGGAACGTATGCTAAAGCGGTGCGAAGACACTCGCCTGGTTCTAAATTGGGAAAAATGCCATTTTATGGTAAAAGAAGGCGTCGTGCTTGGACATAAGATCTCGAAAGCCGGTCTTGAAGTATACCGTGCTAAAGTCGATGTTATCGCAAAGTTGCCTCCACCTTCAACTGTGAAGGGTGTGAGAAGTTTCTTGGGTCATGCGGGCTTCTATCGTCGATTCATCAAAGATTTTTCTCAAATCGCTCGCCCGATGACCCACCTCTTGGAAAAAGATACTCCTTTTATCTTCTCCAAAGAGTGTCTTGAAGCCTTCAACTCGTTTAAGGATAAGCTAACTAAGGCACCCGTCTTGGTTACCCCTAATTGGGAGCTTCCTTTTGAGTTGATGTGCGATGCTAGTGATTTTGCTATTGGAGCGGTTCTTGGACAAAGAGTGAACAAACACTTCCAACCAATCCATTACGCTAGCAAGACAATGACGGGGGCTCAATTGCATTACACGACAACCGAGAAAGAGCTTTTAGCTGTTGTCTATGCTTTTGAAAAATTCCGCCCCTATCTTGTCCTTTCCACCACCATCGTGTATACCGATCATTCCGCGTTGAAGTACTTGTTGACAAAGCAAGATTCCAAACCAAGACTTCTTCGCTGGGTTTTGCTGCTCCAGGAATTTAAAATCGAAATTCGCGATAAAAAAGGAGCAGAAAACCTAGCCGCGGATCATCTCAGCAGACTTGAGGATCCATACCAAGGGGATCATCCGACCAAAGAAATCAATGATTCTTTTCCCTTGGAGACCTTAATGTCTATAAACTCGAAGTCGAATGAAACCCCGTGGTTTGCGGACTTTGCAAACTACTTGGCGGGAGGAATTCTCAAGGAAGGGTTGACGTCTCAACAAAAGAAGAAGTTCTTCACCGACATTAAGACTTACTTTTGGGACGACCCTTACCTATTCAAACAATGTGCCGACCTGATTATCCGTCGATGTGTTGATGGACCGGCAGTGTCTGAAATCCTTGATGCTTGCCACAAAGGACCCACCGGTGGTCACTTTGGTCCCAACTACACCGCAAAGAAAGTGTTTGATTCGGGATTTTATTGGCCCTCCATATATCGTGATGCTCACAATATGGTTAAACGATGTGATGTTTGCCAAAAGCAAGGCAAAATCACACATAAAGACGAGATGCCTCAGAATTTCATTCAAGAGTGTGAAATTTTTGATGTTTGGGGTATCGACTTTATGGGGCCATTCCCTTCTTCTAAAGGAAACAAATACATCCTTGTAGCCGTTGACTACGTTTCTAAGTGGGTTGAAGCCAAAGCTTTACCTACTAATGACGCAAGGGTGGTTTGTAACTTTTTGAAAGCTCTTTTCGCTAGATTCGGTGTGCCTCGCGCCATTATTAGTGATCGTGGGACTCATTTCTGCAATGACCAATTTGCTAGAGTCATGGCTAAGTACGGTGTAAATCATCGTCTTTCCACAGCCTACCACCCACAAACTAATGGCCAGGCTGAAATATCAAACCGAGGGCTGAAGCGAATTCTTGAAAGGACTGTGGGAGAGCATCGTGCCGCATGGGCTGATAAACTTGATGATGCTTTGTGGGCTTTCCGTACTGCTTACAAGACCCCGATCGGCTGTACGCCTTATCGTCTTGTGTACGGGAAAGCGTGCCACCTCCCCATTGAGTTGGAGCACAAGGCTTATTGGGCCTTGAAGTGGGCCAATTTTGATATCCACAAAGCCGGTGACCTACGCAAGATCCAACTCAATGAGCTCAATGAACTTCAGAATGAGGCTTATGAAAATTCTTTGATCTATAAGGAACGAACTAAGCTCATTCACGACTCCAAGATCAAAAACCGAGAGTTCCATGTTGGAGACAAAGTCTTACTTTTTAACTCTCGGTTGAAAATCTTCTCGGGCAAGCTCAAATCTCGTTGGTCCGGCCCATTCACCATCGCCCAAATTTTTCCATATGGTACTCTCGAGCTCGCTCAACCTAATGGACCTAATTTTAAGGTGAATGGCCAACGAGTGAAGTTATACTTTGGTGAGGACACCTCTCAGGAGGTGATTCAATCCCTCACCACGTTCCCCATGAACTAATTTGGGTCGAGTCAGGCTCGTGACTCGGTTATCAAAAACAAGCGCTCCTCGGGAGGCAGCCCGAGTATCTATCCCTTTAACCCCCTAAGTGTAGGGGAGGACCTATTTTGGTCGTTTGTGTTTGGTGATGTGATTACAGGGATAACTGCAATCTTGGAAATCTTTGAAGAACCGTGCTCCCGTGTAATCCGAAATCCGGTTCTATCTCTCAGCTATCGTGATTCAATTTTCTTCATACTCACATTTGAAATTGATCACTTTAGTCGTCTCTTTCTTAACTCGAGTTAACCAACGTGCACAATGTCATAAGTGTAGGGGAGACTTTTCCCACATGCTTAAACATTGAGGACAATGTTTATCTTAAGTGTAGGGGAGACTTCTATCGAAGTTTTAAGTGGACTTTTCCATGAAAATGCCTTCATTTAACCGGAAAATCCTATTTTTCAACATTCTTCAATTTTTTTATTAACTTTGGCCATTTAGTCGTAATTTTTAAACTTTTATCATTGCTTTCATATGTATATATCCCGCAATAAAGTCAAAAATATTAATAAAGTGGTGTAGCTAGTTTAGAAATCTTTGACATATTAGGCCCGTTGCGTTTATTTTGACTCAACCCGAATAGACTTATCCAAGTTTATTCTAGCTAGTATCCTTAACCATGTAGACCTCAATTGGTTTATTAGGCTAAGTGTCCACGAGTCTCATTACTTGAGATTTTAAATTGTGGAGGACGAGAAATGATAGAGTCAATTATAAGTCGGTATTCTTGCACAAGCTCACTTGGTGTAATTATTTGCCTATTCTCCCATCACTTGCTAAAAATTTATCTGCAATAAGTAAGGTCGTACGATTTGAAAAGTTACTTAGCTTCTAGCCCAAGATCGTTTAAAAGTTGCTCGGTAATGATAAGAGTTCATAGCCAAGGCATAACTTATGAAGCGGGGCGCGAAGATTGGCGAGTCCGAAAAGGCCCTAACAAGGCATGAGGATTCAATTTTATTGCTGAAGATCCAAAGTGATGTGAAAAGCATTATTCCTGAAATCAATATGAAGGATCAAGACTCACGACGAAAAGCAATCAACTCCCATAAAGATCATGGAGAAGTCTATCCGAAAAGACCCTAACAAGGTATGAGGATAAATAGATCCAAGTCCGAAAAGGAGGCGGATCGTTGTATCTCAAAATCCCAATTAGAGATTGAAGAAATAATCATGAAGTCGTGGTCAACAAAGTTGGAGTACCCCTCAAAAGTCTCCAAGTGAAGAAACTCTATTATGATGAGAAGACCATTATCTCAAGAACGTCTCTCGAAGATATGAAGTATGAAGTACATGCCAAATATCGGCCCGAGAAAGGTCTCAAATCGTGAACCGAGTTATGCCAAGATATGAACTTTTTGATATCCCGAGAAGCAGTTTTAAGAGATTTTGTCCTTTAGCTAACTATTGATCAAATCGTCCTACTTTGCTTTCTGCCTTAATAAACTATCGAAATAAGTCCAAAAATGCATCTTCATGATCATTCTAAGACAAAAATAAAATATAAGAGATACAACTAGGAATAAGGGAGTTTAAGCATTTAATTAAGCCATGTGTGTAAGTGTTTGATTTACTCACTTATAATAACAATGATCTCGTTTTTAAGCTTAGTTTGGGGAACGTGAAACTTGAGAGTGATAAATCTTCGCAACACCAAAGCCCTAATGTAAGTCCTTGATTACTTTACAAGTTATTTCCATTCTTTTTGTTTATCTTAAAGTTTTTATTTCTCTTAGTATTTTGATTCTTATTTAGTAGTATTTGAATAAGGCCAAGGTTGATTAATTATGAGAAAAGTGTAAAATTGCTTTATCACTAAGCATTGCATGAGGGCATGGCAATGGTTAAGTGTAGGGGATTTGATAGGTGTGTAAACACCCATCATTTTACCACTTAATTCTGGCTAAAACAAGACCAAAACACGTAATTAATATCATTTGTTTGGAATTATGCGTGGTTTTTGTGTTTATTGTGATTTCAGAGCTAACCGGATGAATATTAAAGAAAACATGGGATTGCACGAGTTTTATCAAGGAAAAAGACTGAAGACGAAGTCTATTGTCCAAGAGATGCAAAAGATTTGAAGTCACTGGGCCTATTCGAAGATTTATCGAAGAAAAGGACTAAAGACGGAAGATTTTCATAAGTCGAAGAAACTCAAGTCTATTTAACGAAGAAATTAAAAGACGAGTTGAATTTAATCGACAACAAATCCCGAATCAGAATCGAAAACGTCAACTTTTCTGAAAGGACGAGAAGACAAGAAGAAAGGGAGAAAGCCCACTCACCAACCAACCACTAGGAGTATAAATAGATACTCCCTTCACATTTTAGGGAGTGAGTTCATTTTTCTTTTTCCAGTTCTTTGTGGTTCGTAGCATCACAAACACCATTAGGGTGTTTGGTGATTTTTCATTTTCTTTTTCAATCTTGTAATCCTTAATCATTAACCTTGTTACTCTTCTATTAATCAATCTATTCCATCTTTTCATTCATCTTGTTCTTCATCATCATCTATTGCAAGTTCTTAAGTTTTTATTTGATTCTAGTTTGATTCTAAAAAGTTGTTGATTTAGCGTTTTTATTGGTGGGATTTGTTACTTATGGTATTTAAATGATTTATGTTTGATTTGGTTAAACCTTTTTGATTATTGAGTTTGATTTTGAGTAAAATTCGAGTCCCCGTTTCTCTGTTACTGTTACTGTTCTTGATTCCCAGACTTTCCGAATTGAACTTTTTATTCCGAATAGGCTATTTCCCGTTTCCCTTATTCGGAATTCTGGATATTCCGAATAGGGGTGTTGTCATTTCCTTTACTCGGAATATTTTATTTATTCCGCATAAGCTGATTTTCCGCATAGCTCAATTTTGTCATTTCCTTACTCGGAATATTTCACATATTCCGAACAGCTTAGTTTTTCCGCATAGGTTCATTTTTCCGAATAGGGCCTCATTTTCCGCATAGAACTATATTCCGAATAGAAGTTATTTTCCGCATAGGACTCTATTTTCCGCATAGCTGTTTTTATTCCGCATAGGATTGTATTCCGAATAGAGCTGTCTTTCCGAATTGGCCATTCTTTCCGCATGAGACATACATTCCGCATAGACTATTTTTTAGTAAGGGTATTTTTCCAGATTTAATTCAATTCTTGTATTAGTTATTCATCTTTGATTGTTTTAAGTTTATATCACTATCATTTTAATCATTTCTCTGTTTCGTAGATTAGATAACCAAATCCACTTTTTGTCACCAAGAACAAATCATTCCACTTTTAACTAAGATCAATTCGAGAGGATTCCGAGAATCGAACTTTTCACCTTAGAAAATCTCATGTACCACTAATTAATTCGATTTGCAAGAAGGGTTTTACGCAACAAGGGTGAAAGAATATGTCGTCGATAGTGAAGTTGACGTCGGGTCTAATGTCTTCGGGTTGTGGCGTGTGAAGATGCGGTGTCTATTAATTCAACATAGTTGGGAGGCTGCGTCAGATCCATTCCCGGATACCATGACAGACGCTCAGAAGACTGCGACGTTGCAGACGGAAGTCTATAAAAAAGCACACAGTGCCTTAATCTTGTGCTTGGATCACAAGGTGTTGAGGGAAGTAAACAAAGAAAATTCTGTTGCGGGTGTTTGGTTAAAGTTAGAAACTTTGTATATGACAAAGTCTTTAGCCAACAAGTTGTACTTGAAGAAGAAGTTGTTCACTTTCTACATGCATTCAGGTAAGAAATTATCTAAACATATAGATGAGTTTAATAAGTTGATCGGTGACTTGGCGAACATAGACGTTGAAATTGATGACGAAGATCAGGCACTCATGTTACTTACATCATTACCATCCTCGTATGATAACTTTGTGGAGACATTGCTTTATGGAAGGGAGTCACTCACTTTGGAAGATGTCTTGTCTACCCTCAATTCACGGGAGCTGAAGAAGAGGACAGATGCAAAGGATGATGGTGATGGGTTATTTGTAAGGGGGGGCCGGAGCATCGGGGTAATCAAGGACGTGGTAGTTCGCGATCAAAGTCAAAATGTAAAGGAGCTTATAAACAGAAGTGTTACATATGTTATTCTGAGGATCACCTTAAGAAAGACTGTCCAAAATGGAACAAGAAGAAATCAACTGGCTTTGTCAACAAGAATGCAAAACAGGACGCTGGTTCGTATTCTAAGGGTTATGACAATGGTGATTTGTTGATGGCAGTGAGTGAGGAAAGGTTCTTAGAGTGGATCATGGACTCTGGTGGTTCCTATCACATGACGCCTAGGAGGGACTTCTTGTTTGATTTTAAGGAGCTTGATGGAGGTATGGTTTTGCTCGGTGATAATAGAGCATGCTCTATCAAGGGGATAGGGAAGGTGAGAGTACAAATGAAAGATGGTTCAAGTTTTGTGCTTGAGAATGTGCGTTACATTCCCGAGTTGAAAAGAAATTTAATATCTTTGGGCACTCTGGATCGAGAGGGCTATACCGTGAAATTACAGAATGGAGGAGTAAAGGTGATCAAGGGTTCTTTGATGGTTTTGTTAGGAACTATGAAGGAAAACTGTGTGTACTCCTTGGATGGCTTGGCTGAATCAGGTGAAGCTAGTGTTGGTATCGAAGAAAAGGAAAGTCTTGCGCAGGTGTGGCATAAACTCCTGGGTCACATTAGTGAAACAGGCTTGAATGAACTCAAAAGAAGAAAGGTGCTAGGGAATAAAAGTCTAGGTAAGCTCGAATTCTGTGAAAATTATGTTCTTGGAAAATCGACCAGGGTAAGTTTTGGTCGAGGTCAGCACACAACAGAGGGAGTTGTAGACTATGTCCATGCGGATCTCTGGGGTCCTTCTCGGGTGGAATCGACGAGTGGTTACCGGTACTTCTTATCGATTGTTGATGATTATTAGCGGAGGGTTTGGGTGTATTTTCTTAGACACAAAAGCGAGGCATTCAGCAAGTTCAAGGAGTGGAAGTAGTTGGTAGAAAACCAGACAGGTAGAAAACTGAAGAAACATCGAACGGATAATGGTTTAGAGTTTTGTAATCAGGAGTTTAATAACTTGTGCAAGGAGAGCGGGGTAGCAAGACATTTGACGGTTGCTGGAACTCCACAACAGAATGGTCTAGCTGGACGAATGAATAAGACGCTCTTGAACAAGGTTAGGTGTTTACTGATTCAGTCTGGTTTGCCAGAGTCATTATGGGCAGAAGCAACGGTGACGGCAACATATCTGATCAATAGGTCTCCATCTACAATATTGGAGAAGAAGACACCTATGGATTTATGGTCAGTACATCTGGCGAATTACGAGATGTTGAAGATATTTGGTTGCGTTGCTTATTCACACGTGAATCAGGGGAAGCTCAAACCTAGAGCTATAAAATGCATATTCCCGGGGTATCTTGAAGGTATTCAGAAGTTCCTATAAAAATGGGAAATGCCCTGATACAGATTATGGAGGTTGGATGATGTTAAACCGAATATAATCATAAGCAAGGATGTGGTCTTTAATGAGAGCCTTATGTATAAGGATACTCTCAAGGGTGCTGGTGCTGCAGATTCTGGGAAGGAAATTGAGTTTGAGGTGCAACTTCAAGGCAGTCGGGTCGAACCAACTGTGGATCCTCATACTGGGGTAAATCCAGGGAATGAATATGATGATCAAGTTGAAGATGCAGTAGATGCAATGCCTCAACAACAGAATCTAGACAACTATGTTTTGGTGCGTGATAGAGCTAAGAGAACAACTACTATACCTGCAAGTTATAGGAATGAAAGTAATGTATCATTGTCTAGATCATCGGGGTCTAGGGAAGAAGATGATATTACGGCTTATGCGTTTGCTATTGCTGAGGAAGAAGATACACATGAACCAATCACATTCCAGGAGGCGATTAATTCATCTGAAAAGGATGAGTGGGTTCGTGCTATGGAGGAAGAGATGAGTTCTTTAAGGAAGAATCATACTTGGGAGCTGGTCGATCAACCACATGGTCTGAAGCTGGTAAGCTGCAAGTGGTTGTATAAGATTAAAGAAGGGATTGAAGGCGTTCAGAAACCAAGGTACAAAGCAAGGTTGGTAGCTCGGGGGTTTACACAACGAGCAGGGATTGACTACAATGAGGTATTTTCGCCCGTGGTTCGACATACATCTATTAGGGTGATTCTCTCATTAACTGCTTGTGAAGATTACGAGTTGGAACAACTTGATGTGAAGACGGCGTTTTTGCATGGTAATCTTGAAGAAACCATTTACATGAGGCAACCGCTTGGTTTTGAAGAAGGAACGGGAAACAAGGTATGTTTGTTGAAAAAATCTCTTTATGGTCTTAAGCAGTCTCCAAGACAGTGGTACAAACGGTTTGATGTGTATATGGCCAGCAATGGGTTTAGCCGTAGCAGCTATGATAGCTGTGTTTACTTCAAGGAGTTTGCACCAGGTATGTACATATATCTACTGCTGTATGTAGATGATATGTTGATTGCTTGTAAAAGCAAGTCTAAAATCGAATATACCAAGGGACTGCTGCGGAAAGAGTTTGATATGAAGGAACTTGGTCCAGCTAGGAAGATACTTGGTATGGAGATTGTCAGGGATAGGGGTAACCGAACCCTGAAGGTGTCTCAGTCGGGATATGTGCATAAAATTCTGAATAACTACAGAGTGGATAATGGCAAGTCGGTCTTTGTGCCATTGGGAGCACACTTCAAGGTATATTTGAAGGATTTTCCGTCGAGTGACTGGGATGTGGAAAGAATGAGTAAGGTCCCATATGCGAATGCTGTAGGTAGTTTAATGTACTTGATTGTTTTCACTAGACCGGATATTGCGTACGCGGTTAGCATTGTGAGCAGGTATTTGGCGAATCCAGGTAAAAATCATTGGGAAGCGGTGAAGTGGATTTTGAAGTACTTGAAGGGCACTGCTGATGTAGGTCTAGTGTATGCTAGAGATCAAGGGAAGCACGTGGATGTTGACGGTTTCGTGGATAGCGATTATGCTGGAGACCCTGACAAGGGTAGGTCGATAACCGGGTACGTGTTTATGGTACACGGGTGTGTTGTGAGTTGGAAAGCAACTCTGCAGCATGTTGTTTCATTATCTACTATAGAGGCGGAGTATATGGCGCTTACGGAAGCTGTTAAGGAAATCATTTGGCTTAAAGGTCTACTAATCGAGCTGAGAATAAACCTAAGGTCAGTGGTTGTGAATTGTGATAATCAAGGTGCAATTCAACTCTAAAGAAATGCAATGTTTCATGAGAGGACGAAGCATATCAACGTGAGGTATCACTTCATCAGGGAGATCGTAGAATCTAAAGAGATTGAAGTGGCAAAGATAGGCACGAAGGATAATGCAGCTGACACATTTACAAAGGTGGTTCCAGGTCCGAAGTTCAAGTATTGCATGGAGGTACTTGCTGCCGGGGCTAACTAGTATTGGTACTAAGGTGGAAATTGTTAGCATTATTACCTATAATAGTGTTTTTAGATTAGGAAATTTACCTTGTAAGCTTTGTTTCCAATAATGTATGTTTGAGCCCGGTTGGACCCAAGCCCGATCTTCAATCGGTAAACGACCCCCTCACCCTATAAAAGGAGGTGAGGGGGTGATGCTCAATTATACCGCATCTTCTATTCTTTCTTGTAATCGACTGAAGGTTTAATAAAGAATTTGTTCGATTAACTTTGTGGGTTTCGCTTCTGTGTTCATTGTGATTGTAACTTTGCTATCTTCTTTAAGGGATCTAGGTTTCCGCATTTCGATATTCAGATTTGTTAGTGTCGATTCCAACACACATATTGTTTGGTAATCGGTTGTAAAAAATAAAAATAATGAAAAAAACATTATAAGATAAAATGATTAGACAATTATACATGTCATCATGGGCGGAGCCAGTGGGGGGCTGGAGGGTGCTCGGCCCCCTAACCAGCCCAACAATTAGCTTACCTTCAATGGTGAAAAGCAGTTTTTTGGTTCTTCGTTTCGGAAATCATGGCAGAAATAAGAGAATTGGGATGTCAATGAAAATGAAATGAAGAAGATGAGAAAGTGGGTATATTGGGAAATGGGAAATTGAGTATTAAATTAGTGTATTTTTTTGTACTATATTTAATTACTATAAACTTAGGGCCCGTTTGGTTCACCGAATTCGTTGCAATGGAATGTAATTGTAATTGCAATTCCATTACATAAGGTGTTTGCTTGGATGAAAAGTGTAATTGTAATTTTTTTAATTACATTGGACCCACAATTTCAATGTAATGTCAATTACATGACTTTAGTGGAGGAATGTTACACATTACAAAGGAATTGACACTATTTTACAAAAATAACCTTACACCTACTTTTCATCTATCTCTACTTTGTAAGTTTAATGGCTAGTTTTGTAAATTTAAAATTATAATTTTCAAACCAAACAAGATTAATAAATAAATTAATAATTACATTACATTACATTCTCCTAACCAAACACATAACATATTTAAAAAATTCAAATTACAATTCCTCCACATTACAATTCCTTTTATACATTACAATTTACATCAAAAACATTCAATGAACTAAACGGAGCCTTATAGTTTGTAAATTGACTTTTTGTGTGTGAATAAGCAGATAAGCATGCATGTGTAAATTGTATGTTGCTCTTTTGCTGCCAAGTTTTTAAAACAAACAATTACAGTATATACTAGTATGGGAAAAAAAATCGAGCCCCCCCTAATGTTTATTTCTGGCTCCGTCTGTGCATGCCATGTTATTTTGTAAATGTACTTTTGTAAAATCTCTATCTAGCATTTCTCTTATTATAAAGGTCGTTTAAATTTTTTATGGAAGTCAAAGGGGTAGTTTAATTATTTATTCTCTTGTTTCTATCGAAAACTTAAAAAAGGTAAGTTGTTTTTGTCGGTGGAAACCTGCAGGTCGGTTAAAGAAAACAATAACGTGGGAAGCAAGTGTAAGTTTTTAGAATCTATAAAATTTCATTTGATGGCAACATTATTGGTCGTCGATAATTACAGCATCAACAGGGTCAACAGCGACGAGCTTCGTACAATATTGTCAAACATGCTTCCTAAGCGTCGATCTAGTAATAATGGAAACAAGAAACATGGTGATCGTGATACTCAATCATCTACCAAGGAAGAGCATATTATGTTGCCACATCAGCTGGTTGGATCATCATGCAAGAATAACGATATCCTGTTGCCTCATCAAATGTGTGAACCATGCAACAAAGATATCAAGTTGCCCCATGAGTTTGGTTGTAGGTTGTAGGATCAAGAACTTGATGATAAAAAGATGATGATTCTACCACGAAATATGAGAAACTCGTGGTGAGTGGATCATTCAACAAGACTTATCAGAGGATAATGAATTTCATGGGAATGCTGGAGCAGTAATTTCGTTCCAGTCTTCTGTCGCTAACAACGTTTAGAAGCATGGGGTTTTTGTATTGTATTGTTTTGTTATGTTGCTGAGAGGATGTACTGTTAGTCATGGAAAGTACTGTAGTTGATTAGATTCTAGTAGCTTTTTAAATAAAATTTGCAATGACATTCAATATTTTACTTCTGTATGACTATCTATGATTCATTGATTCTTGATTAAATTGTCTTAGCATCTGTCGCAGTTTCCTGTTTATACTTATGACGTTACTAATTCGATTATCATGTTATGTACTGTTTCCAATGGTAGAATAAGTTAAACGAAAGAAACTAAGGATAAAAGAAGCGGGTCAAATAGGCCATACAGGTAAAGAGTCTCGTCTTTACTGTACCAAAGACTCAACAAATCCGACTCGCCTATTTTACCACCTCTACTTTCTACAGTGGGTATACGAGTAGTATATCGCAAACAAGCAAAACATTAAGGAATCGGTAGTCTTATTCGTAGAGTAAAAGTTGAGCTTAGCCTTCAATTAATAAAGTTATTCATATAGATTACAACCTATATAAGTAATGTTTGAATAATTTCCTACTAATGGCCTAATGGGGATGCAAGCAACTATAACTACAACTCCCTAGTTATATGACCGTCGGGACATCTAAATTCATTTATGATCATCTTTGTGAAGATTGTGAAGAATATACAAGGACGCAGAAGATAGAAATATACAGACAGAGTAGCTTAACAGATCCAAACCGGTCGTTATTGTCACCATTTTGCTCTTCTCAAACATCTTTACTAGAAGAATCATCACGATGACATGCCCAACTTTTGTCTTCAGTTCATCAAGCGAGCTGATCTTCATCCATTTAGGTCGCTCCTACAAAGCCAATGGGATTATATTAGTTACTTGCAGACTCACAGTCAGTCTGCAATTATGATAGCCGGTTTGAAAACATAGTTAACATATAACATGTGTGGGTGCGCGCTATACTACTCATATGAATGTAGAAATTTTGTAGCCAACAAAAAGTATGATACAATGTGATTAGGAATTTCACTGGAAGTAGAATAGAGCCTTACCCTCAGTGCAAACATCCCAAACAAGGAAGAACCCTTAAGTGCGCGATCATCTGCTGGTGCTATATTATCAGGAGTATTACTGATGAATAATCCATACAAACCCATTGCAAATATCAACATGACTGTTCCAGCTAAATAAACATCTGCATTAAGATTTTAGCAACAGAAGTATGTGAAGACGTTTACTTGAAAGTGGTATTAATAGACTAATATCAGGAGACCAGCATATGAAACAGGTGGTAAATTATGAATCATGTACGATAAATTAGTATACAGAGATGATATGCATGACTTACCGATTGCTTCAACTAAGCGCATAACCATTTTTCCTGAAAGATATCCTTTCATACAGCTCGTCCAGTAGATTTTATATGCATCCATGATATAAACACAACCCTAGGAAGATCTAAGTAAGTCAGCATCATCAAGTTCATTTTTTAGTAACAATATAATCAAGGCAAATGAAATATTAACATGGTTGGTATTGAGACAATGATATGAGGTAGCTAGGAACCAGTATGGCCACGAGTTAAATTTGATGATCAACAAACTTATCGAGTTATCGGTAATTGAAAAATGCCACAATCTTCACTAATGGTAGTTGATAATGTTTATCAGATAGGGCTCTAAGGTCCATTAGCGAAATTACTCACCAAGCATTAATCGGGGTGGGAAGGAATTATAGTAATTATCAGAACGCGTACTTACTGATTTAGTTTGTTCATACACTTGAGTTTTAGTAGCTTTTTAAGAATTACAAAATGAGTTAAAAGAATTTACATCTAGAAAGCATAGCAAGGAGCCTGCTAATGAGCCTGCAACAGCCAGGAGTGCTAAAAACCGGAAGTCAAATATCACCTGCTCATATAAAAAATCAGGAAAATAACAATTAGTAACGTATGATCCATAAGCAGTCGTGAAGAGTTCTTTTCTAGAATCTGTATGCCACGACAGCCTCTTTAACATTTATTCGCAGACAGAGTGGAAGTAAAAAATCTAGAAACAGTTGCTGCTTTGCTATTTGATCTAAGATATAGCCCTAACTAGCCGAAGCTGTCTGCTAGAACCAACAAGTTTGTTACAGATAAAAGGAAATAACAGGTGAAAAAAAAAACAAAATTATTCAACCAATCAATGTTTTTGTCAGATACTTTAAAGGATTTTCTCTTTGAGATAATGCTTCACCGAATTTGTGGTGCAGAGAGAATGCTTCCATAAATCATAATCATCTACTTTTCGGTCTATGGGAATTAGTATAACTTCACATTCAAATCCTTGTTGTCATCGGGCTATGTAAACACTGAACAGAAAATATTAAAAAATCGAGCTAGCTACTTACAGGCTTCCCGACTCTCAGTTAGTTCTAATTAATATCATTATCAATACAAAAACAAATTTCGCCAAGTTTTCTAAGCAGATAACTGGTACAAACATGCACAAGTATTAAATTCCAAGCATTCAGCCACATATATCTACCCATATCATCATATTTTCCGAATTCTGCTGAACAAGAAATATACCTTTTCAATGTCAGATTCGATAGATCTGGCAAACTGCGTATCAGGAATGGTTCCATTAGGACTTGCAAGCGCGTAATTTAAGCTGTCCTGAGACGTCTTAGGTGACGAATCCACCACAACAAACGGTGTATTTGAAGAGGTTGCGTTTGACTTTGACTTTGGTTGTGGTGGTGGAGATTGTGGCGAGGCAAGAGAAGCAAATGAAGTTGAAAACCGTCTAGCTGACTTGGCTATAGTTGGTGTGGTGGAAACTAAGATGGGTAGTCTTCCGCAGCCGCCAGAGATGAAAGCCAACGGAGACATTTCAAGTACAGAATTGTCTAACTGTCAATTGTGTTATTTGAGCTGAGAAATTGATTAGATAGTGGTTTATGTGGGGGGCCTAGGATTTTGTGGCGGGTAGTGGTTTGAAAGGAACGGTCAAATTGTCTTGAGAGGGTATATTAGTAAAATCACACTCACGCTTCCTCCGAATATGCAGAAGCATTTTAGTTTCAATTATTGCATATGGTTCACATGTATGACAGTAACATGGTTATATGACCCCTTTATTTACTTTGTTACTAAGATATTTTGCAAGATATTAAACATCACAAGACAGTCTCTCATAACGTCTAAAAGACATCAGGAACCGCCAACTTGATACGGATATTTATATTGCAATGATTTTTTGCTGAAGAATTGAGTGTCAATGCTGATTATATGATTGATTATACCAAGGGGAATTTATATGATTGATATGTTTATAAGGGGATGAATATACATTTAATGAAGTTTTTGCTCAAGTATGTAATGGAAAAAGAAAATAGTAGTTAAAAGATCTGACAGAGTTACATGAGTATCATGACCGTCAAAACGGGCCAGGTCCAGTCTGTGGTCGCGTTGACGGATCATATTACAATCCGAACCCAGCCTGATTAGTAATTACATTAAAAAGTTGAGCCTTAACCCGAACACTTTTACGAAACATTTATACAACTAGTGGAATGATATCCATAAATCATAAACAAAATAACAAAGCAAACAACCATAAAATCAAAATCAGCAACCAAAATTACTTTAAGATCAAAATTTCCTTATTCTGAAACTGTTGAGTTTATCATAAAATATCAGAATGAAAAGCCTTTGTTATCAACCATTTAAACTAGACCATTCCACGGTTTTAATGAATTTAACTATGCAATTATACAGATCTGTTACAAAATCAGTAATTTTAACTCATTATTAGTTAAACCATTTTTTTATTTTAATCGGGTTGGTCACCCGAATTAGACCTGATAATTAAGCAAGTTAGTCGTGTAAATCTGAGTCAAAAAAAATCAGCTCAATTTAAATATATACTTTATTGCAGGGAACATTATAAGAATACTCGACGGAAATTACCTACGATCATA
Source organism: Glebionis coronaria (assembly GCA_025667525.1). NCBI lineage: Eukaryota > Viridiplantae > Streptophyta > Magnoliopsida > Asterales > Asteraceae > Glebionis > Glebionis coronaria. Next base: position 411,977,116 of record CM046878.1, read on the forward strand.
GTTAAAAGTTTAAATCAGATATATGTAATAATTTACATGTAATGTGCGTATACTAATATCCTTGTAACAAGCAACTATAACTCCAAGTGATAACAAATTTGGATCATTCTATAGACATAGTGTTGTCCTAGGCAATTACATAACCATATTTATTTATCATCTTTATGAAGATTGTGGAGAATATACAAAGAAGCAGAAGATAGAAATATACAAACAGAATAGCTTAACAGATCCAAACCAGTCGCTATGGTCACCATTTTGCTTCTTTCAAACATCTTTACTAAAAGAATCATGACAATGACGTGTCCAACTTTTGTCTTCAGTTCATCAAGTGAGCTGATCTTCATCCATTTCGGTCGCTCCTGCAAGAATGACGCCCAGCATAGACCAAAGATTAACGAGAAACACAAATGTGTGTCAAAGATAGTTTGATACCTATAAGGCATTGAAGTGGAAATTTCAACCCTTTACTTACTATGGGTTGATTTAATTCGGAATTTTGGATTGTGTCTTGCTGCGATTAGATCAGATTAAAGGATAGCTTAAGGGGAACTGGTGCAACGAGTTACGAGTAGTCTATAATCTATTTTTGGTGCATACAACACTCTAAACCCGTATTTTTCAAACATATACAACATTATTGTAACAATTTTTAATTGTATTTTGATTGACACATATATAAATTATTTGTAACATGGGCAGAACAGCACAAGATTCTTTGTGAGTCATCTTAGCCCGGCTAGACTCGCACTAAAAATGACCTTTTTGAGCCAATACCCAAGCTGAACCCGTCTTATATCAACTCTTACCAAAATATGATTTAGTTTAAATTTAAACTTCATTAAAGTAAAAAGAGAGTCTTACTCTCATAGCAAACATCCCGAAGAGGGTAGAACCCTTGAGAGCACGATCATCTGCTGGTTGTACATTATTTGCTGCATTACTTATAAACAATCCGTATAAACCCATACCAAATATGAGCATGACTGTACCAGCAAGATAAACATCTGCATTAAGATTATAAAAGTTTAGCAGTTTTTAAAAATCCTTACTTGAAAGTTGAAAGTGATAATCTATGGCCCAGACATGAATGTCAAAGAGTACAGTAATGAACCGACTCTACAAAGTAGATGTCACAAAAAGGGAGGAATTATATAATGGGTCAAAGTGAAAAAATTCGAATGTGTGTCAACCTCTAATCACGTTTCGAGCATATTATATAATGTGCTAAATATGATCACAAATATTATATTATCACAAAATAATTTTACATATTCGACTAAGTGATCTAATAGGGTTATATGAACTTGAATACTTTTCGGAATACTTTCAGCGTGTTTGAACCATTTGAACCGTTATAGATATAATGTAACCCCTATGGACCCACTTATAAGCAATAAGTAAATGGGTAAAAACTGCGACTTCTATCATAAACTCAAAGATCTGGTATCTAGAACAGATTGGGAAAAAAATGTATAGACCATTGATGCAAAAAAAAATTCCCAGTAAACAAATATCAGTATGCCTCACCATATTGTATTCATCACATCTTTCCAAGTATTATTCCTTTTGGTATACCATGGTTGAACCGGATAATAAAGTTTCACACATGAGATGCGCCAAACAATCATCTAACTATTATCTCTTCAAGGCAAGTTGTTTGGTCTACTTATAATCCGTTGTTATTCTTTTTGGGTATATTGGACATCAGTAACGATTCGTTAGTTTACTCATTGTATTCATATTCGACAGCATGTTTCATTAAAACATAGTCTTGCTACTTGTTATTGAATTTTCTAAAGCTGTTCTAACATGCTAATTTGTCATCATTAACTACATTAGTCCAAATTTTAAGTATCTTACCTAACACTAAGTGTTCAAATCAGAGATTACAAGTGCAGTCGTTCATTACAAAAGTAAAGAACAAGTGAACTTCCATAGAATCCTTGTCTGGAAGAAAATTATATAGGCGAGATAGGAGGTTAAAAGAAGTAAACTCTTGAAAACTCACCAATTGCTTCAACTAATCGCAGTACCATCTTCCCTGTATGAACGCCTTTCGAACAGCTAGTCCAGTAGACTTTATATGCATCAACAATATAAACACAACCCTACAAAAATCTAAATAAGTCAGCTTCCTCCCGGTCACCGTAATATGTCAGTGTAAACCCATAAAAGCAATACGTAATTAGCTCATCTCTGGATGCATCATAATTAACTACGATAAAACTCTAAAAGTCAAAACAGTACATGTATTACTTTCTGATAGATTTTCCATAGTCATCGTGAATCATGATGATATAGTAGATATCACGAGACCAGCTCTTAGGCTGTGTGATACAAATTTACACGAATGACTTTCAAGAAACTTACATTTAGGAAGCACAACAAAGAGCCTGCTAACGAGCCTCCAACTGCCAGAAGTGCCAAAAACCGAAAGTCAAATATTACCTGCTCAGAAATATAGAGTGAAACAAAAGATCATATTGCAAGGAAAAACATAAGGACAAGTATTACCGCGCACTATGCACCTATATATTTACCGGATCGTGATAGAAGTTTTACTTAAATTATATACACCATAAATCCATAATTATATATAAAATTTCCTTTAAAGTCCATGGGAACATACCCTTTCAATATCAGTTTCAGCAGACTTAGCAAACTGCAAAGCAGGATTAGCTCCGTTGGGGCTAGAAACCGCGTAATTATAGTTGTTATCAGTGGCTTTGGACGAGGAATCAACAACGAAAGAAGGGTTAGAATTTGACTTTGGCTTTGGTTGGGATGGCTGCTGAGGAGGTGGGGAAGCTAAAGAAGCAAGAAAAGTGGAAACGCGTGGTCGAGAAGTTAACGTCTTGGTTGAAAGTGTGATCGGAAATTGTCGTATGCAGGAGATGGAAACCAACGACGACATTTTTGGAGTTGAACAAATGTATGTGTTTTGTGTGGATTGAGTTGTTTGATCATGGGTAGTGTTTGTGTGTGGGGACCCGGGTTTTTAGCGGGTAGTGGTTTAAAAGGAACGGTCTTATTTACTTGCAGCTAGGGGGGTTTTGACGCAGAGCGTTTGGTCTGCGTGAATGTCGACTGTTAATACTCGTTTTGTAGATATTAAGTAGCTTTTTTTCTTTTTTTAAATGTTCATTTTCAAACGCGTTATATATGAGAAAGTTCTTTAAAACCATATTTTCTATTGAAAATGTATAATATAACATATCTTAAAAAAAATAATTAAATGTTAAATTAAATGTTTTCCTAAAACATAACAATTAACGGTTTAAAATTTATTATTTTTTTTTTTTTAAATAATAAAAATAAATTTTGTTTTTAATCTCATTCTTTGGATTAAAATAAATATAAAAAGTAATGATTAATCCCATAATATCCAAATAAAGTTTAATATTCATGAACTCAAATCTATAAAATAGCATTTAAAGTGTCGAGCATGTAATACTAATGTTTTGAAACCCAGGTCTTAAATCGACCCGGTCGAGTCACTGGGTCAACTCGGGTTAACCCAGTTTTTAAAAAAAATATTTTTTTTATATTATCAAAAATTATATACAAAAACTTCCGTATATTGAAAATATTAATTGTTTAACAACCAATATAATAATGTAAAAATAAAATTTCGTCGCAAATACGTAAAATTTACATAACTTTTTAAAAAAAATCGAAAAAATCGAAACCCGGCCCGGTCTCGAGAACCGGGTTGACCCGGGTCACACCAAACCCGCCGGGTTTCGAAAATATGAAACCCGAGTCAATATGACCCCTTTTTTTTATCGAAACCGGGTCGACCCAGGTCTGAAACCATTGTGTAATACCATACACATTAAGGTGATGTTTAATTTTTTTAAATGACTTAACATGCTTTTAATGAGACAAACCCATTAATTGGTTAGACATTTTGAGCATTTAGATAGTTGGATTTTTTTTTTCTTGTACAGAAACGTTCAGATATAAAACATTTTAGGGTCTAAACTCAGAGCTCAGGGTACGTGGTACGTTTTCACGAAAACGACACCCCACGGCGCGAGCAACCACACCTGGGTGGCGTTTTCGCGTCGTACTCCTTAGCCCAAATGATCTCGAAAACGCGAAGACCGTACCGACCCTCACGTTTTCACGAAATTTTTTTATCTTCATATTTTTTTTTTTTGGTAAAAACATAACGGCTAGTTTGATCCTTTTTTGAAAATTTGCATGTTCCCTAATTTGTTTAGGTTTTTTCATTATAAAACACCCTTTAATCTTATTTGTTTAAGCATACCCACTTTCTTATTCATCTTCTATCCATTCTAGTATTTTCAAAAATGAATCCAAACCAATGGATGAATTCCTACTTCAACAAAAACCGAATTTCAAGAACACAATTACCCGGATCATCTTCATAATCTTATCCGAACACCCCCTACGTCCGCAAACTCAAGCACGTCAAGAAACAATCCAATACCATCATTCGTTAATCTTATGCAAAATACAATCCTAACCAATTCAACAATTATCAAAACTCGACCCAAAACCCATTTACTTGTTCTCCCTAGCAATTTAGTATATAGTTCCAACAAACATAAGAGTCGCAATCAAGTCAAGAAATAATCAACAAGGTGACGACCCCGAAAACCCTTCCGAGGACGCGGGTGGTTCGAGAACGAAACAAGGACGAAAAAAATAAATAGCCACTAAAGGAACTCGCGAACGAAAGAAGGATCATTCGTATTGGACGCAACGGGAGGAAGAGATTTTGGCCGAATCTTTTATTCAAATTTTCGAAGACCCGTAGGTTGGAGATGACCAATATCTTGACACTTTTTGGTACATAATTCTTGATGTGTATAATGAGTGGGCTAGTGAAGAAGGTTTAAAGGAGCGGAACAAAAATAGGTTGACGGGTAACTGGACATTGATGAATCGGGAAGTGTTAAAGTTTAACACACTTTACGATTCGTCTAATGCTTTAAATGGCGAAAATGGTGATATTTTGTTGACAAGGGTCGAAATTGTGTACGAAAAGGATGGCGACAAAGATTTTCCACATAAAAATGCTTAGTTGTTTTTTAGAGACAAATACAAATGGAAGAATCCCGAGTCTACCCAATCCCGAAGAAATCGGTGTAACCGGTGAGGATCCAGATATGTTTGGACCCGATGCTATCCCGCGTCCATCCGGAGTTCCACGAAGGTCGAAAGCTCAACGTTCTACAAGCTCATCCGCCACTTTCGGTTCACAAAAAGAACAATTTACTGAATTGATGCAAGAACAAATTTGTGTGGACCGTGAAAACAAGAAAGAACAAATGGAACGCCAGATGACGGATCGACTTGAGATTTGCGAGATACATAAAAGAAACGAGGCCTTAAAATACTTAAGTTCGACACTACGGGAATGATCGAGGAGGACGCGGCAAAGATCGAAGCTTTGGAAGAAAAAACTCGGGCTACTTATTTTAATTTTTAAATGTTTTCGTATTTTAATATTTAAGTTTATGTTTTTTAATTATGTTTTTTAAAGTTTTTTTATGTACTTTGTAATGTCTTTTTTCAAGTTATGAAACATTAACTTTCGTTTTTTATAATTTGTCTTTTAGAAAATAAAATAAAATGATGGGACCACGTAACACCAAAAATTCTTATGTTAACCAAGGAGCTTGAATTCTAGTGTTATGGTGATTCTGGTGTTATGGTGAAAAAAGCTGACGTGACGTGCAATTTATCCATAACACCATACGACGGCACCAAACTGTACCATGTGCTCTTAGGAGGGGTATCTTAATGTCTCTTGTTGACATCTAATGTACATAAAAGAACGTTACTCCATGCAATGCATATTTTGTGTATGTGAGTAAAGTATTCATTTGCATCATCTAGCAAACATTTATCATTTAAATCTGTTGCTTTTATCCATAAATATATTGTTAGGAATACGATTTTTATCGTTAAAAGTATCGATCACTCCAACGATATTATTATCGGGCTCGTAGATAGGATTAAGATAACTTGTAAGTGTTGATACAAAAGTTGGATGGACTGAGCTTGACCCGAATTAGGATTAATTCAGGTGTTTGAGGACTCCGGCTCTTGCACCATGTGAACTTGTATGAAGACCATGCACACTAAATAACAGACATCGTTAGGCTTACCGTGGGAATGTATCCCACGATTAGACTCCAGCGTGAGAGTAAGTAATCGGTTTGATTGAGTAACCGGTGAGGGTTTAGAGTATTGTGCGAATCGTAACTTTGTGGAACCTCTGGTCTTCCTTTTATACCCGACGAAACTCTAGTTGGGTTTCCCTAAACTTGCGGCCTAATCAAGAGATAGTTACCATATACAACAAGATCCTTATCACGTAAATTAGGAGAGTGTATATCCTCTTAACTTAGGTGAATCTTAATCCCATTTAGATTATAATTCTCTCTGATCCAGTCCGCGTGCGGTCAGAAAGCGGTTGAGATACAACCATGTGCGACAACGGCTTGTTTGGCCTTTTGGGCTTCAGCGTTGTCTGTCTATGATCCATACGTAATGGATACGGGTGGTACCCGTGAGTCGATCTTTACAGCCCGTCTAGGGACTATACATCATCAGTAAGCAAACCAGGCCAAGTCCACGTGTGGACTTGGCTTGGCCTGTCCATGTTCATCGATTGGACATGTGTATATAAATCCTCTCCTTCTAAAGAGATGGCATTGGTAGTTTCATTTCTCACATAATAAATAACATATTTTCTCTCTAATTTGTCTCTATACAAGTGTTCACCCAACCCACTTTTTCTCTCATTTTCTATCTCTAGAGACAATTAAGGATTATCAATATTTTTCATATCGATTACTTTCTTTCTTTTATTTATTATGTAACCTAAGACATTATGTAGATCATTGTAATTATTAGATATTTTCTTTAATTATAAAAATGGGTAACGCAAGTGAAAAGTTTTTTAATCGTGAAACAAATGAAATTTTTGCTAGTGACATGTATCGCTGAGTTTAATATTTTAGGTCTCAATGGCAGTGGTTTATTTGCGACTTTCGAAAGAAAAAAAAACTTAAGCTATTGGACACTTGCATAGTATATGACTAGTTTATGAGATTGAATTGAGGCACAATATCTTAGACTGTTTTATATTATGACATTTTATTTTCACGTTGTTGGACTATGCTAAGTATATGACTTACATGTGTTTTCAGTGTTCGGATGTGTTTATGTTTTGTAAAACTGGAACTGATTTACATTTATAACATTTAGATATTTTTTATTAAAAAATAAACAATCTTATTGGATTCAAATTTAAACATTTACACATCAAATTCAGATTCAAACATTTACGCATCAAATTCAGATTCAGATCCAGGTCCTCTTAATAAACAAAATACACACAATATTACACTTGCAATGCTCAACTTTTAACAAAAGATACTATCAGTGCTCATAACTACTCCTCAAAAGTCACAACTTTATAAAGTGTTAAAGTGATATTGATATTTTATACAGTTAGGAGTACGTGGGCTTAATAAGTCACCATAGATAAATATAATATATATTATATTTATTAAAAGCTAAAAGGTATAACTAATGACTAACTACAAATGCTTTAAAACTTCAAGGTAATTAGTGTAATTACCATAGATAATTCTAAAGTCAAAAAGTTAACACCAAATGGATAAACATCCCTTAGGGTGGACGGTTATAAAGAGACAATAGGACAAGGAAAAGATTTTGTTATCTAGCAAATAAGTCTCTAAACTTATCTCTAGGTTTAGGCTATAAAAGGAAGAGGCTTATGTCTTCATTTCTTGCACTTAGAAAACCTAAATACAATAAATCTCTTTTTTTTCATCTTATATTGGCTAAATTCCTCAAGGTAAAACCATGATAGTTTTGTTCTTGATTCAACTATTCAAATATGGTAAGACCTAGCAGTCAAGAATAGTTGCTTAAGGTGTTGTGTGAATACACTTAAAGAATATCATATTTTTTATCTTGGTGTTTGAAGAGCATGGTAAATCCGTGTATGGTACACGTGTGGTTGTTTTGCTGTTCTTTACTTTCATCTTGATTTTTATCAAGAATGTATGAATTCTAGTTACCTTTATGTTAATTGCATATGTGATCTTTATATTTTGTTGTGTTTCTCATGATGTGCTTGATATATAAACGTTATATGATCATTAATTCCAGCAGGTTTGTGGTCGTTACGTACGATATTTATACGACTAGGAATACGGGAGCCTGTCAGGGGCACACACGAAGACACGAAGAGTACATTATTATATATTTATTATATGTAGCTCATTTATATTTATCAAATATATAATACTAGTTGCAAAGCTCGTTTGATGGACGAGCACGACTTTTTGAGTATCTTGAAAAAAATATAAGTAACCATGAATGAAGTAGAGACAATGTTAAATTAGGAGTGAATATTCTTGAAGATCGGCGGGTGCACCTTATGATTATCGTTAACAATAAAAAGTACGTAAAGATAAATCAATTATAAAGATACAAAATTATTTATTGAACGTATTATAAAAAAAAGAAATGTATGTTCCAATGCCTCTGGTTTAATGTCATGAATAAGGATCAACAACCTTTAAAAACAATAGTTTATATATCATTACTCATAGAAAGGGGACAAAGATTTATTTATTTTTGTAATTTCAAATCAAGTTAAATCCAATAGGTAGCGGTTCTACTGATAAGCAATGTGAGACAAGTGACATCAACATACATGAAGCTTAGATGTTCATACTCCCATAATTCCAGTTCTCATCCTGAAAGAAAGAAGAAACAATGCAGTACCAATGGTTGATAAAAACTAATGCTACAGTGAACCTACATTTTCAAGAATGTTCTTGGAACCAAACTCACACATATACAATCCTTTGATCAGATGGACCCTCTTGATAAGGCTTTCATTTCTACATGTGTATAGGTTTGGAGATGTTTATATTATCAACTAATTAAAAGTGATATATAATAAAACTTTATCTCATTTTCTTAAAAAAATTAGAGAGGTGTCACGTATATCTTTTTAGGTGTGAAAATTCTTCATTTAAAGAGGTGTCACGTATCTATTTGAATCTATATATTTTTTTGCAAATCAAAATTTGGAAAATGGGTCAAACATGTTGTGGGCAAAACTCAAAGGAAACTTTGAAAATGAAACTCGTTAAAACTCAAAGGGAACTTTGAAACTACCAATGTTGCGAAGTTATTCCAATAAAAGAAACTATATAGTTTTTTTAAAGGCTAATTATATTAACAAAAGTTCAAAAGATGAGCTCAAAAAGAACAAAATACATACAAGAAAATCAAAACTTGAAGAAAACAAAATCAATCTAAAGCAAAAACATCAAAAGGCTTAGTGATCCATCTATCCCATTCGGCCGCCCCACGAGGATAGCGAGCTGTAATCCAAATCATAGAAAGGCGTTGAGTGGAAGGGAAAATACCTTTATCTCTAATTGTTGAAATTGAATCTGGGTGAGCGTTGACAATTTTGTTTCTCCATTTCCAAATTGCTCATAGCGAACACTTTAAGACTCCATGAAAGACTTTCGAGAGACGAGGACAACCAAGATTGTAACATTTTCTTGATTGGACCACAACCAAGGACACGTCATAACTTATCATGTCCCATCATTCCTTCAAAACATATCCCACTGAGAAGGCATAATCCGATTTTGTTTGGCTTGAAAAAAGCTGAACACGGTAAGAGGCTTGAACCCTCAAAAATTTGTGTTTGAGTGATTTAAGGATTTATGTGTAAGATTATGAGTTGGTATGCTTTTAGTGTAATTTTGCTTAGTTTATATGTTCTTTTGATGATTATTATCATATTATGCTAGACCTAGGATCAATTGGAGTTGATTTGTTCACAAAAGCTTCGTTAATCTTTAGTTTAGTTTTTTAGTGGTGTGTTTGGATCTGCTTATTTTCTACATTAGATGATACACTTGCATGTTAAGAGTGGACTGAGCACCCTCTATTAGCCTTAGTTATAGGTTATTTGCAATTTGTTCAAGTTTGTAGTGTAAAAAAATGAAAGTTGCATTGTATTTTTAGACTTAAAATCTGCATAAAGCTATTTTCTATCAAACAGTAGGTTTAGGGTCTTGATTTCTTTGATTTGTGGTATTTAAATATGCTAGTAGGTAGATAACATCATAATTTAGGATTTTGTACAGCTAATTTGTGCTTTGGATGGTTTAAATTCAAGGTGTGTTGGTTAGAATCTCACCTAAGTGCCTCTAATATCAGCAGATGCCCCTTAGGTGTGCACAGTAGGTATAGGTATTTGTCTTTGAGTGTTGGTATGATGATTCTTGCCCACTGTTGGTTGTCATGTTAGTTTAGGGCTATATTAGCTGGTATCTAGGTTTGGTGTGGTTTTGTCGCTTCTATAAGCATTTGATAACCCACTGTGCAACCCATTGCATCAACAGCTTAGGACTTTTCAGTCCTTAGTTTTTTTTGCTAATTATTTGGATATTTTGGTGTTTAATTGTGTTTTTTGTTTGTTATTTGAGTTTGTATTGACTCCTCACAACCCAAAGGTGGTGAGGGTGCCGTTTGCGCCCAAGCAACATTACTCCCCAAGCTTGGGCAATCCAAAATCCCCCAAGTTCCAAGTAACAAGAGCAACATAGAAAAGGTGAAAGTGTGTGGGTTAGAACAAGAATTAGCAGATTAAAACGTGTTAAAAGTGGCATTGTGTTGTGTTTTTGGGAAGTATATGGTTATTGTTAGCAAGTGAGAAAAAAGTAAAAAGTAAAAAAAATATTTTCTTAAAAAGCTACTAGCCTGGTTCAACCCCCTGACCTGTCGAACAGGGGTTCAGGGGTGTTCCAGTGCGCTAGGGCTCTTAACTGGTAAGTATTTGCAAGGTTAATTATTTAAGGGTAGTTTGTCTTTGCTTGTTTAACCCAGTTCGAACAACAATAAGTTGCTAACAGCTTATTATCTTTACATTTTTCTTTATTTTCAATTTTTATAGGTTTAGTTTTCAACTCTAGATTTTTTGAAACAAAAATCAGATTTTTTACTTTAGTAATTAATTTTTTATTAATATTTTAATCTTTAAATTTTAGAAATTAGTTTAAAAATAGCAAAAAGTATTTTAAATTTTTAGAAAAATAATTTTTAGACTTTGATTAATATACTTTAGGTTTACATAATATAAAATTTTCATTTTCACTTTTTATTTATTTTATTTATTTTTGGGTTTTTTATTAAATTTTAAAAATTAATATAAATTAATTAAAAAACTTTTGAAAATTTTGGTTTTCATTTTTGTTTTAATTACATTTAGCTTAACTTAGATATAAAATTTGGTGATTTTTAGTTAAGTTTCGATTTTCGTCGAGTTTTATGATTTCGCCTTTTAACCGTCGTAATGTAAATTAGCGTAACTCGTCTTTATTTTTAAATTAATATTTTTAATTAATTTAAAAAAAAATTTAATTAATTAATGTTTTAAATTGATTTTTAGTTAAGTTTCAGTTTTCATCGAGTTTTACGATTTCGCGTTTTAACCGTCGTAGTGTAAATTAGCGTAACTCGTCATTTAATTTTCTTTCTTCTCACAACCAAAAACGTTACTAATCCAAACATTGTTCTATACATATTGACACACAACACGCACCTTCTTCGAGAACGAACTCGCATTTATCGAGCATTCGTGTTTTCCAAATCAATATGAAGGATCAAGACACACGACGAGAAGCAATTACTCCCATAAAGATCATGGAGAAGTCTATCCAAAAAGACCCTAACAAGGTATGAGGATAAATAGATCCAAGTCCGATAAGGAGGCGAATCGTTGTATATCAAAATCCTAATTAATGACAAGAATAAATGAAGAAGTCGTCGTCAACGTTTGAAGCATCTCTCACTCCAAATGAAGATGTATACCAAAATGAAGAGAAGACCATAATTTCAAGATCGTCTCTCAAGATTTGAAGTTTGAAGTACATGTCAAATATCGGTCCGAGAAAGGTCTCAAATCGTGAAACGAGTTATGCCAAGATATGAACTTTATGAGATTTCGAGAAGCCGTTTTAAAAGATTTTGTCCTTTAGCTAAATATTAATTAAATCGTCCTACTTTATTTTCGGCCTTGATAAATTATCAAAATAAGTCAAAAATGCATCCTCGTGATCATTCAAGACAAAAATAAAATATAAGAGATACATCGTAAGAATAAGGGGGTCTAAGTGAATAATTAAACCACATGAGTAAGTGTTAATTTACTAACTTGTAATTACAATGATCTCGTTTTTATGCTTGGTATGGGGAACGTGAAACTTGAGGGTGATAAATATTCCTGACACCAAAAGCCCTAATTTAAGTCTTAGATTTCTTTACGAGTTTCTTACATCAAACAATTTCAAGTAAATAAATAAAATGGGAATTGTTATATCTTTTGCTTCCTTGAATAAAGTTTTTATCTTTTCATCGTTCTTTAGTTTCTTTTTATTTTAGTAGTAATAGTGTATCGTAATAAAGGCCGAGATGGGTTAATTATGATGAAAAATGTAAATTTGTGCTTTAAAATTGTGCATTGCATGGGGACATTGCAATGGTCAAGTGTATAGGATTTAATAAGTGTGTAAACACTTATCCTTTTACCACTTAAAACAAGTAAAAACCAAACCAAAACGTGTATTTAATATCGTAAAAGTCGGAATTACGCGTGGTTTTGTGTTTTTGTGTGAAATAGGTACAAAAGATCATAAATGAAGAAAACACAGGATTTCACGGGCATTTATCGAATAAAAAGTCGAAGATAAAGTCAAAAGACCAAAAGTGTCAAAAGAATGAAGTTTGGAGGGCTAAGGATGAAGATTTAATGAAGTTTGAACAACGAGGACCATTATTGCCATTCTCCAAAGTCATCCACTAATTAACCACATGGAAGAGCACAAAATTACGAAGCCAACGGTTCCGGCCTTGCCGCGTAACTCGTCTCGGTTTGCAATTCGCATATTCTACTATTTTATTTCTAATTTTAACAATTTATTAATCTTAGTAAAAATTATAAATAAACGTTTTTTTATTCTATAATAGTTAGTTTAGTATTGAAATAATTAATTTTGATTTATAAATATTTTTAGTTTTAGTAGTTTTTTTTTTTAGTTTTTTTTATCTATTTTTAACTAACACAAAAATATTAAAAAGAAAAAAAATAGCATGTGTGTTTCTTTTGTGAGTAATTAGGTGCATGCTTTTAGAAGATTAAAGATGGTGGAGTTGGTTAAAGAAGATTAATCAAGAGCCATTGGATAAAAGAATAATGAAAGGTAAAGATGGTGATCTATGTGAAGTGCTCACATTGGTCTATCTAAAAGTATCTTTCATTCTATTGGTAGAAACACATCATCACCTACCAAATGACCAAGATGCCCTCAAGTTAAAGAAGAGAATGTGATTAAAAGCCTAAAAAAAGACTAATCTACCTCAAACACCTTAACTTCAACTATAAATAGCACCTCATTTTTCTTTATTTTGTATGTAAATTTTAGGTAGTTATATAATGTCAATTTTTTTTCTTGTTTTTTAAATGTATTTCCTTTCAACTTTGTACTAGCTTATCATTAAGCACTTTCATATTAATAAAAGTTTATGTTTTAGCTTCTTCTCTTTTAGCTTATTCTCATTCTATCTTTCTTAATCTTTTCTTATAATCTAGCTTATTATTTTGGGATTAGTTTTTTATAACTTTTTCCAAATAAGTTAAGATTTATATATAAGTTTCAAATAAGTTATCTTATTTCAAACTCATTGTGGGCTTATTTTTATAGATCTAGCTTATTATGGGTGATTTGTTCATTTAGCTTTCAAGCTTTTTGAATCACATAAGTTTTACGCTTAGCCTTACAACTTATTAATAAGCAAGCCTTTAAATTATTTACTTTTAGTTTAGATCTATTATTTTTAATACAAAATAGTTTAGATCTATTAGTTTTAAGTTTTAAAATTAAAGTATTTTCATAAAAACATAAAAATTAGTTTAGATCTATTAGGTATTGATAAAATAGTGTAGATCTATTCATTTTTAGTTTAAAAATTTTAATATTTTTATAAAATATAAAAAATATTCTAGATCTATTAGTTTTGTTTGAATCTCTTCATATAATATTAATAGTTGCTTATTATTCTAACCTTTTGTGTTATTGTGATCTTGGCGAATCGATTTATCAAGTTTGATAAAAAGCTTATGGTTTAATTAATTTGGTTCGAGTTTGATTTAGTTGACCGTGTACTTTACGGGGTGGGATACGCTTAGCTTTAGTTTGATTTGGTTGGCCGTGTACTTTACGGGCCGTATTTTTTGTTGCTTTTGGGAGGTCATGTACTTTACGGGCCATATGTTGTTGATTATGTTGATGTTGTTTTAGAGCGTTATCTTCGGATTACGGGTACCAAAATTCTCTCCTTTTTTTTATAGCTTAATCGTTTTATTTTAATTAATTAGATTAATATAGTTTAAATTGTTTTCATAACAAATATATTTTTCATAAAAATCAGTTTAATTAGTTTTAAATATTATTATTGTTTTAAAAAATAGATTAAAAAGTTTAAAAATTAGTTTCATTTAGATAAGCTTATTATTAGTATAAAGTTTACATATTTTTGTGATTATTAAGCTTATTAGTATATAAAGCTTCAAGCTTTATCATCTAAAAAGATTAATAAGCTTAAAAGGTTAAAGCTTTACACTTTAATTTTAAGTTTATCTTTGTGATTTCATTTTTTGTCACTTTTACTTGTTATTACGTGCTTGCATTTAGATTAATTTTACATTTAGAATTATTAATATTTTTAATTATAGTTTAGTTTTGTTGCATCTAGATTTTAAATTGTAGTTTAATTATATTGCATTTTAAATTAATTTTATGTAAATTAACTGCGCTTTTATTTTTATATATTCCTTAGCCTAAATAATTTTCCCCATTTTAGTTTAAGTAGACAATAGATACCAAGCAAGTATTATTTACCAAGAACGATAAATCTCATTGTTAAAATTGGAAATCAATTCGAGTTGAGTCGAGGAAAAACAAACTATACTAAAAAAAGGTTATTAAATTGGCGTCGATGTCGTATCGATCTCGTTACGATTGACGATTTTTCGTGAAACGATTTGGATTTTGGGATCCGTTCACTTTTAAACATTATTTTCATTGTTAAAAAATCAAAAATATAAAAAAATAAAAAACATATAAATAGAAAAAAAAATAAAAAATCACAAAAGCAATTTTTTTCCTAAGATTTGCACCAAATAAATAAAAAATCTAAAAGTAATACTTTTCCTAAAGTATTACACCAAAAATATTAAGTATTATTATTACTTTTTCTATTTCGATTTCTCTTGTCTTTTATTATTAATATATTTTCTTTAAAAAAAATCAAAAAATACAAAAAGATTTTCTTTTTACTATAGATATTACGTATAAGAACCCTAATACACAATGTTCCATAAGTATTGCTTGCAATACCCCGTATTTGGAGGCGTTCCGGTTCCATGTATGTGTATCGATCAAACAAAATAAAAGGCAAAAATAGATAAATACTTTCGATAAGCAATAATTTGAAAAAATACGAACTATACGGTGAATAGATAGGCGACGTGCTATAAAAGGCTGTCTAAGGGAAGCTAGGTACTTAAGTGCTTCATGTCACCTCATTCCCCCGTTCACTTGTGAGTATTTTGAGAAGGAAGGCTAATCGAGGGTTTTGCCACCCAAGTAGTATTATGTATATGTTGGGCCAATGAAAGTTTTAACTATGGCCCAGTCTAGATTTGTTTAAATTAGACTAAGTGTTACTGATCGCTGAGAGGACCAGCGACAGAGACCAGACCAGTGGAAGGCAAAGCCTCAGCTGGCACACCAGGAACGCTTAAGTCAAAGACAACGTCAGAGAAGTCGAAGATAAATATGAAGTCATACTCACCAGCGATTATGGATAGCTGGGATGTAGAAGGAATGTGTTGGTGTTCAAGGATCTTTGAGTTGACAATACTCAGAGATCACTTAAGAACCCTATAAGTCTGAGACAAGCAAAGCTTGTCCAATCCTTTATAGTTTAGGCGGGAGAATCTACCAAGTGTTTTGAGCGGGACAAAAGAAGAGATTCAAGATAAAGCCTAGTACGACCTAGTGGGACAAAAGATGAACAGTTGGCAAACTGTTCACCTAAAGTTGTTTAAAGGTATGTCTCGATTTGGACATGCATTTAATACGTTGTACTCTTCCATTCAGAAGATGACACGTATCAACTACTCCCACTAAGGAAGCAACCTCGTACCACTATAAATAGGAGTGAGAAAGGAGAATTAAATCAACCCTTGTGCTTGGATAAATTATCTAAGTTATTTCTCACTTTGGAACCGCTGAGCCCTCAGCTGTCTACCAGCGTCTCATTGGTTCCCTTGTAAACTTGACTCTCGAATCTAGTTTACTTGTTCTAGGGTTCATTTCTTATTGTCATTCAACGAGTGTATTCATAGCACTTTGTAATACTTTGTTTATAACAGTTAATAAAGCATTACGCGTTTGAAAAGTATTTCATTGTGTTTTCGTGGTTATACGAGTTATAGTTGCAACAATTGTCATATTAAGGGACTTTCAGTATATATTTTTTTGTAGCTTTTTCATATTGAACCTCGAGAGGGATAATCTCTTCCCTTTCAAAGTCGACCGAGGTCTCCTACCTCATTCCTCGTTGTTAGTTGTATTCGCACTCGCTCGTTTGCAAACATACCGCTTGGATGTCTCGACGGTGCGATCATTTTACCGGATATCGAGGGTGATTATTTTGAGCTTAATCCGGATTTGATTAATTTGATATCCGGTCATTCTTTTTACGGATTTGAGGACGACGATCCTTACGCTCATATCCGTCATTTTCTTTCATACGTCAAAACCGTCAAATACACCAATGTCACACAAGACATTATCTATTTACACCTTTTTCCTTTTTCCCTTGATGGGCAAGCCCGGACTTGGCTTGAAAACGAACCACCACGATCTATTTTTACATGGGCTAGTCTTTAGTCAAAATTCTTAAATAAATTTTACCCTTATGCTAAAACGCGGAAAATTCGGTTGGAAATTACTAATTTTGAAGTGTCTAATAATGAAACATTTATCGAGGCTTGGGAAAGATTTAAGGATTTAGTACGTAGTTATCCTCATCATGGATTTTCCGCTTTGCACTAGATTGATTCGTTTTATAACGGGTTGACTCAATACGATCAAGAGTCTCTTAACACGGCTGCGAGCGGGAATCTATACTCTCGGTGTACTAGTGAGGCTATAATGATTATTGAGAACAAGTCTCAAGTATGGAGCAAGGCCGAAGTATCCGGTAACACGGTTATCCATAGGAGTGGCCCTCTTTTCTCATATACTCCGAGAGTTAGTGATGAGCCATGTGTTGATTCGGATGACCCTATTTTTGATGATTCTTCTAGTCCCCTTTCTCATATGACTAGTGACTCTTCTCCTCCGGATTTTGAGGAAGAAGTAGTTATTGAGCGACTCACGGAAGAGTTGACTCCCGACCCACCACAAATTAATGAAGGGTGTTATGGGTATTTCAAAATAAAGGCTTTCCAATTCAAGAAGATTTTTAAAATCATAACAATTTTAAAAGTAATAATCAAGGGGGTTTTCAAATTCAACCTTCACAAATGGAGAAAATAGTTGAAATATTTGAGGAACAAAAAAGGATGATAAATGACCTTCATGAAGAAAACCAAAGTCTTAAATATCAACTTTTAGAAGCTTTTAGAGCTCGTGTTAAGGCTAACACTACTACTAGTAGCGATGTTCCCACTGTAGACCCTTCCATCTCTCCGCCAATAAAGGAGAGACAAGGCCCGGAGATTATCATGAGTTTTACTCTATGATAGGTGTGAAAACACCCATCCTTTTACCACTTATTTCTTGCCAAAACAAGACCAAAACGCGTATTTAATGTCATTTGTTTGGAATTATGCGTGGTTTGTGTGTTTGTTGTGTTTTCAGAGCCAATCGGATAAATATTGAAGAAAACATGGGATTGTACGTGTTTTATCGAAGAAAAAGACGAAAAGACGAAGTCTATAGTCCAAGAGATGCAAAAGATTTGAAGTCAATGGGCCTATTTGAAGATTTATCGAAGAAAAAGACCAAAGATGGAAGATTTACATATGTCGAAGAACTCAAGTCAATTAAACGAAGAAATTAAAAGACGAGTTGAATTTATTCATCGACAAATCCCGAATCAGAATCGAAAACGTCAACTTTACTGAAAAGACGAGAAGACAAAAAGAAAGGAAGAAAGCCCACTCACCAACCAAGTCCATGGCCTATAAATAGAGGATCCCTTCCCACACATTAGAACTAGTTTTCATTTTCCAGTTTTTTTTCTTCCTTTATTTTCGTAGGAAACCAACACCATTAAGGTGTTGGTGATTTTTCATCTTTATTTTCACAAATCTTGTAAGGTTTAATCTTTCCTTTTGATTGTTTAACCTTAATCTTTCAATATAATCTTTCATTTAATCTTGTTCATCTTTCTCTTGTTGATTTAAAGTTTTAAAGTTTTATTTGGTTGATTTTAATCTTCAAAAGTAAGTGGGTTTTGTGTTTTTGTTGATTTGATTTGATGTTTATCATTAGGAGATGATTAGTGGTTAATTTGGTTTAATCTTTGGTAAAAACTTGGTTGATTTTGGTTAGAATTCGTCCTTGTTTTATTTCCCTGTTCTTCGCTTATGTTCTGTTTCCCAGATTCCGGATGAACAAAACATTCCGGATGAAGCTTTTTAGTTAAGTTATCCGAGTCAACGTTTATTCCGAATGAAGTGTTTTAGTTTGATTATACCGGATGAGTGTGATATTCCGAACCAGTTGATTTCCCCTTTTATTCCGAACGAAGTTAACATTCCGAACGAGTGAAGTATTCCGAATCAGTGAACTATTCCGGATCAAAGAATATTCCGAATAAACCTTTTATTCCGAACCAAAGTTTTCTTTTCTTTATTCCGAACCAAGCAATATTCCGAATGAGTGCAATTATTCTGAACGAAGGTATTTTATTCCGAATGAAGGTATTCCGGATGAAGGTATTCCGGATGAAGGAAGTACATTCCGAATGAGCATTATTCCGGATGAACGTTATATTCCGAATGAGCCATTTTTCCGAATCAAGCTTTTGTCTTAATTATTCCGCATGAAGGTGTTTTTCCGAATCAAGCTTTTGTCTTAATTATTCCGGATCAAGAGAATATTCCGAGTAAGCAGTTTTATTCCGGATCAAGACATTTTGGTTATTCCAGATGAGCTAGTTATTCCGCATGAGTTGATATTCCGAATGAAGTAAATTTATTCTGGATCAAGCAATTATTCCTAATCAGTAGTTTTGCAAGTAAGGGTATTTTATTGTTTTACTGTTTAATTTTAATTTAATTTAAGCCTTATTTTATTAACTGCTTTTAGTTAATTTTAACACTTTGCGCATTTAAACCTTTTTTGTAGAATAGGAAATCAATCTCCTTTTTAGCCACCAAGAACAATAGTTCCACTTTGAGCCGTGATCAATTCGAGAAGATACCGAGAACGAACTTTCAACCTAGCAAAATATCTTGTATCAAATGGCGCCGCTGCCGGCTCTTTTCGTAGAGATTAACGGTTTTTGTGAGAAAATTGGATTTTGGGATCCGCTCACCGTGAACGTTACTTTTTCATCATAAAAAAATTCAAAAACCTAAAAAATATAAAAAATTTAAAAATACAAAAAAATTAAAAAAAACATAAAAATCCAAAAAGATTTATGCTTTGTTATTTCTTTTGCAGGTGTATGCGCACTCGATCAACGTCTTATCCTGAGCCCGAGAATCTCGATAACTTAGACATGGCTGGTGTACACAACAATAATAATAATCCACCTCAAAACAACATGAATAACAACAACAATGAACCTCTACCGGAGAATCGTCCGATGATCGAACTTTTGCAAGCACATGTGGAGGGCAACAACGATCCTATTGTCATACCCGCGATTGCAGCCAACAACTTTGAGCTCAAATCCGGCTTCATTCAAATGGTCTCCGCTCAACCATTCTTGGGGCGTACCATTGATGATCCTCATGACCACATCAAAAGGTTCCTTCAACTCACGAATACGGTCAAATTCAATGGGGTTCCACAAGAGGTAATCCGCTTACAACTTTTTCCTTTCTCCTTAGAGGGACAAGCCCGGCATTGGCTTGCAAAGGAACCGCCACAAAGTATTCTTACGTGGACGGACTTAGAGACCAAATTCATAAACTACTTTTTCCCACCCTCTCGTACTACCGCTTTGCGGAATGAAATTATTAATTTTGAACAAAAGTACGATGAGACTTTTAGTGAATCTTGGGACCGTTTTAAAGACCTTTTAAGAAAGTGCCCACAACATGGTTTTACCAAAGTGCACCAAATTAATACTTTTTACAATGGTTTAAGCATGAATGACCAAGATTCACTAAATAGTGCCTCGGGGAGTAATATTTTGGTTAAGTCTTCTAATGCCGCTTGGGATATTATTGAGAATAAGTCTAGAGTGCAAACCAAGAGTGTTCGGGCCAATGCCGCTAGTGCTAGCACTAGTGACAACGACAAGAGAATTGACAAACTTACTTCGCTTATTGAATCACTTGTTGTCCACACCGCTAACAATACCAAAAGCATCAACGCTCAAAACGCTCAAGTCAATGCTGTAAGCCAACCATGTGAAATATGCGGGGGTCCTCACTCTTACACTACTTGTACCTCCACCCAAGACTATCTTTGTGAGAATGTTAACGCAGCATACGGTACCTATCCTCCGGGAGGCTATCCAGCCCGCCCTCAAGGAGACCGTAACTTGCTAAGTTATCAGTCCACCAACTTTCTTTCCCCGCCCAGTTTTCCTCCAACCAATCAAAACCAACAACAAAACCTTAACCGAACCAATCAAAACCAACCTCGAGCACCACACCAACCACCTCAAAGACAACCATATCCACCTCAAAATCCTACTCAAGTTTACCAACCCGCTCCTTACCAACCACCTGCTTATCAAGCACCTCCTCCTACCCAACCCACCGTTTTCAACCACGAGGTCGAAACGTACATGCGGACGAATGATGTGTTGGTGAAGAATCTGCAGACCCAGATTATTAATTTGAAGGGCGATATGGTGAAACAAGGGAATGATCTTAGAGCTGATATGCGAAACTCTTTGAGTAGTCAAACGAATGACCTAAGGGACATGATGGCTGGTTTCTTCCAAGGTAATCAACCCTCTTCTTCGGGTACTCTTCTGAGTAACACCGTTGCTAATCCAAGAGGGGAGATGAAAGCAATCACCACTCGCAGTGGAAAAGGTACCAAGGAACCCGAGCTTCCTACACCTACACCGGTAATTGTGACAAAGGAAAACGAGTCCACTATTCCTATTCCTCCACCTCTTACTTTCACCCCTCCACCACCCAAGGATGTGAGTGATCCTACAATTCCAAAGCCTTCCTCTTCATCCGATATACCTTATCCCTCGAGGTTGAGGAAAGAGAAGCTCAAAAGCAAGGACGATACTCAAGTTTCAAACTTTCTCAAAATGTTTAAACAATTGAATTTCAACATCTCCTTCGCTGAGGCTCTCGCTCACATGCCTAAATATGCAAAGATGTTTAAAGATCTTCTTAGTGACAAGGAAAAGCTTCTTGATATTGCTAATACCCAACTTAACGAGAATTGCTCCGCGGTTCTCTTAAGGAAATTTCCAACCAAACTTGGTGATCCGGGTCGCTTCTTAATCCCTTGCAACTTCCCGGGAGTAGAGAATTGCGTGGCCCTAGCCGATCTAGGTGCTAGTATCAACTTAATGCCTCTAAGCATTTGGAAGCAATTATCTCCCCCTGAGCTAGTCCCCACTAAAATGACTTTGGAATTAGCTAACCGTACGGTTGCTTATCCGGTGGGGATAGCCGAAGACGTTTTCGTTGGCGTTGACAAATTCACCTTCCCGGCGGATTTTGTTGTCGTTGACTACGAGATGGATCCTCGTGTTCCATTAATCGTTGGACGTCCATTCTTGAGGACCGGTAGCACTCTCATCGATGTAGAAGCGGGTGAGCTTATCGTGAGAGTTGGTGACGATCAAATTGTCTTCAACATAGGTAAGATTTCTAAACAGCCTTATTCATACGAGAGTGTTAATTGTATTGACGTTCTTGATGAGGCTTGTGAAGAACACTTTAATGATGCTTGCAAAAGTATTCTTACCTCTCTTCCCAATGTTGAGACCGTTGCCTCTACTGCTCCATCACTAACACCATTTGGAGAAAGTGATTTCCTTTTGACAGAATTTGAAGCCACTTTGGGAGATGTGAACTTACAATATGACGATTCTCCCACCGATTGGGATGAAGACATTCGTACTATTGAGAAACTTCTCAATGAGGACTATATTTCTCCACCATCTCCCAAGGATATTGATATCGATGAACCGAATTTGAATACACCTTCCATCGAAAATCCTCCGGATTTAGAGCTTAAGGAATTATTGTCCCATCTCGAGTACGTGTTCCTTGAAGACAAGAAGAAGTCACCCGTCATCATCGCTAAGGACTTGAAAGAAGAAGAAAAATCTCGCCTTATCGCCGTGCTTAAAGATCATAAGAAGGCAATTGCTTGGAAAATTTCTGATATCCGCGGAACTGATCAAAACTTTTGTACTCACAAAATTCTCATGGAAGATGACTTTAAACTCGCAATCCAAAGCCAAAGAAGGGTTAATCCTCGAATTCATGACGTCATCAAACAAGAGGTTATCAAACTTCTAGATGCCGGCATGATTTACCCTATTTCGGATTCTCCATGGGTAAGTCCCGTCCATTGTGTGCCAAAGAAAGGCGGAATAACCGTTGTTCCCAATGAACACAACGAGTTGATTCCTACTCGTCTCGTTACTGGGTGGAGAGTTTGTATCGACTATCGCAAACTCAATGATGCCACGAGAAAAGATCACTTTCCTCTTCCTTTCATGGATCAAATGCTCGAGCGTCTAGCAGGTAATGATTACTATTGCTTCTTAGACGGTTTCTCCGGGTATTTTCAAATTCCCATCGATCCTAAAGACCAAGAGAAAACCACATTCACTTGTCCTTACGGAACATTTGCTTACAAAAGAATGCCTTTCGGTTTATGCAATGCTCCTGGGACGTTCCAAAGGTGTATGATGGCTATCTTCCATGACATGGTTGAAGAAACTATGGAAGTCTTCATGGATGATTTCTCGGTTTATGGCGATTCTTTCTCTGCTTGCCTTGCCAATTTAGAATGTATGCTTAAGCGTGGTGAAGACACTCGCCTTGTTCTAAATTGGGAAAAATGCCATTTCATGGTAAAAGAGGGCATCGTGCTAGGACATAAAATCTCTAAAGCCGGTCTCGAAGTGGACCATGCTAAAGTTGATTTCATAGCCAAATTACCTCCACCTTAAACCGTGAAGGGTGTGAGAAGTTTCCTCGGTCATGCGGGCTTCTACCGTCGATTCATAAAAGACTTTTCTAAAATCGCTCGCCCGATGACCCACCTCTTGGAAAAAGATACTCCTTTTATCTTTTCCTAAGAGTGTATTGAAGCCTTCAACCTTCTTACGGATAAGCTAACTAAGGCACCGGTCTTGGTTACCCCTAATTGGGAGCTACCTTTTGAGTTGATGTGCGATGCTAGCGACTTTGCTATTGGAGCGGTTTTGGGCCAAATAGTGAATAAACACTTCCAACCAATCCATTATGCTAGCAAGACAATGACAGGGGCTCAATTGCATTACACGACAACCGAAAAAGAGCTTTTAGCTGTTGTCTATGCTTTTGAAAAATTTCGCCCCTATCTTGTCCTTTCCACTACCATCGTGTACACGGACCATTCTGCGTTGAAGTACTTGCTAACTAAACAAGATTCCAAACCAAGACTTCTTCGCTGGGTTTTGCTACTTCAAGAATTTAAAATCGAAATTCGTGATAAGAAGGGAGCTGAAAACCTAGCCGCGGATCATCTCAGTAGACTTGAGGATCCTTATCAAGGGGATCATCCGAACAAAGAGATCAATGACTCTTTTCCCCTTGAGACCTTAATGTCTATCAACTCGAATTTTGATGAGACACCGTGGTTTGCAGACATTGCAAATTACTTGGCGGGTGGAATTCTCATTGACGGGTTAACATCCCAACAAAAGAAAAAGTTCTTTAAAGATATTAAGGCTTACTTTTGGGATGACCCGTATCTCTTCAAACAATGCGCTGATTTGATTATTCGCCGATGTGTTGATGGACCGGCAGCTTTAGACATTCTCGAAGCTTGCCACAAAGGACCCACCGGTGGTCACTTTGGTCCCAACTTCACCGCTAAGAAAGTGTTTGACTCGGGATTTTATTGGCCCTCCATTTATTGTGACGCTTACGAAATGGTGAAAAATTGTGATGCTTGCCAACGACAAGGCAAGATCACACATAAAGATGAGATGCCTCAAAATTTCATACAAGAATGTGAAATCTTTGATGTATGGGGCATCGACTTTATGGGGCCATTCCCTTCATCTAAAGGAAACAAATACATCCTTGTAGCCGTTGACTACGTTTCTAAATGGGTTGAAGCCAAAGCTTTACCCACTAACGATGCAAGGGTGGTTTGTAACTTTTTGAAGCAGCTATTCGCTAGATTCGGTGTGCCTCGTGCCATTATTAGTGATCGCGAGACTCATTTTTGCAATGATCAATTCGCAAGAGTCATGGCTAAGTATGGTGTCAATCATCGTCTTTCCACCGCATACCACCCACAAACTAATGGGCAGGCTGAAATCTCTAACCGAGGGTTAAAGCGAATTCTTGAACGAACCGTGGGAGAGCATCGTGCCTCATGGGCCAATAAACTTGATGATGCTCTGTGGGCTTTTCGTACCGCATACAAGACTCCGATTGGTTGTACACCATATCGTCTCGTGTACGGGAAAGCATGCCACCTCCCCATTGAGTTGGAGCACAAGGCTTACTGGGCCTTGAAGTGGGCTAACTTCGGCATCAACAAAGCCGGTGACCTATGCAAAATCCAACTCAATGAGCTTAATGAACTCAGGAATGAAGCTTATGAAAATTCTTTGATCTATAAGGAAAGAACTAAGCTCATTCATGACTCTAAGATTAAAAACCGAGAGTTCCAAGTTGGAGACAAAGTTTTATCTTCAACTCTCGGTTGAAAATCTTTCGGGCAAACTCAAATCTCGTTGGTCCGGCCCATTCACCATTGCCCAAAATTTTCCATATGGTACTCTTGAGCTCGCTCAACCAAATGGACCGAATTTTAAGGTGAATGGCCAACGAGTGAAGTTGTACCTTGGAGAGGACATCTCTAATGAGATGATTCCATCCCTCTCCACCTTTCCTTTGAATTAGTTCGGGACCGAGTCAGGCTCGTGACTCGGTTATAAAAAACAAGCGCTCCTCGGGAGGCAACCCGAGTATCTATCCCTTTCCGTTTTACCTCCTAAGTGTAGGGGGACCTATATAGGTTGTTTGTGTTTGTGTGGTGATGTGATTACAGGGATGAGTGCACTTTTGGAATCTTTGAAGAACAGTGCTTCCGTGTTATCCGCAATCCGGTTCTATCTCTCAACTATCGTGATTCAATTTTCTTCATACTCACATTTGAAATTGATCACTTTAGTCGTCTCTTCCTTAACTTGATTTAACCAACGTGCATGATGAGATGGCATTTATACATGATCTCATCGTTATTTTCGGGCTTTAAATGCATAAAAATGTCATAAAATACCATATATATGCTTGTGTTTGTTTACTTGTGTATTTTAGGTATGGATATCGTGAAAAAGACAAAAGATCACAAGATACAAGGAAAAACGGACACAAGAAACGAAGCCGTACAAAGAACCGGGCCCTAATCATGGAATTCTCAACAAAATACCTTGAAGACTTGAAGACAAACAAGATTGATCCTCAAAGAATGAAGAAATGACACTTAAAACCCTTGTATATTAATAATTACAAGTTTGGTCCCTTAAGTTTGTCAAAATTGCAAAAAGGTCCTTCAACTTTGAAGAAATGACAAGATTGGTCCCTCAACAAATCAAAATTGCCAATAATGGTCCCTCATGAAGATTAAGAAGCATTGAAGACCTTTGAAGATCAATAAAGTCCAAGATCAGCCCTTGAAATATCTCAAAATGGCAAAAACAATCCTTTGAAACCTTTTTCCAAAAGTTTGTGCCAAAAGTGACAAAGTGTGAAAATTATTAACAAAGGAAATCGGGTTATGTGGGCTGAAAACCTTATTTGCCAAAAATATCAAAGGATAAGGACTGAAGTTGTGCACTTTGAAATATTTAAACTCAAACACGCGCCAAACAAACTTTTTCCCCCAAATACGGATCAAAAGATTTACTGTTTATCCTCTTCACCACCCAGTTTTTACTTCACTTAAACATGGGTTAAAAATCAATTAACTTTGCACATGTGTGATTCACACACGCAGAAACCTAACCCACACATAAAACCCTCATCCCACGCATTGTGGACCCCACCCCCAATTCCCTTTCCACCAATCAGCAAACGCCTTGGCCTCCAAGTTAAATGACGTGTCTAAAATCAACAGCTATGATCTTATGCTTCCTCACAAAGCAAAAATAAACGTCCAGGATCAAATTTGACAACTCATCACTCAAACACGTCAAGGGCATTTTTGGGATTTTCATAGATTAGGGTTTGTGTTTTAAGCATTCTAGAGAGTTCTTTTAGCAGTATAAAAGGAGAATGCAACCTGTGCATATCCATTTGTTCCAGTTTTTCTTCAATTAATTCTGTAATTCCTTTTAATTAATATAAAAGTTTGGTTTTTGTTAATTAAGCAATTTAATTCCTTTTTATGATTTTTTAAAGTTGGTATTTATTGTTGAAGAGAAACTGAGTTCCATTTTTGATTGGT
Source organism: Glebionis coronaria (assembly GCA_025667525.1). Taxonomy (NCBI): domain Eukaryota; kingdom Viridiplantae; phylum Streptophyta; class Magnoliopsida; order Asterales; family Asteraceae; genus Glebionis; species Glebionis coronaria. The sequence goes on from CM046878.1 coordinate 412,004,133, forward strand.
GAAATAATTTTGTTTTCCAAAATTGTTTCAAAGTTTTCTGAATTTAAAGTTTTCTTGGTTAAACTTGTTTTAGAAGTTGGGGTTTTGGATTCATTAGGAGTTATTTGGTGTTAGAATTGAGTAAAACGTTTTGGGAAAGGTTTGTGAAAGAAATTTTTAAGAAAGAAAAGAGAAAACAGATTATACATATATTGCTTGTTTTCTTTTTGTTTTTCTTAAACAGGTGGTGATTTGCTTGTTGATTTAGTTCAGCACAGGCCACCAGCCTGTGGGAGGTGGATTTTCATCCACTAGAACCTTGGATGTAAGGTTCTAAGGTAAATCCCTTTTTCCTTTTTAAAATTTCAGAAATTGTGTGATTTGGTGATTTTGCATGCTAAGTGTTGATTGTGTGTTAAAGCTGTTTGATTTATGTTCTTGTGAGATTTGTATGCATGTTAGGTATCATAGGATCAATTTGAGTAAGTTTTAAAAGGTATTGATTTGATAAAACGTCTTCAAAAATATTAAGGGTTGTTTGGATTCAGGTTTTAGCAGGTTGAATAATCTATGATTGTGCTTGAAATAGATGTTAGAAAGTTGAAATAGGTTGCAATAGGTTGCATGTTAGTTGGTAAGTAAGTTTGCAAAGTTTTGAAGCAAGTTGTGAGTTTAAAAAGAGAAAAAGTAAGCTAGAAATCTTCTAAGTTACTAATCTGCTTATTTTTATGAACTTTTGTGCTTGAAACTTGTTAAATCTGCTAGAGACTAGGTTGATATAGGATTGATAGTGGTTTTTGAATCATTTGGCAAGTTTGTGTGCTAAGATTTGTCCTGTGAAACTCACAAGTGTGCAAGTAAGTTAGTTCATAAGCCACCAGACCTTTAAAAAAGATCACAGCAACTTGACTTTGGTCTAGGGGTGCTTAATTTGCTTTGATTGTGTGCTAGGTGTGTATTTTCTGTTTATTGTGACTCCCTACACTCAGAAAGAGTGTAGGGGTGCCTTGTCATCCAAAAACATCCACCAAGTATCAAATCCAAGTCCTTTTGGAGGTCTTCACCACCTGTGAAGAAAACAGAAGACAAGAAAACTCACTTGTGTTCTTCATCATAAACTGGCCACGTTCTTGATCTTCATTTTGTTTAAATCTAGCTAAAAGGTTAATTTGGTTTGTGTTTTTAGTCATATAAGGTCACAGATTGATTGTAAAAAGTAAAAAATAAAAAACAGAAAAAAATAGCAAAAAGTTCACCCGCAACGGACTCGAACACGCGACCTCTCGAAGGAGGAGTAACGTGCTTACCGTTAATCTAGATGACTTTTTACGTAAGAGTTTGATTTCAAACTCTATTTAACCCCTCTTTCAAGTGTAGGCTTATTAAAAGCCGTAGCTTATTTCCATTTATTCCAGCTTATTTGATAAGTTATTTTGTTTCTTTTTATTTTTCCTAGGATCCTTATAGTATTTAGGATTTTTCTAGCTAATTTTTATAATTTTCCCATTATTAAATTATTTTCTTTGCATTTTTATTTAGCCGTATTTTATAAATTCATTAAAAAATAGAAAAAAGTAGTTTTTAATTAGGGAAAAATAATTTTTAGCTTTTAGATAAATATTTTGAGGTTTACATCAGTTTAACTTTTCAAAATCTTTGATTTTTAATTTTATATTATTTTAAGGTTTTTTATAAACTTTAATAATTTTTATAAAATTATAAAGAAAGGTTTTAGGAGCTTTAATTTACTTTTTTATCTTAGTTAGATTATTTTAAGATTTTAGAAATTTTCTAGAATTAATTTTATAAACTTTTTATTTTTAGTATTACTTTAATATTATTTTATTATAAAAAATAAAAAGTTTTATTTTTATTTCTTTTTCATTTTTCCTAGGTTCTTTATCATTAATTAAGACTTTTATCATTTTTAGAATAATTTTATAGCTTTTAGATTTATTTTTATAATTATTTTAAGTTTAATTAGTTTTTAATCATTTTAAATCATTTTTAGAGTTTTAAAAATAGTTTTAATAGCTTTTAATTTTTAGAAAATTACTTTTTAGTCTTCTAATAATATAAGTTAAGTAATTATTCAATAAAATCATATTTTAGACATTTTTATTAGTTGTATTTAATTTTAGGGCTTTAATTAGCATTTAAAATTAAATATTTAATTAATACAAGGTTTTAAAATATCTTTGTTGGATTTTTATCTTTATTTATATTATTTTAGACTTCTTTTTAGCCTTTTTAATCTTTTATTTATTTTGTTTTTGGTTTTAGTAAATTTTTAATTTGGGTAGTTTTTCACGACTTTACGTTCACGTTTTTCTACGTCGTAGTGTAATTTTAACGTAACCGTCTTTTCATCCTTTCATCCCCATTCTTCTCAATATTAATCTCAAATAACTACAAGTTAAATCACACACATATACCTCCTTGGGAAACGAACTTTCTCTCCATTAAGGGTCATTAGTGTTGATTTTTCCTAAAATCATCACTCGATACTTACCGCTATTTACGCTCTTTTCCTAAAGGGTGTATTTTACTACAATCAATTTTGGCGCCGCTGCCGGGGAGGTGTGTTGTGCTTTAATTTGGAAGCTTTTGTTTTTGATATTATCCATAATAAGTATTTGTGTTAAGTGGAACTCCCTTAACACGTATTATCGGTTATCTTGTTTTTTTTCTTGTATAAATATTACTATATTATATTAAGTATCACAATCAATATACAATATCTCCAAAAGTGTGAAAACACAACCTTAATTGGGATTTGATCTCCTAATTATTGTATTCGAATCTCAAACAAAAAGAAAAGGCAAAAATAGATAAATACTTTCGTGAAGCTCGATTTTGAAAAATACAAACTATAAGGTGGGTATAAGGCGGGTATTATAAAATATACCCTAAGGAAAAAGGCTCTTAAGTGCTTCGCGCCGCCTCGTTTCCCCGCTTGCTTGTGAGTATTTTAAGATTGAAGGCTAATCGAGGGTTTTGCCGCCCAAAGTATTATTACGTATACTATATTTGCTTGGTTTTCTTTGTGATTAAACCCTCTTGAACAATTTGGTTTTCACCAAAGTTCTAAAGTCATTAGAAGACGTTCACTCCACGTGATCGTTTTCATTCCTTTGAGGCTTCTTTAATCAAGAGTTTGATTCGAGGAGAGATTTTGTAGATTGTTGTCTACGAAGATACACCAAAATCCAAAAAAATCATCAAAAACACAAAAAATTGAAAATTGAAAAAACACCCAAAAAGAATCTTCTTTGCTCACCTCCCATTCTTCGTGAAGTTTATGATCACTCGTAATCAAGCAAAACGAGCTCGTAAACGTCTTCAAAAGCAAGCAAATCAAGGATCGTTGATTGTTGAAGAACCTCCAATTGTTGAACCTATTGTAGAACAAGAAGTCGTCATGGCTAATCGTACTATGATGGAGTTGCTACAAGCACCCACTGAGGGTTTTGGAGAGGCTATTGTGATTCCCGCCATCCTTGCGGAGAATTTCGAGATTAAGATGGGTTTAATGTCTATGTTGCAAGCAAATAAGTTTAGAGGTCACGAGAAAGACAACCCGCATTACCACATTAGGAATTTCAACCGACTCACCGCCACTAGCAAATTTAAGGATGTTCCACATGACGCCATTAAGATGATGTTGTTTCCATACTCGTTGGATGGTCCCGCAAAAATTTGGCTCGAGAAAGAACCGCCAAATTCGATTTTGACATGGACCGATCTCGTTTCTAAGTTTGTGAACAAGTTTTTTCCACCATCTAAAACAACACACTTAAAAAATGAGATTTCACGATTTGTGCATGTAATAATGAAAGTTTTTCAATGGCATGGGAACGATTTAAAGAAATGTTACATGAATGTCCACACCATGACTTTACGGAATTGCATCAAGTGGATACTTTTTATAATGGGCTTAATGATCATGAACGAGACTATTTGAATGCCGCCGCGGGTGGTAATTTTTTGTGCAAGACGACAAATGAGGCTTTACAAATCATTGAAAATAGATCCAAGGTTTATAACCCTCGTAACACACCGAGTGTTGCCAATATGGGTTCGTCATCGTCGTCACAATCGTCTCGTAGCATTAACGCCTTACATGATGAAGCTAATGAGGAAAATCGGTTTTTTGATAGATTTGCTAATCTAATGTCCCATTGGAAGGCTCAAGAAGCTTCCAATTCCGCTTCGGTTAAAGCGGTTGCTAAGAGTTGTTTATCTTGTGGGGGAGCTCATGATCTTTCCGAGTGTATTACCGCGGATGGTAACACTTCGAGTGCTTATGTAGCAACGGGGACTTACAACCAAAACGGCCAACGTTCTCGTCCAAATCAAGCTCCACCCAATCAAAATGTTAACAATTATCGAAACAACAACCAAGGTAATTACCAAGGCAACACACGCAATTACAACAAAGGGAATTATCAAAGTGGGAATGGACAAATCTCTAATCAAAACCAAAACCGTGATTTTCAAAACACTACACAAGGTTTTCAAAATGCTCACACAAAGAATTTGCAAGGAGAATTTTTAGATTATGCAAAAGCAAATGATGCTAAATTTGATAACATGCAACGTGAGATGATTAGCTTAAGGTCCGAATTGAAAAATGAGCTTAAAAATGAACTTGCTAATGAACTTAAAACTCATGCTAACAAAATGGAAGGAAATGTCCAACGTCTTCAACAAAACCAACAAAAGATGGAATTAGGACAACATGAGATTAAGCAAGAGTTATTAAAAGCGGATGCTAGGCAATCAAAATTTGAGGACCGAATGGCTAAGATGTTTGAAGCTATCATGTGTAAGCCCTCTTCTTCGGGTGGTCTTCCTAGTGATACCATTAACAACCCGAGGGGAGAATTGAAGGTTGTTGCTACACGAAGTGGTAAAACTTTCAAGGAACCAATCTCTCGTACAAGTACTTCTAAGGAGAAGGAAATCGAGAAAGAACCCGAGGTGATGGTCGAAAAGGAGCATATTACAATCCCACGAAGTACCGCTCAAACCACACCTACGGTTGAACCAATACCAATTGTAGAACCCGAGTTTCCAAGGCCGTTGCCTAATGACCAACCCACACCACCTTTACCTTACCCTTCGAGACGAAACAAAGAAAAAGCACAAGAACGAAACAATTATCAATTTGAGATATTTATGAAAATGTTTCGTGATCTACATTTTAACATAAGTTTTGCCGATGCTTTAATCATGATGCCTCGATTCGCCGCAAACTTCAAAAGTATGCTAAACAACAAAGAGAAGTTACAACAATCGTCTAGTTGTTCATCGGTTTTTCTTAGCCGCATACCACAAAAAGTCGGTGATCCCGGTAAATTTTTGATTCCGTGTGCAATTCAAGATATGGAGGAATGCTACGCCTTGGCCGATCTTGGCGCTAGTATTAATTTAATGCCTCTCGAGATTTTCAAATCGCTTTCACTTCCGGCTCTTACTCCTTCGAACATGTCTATCGAGATGGCCGATCATTCTACGATTTTAGCATGTGGAGTAGCCGAGGACGTTTTCGTTAAAGTCGGAAAGTTTTACTATCCCGTTGACTTTATCGTTGTAGACATTCCTATCGATCGAAAAGTTCCTCTCATTTTGGGTCGTTCATTTTTGGATACATCAAGAGCTCTTATCGATGTTCGTGCTCGAAAAATCACCCTTCGTTTCAATGAAGAAGAACTTGTCATCAATGCAACACAAAACTCCAATCTTTCTCATGTCTATTCTATTGCTACTTTAAACCATGGTGATTCAACCAATGTCGTTTGCAAAGAATTTTCACCAAGAGTTTTAGGAAATGTCGCCAAAAACAATTTACCATTTCCTCCGCCGGTGGAGGTTATGAGTGCAAAACCTACAAAGAAGAAACCGTCAATACTTGAATCGAAAAATCCTTCGCCTCACCTCGAACATTCATTCTTGAAAAGTGTTGATAAATTGCCGGTTTCTATGGAAGATCTTTCGGATGATGAATATGTAGACCCCAATGGGGAGGTTTTCTTCGTCGACAAACGTTTTGAAAACTTGCCACCACCAAAACCTAAACGGTTTCAAAATGTGAGAATTTTTAGTGTAACTAACATCGTCTTAGAAACACCAAATATTTTCGACATAATCAAAAAGGGTTTTCATAAAGAGAGTTTAAAAGATAAAAAAGAAAAAGATCTTAAATATGATTTAATTGATTTTTCTACAAATCTAACTCCGTCATCACCACGTGATTTGAGTGCTACAAGCTCGTCTACTCCTTTTGACGATGCTTTGTGTGGTTCTAGTATGGGGGAAGCCCCTTATATTCCCTCATCCTTGTCCACCGAGGACGAGATATTCGATCCCGGAATTTCACGTAAAGGGAAATCTCGGTCTTCCACCGATGCAATAAATGGAAAATCTTTCTATTTGCTTGGTGCGAGTCTACCTCGAGTAGCTCAAAAGTTTGTCTTGTCAATTGTCTCACCCTTCTACTTCTCATCTATTTTCTTCAAACTCTTTGAGTTTATGACACATGTTGAAGTGGCGTTAATTTATTTTTCCAATGGAAACGAGAACGCCATTTTCGATCCCGGTATTTTGCATCATCTAAGGACTTAGTCCTTTATACCGGTTGCTTTTTGGGCCTTGTTTATCATGTAAGCCCCATCAAAAATTGACCATACCATGATTTTCCCTAAATGTTCACATTTTGAGGGGATCGAGTCGAGCTCATGACTCGGTAATCAAAAACGAGGTGCCTCGTGGGGGAGATCCCATGCTTATCTTTATGCTCACTATTCACTAATAAGGGGATTTGTACCCTTTCAACTCGTTGTCTCGTGGTTGTTTGTGATTGTGTTATCTAGATCATCATCATCATCTACGATTTAAGACTCTCGTGTTCGTTTACGTAAGCCTCCATCGTTCGTTTGAAGAAGTTTTTCACGATTCCATGACATATCCTTTATTGTTCTAACAATTATCTTTTAGCATACTTAATAAACGGCTTTAGATATATTGTTAATTACCCTTTCCATGCTAGATCCTAAGCATTTGACTCTTCGTCTCTAGTATGGGGGTGCTCCACCTTTAGACTCGAAACATTGAGGACAATGTTTACTTTTAGTATGGGGGGTGAATAGATACTTGCTTTGCTACGCCCTCACGTTTTCCAATTTTCAATGTTTTGTTTTGCTAATAAGGCTAAAAATGGCCAAATTTTAAAAATTTTCTTAGTTTTCATAAGTGTTTTTAAGACACGAATGTATATTTTCCGATGGGTAGAATAAGAGTTAATTTTTGACTTGATGGGCATTTGGAGCCACTTACATTCCTTAACCCGCTCAATTCAAGTTTTGCTAGACTTTTATATAGGGAGCTTTAAAACGTGAAAGTCTTAATTCATTCGGGTTAAGAACAAGAACTTTTCGCAAGTTCCTATAATTGCTTCTAGAAAATCACTTATCAAGGGAACTTTAAAACGCATTCTCTAAACTTGAAAAAGTCCAAGAAAGTGCAAGATCCTATAGGTGGCTTGAAAACCCAAAACTTTGATTTGATATAGTCTTAATGAAAGCTAATCCAAATTTGGCTTAATTTTGACTTGCATGGCTAAGTATTCACGAGTCTCTTTAATTAGAGGTCTTTATATAGTGAAGAGCGAGAAATGATAGAGTTAGACAAGTGATCATGCTAAACGTAGAACATGAAAGTGTTCTTTCAAAAACTCATATGTCTTTAATTGTGGCTTTTTCTTCCCATAAGATCAATGCATTAGGAATAAATCATAATTGCAATAAGTAAGGTCGTACGATTTGAAAGGTTACTTAGTCTCTAGCGCAAGATCGTTTAAAAGTTGCTCGGGGTTGAATAGAGTTCATAGCCAAGGCATAACTTATTGAAGCGGGACGCGAAGATTGGCGATTATCCAAAAAGGCCCTAAAAAGGCATGAGGAGCTCTATTTTTGCTAAAGATCCAAAGATGATGTGAAGTATCATTATTCCTAAATCAATATGAAGGATCGAGACACACGACGAGAAGCAATTACTCCCCTAAAGAATGGAGAAAGTCTATCCAAAAAGACCCTAACAAGGTATGAGGATAAATATATCCAAGTCCGAAAAGGAGGCGGATCGTTGTATATCAAAATCCAAAGTAAAGATTGAAGAAAAATGATGAAGTCGTGGTCCTATATGAAGAATCTCTCAAAAACGTCAAGTGAAGAAATTCCAAAATATGAAGAGAAGACCATAATTTCAAGAACGTCTTCCCAAGATTTGAAGTATGAAGTACATGCCAAATATCGGTCCGAGAAAGGTCTCAAATCGTGAAACGAGTTATGCCAAGATATGAACTTAAGGAGATACACGAGAAGCCGTTTTAAAAGATTTTGTCCTTCGGCTAACTATTGATCAAATCGTCCTACTTTGCTTTCGGACTAATAACTACTCAAATAAGTCAATATGAATCACTTGTGATCCATGACAAATAGATAAAAAAATGCTAGTAACCCATTTCCTTTTATAATAACTAGGATTGCGGGGAGAAAAAGTATTACACAATTTGGACGCATGAGTAGTGTTAGCATTGTGACTTGTACCAACAATGATCTTGTTTTTGCACTTAGCATGGAATGTATGACAATCAAGGATGACGAAGTTTACTCTAAGGGACATTTACTTGTTTCTATTCTTTGACCCTAAAAGTCACTTTTTGTGATGAAAATCATACATTATGTCTTTACACATCATCGTAGTAAGTTGCAAGTATTTTACTCTTCAATAAAGGTTAATAAAATTGAACTTTGGTGATGCTTAGATACTTTATTCTAGCATTGCGTGAGGGCACGGAAATGGCTTAGTATGGGGGAGTGATGAGATGGCATTTATACATGATCTCATCGTTCTTTTCGGGCTTTAAATGCATAAAAATGTCATAAAATACCATATATATGCTTGTGTTTGTTTACTTGTGTATTTTAGGTATGGATATCGTGAAAAAGACAAAAGATCACAAGATACAAGGAAAAACGGACACGAGAAACGAAGCCGTACAAAGAACCGGGCCCTAATCATGGAATTCTCAACAAAATACCTTGAAGACTTGAAGACAAACAAGATTGATCCTCCAAGAATGAAGAAATGACACTTAAAACCCTTGTATATTAATAATTACAAGTTTGGTCCCTTAAGTTTGTCAAAATTGCAAAAAGGTCCTTCAACTTTGAAGAAATGACAAGATTGGTCCCTCAACAAATCAAAATTGCCAATAATGGTCCCTCATGAAGATTAAGAAGCATTGAAGACCTTTGAAGATCAATAAAGTCCAAGATCAGCCCTTGAAATATCTCAAAATGGCAAAAACAATCCTTTGAAACCTTTTTCCAAAAGTTTGTGCCAAAAGTGACAAAGTGTGAAAATTATTAACAAAGGAAATCGGGTTATGTGGGCTGAAAACCTTATTTGCCAAAAATATCAAAGGATAAGGACTGAAGTTGTGCACTTGGAAATATTTAAACTCAAACACGCGCCAAACAAACTTTTTCCCCCAAATACGGATCAAAAGATTTACTGTTTATCCTCTTCACCACCCAGTTTTTACTTCACTTAAACATGGGTTAAAAATCAATTAACTTTGCACATGTGTGATTTACACACGCAGAAACCTAACCCACACATAAAACCCTCATCCCACGCATTGTGGACCCCACCCCCAATTCCCTTTCCACCAATCAGCAAACGCCTTGGCCTCCAAGTTAAATGACGTGTCTAAAATCAACAGCTATGATCTTATGCTTCCTCACAAAGCAAAAATAAACGTCCAGGATCAAATTTGACAACTCATCACTCAAACACGTCAAGGGCATTTTTGGGATTTTCATAGATTAGGGTTTGTGTTTTAAGCATTCTAGAGAGTTCTTTTAGCAGTATAAAAGGAGAATGCAACCTGTGCATATCCCTTTGTTCCAGTTTTTCTTCAATTAATTCTGTAATTCCTTTTAATTAATATAAAAGTTTGGTTTTTGTTAATTAAGCAATTTAATTCCTTTTTATGATTTTTTAAAGTTGGTATTTATTGTTGAAGAGAAACTGAGTTCCATTTTTGATTGGTGAAATAATTTTGTTTTCCAAAATTGTTTCAAAGTTTTCTGAATTTAAAGTTTTCTTGGTTAAACTTGTTTCAGAAGTTGGGGTTTTGGATTCATTAGGAGTTATTTGGTGTTAGAATTGAGTAAAACGTTTTGGGAAAGGTTTGTGAAAGAAATTTTTAAGAAAGAAAAGAGAAAACAGATTATACATATATTGCTTGTTTTCTTTTTGTTTTTCTTAAACAGGTGGTGATTTGCTTGTTGATTTAGTTCAGCACAGGCCACCAGCCTGTGGGAGGTGGATTTTCATCCACTAGAACCTTGGATGTAAGGTTCTAAGGTAAATCCCTTTTTCCTTTTTAAAATTTTAGAAATTGTGTGATTTGGTGATTTTGCATGCTAAGTGTTGATTGTGTGTTAAAGCTGTTTGATTTATGTTCTTGTGAGATTTGTATGCATGTTAGGTATCATAGGATCAATTTGAGTAAGTTTTAAAAGGTATTGATTTGATAAAACGTCTTCAAAAATATTAAGGGTTGTTTGGATTCAGGTTTTAACAGGTTGAATAATCTATGATTGTGCTTGAAATAGATGTTAGAAAGTTGAAATAGGTTGCAATAGGTTGCATGTTAGTTGGTAAGTAAGTTTGCAAAGTTTTGAAGCAAGTTGTGAGTTTAAAAAGAGAAAAAGTAAGCTAGAAATCTTCTAAGTTACTAATCTGCTTATTTTTATGAACTTTTGTGCTTGAAACTTGTTAAATCTGCTAGAGACTAGGTTGATATAGGATTGATAGTGGTTTTTGAATCATTTGGCAAGTTTGTGTGCTAAGATTTGTCCTGTGAAACTCACAAGTGTGCAAGTAAGTTAGTTCATAAGCCACCAGACCTTTAAAAAAGATCACAGCAACTTGACTTTGGTCTAGGGGTGCTTAATTTGCTTTGATTGTGTGCTAGGTGTGTATTTTCTGTTTATTGTGACTCCCTACACTCAGAAAGAGTGTAGGGGTGCCTTGTCATCCAAAAACATCCACCAAGTATCAAATCCAAGTCCTTTTGGAGGTCTTCACCACCTGTGAAGAAAACAGAAGACAAGCAAACTCACTTGTGTTCTTCATCATAAACTGGCCACGTTCTTGATCTTCATTTTGTTTAAATCTAGCTAAAAGGTTAATTTGGTTTGTGTTTTTAGTCATATAAGGTCACAGATTGATTGTAAAAAGTAAAAAATAAAAAAAAGAAAAAAATAGCAAAAAGTTCACCCGCAACGGACTCGAACACGCGACCTCTCGAAGGAGGAGTAACGTGCTTACCGTTGATCTAGATGACTTTTTACGTAAGAGTTTGATTTCAAACTCTATTTAACCCCTCTTTCAAGTGTAGGCTTATTAAAAGCCGTAGCTTATTTCCATTTATTCCAGCTTATTTGATAAGTTATTTTGTTTCTTTTTATTTTTCCTAGGATCCTTATAGTATTTAGGATTTTTCTAGCTAATTTTTATAATTTTCCCATTATTAAATTATTTTCTTTGCATTTTTATTTAGCCGTATTTTATAAATTCATTAAAAAATAGAAAAAAGTAGTTTTTAATTAGGGAAAAATAATTTTTAGCTTTTAGATAAATATTTTGAGGTTTACATCAGTTTAACTTTTCAAAATCTTTGATTTTTAATTTTATATTATTTTAAGGTTTTTTATAAACTTTAATAATTTTTATAAAATTATAAAAAAGGTTTTAGGAGCTTTAATTTACTTTTTTATCTTAGTTAGATTATTTTAAGATTTTAGAAATTTTCTAGAATTAATTTTATAAACTTTTATTTTTAGTATTACTTTAATATTATTTTATTATAAAAAATAAAAAGTTTTATTTTTATTTCTTTTTCATTTTTCCTAGGTTCTTTATCATTAATTAAGACTTTTATCATTTTTAGAATAATTTTATAGCTTTTAGATTTATTTTTATAATTATATTAAGTTTAATTAGTTTTTAATCATTTTAAATCATTTTTAGAGTTTTAAAAATAGTTTTAATAGCTTTTAATTTTTAGAAAATTACTTTTTAGTCTTCTAATAATATAAGTTAAGTAATTATTCAATAAAATCATATTTTAGACATTTTTATTAGTTGTATTTAATTTTAGGGCTTTAATTAGCATTTAAAATTAAATATTTAATTAATACAAGGTTTTAAAATATCTTTGTTGGATTTTTATCTTTATTTATATTATTTTAGACTTCTTTTTAGCCTTTTTAATCTTTTATTTATTTTGTTTTTGGTTTTAGTAAATTTTTAATTTGGGTAGTTTTTCACGACTTTACGTTCACGTTTTTCTACGTCGTAGTGTAATTTTAACGTAACCGTCTTTTCATCCTTTCATCCCCATTCTTCTCAATATTAATCTCAAATAACTACAAGTTAAATCACACACATATACCTCCTTGGGAAACGAACTTTCTCTCCATTAAGGGTCATTAGTGTTGATTTTTCCTAAAATCATCACTCGATACTTACCGCTATTTACGCTCTTTTCCTAAAGGGTGTATTTTACTACAATCAATGTCATAAGTGTAGGGGAGATTTTTCCCACATGCTTAAACATTGAGGACAATGTTTATATTAAGTGTAGGGAGACTTCTATTAAAGTTTTAAGTGGAATTTTCCATTAAAATGCCTCCATTTAACCGGAAAATCATCTTTTTCAGCATTTTTCAAATTTTTAATTAACTTTGGCCATATAGTGGTAAATTTTTAAATTTTTATTGTTGCTTTCATATGTATATATCCCACAATAAAGTCAAAAATATTAATAAAGTGGTGTAGCTAGTTTAGAAGTCTTTGACATATTAGGCCCGTTGCGATTATTTTGACTCAACCCGAATAGACTTATCCAAGTTTATTCTAACAAGTATCCTTAACCATGTAGACCTTAATTGGTTTATTAGGCTAAGCATCCACGAGTCTCATTACTTGAGATTTTAAATTGTGGAGAACGAGAAATGATAGAGTCAATTATAAGTCGGTATTCTTGCACAAGCACACTTGGTGTAATTATAAGCTTTTCCTCCCATCGCCTTAAATGAATAAATGCAATAAGTAAGGTCGTACGATTTTATTGAATAACTTAGCTTCTAGCCCAAGATCGTTTAAAAGTTGCTCGGTAATGATAAGAGTTCATAGCCAAGGCATAACTAATGAAGCGGGGCGCGAAGATTGGCGAGTCCGAAAAGGCCCTGACAAGGCATGAGAATTCCATTTTATTGCTAAAGATCCAAGGTGATGTGAAAAGCATTATTTCCAAAATCAATATGAAGGATCAAGACGCACGACGAAAAGCAATCAACTCCCATAAAGATCATGGAGAAGTCTATCCGAAAAGACCCTAACAAGGTATGAGGATAAATAGATCCAAGTCCGAAAAGGAGGCGGATCGTTGTATCTCAAAATCCCAATTAACGATTGAAGAAATAATGATGAAGTCGTGGTCAACAAAGTTGGAGTATCCCTCAAAAGTCTCCAAGTGAAGAAACTCTATTAACGAAGAGAAGACCATTATCTCAAGAACGTCTCTCAAGATATGAAGTATGAAGTACATGCCAAATATCGGCCCGAGAAAGGTCTCAAATCGTGAAGCGAGTTATGCCAAGATATGAACTTTTTGAGGTCCCGAGAAGCAGTTTTAAGAGATTTTGTCCTTTAGCTAAATATTAATCAAATCGTCCTACTTTGCTTTCAGCCTAAATAAACTATCGAAATAAGTCCAAAAATGCATCTTCATGATCATTCTAAGACAAAAATAAAATATAAGAGATACACCTAGGAATAAGGGAGTTTAAGCATATAATTAACCCATGTGTGTAAGTGTTTGTTTTGCTAACTTATTGTAAAACCCTCATGCTTTTACCATGAATAGTACCCTTAACATCGTACATTAAAACTTTCCTAATATAGCATGATTACGATTACGTGTTAGGATTTTACGTATTACGTACGTGTTAGAACACAATAAGTATTTACTACGCACGAGCACGTAATAATTATTTTATAATAATTAATCACGATCATGCGATCATGAAATCATGGACGTAATTAAAACACGAACTATTATTAATTACGTATATATATTTATTACGAGTGTAAATAAATATATTAGATCACGATAATTACGTAACGAGAACACATAAAACGCGAACACAAATAATCATGAACGAATAACTAAACATCGAGACACGGAAAAAGGTACGGGTACCCCATGTGGGCCCCCCTACCCGCGGCTACAAGGAGCAAATGGGCCAAGCCCATTTGTATTTTTACTAAAAGGAGGATTAAGAAAATAAACACTACTCATAATTGTTTTACAGAAGATTTTACAGAAAACCTAAATCCTCCTCTCCTCCTTCTTTTCTCTTTTGGCCGCCACCCTCAAAACACCAAAAAGAGGTGTTTGTTGATCTTGGATCTTGGAATTCTTGTAGGTGTTCGTGTTTGTTCTTCGTTCTTTTGATCCACGTATTCGGTAAATCCTTTTAAACCTTTTTCTTTTGATTTGATCTCTTATTAATTAAGAACATGTTATGTTTTTTTTCAAAAACCCTAATTATATCATAGATCTAACAAGAATTGGGTTTAAATAAAAATCAAAAGTAATGTTTTAAGGGGTGTTTGTTTTGGCCGCAGCCTACACCGAACCCGAGAGGGGTTTCGGTTTGGCCATCCGACCACCACCGAGACCATATGGTCCCGGTTGGTTGGTGTGGGTCCCACGGAAGCATCAAGACAAGGGGTACCCCGATTTGGTTCGGGGTACGGTGCCGATTCATGTCCGGTTTATGGTTTTTAGTCTAGATCCGGTTCATAATGTATGTTTAGTTTTTTTTTTATGATCTTATGTTAAAAATTAAATTAATAAAATGACATGATTAATTTAATAACATGACTTAGGTTATTTTAATTATTAATAATCATGAAATTAATTAACCTAAGTATTTTTATATTTTAGACTTATAATTAATTAATTATTTAAAAACCATGGTTATAATTAATTAATTAACATGACTTAGGTTATATTATTAATAAATAATAATACATGTTTTAACCTAAGTATTTAACTTTATTTAATTAAAAACATGTTATACTTTAATTAAATATTTTAACCTATAGTTTAATTTAATTACATGAAATAATTATTAAACTATACATTATATCATATGACTTAGAAAATAATCATGAAAACACTTAGGCTTATATACTTAGCTTATTTAACCAGCTTATTTCTAATTATGAAAACTTTCTATTTTTAGAAACTTATTTATTTCAGGCAGCTAATCTATTTATGGAAACTTATTTAATTAAGGCAGCTGATCTATTTATGGAAACTTTCTATTTTTAGAAACCTATCTATTTTAAGCAGTAATTCTATTTTTGGAAACTTTCTATTTTTGGAAACTTTCTATTTTTGGAAACTTTCTATTTTTGGAAACTTTCTATTTTTGGTAACTTTCTATTTTTGGAAACTTTCTATTTTAGGAAACCTGCTATTTTTGGAAAGTTACTTATTATTACACAGTAAGTATAATAATACATGAAATACCAGAAATACTTAATCAGATTAAACAGAATATAAGATAAACACGGTTTAAGGCTTTAAAACAGTAAAACATGGTAAGAACACATAAAATAAGCTAAGACATGACATAAAACCAGCTACGTATTTAGTAAGCAGATACTTATTCATGTATGTATTTATGTAGCACTAGTGATACGGAAGTAGGATTCCTCTCAGTTCATCTTCTTCGTTCACTGGACATAAGGTACGGATTCCCGTCCTTTCAGTATGGACATTCTTTCCTTATTAGGATTCCCCGTATGCAGCCAAATGTTTTCCCGTAGTATAAGTTACGTGTTTGATTTGCTTATGTTTAATTAAGAATACCTATAGCCATATACATGCATGACTAATTTCACCTAGTTATGGAGGTACCATAACCATAACATTAGAGGCACTGATGTTATGACTTCACCACGGCGGAGTGATTGCTTGTGGCGTCCCTTCAGCTTTTGGCAATTTATATTATATTTATCATGTGGGGCGTATGGTTGCATCCTAGTTACATGTTTTCAGTCAGGATTTCATGGTGAATGTGGTGTGTGCCTTGCATCCTTCACAAGGAGCTGATCCTTCCTACCCAAAAACCAGTATATTAAATTAGAGGCAGCCCCTCTAATTTGCATGATGAGGTCACCCCTCCAAGTATTCATGCACGATGGATTTCATGACCTATATTGGCTAATGGTAAAATATGATAAACAGTTTTTACAAGATAAACATAAGACTTTTCAAATTATAAAACCAGTTTTAACAAGAATTAACCAGGTTACTCGGGACTTAGTTTTCTTCCGCTGTTATATGTTATATGCTTATCCTATTCATGCTTTATTGTACATCCGTGCACTGAGCGTATTTGCTCAGCCGTTTTCCTTTTCTATGTTCCCAAAACGGCAGGTACTCAGGGACGCTCGTAGACACTAAGAGTACGTGCATATGGACTGGAAGCTGACTAGCCTTCTTTACTTTATGCATTTCCTTTCTTATGATACATTTGCTATGGACATTGTTTAGTCCTTTCCTTATTTATACGATGTTTGTGTGTGATGAGCTTTACGTTTGGACTACCGATGTTTGATTCCGGTATTTTCCTTTTATGGTCAAGTAATGTTTAGACATTTTTCCTTGTATGCTTTGATGACACGCCATAATTGCATGTGACATTTCCATTTCCAAAATTGGGTGTTACAATTATGGTATCAGAGCCAAGGCTTCGACTTGTAGGCTCTCAAATATGACCTATGATTAGTGGGTAGTCACTACGGTCTTCCTAGAACTGACAGTTGTTTTCATGCATTCATCATTTTTAAGCATACATATACATGTCATTGTCGTAGATTTTTGACTAAGTAATGGTTGGTACAGGACTGACCCTATTTATTCGCATGTGTTTTATCGAAACTTTTAAATTTGGGACCGACCCATAGGCGTCCCCTCGATATGTCTTTTGTTTTGGGTGAACTGACCAGAGGCGTTCACTCTCGAGCATACAAAAGTTTTCATAAAACTGCATCATGCATTCATACACAAAATTTTCTTGCATAAAATTTTTCTCGTGAAATTTTAGTATAATTTTTTTTTCATGTATATATATTTTATATTTGATATGTTTAATCATATGTTTTATGTTATACTGTTAGATGGGTCTCACACGCGAACAAGAGCAGCTCAATGCTGCAATTCAAGTTACTATGCAAGCTTTGCTTCCTCAACTGAGGAATGACATCAGGGCTGAAGTTCAAGCTGCCAACAATCAACAGCATAATCAGGCACCTCCTTCTCCTCCTCCAGTGACATTAGCAGTATGGCTGGAGAGATTCAACAAGCTCCGCCCTCGAGCTTTTGAGAAGACAGATAGACCCAGCGATGCTGAAAGCTGGTTGGCTCACATCGAGAAGATTTTCAATGCTATGGGTTGTGACCCCGCATACAAGGTGAGGTTGGCATGCTATCGATTCAAAGGCGATGTGTTAAACTGGTGGTTAGCGTTAATGCAGTCCGAAGGTGGTGACGAGTGGGTTGCTGGTTTGACTTGGGCTCAGTTCAAGGACAGAGTGATGGAGCAGTTCTTTCCCAAGGCTGAGCATGACAAGCTCAAGAGAGAGTACCATGGGATCCGACAGAGAGCTGGGGAGAATAGCAACGAGTTTATGTAGCGCTTTCTTCGCTTAGCTGGGTTCCTTGGTGCGGCAGCAGGTACTCCTGAAGAGCAGGCACATCACTTTAGATGGGCTCTTCGCACATCGGTCGCAAACAATCTGGTGTGTGCTACGTTCAACACTATAGCACAAGTGGCCGATGCATCACGTAAGCTGGAGATGCTGTAGGAGAGAGATGAGTTCGGGGAAGCTGAAAGACCCGACAAGTGATAAACATTCGTATTCAAGCGGTGATCAATTCGTATACTTTCCATACATGTCAATTATTCATCTCTTTAAATGTATCTTCCAGGCAGAAAACTGGGGACCGGTCTCAGCCGGCTACTCAGCAGCAGCCTCATTAGCCCAAGGGAAACGGTCAGACTAACGACCGTTCTGCTACGGATAGGCGTGGCGGTAATGATAATTACCGTAACAATGTTGGGCACTCCAACAGCAGCAGGTCCTAATACTTACGCATTTCCTTATGATTTCATGTTATAACTCATATTCTGACACTTTGGCAAAACTTCTACCAGGAACCATGGAAACGATAGGGACCAGAACCAGAGAGGTTCACAGCCTAGCCGTCCAGCTATCACTGGTATTCAATCTTACGATTATCCGCTTTGTCCTTTGTACCCAATTATCATGTCTTATGTAAAATGTTTTATCAGGTTCCCAACCAGCCAGAGCACCTGCTAGAGGATTCACTCATCCTCTTTGCTCTACTTTCCACCGTAGGCACCCAGGACCATGTCGCCGTAATACTGACGCGTGCTTCAAGTGTGGTCTTCCTGGCCATATTATGAAGGATTGTCGTAAGGGCGAGATGGAGGGTACATCGGGACATGCTGATACCAAGCCGCCTCCTACTACCGGGCGTGTCTACACGACATCTCGAGACCAGGCCAACAAGTCTACAGGTACCATCACTAGAATCTTGTATATGTATGGTCAAGCTGCATGTGTTCTTTTCGATACGGGTGCTACTCACTCGGTTATTTCTACTGCTTATGCTAAGAACATTAGGATGCTCCCCATGCCACTAGAAAATAGGTTTACTTTTTCCACGCCTTTGAGGGACTTTGTATTAATCACCCATGTATACAAGAGTCTTCCTCTAGAATTTGACGATAAGGTTCGACCTGTTGACGCACTTCCGCTGGACATGAATGACTTCGACATGATTTTGGGCATGGATTGGCTATCCAAGCATCATGCTACCATAGACTGCCATTCATATTGAGTTATCTTCGGTGATGTTAATGCACCAGAGTACATTCATAATGGGTTCATACCCGGACGGTCTGTACAAATCATATCTACCCTGCAAGCGCGTGCACTACTGTCACATGGCTGCGAGGGTTATCTAGCTACGGTTCACGACATGGATGCTGAATCCCCATCAATTCAGGATCAACCTATAGTGTCGGAATTCCAAGATGTTTTTCCAGCAGAACTTTCGGGCATACCACCTGCACGAGAAGTGGAATTCAATATCGAGCTTATTCCAGGACCTGAACCAATCTCCAAGGCTCCTTATCGCATGTCTCCCATAGAGCTAAAGGATCAACTACAAGAACTTCTTGAACGAGGTTTTATTCGACCGAGCGCATCTCCATGGGGCGCACCGGTCATGTTCGTTAAGAAGAAGGACGACAGTATGCGTCTTTGCATAGACTATCGCGAGCTCAACAATATTACCATTCGGAATAGATATCCACTGCCACGTATTGACGATCTGTTTGACCAACTCCAGGGGGCCAAACACTTCTCCAAGACTGGTTTTAGGTCAGGCTATCATCAGCTACGGGTCAAGGAGCAGGACATCGCTAAGACTGCCTTTCGTACCCGTTATGGCCACTACGAGTTTGTAGTTATGCCATTTGGCCTGACAAATGCTCCAGCAGTGTTCATGGATTTGATGAACAGAATCTTCCATGAATTTCTGGACAAGTTCGTCATTGTTTTCATCGATGACATCCTGATTTTCTCAAAGTCCAAGGAGGAACACGAAGACCATCTTCGTACAGTACTACAGATTCTTCGCCAGAAGCAGTTGTATGCTAAATTCTCCAAGTGTGAGTTCTGGTTGGATATGGTGGCATTCTTAGGTCACATTGTATCAGCAGAAGGAATCACTATGGATCCAGCGAAGGTTGAGGCCATTACTAAGTGGCCAAGACCGACATCAGCGACGGAAGTCCGCAGTTTCTTAGGCTTAGCTGGCTATTACCGTAGGTTCGTGGAGAACTTTTCCCGCCTAGCACTACCATTGACCAAACTGATGCGGAAAGGGGAGAAATTCGTCTGGACTGAAGATCGAGAGAAGAGCTTTGAAGACCTGAAGCAGAAGCTAGTATCTGCACCTATTCTTACTCTACCATCTGGTACGGGTGGATTTCAAATCTACAGCGATGCATCAGGGAAGGGACTTGATTGTGTTCTCATGCAACATGGGGAAGTGATCGCGTACGCTTCACGGCAGCATAAGCCTTATGAGGAAAATTACCCACGCATGACCTGGAACTTGCGGCTGTAGTGTTTGCATTAAAGATATGGAGGCACTACCTGTATGGAGAATCATGTGACATTTTTACGGACCACAAGAGCTTGAAGTATATCTTCATTCAACGTGAATTGAACATGAGGCAGAGGAGATGGTTAGATTTGTTGAAGGATTATGACATTAATCTACAGTATCATCCCGGAAAGGCAAATGTAGTAGCAGATGCTCTTAGCAGGAAGTCCGGAATGATCAACGACATTAAAATCGAAGAGGAAATCATCAGAGACTTGGAGCGACTAGACATCGAGATCATGGTACGTGGACAGCACGGTTACTGGGCTAATCTTAGAGTAGAACCCGAGTTACTCTCTAAGATCAAGGAAGCTCAGAAGGATGACGGAGAAATCTGGGCGATAGTACAGAATTTGGAGAAACAGACAGAATTCAGAGTAGATGCAGATGGTATCGTATGGCAGGGCACGAGACTTTGTGTTCCTGATGACCAAGAACTCCGGGAAGCTTTGTTAGATGAAGCTCATATCTCCCTATCTCTATACATCCTGGTTCGACTAAGATGTACCATGACATCAAGCAGTACTTTTGGTGGAGTTCTATGAAACAGGATGTTGCCACTTACGTCTCCAAATGTCTTACCTGCCAGCAGGTTAAGATCGAGCATCAGCGATCTGGCGGTCTCCTTCAACCGTTAGATATTCCAGAGTGGAAGTGGGGCAAAATCACCATGGATTTTGTTACTGGTCTTCCGCCTACCAAGAGGAAGCACGATGCAATTTGGGTTATCGTAGATCGACTTACCAAATCAGCTCATTTCTTACAGATCCGCAAGGAAGATCCGGTAAGTAAACTCACAGATACGTACAAAAGAGAGATCATGAGACTCCACGGTGCACCATCCAGCATCGTCTCAGACAGAGATCCTCGATTCACTTCGCGCTTTTGGAAGAGTCTGTAGAAAGCTTGGGGTACACAACTTAAGCTTAGCACGGCTTTTCATCCTCAAACGGACGGACAGTCGGAGCGAACCATTCAGACATTGGAAGATATGTTGAGGTCATGTGCGTTGGAATGGACGGGTGATTGGGACGATTACATCTGTTTGGTGGAGTTTGCATACAACAACAGTTGGCACGCAAGTATCAAGTGTGCTCCTTTTGAGATGTTGTATGGCAGAAAGTGTCGCGCCCCAATCTGCTGGGATCAGGTTGGTGAGCGAACACTTGAAGGACCGGAAATCATAGAGATGACAATTGAGAAGATCGCAGTAGCTAAGCAGAAAATTCAGGAAGCACGGTCACGTCAGAAGAGTTACGCCGATAAGCATCGTAGGGACATACACTTTAACGTGTGAGATCACGTCTTCCTTAAGGTTTCGCCGGCACGTGGTATTAGACGCTTCGGGATTAAAGGGAAGCTCAGTCCTCGTTTCATCGGACCGTTTGATATCATTGAACGAGTCGGTGAAGTATCTTACCGATTGGCGTTACCTCTGCAGCTTTCGCATGTGCACAATGTGTTTCATGTGTCCTTACTCAGAGGGTACCAGTATCATCCCCTTCACATGGTTCAGTATCCACTGGAACAGATACGTGAAGATCTCACTTTTATAGAAGAACCCGAACGAGTTCTTGACAGACAAGAACGAGTCATGAGAAAGAAGACGATTCCATTCATCAAAATCCTATGGAGGGATCATACCGAGCGGGAAGCCACTTGGGAAACAGAGGAGTCCATCCGGGCTTCTTACCCTCATTTCATATTTTGAATTTGGGTATGTTCTTCTTTTCCAGTCTACTTTATCTATAATTCGGGGACGAATTATTCTTTTTAGGGGGGAAGAGTTGTAAAACCCGCATGCTTTTACCATGAATAGTACCCTTAAGATCGTACGTACTAGATTAAAACTTTCCTAATATAGCATGATTACGATTACGTGTTAGGATTTTACGTATTACGTACGTGTTAGAACACGATAAGTATTTACTACGCACGAGCACGTAATAATTATTTTATAATAATTAATCACGAACATGCGATCATGAAATCATGAACGTAATTAAAACACGAACTATTATTAATTACGTATATATATTTATTACGAGCGTAAATAAATATATTAGATCACGATAATTACGTAACGAGAACACATAAAACGCGAACACAAATAATCATGAACGAATAACTAAACATCGAGACACGGAAAAAGGTACGGGTACCCCATGTGGGGCCCCCTACCCGCGGCTACAAGGAGCAAATGGGCCAAGCCCATTTGTATTTTTACTAAAAGGAGGATTAAGAAAATAAACACTACTCATAATTGTTTTACAGAAGATTTTACAGAAAACCTAAATCCTCCTCTCCTCCTTCTTTTCTCTTTTGGCCGCCACCCTCAAAACACCAAAAAGAGGTGTTTGTTGATCTTGGATCTTGGAATTCTTGTTGGTGTTCGTGTTTGTTCTTCGTTCTTTTGATCCACTTATTCGGTAAATCCTTTTAAACCTTTTTCTTTTGATTTGATCTCTTATTAATTAAGAACATGTTATGTCTTTTTTCAAAAACCCTAATTATATCATAGATCTAACAAGAATTGGGTTTAAATAAAAATCAAAAGTAATGTTTTGAGGGGTGTTTGTTTTGGCCGTAGCCTACACCGAACCCGAGGGGGTTTCGGTTTGGCCATCCGACCACCACCGAGACCATATGGTCCCGGTTGGTTGGTGTGGGTCCCACGGCAGCATCAAGATAAGGGGTACCCCGATTTGGTTCGGGGTACGGTGTCGATTCATGTCCGGTTTATGGTTTTTAGTCTAGATCCGGTTCATGGTGTATGTTTAGTTTTATTTTTTTTATGATCTTATGTTAAAAATTAAATTAATAAAATGACATGATTAATTTAATAACATGACTTAGGTTGTTTTAATTATTAATAATCATGAAATTAATTAACCTAAGTATTTTTATATTTTAGACTTATAATTAATTAATTATTTAAAAACCATGGTTATAATTAATTAATTAACATGACTTAGGTTATATTATTAATAAATAATAATACATGTTTTAACCTAAGTATTTAACTTTATTTAATTAAAAACATGTTATACTTTAATTAAATATTTTAACCTATAGTTTAATTTAATTACATGAAATAATTATTAAACTATACATTATATCATATGACTTAGAAAATAATCATGAAAACACTTAGGCTTATATACTTAGCTTATTTAACCAGCTTATTTCTAATTATGAAAACTTTCTATTTTTAGAAACTTATTTATTTCAGGCAGCTAATCTATTTATGGAAACTTATTTAATTAAGGCAGCTGATCTATTTATGGAAACTTTCTATTTTTAGAAACTTATCTATTTTAAGCAGTAATTCTATTTTTGGAAACTTTCTATTTTTGGAAACTTTCTATTTTTGGAAACTTTCTATTTTTGGTAACTTTCTATTTTTGGAAACTTTCTATTTTTGGAAACTTTCTATTTTAGGAAACCTGCTATTTTTGGAAAGTTACTTATTATTACACAGTAAGTATAATAATACATGAAATACCAGAAATACTTAATCAGATTAAACAGAATATAAGATAAACACGGTTTAAGGCTTTAAAACAGTATAACATGGTAAGAACACATAAAATAAGCTAAGACATGACATAAAACCAGCTACGTATTTAGTAAGCAGATACTTATTCATGTATGTATTTATGTAGCACCAGTGATACGGAAGTAGGATTCCTCTCAGTTCATCTTCTTCGTTCACTGGACATAAGGTACGGATTCCCGTCCTTTCAGTATGGACACTCTTTCCTTATTAGGATTCCCCATATGCAGCCAAATGTTTTCCCGTAGTATAAGTTACGTGTTTGATTTGCTTATGTTTAATTAAGAATACCTATAGCCATATACATGCATGACCAGTTTCACCTAGTTATGGAGGTACCATAACCATAACATTAGAGGCACTGATGTTATGACTTCACCACGGCGGAGTGATTGCTCGTGGCGTCCCTTCAGCTTTTGGCCATTTATATTATATTTATCATGTGGGGCGTGTGGGTGCATCCTAGTTACATGTTTTCAGTCAGGATTTCATGGTGAATGTGGTGTGTGCCTTGCATCCTTCACAAGGAGCTGATCCCTCCTACCCAAAAACCAGTATATTAAATTAGAGGCAGCCCCTCTAATTTGCATGATGAGGTCACCCCTCCAAGTATTCATGCACGGTGGATTTTCATGACCTATATTGGCTAATGGTAAAATATGATAAACAATTTTTACAAGATAAACATAAGACTTTTCAAACTATAAAACCAGTTTTAACAAGACTTAACCAGGTTACTCGGGACTTAGTTTTCTTCCGCTGTTATATGTTATATGCTTATCCTATTCATGCTTTATTGTACATCCGTTCACTGAGCGTATTTGCTCAGCCGTTTTCCTTTTCTATGTTCCCAAAACGGCAGGTACTCAGGGACGCTCGTAGACACTAAGAGTACGTGCATATGGACTGGAAGCTGTCTAGCCTTCTTTACTTTATGCATTTCCTTTCTTATGATACATTTGCTATGGACATTGTTTAGTCCTTTCCTTATTTAGACTATGTTTGTGTGTGATGAGCTTTACGTTTGGACTACCGATGTTTGATTCCGGTATTTTCCTTTTATGGTCAAGTAATGTTTAGACATTTTTCCTTGTATGCTTTGATGACACGCCATAATTGCATGTGACATTTCCATTTCCAAAATGGGATGTTACACTTATAATAACAATGATCTCGTTTTTAAGCTTAGTTTGGGGAACGTGAAACTTGAGGGTGATAAATCTTCGCAGCAACCAAAGCCCTAATGTAAGTCTTAGATCTCTTTGCAAGTTATTTCCATGTAGCTATTTTCAAGTGAAAATGGTTTTCTATCCCTTTTGTTTCCTTTAAAGCTTTATTTCTTCATAGTAGTTTAAATTTTTGTTTTAGTAGTATATTAATAAGGCCAAGGTTGATTGATTATAAGAAAAGTGTAAATTTGTTTTATCACTAAGCATTGCATGAGGGCATGGCAATGGTTAAGTGTAGGGGATTTGATTGGTGTGAAAACACCCATCCTTTTACCACTTATTTCTTGCCAAAACAAGACCAAAACGCGTATTTAATGTCATTTGTTTGGGATTATGCGTGGTTTTTGTGTTTGTTGTGTTTTCAGAGCCAACCGGATAAATATTAAAGAAAACATGGGATTGCACGGGTTTTATCAAAGAAAAAGACGAAAAGACAAAGTCTATAGTCCAAGAGATGCATAAGATTTGAAGTCAATGGGCCTATTTGAAGATTTATCGAAGAAAAAGACCAAAGATGGAAGATTTACATATGTCGAAGAACTCAAGTCTATTAAACGAAGAAATTAAAAGACGAGTTGAATTTATTCATCGACAAATCCCGAATCAGAATCGAAAACGTCAACTTTACTGAAAAGACGAGAAGACAAAAAGAAAGGAAGAAAGCTCACTCACCAACCAAGTCCATGGCCTATAAATAGAGGATCCCTTCCCACACATTAGAACTAGTTTTCATTTTCCAATTTTTTTTCTTCCTTTATTTTCGTAGGAAACCAACACCATTAAGGTGTTGGTGATTTTTCATCTTTGTTTTCACAAATCTTGTAAGGTTTAATCTTTCCTTTTGATTGTTTAACCTTAATCTTTCAATATAATCTTTCATTTAATCTTGTTCATCTTTCTCTTGTTGATTTAAAGTTTTAAAGTTTTATTTGGTTTATTTTAATCTTCAAAAGTAAGTGGGTTTTGTGTTTTTGTTGATTTGATTTGATGTTTATCATTAGGAGATGATTAGTGGTTAATTTGGTTTAATCTTTGGTAAAAACTTGGTTGATTTTGGTTAAAATTTGTCCTTGTTTTATTTCCCTGTTCTTCGCTTATGTTCTGTTTCCCAGATTCCGGATGAACAAAACATTCCGAATGAATCTTTTTAGTTAAGTTATTCCGAGTCACGTTTATTCCGAACGAAGTGTTTTAGTTTGATTATTCCGGATGAGTGTGATATTCCGAACCAGTTGATTTCCCCTTTTATTCCGAACGAAGTTAACATTCCGAACGAGTGAAGTATTCCGAATCAGTGAACTATTCCGGATCAAAGAATATTCCGAATAAACCTTTTATTCCGAACCAAAGTTTTCTTTTCTTTATTCCGAACCAAGCAATATTCCGAATGAGTGCAATTATTCCGAACGAAGGTATTTTATTCTGAATGAAGGTATTCTGGATGAAGGTATTCCGGATGAAGGAAGTACATTCTGAATGAGCATTATTCCGGATGAACATTATATTCCGAATGAGCCATTTTCCGAATCAAGCTTTTGTCTTAATTATTCCGCATAAAGGTGTTTTTCCGAATCAAGCTTTTGTCTTAATTATTCCGGATCAAGAGAATATTCCGAGTAAGCAGTTTTATTTCGGATCAAGACATTTTGGTTATTCCGGATGAGCTAGTTATTCCGCATGAGTTGATATTCCGAATGAAGTAAATTTATTCCGGATCAAGCAATTATTCCTAATCAGTAGTTTTGCAAGTAAGGGTATTTTACTGTTTTACTTTTAATTTTAATTCAATTTAAGCCTTATTTTATTAACTGCTTTTAGTTTAATTTTAACACTTTGCGCATTTAAACCTTTTTAGTAGAATAGAAAATCAATCCCCTTTTTAGCCACCAAGAACAATAGTTCCACTTTGAGCCGTGATCAATTCGAGAAGATACCGAGAACGAACTTTCAACCTAGCAAAATATATTGTATCACTCCACCTCCGGTGTTGACACCCACAGATACATTTAGCTCTCCTCCTTCCTCACCTTTTGAGGAAATTCCCGAGATTATACTTGAGCCTACATTACCTACTGATGACCCTATTCCTTTAATTAATCCTATACCTAAGGAGTTTGTGGAGTTGGTTTTTAGTGGGGAGGACCCTATACTCTTAGAGATTGCTATCATCTTACTTAAGGAACCTTTAGAAGAATCTAATTTGGATGGTTCTTCTCATAACTATAATCCGGATATGGATGAGTTATCTTATGATTCCGACTATACTTTTAATTCTTCCTCAGGATCGGATGAGGATGACTCTCCTATTTTACCAAAACCGACTTTTGAAAAACATGCTAATGATACTGATGATTTTTCGGATCCTTTACTCCTTAGTGACGATTTTTATACCCCGAGTGTTGAGAAATTCCATCACGAGGATGATTTTTATGATCATGTGCTATTGGTTTTCTCGGATGAGCTTAATTGCAATCATAGTATTAATGAGAAGGCAAATGTAGATTTAAAACTTGATATTGATATTGATTTTGAAAACTCGGATTTTGACAAATTCACATTTGCCTCTTCACTAATTACTTTTGATTCTACCATCGATTCTCTTCCACATATCACTTTTAGTGATGATGATGGTTTTCTCATTCCCGAGATCGATGAGTTTCTTGATATTGATACACCCGTGGAGTACATATCCGGGTATTTTGATACGGAGGGAGATATACTTTTTCTAGAGGATTTATTACACGATGATACTTTACCTTCTCTCCCTCCCGTCCCACCCATTTATAATGATAAAGAGAACAAAGACCCGAGGGTTTCGAATATTAATGTTTTGACACCTACTTTTTCACCCCCGATGTCTTTCTTTTAATTGTGAGAAACTTTTGCTTAAAGGAAACCATATTTCTTATACTTGTTTGCTATTTCCACCTTGGGGTCTATTTCCTTTAGGGATGGAAATCATGTATTTGACCCCGGTGGATTTTTATGGAGTTTCCCTTATTTGAGATGTTATTTCACCCTTTATCATGGAGAGATTTTCCTCCCTTGGAAATCTCGACTTTTCCATGATTTTCCATTTGAACGATGATATTCGGGGAATCGAGTCAGGCTAGAGACTCTGATAATAAAATCAAGCATCGTTTTACTAGGTTAGATTTTTACCTTTTTCCACCTTTTCACCTTTTCCACCAATAAGTGTAGGGGGCATGTAGGTTGTTTGTGATGTGTTGTTTTGTAGGGTGTGTGCTAGCAAGTTCCATTTTTGGTACCTTTTGAGAAGAACCGTGATGTCGTGTTTCCGTGTACCCGGTTATCTTTGATTTGTTTTTTCTATTGTGATTCGATTTCGTATATAAATAAAGTTGAATAAATTGATCACTTTAGTTGTCTCTTCCTTAGCTCGATTTAAACTAAGTGCACAATGTCCTAAGTGTAGGGGAGTTTTCTCCCACATGCTTAAACATTGAGGGCAATGTTTATATTAAGTGTAGGGGAGACTTCTATCAAAGTTAAGTGGGATTTTCCATGAATATGTCCTCATTTTAACCGAAAAATTAATATGTTTCGACGTTTTTCAGATTTTTTTATCTGTTTTGGCCTAGTAGTATTTTTCATTTATTTTTTGTTTTATCTTCTTTCTTTTTTTCATCACCATCATATGTATATATTCCATTTCATGAATAAAATAATGAATAAATAAAATGGTTTTAACGAGTTTAGACGTCTTTGATATATTAGGCCCGTCGTGAATATTTTGACTCAACCTGAGTATCCTTATCCGAGTTTTCTCTAGTTAGTATCCTTAACCATATGGACCTTAATTGGTTTATTAGGCTAAGCATCCACGAGTCTCATTATTTGAGATTTTAAATTATGGAGAACGAGAAATGATAGAGTCAATTATAAGTTTTGTACTCTTTCATGAATTTATGTGAGTTAATTATAAGCTTTTTCTCCCAACACTTGTCAATAAATAAATGCAATAAATAAGGTCGTACGATTTGAAAACTTACTTAGCTTCTAGCCCAAAATCGTTTAAAAGTTGCTCGTGATTAATTAGAGTTCATAGCTAAGGCATAACTTATTGAAGCTCGACGGGAAGATTGGTGTATCCAAAAAGGCCCTAACAAGGCATGAGGATATCCGAGTCCAAAAAGGCCCTCACAAGGCATGAGGATTCACTTTTTTTGCTAAAGATCCAAAGATGATGTGGAGATCATTAATCCAAATCAATATGAAGGATCAAGACACACGACGAGAAGCAATTACACCCATAAAGATCATGGAGAAGTCTATCCAAAAAGACCCTAACAATGTATGAGGATAAATAGATCCAAGTCCGATAAGGAGGCGAATCGTTGTATATCAAAATCCTAATTAAGGACAAGGATAAATGAAGAATTCGTGGTCAACGTTTGAAGCATCTCTCACTCCAAATGAAGATGTATACCAAAATGAAGAGAAGACCATAATTTCAAGATCGTCTCTCAAGATTTGAAGTTTGAAGTACATGCCAAATATCGGTCCGAGAAAGGTATCAAATCGTGAAACGAGTTATGCCAAGATATGAACTCTATGAGATTTCGAGAAGCCGTTTTAAAAGCTTTTGTCCTTTAGCTAAATATTAATTAAATCGTCCTACTTTATTTTCGACCTTGATAAATTATCAAAATAAGTCAAAAATGCACATTCGTGATCATTCAAAACAAAAATAAAATATAAGAGATACACCGTAGGAATAAGGGGGTCTAATGTGATGATTTTACTAGGTTGAAAAGTTCGTTTCTCGGTATTTTCTCGAATTGATTTCCGGTTCAAAATGCGACTCAACTGTTTTTGGTGAAAAAGAATATTTTTGGTTGTTTTAAAATAAATGTGCAAGACGTAAATGAAAATGACGTTAATTTTAAATCTAACTCTAATTTAAAATAAATGGCAAGTATTTAAAAGCGTGACGAAAAGTAAATGGGACTAAAAGTAAATAACACAAACTTAAATCTATCTAAGGCAAACTTAAAACGCAACTAAAACTTAAACTAAGGCAAGACTAAAATAAATCTAAAGCAATTAAACTTAAAGTGCAACTAAGAAAAAAGGCGGGAAAAATAAAGCTTGAAAATTAAAAACAGAAAGTTAAAAACTGAAACTAAAAATAACCTGAAAACAGCTCATTCGGAATAATCCTTCGTTCGGAATAATCATTCATCCGGAATGTCACCTTCGTTCGGAATGATTTCTTCTTCACTCGGAATATTTACCAAAACCCTTCATCCGGAATAAATCCTTTACTCGGAATATGTCACTTATCCGGAATAACCTCTTTATTCGGAATATTGTCTTGGTTCGGAATATTTGATGTTCCGAATGAGCAGCCTTGATTCGGAATATGTTCCGAATAAAGACCTTGATCCGGAATAATTAATTATTCCGAATAAAACTCCTTGATCCGGAATATCTCCTTGGTTCGGAACTTCCACTGATCCGGAATGTTCCGAATGAAGCCTTCGTTCCGAATAAACTCGCTGATCCGGAATAAAATCTTGATTTGGAAAATGTTCCGAATGAACAAACCCTTGATCCGGAAGAAATTGATTCGGAACTTTCTGAACAAAGCTTTGATTCGGAATAGTCTGCTGATTCGGAACTTCTTCTTGGTTCGGAATGTTCAAGTTGATCCGGAATGTTCCGAATGAAGGTCCTTTGATTCCTTTGATTCGGAATAAACACTGACTCGGAACTTCAGTGATTCGGAACAATCAAGGAACAAACCTTCACTCGGAATATTTGGGCTTTGATCCGGAATGTACCTAGGAATACAATAACAAAACGAAGAACAAGGAAGAACAAAATACACGAATCTAACCAAAAATAATCAAATTAAGCCAAAAGATTAAATAAGACTAATCAATAAACATCTACTAAACATAAACAAACAATCCAAAAAATCAAACTAACAAAACTAATCAAAATAATCAAAACCCACTTAATCAATTTAACAAAAACTCAAGAACATTAACATGAACAAATAAACATAAAGATTAAGATCAAACAAGAAAGGTAGATAGGAGATCAAACAATAAAAGTAAAGATTGACAATAATTAAAAGGAAACTTACTTGAAATTAAATGTATTTAAGGTGCAAGACAATTAATTAAATGACATGTAATTAAATGTGCAAAAATTAAAGTAGAAGAGCATAGTTTGTCAAACTAGCCAACAAAAACAAATGAATACACTAATGAACTATTTATAGGGGAGATTAGGGAGGTGCTTAGGAAGCTTCCTCCCCTCTTTCTTCTTTCCTTAATTGCAAGATTAAGTCCTTGTCTTCTTAATCTTTTGACTTTAACGACTTTGTCTCGGGATTTCTTTAAACTCGTCTTGTAATTCTTCAATAAATTAGACTTGAGTTCTTCGGCTTTTAGTAAACTTCCGTCTTTTGACTTTTTCTTTGATAAATCTTCAGAATTGGTCTTGGACTTCCGTTCTTTTTGCACTCTTGATTTCTTGACTTCGTCTTTTGTCTTTTTCTTCGATAAAAGCCCGTGAATGCCCGTGTTTTCTCCCTTTTTCACATTTTCGTCCTAAATCACAACAAAAACACAAACCCACGCATAATTCCGACATTTACGACATAAAATACACGTTTTGGCTCGGTTATTATTGTAGTTAAGTGGAAAAAAAGATGGGTGTTTACACACCTATCAAATCCCCTACACTTGACCATTGCAATGTCCTCATGCAATGCATTAGTTACAAAGCAAGAATACAATTTTCATCATAATCAATCCACATTGGCCTTTATTAAAGAGATAGAAAATTATAAACATTCAAAGTAAAGAAATAAAAAACATACCTTCGGGTTTTGGAAATGTCATGAATGATCATCATCCTCAAGTTTTCACTTTCTCCAAACCAAGCTTAAAAACGAGATCATTGTTATTATAAGTTAGCAAACTAACACGAACTCATGTGGGCCAATTATTTACTTAGACTCCCTTATTCCTAGGTGTATCTCTTATATTTTATTGTTGTTTTGAATGATTACGAGGATGCATTGTTGACTTATTTCGATAGTTTATTAGGCTGAAAATAAAGTGGGACGATTTAATCAATAGTTAGCTAAAAGACAAAATCTTTTAAAACTGCTTCTCGGGACCTCATAAAGTTCATATCTTGGCATAACTCGCTTAGCGATTTGAGACCTTTCTCGGACCGATATTTGGCAGCGACTTCATACTTCAAATCTTGAGAGACGTTCATGAAATAATGGCCTTCTCTTCATAATAGGAATTTCTTCACTTGAAGTTTTGAGAGATTCTTCATATTTGGACCACGACTTCTTCATTTTTCTCCAATCTTTATTTTGGACTTTGATATACAACGATCCGCCTCCTTTTTGGACTTGGATCTATTTATCCTCATACCTTGTTAGGGCCTTTTCGGATAGACTTCTCCATGACTTTTGGGG
Organism: Glebionis coronaria; assembly: GCA_025667525.1. NCBI lineage: Eukaryota > Viridiplantae > Streptophyta > Magnoliopsida > Asterales > Asteraceae > Glebionis > Glebionis coronaria. The sequence goes on from CM046878.1 coordinate 412,036,790, forward strand.
AGTTTTTGCTTTTCGTCGTGTGTCTCGATCCTTCATATTGATTTTTGATAAATGATTCTTCACATCACTTTGGATCTTTAGCAACAAAATATAGCCCTCATGCCTTGTTAGGGCCTTTTTGGACTCGCCAATCTTCGCTTCCCGCTTCAATAAGTTATGCATTGGCTATGAACTCTAATCCATACCGAGCAACTTTTAAACGATCTTGGGCTAGAAGCTAAGTAACTTTTCAAATCGTACAACCTTATTTATTGCAGATAAATTTATTAGCAAGCGATGGGAGAATAAGCTTATAATTAACTCACATAAATTCACGAAAGGATACCAAACTTATAATTGACTCTATCATCTCTCGTTCTCCACAGTTTAAAATCTCAAGGAATGAGACTCGTGGATGCTTAGCCTATTAAATCAAAGTTTTGGGTTTTCGAGTCGTCTATAGGATCTTGCAAATTCTTAGACTTTTTCAAGTTTAGAAATCGCATTTTAAAGTTCCCTTGATAAACAACTCTCTAGGATCAATTATAGGAACTTGCAAAAAGTTCTTGTTCTTAACCCGTGAGAGTTAAGACTTTCGCGTTTTATAGCTCCCTATATAAAAGCCTAGCAAAACTTGACTTAAACACGTTAAGGATACTAGCTAGAGTAAACTTAGATAAGTAAACTCGGGTTGAGTCAAAAGATTCACAACGTTTGAAAATTAAAACCACTTTATTAAAAATTTATTCTAATAAGGAAAGAAAATAACTATAACAAAGGAAAAACTAATAGGCCAAAATAGATTAAAAATTTTGAAAAATGTCGAAAAATTGATTTTCCGGTTAAAATGAGGACAAATACAAGGAAAAGACCACTTAACTTCGATAGAAGTCCCCCTACACTTAATATAAACATTGTCCTCAATGTTTAAGCATGTGGGAGTAAACTCCCCTACACTTAGGACATTGAGCACTTTGTTTAAATCTCGCTAAGGAAAAGACAACTAATGAGATTCCTATTTTAATATTGAGAAAATATAAAATAGTGAATCGAAAAGAGTTTAGGATAGAACCGGGAAGAAGGGAACACGGAATCACGGTTCGTCAAAAGTCATCAAGAGTGTGTCTTTGAAGCTCTAATCCCTGCACATGATAAGAAAGAGAACAAGAAACACCACGGGGCTCCCCCTACACTTATGGTGAAAATAGGGAAAGATAGATAATTGGGTTGCCTCCCCAAAAGCGCTTGTTTTTGTTAACCGAGTCACGAGCCTGACTCGTCCCCGAATTAAATTGTCCATGGGGAAGCCTCAAATGTAATACCGGGATCAAAGACCTTGTCCTTGTTCCCGGAGGAATATAACAAAGGAGAGGCAGGAGGATAAGTCTTGAATGGTAGGAAGGTCCTTTCAACATACGAGAAGTATGTGAAATCGTGATCCACGGGAGGTGGGGTGGGTAAAGGAATCACATTGTCATCCTCCAAAGACAATGGATGCTGACCAATTGGCAAAGCCGTAAGGTTATCAATCATAGAATGGTCATTGTCACCTCCCGGGTCAAAGCACTCATCCTCATTTCCCGGAGAGTGAAATTGATACATCACCCGCTTGGGCGTGCACGCAGTAGGAGGAGGTGGCAATATAGTGTGAGAAGTAAGAGAAGAATTACCTTTCATCCGCGTCACCTGTCCAGTAGAGTCAAATCTCTCCACCTCTGCGATAGAAGGGGGCATGGCTAACAAAGTATGCTCATCAATAGCAAGAGAATCAGAGCTATCAATGTCTTCAATCCCTTCGTCAAAGAGAGGATTCACCTCACTAGATATGTAAGCGTCATCAAAATCAAATAAAGGGTTCGAATAAATCTTGAAAGTTTCCTTCGGAACGTCTTCATCGGATAGTGACTCGTCATCACTAGAAGTAAAATCATCATCTTGATCAAAACGAGGATTATAGAAAGCCAAAGAATCCTCTCCCAAAGTGTTGGTGGAAGGAACATCATCAGAAAAAAGTGCATCATACTCATCGTCACTGTCGGAGGTCAACTCAGATTCACTTGGAATTGGGGTAAGGTTATTAGCACTAGACTTTATGAATTCATCGGATTCCTTTCCAGGAATTGTGCTAAGATCCTCATCCCCTAGGATGGGTGAATCCTTAGGCTCCAGAGCTGGCAAGTCGGGAGAAGGAATAGAATTCTCATCGTTCCAAGAAATAGGACTCTCATCGTCATCACTATCATAATAATATGGAGGCACCAGAGGAGGAGTATAAGCACTAAGGTTAGATACTTGCTCTTGTTGCTGATCCGCTTGACATTTCTCCATGATTTTGTTGCAAGCTTCTTGAACTTTTTGAAAGTTGTCAAAAAGTATGGCCATTTGCTCAGGAGGAAGTGCACAAAAGGGTTGATGATTGACGGTGTGACGTGGGGGCTCAAAATTATACACACTGGGATGATAGCACGGAATTTTCTCAAAGACCTTCGGCGGATCACAAGAAGAATCATCGTGAGGGCCCCCACAAATATAGCACCACGGGTATGGAGAAGAACCCGTTGCATCTTGAGGATAAGGATTGTCATAGACGGGAGAGGGTGAGAAAGTATTGTAAGAGGAGAAGTAGGAATTTGTTGAATTACAAAATGGACAAAATCCAAATTGTGTATCATCGATATTAAAACCACACCGCTCACAAGTACACCATTGACATGTTTGAAAACCATGCCATGGTCTCCCACACCGTACGCAAGATGAATCCATGAAGAATTATAAATAAGAGGGGTAAAGAAAAGAATCAAACATAATAGAGGATAAAGAGGAATATTTTTGGTGCAAAACTTTGAAAAAGAAATGCTTTTTATGATTTTTCAAATATTTTTGGGATTTTTTGAAAATTTTTGACACGAAAAATAACGTTAACGAGTGAACGGATCCCAAAAAGCAACGCGTCTCTCACAGAAAACCGTTAATCTTTACGAAAACAGCCGGCAGCGGCGCCATTTTAATGTGATGATTTTACTAGGTTGAAAAGTTCGTTTCTCGGTATCTTCTCGAATTGATTTCCGGTTCAAAATGCGACTCAATTGTTTTTGGTGAAAAAGAATATTTTTGGTTGTTTTAAAATAAATGTGCAAGACGTAAATGAAAATGACGTTAATTTTAAATCTAACTCTAATTTAAAATAAATGGCAAGTATTTAAAAGCGTGACGAAAAGTAAATGGGACTAAAAGTAAATAACGTAAACTTAAATCTATCTAAGGCAAACTTAAAACGCAACTAAAACTTAAACTAAGGCAAGACTAAAATAAATCTAAAGCAATTAAACTTAAAGTGTAACTAAGAAAAAAGGCGGGAAAAATAAAGATTGAAATTTAAAAACAGAAAGTTAAAAACTGAAACTAAAAATAACCTGAAAACAGCTCATTCGGAATAATCCTTCGTTCGGAATAATCACTCATCCGGAATGTCACCTTCGTTCGGAATGATTTCTTCTTCACTCGGAATATTTACCAAAACCCTTCATCCGGAATAAATCCTTTACTCGGAATATGTCACTTATCCGGAATAACCTCTTTATTCGGAATATTGTCTTGGTTCGGAATATTTGATGTTCCGAATGAGCAGCCTTGATTCGGAATATGTTCCGAATAAAGACCTTGATCCGGAATAATTAATTATTCCGAATAAAACTCCTTGATCCGGAATATCTCCTTGGTTCGGAACTTCCACTGATCCGGAATGTTCCGAATGAAGCCTTCGTTCCGAATGAACTCGCTGATCCGGAATAAAATCTTGATTCGAAAAATGTTCTGAATGAACAAACCCTTGATCCGGAAGAAATTGCTTCAGAACTTTCTGAACAAAGCTTTGATTCGGAATAGTCTGCTGATTCGGAACTTCTTCTTGGTTGGGAATGTTCAAGTTGATCTGGAATGTTCCGAATGAAGGTCCTTGATTCGGAATGTTCCGAATGAAGGTCCTTGATTCGGAATGTTCCGAATGAAGGTCCTTTGATTCGGAATAAACACTGACTCGGAACTTCAGTGATTCGGAACAATCAAGGAACAAACCTTCACTCGGAATATTTGGGCTTTGATCCGGAATGTACCTGGGAATACAGTAACAAAACGAAGAACAAGGAAGAACAAAATACACGAATCTAACCAAAAATAATCAAATTAAGCCAAAAGATTAAACAAGACTAATCAATAAACATCTACTAAACATAAACAAACAATCCAAAACAATCAAACTAACAAAACTAATCAAAATAATCAAAACCCACTTAATCAATTTAACAAAAACTCAAGAACATGAACATGAACAAATAAACATAAAGATTAAGATCAAACAAGAAAGGTAGATAGGAGATCAACCAATAAAAGTAAAGATTGAAAATAATTTAAAGGAAACTTACTTGAAATTAAATGTATTTAAGGTGCAAGACAATTAATTAAATGACATGTAATTAAATGTGCAAAAATTAAAGTGGAAGAGCATAGTTTGTCAAACTAGCCAACAAAAACAAATGACTACACTAATGAACTATTTATAGGGGAGATTAGGGAGGTGCTTAGGAAGCTTCCTCCCCTCTTTCTTCTTTCCTTAATTGCAAGATTAAGTCCTTGTCTTCTTAATCTTTTGACTTTAACGACTTTGTCTCGGGATTTCTTTAAACTCGTCTTGTAATTCTTCAATAAATTAGACTTGAGTTCTTCGGCTTTTAGTAAACTTCCGTCTTTTGACTTTTTCTTCGAAAAATCTTCAGAATTGGTCTTGGACTTCCGTTCTTTTTGCACTCTTGATTTCTTGACTTCGTCTTTTGTCTTTTTCTTCGATAAAAGCCCGTGAATGCCCGTGTTTTCTCCCTTTTTCACATTTTCGTCCTAAATCACAATAAAAACACAAACCACACATAATTCCGACATTTACGACATAAAATACACGTTTTGACTCGGTTATTATTGTAGTTAAGTGGTAAAAAGGATGGGTGTTTACACACCTATCAGGGTCTAAGTGAATAATTAAACCACATGAGTAAGTGTTAGTTTTACTAACTTGTAATTACAATGATCTCGTTTTTATGATTGGTATGGGGAACGTGAAACTTAAGGGTGATAAATATTCATGACACCAAAAGCCCTAATTTAAGTCTTAGATTTCTTTACGAGTTTCTTACATCAAACAATTTCAAGTAAATAAATAAAATGGGAATTGTTATATCTTTTACTTCCTTGAATAAAGTTTTTATCTTTTCATCGTTCTTTAGTTTCTTTTGATTTTAGTAGTAATAGTGTATCGTAATAAAGGCCGAGATGGGTTAATTATGATGAAAAATGTAAATTTGTGCTTTAAAATTGTGCATTGCATGGGGACATTACAATAGTCAAGTGTAGAGGATTTAATAAGTGTGTAAACACTTATCCTTTTACCAGTTAAAACAAGGAAAAACCAAACCAAAACGTGTATTTAATATCATAAAAGTCGGAATTACGCGTGGTTTTGTGTTTTTGTGTGAAATAGGTACAAAAGATCATAAATGAAAAAAAACACGGGATTTCACGGGCATTTATCAAAGAAAAAGTCGAAGATAAAGTCAAAAGACCAAAAGTGCCAAAATAATGAAGTTTGGAGGGCTAAGGATGACGATTTAATGAAGTTTTAACAACGAGGACCATTTTTGCCATTCTCCAAAGCCATCCACTAATTAACCACATGGAAGAGCACAAAATTACGAAGCCAATGGTTCCGGCCTTGCCGCGTAACTCGTCTCGGTTTGCAAATCGCATATTCTACTATTTTATTTCTAATTTAACATTTTATTAATCTTAGTAACAATTAAATAAATCAAAGTTTTTTTATTTTATAATAGTTAGTTTAGTATTGAAATAATTAATTTTGATTTTTAAATATTTTTAGTTTTAGTAGTTTTATTTTTATTTATTTTTATCTATTTTTAAACTAACACAAAAATATTAAAAAGAAAAAAAATAGCATGTGTTTCTTTTGTGAGTAATTAGGTGCATGCTTTTAGAAGATTAAAGATGGTGGAGTTGGTTAAAGAAGATTAATCAAGAGCCCATGGATAAAAGAATAATGAAAGGTAAAGATGGTGATCCATGTGAAGTGCTCTCATTGGTCTATCTAAAAGTATCTTTCATTCTATTGGTAGAAACACATTATCACCTACCAAATGACCAAGATGCCCTCAAGTTAAAGAAGAGAATGTGATTAAAAGCCTAAAAAAGACTAATCTACCTCAAGCACCTTGACTTCAACTATAAATAGCACCTCATTTTTCTTTATTTTGTATGTAAATTTTAGGTAGTTATATAATGTCATTTTTTTTTTGTTTTTTAAATGTATTTCCTTTCAACTTTGTACTAGCTTATCATTAAGCACTTTCATATTAATAAAAGTTTATGTTTTAGCTTATTCTCATTCTACCTTTCTTAATCTTTTCTTATAATCTAGCTTATTATTTTGGGATTAGTTTTTTATAACTTTTTCCAAATAAGTTAAGATTTATATATAAGTTTGAAATAAGTTATCTTATTTCAAGCTTATTGTGGGCTTATTTTTCTAGATCTAGCTTATTGTGGGTGATTTGTTCATTTAGCTTTCAAGCTTTTTGAATCACATAAGTTTTACTCTTAGCCTTACAACTTATTAATAAGCATGCCTTTAAATTATTTACTTTTAGTTTAGATCTATTATTTTTATACAAAATTTAGTTTAGATCTATTAGTATTAAGTTTAAAAATTAAAGTATTTTCATAAAAACATAAAAATTAGTTTAGATCTATTAGGTATTTGATAAAATAGTGTAGATCTATTAGTTTTTAGTTCAAAAATTTAAATATTTTAATAAAATATAAAAAATATACTAGATCTATTAGTTTTGTTCGAATCTCTTCATATAATATTAGTAGTTGCTTATTATTCTAACCTTTTGTGTTATTTTGATCTTGGCGAATCGATTTATCAAGTTTGGTAAAAAGCTTATGGTTTGATTAATTTGGTTTGAGTTTGATTTGGTTGTCCGTGTACTTTACGGGGCGGGATACGCTTAGCTTTAGTTTGATTTGGTTGGCCGTGTACTTTACGGGCCGTATTTTTTGTTACTTTTGGGACGTCGTGTACTTTACGGGCCATATGTTGTTGATTATGTTGATGTTGTTTTAGAGCGTTATCTTCGGACTACGGGTACCAAAATTCTCTCCTTTTTATTTTTATAGATTAGTCGTTTTAGTTTAACTAATTACATTAATATAGTTTAAATTGTTTTCATAACAAATATATTTTTCATAAAAATCGGTTTAGTTAGTTTTAAATATTATTATTGTTTTAAAAAATAGATTAAAGAGTTTAAAAATAAGTTTTCATTTAGATAAGCTTATTATTAGTATAAAGTTTACACCTTTTTGTGATTATTAAGCTTATTAGTATATAAAACTTCAAGCTTTATCATCTAAAAAGATTAATAAGCTTAAAAGGTTAAAGCTTTACACTTTATTTTTAAGTTTATCTTTGTGATTTCATTTTTTTGTCACATTTATTTGTTATTACGTGCTTGCATTTAGATTAATTTTGCATTTAGAATTATTAATATTTTTAATTGTAGTTTAGTTTTGTTGCATCTACATTTTAAATTGTAGTTTAATTATATTGCATTTTAAATTAATTTTATGTGAATTAATTGCGCTTTTATTTTTATATATTCATTAGCCTAAATAATTTTCCCCATTTTAGTTTAAGTAGACAATAGATACCAAGCAAGTATTATTAACCAATAACGATAAATCTCATTGTTAAAATCGGAAATCAATTCGAGTCGAGTCGAGGAAAAACGAACTATACTAAAAAATGGTTATTATAGGCCTAATAAATCTTGTAGCCCAAAAAATAAAAAGAAAGTTTTTTCCTTCTTCCCCTTGTGCCCTAACCGACGGTCGAACACCCCTCTATGGGGTGTTCCGAAACCTTCTGTCCTTCTTTCTTTTTAATCCTCTTTCTATATATTCCATAACGTTCGTTAATACTTAACTCTTAATTATTTAACGACTGTTAAAGTTATATCTCGGTTAAATTTAATAAACGTAATAAATATATTTATTAAATAAATTAATAAATATAATAAATACATTTATTAAATAAATTAACTCTTTACGTATTGTGTGTAATCCCGTAATCTCGAGTTCGATCCTATCACACGACTATTAAATATAAGTCCATAAACTTTCACAACCAAGCCAAACGACCACAATGGGGGCCATTTTCATCCCAAAGTTTTAGATTATCAAAGTATTGTTGCTACCAATATCCATTGGCATCCAAGCTTTTAGCAACAGCTTCTTTAGAGTTCCACTCAAATAACAATGAGAGCCCACCCATATATATATATATATATATATATATATATATATATATATATATATATATATATATATATATATATATATATATATATATATATATATATATATATATATATATATATATATATATATATATATATATATATATATATATATATATATATATATATATATATATATAATAACCTTGTGATCTCCTAGACCATTGTTCTGTATTACATCCCACACATTTTGGAGGGCTTGAAGGTTTTTGCATGCCTAACCCAACATTGTTCTGTATTCCTCGATAATACCAGGAGCATGTTCGCGGGGTGTAAAAAAGTTACGGGACCCTAACACTGCTTCTTTAAACGAGTTATTTGGGCGATGTTGCTGCTGCTTGAGTTTGGAACCAACATCAGGATTGATTAGGGGAAAATCCGTGAGTGGAACATCATTGTAGCTTCCCTTGGCGAACTTAGCGTGATTAATCACTAGCCTCTCATTGCCAATCAATATACCTTTAAGCCTCCTTTCAAATCTTGCAATGTCTCATATGTTAAAAAATCTAACAAACCCTGATATCCGTTTTTGTTTTCTTAAAGGCTATGTATACATCTACCACTTTACCATACCTCCCAAACATCTTCCAAAGAGCACTTGAATCTCACGAGTAAATAAAATTATTGAAGAAAAATGAGGTGGCTTTACTTGACCCTATTAAAATCGGAATGAGGTTTTGTACCAAACCAATTGTGGTAGGAGTGATTTTTGTTGCTTGCCCTATTTCCTTTCTTCCGCCCATTCACATGCGTCGATCCATCATCTTGATTGTTCCATTGGTTTGCCTTATCATAATCAGATTTACTTTCCATTAAAGATGGAAAGAGGGTTTTGGGTAAAGATATTGAATGTGTGTCCGACGGGGAAGCCTCCGGTAGGATTAATGGTGGGGGGAGTGGCGAAGGGCTGATGGGGAGGCCGTTGCAAACCAGTGGGTAAATGGATGGTCGAGGTATTAGAGAGAGAGAGAGAGAACACTTGCCAAGTGTTTGACTCAGCTTTCTTAAAAATATCTTACACTTTAATAAAATCAAATAACACTTTTTTAGCTAAAAAGCTAATAAACATTCGATGGTGAGGTGTTTGATAAGTTGTTCAAATATAAAGTTCTCATCCCCACTATTTTTTTCACCCAGTGTTGTTTTACTTATTAAGATTATGGAATTATTATAATGCTGCCATCTTTTGTTAACTTTATAAGTGTATTTAATCAAGTGAAGGAATGCCGCAAAAACATAAACAAACAATAATACGGAGTAATATGATAAACTGAACTTAATTAAAATACATGCCAACAAAAGAGCTTGGAACATATGCAGCCAAAAGCATTATACATATATGGTCATGGCACATGTCCGTTGGATACAGTGATGTACTTTTCCTCATGAAACTTTCAATTCTGTAGTAGATAGTCATTTGACTTGTTTCACTTAAAAAACCCTGCATATGGAGTATATTAAATGGATAATATGAAATGAATATCTAACTTACATCATAACTAATTATGAATAATCCCCTATATTACCCAATCCTAATGCTAACGTATTTACTACACCAACCTATAAATAACCCGAGGCCAATATAAAAGACTTGTAGAAATGAGCTTAAACTAAATGGCTTAAATAAGCCCAAAAGTCTTAGCTAGTGAACTTTACTCAAATAATGAGAACACACTTGACTTGCTCTTATAAGCCATTATTATTTTTATTTGAATGATTCGTACAAATTCAACAAAACTCGTGTAAACAAACCAACATGACTAAGCCATTTTAGCACATCTAAGACTATACTATTTTACTTGTATTCTTTTACTCATTGTCATTAATAGAAAATTGTAGAGAGATATTCTTTTATAGTGTAAGGGTGCGTTTGGTAGGGATAAACTGGAATGAGGAATGATAGCAGGTATCATTACAAACATTTGGTTAACGTTTATATCTATCAAATTTGGAATTAAAATATACATATGCTCTATCCCTCATATCACCCATATTAGGCTCCTATCCACTCATTCATTCCTCTCAATATCTTCCAAAAAGGTAGTATTTCTTTTCTTTTTTTCTTCTCAATCAATCTTTTGGATCATGTCTTTTTTTCTTTGTCATAAAAGTTAACAAATTTGCATCATATGCAGGTAAAGATATTTTTATCTATCCTAGAATCATAACTTCCATGGTACACCATTTACGCATTTATAGTTTCTTTTTCCAAATTCAATAACTAGTTGATAACTTGGAAGATTTAAAGAGAAAATTCATTAGTTTGTAAAATTTGAAGAATGCATATGACGTGTTTGATAAAATGCCTCATAGAGTGCAACTTAAGATTTACTTATAATCACTTGTCATCATTTTTAGTTCGAAATCATGTGTTAGGTACCATGGTAATACTGGCAGCTATACAAGATTGACAGTCATTCAATTATTCTAACCAAACATTTGTTTTCAAGTAATGATAACCATACACATTCCACTATACTATCAATGTTATACCGATTGTGATTCCCTCATGCAAACCAAACACGCCCTAGATAAATACTTGCACCCAAACACCTTAAATGCAACCACTCCATCTAGCATATTTCTTTTTTTTGGTTAAAATTCACATATTTCCTTGGTGAAACTTTAGTTAGCCAAAGTGTTTTGTGCCACACCCTTAAATTTTTTTTGGGTCCGTCAGTAAATCTAAAAGATAGATCTGATATATTGTTAAGATTAGTTTTAGTTGTGCGAGTTATATGGGCAGACCCACTAAATTGTAGAACTTGTTGACCTATGTAACATGAGACCTTGTTTAAGTAAACAGTTCAATGAGCTAATAGGTGGATGCGATAACTGATTAGTATCCTACCATTATGATAAATGACGTTAAATAAGTCATGTGTTAATTGTATATTGTGACACCCCCAAATTGGTCAAATGTAGCGAAAATAATATTTAGGTGTCACGTGACGTTGATCAACAGCAGATAGTATGTAGAGCAACAAATAAAAGATTATCATTACATTTATTACATGAATAAAAGTGCAAATGTTATTAAAATAGTCTTAAACATTATTCAGTAGTTGAAATCATTCCCAGATTATAAAACCCCATATGAGCTCTATAAATGTAGCCTATCATGATGCTTGATTCCATGCACGTCAATACCTGCTTCAGTTTCGTAAGAAAACATGCTTAGAGAGTCAACATAAAGTTGGTGAATTTACAGGTTTAATAAAATGAGTTTGGACAATAAACGTTCAGTGAAGTAGTAATGCACATAGCATCAACACTTAAAGGTAATTACATTCCCATATTGCCTGAAACTGTTACTTGACACGTTAAGTCCACAATAAATGAGGACCCTTCGCATTAATAAAAATGCACCCAATATAAAGTTCCGACATGTTAAACATCTGTTGTCCTGGCCTAGGCACAGTGAGCGCTACTCACCCAGATGAGGATGGTCAATCCCAAATAGATCTATTTATACATTCAGGCAATTCAACAATTTTAACAGTTTCAGATGCAGGGGTCATGCGGGTTCATCTACAATAGGCAAATGTAATCAAAGGTTTCGTAGTTCAGTTTATGTCCATCAAATAAAATATGTTGCATGTTTTCTTCCCCATAAAAGGCTTTAAAAGTTTGTCAATATACAAAGTGGGGTCATGAACTAACCTCAGTAGTACAACAATAAGTCACAAGAAAATCTGATATGATGCTCACGATACAATCAATGACCTAAATAATTATAAGGTCTCAGTAAATGCATAACATAATGCATAAAAGTTTAAGAGTAAGTCTGTGCATACTTATACTTGTTTTAAGCATTTTATTACGATATCTGTAATTTAGTTCATCGTTGTACAAGTTATAGAAGTATTTATTTTTAAGTGTAAATAAATAGTATCGTTTAATTAATTAATTTGTTTAATTATAGTTCTCGTACTTGTATCGTTTATAAAGTAATTTAAATATTTATAAAAGGAAGTTTTATATATATTTAAAGTGAAAAGAAAATAAATATAATTAATATATTTATTTTTATAAGTTAATCATAATTAATTTATATAATGTATATAAATAATGTTTATAAAAATGTATACCATTTTAATTTAATTCAACGTTCCCGTAGCGTGTATAATTATTAAATTATGAGTTTGGAAAAATAACGAGTGTTACATTTATTTAAGTTTTACGTTTTTAAATATCGGGTATATATATATATATATAGTAAATTAGGATTTGTTATATTTTATGAAAATTACATTTTAGTCCCTCGATTTATATAATCACTCGTGGTTAATTACCATAATACCCCTATGGTTTGTAAAAGTTTCAAGTAATTGCAAAATTAGTCCCTCCCTAGTTACACGTGTAACTAAGGCTTGTTAAAGTTTCAAGTATTGTCAATTTTGGTCCTTATAGTATTCGGTTAGGGTTAAGGTTAGAAAATGTTTCATAAACACCCCCTAGGGCACCAAACAAGATTCGGCTACTGCCAAAATGGCCCCTACGGTTTGTTTAGGGCTTGAATAATAATACAAAGATTTTGCTAAGTTGAAATCGTCTCGACTCAATTCGAATTGATCCCGATCAAAAATGTGACTCAGTCGTCTTTTGGTGAAAAGAATGAATTGGTTGTCGTTGTTTAAAATAAACTTGCAAAGTTTAACGTAAATGACAAGGTAAATAAAGCTAAGAATGATTAAAAATAAATGACGAAAGATCGCTCGACAAAAAGTAAATTAGACAACTTAATAAAAATGCAAACTTAAAATAAATCTAAGTAAAAATATCGGGAAAAATTAAATTTGAAATTAAAATAAAAATAGAAAATAAAAACCAAAACTTTGTCGGAATGTTTCCTGTCGGAATACCGTCGGAATATTGATCAGAAATAACTCTGTCGGAATAACTAAAAATGTACGAGTATCGGAATAACAAACAATGAAGACTATCGGAATGTACGTCGGAATCAACAGGAATGATGGATCATCAACCCTATCGGAATAACGAAAATCAAGTCTATCGGAATATTGGTTGGAAAGCAAAACCCTTTTCCGACGGAGGTATCGGAATAACAGTCGGAAAAGTAAACCCTTTTCCGATGCAAATAAAATGGAAATAAGCAAAACCGAATAAGCTATGTTTAAATAAGCACTAATCGAAACTTGACCAAATGAATAATAGAAAGAACTAAATAAGCACAAATTAAAGATTTTCAAAACGCTAAATAAACAAGATTTATAAAATAAACTAAAAGAAAAAGATTAAACTTTTGAAAACACTTAAATTAAAATAAGCTAAACACAAAATAAGCAAAAATCTCAATAAGCTAAAACATTAATTCGTATAAAAACATTGATAAGAACAAAGAAGATGAAAACTTTAATCAATTAAGCATAAAGATTAAAACTTGAAAATTAAACGAATAAATCAAAAGATTTTAAAACAAGAAGAGAAGAATGAGAATGATTATAAACTTGAATTAAAAAGATTAAAAATCAAAGATTTAAAACAAGATTAGAGCACTTACATGAATTCTTCAAAGAAAGACAATAAAGTAAATGACAATATGAAAAAGTGCTTAAAAATAAAAGTGGAGAGCTATGTGTCAAAATAGCTAACACCTCCTAATGACACATTAGGAGGGTATTTATAGGGAGATTATATGTCTTGATGCTTTCTTCCTCTTCTCGTCTTTTCGTCTTAATAAATTCTTCGACTTTCTCGACTTTGTCTCGGGATTTGTCGATGGATAAATTGAGCTTGTCTTATAATTTCTTCATTTATTAGACTTGAGTTCTTCGACTTCATTAAACTTCCGTCTTTAAACTTTTTCTTCGATAAATCTTCAGAATAGGCTTTGGACTTCCGTTCTTTTTGCACTCTTGATCTTTTGACTTCGTCTTTTGTCTTTTTCTTCGATAAAAGTCCGTGAAGCCCATGTTTTCTTTCCTTTTCACATTTTGGTCCTAAAACACAATAAAAACACAAACCACACATAATTCCGACTTTTACGACATCAAATATACATTTTGGCTTGGTTTTTATTATAGTTAAATGATAAAAGGATGGGTGTTTTCACACCTATCAAATAACTTTACTAACTTGGCAATAAAGGCCCCAAGGGCTCCTAATATTCTCGACAAATGTCAAAAGGGACCCTAGGTTTCTAACCAAGTTACACAACTTAACATAACTTATCAATAATTACAATTGAGTCCTCCTACTATGATTTAAGTCTCGAATGGTATAAAATACCACCCTTAACTCTCGTCAATATACAAACTAGGTCCTTAGGTTAACCTTTGTTAAAATGAGTTTCTAAATATGTCCATTTAAGTCCCTAAACTTATTAAATTTACAAAATCAATCCGAAACTTTATATTTACATTTTTAGTCCGAAAACTTCATAAAATCATCATTTTAATCCGAAACTTTATAAAATCATAATTTTCACACCAAAAGTTTTATAATGACATTATTTAATAAAAATAAAGTTTATTTAAGTATGATTATTCTAGTGGGCTTAATGGGCTTAATTTCTATAAGGCTTAGGTAGTGAGCTTAATAATCTATTAAGGCAACTAGTTACATTTTTAGTTAGTAACTTAGATCTAGTGATTCTAGGCTTATATCATTATTACAAAGTTAACCATCACACTAAACCATGAGCATAACCTCACGTCTAGTTTTACAACATGCTTAGGTTTTCATGATTTTTCTAGTTAAGCATGTTCATGAGGTTGTGATCATCATAGTTAACAAGATTTTACATCACACAAGGTGATACACCATTTTTGATCCGTGACCTAATATGGCCTAGATTTGCTTAGATTTGTTTTTAGGTTAAGTTCTTATTAGTGATATGTATATATATGTTCAAGTGTATGAAAATGAAGTATATAGAATAAATAGGTTTCATGGTACTTACTTGTTTAGTTAGTTCTAGGAGTGGATAGTGAATGAGTAGTAACTTGAACTTAGTTTCAACAATGGTGGATGCTTGGGATCAAAACCTAGCTGTGACCTTTTATGCTTGTGAGTATACTTGGAGTTGTCTTGGAGATCAAGGTTGTTGTAGGAGTGACAATGATTAGTATTTAGGATGAAAGACACATAGATTGCCTTAGTAAATGAAGCAGTAAATGGATGTTGAAGGATTTTGGTGATGGAAGGTATTATAGCCGTGAGTTTGAGAGAGAGTGGAAGTGAGATTGCAAGTGTTATATGTTGTGTGATTTTTGAATCTTGGATCTTCGGATATGTTAAGGAAATATGAAGATTTGATGGATCTTGGTATGGTACTTATGTATCTATGGAAAGATATGTTGGATACTTGTAAGATTTGGTGGAAGATATGATGCAAGATTTCAACACATGCCAAATATAGCAAAGTATTTTCCCTCCCATTTGTGTTTTAGCCGTGGGTTTTGCAATTCAAAGGGGGGACAAACATGACACTCAATAGTGTTGTAAGTATGGTAAAGTATGGTGTGTGTATGAGATGTGTAAGACATAGTGTAAGGTAGAGGTGCGAATAAATCGGATAAAATCGGATTCGGATTTTTGAAAATCCGGATTTGATAAAACCGGATTTTTGAAAATCCGGTTTCGGATCGGATCGGATTTTTCTCAATCGGATTTTTTCGGATTAAAAGTTCGTATCGGATTTTTTTCGGATTAAAATTTTCGTTATCGGATTTTATCGGATTTTTTTCGGATCGGTTTTTTCGGTTAAAAAATGTTCGGATCGGGTTTTTTTCGGTTAAAAATGTTCGGTTCGGGTTTTTCGGTTAAAAGTGTTGGTGTCCTTTTTTTTCGGAATTTATTTACAAACATTAAAAACAAAATACAACTATAAAACATTAAAAAAATACCATAATAATTTTTATTTCAACAAGACAATCATACAACTTCATAATTTTTATTTAAACACTACAATAAAACTACAATAATCACTAATACATTTCGAGCTTCGGCATAGCCATCACCCGAAAAATATTAGTATACTTCAAGTATCTCGAGCTTCGGCATTGCCATCACCCGTTATACTCAAAGTATATCCTCATATTCTTCTTAGACATCTCCGACTTCAACTTCTATATCTTCAAACTCACCTTCGTCTAATTCTGTAGTTGGAGGTGATATCCCTAATTCCGCTTCTTCGTTTTCTATTGTTTCTTCAACGCCGTCTAATATTGGACCTTCCAACGATGTTTCATGTTGTATCCTCTCTACTCCGTCCAAATAATCTTTCAAACATACACATACTTCCACGGATTGAGGGGTAAGTCTTGACCTTCTTTCGGATATAATTCTACCGCTTACCGAAAAAGTCGATTCGGAAGCTACCGTCGAAGCTTGAATCGTAAATAAGTCACGAACCATAACGGCTAATATTGGATAAGTTAACTCCATTTTTTTCCACCATCCCAAAATGTCAAAAGTTCCTAAATCCTCGGGTCTAATAGTTTTTACAAAATTTTGCGACTTATATTGACCCAACTCGCTTGATTCTGATGTTCGTTGACGCTTGGTAGCGCCATCGGTTATAAGATTCCAAAAGTTTATATCAATGTCATATGTTGCCCTTCCCCCCGTTTGCGATGATCCGACCCCCATTTGGTCAAAAAATATGTGTTGTTGTCCACCATATTTTGTTGCATATATTGCAAATAATTTTTCAAAATTATCGTTAAATTAAAAATTTGAGACTCTATATATAGTTTATATCGTCGTCGTAACAATTCGCAAAACATCATCATTTGTGTATTTTTTTTAGCATTACTAGTAGCACCGGTACTAGCATTAGTAGAAGCTTGTTGTGATGGTATGTTTTCCATTCGGGAATCGGGATTAGAAAAAGATTAGAGAAATGAGAGGGTTTTTTGATATGTTTTCAACCCCAACTCAAAACATATATATATACTAAGTTACTAGCCATTTCTATGCTCAAAAAGACAAAAAAAAGGGCAAAAAACATGCCAAACGGCTATATAGCCGTTATCCTCAAATAGCCAAATGTTTCTGGAAATCGGTTTTTTTTTTTGAAAAATCCGGTTAAAACCGGATAAAACCGGATAAAACCGGTTTGCCTGAAAAGTCAAACCCAACGGCTAGTTTGACTTTTCAGGCAAACCGGCTTTATCCGGTTTTAACCGGTAAAAAAAAAACCGGTTTTCCAAAAAAAAAAATTTTTTTTTTTTAATAAATTGTAAAAACCCGGTTAAATCCGGTTTTTTAAAAAACCGGATAAATCCGGAAATTTATCCGGTTTTTATCCGATTTTTTTAAAATCTAGAAACCGGTCTAACCGGTTCGGATAAAAAAATCCGGATCGGATAATTTAAAAACCGGATTTTGAAAAAACCGGTTCGGATTTTTGAACCGGATTTTCAAAAATCCGGTTTTCATTTGCACCTCTAGTGTAAGGCATAGTATACATAGTGGATGTACATGTTTAAGCTTTCTTGCAAGTTACCAAGTAATCATGGTTATGCATGCCTATATACACGGCATACACATGCATTTTAGGGAGAAATGTGTTGCTTTGTATCAAGTGTTGGGAGTTAATAATAGTCCATGTATTATAGTGTATGTATTTGTTAAGTTTCTAGGTATTATGGTTAAACCTTTAGATAACTTGGTGAAAGTATATAATGAGTATATCATTATAACTATTTTACTTGAATAAAGTAAATAAATGACAATATGACATAATATACATTGTTTTAAAGTGTTAGGTGTTTGTTCATAGTGTGAAGTATATGTAAATATATACATATAAATATAATTCAAGTACTTAATAAATTAAGTAAATAATGTTACAGTTTATCAAAAGTGTGTTCTGAGGTGATGAGTCCTTGTTCAATCATGTGGCCAATCAATTGCCAACGTAGTCAATAAAGACTAAAAGTTCATATAAATGTACAAATAAATATGAAATAATAGTATGACAAAAGTATATGGTTATTAATAAGTCATATAAAAGTGGAATTGTATAGATTCCAAAAATAGTAAGTACAACAATTGACAAAGTTAATAAGATAAAATCAGAGGTTTTACATATATGAACAAGTCTTGACCTGATTAGTTAAAGGTATTGTTGTAAACGAGTCGGGCAACACGAACGAAGCCTATTCATGTACATTCATTTAATTTTAGTTGAAAAAAAACGAACATAATCGCTTAAATGAGAGATTTTTTTGTTCATGCTCGTTTATTAAGAAACAATGTTATTCGTGTATGTTCGTTCATTATGACACTAAACGGACATAAACAAACATAAATATACATAAAATTTACAAAAATATACGCAATATAGTGTTTCATAAATGTTGCTTTGTTTAAGTAGATCAATTTTAAAACTATACAAAAAAAAGATGCGATAGACGAACATAAACAAATACATGATCATAAACGAATGAATAATCGAACGTCCGCGGACATAAATGAACAAATGAGAGTATTGTTCATGTTCGTTGATCTAACTAAACAAACATAAAACATTTTTCATGTTCGTTCAGTTAATAAGTAAACGAATCTTAGACCGAACGATCCATGAAATGTTCATTGATTGTTTACAATCTTAGTTAAAGGGAAAATGATAAAAATAACAATTTTTTACCAACATAATTCACAAAATACTCAAAACAATAAGTTAGGAAAGTTTGCGACTTTATGATCTTTTTTGTAAAGTTAGACTTTGTGAAGTCAAACTTTTCAATTTTTTTTCTAAATGATTCGCAAGGCTTAACCTCACACATTCAGACCTTGCCATTTTTCATAATTTTTTTTGTAACTTAAGTTTTCGACTCGACATTGCGAGTCGACTAATCCCAAGACGAATGCCTTTTTGAATATTCTAGAGTCGACGCATGTGAACCTCCTTGGCCATAAAACTTACAAATTTTGTGAGTATTTCAAATATTTTAGGTTAAAATTAAGTATATTTTATTTGTGAACTATGTTGGTAAACTTGATTATTTTAATATTCTTTCTGAGCGCGAAATCAAGCTAAATTATGTAAAAAGGCTACTTTTGGAACTAAAGTGCAATGTTTTGAAATTCGGTTCAATTTGGTCGGGTCAACTTGTTGAACCAGTTCTATTCGAAAAACAGGTCAAACAAAAATGTATTTTATATTTTTGAAACTCGGTTAGACCCGTCAGGGTTGAAGCGATCCGAGTCAACCCAGTTCTCAACACCCAATCGGGTTTTTGTTTTCTTGTGTGTTTTTACAAATAAACCAAGTTAATTATATCTACTTCTGTCTTAATTTGTTTTACATGTTATATCGGTTAGTAAATGGTTTTTTCTTATTATATGAAATATCCACGATTTATATATATTGGCATGGTATCCGCATCGCACAATGCAGCGGACGAAGTACACGGTAATTTTTTTTTGCCAACAATTGTTACATTTTTATCCACCAAGTTCGTATTTAAATTAAAATAAAATACAATTCATCAAACATAATAAACTAAAATTTATTAAAATATATAAAGTTGAATGTTAAATTAAAAATATATAATTTTAGAAAATATAATGAAATTAGATTATAAAAAAAAGAAATAAATAAATATTTCAATTGAATTTTTTAATAGTCTGTTATAAAAGTTATTACAAAAAAAAAGAATGGATGAGATCAGTTTAATGTAATATAATCTACTGGTTTAAAGCTCACATCCTTATCTTAATTTTGGTTTTGAATTTATGTTTGAAATTAAGATCGGAGCTATGAGTGAGATATCATTGTTTTATATAGTACTAACATCGTATGCGCGCAATGCGACGGAAAGTACATAATGACTAAGTTTTTGGTGATTAAATTAATATTAAAGTGTAAAAAATTATCTTCAAAATAAACTAAATCCATTATAATGAAAAAATAAAAAATCTTAAGAATATATCAAAATGACTATTGAATTAAAAAACATAAATTATATATATACGATAAATATTAGATGACAAAAAATATATATTAAAAAGTATTACATCTTGAAATTTAAAGTATTTTTTAATAAGTTGTTAAAAAGTTTGTTAAAAAAGATAGATGATAAGATTACAAATTTTTATCTTATTCTAAAATTATTTTATCTTAATTTTTGGTTTTGAATTAGATTTAGAATTATAAATATACTTTTTATTGTATCTTTGCAAATATCTTTAATTTTATGTTGTTGTGAAGACCTAGTGTCTGTTTGGTGGGAGATGTTTTGAAGTTTTTTCAGACTGTTTTGAAGTTTTTTCAGACCTATTAGTTTTTTTTGTTAAAAAAATAATCTAATAGCTCTGTTTGGTACAACAAATTTTTAAAGCTGTTAACTTTTTATTTTAAACAAGTAGGTCTTAAATAAAAAGCTGACTCATAAAACTTTTTAAATTATTAAGAGATGTTATAGGTGTAAATTACTAATATACCCTCTAACCATATTATAATTTATTTACATACGTCCTTTTAAATTATTTTACATCTTAATTTTACAGTCAACATCTAAAATACTAAACACTTTTATTAAAAAATACAGCTTATAGCTCATGTTAACAGCTTTTTAGTTAACAACTTACAACTTACAGTTAACTACAGCTTATAACTAGTTTTACCAAACATAGCTCTAATTGAACTAATTGTCAAACTCATTGAATCGATAATTTGGTGATCTCGAGAACTCAATCAGGTTAATTATCGAACTGGTTAAATCGATAATTCGATGATCCGATAACTCAACCGGGTGAATTAAAGACCCGGTTTATTGTTAAAGTGAACCAATCAACTTAGGGCATCCACTATGGTGGTTCATACATAAGTTTATAAAGTTTTGGAGAGGTCTAAAATGTTTTAAACCATAGTGAACATTTATTTCAAAATAATGTGGCATGAAGAGGTCTAGAATTTTGAACTTTTTCATAATTTAATGCATTTGATTATGTTAGAGATTTATAAATTTTGATGAGGTTTATCAATAGTACAAATAGGTTTATAAAACAAAAAAGTTTAGAAATTAATGCTATAACACACTTATAAACCTATAGGTAAGTTTATCATAGTAGATGCTCTTAGAACATTTGCAATGCTAAAAAACTTTTAAAACTTTTTGCATTTAATGTCATAAATGATAAAACTATTTAATGAGTAAAAGTTTTATGAAAGACACAAGATCTTTCTATAACATAACTAAGTTTTGTGAATAGTCAAGAAGTATTGAAAAAGAGGACTGAGATTGACAAAAACGAAACCTGTTTTGAAAACGACACCGTAACAATGTTGACCAAAATAAACCCTTAAAACCCTAATTTCATATTCATCGTCTTCATCATCACCTCCATTAAACCCTAGTTTAATAAAATGGGAATATTTTCACCGTTTCGTGCAATTGGATACATAACAAGCAGTGTTCCATTCTCTGTTCAAAGATTAGGCACTGAAACCTTTGTCACTGTTAGCGTTGGCAAATCTTGGCAAATTTATAACGTATTATTTATAACCCACCCATCTTTTCAATTTTTATTTTAAGCTTTTTTCAATATTTAATTTACCATTTTTTTTTTGTTTTTTGTTTTGACAGTGTGCCAAGCTAAGTTTGGTTCTTGTTGGTAAGTTTTCTTTCTTCAATTGCTAGTAATTTTAGGGACTTTGCTTATTTTTCTGCTTTAATTTGAGCTAAATAAATAAGCAATCCCAAACACTTCCTAAATAAGATTTCTCCAAGTATGAAATTTTTGGTCTAAATAACGTGTTTTTGGGTTTCAGTTTGATGGACTTATTTGTTTTGGCTTATATGTGGGCTTATAAGCTTGTTTGATTTCAGCTTATATAACATAAGCTCCAATTTTCAGGCTTATTTTGAGACTTTTAGGTTTATATGAGTTTATTACATCAGAATAAACTCATATAAGCCCATAAGTCTCAAAGTAAGCTATAAAAGTGAGGCTTATGTTATATTAGCCGAAATCAAATAAGCTCATAAGCCCACATATAAGCGAAACAAACATAATTTATTGTTGATGTAAAGTTGTGATCTTTAGTGTTAGTGTGATGTTGGATATTATTTTGATTTTGATTTTTTTAATGTATTTAAAAAGACTAAGAATATAAAAAAAGGTAATTTTTTTTTTTGTAATTATCAGTTTGAAGTTGATACATGGTTTATCTTGACGTTATACTTATTCATGGGATATGTATTTCACTTTTTTCTGGTGTATGTTATTGAAACTCTAAACCTGGCTTGTTTTCATGTTTGGAATTTTTTATAGGTCCTCAACTTCCAAAGAAGATCCGGGCTCTTGCGTCATACCGTGACTATACATTTGCTGCGTATGGAAATGATATTGGGGTATTCAAGCGTGCTCATCAGGTTTGTAACTCATAACCGTCTTACTTTGATTGTAAAAGGTCTTGTTAGACAACGAACATTGTCATCTAAGAAATTTTTGGTCTTTCTTGAGAACTTGAAATAACCATCTTGCAGATTCTGTCAATTTCTATTTTTGTTAAGCTACATGATTGGCACTTAAGTATTCATTCTGTTTCTATCTTATATGTCGAGTTCAGTATGCAAAGTCTTAACTTGTTTGTCTCTATGTCAAGCTGTTGGGTTATGCTAAATATACATTCTGCGTTCTTATTGGCAAGCATGCATATGCATTTTGCAAACTCATGCAAGCAGAAACTTTTATCTGTGTCGTAGGTTCTTAGACGTTTCCTTTTTGCTGCATATTGAAAACTGTAAATTCGGTTTATGAATCTGTGATCCACCCCAGATTTTAAAGTCTGCTTGCTATGCTAGAAAATTGATATCTGCTAACTTGAGAAAATTAGTGTGAAATCAACTACGACATCACTAGATATATTTTAAACATAAAAAGAGAATGTCCATGGTTACTTATAGCTATCAAGCTGAGTATTGGAATGACTTGATAAGGCTGAACTATTAGTATCAGTCATATGGAGCTGTTATCTGAAAAACCTGATTTTCCAAACCATATATGCAAGAGTGGCAAAAGTTTTCATTGTTGTTTGTTATAATGATCCAAAATCTATGGAATTAAGGCATGTGCTATGATGCTTGCTAGGTATAAATTCGAAAAGTCCTGTTATGCAAATTGAGTTGAAAGATATTTTGTTATACAAACAGGTGGCTACGTGGAGCAGACATGGTGCCAAGGTCAACTTGTTGCTTCTATTCGGAGAACATATTCTGAGTGTCGATGTAGAAGGCAACGTTTTCATGTGGGCGTTTAAAGGAATTGAGGAAAATCCATCTCCAGTTGGACATATTCTATTGGATAGTGAATTCACTCCAAGTTGTATCATGCATCCAGACACTTACTTAAACAAGGTGTTTATTTAACTTCAGTTTTCTGGATGTTTGTTACTGCTTCATTTGTTATTTGCCGCATTAACTTAATGGAAGCATGTAAACAGGTTATTCTTGGAAGTCAGGACGGTTCACTTCAACTTTGGAACATCAGCACAAAGAAAAAACTTTATGAATTCAAAGGGTGGAAGTCCTCTATTTCTTGTTGCGTTTCTTCTCCAGCTTTAGATGTCATTGCTGTTGGATGTGCTGATGGAACGATTCATGTACACAATATCCGTTTTGATGAAGAAGTTGTTAGCTTTAGCCAATCCACTCGAGGTGCTGTGACTGCGCTGTCATTCAGAACTGGTAAGATCTCAAAGCGCTCTGATATATTTTAGTAGGACTCCCGTTTTATGAATCCTGATAAGTTTTGGTTTCACTTGCTTGTACACTTGGTTGCTGGCTTCACTTGGGTATTTGGGAGTGAGTGGCAATATTATGTAGTTAATAGTACTAGTTTGCTCATACTTTCATATTATTAGCATTTTTAATGGATCTGGGGTGAGTATTACAGGGCGTGGTGTGTGTGGCGTTACTTGTCACATCACTACCTTTTTGTTGACCTATTCTCCATCTCTAGTCAAACTTCAAATTTAGGGTCAGCCTTAGCTTATAGTAAGGGATAGAGGATGCTCACAATGATTGATGAAGTGGAATTTGGATATAAATATGAGGTGACTGAGTAATTCCTCGCAACATAAAGGACAATGATTTAGACAGTTTAACAGTTACAGTATGCAAGTTACATTGATTTTAATCGTACATGTACTGCCTAGTTGTGTCCCCTTTAGGATGGCTATGATGAGAATCAAGGGCCTTCGAATGAAAGTGTTGACCCCATTTGAAATGAATTACTCTAGGTCAGCACCAATCTTATTGTGTGGGTTTAGTTCACTTCATTGAAACGAAGTGGAGAAATGAAGAGGGGATTTATAAAGCTGGATGATGGAGAAAATGGTACAATAAATAGCATCTAAGACACTGTCACTAGAGATACATAGTTAGATCTATGGGCACATGGTCATATTTGTTTATCGAGTGTTTTTGGTCTTACTATTCTGGGTTTGTAATGTTATCTCGCTTCTATCTATGTCAAGTAAGCTATAAATCACTGTATTTTGCAGATGGTCAACCTCTTTTAGCATCTGGAGGCTCATCCGGTGTAATAAGCATATGGAATCTTGAAAAGAAGAGGCTTCAGTCTGTTATCAGAGATGCTCACGATAGCTCTGTGATATCGTTGCATTTCTTTGCTAATGAACCAGTGTTAATGAGCACATCCGCAGACAACTCTATAAAGGTAGAGATGACACACCACATGCTTTCTGTTTATTGTTATGCTGTATTGTTCAATTGGCACATAATTTGCGCTGAATGTCAAATAGATGAACAATGCTATGCTGCGCTTTTTCTTTGGTAGCATAAACTGTTGTTGAATTTCGTGAACTGCTTCTATGTGTGGTAGAAGCATTGAGGACCATCCTCTCGTGTTTCCTTTATTTAGCACCGTCTTCTTACATCTCACGTAGTATCACTTGGAAAAATGTTACTTTTTTTTTAATCTCACCTCATATGTCCTTGTAGATGTGGATTTTCGATACAACTGATGGCGATCCTCGTTTGCTAAGGTTTCGAAGCGGGCACAGTGCGCCTCCTCTTTGTATAAGGTACTGCAGTGTTATAATTACATCAAACTTGTCATCATGTTTGCGCTGTTTTGCACCAATATGTGGTCAGACGTGACTTCTTACTTTACTATCCTTTTTTACACACAAAAAGTGTACCTATTAGTGTAAGAACTAATGTATACCATTTAGGGGGTGTTTGTTTTAGCTTATATAGTGGGCTTATAAGCTTATTAGCTCATATAAGCTTATAAACCGAAATCAAGTGTTTGGTTAAGCTTATATAAGTAGGCTTATAAGCTTATATAAGGAGGTTTTGGTAAGCCAAACATTTGTGGCTTTTATAAGGAATGGTGGGCTTATATAACAATATCATATAAAAAGACTTTTATACCCACATTTAATAAATACATCATTTAATATTTATGTGTTTTTTTGTCATTTTACTTTATTAACTTTAATAAGCTAAACCAAACACTAAACATGGGCTTATAAGCTTATATTATATAAGCCATAAATGGCTTACATAATATAAGCTAAGCCCAACTCATAAGCTTAACCAAACACCCCCTTATATTGTTTATTCATATTACTGGGTGAACTTTGCAGGTTCTATGCTAATGGGAGACACATTTTATCTGCTGGTCAAGATCGTGCATTTCGCCTCTTCTCTGTTATCCAGGTTTGATACTCTTTACATGCCTACACCACAATACATAGTATGGTTTTACTTGCATGTAAAATATATAATTTTTGTGCATATGTATGTATGTGTCATATAATACTCTTGATGAAAACTATACCAATGAAAATACATTTAAAACCCAACCCATTCATATATTTTGCATCAGGTATTATAACACTCATAAAGATAGTGAAGGTCAAAGTTGAAAAAGAAAGACTAAAAAAAGTGGAAACATGACACTTATCTAAGACAGGGAGAGTATTTCATTTGTGATGTGTCATGTATCAGTAATAAAACGAATGATACGAACCTATCCCATACTAGGCTCGTAATCGGTTCATAAGTCCTAAGTGTAGAACTCACTCAAAAAAGCTAGCTTGTTTGAGGAGGGGACACCTGGACATTATAAACCATTAACCATTCCCATACATGGCCGATGTGGGATCATAACATTACCCCACCCTTTGAAGAACCAACGTCCTCGTTGGTCACGGCTATGTTGGTCACGGTTGGCACCCCCTTTGGGTCCAAGCCACCACTCCATAGGCCACCACTCCGAGCTCGTTGGTCACGGCTATGTTGGTCACGGTTGGCACCCCCTTCGGGTCCAAGCCACCACTCCATAGGCCACCACTCCGAGTGTTGGAACCTCGTAAGGTAGGGCTAGCTCTGATACCAATTGATATGAACCGAATCGATTAAAGAGATGAAAAGAACAGTAAAGATAAGTAATCGACGTTCGAGAGGTCGAATAAGCTCTCCCCGTTAACTAAGAAAACATTAAACCAAAATAAACAATATTCATATTTCTGCATACCTATTACAGCCTAATTCCCCTCTATATATAATAGAGATGGCTAACACTTAACTTATTCATTAAGAAATAATAAAAGGAAAGTAAATAAGCTAATAAAATAAATGATAATAGTTGTCTTTGTCTTGTCTCTGCCAGAATCGTATCATTACTCCGCCCCGCAAAACACCTTGTCCTCAAGGTGTTGTTATCTTGCCTGATGTGATTCCGGGATCCCAAGTTCTTCGTTTTATCCCCTTTGTGCGCTTCAAGAGCAAGCAGCAGGCTTGGTATATGTATTTGAGCTTTGTGCAGACTCCTAATTCTTCACGTGAATCTGATCTTTCAAATCCAGTGCCAAGGGAGGTACCTAGCTTTGTAGGTTTTCTGGTTCGGACACGTGCCACCACAAACTTATTCCAAAACAGCCTTGCCTTGATCTTCCTGCTAGGAATCCGTTGATTTAGTTGGACCCTTGAAGAATCGACTTGTCCCTCCTTATTAATCTCTTCCTTCACTGATTTTATCGATCCTTGAATCTTCTCAATCCGCAATGAGCAATCTTGACGCGCCTGTCTTATAGATTCTGTTAGTGTAGAATGGTGCAACAAGAACGTGGACCGTAACTCTTTCATCATCTTCATGACCTCAATTAACCCTTCTTCCAAACTCTTTGATTCCATTACAGCAACTTTTTTTTATGAACAGTAGCAGATAAACAACAGTAGCCAGATGAACTTTTTTTTTTTTTTTTTTTTTTGAAAACCCTAGAATCGAAACAGCTCTGATACCAATTGATACGAACCTATCCCATACTAGGCTCGTAATCGGTTCATAAGTCCTAAGTGTAGAACTCACTCAAAAAAGCTAGCTTGTTTGAGGAGGGGACACCTGGACATTATAAACCATTAACCATTCCCATACATGGCCGATGTGGGATCATAACAACGAATAGGGTGGAAAGAGCTTAATTTCAATGATTCTGTTTTGTATGATTCTTTTCAAGCTGTACTTTCAATCTCAGTTTATTGTAATTTACCACAAGCTGTATTGGCAATTAACCATCTAAGTTTTCTCATAAATTGGTTTTTCTGCATCTTATATTTATTTGGTTTCTTGCAATCAGGATCAACAAAGCAGAGAGCTTTCTCAGCGCCATGTAACAAAAAGAGCAAAGAAACTCAAATTGAAGGTAGTGGTGATTTCCTAACAATTTTATAAATCTGCATCTATTATTGCATCTGGCATTGTGTTAGTTTTGAGTGATAGTCGGAATGCATTTCTACAAATTTACTGAACCATGTTTTTTAGTGAAAGCTGTTGGTTCATTATTTTTTTTGTTGCGATTGTTTTTCTTTTTCTCATACATTTCTTAATTGGTTCCTTTCAGGAAGAAGAAATAAAATTGAAGCCTGTAATTGCATTTGATGTTGGTATGTTGTCTAACAAATCTGATCTTTTGTTTTTGGCTTTCTGCTATCATTTAAAAAGAGATAACTTCATCTTAATGTTTATTTACTGTCTTTTTCCCGATAAAAAAAGTACTTTCACTTTAGGAAATTGAACTTTGAACTTTCAGTATGTTTTTGTGTAGTCGTCAATTATTTTCTTTGTAGCACTTCTTTTTTCACCTGGACGATGGACATACTATTTTTATCATTGATATTTGTATGTTTAGACTTTAAATGGTCAAAGTTTGTGGCTCCTATTTGAACTTTGTGACATACTGGTTTCAAGATGAACATGTCTGAGCATTTATCGAAGCTTGTCATCTAATGTTTTGTTTTTCTGCTAATTTTATTAGCTGAAATCAGGGAAAGAGACTGGTCGAATGTAGTTACGTGTCATATGGATACGCGACAAGCATATGTTTGGAGGCTACAAAATTTTGTTCTTGGTGAGCATATCCTGACACCTAGTGCCGATGTTCAGGCTCCAGTGAAGGTAATGGTCTATTTACTTATCGCTACACAAAAACTGATATCGCAAGTTATATTATTTCTCAGAATTTGAAAATCTTTGTTATTTTCTTGTTTTCAATTGAAATGGGGTTAATGATTATGGCACGTAGGTGTACTGCATTGTTTTTTAGTTTTTTAGCCAAGTTATGTATTAAATGCAGTTTAGTAATCGTTTTATTATATCTGCTGCAGGCTTGCACTATCAGTTCATGTGGCAACTTTGCCGTGATAGGCACAGCAGGTGGATGGATCGAGAAGTTCAATCTTCAATCAGGCATAAGCCGGGGATCTTATGTTGATATGGCGGAAAAAAGCCGTGCACACAACGGAGAGGTTGTTGGTGTTGCCTGTGATTCATCAAATTCCTTAATGATCAGTGCAGGATATAATGGGGATATAAAGGTATGTCCACAATTGCCTTAAAGCTTGGTACATGTACTCACATTTTAGCTTGTTTTGATGTTGTCTTCTATGCATATCAAACTATTTTCATGGGTCAGTGTCGAAGTTCAAGATATACTTGTGGCTATATTCATATCTGATCTGTATACTGTTTTAGGTATGGAGTTTTAAAGGACGTGATCTGAAATCTAAGTGGGAAATTGGCAGCACTTTGGTTAAGATCATTTACCACCGTTCTAATGGTATGCCGGCTTTAAATTATTTTCACATTTTGCTATGTCTGACACAGAGACAAAAGAAATATTTACATGAGGCTTCTTGAATGATTTCAGGTCTTTTGGCTACTGTTACGGATGATTTAGTTATCCGTATGTTTGATGTCGTGGCACTAAAATTGGTCAGGAAGTTCGAAGGTCATACTGATAGAATCACTGACATTTGCTTTAGTGAGGATGGAAAATGGCTCTTGTCATCCAGTATGGATGGCACTCTCAGGATTTGGGATGTCATCTTAGCAAGGCAGATTGATGCCATACAGGTTGACGTATCAATTACTGCGTTATCTTTGTCACCCAATATGGATGTTTTGGCAACTACTCATGTGGATCAGAACGGAGTCTACCTCTGGTAAGCAACATATACTGTTTGCCTGTTTCTATTCCTGTTTGTTTTTTTTCTGCCCCTTATCTGCAGTCACAACATCCAATTTACAGACGGTAGCAATACCATAGCTTTCTTAGGATCTGTTAATGCTTATTTCGATCAGCTGTACTTGTGACTCCTGACCTGTGGATATGATCAACTGGCAATATTTAATTTCTTAGACATACCTATTTGCTCATTAACTGTTATTAATTAATTTTATAGGCATAAATTTTTGGTTCACATGATATCTCTATTTGTCTTTAGTGGAGGATATCTTATTATGAGACTAGTAGGTTTCAGGTTTAAGCAACCATCATATCTTCAACTCAACCTCTTGAAAAAAAACAATTTTATCCGGTTTGATTTGTGTGGTGACGAGTTCAAACCACATATATTAATCGATCAAAAGGTCTGAAACCATATCTATAAGAAAATGTTACGAGAAAAAAAAAAAAAAAAAAAAAAAAATGTTACGAGAATTATCATTCATTATCACAACAAGAACGATTTTGTTGTTGTCAACAATAGTGTTTCTACATTCGAAACATTTTTGACATCATAGCTTTGCACGGCTTTTATGTGTCAAATCTGACAAGATCTATATTATTTCAGTAATGATATATTTCTGGTGCACTATTGTTTATATTTGGCGACCTTTGCCCTGTTCGACGCATTATACTTGTTTACTTTTGAGCTAATGTTTTGATTTCACTCCTTTGGCGTAGAAATAAAACATAACCCGAATAGACTCATTCATAAGTAAATGGGTAAAAAAGCGGCCTCTATTCGATTGTATGTAGCTTGTAAGAAATCTCATATTTGTATGCATGTCTTTTTCAGGGTAAACCAGACAATGTTTTCTGGTTCCACGCATATCGATTCTTATGGAAGCGGGAAGGAAGTAGTGAGCGTTAAATTGCCTTCCATTTCTTCTGGGCAGGCCTCTAAAGACGATGATGACTCTGATAAGCCTGCTTCAGACAACTCTCAGCCTCAGCCCATTATTCACGCCCCCTTACTTGATCAACAAATTCCAGACCTAGTGACACTTTCATTGCTGCCTAAGAGCCAGTGGCAAAGTTTGATCAATTTGGACATCATAAAGGTTTCTCTCTTTTAAACATTCATCATTCTAACACATGCTCCATGAACATGTTAAGGCAGCAATATGTAATACTATTTTGTATCATGTGTTTATATTATCATTTTGCAATTTTCAGGCCCGCAACAAGCCAATTGAGCCTCCAAAAAAGCCTGAAAAGGCACCTTTCTTTTTACCTTCGATACCATCCCTTTCTGGAGAAATTGTGTTTACAGCAAGTGAACCAACTAATGAAGAAAATGGCACACAAGATGACCAGTCTGATAAGATAATCAGAAATCGGGAGTTGCCCTCGACACCATTTGTACAATTCATCCAGTCATCCGTTGAGATGAAAAACTGTAAGTTTGTGGTATTTAAGTTACAATTACATTGTTATGTGAAGAATCGTGCTGTTTACTTTTTAAGTAGCGATTGTGCCCAACGCGGTGACTTTTTCAAATGCAGTATTGTGGTCACCTTTTCTTAAATTAATGGAACAAAGTGAAAAATAGAGTGTCATGGGTGGGATTCAGAGGATAACAGCATCTTGATATCACGCTTTTGTTTTGCTAATAGATGATACAATTGGGGAAGTTGTTTCTTTTATACGGAGTATGTCATTTTGTAATGATTATACTAATTATTTGCCTTTGTCATCTCTTGCTATCGAACATACATACAGTTGAGGCGTTAACAGATTACCTCAAAAGTTTATCTCCTTCAACCTTAGATATGGAACTAAGGATGCTTCAGATTATCGATGATGATGACGAGCAAGAACCTGAAAACAGACCGGAGTTGCATATCCTTGAACTTGTGCTGGAGTACTTGATACACGAAATCTCATTCAGAAATAACTTTGAGTTTATTCAGGCTCTGATCCGATTGTTTTTGAAGGTTTGCACTTCTTAAAATTGGATGTTTCGCATCATTAAGATTGCAGATTTACAATTCGTACTAAGTTTAGCATCTGTTCTTGGCAGATACATGGTGAAACCATCAGACGACAATCCAAGTTACAAGTCAAGGCACAAAAGCTTCTAGAAGCTCAATCTGCTGTTTGGCAGAAGTTAGATGGGATGTTTCAGAGTGCCAGGTGCATGGTCACGTTTCTTAGTAACTCACAGTTTTGATCATGCTAACATACATCAGTTCTTGTGCATTTTTGTGTCCCATTTTCTTCTCACAAAAGCCATCAGAACCTTTGTGAGGAATCAGACGTGCCATTACTCAATATATCTGATCTATATGAAAGAGTCGTCCAGTGTCCTGAGGAATGGCCTAAATTTTTCGGAAAATAGGATGAAAGTTGTATTAAAACAATTGATGTATCATTTTTGTTGCTTTTGTTTAATCTCAATTTGGTAATTTGGTGGATACTTATTTGCTGCATTACTGTTTATTCATCTGAGAGGGGATAGAAAAATGTGAGTGGGAATGAGAATGACTGATGTTTTAAGTCTATGGTAGAATTAGGAGTAAAAAAGAAGAATTTATTTTTGCCTAGAGGGTGTGCTTTGGAAATCGATTATTGCTTATTTCTTGCTTCAGTTTTTTTCTTATTGAATAATTTAGTAGTATATTCCATCGCCTCTTGGTTTTCTTGTAAGCATACCGACCAGGCGTATTTCTTTGCAGCCGCACACCATAAATCTGAAGGTTAAATCAAAGCCACTTTAGTGTCATTAGTAGATCATCTTATGATTATTTTCAACATAAAAGAGCATGTATGGTGTCGTTCAAGTATGTTCTCTATTATATCACTCGACAGTCGACATTCTACCTTGTTGAACATGAAGAATGATGCGATACAAGTTCTTAGACCTTGAGGCAATTTTAAGACTTGTATGCGACAATTTGTTGTCTTGAGATTATTTCATGATTCTTCAATCCTATAAGATTTGGTCTCCAACAGTCGCAGGTACTATTTGTTTAATGTGGTAGGGGTGTGGATTCGGTTGGGTTGGGTCGGGTGAAATTTGGGTCGGGTGAAATTTGGGTCAGGGTTAAAATTAACATGCCAGACGACTCTATTTGAATTTGGCTTTGGGTTAATTTAGGTCGGCACTTGATTCGGGTCAATTCAGGTTCGGTCAACCTGCATATGAGTAAATTGGTAACAAAATTGCCTATGTGTGTACTAGTTTAAATAGATATTTCCGGGTCAAACAGGTTGACCCAAACTCGAGTTAGTCAAACACTTTTAACCCGATACTCGACCCTATTTAGTTCTCGGGATTGACCCTAATAA
This sequence comes from Glebionis coronaria, assembly GCA_025667525.1. NCBI lineage: Eukaryota > Viridiplantae > Streptophyta > Magnoliopsida > Asterales > Asteraceae > Glebionis > Glebionis coronaria. The sequence continues at coordinate 412,070,000 of CM046878.1, forward strand.
CCTTAATAGAATTATTGACCTGAGTAACCCGACCTGAATAGGCTTACTCGGGTCTGGTCACAAGCTCTTCATTTTAGAGTATAGTCGTCAGTTTTAACCAGCTATTCAGCTAACATGTCCACTTACAAAATAGGGCAGAACAGAAATGTACACACCGAAACAGATTGGAAGCTGTATCATGTGCATTCATGCTTACCCCATCTGGTATCATTCTATCTAAATCAGGTTGTATCATGTATATATATGTTAATACAATACGAGTAGTTATTAGTATTCCTGTTTATTCTTCTAAAAAACAGTATAGTGGTGGCGACGTTATCCAACCTGGACCTTATTGTGAACTCAACCATTTGCCCTTTAGTTTGGGACTTCGTGTGCATTACTCAAGGGAACACTTTATTCATGCTTTTGAGCTTTGTATAACGGTATGAGGAAAGGTTACTCTAGGACGAATTTAGTTGAAGTACGTTTTATTTGGTAAAGGAGTCAGTTGGTGGAGCAGTTGTTTTTCGTTCATGTCATATATTATTTTTTCTTTTTCCATGAAAGTAAATACTTTAGAAAGTTGGAACCAGAACAGGCTGATTGGCGTAAACATCAAAGTTTTCTAGTTCCTAAACGACAAAAAGAAACAGTAATATTAACGCACAGTTATTAAAAGCGTGAGAAGAAACAAGTGTAACATACAAAGTTTACTCTAAACATAGCTGCATAGTGATAAATCTTCTAAGTGTAACTTTAGAGTGATAAATCAAGTGCAACAGGCTGTGTATCCGTAAGCCTCACTTGTGCTTCTTCTGCTTTTGGTTTAGCTCGTTCAATCATATGAACCACATTATCAACAAATCTAAAGTAGGATTCACCCCAAGGTCTTCTAACCGACATTATCAACCATGGGACCAAAATGCCAGTAGCAAATCCCAGTCCAATACTTAGAGACCAAAAATCATTCTCACCTTCACCTTTTCTTTCATTCGGAATATCCCCTGTGTTATTTGAGCTGTTACTATTGCAGTTAACAGTAAGAGGAGGTCCACAAAGATATGGATTTCTAGCAAACACAGACGCTTCGAATGTTCCCATTTGACCTCCAACCGGGATCCTACCTGAGAAGTTATTATTGGACAAGTCTAGACGACTTAAAAACGTTAATGATGATAGACTTGAAGGAATGACGCCTGAAAACCTGTTGTTTGAGATGTCAAGTGCACCCAATTGACGTAAACTAGAGATGGTGTTTGGCAAGGGACCGTTGATTTGGTTTCTTGACAGGTTCAAAAGCACAAGACCAACCAGATTTGTTATCTCAGTCGGAAACGGGCCATAAAGGTTGTTTCTTGAGAGATCCATGTAAGCTACCAAGGAAAGAGTTTTTGTGTACTCTAGAATCCCGCCTTCAAGATTCATAACCAGTCTTTCACTATAGTATTTTCGTCGGTAAAATCCATAAAACCGATACTGATTCATGATTTGACGACGAGACATGCCTGTGAGATTTCCCAAGTTTGTCGGGATCATACCAGTCAGATTGTTTAAGCCAAGATCCAGGACCTGAAGACTCGATAAACTGGGAAGGTTTGTAGGAATTCCTCCGGAAAATGAATTTGTTCTCAAGCTCAGAATTTTAAGACTTGTAAGATTATTTCCTAACCATGTCGGGATATCTCCTGAAAATCTGTTGTTCGCTAGATCCAATGTCTCCAGGCTCGATAAGTTCAGAAGAGATGAAGCAAGGCCTCCCGAAAAATTATTGTCGTTTAGATGAAGAGACTGGAGCAGTTGTAAGTTGCCAAAAGATTCAGGAATTGTTCCTGACAAATTGTTATATCCGAGGTCTAACGCTTTAAGGTATGAGAAATTTCCAAAGCTTGAAGGGATGTATCCCGCCAACGAATTATTTGATAGATCAAGGACTTCAAGTGATACCATTTCTCCTACAGACGATGGAATTTGTCCTGATAAACGGTTGCTTGCAAGCGAGAGGAAGATTAAGTTTGGCATGATTTCTCCAATATCATACGGGATAACACCAGAAAATCTGTTATCGGAAAGAGAAAATAATTCGATTTCAACACTCGGAAGAGGGATGGGTCCTTCCAGAAAGTTCGAAGAAAAATCTACGTCTGCAAATGGAACCACATCAAATAAAGAGGGTATCTGCCCGTGTATCTGATTGTGGGACATGTTTAACAAAGACAGGTTAAAGGACATGTCCCACAACCATATGGGTATGGAGTCCGAAATGCTGGCATTTGAGACATCAAGATAGTTGACCTCTTTCTGAGTTTTAAGCCAATGTGGAAACAAAGGACCTATCTGACACGCGCCCACGTCTAAGTATATTAATTGGAACGGTGGGATCCAATCATAGCTGAAATTTAAGGTGAAGGAATTGGAAGAAAGATGCATGCGTTTCAGTTTACTAAGCTTCAGGAAATGGGCTTCAGAGACGATTCCTGTCAGCTGATTGAAAGACACATCAATGTTGATCAGCTCCGAAAGTTGACCAAAACTCTCTGGAAGAGTCCCGTTTAGCTTGTTTCTTGAAAGTCCAATACTCGTTAATCGTTGCAGCCCACCTAAAGAATCTGGAATTTGACCGTCAAGCTGATTATAATCCAATCCCAATTCTTCAAGATTTTCCAACTGACCTATCCACTCGGGCAGTCTACCAACTAATTTGTTGTTGCTCAACTCTATCTTCTGCATATAAGGTAACGGGACACTGGATACGAAACTTTTGACCCCTTCTAGGAACTCAGGTAAAGTCCCGGTCATATTGTTTCCGGATATGTCCAAAAGCCTCAGGTTGCAGAGTTTTCCAATAGAACTAGGAATTCCACCTTCAATATTGTTATCAGATAGGCTCAACGTTCTGAGAGATGACATGTTTCCAATAGCAGCCGGAAGCCTACCATGCAACTTAGTTGAACCAATATTAATAACCTCAATCTTTGGCCAGCTTCCTCTAAACAACTGCGTGCAACTAGCAGTGAGATTGTCATTCATGGCAAAACTCACGTACCACAAATTAGGCAGTTCGCTTAGACTAAGTGGAATTCTACCATACAACCCACAATTGTCTAAATTCACGAAAGATAGAGTAGTATGGTTCAAGAGCCAATCAGGAAACTTGGAATTGAAGCTATTAAAAGAAAGGTCTAGTTCTGAAAGAGACGGAAGATCAACTGACGAAAGACTAGTAAGTCCGCAACTTGAAAGATGAAGTACTTCTAGCGAAGTAAGATTGTTCAACATTACAAATAAGTCAGAACCAACTATCGGAAGGTCAATGTTATTCATCTTGAGATGTTTTAAATAACTGAGTTTGGTCAGCCATTTAAGATTTTCGACGATTAAACCACCAAACTCAGTTGAAACATCAAGATACAACAACTTAGAGAGGTTTCCTATTTCTGGAGGAATTTGACCACCAAGTCCAGCTTTCGAAAGGTTAAGATATCTAAGATTTCTTAATGAACCAATGAATTCAGGAATCTCGATACCTAGGAAAGTATTGTAGCTCAAGTCAAAGTACGTCAAGTACCTGAGTTTGAGCAAAGAAGGACCAATCTCACCACTCAGGTTCCACAAACCATGCGTGCCAGGCTCCTCACCATACCTCAAAGGATACGGATTATGCAGATCAATACTGGTAACAACTCCTGTGGAATTATTACAGCCAATACCATGCCACAGACAACACTTGTTCCCTTTCCATGACGAGAGGCGGTTTTCAGGATCGATTATGCCCTCCCTGAAGCTGATTAAGGCTTCTAGTTCCGACTGAGAACACTTTGTAACATCTGCAGATACAAATTCTAGAGATACTAGATATGAGAAAAGTAGTACAACGGGTATATATGTATGTTTAGACATTTTTTGTGCACTTATGTGAAGACATTCACTATCTAAGAAGCTGTTTATAAGTGGTTCTTAACTTCCTATTTAACTTTATCTCCAAGTATATGATTTGCAAATGTTCTTTCAATATGTAATCTTAGATTAGATTAATAAGAGTTGACCTGGCCACCTACAGAATTTATGGTCCCTCCCGTTGAAAAGTATGAAATATTTTCTGTACTTTTTAAGGATGACAAAAAGTCTTCTAGCAGTACACTAAAAATTATAAGAAAAGTTGATCAAATGTCATGATTTTGGAATATTTTTCGGGCTAAAGACTATAAAATTCCATGTCTTTTTCAAATATGAAAGCTACATCATTCTTATTCTTATTCTAAATTCACAAATGACCGGTTTTGTATAAGTTATACCTGCAAGCCACTAAGTCTAAGGACTTATTAATGAAACATTACACGACGAGTTAGCAAGGACCGCTTGCTGGGATTAAAGTTTCATATTCACAAATCGTATAAGAAAGACATTGGTACTAAGGCTTATCAAACGATTAGAGTTTTCATAATTGCCTTATGGCTTATTAAAAAGGCCGGGCAATAATGATGCATCAAGACTTGCAATTTTCTTTGCTGTTGCATTGTTTAACAGACTTTCATGTTGTTACAAATCAGCAATTATACTTAAAACTGATCCCTGCAACGTATTGGCTTATCGTAGCAAATGGTAGCTAGGGACAAGTTTTCATATTATTCGGCGTTCTAAACAAGACCAAATCCTCCAAAATAGTCAGGATTAACACATATATATCTAAAATGTACAATGTTCTCATGTGCAGAAGCTAGCTGAGGAAAAAAAGTATAAAAGCAAGCTCTCCATGGTGATAACTGATAACATATGACATTTATTGCTGGCTGTCTTTAAATTTTTGGAAAATTTTAAGGCAGGCCATATTACTCATTCAAGATATTCTTTGAGAAAAACATATGTACATATGCTTATAATGTACTGTAATTATTAAGGGGACAAACTTTGAAGCCCCTGAACTTTTTTGGGCACCGGGCGGCTGCACATCTTACAAACTCCAAAGAGAAGGCAATATCAAAGGAGAAAAAAAGAAAAAAAAAATTCTGCTTATAATAATGTCCGCACCAATCTGTTACGACCTTATATAATAATAAACGATCTCATAAAATATTCTATGGCTACATCACTAGCTAAGCTATGTTATATGTCAAATGCAAATACACGCATCTAATGCTTCCCCTTGCGATTGGTTTTTCTATTCATGTTTTGTTTTAGCTATGTTTTGGTGCCGTGAAAAAAATGCTGATACATCATTATTTTTTTTCATAGCACCAAAATCCAGGACAACACAAAGAAGATGCTAGACCGTCGCCCAAAAAGCGCCACCTTCATTGTGGCCTTCGTGTTATGGGGACGACAGCCCAAAACGCATACCGGCCAAATGCTCTAAGATGGGAATATTCGGCACAGAAGGATTACTAGAAATAGTCATAAACACACAAACTTTACATGTATAGCTAGGGGTACTTTATGATGTTTAATAAAAAATTGAAGATATTCCAAGTGATCAAGAAAAGAAAAACAAATACAGGTGAAAGAAGGAAGAACTTACTGTGTTCTCTACTTAATTAACATTTATATTGGAGGAGAATCACGCATGCATAGGAGCAGTGATTCTCCTCACAAACCGCTTTTTATAATACTATCTTCCTCTCTTACAACAAAAAATTCGTCTCACAACCAAAACACACACTAGCACCTACACCTTTCCGTTATTTGATTTTACTGACCCCGTTATGCATTGATTGATCCCCGTTGGTTGTTTAATTGCTGGTTTAATCTGCCCTTTCACGAAATTAGGTCCAGTTGTTGGTTTAATTGGTGTTAATCTGGCCTTTCGCGAATTAAATAATTGGGGGTTAATTGGATGTTTTCCCCCTCCCATTAATTGCAATTGTCCATTGCAAGATTGCCCCCTGCTATTAGTTGCGATTGTCCGTTGTGTAGTGGCTACAGGAATCGTAGTGGCTACAGAAATCCAATCTTAACCGTTGCAACTAATCCGTGTCGCGATGGTGTCCGTTGATGATGTGCCTCTTGCATCCATATATATACCAGCATCACCACATAGTTGCATCTGGGTTTCCATTATTTGTGCTCTTGCTACAGTCCTTCTGGATCTTCTTTTCTTTTCTGGTGATCCGGTCTACAAAGGTTTGTAAGATTTAGCCGTTTTTGTTTGTTCTGTTTGTAACGGGGTCAGTAAAATCAAATACCCGAAAGGTCTAAGGGCCAGTGTGTGTTTTGGTTGTGAAAACGAAATTTTGGTTGTCGGAGAGGAACCCTCCTTCATATAAAGGTTAATTTATGGTTTTTTTAATTTGTCACTTTATATAAGATGCTTAGTTCATAGAGTTGGTTCCGGATGTTTTTTTTAATTTATGCCCGTTTATATAGAATGGTTACTTAAAGTGGTCTATTGTTCATTTGTGCATTTTATTGATCGGGTTATTTAAAGTGATTTTTTTATTCGTAGGGATAGAAAGCTTGGAATGAATATGTCCGTTCATTGGCCATTGTGTTACGCGCACGCCTTTTGTTGCTGCCATCCATGGCAGGCGATAATAAGGCCGGTTACATAGCGATGCTGATAAGCTTATTGTCCCTGCACTTGGTTTTGGCCGTTTTGCTGTTTTGGAAATGTACACTGGTTGAGGTCTTATATATGGGGAAGTGATGATATTAATGAATAAATTTTGTGTTGATTAATTTGAACAAACTTTCAGATTGGTCGTACCTTGGCGGGGTAATTCAGTGTTGGTGTTTTGCAGCCATGGCGGTCTTATCGTGTTTGTTTCATACTTTTTCTCTTCTAGATCCGAGCCTCTGAAAATCTGCTTTCCGACATTGTTGGTAGGTTAGTCCCATTTTTATGCCCCTTTTTTATTTGTGTATGAAGAAACAAAGTTCGTATGTGTTTGGGTTTCTCTAAAATCAAATAACGGAAAGGTGTAGGCGCCGGTGTGTGTTTTGGTTGTGAGACGAAATTTTGGTTGTCGGGGAGGGATCCTCCTTTATATAAAGGTTAACTTCTGGATTTTTTATTATTTGTAACTTTATATAAGATGCTTAGTTCATACATTTGGTTGCGGGTGTGTATTTTTTATTTATGGCCGTTTATATAAGATGGTTAGTTAAATTGGTCTATTGTTCATTTGTGCATTCTGTTGATTTGGTTATTTAAAGTGATTTTTGGGTTCGTAGGGATACAAAGCTTGGAATGAATATGTCCGTTGGCTGGCGATCGTGTTACGCGCCCGCCTTTTGTTGTTGTCATCCAATGGCAGGCGACAATAAGGACGGTTACATATCGATGCTGATAAGGTTATTGTCCCTGCACTTGGTTTTGGCCGTTTTACTGTTTCGAAAATGTACAGTGGTTGCGGTATTATATATGGGCCAGTGATGATATTGATGACTGAATTTTGTGTTGCTTAATTTGAACAGCCTTTAAGATTGGTCGTACCTTGGCGGGGTAATTCATTGTTAGTGTTTTGCAGCCATGGCGGTCTTATCGTGTTTGTTTCATGCTTTTTTCTCTTCCAGATCTGAGCCTCTGAAAATCTGCTTGCCGACATTGTTGGTAGGTTAGCCACATTTTTTATGACCCTTTTTTATTTGTGTGTGAAGAAACAAAATTCGTATGTGTTTTGGTTTCTCTAAAGTTCCCTATGGGGGGTTTCTGGGTACGCCTTCCAAACCTCCATATCTTAGCCGAGAATGCAATGGGTTAACTCATTGTTTCCGCCTATTGACTAAGTTATTCTGTGTGGATGACCTCTTTTCATCTGAGGCGTATGATCTTTGAATCTGCGGATGTCAAATGGTTCGTGTTAACCAACTTCACCCAATGAAACAATCGGGTTGGTCAGAACAGTAAGGCATGTTGAAAATAGTATGGGCAATGATGAAAAGTCTGTGGATGGAAATTTTTACAAGGGTTGTTTCTCAGCGTCCGTATCTTGGCAGGGCGACGATTCGGTCGCAGCCATGGCGGGTTTCTGGGTTCACCTTCCATACCTCCAGATCTGAGCCTCGAACACAATAACTCATCGTATCTACCTACTGACCTGCTCCAATTCATTGGACAAGGGTCATTCTTTATGGATAAGCTCCCATCTACTTCACTTAAGACATTTAGCCTGCACTTGCCGGCTATGTAAACCCCAGATTATGGTGAGTTCTTCGTACAACTTCCATGCTTTTTGGACCCGATCCTTTTAAATTTGAAGGCTTGCCTTCTTTTTTGTCGTTGCTCCCTGATGCTTTTAAGGACCTAGATATGACGTTGGTGCCATCGATTATATGTCATGATCGCACTCCATGCTTTTGTTGTTGGTTGTGACAGAGGGAGATAGTATTATAAAAATGGGTTTGTGAGGACAATGACTGCTCCTATGGATGCGTGCTTCTCCGCCTCTATATAAAGGTTACTTTAGGGATGTGATGAGGGTAAGCGGGCGCGGGTAAAGATACCACATCTCGGATCTTGGCGTGGCGACCTTGCGAGGTCGCAGCCATCGGGGGTCATGGCTGTTTTTCCCGGATAGCGCCTTATCTGAGCCTATGCTATACCCTGGAAAAAACAGCAAACTTTTGGTAATCTTGCTTCCCAGGACCCGGTCCTTGCGATCGTGACCATGTGATCGCAGCCATAACGCTTGTCAGATGTGCTCAATGATTCTTATGCCAGGTATTTCCGCCTCTATGGTGGTTAACTGTTGCGATGCCCGTTACCTTTGGATTTGTGATGTCTCAGGCCTTACGCATTGAAAAAACAGCAAAATTGGTGCACTCTTATGGATGCGTGATTCTCCTCCTTTATGTAAAGGTTAATTTAGGGCTATGATGAGGGTAAACGGGCGCGGGTAAAGATACCACTATGTAAAGGTTAATTTAGGGATATAATGAGCGTAAACGGGCGCGGGTAAAGATACCACATCTCGGATCTTGGCTTGGCGACCTTGCGAGGTCGCAGCCATTCCAGGTTATAGGTGTTTTTCCCATATAGCGCCTTATCTGAGCCTATGGTATACCCCGAAAAAACTGGAAACCTTTTAGTAAAGGCGCTTTACAGAACCCGTACCTTGCCATGGTGACCCTGTGATCACAGACATAACGATTGTGAGCTGTGGTTAATGATGTTTCTGCCGTGTCTTTTCGCCTTTATGCTGGTTAATTACTGTCATGGCCGTTACCTTTGGATTTGTGGGTTGTTTGCCAGCACGCGGATCTTGGCAGGGCGACCGTTTGGTCGCACCCATTGCGGGTTTGTGGGTTCGCTTTCCATACCTCCAGCTCTGAACCTCGAACACAATAACTCATCGTTTCGACATGCTGATCTCCTCCAATTCATTAGCCGAAGGTCATTCTTTATGAATGCGTTCACGACTACTTCACGAATTCCCGAAGACTGATCTTTCACTCTCGCTAAAGGTAACGTTCATTCTCTACGGTTATAGTGTTATTTTCACGAATAGTACCACTATATATATTTTCATGTTTCAGCTATGCAGTTGGTATTTGTCGCTATATGGTCTCCTTTTTAATTTTATCAGTCTAACTAAACGTGTCTGTTCTGCAACAGTCTACCAAGGATTCAGGGAATACCATGGCAAGTGAATTAGACCAGATGCAGACGATGAACTTCCAACCCAAAACATACATGTATGTTGTCTTATAGCTGATGTGAATGTGTCTCATGATCCAAATATAGTTATACTTGATTTGAGTATTGATTTCTTTTTCTTCCTTATTTCAAAAAGAAGATGTTGTTGATTCGTAGAAAACATAAAACTGGACCTGCATTTAAAAAAAAATTAAATAAGCGACCTTCATTTAAAAGCAAATACCTATGATGGTGTGAAAATTGATTTTTATACAAATGTTACCAACACAACAGCTTTAGCGTGTTAGTATCAAATTTGTTTGTGTCTAAAGGTAACGAAAGAGATATCTCACACATGCCATTTCTCTCGCTATAGGACATGTTGTTTTGCTATATTACGTTAGCGAGCATCTATGGTTGCTATTGCTGAAAAGCTGGAGTTTCAACAGTTACTACATTTTGGTGTAGTTTTATGTAAAGGTTAATTTAGGGCTATGATGAGGGTAAACAGGCGCGGGTAAAGATACCACATCTGGGATCTTGGCGTGGCGACCTTGCGAGGTCGCAGCCATGCCGGGTTATGGCTGTTTTTCTCATATAGCGCCTTATCTGAGCCTATGGTGTACCCCGGAAAAACTGGAAACCTTTTAGTGAACGCGCTTTACAGAACCGGTTCCTTGCCATGGTGACCCTGTGATCGCAGGCATAACGATTGCGAGGTGTGGTTAATGATGTTTTTGCCGGGCCTTTTCGCCTTTATGCTGGTTAATTACTGTCATGGTCGTTACCTTTGGATTTGTCGGTTGTTTGCCAGCACGTGGGCCTTTGCAGGGCGACCATTTGGTCGCACCCATGACGGGTTTCTGGGTTCGCCTTCCATACCTCCAGCTCTGAACCTCGAATACAATAACTCATCGTTTCGACATGCTAATCTCCTCCAATTCATTAGCCGATAGTCATTCTTTATGGATGCGTTGACACCTACTTCACGAATTCCAAAAGACTGATCTTTCACTCTCGCGAAAGGTAACGTTCATTCTCTATGGTTATAGTGTTATTTTAACCAATAATAGCACTATATATATTTTCATGTTTCAGATATGCAGTTGGTATTTGTCGCTGTATGGTCTCCTTTTTATTTTTATCAGTCTAACTAAATGTGTTTGTTCTGCAACAGTCTACCAAGGATTCAGAGAATACGATGGCAAGTGAATTAGACCAGATGCAGACGATGGACTTCCAACCACAACCATACATGTATGTTGTCTTATAGCTGATGTGAATGTGGCTCATGATCCAAATATAGTTATACTTGATTTGAGTATTGATTTCTTTTTCTTCCTTATTTAAAAAAGAAGATGTTGTTGATTCGTACAAAACATAAAACTGGACCTGCATTTAAAAACAAAATTGAATAAGCGACCTTCATTTAAAAGCAAATACCTATGATGGTGTGAAAATTGATTTTATACAAATGTTACCAACACAACAGCTTTGGCGTGTTAGTATCAAATTTGTTTGTGTCTAAAGGTAACAAAAGAGATATCTCACGCATGCCATTTCTATCGCTATAGGACATGTTGTTTTGCTATATTACCTTAGCGAGTATGTATGGTTGCTATTGCTGAAAAGATGGATTTTTAACAGTTACTATATTTTGGTGTAGTTTTAATAACTTTTGGTGCATGTCCATGTTTGTTTGTAGGAGAAGGTGCCCCCCAGTTTGAACCAGGTTCATATTATACCCACCCGAAACCTCTGCTCCTTATCATCATGGAACTTTGTTTCGGCTGATTGTGTTTTGAGGTCGTTGTAATCGTGTAACTGCGGCTGTCAGCGATCTGGAAGAAGGCCAGCTCTTTGATTCTTTCCCTATCTGAACCTCATATTCCCTGGGCAACTGAAGCCCCAGGCCCGACACCAATAGCAGATGCAAACATTAAACAAGAAGGTACATCAAACCAAAGGCTCAGAGACAGAAAGTGCATCAACCAAGGTCTCAGAAATAGCTGAACAAAAAGAAACAGGTGCGCACTCTTTTCTTAGAATTTATAATCTGGCATTTACTTAGGGCAGTCTTCTTTGGAGAGGTGTCTTTTCCTAAACGCCACGTTAATCGAAACGTCTGCCGAAAAAAAAAACAATATAAAACAAAATATCATACATTCCACATGGTTCATTGAAACTGATCTTACAGACACAAGATTAAACTAAAAAAAGAAACAACTAAAGCACAGACACATAACCCTAAAGACTCGGCGGTGGACAAACCAGACAAACAACAACATGGAGCTTTATTTTCAGGCCTAAAACATCAGCCCAAAACCAACTCCTACAACATCCATTCACCATGGCCCGTTGGCCAAAATTTTATGAGCAAAAGCCTCCTTGAGGTCGATCATGGTCTGGATTCTGGCTGCCTCTGTGTTCAAGGTCTGAATGAATGCGTTGTCCTCCAACTGCTCTCTGTCCAACATGGATACCATCATGGAGATCATAGGGTTGGCTGGAAAGGTCTGCACCTGCTGGATCTCTTGAAGAAATGCTGACGCTCAACAACATTTTTGAAAACTGTCTGGCGAGCGGCATCCACCTTACGCTTCCATGCTTTGTCAGCCACCACATCCTTCTCCAGATACCAAACAAACAAACCGCCCAAGTCCGTACTACCGCTCTCAGCTTCCAATGCCCAGATCCTAGGAAGATATGCCATTCTTTTTTTGTTTAGATTTTTTAAAGTAGGTAAAAGGTTTGTGTGGGATTAACAAATGCATACATGCCCTTAAATAGAAGGCCTTCCCATTCCACTGTTGCTACAAAAAAGATTCCAGTTACATTTTAGTTCAAATAGCTAACTAAACTTAGCTCACACTTCCCCACTAATTTTGACCACCTTAGTTCATTTCCAACTCGGAAACGCACCTGCACATGCCACATGGGCTGACCTAGCCTACCCCTTACCCAAACTAGCTAAAAAAATAATAACACCATAATAATATCCACATATTGCTTAAGACAAAGATGTCACCTTCAAAACCTTTTCAGCAGGATACTCTTTGTTTCAATTTGCACCACTTACTCACTGCATACACTCTCCCATCAAAAAGTTATCCTTTGTGTAAAAAAAGGAATATCTTTTGGGTAATTTTTCCCTTATTTGGAACACCAAGCACGCATGTTCAGGTTTTAAGTTTACTCATACACTATACTTTGTTGTGCAGGTATTCCACCAAAAGCCATTCCAGCCAAAGTTCCACCAACAGTAGCTACATCTTCGAAAGACAAACCCGTTGTTGTCTAGCAGAAGCCTGTTAAAAGATCTCTACTTCTCGAACTAGAAACAGAGGCCAACAAGAAGAAACCTTGAGGCCTGGATATGGTCAACCAATTAATAGTTAACTGCTTTTCTATATATCAGTGCCGGGTAGCCAGCAGCCTTTGAAACAATCTCTTATGCTTTGATCTTTTGTGAACTAATGGCATGTAACCCCTGCTTTATTAGCTTATGCACGTTGTTTCTTTGTGAACAACTTCTCTCAAACGTATTACCTAATTCTGTGTTCAACCAAAGTAGATACTCTTCCCTATAAAAATAACCGTAAAACACCCGTGCTCCCTCGCAGCAGAGCGCGGGTAACAGATCCTAGTATTTGAAATGAAGTGAAAGGAAAGAGAAAGAGTTTTGTGTTTTAGTTTTTTTAAGAGGGGAAAAGGAATTGGAGAGGAAAATTTCCTCCCAAAAGTGGGAGGAAAAGGAAATGAAATTTTATTATAAGTTATATAAAGACTAAAATACCCTTTTAATAATATTTGCTCATAAAAACTAAAAGAGGCTTATATGTAATTTAACAAGTTATTTTCTTTTTCCTTTATCTCAAGAACATGAATCTTGTTTACTTTCATTTTCCTTTCCTTTATCTCAAGAAAATGTAAATAACACTTCCTTTACCTTTCCTTTCCTTTTCCTATTCTTTTCCTTTCATCTAAAACTCGAGAATTGAGCGTCAGAGACAAGGTGTCACAACAAGGTAACCTCTCCAAATTTTGCCTAGTCAGCTGCCAACTCAGCGCCACATCACACCAACACAACTAACAAAAATATCCCCTCACTCACAACACACCCAACCCCTCATCACTTGGGCCCTACCACTATCCTTTTTTTTCTTCTCATTTTCACACAAACTAAAATTTATTTTATTTAAATAAAACATTACAAATACGGAAATAAAAATTACATTGTCACGTTTACGGTTAATGTATCTACGCCTTTGTATTGCCTTAGCTTCTTCTTATGCTTCTTCTTCTTCTTCAAGCTGGGTTATGTAATCTAAATCGTCCATATCTTCGCCACCGGACCATTCGTTATTTATTTTTTGTATAAGTTTTGTTGTTTGAAAGAGAGATTTTAGTTGTGTGTGTTAAAAATAAGAAAATTAGGATTATATATAAGAAAAAAAATATTTTAAATTCAAAAAACTAACCGTTAGAAAATCCCAACGGCTAATATACCCACTAACTCTCGTCGTTCATATTTCGCAAAAACAAATCTTCTCGGCGAAGAGGAGGGTGGATGTGGCAATGGAGCTCGGTGAGGCTCGGCGAGCTTGACACGTAGACTCAGCGAGGTACCTTCGTTGTGGTACCTTCCTCACACCCGTGGTTTTACACATAAAGTTACTATTTGAGGCATGAAAAATAACTTTTAGGTGTGTTTTTAGAGAAAACTGTCTATCTTTCTAGAAATTTTTTTGTTTAAAATTAAAAAAATAGAAAATTTGTTTAATTGCATATTTTTTCAATAATTTTTAAAACATGGAAAATGTTTCATTCTTCACTTTTATAATGAAAAACTAAAAAACCTCATTTTGCCCTTTTTTTTCCCATTCTATCTAAACACTTGTCTTTTTAGCAAGAAGAAAAATTAGAACTTCGTTCAAACGAGTTCTTCAAATTTTCAACTGTTTCCTAATTTTTTTTATTTTCTAAAAATTTAAAAACAAAGAAAATATGAAATTAACTAAACAACATTTAAGTTTTCATTTATGCACAGTGAAATGTTCCCACAACACCATTATGAAATGCATCGTTCCTGAATTTTTCTTTCCTTTGGTACTCCCAGTGGCAATGATGAGGTGATTTTTTTAGAGTTAACTATATTTTTGGTTCTTATAGTTTGCCGGGTGTAACGGTTTTGGTCCTAGAGTTTCAAAAGTAACGAATCTTGTCTTATTGGGCTCGACCCGTAACAGTTTCAGTCCCAACATTTGTTTGACTAACGTTTGAACGTTAAATGTGAGGGCAAAGTCGTCCTTTTCTTTCCTATTCTCCTCTATAAGTTTGACCCACTTCTTGCCACTCATTCTTTATCTTCTTCATTTCTTGTTTACCTTAGTTAAAAAAAGGGTAAAATGCAATGTCCAACTTGTCACTCAGTTTGTGTGATTCGAACATCATGGACCGATTATAATCCTGGGAGACGGTTTTATTGTTGTTCTAGAAAGGTAAGTTTTCTAATTTTAATCATATAATTAACATTATCTTTGCCCTATTTTTTTTTATTTTCTTATTAGGGCACAAATTGTGGGATTGTTGATTGGTACGATCCACCCATGTGTCCAAGATCTGTGTAAATAATTCCTGGGCTCTTAAGAAACCTTAATGGTTTACAAGTTAGGGTTGCAAATCACGAATCCCATTCAAGGAGGTTGAAGATGATGTTAGGGTTGACTTGGTTGGCTATTGTGTTGTATTATCTTCTTAAATGAAGTTGGTTGAATGGTTGTTTCACTTGAATGTAATGTCAGTAGCTTTTAATGTAAGCTTTTGGGAAAGTATGTAATGTCAGTGGTGGTTGAACTTTAATAAAAAGCTACTTTATGTTTCATCTATATTTGATGTAATTCAGTTTTAAACAAATGATATGGTTGTGTTTGTATCATTTTAACCCTTTGGATAACACATGTATTTAACAAGTCTTAAAATTGTTAAACAAGAGTACTAAAACAAAGCCAAAACACAAAAGAGTACTAAAACAAGAGTAATACTCATTAGGAAAGCTGATAACCTAACAAGTCTTAAAAGTGTACAAAAGAGTAGTAAAACAAAGTCTTAAACAAGAGTACTAAAACAAAGACAAAACACAAAAGAGTACTAAAACAAAGCCAAAACACAAAAGAGTACTAAAACAAGGACTTCAAGCTTTTCCTTTGATGGTTGGACCGGAACTTGCATTTGGTCTTGAGTTAGTCTTGTTTGCTGGTGAAAGTCTACTTGCAGTAGCCTTTGAGTACCTTCCAGTTGAAGTTTGTTGTAAAGCCTGGGTCCTTGTTGGTGCAGAAGGATTTACAGTTGCTTGGGTAGCACTTTGGGTAGATTTAGGCCCTCTTTAACCCTTACAAGACCTACTATTGTGACCTTTTTTCCCACATTTGAAACATGTAACAGTCTTCCCTGACCTACTCAACTTGCCATTCTTCACCAACCCATCAAACAACTCTGCTGCACTCTTCCTTCTTTTCTTTGGAGGCCTTCCAATTGGTGTATGATATTCAGGAGGGGTAAGAATGATAGGGTTGTCTGATTCAGACCACAAGTCTGGACCATTGCAAGGATTGATCTTAAACTTATACATCTCTTCCTATGTTGCTAGCCAATAACAAGGATCCACCCATGATTCAGGTATGCCAGGTTATCGCCCATTCTATGCCATATCCCAAATAGCTGCAACTGTATGTTTATAGGGCATTCTTGTCAACTCCCACTTTCTACAAGTGTAAGTCTTTTCCTTTACATTGACTACACACTGCTCCTTACTTTGGCCACTAGCTTGATACAAAATCCTCCATTCCATATCATTTTGTATTGTGAAACTTGTTTTTTTTCTGAAATCAAACATTTCTGTGGCATTAGGGGTTAATGGACCATTACTCTTGCTAATTATGCTTTGTACCGCAACAATCCTTTTCATAAGGTACTCTCTCATAAACTCTAAGCAGGTAATAATGGGCTTGTCCCTTCCATCCTTTAACTGTCTGTTTAACACCTCACACATGTTGTTCAAAAGAACATCACAGTGAGGTCTTGCTGCAATTTAAAAAATCTAAGTTAACTGTCTATTTAACCTATAATTGCTGCAATAATAATATGATTTAGTAAAACTTACAAGAAAAGTGGGACCTTGCCCAATGTCGAGGTGGAATAGCTTTCAACCGCTCATAAACATCTTTATTAGCATTTTTGACTTCCTCCATGTCTTTTGTAAAGTATTCCACAGTGGTAGCAGTAGCACATTTCCATAAGAGATCTTTAAATTGCTTTCCTCTCCATTGTAACTTCATGTTATCATCGATATGCTTCAAACAGAACTTATGTTCAGCGCATGGGAATGTCTCTGCCAATGCAGCTATAAGACCCTAAAACAAAGTAAATGAGTCAATTATATAACAAAACCACTTAACATTAATCATAACACAAAATGATAAAAAAATACACTTTACCTTTTGTCTCTGTAACAAATGTGAAGTTAGAGTTCCTGAACAACTCTAAGTCATCTCCAAGACAATCAAGGAACCATAACCATGATTGCTTTGTTTCAGCCTCAACCAGTGCATTAAGCCAAAGGATAGATCCCATTATTTGGATCCATACCTACAGCTGTTAGGGTCTGCATAGGAAATGGTCCAGACATGAAGCACCCATCCAGACCTAATAGATCTCTCTTCCCAGCTTTGAATCCACTTTTCAAAGGACCCAAACATACATAGATTCTTCTGAATTGTCTTGTCATACTATCAGGTTCAAAGTTCATTTCAACATTAATCTTGACTGTTGTATCTAGGTTACTTTTTTTCAACTCCAAAACATATTGTCTTAACTGACTATACTGTATTGTGTGGTCACCAATCACTCTCCGTTCTGCCATTTTTTTAGCCCTAAACACCTTCTGTTTTGTCACACCTATTTCATACTTTGTTTGCAATTGGTCTTTAAGAGCAGAAAGTGGTACTTTTGGGTTTGGTTTGATGGTGTCCTCAATCTCTTTGGATAAGTAGGTAGCAGTGCATTTTCTCACAACCCTAGATTAAAGACAAGTGTGGGTGTCATTAAATACTCTACAGTACCATGTGTTTTCACCTTTAGGTTTTACACAATACACCAACCAAGGACACTTTAATGAACTTACACTTGGCCCATCACTGTTTTTTGTCATTTCTTTTTGGAACTAGTTTGACTTGAATTACTTCCACTTGGCCCATCACTGTTTTTTGTACTTTTCCTTTTAGAACCAGTTTGATTTGCATTACTTCCACTTGACCCATCACAAAGCCCACTATCACCATTTAGCCCATCATTTGAAAAAACAGGAACAAGACCCCTACATTTTGCCTTAACCCTTTCCTTATCAAGTGAAGTTCTCTCCTATTTTCAACTGATATTCTAGTTACCATCTCTTTTATCAAGTCCTTGTTACCTAATGTTTGGCTAACATAAAAGTTTTTAGTATACAACTTACCATCTACAGGCTTGTGAGATTTCCCCAACATTTTGAGTGCTCTCTTTCTCTCAGCCTCATGATCATCAGAATCAACGTCACTTTCAAAGTCTTCAAGGTCATACTCTCCATAAAAAAATTGCTCATCATTTGCTACATCTGGTTCAGGGGCAGGCTCATTAACACCAACCCATTCTACACTAGGATCAACATTCTTTATAAACATTTGCATGTCCACATGTACATCTTCAATCCTATCTTGTATATCACATTCAAAGTCACTATCATCACTCTCCTCACTTTCATCAGTATCATTGTTATCACTTGCTTCATTGTCCACTCCAACATCATGCTCATTCTCACTATGTGTTTCTAGCATTATAGGTTAACTAGGTTGTTCCATATCATGGTTGTTAGTGTTTGGGTAAGAAAACAGGGGATCAAACTCATCATTTGTTCCTAAACCATGATCATTCCCATTATCATTTGTTCCTAAACCATGATCATTCCCATTATCATTTGTTCCTAAACCATAATCACTTGTTTCTAAATCACCAAAATCCATATCATTACCTAAACCACAATCATTTAAATCATCACTGTTATCCTTAACATCTACATCTATAACAGTGGCCTCTATAATAGAGGTATCAACAGGATGCTCTACAAAAAGCTCCATTAGTTTAAACTTAAGAACAAAACTAAGGAAATCCAAAACATCAATATCATGTCTGTTGGTCCCTAGTAATTCGATGTTACTTATTATCTTAAGTAATAACTTTTACTTTGACTCAAGTGTGTTGTTTTAACATAAGATAAGAACTATGAAAGATTAAAACAACAATACCAATATACTTTTCAACGTATAGACTTTTATTAGAATCAAATAAAGAATCTATAACCCACTTTGTTTGCGGAATAACAAAGTGGTTTAATGACAATGGGGTTTGATCTTCTCCACTTAAACGTTTAACCAAAGTTAAACTCTAAGCTCCAATCTAAACGTTCATATGCAACTTTGGCTATATGGTTTAGTTGGTATCGAGAGAGAAAGGTTTTCCAGAGTTTAAGCTCTTGTATTGGTTACCTTTCTCTTCCAATGTACACTCCTTTATATATGCAGTGTAAATTAGGGTTTGCATTTTGCATGTACCAATGCATCAGTTTATCCAGTGGGTGATGCCCATGCTGGATAAACAGTACAAAGTACTTAATAAACTATTCTAGAAAAGATAAAGGTTGTACTTATATCTAAGTATACAAGCAACCTACTTTGACTTAAAGTTACCTTTTCCCGCCTAATGCAAACCATCAGAATACTGAAGAGTCTTCAGTATCCTAGAGGAGATTGGCATCATTCAGTTTGGTATTGTCAAGCCAAACTGAACTGAAGGCCCTTCTTCAGTCCTTGTTCTTCAGCAACTAGACCGCCTAGTATTTGAAGCGAAGACTCCTTTGTCTTCTAAGTTCACTAGAAGGGGAGTGTTGAACTTTCTTCAGCTTTAAAGTCTTCAGTAGGAACTTTGTTCCTCTGGTCATCCATCAGCAGACTGACCTTACTGCTGAGCATGAAACACTTAGGGGGATTTTATATTCAAATCCTAGAGTTGCTTCAGGGTCAGTAAATACTGACCCAACAATCTCCCCCTATTTGGATATACAAATAGCCTAAGTCTAATGTCAGTAGTAAGTGAGCATAACAACTTCTTCTTACTTGCACTGAACAATAACTTATAAAAATCAGATAATCATTTATTCAACAACATTACAAATTACAACAAACATTATTACAAATGTTTATTCACTTCTCCTTAGGCCTAAGTTCTTCAATGATGGAATTCTGAGTTAATGGATCTGAGTTTCTGTGGTCCAATATAGCAAGCAAGCACATACTGAAGGTTTTAGCAGCATCAGTAAGTCCTGGACCACCATGAAGAGAGTAAAAGATCCTTTGAACATTCAAGAGAAGTTCATTGTTCATTTCATCAAGACCACTTATGCCCACAAAGTCTTGACGTTCTTGATGATTGAACATAATCATTCCTAGTTCTGGTTCGCCCAGTACATGACCAGGGAGATGATTTTGAAACTGAACAAGGCCTTTGTATTTCTTTGTAGTGACAAAGATATCACCAACTTCAGGTTGCACCAGATTTTCCCTTTTGTTCAGCTCCAGTATTGGATCTTGATTTTCTAGAGAAGCTTGTGTGTTGATGTTCAGAATTTCACCTAGTCTTTCATGATTTCTCATATAGTGCTCGATTCTGGTACGAACTTCATCTCATCTCTTGGATTTCCTTTTCTCAATTATCACACTCATTTCCATCCCTTCAGTATAAGAAATTTATTTTCCTTGAAAGTTTTCAAGTATCTCATCAGTTCCATCACCTCTATAGAACTTGAGATGGATGTCACCTTTGTTGGTCAACATATCAACATTGGTGATTGGTGAGATGTTTCTTTTTTTGAGTCTTGTTATACAAAACTTTTCATATAACACTTTCTTCTTGAAGACACTTTCTATTTCAACTCTTCCAATTTGCTCATACAAGCTTAGCTTCAGATCTATTAGCTTTTCTTCTTGCTGAAGCTTGTATAACTTGTCAAGTTCTTCCTGAGTGGCCACTCCAGCGCTGATCAACTTATCATTTAGAGTAAGATCTTTGTTTTTGGGTGTTAAGGGAGGTGAACCTTGCATATCATCATCTTTGGCTGATGACTCCCCCTTACCCTTTGTTGGGCTCTTTTCGGTGATGGGTGACTCAATGTATTGTTTCTGAGCCTTCTTTTGGGCATGTTTCTGAAAGAGCTGCTGGATTGTGTTTTTCTCCCCCTCAGCAGAAGACTGCTCAACAGCTTCTGATGACCTTGTAGCAGGGAAGAAGCCACAAAGATGATCAAGAGTGGTAGTTACCTTGGCCAGCATGGCTGGAACAGTTTCAAGGGCATTTAGCTTCTACTGAACCTCTTCAGAAATGGTCAGCTTTTGTTTCTCCAGCAACGCCACTCTATCTTTGATCTTGGACACAGAATCACACAAAGTATTAACTTGGCCAGGAACTGGTGTGAATTTTGGTGGCACCTCCATGGAAGCACCGTTGATGGATTCTATTGGAGAGGACATCTCTTGCTTTAGGGAAGTGGTGGTGGCCACATCTTGGACTAAGGGCTTCAAAGCAGCAATGAGGAGATCCTTAATTTGTTCAGTAGAAGGAGAATGTGGTCTTGCTTTGATAGTTGAGATTTCGTTGTTGGCAAGCACTTTTTCTTCCTTCAGTCTGACAACCTGTGATTGAAGAATCAACACTTGATTGGTCAAGTCTTTTACCTGTTCAGCTCTGGGTGAAAGTGGCAATAGTGTTGCATCAGCAGGTTCTTCATCATTGTCATCTAGATTGACTAGAATTTTCTCATTGAACCCAAGTTCTTTCTCCAGATCATCTCCAGACATACTGACAACAAAACTAGGCAAGTGTCCCACCTTGGCTCCAGTGGTGAAATGCACTTCCTTGGGAATCTTTGGAGCATCAGCATGAGTGTGTGGATCAGTTTCAAGCCCTTCACCACCAGGGTTGGTTTGACCTGATGGATCCTGAGAAAGAGTCCATGATAAATTTAGATCAATGATAATGTTTTTGGTTCCTTCAGTAGAACCCTGTTGTGGGGGAGCTACATCATTAGAAATAGATAGGCCAGGGTCAGCATCAGCTGTTGGATTTGCTGACACATCATTCCCTGATGCAGACTCAGAGTGACAAGTGATAGAAATTGGTAATGAAGTATGACTTGTATTCAGAATGAAAGTACTTACCAATACTGACTCCACACTACTAAGCTGAGGGTGAGCTCTATCTTCACCCTTCTCTCTTAAAGAAGTTGGGAGATGGGTTGCTTGCTGGGCCTCTTTATGCATATCTCCTCCAGTAGAGACTAAAGGTGATGGCTGGCTGGGGTTCTTGTTCTTGGCCAGGGACTTGGTCTTCTTCAAAGGATGGCCTTGGGAATCATCATCAATCTTCTTTGAGGAAGATTGTGTGAGGGTTTTCCTCTTTCTGGACCCACGTCTAACTTTCTTGGTATTAACTGACGTTTGCTTTTGACGAGGTCCAGATGAAGCTCCAGGCTTTTTGCCTTGTAGATCCCCTTCTCCAGTTGGAGAAGTGTCTTTGGGAGCTTTGTACACTACTGGACCATCTGCTGAGCAGATGTCCAGCATGGGTTGTGTAAGAGGAGGATCAATGGTGTTGACTGGAATGCTCCAGCGAGTAAGATCAAAGGTCTTAAAAATTAGTTGCTCTCCAGTTATTTTTGAAAAATCATTTCCAAGATGGTCAGCAAAAAGGAGAGATAGAAATCTGGTGTACACAACGTTTTTCTCTCTAGTATTTTTCTCCAGCTTCCCATGGAGATCTTCAAAAATAAGCCTCCCAAAATCAGCTTTGACCCCCTTGGCCAGACAGTATAAAATGATAGCATCTTTTTGGTTGATTGGTCAAGACCTCCAGTTCCCCCCCCCCCCCCCCAAGCATTCGATGAGTATGGTCATCAATAATTTCCATCTTGGTGGCAAAGCACTCCTTTTTAACCCCCCCTTTCAAAAATTTCTTCAGTATACCCAATTTCGTTAAAGAAATTTTTAACAACCATAAAATCATCAGGTATTGCTTCATACTAACTAGGGTTTTCCAAATAATCTAACCTCAAAACTTTTCTAAATGATTTTAACCCAAATCTAATCCCCATTGTGGTAGAATCAAACTCAATGGGCTTCTTGTTGTTTGAAGCCTCTGTTGTAAACCAAAATTCTTTTAGCACATTTTGAAACATCATACCAGGATCTTCAAGTAAAGCATACCTTAAAACACTTTTGGTTAGATAAGTCAAAACTTGTTCCCCAGGAACAGACTTAATGGATTCAGTTTTAAGCAAGGTGATGTTGTTTGGTTTGAAGAAGATGTCATCAATAGGATAGTTGACATGAGTGGATGGTTTAAGAGTGATTTTGGTGATCTTGGGGGTGGAAGATGATTCAGCTATTTATGATTTTGTGTGTGTTTTGAAAGAGAGAAAGGTTGTGTGTGTTTATGGATGAAAAGATTTGTAAGCGTGGAATGACATCCAATTGTTAGGGATTATATAAAAACTTTAACTGATTTGTAAAAAGTTTTTAAAACCATTTGAAAAAGTTATGAATCTTTTAGGGTTTCTTTTGAACATTTGGCACAAACTTTCTCATTAATGTTCTGCAAAAAGGTATGATTTTACGTTGCTTTGAACAGTGAAACGCCCCATGTGTCAGGGAGTTGTTGACTGTGGATGGAGACGTTTGAAATTTCCTTAATTAACAAATGACACATTTTTGAAAGAATGTTTGTTTTATTCACAAGAAACTTAATGCCATTAACTCTTTTGAATCACATGATTGATGGGTTTTAAATGTTGTTGCTCAGATATGCTGAAGCCGATGGCTATACTTGTGAGCTTCAGTACGTCAGATGAGGCGACAAAACTCCATATACATGTTCACATAAGTGAACAAGACATATGACATTGCACGCTCCTCTACTCAGGCCTAGCTACTCAGTTGTATTAAAATTTGTTCAGCATTGCTGAAGGAATCTTTTGATGATTGGTGATTATCTGTTCAGCTTTAGTGAATCAGATAAGGCGACAAAACATCATATACACAATCACATAGAGTAAAATAGACATATGACATTGCACACTCCTTTACTCAGACAATGCTACTTAACATTAATCAAATTCTTTTATGAAATACTGAACCTTCAGGCTTCTTAAGTGAATGATGAAGGTTCAGGTTTTGTATCATCAATGTTCAGCATACCAAGCTCCATTATCAATCTTTTGAAAGTTGGTTGATCCAATGTTTGGTGAAGATATCAACCAATTGGTATTGAGTGGGGATGAAATGTAATTCAATGTCCCCTTTCATAATGTGATCTCTGATAAAGTGATATCAGATATCAATTGTTTTGTTCTTGAGTGGAGGACTGGATTATTAGATATTGCAATAGCACTAGTGTTATCACAAAAGATTGGTACCTTTTCATATTCTATGTCATAATCGGCCAGTTGGTTTTTCATCCAAAGAACATTGTCACAACATCCAGCAGCTGTCACATATTCAGCTTCTGCTGAAGACATGGCAACTGTTTGTTGCGTTTTAGCACTCCAACACACAAGTTTGCCACCTAGCAATTGGTAGGCACTAGAAGTGCTTTTTCTGTCCAAATTGCAACCAGCATAGTCAGAATCTGAGTAACCCTTTAGATCAAAACCTGAGGATTTGGGGTACCAAAGACCTAGACTTGGTGTACCTTTTAGGTATCTGAAGATTCTCTTAACAGCAGTAAGGTGTGATTCCTTTGGATCTGCTTGGTATCTTGTAGAAAGGCATGTAGAGAATTGAATGTCAGGTCTGCTTGCAGTTAAGTACATGAGTGACCCAATCATACCTCTATACCGAGTTTTATTGACTGATTGTCCAGTGAGATCAGGTCCTAAGTTGTTAGGGGGTACCATTGGAGTCTTCACTGAAGCACAACTGATATCATACTTCTTCAATAGATCCTTGACATATTTTTCTTGATTGATGGAGATGCCTTGGTCAGATTGTTTAATCTGAAGACCACAAAAGTATGTTCTCCCATCATACTCATCCCAAACTTGCTGGTCATAATCTTGGCAAATTGTTTGCAAAGTTTCAAGCTTGTAGAACCAAAGATTATGTCATCCACATAAATTTATACCAGAATGGTGTCAGTTTTAGATTTATAGATGAACAAGGTGCTATCTATTTTTCCTCTGACAAATTTATGTTTAATGAGAAAAGTTGAGAGAGTTTCATACCATGCTCTTGGAGCTTGCTTCAGTCCATACAAAGCTTTGTAAAGCTTGTAGACATGATTTGGGTATTTACTACTCTCAAATCCAGGAGGCTGGGTAACATAAACTTCTTCTTTTAGGTCACTATTTAGGAATGCACTTTTGACATCCATTTGGTAGATTATGAAGTTCATGTAAGTGGCGTATGCAAGGAAGATTCGTATGGCTTCCATACGTGCAACTGGAGCAAAGGTTTGATCAAAATCAACACCAGGCTCTTGATTGAATCCTTTGGCCACTAGCCTAGCTTTATTTTTGGTCACTGCATTGGTTTCATCTCTTTTGAGCTTGTAAACCCATTTAGTGCCAGTGGTTGATTTACCATATGGAAGAGGAACCAATTTCCAGACTTTGTTTCTTTTAAATTGATTGAGTTCCTCTTGCATGGCATCCACCCATCCAGGGTGTGTGAGTGCTTCATAAACCTTTGTAGGTTCAATTTTTGAGAGAAAATTTGCATAAAGGCATTCTCCAGATGAAGCAGCACTCAGTTTCTTTGCCATAGATCTAGTGACTCTACCTTCACCAGGATTACCTATTATGTTCACCAGCTGTATATGACTATTTTGGGTCCAAGATTTTTGTGGAGCTGGAGAATAGGTACTGGTATCATGATTAGAGCTAGAACTTGGAAGTCCATGATATGGACTTGGACTTGGAATGTCTCTAGTGTCTACTGAAGGATATTCAGTGGACAAGGGTTCAATCATTGGAGGGCATCCTTCTTGGTCAGAAGAAGCATATCCAAGACCTAATTCCCTAGAGATGATAAGAGAGCTTTGAGCAAGGGGCTCAGATTGTTCTTCAGCAGCTGCATATGATTGATCATTCTGATCATGTGTGTCAGCATGCTGATTGTGTTGGGACTGACCACTTTGGTCATTTGTGTTTCCTTGCTGATCATTTTGATCATTTTGAGATTGATCATTATTTGATTGACAACCATCAGTATGTGATACTGAAGGATTTCCTTTTGTAGGACTTGTCATATCTTCAAATGGATCAATATGAGGGACTGAATTGCTTGTTTGATATTTTTGAGAAGGCTCATAATGATTAAATTCATCAGATGGATAATTTTGAGATTCATGTAATGAAGTTCATCATCTGATGGATTTGTAAAAGTGAGAGCTTCAGAACTTTCATTGAATGTGATGTGATAGGTTTCTTCAATACATTGTCTTCTTGTGTTGAAGACTCTGTATGCTTTAGATACTAGGGAGTATCAAAGAAAATAACCATCATCGTATTTTTCATCAAACTTTCCATGGTGATCCTTGTGATTGTGAATGAATACTAGACACCCAAACACATCTAAGAATAAAATGTTTAGAATTCTCCCCCTGAAGACTTCATAGGGAGTCTTCATGTGTCTCTTAACAATAATGGATCTATTTTGAGTGTAGCAAGCAGTAGCTACAACATCAGTCCAAAAGTGCTTAGAGAGAGCAGATCCATCAAGCATTGTTCTTGCTGCTTCAATCAAAGTTCTGTTCCTTCTTTCAGCCACACCATTTTGTTCAGGTGTGTAAGGAGATGAGAAATTTTGGGAAATTCCTTTGTCATCACAGAATTTGATCAGTGAGTGATTTCTGAATTCAGTGCCATTTTCAGTTCTGAGTTGTTTGACATGATTGTCATTTTGATTTTCAACTCTTTTGATAAATGACATAATGGCATCTGGTGCCTGGCTTTTCTTTGTCAGAAAATATACCCAGGTGTACCTTGAGTACTCATCAACAATGACAAGTGTATATTTTTCATGACAAATGGCCCTAGGTGATACCGGGCCAAATAAGTCCATGTGAAGAAAATGAAGACTTTCTTTGATTGATAAAGTTTGCTTTGTTTTGAAACTGGCCCTATGGTGCTTCCCTTTTTCACATGCTGAGCACAGTTTGTCCTTAGAGTAGAAAAGAGAGGGAAAACCAATAACAAGATTTTGTTTTGCCAACACAGTTATTGTTTTGAAATTGAGACGTGAGAGCCTCTTATGCCAAAGTCAATTGGTAATATTGGAGGCTCTAGCAAAGAAGCATGTCTCCTGAGTTGAGTTCATGTTCATGACATAAACATCTTTGACTCTTGGAGAAATCATCACAATTTCATGATTGGAGTTGAAGATGGTACCTTTTTTGTCATCAAACAACACAAGATACTTTGCATCACAAAGTTGACTTATGCTGATGAGGTTGTGCTTCAATCCATTTACATATGCTACCCTTGAGAAAACTGTACTATTGCATTTCTTTGAACCAAATCCTTCAGTAGTAGCTAATGAGTTATCACCAAAAACAACTTTAGGACCTTGTTCCTCCTTATACTTGTGCAGATAACTTTTGGTGCCAGTCATATGCCTTGAGCAGCCACTATCTATGTACCAAATAGGCTTCCTGAGATCACACTGCACAAGTTAAAGAAATGGTCAGTTTCATTTTAAAACCCACCTTTGTTGGGTGGGGGTTTTAGATCTAGAAGGTGTTCTAGATCTGAAGGGTCCTCTTGTTGAGGGTATGCGTGATTGCTCAGAAGAAGAAGAGGTCTGAATAGCTTTAGATTTCTTAGCCTGAAGGGCTTCACCTCTTCTGAACCACTCTATATGGTTGTGATCAGATGTAGTGCGGACATCGCTTCCACAAGTCTCACAACATTTGGTAATAGAGTTCGGATTTCTTGGTTTAATACCTCCTCTAAGTGAGATGATACGATTATGTCCATGAGTGTCATGGTCATAACTTCCACAAATATTGCAAACAGGGTAATAGTGGCAGTCATTTGAGTGATGATTGCCCATACCACAATGAATGCATGGTGGGAAAGGCATATTTCGCTTGAAATGAGATGCTTCAGATTTGTGAGCATCAACACTTGTATTGGCCAGCATATACTGAGTGTGTTCACAAGTGCGATGGTCAGTCCTTTCATATTTGGTAAAATAAATCACTTTTAGGCAAGTTTCAGTGAGATGGTTATTTAGACCACATAAATCACAAGCCCTTTTAAATTGTGTCTTGTACTTGAGATAAGGAGAGTCTAAAGGTTCATCTCTGAAGCTTGTTGGTGTTTGCTGCTGCCTGAGTTGCAATTTAAGATCATAGATCTCTTGCATGACAAGAGACATTCTCTCATCTTCCTCAGATCTAGCATTCTTTAGTTTATTTGTTGAAACTGAAGAGGTAGTTCCCATATGTGAACCTTCAGCAGGAGCTGAAGAGTTCTTTGAAGTGTCAATTTTGACATGTTTGGAAGAACTACATTTGTGTGTGGTGTGTGACTTGATGATAGACTGGATAGTTTTGGGTCCAGTAGAGGGTTTAGCACCAGCCAGCTTCTCCAAAGGAGGAAGTGGGATACTTACTTCATTCTCTATATCATCATCTGAGTCATCCTCAGTAACTGAGGATTCAACTGGTGCTGAAGTGTCAACACATGCTTGTAACTCAGGAAGAAGGATTCGTCTAGTGTCATGATTGGGTAAATTCTCTTCATCTAACCTTTCAATGTCAGGGATCGAGCTACCATCCTCATTTGAGGCTTTGACAAAAACCATAGATTTGGTGCTGGAGGATCCTTTAGCACCAAGCATTTTCTTCTTTTGAGCAGGTATTTGTTCACTTATGCATTGATTTACCCTATCAGAGTTTCTAAGCCAAGATTTAACAATGTCATTTGCTTCTTTTAGTTCCACTCTAAGAGAGTTATTTTCTTCCAAAATTTCTTTGTTCAATTGTTGAAAAGTAAGAATATCAAGTTTAGCTTCTTTTAGCTCTATTTGCTTACTTTCAAAATCTTCAAGTTGTAAAACAAGTTTGTGAAATTTTTCAAGCAAATTGTTTCTTTGCTCTTCAACGAATTTTAGATCAATGCACAAGTAATCAAAGACAAATTTACTGTCATCTTTATCTTCTAATTCAAGAAGAGTTTGTAGCTTTTTGATTGTGACATTGACCCATTCTCCATTTCTAGCACTTTCTTTGGTGACAACATTTGAGCTTTCCCCTTCATCATCAGCAAGTGCCATTAACACTTTTACATTTACCAACTCATCATCATCTAAAGAAACATCTTCTTTATCCCATTCATATGCTTCAGCAACAAGTCCTTTGTTCTTGTCTTGCTTGGGGTTCTTGGATGAGGAGATTTCAGTGCTCATTAAGGCCAATCTTGCCTTGATTTCCCTGTATTTGGCCTCAAAGTATTTTGTAGGCCTAAGTTCAACCATGCTTTGCTGAAATGGAATAGAAGCAATTTGTTTTGGTTGAAATGATGATTGACCAGTTGGTCTTGATTGAGCTGGTGAGGAATATGAAGGGAGAGATGTTTTTGAATAACAATCCCTAGCATAGTGACCAGTCTTCCCACATTTGTAGCATTCAGTGTCAACTGAAGCTTTTGTGGAGCTGGAGAACTTGCCTCCTTTCTTAAAGAACCTTCTAGACTTGGCCAGAAGTGCTCTTGCATGAAATTCCTCTTTGAGGTCATTCAAATATTCCTCACTAGATCTAGTATCTTCCTCATCATCAGGACTATCTTGGTAGTCTTGAATGACAGCTTCATTGAAGAAGGTTGTGGACAAGGGTGTAGCAATGGTTAATGCTTTACTCTTGCTTGAGCCTTCATAAATCCTATCAACTAGGTTTTCTTCATATTTTAGTTTACAAAAAAGAGAGGCTAGATCACAATCTTTAATGTGATTAGCATTTCTCAAGCTTTGGCAGAAACTGAGCCACTTCTTTGGCAATGCATTAACAAAAACTGTGTTGATTTCAAGTTTTGAAAGCTCAACACCATCATTCACAAGTTCATTCATTAGTGCTTTGTATCTGGTGAATGTCTGTGTGAGGGTTTCCCCTTCTTTGTGCTTGAAGGTGTTGTATTGAAGCTTTAAATCTACGATTCTTGTTTCTTTTACATCAGAGGGTCCCTTATGGTAAAGAATAAGGTCCTCCCATGTTGATTTGGCTGTTTTGCAATTTACAACAGAATTCATTTGGTCATCTGGGAGTACAGACATGATGAGACTTTTGAGACGCTGATCAAGGTTAGCAGCTTTTCTCTCATCCACAGTCCATTGTACTTCAGGTTTTTTATTTTCCCAACCATGGGAACAAAAGGACCATTTTTAATGATTCCAAGGAATTGAGGTTCAATTCCAACCATGTAGACAAGGAACCTCTTCTTCCAATTTGTAAAGTTGGCTACCTCTAGTACATGAGCAATATTGAGTTGGCCACCCCTATATTCTAGGGTTTATGGTATAACTTGAGCTATTTTGGATCTTGATTTGAAAACTTTTAAATGAGGAGTTTAATAAAATAAGAGTTTAACTAATCAAACTGCTCTGATACCACTTGTTGGTCCCTAGTAATTCATATTACTTATTATCTTAAGTAATAACTTTCACTTTGACTCAAGTGTGTTGTTTTAACATAGGATAAGAACTATGAAAGATTAAAACAACAATACTAATATACTTTTCAACGTATAGACTTTTATTAGAATCAAATAAAGAATCTATAACCCATGTTGTTTGCGGAATAACAAAGTGGTTGAATGACAATGGGGTTTTATCTCCTCTACTTAAACGTTTAACCAAAGTTAAACTCTAAGCTCCAATCTAAACGTTCATATGCAACTTTGGCTATATGGTTTAGTTGGTATCGAGAGAGAAAGGTTTTCCAGAGTTTAAGCTCTAGTATTGGTTACATTTCTCTCCCAATGTACACTCCTTTATATAGGCAGTGTAAATTAGGGTTTGCATTTTGCATGTACCAATGCATCAGTTTATCCAGTGGATGGTTGATGCCCATGTTGGATAAACAGTACAAAGTACTTAATAAACTATTCTAGAAAAGATAAAGGTTGTACTTATATCTAAGTATACAAGCAACCTAATTTGACTTAAAGTTATCTTTTCCCGCCTAATGCAAACCATCAGAATACTGAAGAGTCTTCAGTATCCTAGAGGAGATCGACATCATTCAGTTTGGTGTTGTCAAGCCAAACTGAACTGAAGGCCCTTCTTCAGTCCTTGTTATTCAGCAACTAGACCGCCTAGTATTTGAAGCGAAGACTCCTTTGTCTTCTAAGTTCACTGAAAGGGGAGTGCTGAACTTTCTTCAGCTTTAAAGTCTTCAGTAGGAACTTTGTTCCTCTGGTCATCCATCAGCAGACTGGCCTTACTGCTGAGGATGAAACACTTAGGGGGATTTTATATTCAAATCCTAGAGTTGCTTCAGGGTCAGTAAATACTGACCCAACAATGTCTTAACTCCTTAAGTCCTTTATCGATATAAGAAGTAGGTTTTTTGTAATGAAATTTAATTTTAGGATTATCATAGCCTAACTCCTTTAGCATACCTTGAACTTCAATCAAAGAAAATCCATCCGCATCAACATCATCAAACCAATCCGCCATTACCTCCTTGGTATACACGTTTTGGAGCCCTGGTTCTTTTAGGACCATATGCGTATGTGAATGAACCTCCATGGTTGACTTTTAAGGAAAAAAGATTAGGATCGTTCTCTGTAAAATCAAAGACAATGCGTTAGTCAAAACATTTATTTCAATCAATTTGAAGACACATTTAAGTGCAAGTTTGATTCAAATCACTTACTATATTTCACATATGGATTGTGTCTTTCACCTTTAGGTCTCAATCGCCAATTTATTATACCCATAATTGGGGAAAAAAATTAGGGTTTGTGATCTAACAGATCACAGTGAGTAAGAAGAGAATGAGGTGGGTTGTTTTTGGTAGATGGATGGTTTTTGATGGAAATGATAAAAATGAGATGGGTTGATAGCATTAATAGCAGAAAAGATTAAAAGTCCATTGTGTCCCTTGTTATTTTAAGTGAAAGACAAATATACCCTCACAGTTAACAGACAATAAATGTTTGGGACTGAACGTGTTACGGGTCGAGCCCAATAGGACAAGATCCAATACTTTTGAAAATCTAGGACCAAAACCGTTACACCTGGCAAACTATAAGGACCAAAAATGTAGTTAACTCTTTTTTTTAAACTGACAAAAACTCGTACTGTATAACTAATATACTCAGGGCCATGTGGGGCCATGTGAATTCGTGGACACCGAGAACCCTCTTCGCTTAAAGTGTGTTGGTGGAATACATACACAACTAATCAAGGTTGCGTAAATCGCTAAACGCTACTTGAGTGGTGGGATTAATCGGTTAGATGAAGATTGATCGAAGATTAATTGGATTCCATTTTTATGTAAAAATTTAAATTTTTTAATACTATATGTCCAATTTAACCTATTTAGTAGATTATTATATGATTTAACCGAATTATGCATGATTTGACAGAATTATATTTGTAATCGAGTTGGTTGGGTTAGCTGATATTCTCCGATTTAATCAATTTATGTTTGATTTGACCGTTTTTCTCCGATAAATTAATATGTTAACCAAAAAGATTAATAAAAACGAGTTAGTAAAAATCAAAACGGTTAACAAGCGCTAAGCGTTTAAGCGTCCCGCGCCTAAAACGTTTTTTACAACGACACTAAGACTTATCAAAACACACCCCTTTCAACTAAAGTTTGTGGTAAATATAATAGTATGTACTTTTGAAAAAATAATATAAAACGCACATTTAATTTTTTAATGATTTTAAAAAATACTTTAAAATTTATTTACCAAAAAGTTAAGGAAAAAATAATTTTATTTAAGTTTTATTTATAAAATTTTTCCTGTAGGCTCATGAGTTTTTCAAAGTTAAGTATAATAATTTTAATAAAGTAAACAAATATCCCATTAAACTTTATATTTTAATAATACAATATATATGTCATATTAAAAAAAATCAACAAATTATATGATTATATATATTCAAATAAAAACACAAGTTATTGTTTATTTTCTATTTTGACACTTAACAAAGTCAAGCAATGCAATCTACATAAATTATTATTAACATAAATATAAATAAAATGATGCATGACCTCAGACATCGGCGTGAGATAAAAATAAATACACGAGATTATACATATTAAAACAACATATATTTTTCAAGATCCTTATGTGTTACTAAACACATAATGTGTGAAAAAGAATAGCTAACATTTGAGTTAAATAAAGTCAAATCCTTTGTGTAACAAACTTTTATGCAAAATATCAATTAATATTATCATATAATGAAAAATCATGTAAAACTTGTGGGTTCATGAGTATCGTAACTATTTAAGTATTAATAATTTAATATTATTTTATAGAATAATATTAAACATTACACGATCATGAATTTATAAATCGTGTATGTGTAAGGTTGATGTAAATGGTTTGTTTATTAATAATTAACATATAACTTTGTAAAATAAAAATATAAAAAGTAAAAAAGTATGAAATTCGAAAAATAAAAATTAAGGCGAGTTTATATTAATTTACACGATTCACAATAAAACAACAATATTAATTTACACGGTGCACAATAGATATTAGTTTTCTTAAAAATATACATAATATACATATAATCGCAATAACAAAACTATTATTTAATTAATTCTTTATGCTCAAGTCCCGTGCGTGCACGAACATTAAAACTAGTCAGTCGATATCATAGATAAAAAAAACCATCTATCACAGTTGAAAGATTATCTTAAATAGTTATCCAAAGTAAAAGGTAATATTAATGAGGGTAAAAATTATAAAATACTATCATACTTATTAAATTGTGTTGACTTTAAACACGTACTAATTAATATCGAGACTTTACTATTTTACTTTTAAATTTGTTATGACTATACCAATATAAGCCTTAAATAACTATATTATCTTTTAAAATTACTAATATACCCTTTCAAGAATCCTATTTTTCAAATGTATTAATCATTTTTAAGGGTAATATAATCATTTTAAGTTTACATTAATATAGTCGGAAAAAATTTAAAACTACAATTGTAAAATCCCGAGATAAATTAATAAGTGTTTAAAATTAACATATTTTAATAAATATAATAGTATTTTATAGCTTTTACCTTATTAATAATAGAATCTTTGTTAAGAAGTTGAAGGTTCTTTTTATCAAACAATCATTTCTTTCTAGTTGGGCCAACTTGATGGATCATATAAATGGACTGAAATAAGCCCAGTCAATGATTGAAACTATTTTGGCATTTATTTTGTGATGATCCTTAGTAGTTAGTACATAGACAAATGAGTTAGAAAAGTGACCCGACATTGCGACAGAGGCTAAGCTTGTTACAAACTTACAATGCATGGGCAAATTGTTTTTTTATACATGGGTATGTTTGGTATTTTTAAGAGAAAATGAATTGATAGAGCAAGTTGTTAAAGCTGGATGCTGAAGCATGAGTTTATTTTTATTATTGATTGAATGTTTTGTGTATTATTGATTGAATATTTTGTCACTTTGTGTGATTACATAATAAAGATTGCTAATGTATTTATAACACATATATGGGTTATTAAACAAGTAAACCTAACCCTAATGGACCCGCACCTACAATCGGGTTTGGGTCATACAATAACCGTCTAATAATTTTTACATGCTACTTTAACTAGCATGTTATTTAAAAGCTTATTTTTTTAACAAGCTCCTTCAAGGTATATCAGTCAAACGAGACTTATTTTTCACAGTAGCTATTTTTTTTAAAACAATAAGCTCATGCTATAATAAGCTCTGATAAACTCACACGCCAAATATATCCTTAGACTATAGATCATCGGTGTTAAATTCATATTTTCTTTTTTGTGTAATTTTTTGTTAAAGGCTGTCTTTTTTATTTTGGCACTTATTGTGTTTTAGAAAAACAATTGAAAACTGGCCAAGAAAACAGGCAAACCATAAGCCAGGGCAAGAACGCCTTGTTAATAAGTTACGCCACCCGGATAGCCGGATCTATCATGCGTGTGAGCCATGTCTTACAAGCTTATGGCTTATTAATAAGTTCCACGATGATGCATCAGGACTTCTAAAAAAAGAATTCTCTCTTTTTCTTTTAAGGAATTCATCTCATCAAATATGAATTAAGAAAAGAAAAATACCATGCAAGTCTTTACAACGTGTGAGGAATCGTCGGATAAGTTTACGTCGTGCCTAAGAATCGTCAGAGCAGATTAACATCGGGAAGCAACCTAGTATTTACGATGTGCGAAAAACCGTTGGGGCCAAGTTTACGTCGTGTGTAGAAATCGTCGAAACAAATCAACATCGGGCTTGGAGAATCAACCAAATATTTACGACTTGCGAGGAATATGTCACACAATCCCAAACAACATATGATATTACAACATGTAAAGATACTTTATTTCTAGACAAGGGCGACTAAAAATTAAAATAAGAGCCAGAAAATAAACAATATGATTCTCCCTAACCAAAATGATGGATTAATTATATCTGTCTCGTTGATCCGTTGGATTAAACTATGACATGTTTTAATCACATGGTTTAGGGTAGGTACTCGTGTATAAAAGTGTTAGGTGATGCTTAAACAATATTTTTTTAATTAACACTTGCATCATGAAGGGTTAGGTATGTGTGTTTTCCTAGTTGTTCACGTTAATAGGATATCCTCACTCAATCTTTTGTTTATTTTGTTGATTACAAGTCAACTCATTCTATGATGGCTCTCATAGGAATAATTACTTACAGTGCTACTTGCCGATGTGATGCTTATGTCAGTTTTTTATGGTCAAGATTGAGAAACCTGTCGACAGTTGTTACGGCATGTATCAAAAAATAGTTTTACTATCAATAAAAATCAATTATGTACTTGTAGAGGTGAGATTCATATAGACTTGTTTGTATCTAATAAAAGAATAAAGGAACAAATCCTGTTCATCAAATTTAACATCATCTAACGATCAAGATTGAATTTATAAATCATATTAAAACACTAAAATCTACAATAAAAACACACACATTGTATATATTTTCTCTCTCTACAAAAATCATCTCTTTCCCTGTTTAAAAAAACAACAGATCTAAATAACAACCACCTCACCGGAAAATTAAAAGCCCGACCACCACCTCCGGCCACCACCCCCGACCACCAGATCCACCCGACGCTCACTTTCTCTCTATACTATCTACCCCGACCTCGCTTTCTGTCTCTACCACCAGATCCACCCGCGACCATCATCCTCAACCACGACCACCAGATCCACCTCATCGGAAAATAACAACTTCGTCGGAAAAGGATGAGACAAAGATGATGTTATTATGGTTGTGGTTAGCCGGCTTGATTTGAATAAAAGTGTTGCAAATGTTATGAAAGAAGATGCAGATGCCATGGTAGAAGAAATGGAGAAGAAATAGGCAAGTAACCTTTTAAAATTATTGTAATTTGTTAATAAGCGAAAATTACAGGTGATTCACTCTAATTACATGTAATTTGTCGATGTAGTTATTTGTGTTTTAATAAGTGAAAATTACATGTGATTCACTTGAATCACATGTAATTTTTATGGAATTACGTGTGGATTTGTCTGTGTAGTTGTTTTTATTTTAGTAAGTGAAAATTACATGTGAATTTGAATCACATGTAATTTTTCTGGAATTACATGTGACTTGGGTATATAACGATGTATTTGTTAATAAATGAAAGTCACAAGTGATTTAAGTTAATCATGTGTAATTTGGTATGAAATTGTTTTTGTAAATAAATGAAATTTACATTTAATTCTGTATTAATCACATGTGATTGAATTGTTATTTTGTGATAAGTTTCATGTGATTCTATTTCTTGATATACATGTATGAAAACAACAAGAGAAATTGTATATGAACATAATAAAAAACCTGGTGGATCAATATATTGGACGAAGTGAAAGTTGAAAAAAGATGAAGGTTTGCGGATACCATAAAGTGAAGACGGACGTGCATATCAAAACAGCTGTCCCAATAATCAAAAGCAAGGAGAAAAGAAGAAAACTACACTAATATTGATGTTTATTTTTTTTGTTTTTGAATTTTATGTATTATCATATAGTTACTTGATTAGATTTGATTTTACTATATCAAATACATATTATAGTCATTTGAATAAAAATTACATATTTTTATGTTAATTGGTCAGATGATAAGTAAAAAAAATTACATGGGATTAAAACTAAATCACATGTGATTCATCTAAAGTGTGATTGGTAAAGAAGTTAAGGTTTAGAAATGATTGAATCGCATGTAATGCAAGTAAAATCATATGTAATTATTATCAAATCACATGTAATTCATGCAAAATTACATGTGATTCAAACAAAATCACATGTAATTCAGAAGCCAGTTTGTGTTATATATTTTACATGAATTACATGTAATTCCTGTGTGAATCACATGTGATTGACAAATAGAAATACGAACATGTGATTCATCTAAAGTGTGATTGGTAAAGAAGTTAAGGTTTAGAAATGCTTGAATCGCATGTAATGCAAGTAAAATCACATGTAATTATCATCGAATCACATGTAATTCATGCAAAATTACATGTGATTCAAACAAAATCACATGTAATTCAGAAGCCAATTTGTTTTATATATTTTACATGAATTACATGTAATTCCTGTGTGAATCACATGTGATTGACAAATAGAAATACGATTACGCTGATTGTCAACAACGAGGATCAAACAACGCTAGGTGATTCACTGCCACTAAGCAGTTAATACCAACAGAATTACATGTAATTCAAGCAAAATTACATGTGATTCAAGCAAAATCACATGTAATTCAGAAACGAATATGTTTTATATATCATACATGAATGACAAATATCATACATAATGACAAAAGACATCTTAATATATTTCGAGCATGATCCAACATGATCCCACTTGTTCTAAATTGATTTGTCTCAGTTGAAACATTCTTGCTCTAGCATTTATTTCGAGCAACAAGCCATTACAGAGCGCTGCAAGTTATATATCATGTACCAATAATATGTTGCTACAATCTCTTTTAGGCATTTCATCATACCTTTTTCAGGCATCAAATTTCTAATAATATGTTGCTAGCATCTCTTTTGGGCATTTCATCAAACACTTTTTATACATCAAATTTTCAATATATTATGTTGTTTCCATCTCTTTGAACATGCTTATATGTTGTTACCATCTCTTTTATACATTTCATCAAACACTTTTCATGCATCAAAACTTCAATATAACATGTTGTTGTCATCTCATTGAAATTGCTTATTAAATAAGTAGATACATCAATGCTTAAGTAAAAGCTTGTATGCAGAAGAGCCATGGAGTATAAAAAGTGTGATACACTATTAAAGTAAAAGAGTAAATTCC
Organism: Glebionis coronaria; assembly: GCA_025667525.1. Taxonomy (NCBI): domain Eukaryota; kingdom Viridiplantae; phylum Streptophyta; class Magnoliopsida; order Asterales; family Asteraceae; genus Glebionis; species Glebionis coronaria. The sequence goes on from CM046878.1 coordinate 412,108,228, forward strand.
ATAGTGTATCAAGCCTAATTTTCTTCCTTTTGAAACTTAAGATCTAGAAAAGTGAAATCAGATGTAATGCATGTAAAATTACACGTGAAACAAAATCACATGTAATTCATGTAAAATTACACATGATTCAAACAAAATCGCATGTAATTCGGTAGCCAGTTTGTTTTATATCTCGATATCCATATAGAAATGCAACAATCATCTGACATTGTATTAGCTAAACTATAAAGGCGGTTTTTATAGCCATCGTGCACCGCACATCATAGACGGAGCCATGAATTGATACTAGGGGGCTCGGTTTTGTTTTTTCGACGGTAACATATAGATTTGTAAATTGTTTTTTTAGAAGCTTTGTGCACAAACTTTATCAAACCAAAAAAGATAAATTTATTAAAATAAATTAAAAATAAATATAATTATAAAAAACATAATTTTTTGTCAACTACCAATGACTACTTTTTTAATATTCCATTTCCCCATAAACCCACTTCCTTCCTCTGTTCTTCTTCTTCATTTCACCATTCTTTATTCTTTTGTATCTTTCATAATTTCTGGCCAAATAAACTAACAGTCTCCCTACAAACCAACATCCTCCCGTTGAAACCCAACAACCTCACACCAAAAACGAGCAACTTTACGTCAAATATCTAACAACATCTCGCCCAGAGAGGATGAGACATGACAGGTAGGATCAGAGAGGTTGGATCAAACTAATACAACATATGATGGTGGACGACGGCGGTGAGGTGCGATTGCGTTGTTGTGAGGGTGTTGTCGCGATGGGGTGTGGCGGCAGTGGTGCATCAGTATGGTTTGGTTAAGATTTGATTTAGAGAGTGTGTGTAGCAGGTAAAATGAGGTGAATTTAAGTGAGTGGTGTTAGTGATAACTTTGACACTACAGAAATATATTTTTCAGTTACATCTCAACCGTACAATTTATTTGAAAATCAATGGCTCAGATCTATTCCTTTTTACCTTTTTGAATCCACCTTCCCTATGTAACTTTTCTCTGTACTTGTAATCTGCATTTTTTTGTCTTTGGTCTTAAAACTTTAAAAGTTAACACAAATAAAAAATACTCGTATAAACATGTAATTTATGACTTTTTGATGTAAACGAGAATCTGTTCAATCATTATTAGAAATAATTCTATCAACAATGGTTGATTCAAATAAATATCGGTTATTAAGGTAAAAACTTGTTAAACAGCGGCAAATGATTTAAATTTTATTAATCTGAAAACTATCTTGCTAGAATTAAAACAAAATGTTTAAATAATGACTAGAAACAAAGAAAAATCCTAAAACACCAATGGGATAGACTGTGACTCAAAGACAAAGTCCAACATAAAATGTGAATAAAACAAAAATACGAATAAATCATAGTTAAATGGCTTTTGGGCCTCGAAAAATCCTTAACCAGTTAAAAGGTGGTTACAACGGTGTTCCTATTTTTTCTGCCGCTTTGACAGGTCACATGCTGAAAACGGAGTTGCGATGTCCAAGTTATGGCTGTTTTACGAAAGCCCTCTTTCACACGACCTTGGGCTTCCAGATTCAAGTCAGCCCGTTCTTTAATACTTGGGTCTCCATCAGAAAAATTCGTCCTCGAGTTCCTAACAGTATCATCATCAGAAGAATCACCATTCTAAGGATACAAGTACTTCAAATTAAAAACATTAGAACATCGAACATGGTTTGGTAACTTCAAACGATAAGCATTCGAGTTCATCTTCTTCGCAAAATTTCCATGGACCAATCTTCTTTGAAGATAACTTATTGTACTCACCAGCTGGAAAATGATCCTTAGTTAAAACAACCCACACAAAGTCTCCTATTTCAAAATCAACGTGTCGCCAATTTTGATCCGCATCATGCTTGTACTTCGAATTAGCGCGAACCAAATTGTCACTGTAAAACCTGTGGTTTTCATGTTTTGGTTATGACATCATTGTACACGTCATCTCATGAGATATTTATATATTGCCACCTTTGCATGAAAACTCTATACTATCATATGCATCACTCATGAGCATTCATACATTTGATCACGAGAACTATTTATATACTGTAACAAGACTGTGAGTATTCAACCACTTGGCCAAATTAAACTATGAACTTATATCAAGATTGTGATTATTCAATCATGGGATCATAGTAACATTTAGTATGACTACATCTTTATGAGCATACAAAACATACAGTTGATTATTTTGACGACTATAAAGTCACCTGAAACACATGAGCATATGCATGCATCATTTTAGGTTTATAAAAATCTAAAACCATGATCAGAATTAATAACGTTTACCAAGTACGTGTAATTATTACAGAAATATATGTTTATATATATATTTTCTATCCACTATAAATGTTACTATGAATCAACAAAAGCTACTTTTTATATTTCAACTTCATACATATTAACTTTATACATTTTATTAAGTGTCTTACGTTTTGATTTAATAAAACTATATGTTTATTTACTAATGCTTATACTTTCACCAAAAACCCTAAAACATAACCAAATCGATTTTGGTTCGAAAGTACACTCATATTATATTACCTAGACTACTAGTAACTCTACCAAATTACTAAACTCAAATATTAAACCATCCTAGACTCTAAGTCCTAGCCGAATACCCATAGTTTACACTTAAGCTAACTAGAAACTATGTACACAACACATAACATCAACTTGGACATGTACTACAACACCTCATTAAACCTATACTATTTTGACATACATTTTGTCTCCTTGACCTTAACATGCGACGGCTAGAAGTAGAACAAAGGGGCAAGTGTACTTAGGTTGCATTTAAGGTTTATGTACTCTCAAATCCTAGCACAAGATATCCTAGTACTTACATATCTATAAGCTAGATTTGTCTTTCTCTTACGTATGGCCTTAAGCCGAACCACACACATCCTCAACACCATGTGATTATAAGCTAAACTAACACATTCATACCTCACTTACACACTCCATTTTCGGATCACACATACACAAACACACTCTCATACAACATTTACTACCCCAAATCTTTGTCAAAGAGCATTTAGTGTGAGTATTTACTACTACAACCCGATTCTTGGTTAACAAGGCAACCATAGTCACCTTAGTCGTGGCTAAAATACTAGACGTGTAGATCCTTAGTAGATTCAAAGTCTTCCTAGCTAGCTCTCATTTATAGTCATCACCTTCATTTACAAGTAAGTTATTCCACCCTCATTTACACATCATGAACTTATGAACATATGTGCCTATACTTGTAAAACTATGAAAAAGGGCGTAACTAAGGATAACACGCACACGTGAAAACCTTGTTAAACTCATGAAGATAACCCACGGCTTGATATTTTTTCTTAGTTAGCATGCCTAAAACTATAGATCAACAAACCCTAGTGTAAACCTAGAAAAACTAAAAAGATAACATTTGCCTTAATTCCTAAATGAGTTAACTACATTAGGATTTGATAAGCTAGATAGATAAGCCCTTCATATAAGCTACAAAGCCCGAATTAATAAGCCCATAACACACGGCTTATTTATAAGCCGCGTGTATAAGCCCAAACCACTAAGCTCATTTAGCTTAATGTAATTAATTAGAGTTAGTTAAGTGTTTAGTAAAATTTATGAAACTTAAATAAGCCCAAGTATAAGCCCACTAAGTTTGAAACCCAAATCGAATCACTAATGGGCTTAAAGAGCCCATTAAGCCTCAAAATACTATTACTAGACTTTTCGTGCCAAAATTGGAATTTTGTGAAAGTATAAGATCATTTTGTAAAGTTATAAAACAATACAAATTCATTTCGTGACTTCAGATAGTCTACGGATTGTTCTTGTATTTTTCCAAAAGTTTAAGGGCATATTTAATCATATTCGAAACTTAATTAAACCACAAGGGTCACTATTGCCATTTTGTAAACTTTAAACGAGCCCTAGATGTTGGTTTGGTGTCCTTTAAAAAATTTCGAGACTTAAGGGACCATATGTGTCATTTAGTAAACTTCAAACGAGCCCTAAGGACTCGTTTTGCCACTTGACCGAAACTTATAAACCGTAGGGACCATTTTTGCCATACACCGAAACTCAAATGAGCCCTAAGGGCTGTTTTGGAGTTTTATATTACGAACAAGGAGTAACTTTGCAAATGAACTTAACGGACGAAACCCTAGGGGTGTTTCTTGCCATAAACCAAATGTGTTATAAACCCTAGGGTTTGTTTAGGAAACTATTATTTTTACAAGGACCATAGTACAATTTAATTTAAATAATAATAATATTGTTTTGAAATAAATTAAATTAAGTTTACTTTAATTATTTAATTAAATAAACTAAAAGGATATATTAGGAAACTTACGAAAATTGAAGGACTAAAGTTTGTACATCTAAAACTCTAAGGACTTTTGAGAAACATTATATTTTTACAACTCTTAATTAAATATAAACCATTTATTTAATTAATTACGCTGTTGACGTTCAAACAAGTTAAATGCATTTTTAGAAACTAAAAATGTACCTATATCGACAACTTACTATAAGTCTAACGTTTAACAATAGTAGCACTTATTAAATTGTGATCATGCATTCTCATCAACTGCATTTATCAGTACATTTTATTTGTGCATTTACTGAGACCATATAAATTACTTAGGTAATTCCGCTGCTTCGTGATGATATTGTGTCAGTCTATTCAGTGTCCTTATCACTACTGAATCACCAATAAGGTGAGTTCATGGCCCCATAATTTTACATCTTTTATAACTGGGGAAGAAAACATACTAATTATTGTATATGCAAACATTTCACGGGTCCGTAACTTATTTAATGCCTATTGTTTGCCCCATTTCCGTGGACTGTAATAGTTAATGGTGTAGCGCGAAATGTTATAAATAGATCTATTTGGGGATTGACAATCCCAGTCTGCGTGAGTAGCTCTCACCTAGCCTAGGCCAAGGCCACCAGACTTATATACATTATCGGACTAAAGGGGTACTTCTTAGGGACGATCCACATAGGCCCTGATCACTTGTCTAGCTTCTATTACAGGGCAATAGGAACTACTATAGTATTGAGCTTGGAGCTCTACTACTTTCATGGTATTTTGTATATCAGTACTTTTAATTATAAATTAAACCCGTGAATTCACCAACCTCGTGTTGACCCCCATATTTTACTTTATATGTTTTCTCAGGAAAATAAGTAGGTTCATGTGCACTTGGATTTCTAGCATCATAGGAAGCATCATAGGAAGCATCATGTTACCACTGGGCTGGGATATTACTTCAAAAATGTTAAATGTGAATTCAAGACAATTTACTTAATTTGCACAATTAAATTCATGTAATATGTTTTAATGACAATTATGATCATTACTCTATATACTGTGTGCTATCGGTCCACCAAAGTAACCCCCCAATTACTATTCCGCGGCATTTGACCACTTTGGGGGTGTTACAAAATGGTATCAGAGCGCATAGTTATAGAGAACCAGATCAAAATCTAAAATTTTTTAAAATAATAATTTTTTATAATTGGACTATAACTGAATTTAAAAATCAATTTTAAGAAAAATGGATTTTTGGGGAACCCTTATGATTAGGCATGCGTCATATAGAGCATACATATTGTGTGAACTAACTGTGCACCGATATATAGCTTTTGGCTATATGATCACATAAGTATCTATGTAGTTTTTAACCTAAGCTATTAAAAGTCCTATACAACATCGCATGTACATTTTTGAAAACTTTTTGAATTGTGTAAGCTAATACTTACTCAACTTTGAAATGCTATTATTTTCAGATTATCATGACATCACCGGCACGTGTACCTACTGTTGACTCTCCCATGACTACTACTACTCCACGGACTAACATCAGACACTAAGTCGGGAGAGATCTCGAGATTACTGGAGCCATCGTTATATCAGATTCTACCACTTCCACGCCACCAGTTGTACCTACTTCCCCAACCGGGGAAGGAGATCAGACTGTACCCACCTAACCACTGCTTCCACCACTCTCTACTCTACACTGCTATCCCACCAGATCCCTACCACCTCGCAAGAGGAGGTGTGACTCTATTCCTGTCTCCACCTTTGAGATAGGAGAGGGATCAGGAGGCGGACGGGTAGGACCCGACCCTGTTGAAGCACAGATTGTTGCCTTAGCTGCGAGGCAGGCTCACGATTCAACTACTATCCATTCCCTACTACGAGCGGGCCATTACGGACGCTCAGTACTCCAGGAGAGACTAGACTCTCTCTACTGGGCAGTAGCGGCGGAGTCGCACGCTACTCAGGGGACTTGGGCGACTGTCCATGACACCCTGCAGTGGTTGCTCGAGGACAACGCTCATCTTCGACAGTGTTTGTCCGCCCTCGAGAGCCAGCAGTACCACACACACACAGCTCTCATGACCCAGGAGGAGACTTTTTGCATCTTCTTTGATTTGGTAGAGATCCGTCATCATGGGACTACTGCAGAGACTGAATACCTTCAGAGTGCGGATACATCACGAAAGTTGCAGTTACTAGAGGCTCTTCACCACACCAGAGACACCCGTGCGACCGTGATTGCTTTATAGGATGCTCTCAAGCATCTGTAGCCCCAACTGTACCAGCCTTTTCCAGTGATTCAGCTAGCCCTGTTTAGATTAGATATCATGTATATCATGACAAGTATTGGGTTGCATCCCAACTCTAATGATCTAGGACTGATGTACTGTATCTTTTGTTCTTTGAGTTGTATTTTCATCTTTTAGTACCTAACGCTTGTAGGTAGGTTATCTTTTGTTGTACCAAAAACATCTGTACCACTATTTTAGACAGGCATGATGTATCCCTGTCTTAGATTGGTTGTACCTGTATGATATTGTTGTTTACCGAAAATAATTTTTACTGATGTTACTTTATTACTCTCTTGTGCTTATATTATATTGTGAAATTTTGACAGATTATCCAATTTGTTACAAACTTCATGCATATATATTTCATGGATATAAATGCAATATTGACCAACTAATAAATCTCATTCTTGTATATTATAGAGATATGGCAGCAAGAAACACCCGATCAAACCCTTTAGGAGATAATGCCACACCCAACATCTCAGAAGCCCAACTCTGGGTAGTTATCGGGCAAGGCATAGCTGACGCCTTGGCTGCTAGGGAAGCTCACCCCAGCAGGAACCAAGACGACAGTCAGAACTCCAACACAAGGAGGAACGATAGGATTGCTAGAGGTTGCACATACCCCAACTTCTTGAAATGTAAGCCCACTTACTTTAAGGGCAAAGAAGGGGTTGTTAAACTAATGCAATGGTTTGAGAGGACCGAGACAATATTTCGCATCAGTGACTGCACAGAGGAGAACAAGGTGAAGTTTGCCACCTGTACTCTACTAGAAAGTGCTCTCAGTTGGTGGAGTTCTTTGGTTGCTACCCTTGGGCATGACAATGCCTACGGGATGACTTGGTCTGTGTTGAAAGAAAGGTTAACCGAGAAGTATTGTCCTCGTGGTGAAATTAAGAAGCTAGAGATCAAACTGTGGAATCTCAAATGCACGAACCATGACATTACGACTTACAATAAGAAATTCCAAGAGCTAACCTTGATGTGCACCAGAATGGTTCTCGATGTGAAGGATAAGATCGAGAAGTATGTTAGTGGACTTCCCGAATCCATTCACGACAGCGTGCTCGCTTCTCGACCCACTACAGTCGAGGGTGCCATTGAGTTTGCCACCGAGCTGATGGACAGAGAGGCCGTAATCATGCGGAAAGGCAGACTGAGAACAAGAGAAAAACCAATGAGAACTTCCGTATCCATCATCAGACTCAGCCACCCAAGAGGCAGAACGTAGGTCAGGTTTACAATGCTACTACCTCAGAGCCACCTCGATATGTAGGTACCAAGCCCAAGTGTGCCAAGTGCAATTTTCATCGTTACCGTGAATCATCTTGCCGAAGACCCGGATCAAGCAATACCTTCGTTTCAGCTGACAGGAGCAACACTGGCACCAACTTCATACCTAACAACGGGAGTGGTCAGAACTTTCATGGTAATGGACAGCAAGGAAACCGCCATCCCATTGGTAGGAACGATATGAGACGGATCGGGGTTCGTTGCTATGGTTGTGGAGAACCAGGACATATCAAACCCGAGTGCCTAAAACGAGCAAACAAGAACGAGAACGGTGAAGGAGCATTGGCCAGAGTTTATGTCGTAGGAGATGCCAGAATCAACCCCGACTCCAATGTGGTTACCTGTACGTTTCTTTTGAACAATCGATATGCATCTATTTTGTTTGATACTGGAGCCGATAGGAGCTTTATATCTACCGAGTTTAGTAGTTTACTAGACATCACTATACCAAGTTAGACAACTGTTACAGAGTCGAATTAGCCGACTGTTAAGTCATCGAAACTGATACTATCTTAAGAGGTTGTACCTTGAACCTTCTGAAACATCTCTTCGATATTCATTTAATCCCAGTAGATCTTGGTAGCTTTGACGTTATCATTGGTATGGACTGGTTAGCAAAATATCACGCGATCATCGTGTGTGATGAAAAGCTAGTCTGTATACCTTGGGGAAGAGAAGACTTAATTGTCCGAGGAGAAGGAAACACAGACAGGACTGACACCAGACTGGGTGTTATCTCATGTACAAAAGTCCAAAAATATCTACTGAGAGCATGCCCTATCTTCTTAGCACATATTTCTAAAACGAACAAAGAAGATAAGCCAGAGAAGAAAAAAAATCAAGGGCGTACCAATTGTCCGCGATTATCCCGAAGTTTTCCTAGACGACTTACCTGGTTTACCACCAACTCGTCAAGTAGAATTCCAAATTGACTTGATACCAGGAGCTGCACCTGTAGCTAAAGCACCTTACCGGTTGGTACCAACCGAGATGAAAGAACTCGCAGAACAACTCCAAGGATTGTCAGACAAAGGTATTATTAGACCTAGTTCCTCACCTTGGGGATCTCCAGTGCTATTTGTCAAAAAGAAAGACGGTTCTTTCCGGATGTGCATTGATTACAGGGAACTAAATAAGTTAACTATGAAAAATCGTTATCCACTTCCTTGAATCGATGACCTATTTGATCAACTCCAAGGATCAAGTGTGTATTCAAAGATCGATTTAAGATCGGGATACCATCAGTTGAAGGTCAGAGAAGAATACATTCCAAAAACAGCTTTCAGAACTCGCTACGGTCATTACGAATTTCAGGTTATGCCCTTTGGACTAACCAACGTGACCAGCAATATTCATGGACCTCATGAATCGAGTGTGTAGACCGTATTTTGATAAACTTATGATCGTATTCATCGACGACATACTCATTTACTCCAAGAATGAACAAGAACATGGAGAACATCTAGCTCAAGTGCTGAAACTATTTAAGGAAGAAAAGCTGTACGCAAAATTCTCCAAATGTGATTTTTGGATTCCTAAGGTTCATTTCCTTGGCCACGTGATCGATAGTGACGGTATTCAAGTAGATCCCGCAAAAGTTGAATCCGTAAAGGATTGGGCACCGCCTACATCACCTAAAGAGATTTGCCAAATTATAGGTCTCGCCGGATACTACCGGAGATTTATAGAAGGATTCTCCAAGATAGACAAATCTATGACGAAGCTCACTCAGAAGGGTGTGAAATTTGAGTGAGGAGAGAAAGAAGAACTAGCATTCCAAACCATCAAACAGAAATTGTGCAACGCACCTATTTTAGCCTTGCCAGAAGGCAACGAGGATTTCGTTGTCTATTGTGATGCCTCACACAAAGGCTTAGGTGCTGTACTGATGTAGAGGAAGAAAGTAACTGCTTACGCTTCAAGACAACTAAAGAAACACGAGCAGAATTACTCTACTCATGATCTAGAGCTTGGATATGTAGTTTTTGCCTTAAAAAGCTGGAGGCCTTATCTATACAGAACAAAATGTACTATGCATACCAACTACAAAAGCTTGCAACACATTCTAGATCAAAAGGAGTTGAATATGAGACAACACCGTTGGATTGAACTGTTTAGCGACTACGATTGTGACATCAAATACCACCTCGGTAAAGACAATGTAGTTGCAGACGCACTAAGCCGCAAGGGAACTGATCCTCCCATGCGAGTCTGAGCCTTGGTTACGACGATTATCTTGGATTTACTCAAGCAGATATTGGAGGCTCAAGTACAAGCACAGAAACCTGGAAACATTGAGAAGAAAGACATCCAAAGAATGCTTAGGACAGTTCTAAGCAAGGAGAAGCTAGAACCGAGAGCAGATGGAACATTGTGTTTACATGGAAGGAGTTGGTTATTAATAAGTGCGTAAACAATTATCCTTTTACCACTTAAAATAAGGAAAAACCAAACCAAAACGTGTGTTTAATATCGTAAAAGTCGGAATTACGCGTGGTTTTGTGTTTTTGTGTGAAATAGGTACCAAAGATCATAAATGAAGAAAACACAGGATTTCACGGGTATTTATCGAAGAAAAAGTCGAAGATAAAGTCAAAAGACCAAAATTGCCAAAAGAATTGTTTGGAGGGCTAAGGATGAAGGTTTAATGAAGTTTTAACAACGAGGACCATTTTTGCCATTCCCCAAAGTCATCCACTAATTAATCACATGGAAGAGCACAAAATTACGAAGCCTACTGTTCTGGCCTTGCCGCGTAACTCGGCTCGGATTGCATTTCGCATATTCTACTATTTTATTTCTAATTTTAACAATTATTAATCTTAGTAAAAATTAAATAAATAAAAGTTTTTTATTTTATAATAGTTAGTTTAGTATTGAAACAATTAATTTTGATTTTTTAAATATTTTTAGTTTTAGTAGTTTTATTTTTATTTATTTTTAAACTAACACAAAAATATTAAAAAGAAAAAAAATAGCATGTGTGTTTCTTTTGTAAGTAATTAGGTGCATGCTTCTAGAAGATTAAAGATGGTGGAGTTGGTTAAAGAAGATTAATCAAGAGCCTTTGGATAAAAGAATAATGAAAGGTGAAGATGGTGATCCATGTGAAGTGCTCCCATTGGTTTATCTAAAAGTATATTTCATCCTATTGGTGGAAGCACATCATCACCTACCAAATGACCAAGATGCGCTCAAGTTAAAGAAGAGAAGGTGATTAAAAGCCTAAAAAGACTAATCTACCCTAAGCACCTTGACTTCAACTATAAATAGCACCTCATTTTTCTTCATTTTGTATGTAGATTTTAGGTAGCTAAATAATGTCAATTTTATTTCTTGTTTTTAAATGTATTTCCTTTCAACTTTGTACTAGCTTATCATTAAGCACTTTCGTATTAATGAAAGTTTATGTTTTAGCTTATTCTCATTCTACCTTTCTTAATCTTTTCTTATAATCTAGCTTATTATTTTGGGATTAGTTTTTATAGCTTTTTCCAAATAAGTTAAGATTTATATATAAGTTTGAAATAAGTTATCTTATTTCAAGCTTATTGTGGGCTTATTTTTCAAGATCTAGCTTATTGTGGGTGATTTGTTCATTTAGCTTTTAAGCTTTTTGAATCACATAAGTTTTAAGTTTAGGCTTACAACTTATTAAATAAGCTAGCTTCTTAATTATTTACTTTTAGTTTAGATCTATTAGTTTTTTTATAAAAATAGTAGATATATTAGTTTTAAGTTTAAAAAATTAAAATATTTTTATAAAATATAAAAAAATAGTTTAGATCTATTAGTATTCATCATAATCATATATTAATCGTTGCTTATTATCCTAACCTCTTTTGTTCTTTTGATCTCGGCGAATCGATTTATCACTTTTGAAAAGAAGCTTATGGTTTTGATAGATTTGGTTGGTAGATGAATTATTTAGAGCGTTTGGTTGGTGATACTTGTAGTAGTTGCGAAGTTTTGGTTTGATTTGGTTGGCCGTGTACTTTACGGGCCGTATTTTGTTGATTTGGTAGGTCGTGTACTTTACGGGCCATAACATTGTTGATTATGTTGATGTTTTGTTTAGAACGTTATCTTCGGACTGCGGGTACTAAAGTTCTTCTCTTTTTAATTATCTAGCTTAATCGTTTTAGTTTAAATAATTAGATTAATTTAGTTTAATTGTTTTCAAAAATTATCTCTTTTATTAAAATCGTTTTTAATTAGTTTTAAAAGTTATTTTTGTTTTTAAAATTGATTTAAAAAATAGTTTTCATTTAGATAAGCTTAGTTTGAGTATAAAATTTACACTTTTGTGATTATTAAGCTTATTATTACATAAAGCTTCAAGCTTTATCATCTAAAAAGATTAATAAGCTAAAAAGGTTATAGCTTTACGCTCTATTCTTAAGTTTATCTTTGTGATTTAATTTTTGTAATTTTTTACTTGTTATTACGTGCTTGCATTTAAATTAATTTTGCATTTAGATTAATTAATATTTTTAATGGTAGTTTAATTTTATTGCATTTTAGAGTAATTTTATGTGAACTATTTGCGCTTTTATTTTTATATATTCCTTAGCCTAAAAGTATATTGCCATTTTTTAAGTTTAATTAGAAATAGATTCCAAACAAATACTATTAACCAAAAACAAATAAAGTCTTAACGATAAAATTGGGTTTCAATTCGAGTCGATTTGAGGAACGATAAACACATTAAATAACTTGATAAAAAAAGGTTATTAAATTGGCACCGCTGCCGCTTTGCTAGTTACGATTGACGATTTTTCGTAAGAAGATTTGGATTTTGGGATCCGTAATGAACGTTATTTTTCTTGTTAAAAAATCAAAAACATAAAAAAAATCAAAAAGATAAAAATACAAAAAAATAAAAAATCATCAAAAGCAAATTCTTTCCTAAGATTTGCACCAAAAAAATTAAAAAAAACCCAAAAGTAATACTTTTCCTAAAGTATTACACCAGAAAATGAAGTACTATTGTTATTTTTCTTATTTCGATTTCTTTCGTTTTTTTATTGTGAATATATATTTTTCTTAAAAAAAAAAAAAGATTTTTCTTTTACTATAAGATATTACGTATAAGAACCCCGATATACAATATTTCCAAAAGTATTGCTTGCAATACCGCGTATTTGGAGGCGTTCCGGTTCCTTATACGTGTATCGACCAAACAAAAAAAAGGCAAAAATAGATAAATACTTTCGTTAAGCAATAGTTCGAGAAAATACGAACTTTAAGGTGAATAGAAAGGCGACGTGCTATAAAAGGCCGTCTAAGGGAAGCTAGGTACTTAAGTGCTTTGGCGCCACCTCATTCCCCCTGTTCACTTGTGAGTATTTTGAGAAGGATGGCTAAGAGGGTTTTGCTACCCAAGTAGTATTACGTATATATTTTTGTAGCTTTTTAATATTGCACCTCAAGAGGGATAATCCCTTTCCTCTCAAAGTCGACCGAGGTCTCCTACCTCATTCCTCGTGTTTCGTTGTATGCGCACTCGCGCGCGTGCACACATACCGAGTGGTGTAGCAAATACTTCTAATTCTTACAAAAAGAAGAAGAACAACAAAAAGACCGTCACTCAAGCCGATCCCGAGAATCGAGCTTTCGACAATACGATGGCAACGGATAATCGACCAATGATTGAGATCTTGCAATCCCACGTGGAGGGCAATGATGACCCTATTGTGGTGCCCGTAATTGGAGCAAATAATTTTTAAATTAAAACGGGTTTAATTCAAATGGTTTCCGCAACACCATTTTTGGGCCGTTCCCAAGATGACCCCCATGATCATATTAAGAGATTCATCCATTTGACTAATACGGTGAAATACAATGGGGTAACTCAAGAGGCCATTCGTTTGTTGCTCTTTACTTTTTCCCTCTAGGGACAAGCCCGGATTTGGCTTGATAAGGAACCACCCCAAGATATTCTTACATGGGCGGATTTAGAGACCAACTTCATTAACTACTTTTTCCCACCATCACGGACCACCGCTTTAAGGAATGACATAATCACTTTTGATAAAAAATATGGGGAAACTTTTAGTGAGTCTTGGGATAGATTTAAGGAGCTTTTGAGAAAGTGTCATCAACATGGTTTTACTAAAGTTCATCAAATTAATACTTTTTATAATGGATTCACTTTGAATGACCAAGACTCGCTAAATAGTGCTTCGGGGGGAAATATTTTGGTTAAATCAATGAATGATGCTTGGAATATAATTGAAAACAAGGCAAAAGTTGAAACCAAGAGTGTAAGGGCTACAATGGCTAGTGTTAGTGATAATGAGGTGACTAATCAAATTAAGGAGCTTACTTCAATTGTGAAACAACTTACTTTAAGAGATAACCCTCCCACTACACATGTACATGCTTTAAATGAGACTTTTGAAACTTGTGAAACTTGTGGTGGACCACATTCGTACTATAATTGTGACAAGGTTTACAATCAACAACAAGAAGTTTATGCTTACAATTCCAATGAAAATGAAAGGCTTAATTTTAAACCAAATGTTGATGTTAACCATTTATCTTATAAGAGTACTAACTATTTGGCTCCCCCGGGTTTTGTAGCTCCACAAAGACCACCCCCACCCACCCAAAATACCCAATACCAAAATAGGAACCAAGGTCCTCAAAGGGGTAATTTTCAAGGGAATTCAAATGCAAGGGGTTTTAACCAAAATCAAGGGAATTTTCAAGGGCAAAACCAAGGGTTTAATAATAATCAAGGCTTTAATAACCAAGGTTTTCATAATCAAGGCTTTAAATATCCTAATCAATTTCAAAACCAAGGTTTTCAAAATCAAGGGGTTCATAATCAAGGTAATCAAGGGTTTAATCAAAGGAATATTACTAATCCTCAAATGGACTTGGTTCTCCAAAAATTGACCGAACATGAGAGAACTATGAAACAAATGCAAGAGTCCACCGATAGGAAATTCGTGTAAATGTTGCAAGCCCTTAGACCCCAAGGAGCCTTACCTTCTAATACCGAGACCAACCCTCTAGCTAATGTGAGTGATATTACTACTCGAAGTGGAGCCACTTTAGTGGGACCTTCCATCTCTTCGACCATAAAGGAGAGACAAGGCCCGAAGGTAACAATAAGTAATCCTACTCCCCTTTCGGTGATCCCTTCCACTACCACTCCTAGTACTAGTTCTCCATTGCCAAATGAGCCTAAACCTAAGGTTGTTCAAGAAGCGAGGCCTTCTCCTTCTCAACCTTCAACTTCAAAGCCCAATATCCCTTATCCCTCTAGGTTGGACAAGGCTAAGTTGCTCACCAAAGATGACGTTCACGTTTCCAACTTTTTGAAAATGATTTCCCAAGTGAATGTTAACATTATCCTTATTGAAGCACTTGCCCAAATGCCTAAATATGTGAAAATGTTCAAAGATTTGCTCAATAAGAAAGAAAAAATGGTTGAGCTTGTTAACACTCGTTTAAATGAGAATTGTTCCACGATTCTTCTCAAAGAGCTTCCCGAAAAGCTAGGAGATCCCGGACAATTCGTGTTACCTTGCTCATTTCCTCAAACTGATGATTGTATGGCTTTAGCGGATCTTGGTGCTAGCATCAATCTTATGCCACTCTCTGTATGGAAACAATTATCATTACCCGACCGTGTACCGACTCGCATGACTCTCGAGTTAGCTAATAGAACTCTCGCATACCCTGTTGGTATTGCCGAGGACATTTTTGTCCGAGTTGGTAAATTCACTTTCCCCGTGGACTTTGTCGTCGTCGACTATGAGATGGATCCTCGTATTCCGTTAATACTTGGTAGAGTAGTAGACCATTCTTAAGATCCGGAAAAGCATTAGTTGATGTGGCCGAAGGGGAGTTAATTCTTAGGGTTAGGGATGAACAACAAGTTTTTAAAATGGGAAAAATCACAACTAAATCAAATGGAAAAGAATCGGCCAATACGATTGATGTTCTTAATTATGATAATGAAGAGATTTTTATTAATCCTTTTGGAATTAAAAAGTCTAATCAAAATAATTTTGTGATAACTTCATCCCTTCCCTTAGAGCCTCAAATTTTCGAAACTCCTATTTACGATACTTATAGTGATGACACTTCTTTAAGTGATGACACTATCTTCGGTTTAGACAACCCACCTTTTGACCCACCCACTTTTGACCCACCCACTTTTGATCCACCATTATTTGATGATTACGATGATGACAAATCTTTAAGTGTGATCTCATTATTTTTGATGACCCACCTCGTGACCTTAATGTACCTCGTATCTCTATGAGTAATTCTTCCATTACGGAGACTCCTTTTGACCATTATACCCTAATTTTAGAAGTCATGACTTTTGAGGAGGATCCTCCACTCTTAGAGATCATTCCTACTTTAGTGGATATTCCATTTGAGGAGGATTTAGATATCTTTCTAAATACCTATTTTACTCACGAGGATGAGTTTTCATATGACTCCGATAATACTTATGTTTTCACATCGAGTTTGGAAGAGGACGACTTTACCACTTCGGATTATGATGACATTTGGAGCTTTAAGGTCAACACCTCTTGTTATTTTCCCGTTAAGGAATCGGTGTTTGATCCGGGAATAGAGACTTTTGTGCTATCATTGTCATATCACCATACCACCCGTTCCTTTAAAAGATCGTTGCCTAAGGATACCCCACTCGACTTATACTTGTGTGATTTTACCACCATAGGGTTTATTTCCTTTCGTGATGGAAATTATGTGTTTGACCCAGGTGGACTTTATTGGGGTATTCCTTATATGACTATGTTTCACCCTTTATCATGGAGAGATTTTCATCCCTTGGAAATCTCAGCTTTTCCATGATTTCACCCCTTTCCACCTTTTTCACCTTCACCCATTTCCACCAATAAGTGTAAGGGGAGCTAAGTAGGTTGTGTTTTGTAATGTTGTGTAGGGACATGTGCTTTAATGATCCACTTTTGGTACCTTTGAAGAACCGTGATCCCGTGTTCCCATGTACCCGATTATCTTTGATTTTTTTTGCTATTGTGATTCATACTTGTATATAAATAAGTTGAATAAATGTAATCACTTTAGTTGTCTCTTCTTTAGCTTGATTTTAAACAACGTGTATAATGTCCTAAGTGTAGGGGAGTTTACTTCCACATCCTTAAACATTGAGGACAATGTTTATATTAAGTGTAGGGAAGACTTCTATCGAAGTTAAGTGGGCTTTTCCATGAATTTGTCCTTATTTTAACCGGAAAATTAATTTTTTTCGACGTTTTTCAAAATATTTGATCTATATTGGCCTAGTAGTAATTTTCATTTATTTTCTTTTATCTTATTTCCTTTTATCATCACCATAATATGTATATATTCCATTTCATGAATAAAGTCAAAAAGAAAATAAATAAATAAAATGGTTTTAAAGAGTTTAGACGTCTTTGATATATTAGGCCCGTCGTGACTATTTTGACTCAACCCGAGTTTACTTATCAAAGTTTACCCTAGCTAGTATCCTTAACCATATGGAACTTAATTGGTTTATTAGTCTAAGCATCCAAGAGTCTCATTCCTTGAGATTTTAAATTGTGGAGAACGAGAAATGATAGAGTTAATTATAAGTTTTGTATTCTTTCATGAACTTATGTGAGTTAATTATAAGCTTTTTCTCCCACCACTTGTCAATAAATAAATGCAATAAATAAGGTCGTACGATTTGAAAAATTACTTAGCTTCTAGCCCAAAATCGTTTAAAAGTTGCTCGGGATTAATTAGAGTCATAGCCAAGGCATAACTTATTGAAGTGGGATGCGAAGATTGGCGTATCCAAAAAGGCCCTAACAAGGCATGAAGATATCCGAGTCCAAAAAAGCCCTCACAAGGCATGAGGATTCACTTTTTTTGCCAAAGATTCAAAGATGATGTGAAGATCATTAATCCAAATCAATATAAAGGATCAAGATACACGACGAGAAGCAAATACTCCCCTAAAGATCATGGAGAAGTCTATCGAAAAAGACCCTAACAAGGTATGAGGATAAATAGATCCAAGTCCGAAAAGGAGGTGGATCGTTGTATATCAAAATCCTAAATAAAGACAAGGATAAATGAAGAAGTCGTGGTCAACGTTTGAAGCATCTCTCACTCCAAATGAAGATGTATACCAAAAAGAAGAGAAGACCATAATTTCAAGAACGTCTCTCAAGATTTGAAGTTTGAAGTCAGTGCCAAATTCGGTCCGAGAAAGGTCTCAAATCGTGAAACGAGTTATGCCAAGATATGAACTTTATGAGATTTCGAGAAGTTGTTTTAAAAGATTTTTTCCTTTAGCTAACTATTGATTAAATCGTCCTACTTTATTTTCGGCCTTAATAAATTATCGAAATAAGTCAAAATGCATCCTCGTGATCATTCAAGACAAAAATAAAATACAAGAGATACACCGTAGGAATAAGGGGGTCTAAGTGAATAATTAAACCACATGAGTAAGTGTTAGCTTTACTAACTTGTAATTACAATGATCTCGTTTTTACGCTTGGTATGGGGAACGTGAAACTTGAGGGTGATTAATATTCATGACACCAAAGACTCAATTTAAGTCTTAGATTTCATTACAAGTTTCTTCCATCAAACAATTTCAAAGTTAATAAATTGAATGAAATTGTTATATCTTTTGAATAAAGTTTTAATCTTTTTATCGTTTTAAGTTTCTTGTAGTAATGGTAGTAATAAAGGTCAAGATCGATTAATTATGAGAAAAATGTAAACTTTTGCCTTAATTCAGTGCATTGCATTGGGATTGCAATGGTCAAGTGTAGGGGATTTCATACTTGTGTAAACACTTATCCTTTTACCACTTAAAACAAGGAAAAACCAAATCAAAACGTGTGTTTAATATCGTAAAAGTCGGAAATACGCGTGGTTTTGTGTTCTTGTGTGAAATAGGTACAAAAGATCATATGAAGAAAACACGGGATTTCATAGGTATTTATCGAAGATAAAGTCGAAGCTAAAGTCAAAAGACCAAAAGTGCCAAAAGAATGAAGTTTGGAGGGCTAAGGATGAAGATTTAATGAAGTTAGCAACGAGGACCATTTTTGCCATTCTCCAAAGTCATCCACTAATTAATCACATGGAAGAGCACAAAATTACGAAGCCAACGGTTCTGGCCTTGCCGCTTAACTCGTCTCGTATGCATTTCGCATATTCTACTATTTTATTTCTAATTGTAACATTTTATTAATCTTAGTAAAAATTAAATAAATAAAAGTTTTTTTATTTTATAATAGTTAGTTTATTATTGAAATAATTAATTTTGATTTTTAACTATTCTAGTTTTAGTAGTTTTATTTTTATTTATTTTTAAACTAACACAAAAATATTAAAAAGAAAAAAAAATAGCATGTGTGTTTCTTTTGTGAGTAATTAGGTGCATGCTTCAAGAAGATTAAAGATGGTGGAGTTGGTTAAAGAAGATTAATCAAGAGCCCTTGGATAAAAGAATAATGAAAGGTGAAGATGGTGATCCATGTGAAGTGCTCCTATTGGTTTATCTAAAAGTATCTTTCATCCTATTGGTGGAAATAAATCATCACCTACCAAATGACCAAGATGCCCTCAAGTTAAAGAAGAGAAGGTGATTAAAAGCCTAAAAAGACTAATCTACCCCAAGCACCTTGACTTCAACTATAATTGCACCTCATTTTTCTTCATTTTGTATGTAGATTTTAGGTAGCTAAACAATGTCAATTTTATTTCTTTTTTTAAATGTATTTCCTTTCAACTTTGTTCTAGCTTATCATTAAGCACTTTCATTTTAATAATATTTTATGTTTTAGCTTATTCTCTTTTAGCTTATTCTCATTCTACCTTTCTTAATCTTTTCTTATAATCTAGCTTATTATTTTAGGATTAGTTTTTTATAGCTTTTTCCAAATAAGTTAAGATTTATATATAAGTTTGAAATAAGTTATCTTATTACAAGCTTATTGTGGGCTTATTTTTCTAGATCTAGCTTATTGTGGATGATTTGTTCATTTAGCTTTTAAGCTTTTTGAATCACATAAGTTTTAAGCTTAGTCTTACAACTTATTAAATAAGCTAGCTTTTTAATTATTTACTTTTAGTTTAGATCTATTAGTTTTTTTTATAAAAATAGTAGATCTATTAGTTTTAAGTTTAAAAAATTAAAATGTTTTTATAAAATATAAAAAAAAATAGTTTAGATCTATTAGTATTCATCATAATCATATATTAATCGTTGCTTATTATCCTAACATCTTTTGTTCTTTTGATCTCGGCGAATCGATTTATCACTTTTGAAGAGAAGCTTATGGTTTTGATAGATTTGGTTGGTAGATGAATTATTTAGAGCGTTTGGTTGGTGATAGTTGTAGTAAGTTGATCCCTTTGGTTGGATCTATATTCTGTTAAGAATTAATATAGTAGTTTGTAATCAAACTAAAACACTTTGAGCACTCTTACTAACACTAAATAAGTTATGCAGAATCTAACTTATAAAGCACAGAAGAATAAAATTACTTTTAATTATTCGATTCTCTTATTAATCGACTTGAATGAGGTACATGAAAGACATTGTACCTATGTTCCTTTTATAGAGTAAGGAACCCTAGAAACCTTAGAATATTCTATAAAGATAACTGTATCACAGACGATATATTATCAATTTTCTAACTATTTAAGTATATCACATAAGATATACTCTAACTATAACTATGACATATCTTATACAAAGGTATATTCGTCCTAATCAGTATAGCAGTACTTACTTTATAAGTAGCAGTACTTACTATTTACCGCGTTAACACTAACAGTACTTACATAACACTAACAGTACTTAAAATACACTAACGGTACTTGACACTTAACAAATAATTGCCAACAATCCTCCCCTAAATAAGAATGATAACTTGTATTCTTGTTTCTCTTGTACTGGATGTATTAAAATACATGTCTTCAGTCTTTCATTCATCCTTGGATTGAACTTGGTAATTTGTATTTGTATCCAACTGAATGTAGCCAAACACTTCAAATGTAGATCTTCTTCTGATAAGATAATCTTCAAACATCATGAGTATCATATTTGTCTTCAAACTATGATCTTCTTTGTGTCTTCTAAACATTCATTTATCTTTGCAACATCAATCATTTTCTTCTTGAGTTAAATCTTTGTACTCTGAATCATGAACCTTAGTCTTGATTTGATGAGACAAAACCTTCTAAGTATTTTTCTTTGAATACTTCTCTGCTTGTAATCTTCATACCTGAAATAAAACAGTTAACAACAAAAACCAATCTGTATTGGCTTCATGATTTTTAGCAAATCACCAGCTATCAACGGATTTGATAAATTCTTTACCAGTTAGCCGTACACTCTGGAATAGCCAATACTTTATTCATAAAGAATAAGGTGTACTGATACAATTTTTGGTAAATTGTCAACCATCAATAAATTTGATGAAGTCTTTACCTAGTATCGTTTGTCTAGGACTAGCCAACTCTTTGTCTCGAAACAAGGTGAGTTAGAACCATATAGTTTTTAGCAAACTATCAGCTTTCAACGGATTTGATATGTCTTTACCACAAACCATTTGCTTATGGACTAGCCAGTTCTTATGTGTGTTAGACATGGTGAATTGAGAACCATTTGTGAAGTGTGACTAAAAGTCAAACACTTAAGGCTCTTTCTCAGCTTCTTCCTCATCTTTCAAATCCTTGATTTGTTGTTTAACCATTCTGATCAACTCCAAAGCATCAACAGATTCTTCTGTAACTTCCAATTGTTGTTCTAACATCCTTTCCAACAATCTTCTTTTAAAAGGGTAATCTTCTCTTGCAGCATATAGTATGTAACATCATCTATATCTAAAATATGCAATCCACATGACCTATAATATCTCTAGTAACTAGGAACCCGATTCTCTAATTCCTTCAACATTTCTTGATCACAATTGTATGGCTCATACATAAAGAGAAATTCCCTGTATAATAGTGATACTTCAGTTTTACCTGCACTGACTTCTTGAACTAACCTGAAAAGATCTTGAATATCTTGTCTATCAAGAATGTGAAGAATATCCCCCAAAAGTCTGAATATCCTTGTTGTGCCATCAGTTCTTTGAATTCCATGAGCTTCAAGTCCTTGATCCATAGAGTAAATCCATCTAGCAATAGATGATCTCTTTCTAAAAATCTCTGTATCAATACATTGATCTTCAAATTTTACAATCTTCAAGTACTTCTTCAAGCTCTCATCATCATCACTATCTTCTGCTGTTGATTTAGCCCTCTTGGCTTTCTTCTTTGTCTTTGTTGACCTTTTCCTTTTAACACCCCTAAAGGTTCCCTCAAGATCCGTTGAACCCTCTTCCAAGTTTGTATGTACCATCTCTTCAGTATGTACTGTTGATTGTGTATGTACTGCTTGTATATTTACAGTCCGAGCAATATCTTGAGCTTCAACTCCTGTATTCATTCTTTGAGCAATCTCTTCCTCCCTTGAACTTCCTTTCTCCTTTCTATTCTTCCTCACATAAGTGGTCTTGATAGTTGGATATGTATTTGTAGGTTCAGCAGTACCTGGCTCAATTCTAGGAGTACTTCCAAATTGCCTTTGTTGTTGCAGATGTCTTCTATGTCTTTCAACAACTATTCTATCTGCCTCAAATCCAATTTCAACAAAATTCAATTCAGTTCTCTTATTTTGCTCATACAAATTCTTGATTTCTTCAAAATTCTTCTTGACCAACTGAATATGAGTAAAACCCTTAACTCTCTTAAGAAAATTCATCATTTGATTCCTAATCTGCATAGTAGTTGGAGGCTTAATCTTTTCTCTTCTTCTCTTTTCAGTAAAGAATCTTTGTTGCTCCCTTACCAGATCATCAATCAACTTTGATTTCTCTTCTTCATCATAAGCATCTCTTTCTTCAGCTATCAATGGGTCTGCAAGAAGCTCACTTGCATGTAATTCAGCTTGAATCCTATCATACTCTTGTATATTCCATTCTTGCTGTATTCTCTTAGCTTCTAGCAAATGCTATTTTGCTGCAAGTTCTTCTTGTAATTCATCTTCACGAATTTGTGCTTGCATTCTGAAAGCATATTCCTCATTATGGTCCAATTGATTAAATCTGTACATGACTTTGTTTATATCATCGTCTGAATCACTTTCATCTTCAGATTCTGATAATATTTGCTTCTTCCCCTTATCCTTTGGATTAATCTTAGGTAGCTTCTTCTTCAGCTTGGAAGATCTTTCCTCATTAACTTGCTGTTGAATAACTATACCTTTAGTAGGGTGTGAAGCTTGAACTTTCTTACCTTGAATTTGATTCTTTTTGGCAAGAACTTCTTGTTGTGTCTTTTTCTCTGCTTCTGCTTGTTTAGTCTTCTCAACTAAATTCTTCTTTCTTAAGTCAAGCAGTAATTGGGATAAAGTTTCATCCTCTCCAAAATGAGTTTGACTTTCTAGTGAAGGATTATCACCAGCGGTACTTGCAATCGGCTTAGTTGGCTTAGCAATACTTGGGTCTTCAACAATGTCAGCAGTACTTGCAGTCGGCTTAGTTGGCTTAGCAGTACTTGGATCTTCAACAATGTTGATTTCACCAGTATTAGACATACTTGTTTCTTCAATCACTTGTGTATCCCCAGATATTCTTTCTTCCATAGAAGCCATCATTTCAACTTACACCTCTTCAGTCTTGTCTGATCCATTGCTCATTCTTGATCTAGACAGTACTTGCAAAGGCTGTTTCCTTTGAAACCATACTTATCTTTGTGGTGGTGGAGTTGAAGATACAAGAAAATGAATGTTAATTTCCTCCAACTTCTCATAGAAAGTACTCTAATTTACTTGAAGTGGTGATTGAGGTATTGGTGCTGGCTGAGTTACCATCATTTCTTCAACTTGTGGCTTCTCATGAGTAGGTTGTGGTTCTTCTTGTTGAATCTCCATATTTGTAGGTCAATCCACACGAGTCTCTAAACCAGTTCCATCTTCATAATTCCCCATGACATCTTCATCCAACTCAAAATTGATGTCATTTCCAGAGATCCTTGTTTGATTATCAAAAGAAGGTGGTTGTTCTTCATAATTCCTCCCCTGTTTGGTTGCATTCAGTTGACTTTTCTTGTGGTTCCTGAATCTTTGCTTCTTGAGTGCAGACTTCTGAATAGATCTATGTTGCCTCATCCAAGGTGATACTTTGTTCCTTAACTTGATTAGGCTAGCTTCCAATTCAACAATTTTCTTGTCTTGAACAAGCTTTTCTTTCTACAACACCTGTACCTGTTTGGACAAACTAGTACACAAAGCAATTAAATTTGCAACATCCATCACCTCTGGTGCTTGTGCTTGTGGTGAACCACTAGCAGCAATAGAAGCAGCATGTGTGTGGATCATCTCATCATTGTTTGATGGAGCACCAACATTGTGAGAAGAAGATTGTGAATCTTCTAGGGAATGGGAACTCTGGTGAGAAGGAGTTTGCTGAGAAGCACTAGCATTGCTAGGTTCCTCACCTTCTTGATTGGCAGGTTGGGCTAACATATGAGCAAACAATGGTGTAACTGTTCCTGTAAAGGCATTGCCTTGTTTGGTCAAGAAAGAGAAAGTTCTCTTTGTGAATGTAGGAACATCCCATGTATCAGTTAACTCTGGTAGGTTAGGTATTTGGTCACTAAATAAAGTCTGAATGAATCTAGGATACATCAAAAACTTTTTAGTCCCTTCCAAATTCCTAGTCATGCCTTCAAAAATTAATCTTGAAAAATTAAAAACTCTGTTATTTGCTAGACAAATACCAGCTGATGCCAATGCAGCAGAAATTTGATCAAAAGATGTACTTTTAGAGCTTAAACAGTGAATAATAGCATGAAAAAGCAATTTCCATTGAGGTGAAAATAAACTTTTAAATAAAGTAAGACTTTCCCTACCACCTCCATAGCCCATGGCTGCAAGGCCATCATGAATCTCTGTATTATTAAGCATACTAAGTCCATTTTCATCATTTAATCTCAAACTTGCTTTTAGCAGTACCTCAGTTACATATATATTTCTATGATTCACCCTAGCCTTAATGCAAGGTTGATTAAACCGAGTACCTAACACAACAGTATTCCAAAATTGTTCAACAATGGAAATAGAAACAACTGGACTTACAGTGAGTGCAAAGCGAACTTGACTTCGAGATATGAAACCAAGAACCTCATGGAAACCAAGAGAGTCATCATTCGTAGCAAGATTCGTAACAAAATAATGCTTAGAGATCACTTGTAAAGCAGCCATTAGTATTTTTGATGATCGAAAAATTAGAGAGAAGGTTATAGAATCAAGAGATAAAAATAAAAGATTAGGTGAATCAATTGTATAATGGGAGTAAGTATTTAAGTAAATAACAAACTCAAGCGCGGAGAAACCGCCAAATTTACAAAAGAGACCCTTAACGGTAAAACGGATATGTAGCGGTACATGGAACATAAGCGGTACTTGAATTTGTGCTAGCGGTACTTGGAGTTATAACGGTACCTCACAGTTTTGACCAGTTCATGCTTTCCACTATCAATGTAACCTCTTTTATCTTTTTCTATTAACCTGCAATTACATCAAAAACACAAAACATAGACTATACAATAAAAATTATAAAAATTTGTACAGCTGATATGAGCTTAAATACTCATATCATTTGTATCTTAAAACAATGAATAAGTGCACAAAATGTATCAAAAATGCCTTGTATATGCTTGTTTCTTGTTTGAATGTGTGTAGGTACCAAGTTCGCGAAAACCGGCAAAACCGGCACGAGTTCGAAGAAAAAGATCAATGAAGCCAAAATCGAGTTCGTTTTCGAGGATTTAATATTTAAATAATTGATTTTGGTCAAGAGGGTCCCACATTGGACTGTTGGGCTCATAAGCCCATTATCAAATCAAGTTATCTAATATTTTTAACTAAAGCCCAAGATAAGGCCCAAATGGAGGAATATGTTATATACACGGATGGAAATTTTACCTGGGCCAAAAGCCCAATGTCCTCAAATATTCAAATGAATGAAGTGAATTTGATGGGCTTTTAGGGTTTTGCAATGTTTACAAACGAATGTGCAACTTTATAATCAGTCAAACTTTTCTTCTCATTCACACAATAAACAAATAAATAAAACCGACCCCCATTTACACCACACGTTTTTCTCCCATCCACACACACATTTATTTAATTCTCGATACTATCTATGTACCCTTTCTTCCCCATCTCACAAAAAAATGAATAACCAGGCACAAAGTTACTGTGTCAAAACCCTAGCCAAATAAATTATTCAATTAACAAAGGGCTTTTTGGCACACATGCGATTCAAGTGTGGGGGAATTTAATCCCCCAATTTTAAGGAAGAGATTGATGGAAGAGCTGGGCTACGTGGCAGATAACTACTGGCCAAAACACCTCATCCTCCTAAATCAACCAATCAGAAGGCATAAAAGAAACACAACTAGCACACACGGATGCCACATTGGCAATCCGTGTGCTAGTTGTGTCCTATCTACCGTCCGATCAACAAAGAGAGAGAGAGAAATATGATCTAAAGGCCAAGATGAAGAAGGGATATTCTTTTAAAGATGCGGATATTCTTCCTCAGCAAGCCCTGGGATGGCTATAAAAACCCTCATTTCTTTTGTAATCTTCATCCCTTTTCTTTCTTTTAATGTTATAATGTCAATTTAGTTTTTAGGTAATTGTAATTTTATTTTTAATGGTATTGTAATAACTTTTATGAATTAATAAAGTGATTTTGAGATTCATCTACTTTTTACACTTGTGTATTTTTCTGTTAAGATTTATGCACTTTTACCTATTCTAAATTAAATTGATATAATATGTGTGGTTGTTTAAATAAGCTCGATTTATAGCTTAATTTGAATGATTAAGAGAGATTTGGGAATAATACTTGAACCCACTGTTTAAGTTTATACGAAGCTGTTGGTTCGAGTAGTTTTGTTGTTCAACGATGGGTGGTGGTTCGTGATTCATAAGCGAGTAATGGTGGTGATTGTTACGGGTTCACAAGGTTGTTCAACACAAACCTTCGTCTCAAAGGTTTTCTCCAAAAGGTGTATTTTCTTTTCAATTTTAATGTTATTTAGTTTATTAAAATGAGATGTTTATATGGTTAAATGTTTAGGCTATAAATATATTATGTATCTGCTCGTTTAAATGTTTCTGCTTACCTTGATTCTAAGTTGATTAGTTAAAGGTGATATAGATCAGTATGCCGTTTATAAGTAATGTTTTTAATCTGTTAGGTTAATTGTTATTGTTGACCATAAGACTTAACTAAGTATTTAGATTGTAAGATTGATATCTGTAACTGCTGAATCATGAATGTTTATGAACTTGATAACTGAGTTTGGTTGTGGGTTGAATTAACTCTTTCGTTTTGCATTAATTGGAGCTTATTTCGTTTGAATTATTGAACCTTGCTGAATCATGTATTGTTTTGACTTGTACGATTTCGAGTAGCTAATTTGAAGAGTTTAGACATGTCAGTTGCTATTGTGAGCTTTAGGAGGCTTTTGGTTGCTGAAAATAGATAGGATTGTTGATAGGTCCTTAGATATTGCTGATATGATTTTCGTTAAGCTTAACCTGAATGTTTGTAGTTTCAGTTATTACTGATTTATTTGAATATTTGCTGCTTTACTGATTGAAAGATGCTATTGTGGATTACGGTTTGTGCAATCTGATTTGTAGTTTGGCTTTGCTTATTTGATTCATCAGCTTAATCTTGGTTTTTCACTTATTTGATTTGCTGATTTTTGGGCTTGTTAAGTTGTGTTTTGATTGATACTATATTTTTTTTACCATGCTGCTTGGACTAACAGATTAACTTGATCTGTTAATCTCAAAGCTGATAACCTTATCAGCTTATCTCACAAGATTAATGTAGTATTAAGTCACCTCATGTGACTGTAGATCTATCTGTGTAAAAAGTAATAAAAACCAAAAAATTGTCCCAAGAGGGTCTCGACCTCGTGACCTCTCGTTTGATTATCCAGCGTGTTTGCCAACTGGGCTACATTCTCTTTTGATTTCTATATCAGCTAGTTAATTAATAAAGTATCTTTATTTCAAGCTAAACTTTATTTAAATTGTAGGTTAAGTAATTTTAGTTTATATAAATAGTATTTTACACTTTTATTTAAGTAAATTTTAGTTTTATAAATATAAATAAAAATTAAAATTAAAAAAACAAATAAAAAAATAAAATAAAATGTTTTTATTAAATTTAAAAGTTTAATTAGTTTATTTCAATAATAAGATTTTTATAATTTTAGATTTAAATAAAATTAGTTTTAAAAATAATAGATTTAGTATAAGTAAATTTTTATAAAGTTATTTAGTTTAAAAAGTTTAATAAGATTTTTAATAGATTAAAAGTTATTTTTATTAAGTAGATTAATTTTTTTTAGATTATTAAATTAGTTTAATTTTTAAATAGTTTTTAATTTTAAGTAATTGATTTAGATTTAAATAATTTTGGGAATTCACGATTCATGTACTTTAGGTTAAATAGTTTAAAATTGGTAGAATTAATTTCTAGTTTAAATACCGAAAACCAATTCAAATAAATTATCCAAATCGAATCAAAACGTCTCAAATTCACTCGATCTTCGTGTACAACTAACTTGGTTCATCACGTGTTTAATTGAATTCGTCATTGGTAATATTAGTCTATTACTTTTTCCTAAAGGTAATTTTCTAATTTACCCTATAACGTAATCTAATTATCACTATACTATCACGATCACATTAAAAATTTTGGCGCCGCTGCCGGGGATCTTGTGTACGATTCGTCTTTTTGGAGATTTGTTGATCGTTGATTTGAAGACCCTTTCCGTCCTCGGAAAGTTTTGTTATTTTTCTATTATATAGTATGTATCGTTTTTCTCGTTTTTTTGTGAATAATATATTGTATTACGTAGAACAATAATTTTACATACTTTTCAAATAAGGCCTTAGTTGGGATTTCATCACCTAGCTATTGTAGTCGAATCTAAAACAAAAATAAAAGGCAAAATAGATAAATACTAATAAGAAGTTTGAACTTGATTTATACAAACTATAAGGTGGGTATAAGGCGACGTGCTATAAAAGGCCGTCTAAGGAAAAAAGTTTTTTAATGTTTTGTGCCACCTCGTTTCCCCGCTTGCTTGTGCGTATATTGAGAGGGACAACCTATTATTGGTTTGCCGACTCAAGTAGTAATAAATCTTATTTTTGTAGTTTACTTATTGAACCTCGAGACGTTTAGGTTTTCACCTATCGTTTCAAAGTCGACCGAGGGTAATTTACTTCCATAGTAGTTATCCTTATTCCCTGTTTTTTATCAATCATTATTGATTGAGCAATACCAAATAAAATACCAAAAAATCTTCTTCTTGTCTAAATTCTTTTCCTCAATCCTCTAAATTCTCGTCTTTGTAGTGTATGCAATTACGTTCCTCTCGTCTTGTGATTGATTTTAATAGGCTTGAAAGTATTCCTCGTAGAAATAGAAATCGTCAACAACGAATAGTGGAACCCGAGCTTCCACCTATTGTTATAGAGATGGCCGATAACCGAACAATGGAGGAATTGCTCCGTGCACCCACCGAAGGGTATGGGGAAGCAATCGTTGTGCCGGCTATTTTGGCGGATCATTATGAGATTAAGACGGGTCTTTTATCGCTCATTCGTGCCGACCAATTTCGTGGCAATGAGATCGATAACCCGCACTCTCACATTCGGAATTTTCTTCGAATTACCTCGACTCTCAAGTTTAGAGATGTGCTGAATGACGCGATTAAGCTCATGCTTTTTCCGTACTCGCTCGAGGGTAATGCTAAGATTTGGTATGAGAAAGAACCACCGGGTTCGATCTTAACATGGGATGATTTAGTGTCTAAGTTCATGAATTATTTCTTTCCACCGTCCAAAACAACACACTTTAAGAACGAGATCACTAGATTTGAACAAAAAGTGCATGAATCGTTTGGGGTTGCATGGGAAAGATTTAAAGATTTGTTGAGACAATGTCCACACCACGATTTCTCGGAATTGCATCAAACTAATACTTTCTATAATGGGCTAAATATGATTGAACAAGATTCTTTAAATGCCGCCGCGGGTGGTAATCTTTTAAGAAAAACTCCGAGAGACGCGTGGGGAATAATTGAGAATAAATCTAGAGCACAATATTCACGAAACACACCAGGTGTTTCCAATGTGAATTCATTTAATCCCGAGATTGCTAGATTGGACTCTAAGATTGACACGATTTTGAATGAGCTTAGGAAGAATCCTCATGGATCCATTAATATGGTTGAGAATGTTTGTGTATCATGTGGTGGAGCACATCCTAATCATGCTTGTTCAACCACGGGGTTTGATCAAGCTAGCGCTTTTGCCGCGACGGGAACTTATGGTTCCAACGGTCAAGTTACTCGTCAAAATCATGTTGCTCCACCGGGTTTTCCACCGGTTCAAAATAGGTACAACAATGGAAATAATGGGAATAATTTTAACCATGGTAACCAAGGGAATTTTAACCAAGGAAATGGGTTTAATGCTAATCAAAACAATCAAGGTTTTCAAAGCAATAATCAAAATGATTTGTCAAGCTACATTAAATCAAATGAGGCAAATATGAAAGCTTTACAAAATAACATTCAAGGGCAAATTAATACTTTGAGACTCGATTTTCAAAATACGATTAAAGGGCAAAATAACAAGATTGAACTTAATCAACAAAGGTTAGAACAAAGTCAAAATCGTATGCACCAAAGTTTGGAACAAAGTCAAAATAAATTGCTTTCGATGTTTGAGGGATTCATGTCTAAACCGTCATCTTCTTCGGGTTGTTTACCTAGTAATACCATTCCAAACCCGAAGGGAGAGCTTAAGGCCATAACCGTTTATGATGATTGTGAAAATTTAGATGAAGTTAAAGTGACTGAGTTTAAGCCTCCACCTAAGGAAACTTTTCTAGAAGTCACCAAGGCTACTTTGAATGTGATTAGTACCTCGATTTTCTTTGATTTCTTTCCCGAGAAATATAAAGATCCGGGTCAATTCTTGATACCTTGTGTTTTCAATGAGCTTGGGGTTTGCAAAGGCCTAGCCGATCTAGGAGCTAGCATTAACATAATGCCCCTAGCCCTTTGGAAGACTATTGACTATGCACCACTTAGTACCACTCGTATGATCATTGAGCTTGCTAATGGAACCACCACTCGACCGGTTGGTATAGCGGAAAATTTCATTATGAAAGTGGGAAATTTCTTGTACTTAGCCGATTTTGCTATAGTTGATTATGAGACCAATCCTCGTGTGCCAATTATTTTAGGACGACCATTTTTGTGCACGGCTCAAATTCAAGTTGATATGAGGAAAGAGGAAATTAAATTGTTTTATGGTGATAAAAGCATTGTTTTTAAACCGGAAAAGATTCCAAGATTTGCTTCTAAAAAAGTTGAAAGTGTTAAACTTGTTGAAACAATTGAAAGTAATAAGAAAGCTCTTTTTGATAAAGGTGTTTTTCCAATTTGGACACCACATTTTGTGAAAGTAAAAAGTTAAAGTCAAATGAAGAAGCTTGCTTTGTTGAAACATGTTGTAACCTTTCCTCATCTACACTCACTCCACACGAGGATGATAGTGCTAAGATTGAAAAACATATTGATGATTACTTAAGTGAGCCTTTTGATGCTAATGAGTTTGTTAGTGAGAATTTTGATCCCGAGAGTGACATTGCTTTAATTGAACAATCTTTGAAAATGGACTCATTTTCACTCTCTTCTAAGGATCATGTTGATGTTCCTAAGGCACAATCTTCCATTGAAGAGCCTTTGATTCCTAACTTCACACCGAGTGAGGTTAGTGACTATTCATGTGATAAGTTCATCGATGAACTTTTTGCTATCATTGATCCACTTCCACGGGGAAGTGAAGACGTTTCCGATCTCGAGATCGAGCGTGATTCTCGTGTTTTACCTACCATTCTCGAGGAATTCGCCGATGAATTGCCTTCTAATGAGAATGATGATCTTGTATCCGAGTGCGACAGACTCGATACTTTGTCGGATATTTCTTGTGATGACAAGATTGATGACACTTTTGTGACCTACTCAAATCCTCTCTTTGAAGCTTCATTGAACAAAAATCCATTGTTTCAAGAGGATTTTGAGAGCATCATACCTCCTACATCTCACAACCTTTGTGATGATGAGCTTCTTATGAAGGAGGTTGAGGAGTTTCTTTATATAGACATTCCTTCGGAATTTAAGGAAGAGTCTAATGACGGTGATGAAGATACTTGGTTTGATCACCCGATTTATGATGATGATAATGTTGACCCGGAGGGAGAAATTACTTTTGCTCCAATTATCCTTCCCACTCGCTTTGATCTTAATGTGCAGGTTTTTCATGCGACTCGTTTTGAGTACCATGACCCCTTTGTTCACATTCCTAAGAGTGATAAGGTCAACAAAGTCATGCAAGTTGAAACCACTATGGTTGAGACTTTTATACCACCATTACTATGTGCTTTATATGATTTAGGATTAGCATGGGGGGACGACACCTTGTTGTCTATTCCTTTCTCCACCGAGGACAAGGTATTCGACCCCGGAATCTTTGATTTAGGGAAATCTCGGCCTTTCACCGATGCAATAATTGAAAGACTTTTTAATCATCTTGGTGCGAGTTTATCTCGGGGAGCATGCTACATCCATACCATTAGTTGTGACTACTATCTCTTGTTGGAGATTTGTGTTAGAGTTTTATCCTTTCGTTTGTCATCCGACAATGAGGATGTAATCTTTGACCCTGGCATCGTGCTTTATCATGGATTTTATTCCATTATGTCAGTTTTCACCACTTTCCCTAAGGACCAATGAATGCGGGGATCGAGTCGAGCTCATGACTCGGTGAAAAAAAACGAGGTGCCTTGTGGGGGAGTCCCATACATTCTATCTTCTTTCTCTTTTCTAACAACTAATAAGGCTTGATCTTTCAAGCTCGTGCTCGTGTTTTGTTGTGTTGTGAATCTTAGGTATGACCCTAATATTTTAAGACTCTAGTGTTTGGTTTTTGCCGGTCCACTTGATCTTCCATTATTTGAATGCCAAAAAGGGGCACACTCTTTATCCCTTGATTTTTATTGACTAACGTTTTATCTTGAGGCATAATTAATAAACGGCTTATAGATTTGCGTGCTCTTTCCATGCTAGGATTTTGCATTAGACTCTTCGTGTTTTAGCAAGTGGGTGTTACTCTTGAGCTAAGAAACATTAAGGACAATGTTTGGTTTTAGCATGGGGGAGTCAATCGATATAATCACTTGCAATTGCTTTTGTCGTGTCTAAACGTAATCTTTTTCTCATTTTTCAATAAAATTTTAAATTTTTAGTGTTATTTTTAAGTTTTAATAAATAAAATAAGTGCTTTTGACACGAATGTAGGCGTTCCGTTGGTGAAAATAAGAATAGTTTTTGACTCGACTCGGTTTTTAACCTTAACTTTTCCTTAACGTATTTGAATTAAGTTTTGCTAGGCTTTTATATAGGGAGCTTTAAAACGCGAAAGTCTTAATTCATACGAGTTAAGAACAAGAAATTTTCGCAAGCTCCTATAATTGATCCTAGAAAGTCGTTTATTAAGGGAACTTTAATACGCAAATTCTAAAACTTGAAAAAGTATAAGAAGATGCAAGATCCTATAGATGACTTGAAAATCCAAAACTTTGATTTAATAGGCTAAGTATCCATTGATTTCACATTTTTGAAATTTTACAATATGAAGAACAAGAGATGATAGAGTTCAATCATAAGTTTCTAAGGTTAAATTCTTCTTTGTGCAAGTATTTTTGTGTTTGATTTAATCTCCTCGTATTTACTTTCCTCGCTTGAATAATAATTGCTTAATAAATGAAGTTTTTAGCGGTTTAGGCTTGATATCTTAACTCGTAACTCCTTCTTTTTCTTCCCTTGTAATTAAAGTGAGAACACATTAAGGGTGTCAGCGTCATGGACTTTTGATCATGGGATTGCAGAAATTTGGCTTACTATATATATCATATTAATAAAGAAGAATAAATAAAAACATGTTCTCTAGGAGCCTTCGGGTGGGAGTCATGTAGCACTAACCTTGTCATTAGAGACTTAGGGTGTATGTCAAGGGGGTGTTGAATAAAAATTGCTTCATCATCATGATCCGTAAGGTGGGATGGTGAAGTCAATTCCCTTATTTTTGTCCAAGGAGCCTTAGGGTGTGGATTTTAAATAAGGAGCACAATTACATCTTAAAGAGCCAAAAGGTGTTATGATGTAGTTGTTGCTAACTCCATTAATAAGGTCATAATTGACTTTGGAAGTTTCTATTGTTGCTTTTAAGTAGCCATATTAGCCAAATTTCGGGTCCGGGATTTATCCCTAAATCGTGTTAAGTTATCCTTGATGTGGGCTTTCTTTAGTGACAACGGTTTTTGAAGTCGAGGTTAGGTTTTAAGTGTTGAGTTTACACCGTTCTTGCCTTCATTTTTGGACTAATAAATATCAAAATAAAGTCAAATGAGCCTTTGGGTGAATGGCAAATAAAATCTAGAGATACAATTAGGAATAATAGGAGATTGAGTTTAACACAAATTACTTGTATGAGTTGGTTTAATTTTGGGGCTTATGATTGACAATGATCTTGTTTTTGTACTTGGCATGGAAAAGTGAAAAGTCGAGAACGATGAATCTATTTGAGTTTTATGATCCTTAAAGTTATTTTTCAATAATGAAAGCAATACATTATGTCTTTGCAAAATAAAGTGTCATAAGTTGAATAATGGTGTAGCTAGTGTTTTATTTTATCATTGCGTGAGGACACGGCTATTGCTTAGCAAGGGGGAGTTTGATATGAGCTTAAATACTCATATCATTTGTATCTTAAAACAATGAATAAGTGTGACACCCTAGAATCGAGGTCATTAACGATACCCTAAATTACGCTAATTTTTGAAATTTTTAATAAATTTTAAATTTCTATACTTATAAGTATTTTGGTTAAAGCCGATGTTCGAGGTTATAATTTTTACGTTTGACGTTTTAAGAAGGACGATGACGATTACGATCCCGAGGGATGCCCAATTTCATATAATTTCTGACGATTTATCGATAATGTAATTTTTCGAGAATTTTATTTACGGTTCGTGTTAAGTTGAGTCGGGTGAGTTTTATAGCCTTCCGAGTACATTTAAAGTATCCCAAAAACATTTTGGAGCGTTCGGGAAGATTTCTGACTCCCGTAAAATTTTCAAAATTGACAAATGAGTCGAACCCGCAAAGTTTTGAGGACGTTTTCTACTTAAGGCCAAAAGAAACTAGAAATTGCCATTTGGTCCCTCCCAACCCACCAAAAAGGCCAAAAGTGACACAAACACAAACACATACAAAATTTTTCACCAAAAATCAAACTCTCTCTCCCTCCTTTCTCTCCAAAGCCGACGGACACCCCTAGACCACCAAGAAATTCACCAAAAATCTTTTTCCACTTGATTTTCCTAAAAACTAAGGTTAGACCACATCTAGTTTGGTCATTCCCCACATGTTCATGTGCTCAAATCCAACATGCACTAACAAAAATTTTTCAAGATTTTTCAAGATGATCTAAATTCGTTTTTGTGGCTAAATGTGCTAATGCATGTTGATTTTATGTGTTATGGATGCAAGAACACCAAGAAAACCCACCAAAATTAATTTGGTTGTGGTGATTGGGGCACCCAAACCCCACGGCAATGGGGGTGTTTGGGGAGCCATGGTGGTTGTTGATTTTGAGTGTTGTTATTATGTTTGGTTTATTGTTTTAGGATGTTTTACATAGGTTTATCTAGTTGCATGTTCATTTCTTTGAATTTTTGATTTTGAGATTGGTTGATCAATAGGGGTAGGACTGAAATTTGATGTTAGGATATGTTTGGGAAGGCTTAGGATGATGTTTAGTGGTGGTTAGAAGGTTTGGAATCGAGTCTAAGTGCGTTTTTGGTATGGTCATTTTTAGGCAGAAACTTTAGGTCCATTTCATAAAAATGATTTTTCTTCCAGGACTTGAAAACTAAATGTAGTTATAGAGGGTCTTCCTAGCTTTAATTTGGTATAAGGTAGAGCCCGTGACTCAAAACGAGCTAAAAGTTATGACATTTTTAAGATCGAGTACCGGGAGACGAGGACTTTCATAATCCGAATTTGTGCAAAGTTTTAGTCAAATCCCGAGGGTCACAAGTATAAATTGGTAAATGGTCAAGGGTCAAAATTTGGTCCCAACCCTGTAAAAATGAGTCTATATGTTGACTTAGGAGTCAACGAAGTCAAATGTGCATTTCATATAGGCCAAAGAGGTCAAAATTGGTCGAAGCGCAATTTCAGCCCGTAAAATGTAGTCGTGGAAAAGAGTTGCGTAACGGGTCGTAAAAGTAAAAACTTTTATTGGGCTTAAAAACATGTTATCTACAGGTCTTATAGGATTTTTGGAAATTTTGTCAAATTTTATAAGTGTGGTTAAATAAGGTAAAACAGCCCGTACTTTAGTCGAGTACCGGCGAGAATGAGTAAAAATGGACAACATAAGTAATGAGAACGAATGGTATAAAATGAGTGATGCTTGTTGTTTTTGTTTTTGGCGTGAGTTATACTTGTCCTAAGTGACTAGTATATATGTATTTTATACAGTACCGTAAGTATTAAAATGAGATTACTCATTACGCGTTATTTGTGATAGGTGTTGATTTACCCGGGCATCCGTTACATCGTCAGTGATCATTCCTCGAACTACCGACTACTTAAGATATAAGGTGTGAATTTATAGCCTCGCTTATATTTATTTCAAATTGTTTTACCCGCGAGGGAAATGCATGCTAGTTTTTAAAAAGGAACGTATATCATGAATGATTGTTAGACCCGAAAGTTGCCTTAGAATTGTGTTGAGTACCAAAGTTGCAAAAGTCCCTAAAATCATGAACTATTAACTATTGTCCTGCCCTCGAGTAGGGGGAAATAGCCGCTTATGCAATTTGTAGTACTACGGGGTTAACGACCCAATGCTAGCCGAGAAGCTGTACTTTTAGTAAGTTATGCGGTAGATTATTTTGTATGAGAAATAAGGTATAATTGCAACTGATGCCTTTAGAAGGGGCACTGGTTTCATCTGAATCACGCCGGTATTTATTACGCGGGTGATTGAGTTAACGGATTAGTGTCATGAGCTTAAACACAATTGTCAGTATCCTGATTATAGTTTGTTTGATCGACAAGACTATAAATGATCACGAATGGTTTTTATTATATATACGTTCAAATGGATTGAAAAACCTATGAATTCCACTCAACGTTTTCGTTGACCAAATTTTTGGCATGTGTTTCAGGTAACCGCTGAGGTGTAGGATGGAGCATGCATGGGATGGATGTTGTGTGTACGGCTTGGTGTCCGCTTGTTTTTCCCTCCTTTTTCTACTTAAACATTTTAAGTTTAATGTCATGTGGTTGTAAAACTGAAATTCTTGGGTTGAGATTCATGGGGACCGAAAACGCTTAACTCTGTGTACTATTTGGGGTTGGAAAAACCGTGGACATGTATCATCTAACAATTTTAATTTCAAGTTTTAAATTGACGTCTTTTTAGCGTCGTTTGATATATCTTGTGTGCAATGAATACTGTGTAGCACCCATTGTTGTAGTTCCGCTGCGCATAGCAATTGTGGGGGTGTTACAGATTGGTAATCAGAGCCACGAGTTATAGAGAACTAGGTCGTTTTTGAAAATCCTAAACTATAACTTTTGGTGTCGTAAGAAAGGGTCCAAGCACACACAACTATCCTGCATGGCTCCGGTAAGATTTATTGTTGTATTTATGGCATTTGACGTATACTTTTGAGTAAAGTATATATGTGGGTAATTATTACATAAGTATGGAATTACTATATGTAGACGCTGAATTTTACGTGAAATATCCGACATCGTAATTTTTGTATTAATCATGCATGAGCATCATATTATTACATTTCGGGCATATGTACCACCTTTGCATTGCATTTGCATGCATATATTTATAATTATTGTATAATTACTTATGTACCCTCCGAAATTCGCTGTTATTGCAGGAATGGCCGAGGTACCGCCTAATGATAATGGAAACGATTACGTCGTAGGTCGCGAAGGGGGAAGTGTTGGAACAGCAGCTGAAGGACAAGCTGAGACGAACGATGTACAAGCCCAGGACCCCGACCGAAGGAGAACTACTTGCCCCACGCCTATGCGTACTTCCCATCTGGTTGGTGTATCAGATATCCCCAGAAGAGCCGAAGGTGCAATGAGCGCAAATTCTCTTCATCAAGGCATCCCAAGAAATTGTTGTCCCGGACCGAGGATTTATCATGACGTACGACGGACTGTGAGAGGTTTGGAAGGATCGATGTGCATGAGGTATGTAGTGGAATCAAGGGTGGTCAGCAGATTCGATGAGAATGAAAAGGCGGATCAAAGACTGTTGGAAAGGACTGCGAGAATTGAGTATGACAGGAATGTGAACAAAAGTGACATCAACAGTTTAAGATCAATGGTTGCGAATTTAAGTGCTAGTCTTGACCGTGTTAGGGAGGATCAGGTGAGGTTGTCGAGGATGCAGAGTTGGGAGCATCGTGTGAGAGATTCATTGCCCCCGGATTGGAGATTCGTGGACGATTTGGAGATGGAGGCGAATGACTTCATGATTCAGCCGCCTACTGGAGGTGCTTGTATTACGGTGGGAAATCAGGTAGCGATTGAGTATGGATCCACATCAGGGACGAAAAAGGAAACAGAATGTGGGCCGGATGAGAAAGGAAAGAGAAAAGTGGATGATGTGGATGAGGACGTTAGTGATGAGGAAACCGAGGAAGACGACGACGAGCCGCCATCCAAGAGGCCGTGTGGATCACCACATGCCTAGTTACTTGTTTTGTATTTTCTTTGATCATTGTAATAGAACTATTTTAGACCTTTGTATGATGGTATTATGACGAGAAACTCAAGTACTTGAAGTTTTATGGTGAACGATTGTAGTGGCAATACTTGTCACGATTTTGGTTAACTATCAATACAATCTATGTTACCTTTCATGATCTGTGATATGTCTTAAATTTGATCTTTTGTGGTGTGAATTGATGAATATTAGTAACTCCGTAGTGATGTGTCGTTGTATGTATTTTATGTCTGGGAAACTTGATATGAATACTTACATTGTTTTTCTATTTTCTTTGTCTTGCAGAAAGAGATATTCGATAACACCATGCCTCCAAAGTTGACCGCCGATCGTGTTAACACCATGATTCAGGAAGCTATAGCAAATGCGTTGCAAGCGGACCGAGCTGGGAGAAATCAGGACCAGGGAAGGAACGCGGGGAGACAGCAAGCCCCGAGGGTGTGTACCTATTCTAGTTTTATGAAGTGCGGTCCCACGCAGTTCCGTGGAACGGGTGGAGCTTTAGAACTTAGACGATGGTTGGAAAAGGTTGAAAGTACGTTTGAAATCAGTGGTTGTGCAGAAGCGGATAAAGTGAAGTTTGCAGCTGCTACGTTTCTTGATGATGCGTTAAGTTGGTGGAATACCCAGGTAGCTACGGTTGGATTGGCTGTAGCGAATGCAAGGACGTGGAATGCGACCAAAGCTTTGTTGACTAAGAAGTTTTGCCCAGAGGAGGAATTGGGGCAATTGGAGGACGAATTGAGGCACTTGACCTTGAAGAACAACGATATAGCTGTTTACACCAGGAGATTCAATGAGTTAAGTCTTTTGTGTCCGGACATATTTGCCAATGATGCCAAGAAAATGAAGCAGTATATTAAGGGTTTATCTAGCAATATCAAAGGTGAAACAACTTCGTCAAAACCTGGAACGTTTGATGAAGCGGTTCAAATGGCTCACGCTTTGATGGACGTTAAGCTTCAGGACAAGCAGAACTACATTGCTGAGGGCAACAAAAGGAAATGGGAAGCGGCACAAAGTAATCAATCCCAAGGCCAGAACCGAGGTGGAAATCGAAACAACCATGGGCCGAACTGTAATCAACAGTTTAATCAGAGAAGGAACGAAGGGATGAGGGCAGTGACGAACCCTAGAGGTGTGAAAGTGAATCCCCATTGTGGTAAGTGCAACTTGTATCATGTTGGAAATTGCCCGCCGGCATGCGGCAAGTGTGGAAAGGCAGGTCATAGGACATCTGGTTGTCGAACGGGAGGAGTAGCCACTGGGGCTAATGCTATCAGGATGAGGGGATGTTATAGTTGTGGAGAAAGGGGTCATGTGCAAGCGAATTGCCCGAAGGCAGGAAACAGGCGGGGAGGTAATAATGCGGCTGCTGTGTATCAAGTGGGAACTGCTGATAAACCACAGGGTCCAAATGTGGTTACCGGTACGTTTTTGCTAGACGCTTGTTATGCTAGTATTTTATTTGATTCTGGCTCCGACAAGAGTTTTGTAGACGTTAGATTTAGTCGTCATATCGATAGAGAACCGGTGTTGTTAACGACTAGTTATAATGTTGAATTAGCCGATGGAAAAATTGTTAGTACAAATTCTATACTGAAAGGGTGTACCTTGAAGTTAGGGAATTACGCTTTTAAAATCGACTTGATGCCTATAGAACTAGGATCGTTTGACGTGATTGTGGGAATGGATTGGCTAATGGCGCACAGTGCTACGATCGTCTGTGGTGAGAGATTGGTTCGATTCCGTTGAGGAATAGGGTTTTGACGGTTAAAGGAGACGAATGCACTTCTCGTTTGAAGGTGATTTCCTGTTTGAAAATGATGAAGTACGTAGAGAGCGGATGCGATGTGTTTTTGGCACAGGTTTCGAGCGATGGTGATTTAGAGGCGAGGATCGAAGAGGTACCAGTTATTTGCGAGTATCCGGACGTTTTTCCAGACGAGTTGCCAGGTTTACCGCCTACCCGTGAGGTTGAGTTTCGAATTGATTTAGTGCCAGGAGCTGCGCCGGTTGCACGTGCACCTTATCGCTTAGCACCATCTGAGTTAAAGGAGTTAGCGGATCAATTGAAGGAATTGATGGACAAAGGATTTATTAGGCCGAGCTCATCACCTTGGGGAGCGCCAGTGTTGTTCGTAAAGAAGAAGGATGGTTCGTTTAGGATGTGTATTGACTATAGGGAACTCAATAAGCTGACGGTTAAGAATCGGTACCCATTGCCGAGGATTGATGATTTGTTCGATCAATTGCAAGGTTCCAGTGTATACTCAAAGATCGATTTAAGATCAGGGTATCAT
Organism: Glebionis coronaria; assembly: GCA_025667525.1. NCBI lineage: Eukaryota > Viridiplantae > Streptophyta > Magnoliopsida > Asterales > Asteraceae > Glebionis > Glebionis coronaria. The sequence goes on from CM046878.1 coordinate 412,149,507, forward strand.
CAACTGCGTGTAAGAGAGGAGGATATTCCTGTAACTGCCTTTCGTACGCGGTATGGACACTTTGAATTTCGAGTGATGCCGTTTGGGTTGACGAACGCGCCTTCTGTATTCATGGACCTTATGAATCGCGTGTGCAAGCCGTATCTAGATAAGTTTGTTATTGTTTTCATCGACGATATACTTATTTACTCTAAAAGTAAGGAGGAGCACGAGAAGCACCTGAGAAAGATTTTGGAGTTGTTAAGGAAGGAGAAGCTGTATGCAAAATTCTCTAAGTGTGAGTTTTGGTTGGAATCAGTGCAGTTTCTAGGTCATGTGATTGATAGTGAGGGAGTTCGTGTAGATCCTGCCAAGATAGTAGCAATCAGGGAATGGTCAGCACCGACGACGCCGACTGAAGTTCGACAATTTTTGGGTTTAGCGGGGTATTATCGAAGGTTTATTGAAGGATTTTCTTTGATTGCAAAACCATTGACGAGGCTTACCGAAAAGAATAGGGTGTATGAATGGGGAAATGAGGAAGAGCTTGCTTTCGAAACGCTCAAGGATAAGTTATGTTCCGCACCGATTTTATCATTGCCTGAAGGAACCGAAGATTTCGTAGTGTATTGTGATGCGTCTCGTAAAGGTTATGGAGCGGTATTAATGCAACGTGAGAAGGTGATAGCTTACGCGTCGAGGCAATTAAGGAAGAATGAGGAGAACTACACGACGCACGATTTGGAATTAGGAGCGGTAGTTTTTGCGTTAAAGCTGTGGAGACACTATCTGTATGGGACAAAGTGTGTTGTATTCACTGACCACAAGAGTTTGCAGCACATTTTAGATCAAAAGGAGTTGAATATGCGACAAAGACGATGGGTTGAACTATTGAGTGATTATGACTGCGAAATTCGCTACCACCCTGGGAAGGCGAATGTTGTAGCGGATGCATTGAGTAGGAAAGAACGGGAGAAACCTTTGAGGGTTAGAGCTTTAGTGATGACTGAGAGCGTTGACTTAACCGAAACCATACTGAAGGCTCAAGAGAGAGGACTAATGAAAGGGAATGTTGAAGCCGAGAACTTGGGACGAATGTTGAAACCTCTTTTCGTGATTAGGTCTGACGGACTAAGATATTTTGAGAATCGGATTTGGTTACCATTGTGTTCATCTGAGGAAGGAAAGCCTGGAGTTCGAGAATTGGTTATGAATGAGTCGCATAAGTCGAAGTATTCGATACATCCCGGATCGGATAAAATGTACCACGACCTGAAGAAAGTTTATTGGTGGCCGAATATGAAGGCGGATATTGCTCGTTACGTTAGTAAGTGTTTAACTTGCGCGAAGGTTCAGGCAGAACATAAGAAACCATCTGGATTGTTGGTGCAACCAGAAATCCCAGAATTGGGAGAAAATCGCAATGGATTTCGTGACGGGTTTACCTAGGACTCCTAGTGGAAGCGATATGATATGGGTAATTGTGGATAGGTTGACGAAATCTGCTCATTTCTTACCTATGAAGAAGACAGACAGCATGGAAAGACTCGCCAGCGTGTACGTGAAGGAGATCGTCTGTAGACATGGAGTGCCGTTATCGATCATTTCGGATCGCGACAGTAGATTTACGTCGGAATTTTGGAAATCGCTTCAACGTGCGATGGGCACTGAACTGAGTTTAAGCACGGCTTATCACCCGGAAACTGACGGCCAGAGTGAACGAACGATTCAAACGATGGAGGACATGCTCCGAGCATGCGTGATCGATTTTGGAGGAAGTTGGGAACGCCACTTGCCTCTGGTGGAATTTTCGTACAATAATAGTTATCATGCGAGTATCAAAGCGGCACCGTTCGAAGCATGGTATGGAAGGAAGTGTAGATCGCCTGTGTGTTGGAGTGAAGTAGGGGAAAGTCAATTGACTGGACCCGAAATGGTTTTAGAAACGACAGAGAAGATTGTGCAAATCAAGAACCGACTACTTGCTGCGAGAAGCCGATAGAAGAGTTATGCCGATAACCGAAGGAAACCGTTGGAGTTTGAAGTTGGAGATATGGTTATGCTCAAGGTATCGCCGTGGAAGGGTGTAATTCGTTTTGGGAAGAAAGGAAAGTTGAGTCCGAGGTATATTGGACCGTTTAAGATCGTTGAACGAATTGGACCAGTAGCGTACAAGTTAGAATTGCCGACCGAGCTTAGTGCTATTCATGACACGTTTCACGTATCGAACCTGAAGAAGAGTTTGGCGGACAAGGAATTGGTGATTCCTTTGGACGAGATTCGACTAGACGACAAAATGCACTTTGTGGAAGAACCTGTGGAAATTATGGACCGGGAGGTCAAGCGGTTGAAGCGTAGTAGGATTCCTATTGTGAAGGTCCGATGGAATTCTAAGCGTGGACCGGAATACACCTGGGAACGTGAGGACTTTTTCAAGGAAAGGTATCCTCATCTGTTCCAGTAAGACGAAATGTGAGTACAAGAAGAGGCGAGCGCCGGGACGTCGCTCTCTTTAAGGAGGGGTGGATGTGACACCCTAGAATCGAGGTCATTAACGATACCCTAAATTACGCTAATTTTTGAAATTTTTAATAAATTTTAAATTTCTATACTTATAAGTATTTTGGTTAAAGCCGATGTTCGAGGTTATAATTTTTACGTTTGACGTTTTAAGAAGGACGATGACGATTACGATCCCGAGGGATGCCCAATTTCATATAATTTCTGACGATTTATCGATAATGTAATTTTTCGAGAATTTTATTTACGGTTCGTGTTAAGTTGAGTCGGGTGAGTTTTATAGCCTTCCGAGTACATTTAAAGTATCCCAAAAACATTTTGGAGCGTTCGGGAAGATTTCCGACTCCCGTAAAATTTTCAAAATTGACAAATGAGTCGAACCCGCAAAGTTTTGAGGACGTTTTCTACTTAAGGCCAAAAGAAACTAGAAATTGCCATTTGGTCCCTCCCAACCCACCAAAAAGGCCAAAAGTGACACATACACAATTTTTCACCAAAAATCAAACTCTCTCTCCCTCCTTTCTCTCCAAAGCCGACGGACACCCCTAGACCACCAAGAAATTCACCAAAAATCTTTTTCCACTTGATTTTCCTAAAAACTAAGGTTAGACCACATCTAGTTTGGTCATTCCCCACATGTTCATGTGCTCAAATCCAACATGCACTAACAAAAATTTTTCAAGATTTTTCAAGATGATCCAAATTCGTTTTTGTGGCTAAATGTGCTAATGCATGTTGATTTTATGTGTTATGGATGCAAGAACACCAAGAAAACCCACCAAAATTAATTTGGTTGTGGTGATTGGGGCACCCAAACCCCACGGCAATGGGGGTGTTTGGGGAGCCATGGTGGTTGTTGATTTTGAGTGTTGTTATTATGTTTGGTTTATTGTTTTAGGATGTTTTACATAGGTTTATCTAGTTGCATGTTCATTTCTTTGAATTTTTGATTTTGAGATTGGTTGATCAATAGGGGTAGGACTGAAATTTGATGTTAGGATATGTTTGGGAAGGCTTAGGATGATGTTTAGTGGTGGTTAGAAGGTTTGGAATCGAGTCTAAGTGCGTTTTTGGTATGGTCATTTTTAGGCAGAAACTTTAGGTCCATTTCATAAAAATGATTTTTCTTCCAGGACTTGAAAACTAAATTTAGTTATAGAGGGTCTTCCTAGCTTTAATTTGGTATAAGGTAGAGCCCGTGACTCAAAACGAGCTAAAAGTTATGACATTTTTAAGATCGAGTACCGGGAGACGAGGACTTTCATAATCCGAATTTGTGCAAAGTTTTAGTCAAATCCCGAGGGTCACAAGTATAAATTGGTAAATGGTCAAGGGTCAAAATTTGGTCCCAACCCTGTAAAAATGAGTCTATATGTTGACTTAGGAGTCAACGAAGTCAAATGTGCATTTCATATAGGTCAAAGAGGTCAAAATTGGTCGAAGCGCAATTTCAGCCCGTAAAATGTAGTCGTGGAAAAGAGTTGCGTAACGGGTCGTAAAAGTAAAAACTTTTATTGGGCTTAAAAACATGTTATCTACAGGTCTTATAGGATTTTTGGAAATTTTGTCAAATTTTATAAGTGTGGTTAAATAAGGTAAAACAGCCCGTACTTTAGTCGAGTACCGGCGAGAATGAGTAAAAATGGACAACATAAGTAATGAGAACGAATGGTATAAAATGAGTGATGCTTGTTGTTTTTGTTTTTGGCGTGAGTTATACTTGTCCTAAGTGACTAGTATATATGTATTTTATACAGTACCGTAAGTATTAAAATGAGATTACTCATTACGCGTTATTTGTGATAGGTGTTGATTTACCCGGGCATCCGTTACATCGTCAGTGATCATTCCTCGAACTACCGACTACTTAAGATATAAGGTGTGAATTTATAGCCTCGCTTATATTTATTTCAAATTGTTTTACCCGCGAGGGAAATGCATGCTAGTTTTTAAAAAGGAACGTATATCATGAATGATTGTTAGACCCGAAAGTTGCCTTAGAATTGTGTTGAGTACCAAAGTTGCAAAAGTCCCTAAAATCATGAACTATTAACTATTGTCCTGCCCTCGAGTAGGGGGAAATAGCCGCTTATGCAATTTGTAGTACTACGGGGTTAACGACCCAATGCTAGCCGAGAAGCTGTACTTTTAGTAAGTTATGCGGTAGATTATTTTGTATGAGAAATAAGGTATAATTGCAACTGATGCCTTTAGAAGGGGCACTGGTTTCATCTGAATCACGCCGGTATTTATTACGCGGGTGATTGAGTTAACGGATTAGTGTCATGAGCTTAAACACAATTGTCAGTATCCTGATTATAGTTTGTTTGATCGACAAGACTATAAATGATCACGAATGGTTTTTATTATATATACGTTCAAATGGATTGAAAAACCTATGAATTCCACTCAACGTTTTCGTTGACCAAATTTTTGGCATGTGTTTCAGGTAACCGCTGAGGTGTAGGATGGAGCATGCATGGGATGGATGTTGTGTGTACGGCTTGGTGTCCGCTTGTTTTTCCCTCCTTTTTCTACTTAAACATTTTAAGTTTAATGTCATGTGGTTGTAAAACTGAAATTCTTGGGTTGAGATTCATGGGGACCGAAAACGCTTAACTCTGTGTACTATTTGGGGTTGGAAAAACCGTGGACATGTATCATCTAACAATTTTAATTTCAAGTTTTAAATTGACGTCTTTTTAGCGTCGTTTGATATATCTTGTGTGCAATGAATACTGTGTAGCACCCATTGTTGTAGTTCCGCTGCGCATAGCAATTGTGGGGGTGTTACAATAAGTGCACAAAATGTATCAAAAATGCCTTGTATATGCTTGTTTCTTGTTTGAATGTGTGTAGGTACCAAGTTCGCGAAAACCGGCAAAACCGGCACGAGTTCGAAGAAAAAGATCAGTGAAGCCAAAATCGAGTTCGTTTTCGAGGATTTAATATTTAAATAATTGATTTTGGTCAAGAGGGTCCCACATTGGACTGTTGGGCTCATAAGCCCATTATCAAATCAAGTTATCTAATGTTTTTAACTAAAGCCCAAGATAAGGCCTAAATGGAGGAATATGTTATATACACGGATGGAAATTTTACCTGGGCCAAAATCCCAATGTCCTCAAATATTCAAACGAATGAAGTGAATTTGATGGGCTTTTAGGGTTGTACAATGTTTACAAACGAATGTGCAACTTTATAATCAGTCAAACTTTTCTTCTCATTCACACAATAAACAAATAAATACAACCGACCCCCATTTACACCACACGTTTTTCTCCCATCCACACACACATTTATTTAATTCTCGATACTATCTATGTACCCTTTCTTCCCCATCTCACAAAAAAATGAATAACCAGGCACAAAGTTACTGTGTCAAAACCCTAGCCAAATAAATTATTCAATTAACAAGGGGCTTTTTGGCACACATGCGATTCAAGTGTGGGGGAATTAAATCCCCCAATTTTAAGGAAGAGATTGATGGAAGAGCTGGGCTACGTGGCAGATAACTACTGGCCAAAACACCTCATCCTCCTAAATCAACCAATCAGAAGGCATAAAAGAAACACAACTAGCACACACGGATGCCACGTTGGCAATCCGTGTGCTAGTTGTGTCTTATCTACCGTCCGATCAACAAAGAGAGAGAGAAATATGATCTAAAGGCCAAGATGAAGAAGGGATATTCTTTTGAAGATGCGGATATTCTTCCTCAGCAAGCCCTGGGATGGCTATAAAAACCCTCATTTCTTTTGTAATCTTCATCCCTTTTCTTTCTTTTAATGTTATAATGTCAATTTAGTTTTTAGGTAATTGTAATTTTATTTTTAATGGTATTGTAATAACTTTTATGAATTAACAAAGTGATTTTGAGATTCATCTACTTTTTACACTTGTGTATTTTTTCTGTTAAGATTTATGCAGTTTTACCTATTCTAAATTAAATTGATATAATATGTGTGGTTGTTTAAATAAGCTCGATTTATAGCTTAATTTGAATGATTAAGAGAGATTTGGGAATAATACTTACACCCACTGTTTAAGTTTATACGAAGTTGTTGGTTCGAGTAGTTTTGTTGTTCGACGATGGGTGGTGGTTCGTGATTCATAAGCGAGTAATGGTGGTGATTGTTACGGGTTCACAAGGTTGTTCAACACAAACCTTCGTCTCAAAGGTTTTCTCCAAAAGGTGTATTTTCTTTTCTATTTTAATGTTATTTAGTTTATTAAAATTAGATGTTTATATGGTTAAATGTTTAGGCTATAAATATGTTATGAATCTGCTCGTTTAAATGTTTCTGCTTACCTTGATTCTAAGTTGATTAGTTAAAGGTGATATAGATCAGTATGCCGTTTATAAGTAATGTTTTTAATCTGTTTGGTTAATTGTTATTGTTGACCATAAGACTTAACTGTGTATTTAGATTGTAAGATTGATATCTGTAACTGCTGAATCATGAATGTTTATGAACTTGATAACTGAGTTTGGTTGTGGGTTGAATTAACTCTTTTGTTTTGCATTAATTGGAGCTTATTTCGTTTGAATTATTGAACCTTGCTGAATCATGTATTGTTTTGACTTGTACGATTTCGAGTAGCTAATTTGAAGAGTTTAGACATGTCAGTTGCTATTGTGAGCTTTAGGAGGCTTTTGGTTGCTGAAAATAGATAGGATTGTTGATAGGTCCTTAGATATTGCTGATATGATTTTCGTTAAGCTTAACCTGAATGTTTGTAGTTTCAGTTATTACTGATTTATTTGAATATTTGCTGCTTTACTGATTGAAAGATGCTATTGTGGATTACGGTTTGTGCAATCTGATTTGTAGTTTGGCTTTGCTTATTTGATTCATCAGCTTAATCTTGGTTTTTCACTTATTTGATTTGCTGATTTTTGGGCTTGTTGAGTTGTGTTTAAGCTGTGTTTTGATTGATACTATATTTTTTTTACCATGCTGCTTGGACTAACAGATTAACTTGATCTGTTAATCTCAAAGCTGATAACCTTATCAGCTTATCTCACAAGATTAATGTAGTATTAAGTCACCTCATGTGACTGTAGATCTATCTGTGTAAAAAGCAATAAAAACCAAAAATTGTCCCAAGAGGGTCTCGACCTCGTGACCTCTCGTTTGATTATCAAGCGTGTTTGCCAACTGGGCTACATTCTCTTTTGATTTCTATATCAGCTAGTTAATTAATAAAGTATCTTTATTTCAAGCTGAACTTTATTTAAATTGTAGGTTAAGTAATTTTAGTTTATATAAATAGTATTTTACACTTTTATTTAAGTAAATTTTAGTTTTATAAATATAAATTAAAATTAAAATTAAAAAATAAAATAAAAAAATAAAATGTTTTTATTAAATTTAAAAGTTTAATTTGTTTATTTTAATAATTAGATTTTTATAATTTTAGATTTAAATAAACTTAGTTTTAAAAATAATAGATTTAGTATAAGTAAATTTTTATAAAGTTATTTAGTTTAAAAAGTTTAATAAGATTTTTAATAGATTAAAAGTTATTTTTATTAAATAGATTAATTTTTTTAGATTATTAGATTAGTTTAATTTTTAAATAGTTTTTAATTTTAAGTAATTGATTTAGATTTAAATAATTTTGGGGATTTACGATTCATGCACTTTAGGTTAAATAGTTTAAAATTGGTAGAATTAATTTCTAGTTTAAATACCGAAAACCAATTCAAATCAATTGTCCAAATCGAATCAAAACGTCTCAAATTCACTCGATCTTCGTGTACAACGAACTTGGTTCATCACGTGTTTAATTGAATTCGACATTGGTAATATTAGTCTATTACTTTTTCCTAAAGGTAATTTTCTAATTTACCCTATAACGTAATCTAATTATCACTATACTATCACGATCACATCAACAGCTATTACCTCCCCTCAACATATGCAGCAGGTTATTGGTTGAGCATACCAATGTGTGTCACCAAGAATTCAGCTCTCTTTGCATCAAATGCCTTGGTCAACAAATCAGCTACACTGTTGTCTGTATGAATCTTCAAGACTTGAATAAGCTTTTTGTCATAAGCATCTCTTATAAAGTGATGTCTTATTTCAATATGCTTGGTCTTGGAGTGAAATACTGGATTCTTGACAATGCATATAGTACTTTCATTATCAATGTAAATCTTGGTGTTCATGAAGTTAAACCCATAATCTAAAAATTATTTTGAAACCAAAGTACTTGTCCACCAGCAATGAGCAGCAGCTACATATTCAACTTCAGTTGTAGAAGTAGAAACAATGGTTTGCTTCTTACACTGACATGATATGAGTCTTCTGCCTAGGAATTGATAACCTCCTGTTGTGGATTTCCTATCATGATTAGCTCCAGCATAATCACTGTCTGAGTAAGCTTCCAATTCAAAGGTGGAATCTCTAGGATACCAATAATCCTAAATTAGGTTGACTCTTAAGATATTTAAAAATCTTCTTCACAACATGTAGATGTGACACCTTTGGATGAACTTGGAACCTTGAACAGGCACACACAGCAAACATAATATCTGGACTTGAAGCAGTAAGATACATCAATGAACCAATCATTGATCTGTATAGATGAATATCAACATTTTCTCCATGTTCATCTTTTGATAAAGACTCCTTGGCTTCAAAAGGTGTGCTTGTACTCCTTGTATCCATACATGAAAATTTCTTCAAGATTTCAGCGACATATTTATCTTGGCTGATAAATATTCCATCTTTCCTTTGTTTGACTTGCAGTCCCAAAAAGAAAGTTAGTTCTCCCATAGAACTCATTTGAAATCTTCCTTTCATCAAAGCTTCAAACTCTTCACACCATGTCTTCTTGGTAGAACCAAAAATGATGTCATCAACATAAAATTGAACTAGAATGATATCCTTAGCATTCTTCTTGATGAACAGAGTTTTGTTAATGGTTCCTCTCCTATATCCATGTTCTAGCATAAAATTGGATAAAGTTGTATACCAGGCTCTTGAAGCTTGATGCAGACCATAAAGTGCTTTGATAACCTTGTAGACTCTATTGGGGAATTTAGGATCTACAAAACCTGGAGGTTGTGAGACATATACCTCCTCTGAAATAGTACCATATAGAAAGGTACTTTTCACATCCATTTGATAGACTATAAATCCTATATATGATGCAAAGGCCAAAAATAACCTAATGGCTTCTATCCTTGCTACTAGTGCAAAAACCTCATCATAGTCTATCCCTTCTTCCTGTCTATAGCCTTGAGCAACAAGTCTTGCCTTGTTCCTCACAACAACTCCTCTTTCATCCTTCTTGTTCCTGAAAACCCATCTAGTACCAATTACTCTCTTACCTGAGGGAAGATCCACAAGAATCCAAACTTTTTGTAGCTCAAACTGTGTTAATTGTTCTTGCATGGCATCTACCCAACTTTCTTTATCAAGAGCCTGAGAAATAGTTTTGGGCTCTACTTGTGATAAGAAACAGGAAAACAAACAATGCTGAGTATCTTTATGATTTGTTCTCTGCTGTTGTTTGACATAACTCACAAGTGCATGAGTTTCAATATTGGTTTGAAGTTGTCTTCTGGTTTGTACAGCAGATTTGGGATCTCCAATGATCTGTGTAGTAGGAAGGTTGTTGTTGACTATATGAGTAGGAATACAACTGACTAGAATTTCTGTTTCCAAATTATTGAAATCAGTTACTGCACCCTGCTCATCATAGGAAGCTTTGAAGAAGATTCCTTCAGCTGGACTAGCATATAAGTCTTCATCGTCCATAGCTTGTAAAATCTCTTCTAGTGAGTCAACAGATTTGGCAGATTTTGACTTAGCAATACTTGTAGATGAAGTACCGCTAGGTGTAGTATGTACTGCTGAGTGTTGTTACTCAAAAGATTCTTCTCATGAATGCTTATTAGCAGATGTAGCATTCTTTTCTTGATCTTGAATCCTCTGAAGCCCTTGGAAGGCTTGATCATCTTTTGATGGCATGGTTTGCTTCTTAGGAGTAGCAGACATGGGAGTAACAGTAGGCATATTGGGCACATAGATATGAACATCATCATCTGATGAAGAAACATCTTCTTGAGTACCTGCATTAGTTGCACTTGACTCCTCACCTGCATTGTTAGTTTGACAATCCTTTTGCAAAGAATAGTAATCCATGGAGTTAGTTAGATAATCTAAATCAAACATCCAAGCATAACCTATTCCTGAGACATTGGGTTTATTTTCTAAGAAATTAACATGAGCATTTTCTTCAACCTTCTTAGATGCCAAATTATAAACCCTATATGCTTTACTTTGCACTGAATATCCTACAAGATATCCTGGATCAGACTTTCCATCAAACTTTTTCAAATAATCAAGAGTATTTAGTATAGACACATGACACCCAAAAGGTCTTAAATGACTTATGGTAGGCTTCACACCAGTCAAAAGTTCATAGGGTGTTTTGTTTTGAGGCTTGGTTACTAAGACTCTATTTAACACATAACATGCAGTGTTGATTGCTTCTGCCCAAAAGGTATTTGGCAAAAGAGAATCAGCCAACATAGTTCTAGCAGCCTCAATCAGTGTCCTATTCTTCCTTTCAGCTACTCCATTTTGTTGTGGAGTCCTAGGATTACTAAATTGTCTCTTAATTCCTTTAGACCTACAGAATTCATCGAATTCAGAATTCTTGAATTCTGTCCCATTATCAGTCCTAATGATTAAAACCTGTTTAGTGAACAACTTTTCAACTAAAGTGATAAAATCCTTAAGTAATTCATTTGTTTCACTTTTAAGAGCTAAAAAGAAAACCCAACTGAATCTACTATAATCATCAGTTATGACTAGACAAAAGGTCTTATGACTAATGCTTCTTATAAAAATTGGGCCAAACAAATCCATATGCAAAAGCTGAAAAGGTTTTGTCACAGTGTTGACAGTCTTGGTCTTACAAGAGGCTCTATGTTGTTTACCTTTTTGACAGGCAGCACATGTGAAATCATTTTGAAAAGATTTGTTAGGTAAACCTCTAACCAAATTCCTATTCACTAATCTATTAAGATTCTTGAAATTCACATGACCTTACCTTCTATGCCATAAATTAGACTCATCAAAAGAAGCCTTAGCTAGCACACATGTAATACCACCTGTTGGAGTAATAGTATGAAGATTAAAGGTGTACATATTTTCTTGCCTGGGTACTTTATGCAGTATTTGAGATTCCTTAGGCAACTCAAAGTCTTTAGACAACACCAAGCAGTCTTTGTCTGTGAATAGCACCTTGTTCTTCTCATCACACATTTGTGATACAGAAAAGAGATTGAACTCATTCAATTCTTTTACAATGAACACATCTTCAAATTCTAACTTTCATGTGTTGATTTTCCCTTTGCCAGTGATTCTACCTTTGCTACCTCAAAAGGCTACTATACCTCCTCTGAATTCTTCAAATTCAGCAAGAAAATCTTTGTTTCTTGTCATGTGTCTTGAGCATCCACTATCTACTATACCTTTATCCTTCAATTCATCAATTAGATGCCCCTGCACACAAATAAAACTCATTAGTTTTTAACAGGGACCCAAGCCACATTTGGCTCGGATCTTGTGGGACCTACACATTTAAGAGTTTGTTCTGAAGCATTCCGAGTAATGCTACTTTCACTCTTATACTTCATGGTTTCATTTATGTAGTCAAAGACATAGGGTGACTCTATGTGCTCAAACTTCTTTACCTTAAGTACTGCTTTAGCGGTACTTGCTTTAACACATGATTTATCTCTTTTAGGAACCCACATTTGCACTGGTTTGTTTTTATCCTTACTTCTAGGTGTTTTAACTTTTTCAAAAACCTTCTTAGAAGTCTTAGAGAACTTTGGTTTTACAGACTTTAAACCAACAGTACTTAAGTTTGGTCTAGCAGTACTTGCAGGCCTAGGCTTGCCGGTACTTGATTTACCAGACTTTAAAGGTACTAGACCTTGTTTCATAAGTACTGCCCTAGGAACAAAACTTTTGGCAGGGTTATATTTAATCTGTTTGGCTACCCTTGAGTGATCAAACTTAGGTTTGTCATTCTTAAGTTTCTGATTCCTATTAACCTGTGCATCTTTCCCATTACTGTTTTTCATGACATTTTGTGCAGTCTTTTGTTTCACAATCTTATCTTCATGTAGAGTACAATCTTTGATAAAATGACTTAGACTACCACAAAAATAACATCCTTTTCTTCTTAAAGAAGACACAAAAGGTTGTTTTGACTTAACTTTCTCAAAACCTAGCCCACCCTTTTTGGCTTTATTATGTTTTATATTATTTTCCAATATCTTGCTAGGAGTTTTTACCTGCTTGGGAGCAGAACTAGTCTTAGATACTTCAGAAACAAAGTTGTTCATTAAAGGTGGATAAACAATGTTTTTGGTCACAAAAGTCTTTTCTTGGGACAAAGTACTAGAGTTTAAGGTATTTTTAACCTTTGGTTCTTCTAACTCTATACTTGTATCTTTACTAGGGGGCATGAAAATTCCTGATAGTGGTGGAGGAACTGCCTTCATTCCTTCAACATATCTATCATTTTCAGGTGTATCATCTACCTCACTAGAACTATCAAAAATCCCTTTTGATAAGTCCTTGTCAGTTAAAGTTATCCCAGGTTGGTCCTCAATATATCCTAGGCCTGATTTATCATAATACCCCATTTGTGAATTAATCAATTTTCCCAATCCTTTAGAGGATTTTTGCCAATGATTAATCAATTCCCTTTCACTATAAAGACTGGCTTTTAAAGCTTCATTTTCTGTTGATATTTTTAACAGTTGTCTTTCAAAAGCTTTTATTTCCACATCTTTTTCCCTTATTTGAAGAGTTAAAGTTCTTATTTTCTCTTCATAGTTTTGTTGAGCCTTTTTATACAAAACTATATTTTCTTCTAATTTAACAACACCCTGTTTAAAAGCATTTAATTCTACAGTGCACGTGTTAACCTTTTGATACTGTTCATCTAGTTCTACTTTTAGGCTATTAAATTTAAGAACATAGTCTTTAGAACAAGGATGTACCTCAGTATCTTCATGTGAGAGAGCCATTAAACCAAGCTCTTCTTCTTCTTCATCTTCAGCCAAGTTCACCACTCCATCTATAGTTACCAATGCTTTGGTTCCTTTAGGACTCCTGCTGTTTCCTTTTGGAAAACTTTCAGTTATTCTTGGACTGGTTCTATAGCTGTGCTTGGACTTCTGACTGCTACTCTCAGCTTTGTCTCTAGAGCATTCTCTTGCAAAGTGTCCATTCCTTCCATAGTTATAGCATTCAACTTTGGACTTGTCATATCCTAATGGCTCATTAGGATCAACAGTCATTTTTCTTCCAGTCTTCTTGAAGAACCTATTAGATCTTACTGACACCATAGCAGCTTGCCATTTAAGATCCATCTCTTCAACATCAGCATCATCCATTTGGAACAAGTCAGTGAGTGTTAATCTTGGCCTGTTGTCTTGTCCAGCGAATAATGAGAAGGCATCATTGTCACTAAACAATGGTGAAGACCTTCCATGTGGATTTTGAGAGACTATAGGGCTGCCTTCAATACTTTGTGGGTAAGTACTGCTTGTAAGTCTTCCAGCGGTATTTGTGAAGTATGTACCGCTGCTAGATCCACTAGCGGTATTATGAGAATAAGTACCGCTGTTTCCATCTAACACAAAAGCCAAGTTAGACTTTGTAGTAGTCGCTGCCTTTACTTCATTGCCTTTCACATCCATCTCGTATGCTCTAAGATTGTTGTAGAGATGATCAAAAGGGATTGTTTACAGATCATCTCTTGTGATGAAGTGAATAGCCATTGCTTTCCACTCTGGTGGAACACTTCTTAAGAATTTTAAATTAGCTTATTCATTAGGATTTACTTGTCTATAAACAGCCAATTGAATAAGCAGCTTACTGAACCTTCCATAGCCACCATGTATCCCCTCTATACTGGTAATTGAGAAGTTATCAAATTCTTGCTTAAGAACAATCTTCTTTATCTTCTTAGATTTGTCATTACCCCCAAATCTAAGTTTTATAGCATCCCACATAGCTTTAGCATCCTTATAATGATGGAAGCTTGGTAGGATGTCTTCAGAAAGAGCCATAGCCAAAGCATTTCTGGCTTTTCTCTCTCTGATCTCTACTTGTACCTCCTCAGCAGTCACAGCAGGTAGAGCATAGCATGTACCGTCTGGAAACCAGTGTAGCTTCTTTGGTGTGTTCCCATTCTTGATAACTTGCCACACAGTGTGATCTGTGTGATTCAAGTAATGTTCCATCTGCATAGCCCATGTCTCATAATTGTCACCTTTGAGAACTGGGAGTTTAATAGCAGATAAAGTATGAGAAGGTGTTGTTGTAGAGGTATCTACTACATTCACGGCTTGAACACCTTGTACTGGTGCAGGATGCACAACTTACGGTTGTCCCTGTGGTATAGGATCAGGGTTCTGAACATCATCCAAGTGAGCATCATCACCTTCTGGTTGAGACATTGAGTTTTGGTGTGTGTGGAGTGTTTGGGGTTGTGTTCTTCTTTTTCAGAGTTTCTCAACAAGCTCTGATACCACTTGTTGATCCCTTTGATTGGATCTATATTCTGTTAAGAATTAGTATAGTAGTTTGTAATCAAACTAAAACACTTTGAGCACTCTTACTAACACTAAAAAAGTTATGCGGAATCTAACTTATAAAGCACAGAAGAACATAACTACTTTTAACTATTCGATTCTCTTATTAATCGACTTGAATGAGGTACATGAACGACATTGTACCTATGTTCCTTTTATAGAGTAAGGAACCCTAGAAACCTTAGAATATTCTATAAAGATAACTATATCACAGACGATATATTATCAATATTCTAACTATTTAAGTATATCACATAAGATATACTCTGACTATAACTATGACATATCTTATACAAAGATATATGCGTCCTAATCAGTATAGCAGTACTTACCTTATAAGTAGCAGTACTTACTATGTACCACGTTAACACTAATGGTACTTACATAACACTAACAATACTTAAAATACACTAACGATACTTGAGACTTAACAAATAATTTCCAACATAGTAGTTGCGAAGTTTTGGTTTGATTTGGTTGGCCGTGTACTTTACGGGCCGTATTTTGTTGATTTGGTAGGTCATGTACTTTACGGGCCATAACTTTGTTGATTATGTTGATGTTTTGTTTAGAGCGTTATCTTTGGACTACGAGTACTAAAGTTCTTCTCTTTTTTATTATCTAGCTTAATCGTTTTAGTTTAAATAATTAGATTAATTTAGTTTAAATTGTTTTCAAAAATTATCTCTTTTATTAAAATCGTTTCTAATTAGTTTTAAAAGTTATTTTTGTTTTTAAAATTGATTTAAGAAATAGTTTTCATTTAGATAAGCTTAGTTTGAGTATAAAGTTTACACCTTTTATGATTATTAAGCTTATTATTACATAAAGCTTCAAGCTCTATCATTTAAAAAGTTTAATAAGCTAAAAAGGTTATAGCTTTACGCTTTATTCTTAAGTTTATCTTTGAGATTTAATTTTTGTTATTTTTTACTTGTTATTACGTGCTTGCATTTAAATTAATTTTGCATTTAGATTAATTAATATTTTTAATTGTAGTTTAATTTTATTACATTTTAGAGCAATTTTATGTGAACTATTTACGCTTTTATTTTTACATATTCCTTAGCCTAAAAGTATATTCCCATTTTTTAAGTTTAATTAGAAATAGATTCCAAATAAATACTATTAACCAAAAACAAATAAAGTCTTAACGATAAAATTGGATTTCAATTCGAGTCCATTTGAGGAATGATAAATACATTAAATAACTTGATAAAAACGGTTATTAGTTACCATGTTACGGAGACTTAAGAAGCGTGATCATGCACGAGTCTCACAAGTCCAAATACTCCATACATCCAGGATCTGAGAAGATGTATCAGGATATGAGGAAGTTATATTGGTGGTCAAACATGAAGGTAGCCATTGCAACTTACGTGAAGAAACGCTTGACGTGTGCCAGAGTAAAGACTAAGCACCAGAGACCGTCAGGACTATTGGTCCAACCTGAAATCCTAAAATGGAAATGGGATAACATCACCATGGATTTCATCACCAAACTTCCCACCTCATCTCATGGGTACAATACTATTTGGGTAATTGTCGACCGACTCACCAAGTCTGCCCATTTTCTATCCAAAAGAGAGAATGACTCTCTGAACCACCTAGCAAGATTGTACCTAAAGGAAGTTGTGACAAGACACGAAATACCCGTCTCCATTATTTATGATCGAGATGGGAGATTTACGTCAAACTTTTGGAAAGCTTTTTAACTAGCTTTGGGTACAAACCTGGATATGAGTACTGCTTATCACCCTCAGACCGATGATCAGAGTGAAAGAACGATCCAAACCTTGGAAGACATGCTGAGGGCATGCGTGATCGACTTTGGAAAAGGATAGTTCGAACATATACCTTTAGTTGAATTCTCCAACAACAATAGCTACCATGCCAACATCAAAGCCGCACCATTTTAGGCTCTCTATGGTCGCAAGTGCAGATCACCCGTGTGCTGGGCATAGGTAGGGGAATTTCATCTTACTGGACCCGAATTAATCCAAGAGACAACAGAGAAAATCACTCTCATCAATCAGAGAATTAAAGTTGCACAAGACCGACAGAAGAGCTACGCAGACCAGAAACGAAAACCTATGCAATTCGAAGTAGGTGACCGTGTTATGGTCAAGGTATCACCTTGGAAGGGTGTTGTACGTTTTGGAAAACGTGGTAAGCTAAATCCACGATACGTAGGACCTTTCAAGGTGATTGACAGAATTGGTGAAGTGTCCTATCTTCTAGAGTTACCCCAACAACTGAGCCGAGTACACTCTACCTTCCATGTTTCAAATCTAAAGAAGTGCTATGCGGAGGAGCCGTTAGCCATGCCATTTGAGGGAGTGAAATTGGATGACAAACTCTAATTCATCGAAGAACCAGTGTAAGTCATGGAGATGGTAGTCAAGAAGCTGAAACGCAACCAAATTTCGTTAGTTAAAATGCGTTGGAACTCCATGAGAGGTCCTGAGTTCACTTGAGAACGCGAAGTCTCGTTTAGAGCTAAGTACCCACACTTATTCACCCAAGCAGTAATGTCATCTTAAGCTTTGAGGACAAAGCTAAAATAACGGGATAGTGCTGTAAAACCTGTGGTTTTCATATTTTGGTTATGACATCATTATACATGTCATCTCATGAGTTATTTATATATTGCCACCTTTGCATGAAAACTCTATACTATCATATGCATCACTCATGAGCATTCATACATTTAATCACGAGAACTATTTATATACTGTAACAAGACTGTGAGTATTCAACCACTTGGCCAAATTAAACTATGAACTTATATCATGATTGTGATTATTCAATCATGGGATCATAGGAACATTTAATATGACTACATCTTTATGAGCATACAAAACATACAGTTGATTATTTTGACGACTATAAAGTCACCTGAAACACATGAGCATATGCATGCATCATTTTAGGTTTATAAAAATCTAAAACCATGATCACAATAAATAATGTTTACCAAGTACTTGTAATTATTACAAATATATATGTTTATATATATATATATTTTCTGTCCACTATAAATGTTATTATGAATCAACAAAAGCTACTTTTTATATTTCAACTTCATACATATCAACTTTATAACATTTTATTAAGTGTCTTACATTTTGATTTAATAATAAAACTATATGTTTATTTACTAATGCTTATACTTTCACCAAAACCCTAAAACTTAACCAAATCGATTTTGGTTCGAAACTACACTCACATTATATTACCTAGACTACTAGTAACTCTACCAAATTACTAAACTCAAACATTAAACCATCCTAGACACTAAGTCCTAGCCGAATACCCCATAGTTTACACTTAAACTAACTAGAAACTATGTACACAACACATAACATCAACTTGGACATGTACTACAACACCTCATTAAACCTACACTATTTTGACATACCATTTTGTCCCCTTGACCTTAACATGCGACGGCTAGAAGTGGAACAAAGGGGCAAGTGTACTTAGGTTGCATTTAAGGTTTATGTACTCTCAAATCCGAGCACAAGATATCCTAGTACTTACATATCCATAAGCTAGATTTTTCTCTCTCTTAGGCGCGGCCTTAAGCCGGACCACACACATCCTCAACACCTTGTGATTATAAGCTAAACTAACACATTCATACCTCACTTACACTCTCCATTTTCGGATCACACAAACACACAAACACGAACACTTATACAACATTTACTACACCAAATCTTTGTTAAGGAGCATTCAGTGTGAGCATTTACTACTACAACCCGATTCTTGGTTAACAAGGCAACCATAGTTACCTTAGTCGCGGCTAAAATACTAGACGTGTAGATCCTTAGTAGATTAAAAGGCTTCCTAGCTAGCTCTCATTCATAGTCATCACCTTAATTTACAAGTAAGTTATTCCACCCTCATTTCCATATTCATTCATTTACACATCATGAACTTATGAACATATGTGCCTATACTTGTAAAACTATGAAAAACGTAACTATGGATAGCATGCACACATGAAAACCTTATTAAACTCGAACCCTAGATGAAGATAACCCACAGCTTGATATTGATTTCTTATTTAGCATGCCTAAAACTACAGATCTACAAACCCTAGTGTAAACCTAGAAAATCTAGAAAGATAACATTTGCCTTAATCCCTAAATGAGTTAACTACATTAGGATTTGATAAGCTAGATAGATAAGCGCTTCATATAAGCTACAAAGCCCGAATTAATAAGCCCATAACACATGGCTTATTTATAAGCCGCGTGTATAAGCCCAAACCACTAAGCCCATTTAGCTTAATGTAATTAACTAGGGTTAGTTAAGTGTTTAGTAAAGTTTATGAAACTTAAATAAGCCCAAGTATAAGCCCACTAAGTTTGAAACCCAAACCGAATAACTAATGGGCTTAACGAGCCCATTAAGCCTCAAAATACTATTCCTTGACTTTTCATGCCAAAATTGGAATTTTGTGAATGTATAAGATCATTTTAGAAGTTATAAAACCATACAAATTCATTTGGTAACTTTAGAAAGTCTAGGGACTGTTTTTGTATTTTTCCGAAAGTTTAAGGGCATATTTAATCATATTCGAAACTTAATTAAACCACAAGGGTCACTATTGCCATTTTGTAAACTTTAAACGAGCCCTAGATGTTGGTTTGGTGTCCTTTAATAAATTTCTAGACTTAAGGGAACATATGTGTCATTTAGTCAACTTCAAACGAGCCCTAGGGACTCGTTTTGCCACTTGCCTGAAAGTTATAAACCCTAGCGACCATTTTTGCCATACACCAAAACTCAAATGAGCCCTAGGGGCTGTTTTGGAGTTTTATATAACGAACAAGGACTAACTTTGAAAATGAACTTAACGGAAGAAACCCTAGGGCTATTTCTTGCCATAAACCAAATGTGTTATAAACCCTAGGGGTTGTTTTGGAAACTATTATTTTTACGAGGACCATAGTATAATTTAATTTAAATAATAATAATATTGTTTTGAAATAAATTAAATTAAGTTTATTTTAATTATTTAATTAAATAAACTAAAAGGATATATTAGGAAACTTACGAAAATTGAAGGACTAAAGTTTGTACATCTAAAACTCCATTATATTTTTACAACTCTTAATTACATAAAAACCATTTATTTAATTAATTACGCTGTTGACGTTCAAACAAGTTAAATACATTTTTAGAAACGAAAAATGTACCTATATCGATAACTTACTATAAGTCTAATGTTTAACAATAGTAACACTTATTAAATTGTGATCATGCATTTTCATCAACTACATTTATCTGTACATTTTATTTGTGCATTTACTGAGACCATATAAATTACTTATGTAATTCCACTGTTTCGTGATCATACTGTGCCAGTCTATTCAGTGACCTTATCACTACTGCAACACCAATAAGGTGAGTTCATGGCCCCATATTTTTATATCTTTTATAACTGGGGAAGAAAGCATACTAATTATTGTATATGCAAATATTTCACGGGTCTGCAACTTATTTACTGTCTATAGTTTGCCGCATTCCCGTGGACTGTAATAGTTAATGGTGTAGCGTGAAATGTTATAAATATATCTATTTGGGGACTGACAATCCCAGTATGCGTGAGTAGCTCTCACCTAACCTAGGCCAAGGCCACCAGACTTATATACATTGTCGGACTAAAGGGGTACTTCTCATGGACGATCCACAAAGGCCTCTGTCACTTGTCTAGCTTCTATTACAGGGCAATAGGAACTACTATAGTATTGAGCTTGGAGCTCTACTACTTTCGTGGTGTTTTGCATATCAGTACTATTAATTATAAATTAAACCTGTGAATTCACCAACCTCGTGTTGACCCCCACATTTTACTTTATATGTTTTCTCAGAAAAATAAACAGGTTCATGTGCACTTGGATTTCTAGCATCATAGGAAGCATCATGTTACCATTGGGAAATTACTTCAAAAATGTTAAATGTGATTTCAAGACAATTTACTTAATTTGCACAATTAAATTCATGTAATATGTTTTAATGACAATTATGATCATTGCTCTATATACTGTGTGCTATCGATCCACCAAAGTAACCCCCCAATTACTATTTCGCTGCATTTGACCACTTTGAGGGTGTTACAGTCACGAACAGGTTTATGAACATCTTGCAACCCATCAACAAAATCTGGCACTTTCTTCGGAACAGACTTAGAAAGCTAGGGAGTCATAAGATCAAGAGGACTACGTGGTTGATCAGAATAAACCACCTGGTATGGAGTAAACTCAGTGGTCCGATTAACAACATGATTATGAGCAAACTCAGCTTGAGACAACTTCTGATCCCATGCTTTCACATGATCACAAACCAAAAAATTTCATAGAGTACCAAAGGACCTACTAACAACTTCAGTTTGCCCATATATTTGAGGATGATAAGCACTACTAAAATTGAGTTGAGTATTTACCATCTTCCACAAACTACGTAAAAAATGACTAAAAATCTAGTGTCCCAATCAGAAACAATGAAGGAAGGTAACCCATGTAAACGGTACATATCCTTAAAGAAACGTTGGGCTACATTAACTGCATATGCTGTTTTCTTGCAAGGAATAAAATGAACCATTTTCGAAAAACGATAAACAACAACAAATATGGAATCATTACCCCTTTGAGTACGAGGTGACCCCAACACAAAATCCATGCTAATATCAACCCAAGGTTGCAAAGGAACAAATAAAGGCATATAAAGTCCTACATTAGTAGTCATGCCCTTTGAAACTTGACAAATACGAAACCTCTTGACGTAACGATCCACTCATCCTCATTGTAGGCTAAAAATAAGAAACTCGAACCAACTGTAAAGTGCCATCAAGACCATCATGCCCTTCACCATGCAAATCCTTAATAATTTGTAAGCGAAGACAAGAATACAAAGTTGATTCTCTTTGATTAGGAACCGATCATGCATGACAAAATATGTTTTTTCTCTAGATTGCAAACCCTGCAAAACAACTGAAAAGTATGGGTCCACGATCACCATGTCACGAATGACATCAAGTCCTAGCACATCAACCTGCATTGTTACAAGTAAACTACTCTTTCTGCTTAAGGCATCAACACCACGATTGGACGCACCAGTTTTGTGTTTCAATATAAAAGTAAACTTCTCAAGAAAACCCAACCAGCGGCCATGCTTATGGGACACCTTATCTTGAGTACGAATATGCCTTAAGGAATCATGATCAATGAAGAAAACAAACTCTTTATGAAAAAAATAATGGCACCAATGCTTCACAGCTTGGACCACTGCATAAAATTCCAAGACATAAGTAGGTTTCCTAGACTTCAGCCATGTAAGCTTCTCACTAAAATAGGTAACATGCCGCCAAACTTGACTAAGAACTCCACCAATTTTAACTTTAGAAGCATCGGTATGAAGCCAAAAAACTTTAGAAAAATCAAGTAAACCCAGGATTAGCGATGTAGTAAGCTTTTCCTTAATAATCTGAAAAGCCAGCTATGCATAGTCTTTCAAAGGGGCCCTAATGGAACTGAAATTTTAGGGATAAAACGTCTATAAAAAGAAACAAGACCACGGAAACTCTGAACTTCAGTAATGATAGTTGGAGTTGGCCACTCTTGAACAGATGCTACCTTAGACTCAATCACCTGTATATGCCATCACCAGAAACAACATACCCCAAAAACAAAACTTTAGGGGTCATATTGTTGATGGCTCGACTATCAACACACATACGCCATGTACCATCCTTCTTTGGAGTTAATAAGGCAGGAACATCACACGAGCTCATAATCTCACAAACAACCCTTAGAAACCAACTCCTCAATCTGCCCACATAACTCCTCATGCTCTCCCGGGCTCATCCGGTAATGTGACATGTTAGGCAATTATGACCCAGGCTCTTCTAGATCAATATGATGTTGTATGTCACACAATGGTGGCTAACCATCAGGTAATTCATCAGGGAAAACATCCAAAAAATCCTCAAGTAAAGCGATCATGGCTTCGAGAACTTCACTATCTTCAGAAACTCTTTCCCCACTAGCACAAAAACATCATCTCCCACCTCAAGCTCATCTTAAAACTATGAAAGAGTTAGTAAAGTACCAGTGGGTTTATTAACTACTTTTTTAGGTTTATTTGGCATCAAAGTAATCTTCACACCCTCAAACAGGAAACTATAAGTACTAGTTATGCCATGGTGAGTTACATCACGATCATACTCCCAAGATCTACCCAACAACGAGTGACAAACATCTGTGGGTATCACATCACACTAAAGATTTTCCTTATAAGTTGTTCCTACTATTAACAGAACTTGGACACGCTTGTAAACTGTTATATTCCCATCCTTTTTAAGCCACTATAACTTATAAGGCTTGGGACGATTTTCAGTTTTCGATCCTAATATCTGGACTGCTTATTCAGTAATCAATTTATCACAACTACCCGAATCACATATAGAGGTGCAAACCTTACCCGTAATGGTACAAGTTGACTGAAAGATGTTGTGCTTGAGCCAATCATCACCATCAGCTTTGGGTATTAAGCAATAACGCCTTATCACCAAATTCACCCCCACATCTCCAAACACATACTCGTCCTCGTACTCGGGTTCTTCATCATAAAATGTGGCTTCTTCATAATCACCATAAGCCACATCATCGTGTTCCTCAAGTTTAACAAATAACTGTCTCTTCCCAGCCTTCTTACACTCCGACTATCGATGACCAGGTTCGCTACAATTAAGCACTTTGACCCATTACTACCCGTCGATCTATGAACTGGCCCAGTATTGCCACCAACTACCTTAGCCTGACTAGGAGTAAAACATGATGTCACGTTACCTAAACTAGAAGCACCTGTTATTGCAGGAGAATACGAACTACCCATTCGTCGGTTTTGCTTCTCAAAAGTTAATGCACGCTGATATGCATAAGAAATTGTCACTAGATGAAACATGTTAACAGAATCCATGATTTTGACTCTTAAACCACCAATGTATCGAGAGACAAGCTGATCTTCTGTCCCTTAAAGGTCATTCCTTGAAATTAGTTGGTAAAATTCGGTTGTATAATCTTCAACAAACTTGGTCCCTGTTTCAGATTCTATAGCCAATAGTACATCATTAATCCTTGTCTTCCCAACTCCGTCCCTCTTCAGTTTCCATTGTTTCCACAACGCGGATGCCCTACCACGTATCTTGGTAGCGATCAAAGAAACCTTTTGTTTTTCAGAACTTCTTTGAATTCAAATACTTCTTCAGTTGCGACAAGCCAATCAATGAACCCATCAGGATTCAAAGTGTCCCCATTAAACTCAGGAATATTAACCATCATTCCAGTCTCCTAATGCCTATCATTATCCCCCATTCGATCTCTCATTCGTCGCCTTACTGATTGTTCATCAGTAGACGAACCACCATAAATGGGTTTTCTTCCAGATATGCATCTTCATCCTTGTGGCTGCAATTACAAGGCCTTTATTGTTTATCAAATTGTTCATCTGATCAGTCAATTGATCAACAAATAGCTCGAGCCGCTGCTCATTCTGTACATAATACGCTGCTTAAATTCCAGTCCATTCACGTCCTGAATATTCCTAGTTTTCCTTAGGAGCATCTTGATCACGAACTTTGGATCTTAATACCAACTGATGTAGACTAGAAACAAGATAAATAAATTGGATATTTTGATTCCAATGAATACCAGAAACAATTCTTCCAACAATCATTGATTCTAATGAATACCGACTATTAAGCTAAAAGCTTGGTAGACAGCGACCAATAGTTTAAATTTTATTAAACTGAAGACGTTCTAGGTTTACAACATAACGTTTAAATCGGAAACAAAGAAAAACCTTTAAACACCAATGGGCTGGACTATGTCCCAAAGAAAAAGTCCAACAGAAAATGTAAATAAGACAAAAATGCAAATAAATCATAGTAAAATAGATTTTTGGGCCTCGAAAAATCCTTAACCAGTTAAAAGGTGGTTACAGCGACGTTCCTCTCGTTTTTCTGGTCGTTTTTATAGGTCAGGGACTGAAACTGAAAAGGGACTTACGATGCTCAAGTTATGACTGTTTTACAAAAGTTCTTTTATTCACACGATCTTAAACTTTTAAAAACAAGTCAACTCGTTTTTCAATACTTGAACCTCCATCACCCTTTCTTAATAACAAATAAAAATAGAAGTTCTAGTAACTAACGAGTTTTATAACACAATGCATGGAACTCTTGCTGGGTCATTTGAGTTCATGATCGATCTTCACATGAGACGCATCTCACCCTTTACACCAACCCATTTTTGGCGTGTTGCTTTTAAAAAAAAAAAGATCCGTCTCGCACAAAACCGAGTCGTATGGAAGAACGAAAAAACACCACAATGTCTCTTTTCTTTACCGTTTAGTTTATCTTCTAAATAATAGTTTTGAAAAATGGATAAGGAAATTTTTCAAGATTCTCTAAGCACATTATTTAAGGTTATTGTTGCCCAAAAACTCTAGCATTTTCACAAAGAGAAATATAGGTATCCATGGATGTTAGTGTCAGAATGTGTAAACCTTAGGAATTATGTTTCGAAGTTCGAGCGGTGAAATCACGAAAACTCGAACTGGAGATCAACATAAACCATAAAACATTAGAAAAACATAAATAGGGGAAAAAAATATTAAACATAATCCCATTGCTTTTTGAGACTTTTTTGTTGAGATCCACACTTGATGGAGATAGTGACGGCTTATGATGGTCGACTAGGGTTTGATGATCGAGATAGATAGATTTGATTTTCAGAAGCGGCTCATGACGGCCGACAAGTAGGTTCAGAGATATTTTGATAATAGAAGAGAAGAAGTTTTAAGAAACGGCTCATGATGGCCGATAATAAGATAATGGACATGGAGATTTTTTATTTTGAGAAGCGACTCATGGTGCCAACATTAAGATGATGGAGATGAGAGTTTTTATGGGGTGGTTGAAAAGATTATGATTAAAATAATTTTAAACTTGAATCTCAATTCAATCAACCAAAAACCACTTTATTAATCAAGCCCTAACAAATCTTCCCTCAGCTACTATGTGGAAGATCTATTATCTTCAATGATAATAGTTTTACAAGTGAATAACAAGAACTAACAAGAGATCTCAATCTCAAAGAATAAAAGAATCAACAGAATGATAATATCAAGAACTTGTGTGTGAAATATGATCAGATCTCTGTGAATAATGAGTTGACTCTAGCTTTTATACTAGCTCCCAATCACTTTGCACTTTAGTCCTTGTGAATTTAGCATCCAGTCCTTGAGCTTGTGCACTTGTGTCATACAACTTCCAACTTATCTAAACATCACAAAATAATTGCAAGTAAGTCCTTAAGGAATATTTTCAGATTAAAATTAGGCACAAGTATTATATATTTTAACACCCTCATTAAATTTTATTCTGGAATAAGTCAATAAGCTTCATTTTGTTGCACAAAAATTGTGTTGTTTAATATCCAATCCCTTTGTTAGAACATCTGCAATTTGATTTGCAGTGCCTATTTTAAGAACTTTTATAACCCTAGTAATCACCTTTTCTCTAAGAAAACGTAAGTCAATTTCCAAATGTTTTGTTCTCTCATGAAAAATGGGATTAGCGGCAATCTTAATTGCTGAATTATTATCACAAAAGACTGGAACAGATAATATACTGTTATAGTTTAAATCTTTTAGAATTTTTAAAACCCAAATAAATTTAGAAGTTACTGAAGCTAAAGCTCTATACTCAGCTTCAGTAGAACTTTTAGAAATTGTATTTTGTTTCTTACTTTTCCAAGAAACCAAAGAGTCATTCATAAAAACACAATACCTAGTCACTGATCTCCTAGTAAAAGTGCATCTAGCCCAGTCAGCATCTTCACTATCATTCTTACAAGCTTCATGGAAATGCTCACCACACACCTCATCAAGTACATCTACTATGTTAATTGTTTCACAAGCTTGAGACTTCTTAGTCACTTTTCCTAGCTTAAACACCACTTTCTCATCCTCAACTCTCATAATTAGTTCTCCGTCCACCACGTCTATAAGAGTACGACCCGTCCTCAAAAATGGTCTACCAACAATTAGAGGAACTCTCGGGTCCATATCATAATCAACCACTACAAAGTCCGTCGGAAAGGTAAACTTATCCACACCTACAAACACATCCTCCGCAATTCCTACCGGGTAAGCTATGGTACGATTGGCTAACTCAAGTGTCATCCTAGTTGGAGTGAGCTCGGGAATAGAGAGTTTTTGCCAAACCGATAAAGGCATGAGTTTTATGCTTGCCCCTAGATCCGCTAGTGCCATGCAACTTTCCACCCCGGGAAAATTACAAGGGATCAAAAATCGCCCCGGATCTCCATTTTTTGTAGGTAAGGTTTTAAGCAACACGGCGGATCAATTTTCATTAAGGGATGTGTTAGGCAAATCCACCAATTTTTCCTTGTTGGAGAGGAGATCTTTGAACATCTTAGCAAATTTGGGCATATATGCAAGAGCTTCCGCAAAGGAGATATTTATGTTAAGTTGCTTGAACATCCTCAAAAAATTAGAAACTTGTATATCATCCTTGTTTTTCAATTTCTCCTTTCTCAATATTGATGGGTAAGGAAGGCTTGGTTTAGGTGTGGGTTGAGTAGTTGTTGTGGTGGAAGGTTTCTCTTTGTTAGCTTCTTCATTGGTAGGTGTGGAAGGTAAAGGAGAAGTGGCTGTAGGATGAGAAGGTGTAGGTGGTGAAGTGGTAGAGCTTGGAGGTGGTGAAGAAGATGTAAAAGGCTTATCACAAGGTGGAACCATAGTAGGCTTAACCATAGAAGGTGTAGGAGGTGAAGGATCATTAGTTGTTTTTCCACTTCTTGTTGTGATAGCATTGACATTAGCCCTCGGGTTTGTTTGTGTGTTCAAAGGTAGAGCCCCTTGTGGCCTTTGAGTATGCATAATTTGGTTGTGTAGAAGAGCAAATTTCTTGTTGTTTTCCTCTTGAGCCTCTTTCATTTGTCTTTCATAAGAAGTAAGCTTTTGAAGAATCAAATCCATGGGGTTAGGTTGCACATTTCCTTGATAAAAACCTTGGTTTAGATATTGAGGTGGAGGTGGTTGGTTAAATCCTTGATTAGGTGTATGAAAGTTATTTCCTTGATTGTGAAAGTTGTTGGGTGCTCTATAGTTGTTCCCTTGGTAGCTTGGCCTAGGCCCTTGATTCCTTTGTAACAATTGAGGAGGATTGGGTTGAGTATGGGTGGGTGGATGGGGTGGAAATCCGGGTGGAGCAAGGTTGTTTTTTGATTTGTAAGAGAGATTGTTTTGATTGATGTTGGGTTTGAAATGTTCTCTATGTTCTTCTTGGTAAGCATAACACTCAACTTGATAACCTTGAACCCTATCACATTGTTGGTAAGAATGAGGATCTCCACAAGTCTCACATGAGATAGCAATAGCATTCACATCATTGGTGGAATTGTTTCCCAAAGAAATTTTCATAAAGTCATTCATCATGGTTTGTTGCATCTTTTGGGTGTTTTGCAAAAGTGCTTGACTTTCCTTTTGGGCTTGAGTCCATTCTTGCATTGTTGAAAGGAGTTGACTCTCAAATGTTTTGGAACCACCTTCTTGAATCACATGGACTCTCTCATCAAAGTATGTGTTAGTTTGCACCATAGATTTAGTTTCAATAATGTCCCATACTTCTTGAATGGATTTGGAAAGAATATTCCCACCCGCGGAGGCGTTGAGGGAATCTTGGTGATGTAGTCTCAATCCATTGTAGAAAGTATTGATTTGGTGAACTTCATTGAATCCATGATTGGGGCATTTTCTCAATAACTCCTTATACTCTTCCCAAGCATCACTAAAGGTTTGGCTAGGTTTTTGTTGGAATCCAATAATTAGGTTTCTCAAAGCCGTGGTCCTAGATGGGGGAAATAACTTGTTCAAAAACTTCGTAGTGAAATCATCCCAAGTAGTAATGCTCTTAGGTGGTTGCTTATCAAGCCAATACTTAGCATTGCCCTCTAATGAAAATGGAACTAGGAGCAACTTAATGGCCTCATGGGGAACTCTATTGTACTTAATGGTGTTGCAAAGAGATAGAAACTTCTTTATATGATCATGTGGATCATCACTAGGTCTCCCAAAAAATGGTGTGTTTGAAACCAAGGTAATCATAGCGGTCTTAAGCTCAAAGGAATTTACGGGAATCTCGGGTATAACAATAGCATCGGCATATCCTTGCACATTGGATTGAAGGTTCTCCATCAAAGGTCGATTGTCAACGACGGTCATGGCTTCTTCTTGTGTGTGGATTAAAGCACGATTCTCGAGATCGGCTTGATGGACGGTGTTGTTTTTACTCTTTCTCTTTTTCTTCCTTTTCGGAGGAAGGGGTTGTACACCAAATGGTATTTGTGCGCGCCCGCGGGTGAGCATGCAACTCAAATCAAGGAGTGAGAGAGAAGCTCTCGTTCGACTTTGAAGAAGAAGGGATTATCCTCTTCGAGATTCAATATGAAATATCCACAAGAAAGTATAATATACGTAAGTACTACTTGGGCTCAAGACCCCCAAGATGGCATTTTATAGCACGTCGCCTTTCTATTCACTTTGTAGTTTGTATTCTTCGAATTCTTGCCTATTGGAAGTATTTATCTATTCTTGCTTAATTAAATTTGATCGATACACGTGTCAAGGACCGGAACGCTCCCGAACACGGTGTATTGCAAAAGCAATACTTATGGAAGTATGTTTATTAAGTGTTCGTATACGTATACGTATCTACATATAATAATATAGAGAAAATATTTTTGTATTTATTGGTTTTTTTAAATAAAATACTATATGTACATAAAAACCGATGAAATCCAATAATATATATTTTTGGTTGCCATCTCTTAGGAAAAAGATTGCTTTTTGAATTTTTTATTTTTTTGGTCAGTTCTTTAGGAAAAGAATTGATTTTGTGTTTTTTAGTTTTTTTATATTTTTATATTTTTGATTTTTTATGTTTTTGATTTATGATACGTAAAAATAACATTCACGAGGTGAACGGATGCCAAAAGCCAATCAAAACCGTCAATCAATAGTCTCTCGTAATGTCATGAACCGGCAGCGGCGCCATTTGAAATTGAGTATTTTAAAGTTCGTTTTTTCTCGATTCTTGACAAATTGAAAGTCCTAAAAATCTCAAGTCTTTAATTGTTCTTGGTTGTTAATGGTATTTGGAAGTCTATGTCTAATTCAATCAACACGTAAAAAATAGAAAATAATAGGCTACGTATCCGTAAAACACTTTGCAATACCAAGTACTATTCACAAAATTCAAAATGTAAATGCATAAAAGTAAATTTGCTTGAAATGTAAGCTAAATGGAAGTACAAGGGCTAAAATGTAAATTTCAGAAACTATTAGGACCAAAAGTTAAAACTCTAACAATTAGTAACAACTTTCTAAAACTGCTTAACTAATTTTGCCAAAAACTGAAACTTTAAGGAGTGAAAACTTGAAAACCCTAAAAACTTGGAAATTTAGCACTCAATGAAAACAGTTAGCAAGTAAAAGGACCAAAATGCAATTAATATGAAAAGTTTATCAAAAACGGGTATAGAACTTCCAATAAGCTGGTTTGAGCTTATTACTGGACCATATTAGCTCTAGTTTGTTTTAAAGTGCTTTAAATGAAAAATTAACTAGACTTGTCCAAGGAATCTGCTTAAAAGCTAGTAAAACAAAAGATAGCTTATTCTAATAAGCCAAGAATAAGCAAACATGAAAATGAGACTTCCATAACTTGATTTTATTGACCAATCTTATTAATAAGCTCACAAGAAGACTGGAATGTCTTTCCAAATTGAAAATGGTTCACTGGTTAAGCTAAAATCTGAAATTAAGCTGAAATGAGCTTATTTGACCAAGCGTTGACCAAAAATTCTAAAAAGCTGAAAATGGAAAAACTCACTCAGGACACGTTTGCAACAAGTTTTGTGAAAGAAAATTGGCACATTTGTGAAGCGGAAATTGAGATACAAGAAATCAGTTTAGCTTTTATCAGAAACTTGGAAATGCTCTCATGCTTATTAAAAAGCTGACTTCTCATTCAAATTAGCAAACTATATAATTTCCTTTGACACACTAAAAGCTTGGATGTTAAACTTCAATTGAGAACAGGTTTCAAGCAATATGATCAACTAACAAAGAAATGCTAGTGAATTGAAATTCACTAGTTTGACTGATGAAAATACTCAAAATACTTGACCCATATTTTTTTAACCAATTGCCTTTATGACTACAAAATGAACCAAAAGTATTTACTCTATGTTACCAAAGGTAAATGAACAAAATACAACTGAATTAACAGACTTGGATTATCAAAACTAATCAAAACCAAACACCACTTTATCAATCTGAATAAGACTTTAACAATTGAAATTTAAGCACAAATGTGAAACAGATTATGACTCCTATCAAGACATGTTAAGATGACAAAATGAGAGTTATTTGAGATGAAAACAAACTTGCCAACACATTTAATCACAAAATGATCTAAATGACTAAAAATCTGATGAAAACCAAAGCTGAAAGCAATTGAACTAAGATCAAAGCTGCAATATCACTCAAATTCTATCAAACTAACTCAATTACTCTAAAAACAAACTAAACACATGACCATTTCAACAATTATCAACTATCTAGGAAATTAGCATGCAAAGCACTTAAGTGGAACCAAAAACAGGATTTTGAGACCTTTTAGCAAAAAAGCCTCCTCTGATGGAGTAGAGGAGCGCTGAGCTCTCTATAACAACTTTCTTCAAACCAAATCAACTCATATCAACTACCAAAATCACCTCCAAAAGCTATGTCTGATCTAATCAACAGAATCTGCTTCAAAACTGCTACTATGGTATTAGAAATGAACTGAACTGGCTAGAAACACTTGAGTAAGCTTCCAAATCACAACACAAACTCCATTGATCAATGAGGATCAACAGAATCACAAGGTAACAACTAGAATGTAGAATTGAGTGAAATGAGATAAGAGTATGAACTGAATATTTTTGTGTTTTATTTATTTGGAGGGAAAGTTGGTTACAAAAGCTAACTGAATAACTACCTCTCAAGTGTGTGTCAAACACTTGAGAGAAGCTAACTAACTGAAATGTAAGCTAGAATTGAGAGAGAAACTAAAAGTGTGTGTTTTTCACACTTTAACTACTTGTTACAAATGAACTAGTCTATCCCTATTTATAGAGCTGAGATGATGAGTTGTTGGAGTGGATGACGTGTCTTAACCAATGAGAGAGTGCCAGGTGGCATGAACTGGTTATTTGCAGATTTGTCTTCAAGAACACCAAAGGGGGTTTTTGATCTTGTTGATTTCAGTCTAATTGATTTGCAGGATTGGATTCGTCTTCCAATTTGGAGTCTTTTTCATGTAGAAAGTTCCTCTTATATTCAGTGTAGCTCAAATTCGATTCTGGGTTCGTTGCTTGAAGGAGATGAAACGTGGCGTATTCTTATTAGATTTCAGCTTATCACACGGATTGATATCCGTTTTTGGATAAAGGATTATGGAGTGACAGCTTTCTATTGGATGAAAAGAAGTTAGTGGGTTTCCACTATGCTAGATTCGCATTAAATGTGAGTTAATAAGTGGCCCAGCTGGCACACTACTTGGCAATCCGCACCCCTTCTTTCTTGATCTATGATTGGTCCAAATTGTTATCACTCGGATTAAGCACAAAGTTTGTGTGTTTTTGTCAATTTCAGTCCCTCTCTTTTAGTAGATTCTTCATTATAGCTCCTTTCTTCATTCCTTTGGCAAATTAAGTCCTTTAACTTGCATTCTTCATTATATAAGTCCCTTGACTTGGTTGACTTGAAGGTTGACCAAGTTGGACTTTAATCTTGAATTTTTCCGAAATTGCATTTAAGTCTCTCAACTTTTGAACATTGTTAAGATAGGTCCTTTTCTTCAAATGGCTTGTCATCTTTGATCCTTCTCTTGTCTTTTTCTTCATAAATGAGCTTGATTTCCCTTGTTTGCTTGAAATTGTATCCTTGTTACCTATTAAAGCACAAATACAAAACATACCACATAATACTGCTTTATAGCACAAAAGTTAGATATTTTCTATGTGTTTTAGGGTGATTTGTTGACTTATTGTTATGAGATTTTGCTCATATCAGTAATCAGCAATGGACAACCCATTTTGAGATAAAGTGTTGATTTTATGATGCTGATTAAAAGTAACAGACCCATCAACTTTATCATAGGTTTCCCTAAGTTCTTCCCAAACATGGAAAGCCATTTTTGAAAAAAATTGCCCAAGATATAATTCTTCAGAAATTGAGTTTAAAATCCATCCTAAGACAACAACATTAACTCTGTCCCATTGACTCCCTAAAACCTCATCAGTATTAGACCTCCTACATGTGCCATCAATAAAACCAATTTTATTTTTACCCTATAAAGCAAGTTGCATTGCACAAGATCATACTTGGTAATTCTCAGTTCCTTTCAGTTTAATAGACACCACAGTAAGAGAAGCTGAATCATTAGGATGCAAGTGTAAAGGATGACTTAAATCCAATTTACTTATCTTAGTAACCACATCAGTCCCTCACTATCATAATCAGCATCAATATTATGCACAAATTCCTCATCAGACATATTATAAACATACATGATGAAACAAAAAATACGAACCAAATTAAACTACAACAGAAATAGTAAATAAATAAAATCAACCCCTTTTAGTTCCTAAGCTTCCTAACCATTCATGGATGGCAAGTCAAGGGCTAAAGATTGATCAGACGCGAAAAAGATTTACACTACTAACAAAAAAAAACACTCAAGAAAGATAAACACCAAATAAACACCCAAAGAACAACCAATTAAAGATAAAGGAGAAGAGAGGTGTTACATTGCTATCACAGCAAAAACCAGCGGAAAAACAATCCCCTTTGATCTTAATCAAAAGGAACAACCCAGAATCTTATGAACAGTGAAACCCTAATTTTTCAGTTAGGATCAATTGACCAACCCAACGATCAAATCCAGACACAACAAGCTTCCAATAGTAACTAACCACAGTTAATTACACGATCCAATAAAGAAATCACAAAACCCCCAAATTTTCAAAACCCTAATTTTTTCAAAAATTAGGGGTTTATCAAGAATCATCCAATTTGAAGGAGAGATAACAAAAGAATCAATTAACACAAGTTAATTGATCAAGATTTGGAAAAAATAATTAGATCGAAAACGTTTTATAGAGCAAGATTAACGACCTTGCTCTGATACCATGAAAAGATTATGATTAAAACAGTTTTAAACTTGAATCTCAATTCAATCAACCAAAAACCACTTTATTAATCAAACCCTAACAAATCTTCCCTCGGCTACTATGTGGAAGATCTATTATCTTCAATGATAATAGTTTTACAACTGAATAACAAGAACTAACAAGATATCTCAATCTCAAAGAATATCAGAATCAACAGAATGATAATATCAAGAACTTGTGCGTGAAATATGACTAGATCTCTTTGAATAATGAGTTGACTCTAGCTTTTATACTAGCTCCCAATCACTTTACACTTTAGTCCTTGTGAATCTAGCATCCAGTCCTTGAGCTTGTGAACTTGTGTCATACAACTCCCAACCTATCTAAACAACACAAAATAATTGCAAGTAAGTCCTTAAGGAATATTTCCAGATTAAAATTAGGCACAAGTATTATATATTTTAACAATGGTAAAGAGACAACGAGGAAGCGGCTCATGGTGGCCGACTAGATCCACCTGTGCTCATAATATCATGTAGAATATGTAAAACCATAGAAATTATGTATTATTCATCCACTATATATAATGGTAAAACCCTAAATACCCTAAACCCACAAACTAAGTTTTAGCCTATTTATTGTCTAATAGTTAGAGATTATTGGTTGTACGTGTTGACAATGGTTTACTTGATGGGATTCACATCATGCTCAATATTGCAGGGACAATCAGGAGTCACATCCATTTATTTAATTACAATAGCTAAATTTTGTTTTGTAAGGATACGAGAATACTTTACTCTAGTAATCGATGAACCATTTTCAATTCTCAATCTTTTGTCCCTTTAGTTTTTTTCGACGATTTACATGTAATTTTTTTTCATACTAATACGACTCACACTAAAAAAATATACCTCACAAAAATACACACAAAATGAGAACAATTATGAATTTCACCCTTAATCTTTTTATGTCAGCGATCGATTCAAATCGATTGCCTCATCAGTATCGATCAAATGTCAAATTGGTCACCGAATTCGAAGACTAATCTGATGGGCCCAGCCTCATAGAACGACTATATGCATAAAGGGTAGATGTGGCAATTTCAACCTATTCAACCAATTGTAGGTCAATTGGGTTCAATTTCATAACCTTATGGGTTGGAATGGGTTGAGCAAAAATAGAGTGATGGGTCAAATGGGTCACCCGTTTTTTTGTATAAATGAAGTTTGGGTCAAATGGGTTTAAGAATGGGTCAAATGGGTTTAAAAATAGGTCAGATGGTTCTTATTATTGGACCAGAAACCCAATAGTCTAAAAAGTTCATTTTTATTACTAAATCACTAAATTTACATTTTCGTCTATACATTTTTGTTTTCGTCAATATTTTACATTTTCGCCAGTCAATTTACATTTTCGTTTGTAAATTTACGTTTTCGTCGGTATTTTTACGTTTTCGTCAGTATATTTACGTTTTCGTAAGAAGATTTATGTCTTCGTCAGAAGATTTACGTTTTCGTCTGTAAATTTACGTTTTCGTCAGTAATTCTACGTTTTCCACAGTAAATTTACGTTTTCGACGGTAAATTTACGTTTTCGTCAGAAATTTTACGTTTTCGTCAGAAAATTTACGTTTTCGTCAGAAGATTTACGTTTTCGTCAAAAAATGTACGTTTTCGTCTTTAGATTTACGTTTTCATTAGTAAATTTACGTTTTCATCTGTAAATTTACTTTTCGACATTAAATTTACGTTTTCATCAGTAAATTTACGTTTTCGTTAGAAAATTTACGTTTTCCTCAGTAAATTTACGTTTTCGACAGTAAATTTATGTTTTCGATAGTAAATTTATATTTTCATCAGTAAATTTACGTTTTCGTTAGTATATTTACATTTTCGGCAGTATGTTTCCTTTTTCGTCTGTAAATTTACAATTTCATCAGTATTTTTACGTTTTCGGCAGTATGTTTCCATTTTCATTTGTAAATTTATATTTACTAACGAAAACAGAAATTTACAGACGTAAACGTAAATTTACTGACGAAAACGTAAATTTACAGACAAAAACGTAAATTTTCTGACGAGAACATAATTTTACTGACGAAAACGTAAATTTACAGACGAAAACGTAAATTTACAGACGAAAAATAAATTTTCTGACAAGAACATAATTTTACTAACGAAAACGTAAATTTACAGACGAAAACATAAATTTTCTAACGAAAACGTAAATTTACAGACGAAAACATAAATTTTCTGTCAAAAACGTAAATTTACAGACGAAAACGTAAATTTACTGACGAAAACGTAAATAAACTGACGAAAACATAAATTTTCTGAGGAAAACGTAAAAATGTTGTAACAGTTGATGATGGTGATGTGAATTCGATGACTATGTCTCCAGGGCCTAGCGATGCGAAGGGTGCTGTGAACAAAGGTGGTGCAGCCAATGTTACGATTGGCGAATCGACTGGACCACAATTAGTTGTTGAATCAGATAAAGAGTATGCCCAGTTCGTTTCGAATGGAGCTCCGCGTGATGATCATATGCAGTCCACAATGGGGTGGTCAACAATAGGTGAAAAGGGTCAACCTATGATGAAGCCTAATGTTAGTGTTGGTACGGGGGATGGTATGCATGTTGCTGCTGGCACTAAAACTATTGATGCTACAGCTGTTGGCATGGTAGTGGGTAATGATGGGTCTAAGGTTGGTGATGTGAATACTGCTCCTTGTTCATTTGCATCGGTACTACAAAATAAGGCTGTTAATCGACGGTATACTAAGACGGTGAAGATTTCAAAGTTATGTTGTGAGGAACATGTTGAGGGAGCTCGAATCACAATTCTGTATGACGCTGTCGAAGAGGTTGAATCTCGATTCGCTCACACACTATATGGGCACTTTATTGGTAAATGTTTAGCCTTCCCACTTGTGGAAAATTATGTTAAAAATACGTGGGCACGGTTTGGTTTGAAATGTGTTCAGCTTCACGAAGATTTCTTTCTTTTTCAATTCAATACGAAGGAAGGAATGTAAGGAGTTCTTGAAAATGGGCCGTGGTTGATTAGGACTGTTCCTATTATCTTGAATATTTGGTCGCCTACTACTAATCTGAAAAAAGCGGAGATTAAGAAATCACCGGTTTAGGTTAAGCTTCATCATGTTCCGATTGTTGCTTATTCAGAGGTTGGTCTTAGTCTTATTACTACCCAAATTGACACACCTATTATGCTGGATTCCTACACGAGTCATATGTGTGCTAACTCATGGGGTCAAAGTACTTATGCTCGGGCGCTCGTTGAGGTTTCAGCAGATGTTGAGCTATTGGATTTGATGGTTATTGTTGTTCCTAAAGGACGTGATAAAGGTCATTCATTGGTTACGATTGATATTGAGTACGAATGGAGACCTCCTAGATGTTCTACATGCTTGATTTTTGATCATACTAATGAAATGTGTCCCAAATTGCACAAGGAAGTGGTTGTTCCTTCTACTAATGATGTGGTGGATGATGGGTTTGAGGTGGTCAAGAACAAGAAGAATACGGGTAAGAAGAAGCAACCGCAAGTTGCAGGTATTAAATTAAATAAACCAGCTCTTAATATTCAGTATCGTAATGTTGAGAGAGGTGAAACTTCAAAAACGAATTCTACTGGCCAGAACCCTAAGAAGGCAGCTCCGATGCTTAAGAAGGGCTTCTTCAATAACAAGAAGTCGAGTTTTGTAGCTAAAACTGATTATAAGGAGAAGATTTCTCATAATTCTTTTAGTGCTCTCTGGGATAAAATTGATGATGGTACGGATTGGGAGGATGATTTTAAAACCAAAGAAGATGTGGTTAATGCTAGTGATAGTGAGGTTGAAGAAGTCATCTCGATTGATGATCGACATGGTTCTCGTCAGCCTGATGTTCGCTCTAAGTGTTAGCCTTGACGTCGTTTTATTTTCATTGTTCATGCACCTTTAGGTGGTTCTTTTCTATTGGTGTTATTTGTTTTTTAATTGCTGGGTAAGATCATATGACATGTCATATGATGTATTGGTTGTTCAAACTTTAGCTTGAGGTTAATGTAGCATTGCAGCTACATTCCATTGTACTTCAGCGCGTTTGGGAATATATTTTACCGGGGTTATTGTTCCCTTTACAAAAAAAAACCCCGTAAATTTACAGACGAAAACGTAAATTTACTGACGAAAACGTAAATTTTCAGACGAAAACGTAAATTTACAGACGAAAACGTAAATTTACTGACGAATTCATAAATTTACCGCCGAAAACGTAAATTTTCTGAAGAAAACGTAAGTTTTCTGACGAAAATATATATTTACTGACGAAAACGTATATTTACTGACAACAACGTAAATTCACAGACAAAAACGTAAATTTTCTGACGAAAACGTAAATTTTCTGACGAAAACGTAAATTTTCTGACGAAAACGTAAATTTTCAGACGAAAAAATTAATTACCTGACGACAACGTAAATTTTCTAACGAAATCGTAGATTTTCTGACGAAAACGTAAATTTACTGACGAAAACGTAAATTTTCCGACGAAAACGTAAATTTTCTGACGAAAACGTAAATTTACTTACGAAAACGTAAATTTACTGACGGAAACATATATTTTCTAACGAAAACTTAAATTTACTTTCGAAAACGTAAATTTACTGTCGACAACGTAAATTTACTGACGAAAACGTAAATTTACTGACGAAAACGTAAAAATACTGATGAAAACTGATTACAACGTAAAAATCGGTAAAAAAAAACTTAAAACAACCGACCAAAACGTAAAAATCGAACAAATACAGATAAAAACGTTGAACATGTTAAAAGATAGAAATATATTGTAAGTTAGTGGGTTGACCCGACCCAAACCATTTGACCGATAACCCGTTAGACCCATTATTAAAAAAATAACCCATTTGACCCACAACCTATTTAACCCATTATCTAAACTCAACCAAACAACTCATTTGGCACCTCTAATAAAGGGTAAGATATAGGAGTACTCCGTATATTGTAAAGTAGCTCTGATAAAAAGAACTTGAACTTTTTACATAGATTTCAGGTTAAAAAATTGGATAACGAAACAACTGCAAATTGTACTATTTTAATATACTATAACTCATTTTTTAATTTAAACGAGCAAGAGAACCAGATCTAAATTAATAGCATTTGCTATAATGACAGCATTTGTTTAATTGCAAGTTGAAAGGAAATTAGTAGTATATAAAGGAGTTCTTCATTTAGCTGCATGTGCAAAGGCGATATTCAAGGGTTATTATTTCTCATACAATGGAATCCAGATCAATAAAACTTTCCCTTTTTATCATCTTTGTACATGTTTTAAGTGTATCATACTCCAAGTCAATCGTGAAAAGCCTTCCTGGCTTTCCTGGTGACCTCCCTTTCACTTTCGAAACCGGGTAATTATGTTTTATTTGTGACTAACGTTATATATATATATATATATATATATCTTTTTGGTGACACATCATATGACCACTTACCCCATCTTTATATTTTCATACTGGAAGCTTATCTTTTTTTCTTGATTGTGATCGAAAAGATACGTGGGCGTAGGAAACAAGGATGAAATCCAGTTTTTTTACTACTTTGTTGAGTCGCAAAGAGACCCGTTGCATGACCCTGTTCTTTTGTATCTCACGGGAGGCCCTGGCACATCCGGACTTTTCCCTTTGCTCTATCAGATCGGTACGTTTTTTTTTTATTATACTTGTAAGAGTTGTAAACTTGAGTTTTGTACTGTATAAACTTTCGTTTTGAAAATTTTGAGTGACGAATAGATACTCTTATATGATTACAAAAAGCTAACAACTCTTGCGACTTGTATTTACATAAAAGGCTGCAGGCTATACACGACTGTTATTTCTAGTGAATAGTAAAAAATATAATTGTGAGAAGTTTTAGGTTAACCCACATAGCTCCGTGAATTAGAGTTTTTACCGAAAAACTTGCTTACTTTATTAGATTCATATAGAAGGCATATATTTCATATACTAGTACAAGCGAAAGAGGGTAGTGGAATTACAATATTTGTTTTAATTTTGCTTTTGTGCGTCATTTTATTAGCTTGAAAATAAAGGTTTGTTAACCATACATGTGGTATTTGGTTTATTCTTAATACACTGTTTAGTAAGTGGGTTTATTTAAGGATTCCCAAACGAGAAAGACATCATTTTCACTTACTGGGATTTATAAAATGGAATATATTACAGTAGTTTTTTTTTTTTTTTTTTTTTTTTTTTTTTTTTTTTTGATAACCGTGATTTCCGACTCATTGGCCGACTAATCCACGAGGTTTGAGCCCACCGCCACACAGACTCAAACCAGGTAAAGCCCTCCCTTTTCAGAAGGTTGGCGTAAAAATGGTCAACCATGATCTATATCATTATCAGACTATGTTTATTCACGATTTGACCCAACCGGTTGAGAGGTAGAGGACAAAAAAATCTCACTATTATAATCAAAAAGTACAAAAGAGAGAAAGAGAAACACACGACCCGTTCGGTATGTGACTTCCAAATCTCTGAACCGACCTTGACACGTGTCACCTTCTGAAGCGTACATCATCATGTTTCCGTTGCTCCTCCGGTTAGTTGAAGCCATCTCCAAATCGTCCATCTTTCACGCACTTGTCATCACTGTTATGTTTATATGTATTACCAGGTGTAATTTTTGCTTAATACTGCTTCCAATATCCTCGTTTTACGCACTTGTCATCACTGAAATTAAGGTGTGTGTGTGGAGATGCAAGAGAAAGAAAAATGACGGCTTTTGTTTAGTGAAATTAGGGTGACAAGTGCTCTTTGATTCTTTGGACTAGATATTAGGTTTATTTGATTTATGGGCTTATCCATTTAGTGTCAACATATGTTTGGACTTAATTGTTACAGTTATTTGTGGGAGTGTTTTTTAGTTAATTTTGGTTGTCACTGAAATTAGCATTTTGTATTGTAAGCTAGTTTTTGGTCTAATTTAATTAATAGTTAAGTAATTGAAAAAAATATATTATATGTTAGGTTGGGTTGGGTTGTTGATAAATGGTAAAAATTGTTAAGATTGGTTGTTTGTATAGATTGTATATGTGGAGAAGTAAGAAAATAATATTTTATTAAAAAATTGGGTTGGAATAGGTTGCGAATAAACGTTAATTTATATATTTTGGTTAATCTCACATCTATCGTGATATATATGATTTGCTATTTTAAAATTATCTAGTAGACGAGGTTTTAATTGTCTATGCTGGCCTGGGTTGGGGCGTATAATCATTCATGTGGTGAAATGACTTCATTATAATTTGTTTTTTATTGATGCAGTAAGAGTGACTATTATTTTATTTTTCTTATGAACGAAGTGATATGTATGTTGACTTTGTATACTTGGGTAGAACTTATCTCTATTTTGTATACAACGACGTTCATACTTTTGTTCGAAAAGCCATTTACCATTTAAGTGATATTTCTAGCAATGACTTCATTGACGTGAGTTTTCTCAATTCTTTATAATGGTTTGATCAAATGTGCTTCTTACTTATCGTCTAGACATTTTACTTATATAAGTAGTATAAATTAAGGCTTTACGAAAAGAGTTTTGCATTGACGTGATTTTTGTAATCCATAGAATAATCTTATTCATTAAAAAAATCACAACGAAACACATATCAAGAAAGTTGTATTGCCGAATTTTGTGTTGTATTGAATACTCTATGAACACGTACGATGTCCTCGATTTCGGTTTTCTGAAATATTAATTTTATTTTCTAAGTTGATGTAACCTAAGTAATCGCATACCGCACATGTTAATTGTAGTACTAAACTGGCATGTTCTACAGGTCCACTAAGCATCAGTGACGATAGTTCAAAGGGCAACGTTACACTATTGTTGAATCACAACTCATGGACAAAGGTTCAATATCTCTTTTATCATTTGTTTCCATAGAGTTTCGCAACTTTATATAAACATAAAATTTGTTCCATAAAAGTTTTATATGGTTTTGCTACTGTATGTTCTTGCAGGAGGCTAATGTAATATTCCTTGATCTGCCGGCTGGGGTAGGGTTCTCGTATGCTACAACGTATGAAGGATCGATGAGCAGTGATTCCCTTGTATCTTTACATAGTTATCAGTTTCTAATGAAGGTATGACAAGCCCTAATCCTTTTGCTTTACTCAATACTTTCATTATGTAAAGTTCCGTGTAGTGTGGTGATCTATGCTTGTCATTGTCTACGACAAGAATTTAGTAAAAATGGTATATTGATTAATTACAATGGGCATATACGAATACAGTGGCTCGTGGAGAACCCCAAGTTTCTCAATAATCCATTATACATAACTGGGATTTCGTATATGGGCATTGTCGTACCAATTGTTACTCTAGAGGTATACAAAGGTAAGCAATTCTAAATATGAACACTATTAAGGACCAGAAAGTCTAATTTTGATAACAATCTATTTACTGTGATTCTCTAATGTTGCAGGCAATGAACGTGGAAATAAACCACAAGTGAATATCAAAGTAAGTATCTAAGTCTATAAACATTGTATCACAGCTTCAAATTGTTCGGTTGGCTCATGCGCAATTGTTTTACACATTCATTTCTACTTCAGAAATGTTACAATCTCTAAGTAAATTAATCAAGTCCATTTAAAAAAAAAACTATGATCAATATATAAAGTTTCGTTCGGTATACGTATATTTGAAAAAGCAACTAAAATCTTCGTTTCCATCATACAGGGTTACTCAATTGTCAGTCCTCTCACCGATAGATTTATTGATTTCAACTCAAGATTGGAGTTCCAACACCGGCTAGCACTCATATCAGATGAGATCTATGAGGTAACTGAAATAGTTACATCACCTCATGACATACAATGCGAGGAAAAGATGTTTATATAATCTAATGTATTGTGATCTATTTCAGTCTACAAAACAAACTTGTCGTGGTAACTACGTATATACTGATCCGAGCAACGCTCTGTGTTCACATGACCTTGAGCGCGTAGATGAGGTACACATGTATTAATTTTACTCCAAAATAAGAATTATTGTGTATGAAAAACTAAAACTTCTCCATTTCAGTGCACAAGCGGAATAAACTATTCAAACGTATTGGAACCATTGTGTGATGACGTAAATCCGGCACCAGCTTGTCCTGTAATTTTCTTCCTTTAAGTCACAAATGCATCGTAAATTTTTAGTTAGGATACCTCTTAAGCTAATCACGCATTCATATAACAGCAAATGTGGAAATCTGATCACAATTTTAAAATTTCAGGCAGCAACTAAGATTGTTTTAGATTCTTGGGCCAATGATAAAGATGTTCAGAAAGCTCTTCATGTTCGCCAGGTATATTTCTCAGAAAGATTTCAACAACTTATGACACTTGCTAGTTAAGAGGCTCATTGCTATATAATTACTAATGTCCTTAGTATTTCACTGTCTAAAACACAATTTGACATCCTTTTGTTTCCTTGTACAGGGAACAATAGGAA
The DNA here is from genome assembly GCA_025667525.1 of Glebionis coronaria. NCBI lineage: Eukaryota > Viridiplantae > Streptophyta > Magnoliopsida > Asterales > Asteraceae > Glebionis > Glebionis coronaria. The sequence continues at coordinate 412,193,490 of CM046878.1, forward strand.
TTTGGGAGAAAACCAATGAAACTATCCATTACACTTTGGGTAAAGATGACAGTGCAAGTTACTCATATGATGTCTTCAGCACTATCGACCATCACAAACAGCTTACTACTAGAAACTGTCAAGTTTTGATCATAAGGTAATACCACACTATCACCAATACTCTTAGTTATAAGTTAACATCATCTCATCATCTTTCAAAAAGAAAAGTTTTTCAATAATTGCCAACATTTTTATTGATGCTATAACTATGCTTGGTTCAATACAACGATACACATATTAAAAAGAAGAAAATCATTCATTCTGATAATCTTATGATGTAACTTACATGTTACTTTCCCTAAAAATATTCAATTGGCAGCGGCGATCACGATATGACATTTCCATATGTGGGCACAGAACAATGGATAGCATCACTTAATGTTCCAGTTGAAAGTCCATGGAGACCTTGGCTTGTTGACTCTCAAGTTTCTGGGTGAGCTTAAATAATGTCCTATACATCAAATTTTTTTAACCTTCTATATCATGAATTACATGCTTTTTTGAAAAATAATCAAGCAAAGTGATTATTCTTTCTGTTTATAGATATAAGATGAAATATGCAAAGCCGGGATACTCGTTAACATATGTAACTATCAAGGTAAGAAACACGACAATTTCCGTGATTGAAGTTGACACTTTCATGTACAATATATCAACTCATTACAAGGATATAAATAGTTGTATCATAAGGCCAAAATATAACTATATAACCACGCAAAATCAAAGTTGAACAATAATTCAATCATAACTTTGTATTATGCAGGGTGCGGGTCATGCTGTGGCATTGAACAGGCCTAAAGAAGCTTCAGCCATTGTGGATGGGTGGCTTGCAACACATGCTTATTTAAGTGACTCATAAGCCAATATTTATCCCCGAAAATGGATGTCATCAGTGATTTTATTTAGATTTTTGTATGAAAAGAAAAAAATGTGCATTACAGTATTTCTTTAACATATAAAACTATTTATGAGTTTCAAGTTGGCATTCTTTTTTGAATATTATTTGGCATTGATTTTTTTTAACATTACTTACCATTGTCGTTGATAGCATATATATATATATATATATATATATATATATATATATATATGTATATAGGGGCGAGATATATACAGAACCCATTTTTTGTGTAGAACTATGCAGAACTCTTCTCAACCAATCAAAATTTAGTAAATACTAAATGTTTTCATTTTATTCAAAAGGGTATATTAGTCAACTACATTCTTACATAATATTTCTATTTTTAAAATTAAAAAACGTTTTTTAAATTACATATTTTTTGAAATTAAATTTTTAAATATAAATGTTTGTTTAAATAACTATACTTTTCGTTTTTTATTATCTTTTAAATAAAAACGTTTTAATATTTCATCTTTTTACTTTAAAAACGTTTTTTAATTTCCATAATTCTTGAAATTAATTATTTTTGAATTTTTTAGTATACATATTATTAGAAAAGTATGGTGCAAATGTGTTTTTTTAATGTAGTATTTTTATAAAAACATAATTGTTCTGGTATTTAATAAGACAAATAACATATATGTTACTAGTACATTCACATAAATATTCTTGATTAGTAATCAAACAAAAAGCGTAAATGTTATGCATATAACTTCAAAATTTACAATAAACCAAGAACAAAAATATTTATGCACGATAAGAACAAAAATATTTATGTCCGACAAGAACATCTATGCACGACAAGAACATTTATGTACGGCTTCTAAAACATTTATGCACGGCTTAAAGAACATTTATGCATGACTTCAAGAACATTTATGCACGGCAAAAATATTTATGCACGGCTTCAAGAACATTTATGCACGACTTCATGAACATTTATGCACGGCATCTAAAAGGACCATTGATCATCTTCATCATACCCTGCTATTTATATGAACGAAAAGTTCACCTGAAACAAATGTATAAAAAAAGCTAATCGTCAAATCATGTCATGTTAAATTAATTTTAATTGTAATTGATACAACAATAAACAAACACATACCGTGATTATTTTATTTATAGCAATCATACATTTTGGTCAAGCAATGTCACATGCATGCATTTTTAATATACAGTTTTGTGGCAAGCTTCGATGATAATAACATTTCCTTTTTGAAGATTGATGTATACCAACAATTGCACCAGTACAAACAATTCAGTCCAACACCTCCAATTTAAATTATCTCATATTAACCAATCAAAACCCATATCATCCCATAAAAAAATGTCATAGATTAGGAAAACAATTTTGCTACCTCATAACTCATAAGCAATTATTAATAAAACCTCACTAAAACAGTTTAAGCGAATCACCCCAGAAACAAAACGTAATTGATCGAAGCTACGCATATTTTGTTGATCAATGATCATCAAATAAAGATATATTACTTACGAGAAAACAAAATAATTGAAAACCACCAACACAAAATTACTTCGCTTACTCACCTAATCAACCGATCTAAAAGAAAACGAACAAAGATAAAATAATATGTATCGTATTCGAAAGCGAAAGCCAAAATGCAAATTAATATGCTATAAATAAATATGATAATCAACTTAATATATTTTAACACTTTTATAAACTTTTAATATTACAACACTTATATTTAATTACATCACAGATCTAAAAGAGATTTTTGAATATGAACGGATTACAAATCTTACCCAGATCATTCAGTTTTTTTGTCAAACGGCGTGTGATGTTTTCCTGGTTCCTCGACGACAATCATCACAGATCTATGATAGTTTTTTTTTTAATTGTTGGAGATTATTTTGGTGGCTGGAAAAAGGTAAAAACAGGGTTATAGATATAAAAGGGAATATAGATGGTGGTATGGTTTTTACCAATTTTTTTAGGAATGGGATGCAAATACCTTAATTGCCCTTTAAGATTTCTGTTTAATTAAAAAGAAGGTCTTTATTTTTTGTTTAATTGCATTTTTGACACTTTTCATATTAGCCTTTGATTAAACTTATTCAATGGTCTAGATTTATTTTAATAGTTGTACATGATTCTACACTTAAAATGGGTTCTGCATATAACTCTTACATATATATATATATATATATATATATATATATATATATATATATATATATATATATATATATATATATATATATATATATATATATATATATATATATATATATATATATATATATATATATATATATAGTAAGGATCCAGTAAGAAGAAACTTAAAATAAGAAGTGGTGAGAAGAAACTAAAACCACATATTTGAGATGCAACGACTTGTATTAGATGCATTTATATTCATGTAGATGCACCATATTGAGTTTCGGAAGTTAATTTGATGTGTAGAAGGTGTAAATTGATTTTTCATGATTTTGGCACGTGCAGAAGAACAAAAATATACATAAATTATAAAATGCATCTAATATACGTATATGCATCTAATTAAAAGCTATACAACACGTTATAATGCATTATAATGCATATAAGATTATAAAGATGCATCTATTTAAGTGGATGCATCTCGAATATGCGGTTATAGTTTCTTCTTATCCTTCTTATTTTAAGGTTTCTTTTCATTTGATCCTAACTCTCTCTCTCTCTCTCTCTCTATATATATATATATATATATATATATATATATATATATATATATATATATATATATATATATATATATATATATATATATATATATATATATATATATATATATATATATATATATATATATATATATATATATATATATATATATATATATATATATATATATATATATATATATATATATATATATATATATATATATATATATATATATATATATATATATATATATATATATATAGGTAAGAGTTATATGCATAACCCATTTTAAGTGTAGAACTATGTAGAACTCTTAAAATGAATTTAAACCATTGGATACGTATAATTAAGGGTTAAGATTGGATGTGCCAAAAATATAATTTAACAAAAGATAAAGATTTATTTTCAATTAAATAAAAAACTAAAAGGGTATTATAGGCATTACATTTTTTATCTCTCGATAAACTGTACCATCAAACATAGATCTCTAATATTTTTTATTTGCTATCAGTTTCTTCTCGCCCCAAACCCTAGCCGCTCTAATCACAGAAACTATTAAACCTAGGAGATAAACAATACAATCACCAAAAAATACACAAGAATTATTGGTGATGGTGTGCGTTTGGTGTAATCGCCAAAGATAGTTTTTTGTTTGTTTACAAGAGGAACAATTGCTTGATTTGATCTTTCACCACTTGAAGGTTTGCATTTCTTTGAAATCGGCTTTACATAAATACTTTTGATATTTAAATGAATCTATATAAACAATTTTTTATAATAAAATGAATTTACATCTAAAAGTTCAGATCAGTGTTTGTTTGATTTGTTGGCTTTGGATTTTGTAAAAAAAATTGTTTTCATATGAATTATTTATATCTTGTGGGACATGTAATAATGTTTGGCCTACTATATTTTTAGATCCGTGCACTTAATATTTTGTAAAGTAACATAATAAAAATTTTTATTGCCAAAATGAAGATACTTAATTGGCAAGCAGTATAGTCTGAGATTTAATGATGGATAACTATGTAATATACATGTAACTTTAACAAATGCATTTTATTTGTTTCTAAATGATAGTTTATTGCTTAGATTTAATGATAGATAATTATCCATCTTATATGATAATGTGTAGATTCATTTGGCTGTCATGGTCAAAAGTAATACGTAGTAGTTTGGTACATATACGTTTTTGTTTAAGATTTAATTTTTTTATATTGTTTAAGCTTTAATTTATCAACTAACTTTACAATTAATTTAATATGGCGTAATTCGATACAACTAATTCCTTTTTGTTTCATGTACTTTTTTAGTGGGATGGCTCCATCATATAAAAGATTGCCGTGTGATGATGATGATGGTGATGATCAACGAAGGCATTAGTGCTCTTAGAAGTCACATGTTTCAAAAGGCGTGCATCTATGTTTTTAGAAGACGTGCATCAATGTTTTCAGAAGACGTGCATTCATGTTTTCAGAAGACGTGCATCCATGTTTTCAGGAGACGTGCATTCATGTTTTCACAAGGCGTCGCATTTATGTTTTCAGAAGCCGTGCGTATATGTGTTCAGAAGCCGCGCAAATATGTTATAATGAATGTGATAGTGCTTTTGTTTCTTACTTGTATTTTATTTTGATATTAAATTTTGTATATAATGTTTATACTACCAATTTCTTATAAATTTAGTTAGTCATTTATGTAGCGTTTATGTATATGGTTTTAAAATTTAAAGTCTACACTAATAACATGTGTGCAATCAACGCCTTTAGCTAAACACATACACATTTATTAATTTAAACACATTAAACATTTTGAATAAAAAAGAACATTAGTGTTTTCTAAAAGAACATGTGTGTATTGTCTTAATTTTAAAAACTATGTATGTTAAAAAAAAGTAAAAAATTATATATTAATTTCTAAAAAATAAAACATTGAAAAAACGTTTTTTATTAAAAAATAGAAAAAAATGTGTTTGACTAATATACCCATTTTATTAAATGAAAGTATTTAATATTTACTAATTTCTTATTGGTCAACAATAGTTCTGCAAAGTTCTACACTTAAATGTGGTTCTGCATATAACTCGCCCCTATATATATATATATATATATATATATATATATATATATATATATATATATATATATATATATATATATATATATATATATATATATATATATATATATATATATATATATATATATATATATATATATATATATATATATATATATATATATATATATATATATATATATATATATATATATACTAGCCTTTAGACCCGTCCGGTGGACGGGCTTACTTTAAGTATATATTTTTTAATGTAAATTGAAGTTATGTGTGTTTGTATTAGAAGTTTAGTATATGTAGTGTTAGTTATAACATTAATATTTTAATGTAGCATAGAATGAACAAAAATAACATAGTTTAAGATATTTTATTTATTTATGAATATTATGTGTTAATTGAATTTACATACGTTAACGTTATGAATAAGTTTGTTACATTAAAAATTTTTAAAATTTTAATAATATTGAATAAATTTATGTATTTTTAAATTTTATGAGGTAATAAATTTTGTATATGTTAATGTTAAGAATAACTTTTTTATATTATTTTTTTTTAGCAAAAACATTATAGTTAAATATTTTTAGAAATGATTTTATTTTGTAAGTTTTGTGATAAAGTGTATTCTATCAAAAGTAAACCCAAAAAGCTTATTCCTGGTATTATTTTTTGTCACATGTATAATATAGCAACAATATATAGCCCAGTCCAAAATTTAACAGTCCGAATATCTAAAAATATTTTCATTTTAGTAAGTCAAACTATTTTGAATCATTTGTAATTTCTATTTTCTTTTTAAAACATTTTATGGAAACCCTTTTAATGAATTACATGTGTAATTTTATAAAATTTTGTATTTAAGGCATCATTTGTAATTCCTATTTTCTTTTTGAAACATTTTATGTAAACCCTTTAATGAATTACATTGTGTCATTTCTATAAAATTTTGTATTTAAAGTATTGTTTCACCATCCTTCATTATATATTTTTATAGAATTTTTTTATTTAAGGCATCATTTGTAATTCCTATTTTCTTTTTCAAGCATTTTATGGAAATCCTTTAATAAATTACATGTGTCATTTTTAGAATTTTGTATTTAAGGAATCATTTGTAATTCATATTTTCTTTTTGAAGCACTTTATGGAAACCCTTTAATGAATTACATGTGTCATTTTTATAAAATTTTGTATTTAAGGCATTGTTTCACCATCCTTCCTTATATATTTTTATCGAATTTTGTATTTAATGCATCATTTTTAATTCCTATTTTCTTTTTGAAGCAATTTATGGAAACTCTTTAATGAATTACATGTGTCATTTTTATAGAATTTTGTATTTAAGGTATTGTTTCACCATCCTTCCTATATAAGGGTTTTTGATTTGATTTGATTTGATATATATATATATATATATATATATATATATATATATATATATATATATATATATATATATATATATATATATATATATATATATATATATATATATATATATATATATATATATATATATATATATATATATATATATATATATATATATATATATATATATATATATATATATATATATATATATATATATATATATATATATATATATATATATAGAGGAGCGTTATTGTAGTGACCGGTCTTAAAATAAAAACTATAGGAACTATTTTGTACCGTTAGATCAATCAATATGGATGAAATCTAATTTTAATTACTTAATTAATTAATAATGGCATCTTTGTAATAAAGTTATAATGATTGAGGCAATTTGTAAAACAAAAAGCTGATTTAATGTATGGTTAAATTTTTGTAACGTCTAAATTTGTGATGCCTAATAAATATTATACTCCTTAGCATTTAGTGTTTACTAATGTATCAAACTTTTTTAACTTTGAGTGCAATGACAATTTTTTTGGCACATTTTCTTAGGCGCACTAAACTTCTTAAACACGTATGAACATATTCGATCTTTTTATACATGCGGTGTCATGTCATCTTTCTAGATACATAGTGACTTACAAACTGCTATTCTTTTACTTTTCTAATGATAAAATAATCTTTAATCACACATTTTAGTAGTGAATAAAATATTTTGATACACCAAACTTTACGATACGTTTTTTAATAAGCATATTAAGACAATATAATTTGACCTTTTAAAAATATCCACCTTTATGAATAAATGTATTAAAAATCATGTGACATTAAAGTATGTGTCAAAAACTTAATAGTGACTAGAAATGTCTTATTATAAAAAACTAAGTAGGTCAAGAAATTTAATTTATTAATAAAATTATTGTCGTCAATTTTTATGTGTCACTAGATCTTAAAAAATAATGTGCGACTATGTATCACTAAAAATATGTCATCAATATTTATGTGTCACTACATCTAAAAAATATAACGTGCCACTATATATTACAACTAAAAATGTGTCAGCAATATTAATAAGTCATTACATCTCAAAAATAACGTGCCACTATATATAATCAAAAATGTGTCACTAATATTTTATGTGTCACTATATCTCAAATAAAAAAAACTACAATATATGCAAAAAAAACTATATGCATCATAAGCTACTATAACTTATGACCCTCGATCTAAAAATTGTACATCGTTACTGATGGATGGAAATTTTCAATAACATGTTCAACATGGAGTATTACATGGTGATACATAATTATATAAGTTACGCAAAAAAATAGAAAATCTTAAATTTTGGTATAAAACATTAGTATATGATGAATGGTGATACAAAATTACAAACCATGTTGATGCACATACACAGCCAAATCAGTAGTATCATCTACTGTAGTTGATAATAGAAAATAGACAAATATGCAAATTTGATTTTACAAATAGAGAATAGATACGCACTACAACAAAGCTCCCAATGGCGACCGATGCCGACGTAATTTATAGTTAAAGATCTGTGGTTTCTTACGGAATCGAAGCATTAATTGTGTAAATCAGGTACCACTATATTTTTGCGATGGATATGAGAACCGTCGACGAAGACACCGATTATAACAGTGGCACTAGCAGTTTACGGGATCTTATACAACGTGTATCGCCTCGTTTCATGCATATATATCCCGGTAAACGTTTGCGCTATCGATTGTCGTTGGAGCATCGGTGTTTCAGAAATTACGATAAAAAAACGTAGACGAAAAGAATGTAACGAACTGCTCTTTCTTGAATCAAGCATTAACTTGGTTCACCAAAATTAATAAATTAGTGCTACACATCAACCATTAACTTGGTTCGTCAATGATTTTTGAAGATAGCAGATCAGATAGTATAGCAATAAAATAATCCCAAGGATGTTAACAAAAAGGATAAAAAGCTCTATGACTTTAGAAAGAATAAAGTGGGTAAGGAAAATGATGATGGCTACGTATCTGGCATTTTCAAGATATCATCATTTTATAGGGAGATAACGGCTATGTTTTATAATTTCCGTAATATTGCCAAGGAATGAAACAAGGTATTAGAATACCTAATTTGCCCTTTTTAACAAATATTAAGTTTGTTTTAAATGAACAACCTAATATACACGTGGCACAAAATAACTGGTTCTCATTGTTTTTATTTTAAGACTGGTACTTACTTGAACGCAAATCTATATATATATACATATATATATATATAGAATTAGGATCAAATGAGAACTAATTAAAGTTATAAAAATAAGAACCATTGAATAATTAATAGAATTAAAGGAAATGGGAATTAAATGCATGGTAATTAATACAAGAAATAAAAATAAAAAATATAACCTTCATTTTTTATTTTGACCAAACATAAATGCTCTTTAGTTATTAGAATATTGTACTATGACGCATCGATTATTTACGAGATATTGTACTACGACGTATTAGTTATTTTCGAGATATTGTACCACGCACCATGAGTTATTTTCGATATATTGTACCACGACGAATCAAGTATTTTCGAGATATTGTACCACGTGCATCAGTTATTTTTGAGATTGTATCACGACGCATCAGTTATTTTCGAGATATTGTACCACGACGTATCAATTATTTTCGAGATATTGAACTAATAGTTGGTGAAAAAAAAGAATGTAAGTAAAATATATTTTTAATCTACATTTAATGGTCATAATTTCACTCATTAATTATCATTCTTATTTAATACAACTTAATAGATCCAACGGTGTAGATTGGTTCTCATTTTAATAATTTTAAAAAATCTCTCACATTAACCCTCCTATATATATATATATATATATATATATATATATATATATATATATATATATATATATATATATATATATATATGTACTAGTTGCAAAACCCGCCTGATGGGCGGGTATGACTTGTGATTGTCGTTTACATTTATTTACTTAGCTAAATATTGTTTTACATTAAAAAAAAATTTGTTGCTTATATTTCTTTAAAAAAAGTAGAAGTGTCGTAATTTCTCCAACATATGTATGAACATGTTTACATACAAAATGGGTGTTTGTATGTAAATGGGGGGAGTATGGCGACTTTAATCTATAAACGGTGAATGAATTTAAAAATAAACATTTCAGAAATCATGAACAAAATTGACGTGTAAATCCATTGTTAAACCATTGAAATCCTCCCTTCGAAACATATACTCATTATTTTACCGGGGAATGGTTCCCTTTTATCCAAAAAACATGTACTCATCCATATATCTCTTTTTTTTTAACGATGATTGTATTAAAAATATCAGCTCTCTAGCAAGGACATCCATATATCTTTTACTTGACGATACTCCAAATTACTTTGCCTCTCTCTATTGATTTTTCATAAAGCTAAAGGATAATATGTAGGAAACTTGCATATTTCATATAGAGTGAGTTCGATAATGAGTCAGGCGGGTTAAAATATTCTTTGGCATTCAAATATTCATTTGATCTAAGTCCAGCTGAGATGGATGGATACATCCGGTTATAGTCTTCATGTGTGGGAGATCACGGGTTCGACTTCTACAATTACCCATGTGGGGGATTTTCTCAGAATTGGCAGACGGGTTCGAATCCCAGCGCAATGCCTTGAAGCCCCTTAATGGGAAACTGGATGGCTAGCATGGGTTGATATTCTCTTCGTGAGATGATTCGAACTCGGGTCGAGAGACTTGGTGCTTCGGTGGCACGCAAGATACTCCGCTGCACCAAAACTGACGTTAAAAAAAATAGCCATATACTTTTTCAAATATATTCATATGGTACGTGTATGCAAAAAATGATCCAAATAGTACGTGAACTATAACTTTTCTGCTCATATCACATTTTTACCTATAACCGGCTAAACTGGTTAATTTTGTGAAATTCGTTAACGAACGTGACACCGTTAATCCTTTTTTCACCTTACGTTATCATCGTTAGTCCTTTTTTTTCAAAAAAAATATTTTTATCCGAGAATATGTTTTTTTTCAGATATTTTTGTGTTCAAAAGTTTATTTTTTGGAGAAAAATGTTTTTTCTCGAAAATTTGTTTTTATCAAAAACAAATTTCGAAAGTTTCTTTTCTGGAGAAAATCATTTTAAAATTTTTGGAAAAGATATTTTGGATTTTTGTTTTGAAAAATAAAAGTTTAGTTTTCCTAAAAACGTCTTTTTGAAATTATGTTCTTTTTTTCAAAAACAAATTTTTTTCGAAGATATATTTTTCTTTTCAAAAAATAACTTTCCAAAAGAAAAAAATTCGAAAATTTCTTTTGTTTTGAGAAAGACATTCTAATGTTTTCTAAATTTAAGCTTTTTGAAAGAACAAAAATTTGAAAAATAATGAATAATACAAATTCCTGAAAAAAATCAATAAGAAAAAAATGAATTTAAAGAAAAATGATCATTTGCTTTTTTTTAAATTTCTTTTTAATATGTTAAGAAAATATTTTATTTTCAAAAATTTCTTTTTTTGCAGAAACATATTTTAAAATGGACTAAAGTTGCAAACATTTAAAACGACCGTTGCAAAGCCACTACAGGTTAATAGGTAGAAAAAAGTTTACATGTACCATATTAATAGGTAAAGTCAAAGTCGAGGTACTATTTGGATAATTTTTTGAGCATACGTACTAATGTACTATGTGGATATATTTGAAAAAATACATAGTTATTTAAAGCCTTAAACCCTTTAGATAACTAAACATATACTCCGTAGCATGCAAGAACATCCAAAAATGACTATAACTCCAATAGTATAAGCAAACATACCTGTAACACATTCTGAATTCCTATATCTAAAGGCTATGTTTATATCCATCCATGGTCATTCATTGGTCGAAAATGATAACATGTTTTATTGTGTCCTTCCAAAAACAATCAAAGCAAGTAAATGATTTGATGACAATTCTTTTTTTGTACTGCAGCCGAATATGCTTTATTGACAAAATGAAGTAGGATAGGTGCGCAAATATGAAAGAAATATTAACTTAACCAAAGCAATTTATGTTACACCTTACAATATTCTTTTGTCCAAACAGCCCCTTACACCTGAACCAAATAGAAACAATAAACCAAAGATTGATGATATAAAACCTGGTCAAAGTCCATTAGAAAACACTTGTGAAACACTCACGAACTACTTTTCAGGAAGTAGTTGTTCTGAGAGATCATGGTACAAATGATACTTCAGTACTTTATGATTTGAATTGCAGGAACATAGGCAATGCTCTACTTTTCAACACACTTTTCAGATGAAATCTAATTCAGAACAACGACACCAGATTTAGTAGTTTATCATTGTCATATATTGACTTCAAATTATTCAGGTGGCCAAAAAGAGTACTGATAACTTTTGTACACTTGTGACTGTCAGTTCCAAGAATGGCTGCCCAAGAAGCTTTTCATATAAGAATGGCTGCCAAGGGAAAAGAATATTGTAAGGTGTATATAATAAGCTTCTTTAAAACCGCTTGAAAAGAGGCCCATATATTCTTCAAAACCGCTTTATCACAAGCTACAAATTGAGTTTCACTGCACTCAGTTACATCCATCACCACCACCACCTGTTGTCATGAACCCCATATTGTGAATCTATATTGTGGGTGTAGAACAACGCTTGAGAGCATGGTTTCTTTGAATGCTGAGGAGAACGAAGTTGTTGTTTTTAGCATGATTGTGGGCATCTTGGTAAGTAACTACTGTATTATTCATATACATTTTTTTATGTATGTGATTGCGGGTCCTCCTAAACGAAATGCAGGATTCTTAATAATTGAAAGTCTGAATTAATTCTTTAGTGCTCAATAATTAGTTAAAACACACCAAGATCTAAACATCGACTTTGAAGACTTACTTAGGAATCTTTACAAGTGATTTGAATACAGGCTGCAGTTGCCGTTGCATCGCTCCCAAAGCTGCTAGACAACTCATTTTTCCAATAAACATGCTCACGATCCCCACAATACAAAGATGTATCCCTTTATTATACAATGTAATATGCTTCCATCTACCATTCTTCTTATATTATATGCAGGCACACACCTCATCTCAAGAAACTTAAGTTTTTCAAACTGCACACCGTATCAGAAAAAAATTAACCTACCTTTTGTGCCATCTGGTCAAAATTATCATGTAATTGACTACCTTCTCGATGTATGTATGATTCTCATTCAATGCCTCATATTCACAACAGATACAATTGTTGCTCTAAACTGCAAACATGTGTCAGAATGCCTTGTATAGTTGTATTTACAAGAGGAAGATGACCCATTATGTCATAATATAATACATATATATGAAGAATTGATGATATAAGAAAATATACCTTGATTTAACCACTAACCTTAGACATTATGTCCACAAAATGCAGTGCAAGAAATTGAGTACGTCATTGATAAGGTTGAGATGATCTTCTAAGTAAAAGTAAACGACCTTGTAATAGAGCTCAACATTTTCCACTTAAATTGCATATGACCTCAAGCCTCTGGGGAATTATTAATGGCGACTGTGACAGCATTGTCAAATAGTCAGATGCCTTTTCAATCCGCCATCAAAGAATATTTTTGTCGGAATCCTCCCCGAATTCATCAGCTGTAGGAGGATCACCTTTTCAGTTCTCTTTTCAGCAGAGCCACAACGACAGCAATGGTTGCACCAATTGCAGCGATGATTCCACCTGCAAAAGAGAAATCAACAAAATGGTTATAAAAAGCAATCATTTTTTTCTGCACGTGTACCGAATTGTATTTTTGCTATCCAAATATAAAATTCATTTATAATAATCTTCGCAAAAATATAGCATTCTTTCAAGTACGTACATAAGGATCGAGATTCATATGTTTGTAACATAAATCTACTATATATTATCGGGGTAATCCCGTTTAACAAAAAAAAACTACTATAGAAAGGGGTAAAGAAGTGTGGCAAAAGAATTTGTGAGATAACTGAAAAAACCAAAATATTTTTTATGAGCTTGGATGAGATGCCCTTTAGCCCGTATGATTTCGGATGCCATTTATGTCCTGACCAGTCAACATGTGTCGCCGACCAGTTTGCTATCCACTTAGGATCAAACATCTGAACATTCAAAAACATAAAAATCATTAACTTTAAACAGAAACCCAGTATTTGTCCTTGAAAAGTACTATATCCCCGTCCTGGAGAAGTATTTGACTTTTGCAGTGGAGTCAAAGAAATAACCCATCTGCACCAAAATGAACAAAAGGTGAGACGAACTGGTATGTTATGTGCAAGCAACATTTTTTCTGACGTATGACTTAACGTTGGTTTCTGTTTCATTCTCAATGGGACAAATCAGGACAAATAAAAGCCATAGCCTAAAACTGAACATTTGACAACCCTATGACCAAAGTATTCTGTATAAGTGTAATTAAGTCCTTGAGTTATGTTCCATTTATAGTGGTCAACGTGCCAAAAACATGCTAAATATGAAACGGGTTAAATAGGTCATTTGCACCCGTAGTAAAGATTGCTTGCTCGATCCACCCTTTATCGACCGATTACCCACCCCGTCTTGATTTTATGTCAACACAAACAACTAAAATCAAAGGAGGGAAAGAGGAAGCGAAATACCTTCATAATTTCTTCTTAGAGTGGCGATTCACCGACTCTCAGGGTATTGCACTTTTAAAGCCACCAACAGCAGACAAAGGTAGATTTGGTGTCATAGCTATTTTATATAACGTACTTATACCCAATCCTAACTCGTTAAGAGGGTGTTTGAGATTGCTTATTTGGGTGGTGTCGTGGTGATTTGTTTATGTATCTGTACATTTAAGACTTTATAGTCAGAAAAAAATGTTTGACACCTGCATTACCAACCATCATAAACAAAAAACAACATAATCAAACAATCCATAATTCGCAGCAGTAACCAAAATAAGAATCCAAGCAACATAACAAATTTTAAGAAAACGTACAGTAACATCATGAACTAATAATATTTGCAAACCTGGAACGGCCAAAATTCAGGGCCCTTAGACTTTTAGATGCTCTGTAACGTCTCCTAATTCATAATCAATCGACTTGCACCATGGCTGCAAATCAAAGTTACAAATGCATGGAGATATAAGTTTCCCAAATTATCAAAAGAAAATATGTATTTAAAGACACCATTTTTTATAACTTTATGAATTTCGGCAAAAACTTTTAGGGTCAACCGATGTTAACTGTTCCGACCTGTATATATGACATCAGCAAGCCTTGCTCAATTAATAACAACTTGCAAGTTAGGGTATAGAGAGAAAAAAACATGTATAATTATATACAAAATTTGCATTCATCGCTAACCTTTTCAACCTTCATCAATTTATTCTTCCGCCTATTCGATTAACAAATCCATTCGAATAATTAATTCTTTATTCGAATTATCGAATATTTGGGGTTTAGATGATGATGAAATTGAGTATACCGGATTGAATCTTCGATTTACATAGTGAGTTTTTTGTTATGAATTTGATATGGGAAATTTTGCTAGGGTTTTTGTTCGTTTGTTTTCAAGCCGGATACTTTTGTAGGGTTTTGTTTAATGGTTTTGTATTGTAATTATAAAATTAAAAACAGTAATTTTAGTAACAAAAGTCCGAAAATTAAGAGTGCTGACGTGGATTAAAAGATGATTATGTGGCATATCCCTCCTCTTATATATAATGTAAAGATATATATATATATATATATATATATATATATATATATATATATATATATATATATATATATATATGTTGTTCCTATTTAATCCATAACACAAGATTCTTAGAGAGAGAAAGAGAAGAAAAGTAGAAAGAGAAAGTAGAGAGAGAAGTGGAAGGTTTACACTAAAACTATGTGTTTAATGAAATGAACCAACACCCTCTTTCACATGTGAAAGAGGGTTATATACCCCACGGCTCTAAGGCCTTTGTGGGCTTCATCTTGGGCCGGGCTTGGCTTTCTTTTGGGCTTACGCCCCTAACTTATACAATATTAGCTTAAACTCAAGCCCGGTTTTCCCGACTAACCTATTACAATACAAGACCTTTTAACGACTAAGATGACCTATTACATTCTTGTTCTACTATATGAAATATAGGGCTAACAATCTCCCCCAATGTATCGGTCATCTTAAAAATGCTTAAAAAGCATAAGATGGTTGAGTGAATACATTCTTGTAGAGGAGATCTTCTTGCTTTGGTCTTGTATCTTGGTCTTGATCTTGTTTGTAACAGCTTTGTTCCTTCATGCTTTCGTGATCTTTATCTTGAGCCTTTGTCATTAGACTTTGAGTGCTTGAGATCTTCATTTGTGCTCCTTGTGACTAAGATGACCTATTACATTATTACATTCTTAGGTATCTTGATTATCGCCATCTTGTGCTCTTGTGTCTTCTGAATCGACATCCGGTTACACAGCTACGCCACCTTCTTGATATATAGCAACATATATAGACACGGATGAAATGGCTTTGAACATTTCACCCTAACTCGGTAGCGTTTTACCTCCGGTCGGTGAAGACCGTTAAACGGTATTAAATACCGTACCTGTGATCAGGTAGATTCGATTAAGAACCTCCTTGACAGGGTTTCCCGGCGGTAGTAGCCAGTTCTCTTTACTCGACCGTCTCAAAGCAGACTGCGAACGTAAAGAGTGAATCATAAGGATAAATTATCCGTCTGATTAGAGTCGTCAATTCAGATTTCCTGGAACAAGTTTGATTCTAAAAGAATCGCACCATTGTTGCTTTCCAGTTTGTCACAAGCTTGATTCATAGAGAATCTTGCGAGTTACCTACCGCAGTGCTGTTTGATGTTGACACTGGAAGGATTTCCATTCGTCACTGTGAATACTAATAAGTGTCACTCTGAATGTTCTGGCAAGATCACATGGATTTTGCGAAGAAACCTGGAATCAAGTTTGAATCAATTAAGAATCGAAACTTAGTTGCTTTCCAGTTCTCACAAGTTTGATTCGTGTAGAATCGCACAAGTTACCTACCATGAGCTTGTTTAATGCTGGCTCAAGCAGGATTTCCATCTTCATTGTGAATCGTATCACTCAGATGTTCTGGCAATATCACAAGGATAATGCGTAGGACTCGATTGTGTCCTAATGAGATGATAAATTGATCTCGTTTGGCTCTAGACTCAATAAGTGCATTTTGGTAATCGGAGGCTGGAGCAGACTGCCACCTTTTCAATATTAACTGACTCGGAGTGAGAAAGTCAATAGATACGTGTTGATCTCCGTGACAATGAGACAAGTTTCTTTTGAGAGAAACTCGAATGGCTGGGAAGGGTTGTGCATTGCATCACTGGGTCCATGATGACTTGTCTTCAATAGATGTATTGACCCGGTTTCTGCCTAAGTTGCATAGAATATTCAACTCCTTCAATGCTTACCAATACGTCATCATTAGCACCTTGTTGTGATTGTTCCAGTGCTAACTTAAGTACTTGGTCCGCATTCAGCTTCATTCCACTCCATCTTTCCTAAGGACAACTATTTCTAGCTATGGAATGTCCTTGGGTAGATCCCTCCGGTTCTGGTTGGATCATAGGACTTAGTTTCCTATCCTAAACCACCTTTTGACTCCATCGTTCCGTCGTGGATAGTAGGTTGTTTTGGGTAAAGATCGTAACCATAAAACCATTGAAAACCATTCAAAGTGCTTGATAAAAAACAAAACTTTTAACACTTGAAAGTTTTACATTTCCGAAAAGCTCCCCCTACACACATGCATCGATATACGAAATAGTTTGGCATGTGAAGGAAAGAGTTGCACTTGAGTCTTTAAGATCACATGTTGCGATATATTACATTTTAATCACATTTTCTCCCCCTATCTCTAATATAAAAACATCATATTAGAGATATTAATTGATTAAAGTATGACAATTTCTGAAAACCGATTGGAAGAGAAACATGTGTGCACGCATGAATCATGGAACATTTTTAGTCGGGACGCTCCCCCTCAACAATATATGTGTGTCTTGAGACAAAATTTGACAAAATTTTAGAAAAACGACACCACAAAATATGTTGAGGTACGGAGTTGAGATGCCTTTTCCGATATAATATATTACATTTGACAATTTCATATCATTTTCGGAATGTGTTGGATACATAAAATATGACAATTTTAGAGATGTACCCAACAACATTAAAAGGCTTGATTTTAAAACGCTCCCCCTCAAAAATTGATCAAGATAACATATGACAATTTTGAGATATAAAAACCACTTATGAGGAAGGGAGTGTTGAACACACAATTTTGAAAGATTTAGAAAAATCTTTTGAGAAATTCTTGAAAAATTGTGTTCAACGGTTTTAAAATAAATTCCGATTTACATGAGCTCAAAACTTTGAATGTTTTGTGACTAGCTCATGACCGAGAAAATTTATTTTCCCGTTGTGAAGGATAAGTTATCATCCGTGATAAACTTTCCTTAAGAAGAAGTTCGAGTTCTAAGCTGACATTTACTTAGAAATCGTTTTCATGAACTTAAAAACTTTGAATGTTTTTATGAGAAGCTCATGACCGAGAAATATGAATTTCTCGTTGAGAAGGATAAGTTATCGTCCGAGATAAACTTTCCTTAGTTGAGGTCCGAGTTCTAAGCTGTGATGCGCCTAGAAGTCATTGTGAGAGAATATCAAGCAGCTTCATTTGCCAAAACCTCCAAGTCTTCTGGAGTCATATACTTCATACCAAGACGGCCAACGAGATACGCAAACCTATCTTTCGATAGAGCTTTTGTAAACAAGTCTGCCAGCTGGTACTCAGTTCTGACAAAGTATAATTCCACGATGCCGCGTTCCACTTGTTCCTTGATGAAGTGATATCTGACATCGATGTGCTTGGTGCGGGAGTGCTGAACCGGATTGCAAGATATGGCTATGGCCGACTTTGAGTCACAATACATAGGTATTTTATCAAAGTGGAAGCCATAATCCGTGAGTTGAGTTCTCATCCAGAGGACTTGAGCACAACACGCGGATAGAGCCACATATTCTGCTTCAGCTGATGAGAGCGAAGTGCAATCCTGCTTCTTTGACGACCAACTGACAAGCTTGTCTTCCCCTAGAAATTGTATGCTACCAGAAGTGCTTTTACGACTATCAAGACATCCTGCGTGATCAGAATCTGAAAAAGCCGTTAGATGAAAACCGGTTTCCCTCGGATACCAGAGTCCCATGTGAATGGTATTCTTAAGGTACCGAAAGATCCGTTTAACCTCTTTGAGGTGCTTTTGAGTAGGTCTGGCTTGATATCGTGCACAATAGCATGTGGCATGATGAATATCAGGCCTGCTGGCTGTAAGGTACATAAGTGACCCGATCATACTGCGATATCGCGTTTGATCTACGGGATATGAGTACAAGTCAGCGTCTAGGGATGTGGTCGACAATGGTGTACCAACGCGAGCACATGAGGTCATACCATGCTTTTTAAGTATCTCTTGAGCATACTTAGCTTGGTTAATGAAGATACCACGTGGTGATTGATGAATCTGGAGGCCTAAAAAGAATTTTAGCTCCCCCATCATTGACATTTCAAATCTGCTGTGCATTAATTTTTCAAAACGTTTTGAAAGTTTTGGGTTCGTAGAACCAAAAATAATGTCATCAACATAAACTTGCACCAGCATTATGTCATCCCCATATTTATTAGTAAAAAGAGTAGGATCAATAGAACCTTTGGAGAATCCTTTGGACACCAAGAAGTTTGAAAGTTCTTCGTACCATGCCCTTGGAGCTTGTTTAAGTCCATATACAGCCTTCTTGAGACGATAGACTTTGTCAGGATGATGAGGATCGACGAATCCTTCCGGCTGATTCACATACACTTCTTCCTTCAAATGACCGTTGAGAAAAGCTGTTTTGACGTCCATCTGAAAAACCGTGAAGCCCTTATGTGCAGCATAAGCAAGGAATATCCTGACTGCTTCCAAACGAGCGACTGGAGCGAATGATTCATCGTAGTCTATGCCTTCTTGTTGACGGTATCCCTTAACCACAAGACGAGATTTATTTTTGATGATGGTTTGTTCTTCATCCAGTTTGTTTTTCCAGATCCATTTGAAATCTAAAATTGACATTCCATAGGGTCGGTCAACAAGTTCCCAAACATTTAGGCGTTCAAACTGATGAATTTCGTCTTGCATTGATTCAATCCACGCATGATCAGTCATGGCTTGTTTGATGTTTGTAGGTACAGTTGAACTCACGGTGAGTGCATACATACACACATCGCCATCGGTTTCGAGTTGTCTGCGTGTTCGAACCGGTTGTGAAGGATTTCCAATGACTTGCACCAATGGATGATCACGTGTCCAATGGTGAGTGGATGGATATGGTTGGTAGAATGTATGCATGTTGGACGGATCAACATGTTGACTAGAAGACTCTCCGACTTCGTGTATCGGTGTACCGAACGGATTGATAAATTCTTCATCGTCAGGTTGTGCATCGACTGCTTGATTGTTGTTTTCTCCTTCAGCATTGACGGTTGGTGATGTTGGTTGTATGACAGTTTCTTGAGTTTGTTGAGTATCCACTAGAATTGTCTCTTGAGCAACGGTTGCTGAAGTAGATGCAGTTGTGTCTTGTTGACTTTGTGATGGTGCATCAGCAGTATTGACAGCGGAAGGCTTTGACACAACTTGATTGTTTCCATAGTAATATTCATCAAACATTGGATCATATAAATCAACCAACTCATTCATTTGTGTCGTATCCGTCGAGTCTGCTGTAGGAGTGTTTTCTTGACATTCTTGCACGGGACGTACACTGTTGTGTGTAGGTGCCATTGCTGGACATTGAGGTGCGGGACTTGAGCTGTTGTGATCAAGTACCATATGTGGCAATTCGTCAAAGTTCACATGAATTGTTTCGACAATGATCTTTGTTCTCTTGTTATAGACCCGATATCCTTTCGACAATGTAGCATACCCCACAAAAATACATGCATCACCTTTTTCTTTCATCTTGTCGAGATTCTCACCGTCTTTAAGGATGTAGCATAAAGATCCAAATACGTGAAAGAATTTTACAGTAGGTTTCCTGCCATTGATGATGTGGTAAGGTGTCTTTTCATGTCTAGGGATAACGAGAGAACGATTCTGAGTATAACAGGCAGTTGCAATTGCTTCAGCCCAGAAGAATAGCGGTAATTTTGAAGCAGAAAGCATTGTTCGAGCAGCCTCTACCAAAGTACGGTTCCGTCTTTCGACAACTCCGTTTTGTTCAGGAGTTCGAGCAATAGACGTTTGATGTTCGATGCCTTCTTCTTGAAAATAAGATTGCAAGTTCTTGTTCAAAAATTCAGTACCCCTATCCGTTCTTACGGTTAAGACTTGAGCTTGAAGATTGCGTTGTATCATCTTGAGAAAGTTTTTGAGAACCTCTGGTGTTTCATCTTTGGACCTTAAGAAGAAAGACCATGTGTATCTAGAGTAATCATCGACAATCACTAGAATATACTTTTTCCCGTTAATACTCTCTACACGCATGGGACCACATAAATCCATGTGTAGAAGTTCCAATCGTCCTTTTGAGCTAGGGGTAGTCTTTGTTTTGAAAGACTTCCGTTTTGCTTTCCCCAACTCACAAGAAGAACAAAGATGGTCTTTGACGAATTTCAACTTAGGAAGACCGGTCACAATATCATTCTTAGAAAGCAAGTTGATGGTGTCAAAATTGAGATGTGACAATCGTTGATGCCATAACCATGCTTGAGATGATGAAGCTTTAGCCATTAAGCAAATCGGATTTGTTGAAGATGTGTCTTGAAGAGTTACTGTGTAGAGATCAGAACCACGAGAACCTGTAAGAAGGTCATTCCCATCGTAGTCTCTAACATAGCAAGTAGATTTCCGAAAAGCCACTTCCAAATCCGCATCACAAAATTGACCAACCGAGAATAAATTGTGATTCAGTCCCTCGACGTAATAAACCCGTTTTATAGTGATATTCCCTTGAACCAAGTCTCCATATCCGAGTATCGGTGCAAATTGATCATTTCCAAACCGTACCGTACCCAGAAACTTCTCCACGAAGTTAATGAGAAGCTTGAGATTGCCCGTCATGTGCTTTGTGCACCCGGAGTCCATTATGAATAGGATGAGTTCGACGAGCTGCAGAAGAATTAGAAGACAATGTAGCATTTGACAAATGGGAGCCCTTGATAGAAACGGGTTCCAAAATAGTAGTGGACCTAGATTCTAAAGGCAAGCTAACATTCATAGACCCAATTAGAATGGGGATTGTCTTAGGTACCCATTTGTATCCGGGTGGTGTAAATCTTGAATACCCCCGTGTACATGTCCTAATCATGTTCTCATAAAGCTTCTTTAACCTGCTTTGTTTACGTAGAGTAGTGGATTCTAACGCACTTAGTTTCTTAAGTGGTTGCTCAGTGGATTGGTTCAAAGTTCTTGTGGGTTTACTAGTACTAGTGGGCATACGAATAGGCTTCCTAGTTCTAGCATTCACGCCATTATAATTAAGAGCACAAGCATCATGATTGAAAGTACGAACACATTTGCCACATTCAACACAAACAAATTCAACATTCGAGGTCTTAGCATTTAAACTGTCATTACATGCAGTTACAGACGTTTTATTCTTAGAAAACTTAAAATTCCTACGGTGATCTTCTACTTCATTCTTCTTCCCTTGACTATTGTTAGGCATGACTCTATCTTCAAGTCTAGTGCTCTTAAGCTGTGGTCCGCTAACACTAGTAGTGGGATTTACTCCTGTAGAAGAAGACACACGTTGATTAGTTTTCCTAGTATTCTGAGGTAACTGCGTTGTTCCAGTTTGAGTGGACCTAGTGTTCATCTTATACATTCCAGGTGCCATCACATTAGTGCTCTTGTCATTTCCTATCTTAGGCAAAGTCTGTGGGGGTTGTCCCAAAATAGATGTTTTAGGGCATTTAACCGCATTCGGTTGACGAACGGCAGATGGTTTACCCAAAACAGACTTTCCTTTCATTTTCTCAATGAGTTTCTGTAACTCACTAATGGCAATGTCCCTTTCTTTTAGCTGAGCTTTCAAATCATTTATTTCGAAATCTTTTTCATTTAGTAGACGAAACGAAGAAGCTGACATTTCTAGACACTTTTTATGATTATGAGATTTTTCACCTTTTTGTGAAGCAAGTTCAAGAGAAATGGAGTGTTTCTCAAGTTGAGAAAAACTTTTCGAAAGTTTGTTATATGACTGAATTTGTTTCGAAAGCTCTACTTCAAGATTGCGACATTTCGCGTCCGATTCTGACACTAGACATGCTACATGACAATATTGATCCAGATCGGTATACACACCAAGTATAGCATTCATATGGTCAGCATAAAAATATTCCTTGGAAAGTCGATCAATTTCGTTAGAAAGTTGGTGTTCTTGTGTCTTTAATTTAATTTGAAGAAAATCAACTTCATCTTCAAGAGATTTGACGTAGCTTAAATCAGTTAACATTTCCTCAGTGAGAGCATTATAAAACATTTCCACATTTTTTGAAAGATCATCAATGGTTGGAACAATGCATTGTTGAATGACGACTTCTACTTGTGGGTTAGGTTTAATATTCCAAATGGTATCCCTAGAAACTTTTTCATAGTCGACGACACCTTTGTACAAATTTAAAACCCCTTGTTTTATAAACTCAAATTGCTGAACACTTTTGCTTTTCTCATTCCATTTACGTTTTTCATCTAAAATTCTCTTTTCTAACAAAATTGATTGCTTTTTGAAACTCCTTTTTAAAGAAACTTTCTTTTGTGGTTCATTACTTGGTGGTGGAACACTATTATACATCTTTTGTTCTTTTGAAAGTTCTTTTTGAGGGACAAACTTAATATGATTGTTAGAATCAGAAAGGTTTATTAAATCACTTAAGTTTGATCGACTTTCTTCTTGTTGACGAATGATTTCGTCGCAGTCAGGGGAAAGCATAAGAGCAAGATTATCAACATAACAACCGATATCATAAAGAGCAGGCTTGGTACTTTGAGCTTTCTTGAGATATTCAGGCTTGACAAAACTCGTTTTCATATTTCTATTGAGCATATTCATAGTTTGAATAGACTGACCCGTTTTGTAAACAATGTTGTTTAACGTGTCGACTCTCTTTTCCAAAGCAAGAATTTTTTCAATATCCTTTTCTTCACGAGTTTTATAAAGCTCAGTTTGTTCTTTGTTAACCGACTCTAATTCAGTAATTTGGAGTTTATGTAGCAGCAGTTGTTCTTCAAGTTCCGATATCTTCTGTTTTGACATATGAATTTCGTGTGCTACTTCAGAACAATATTGTTCGTTGAGCACCTTACGTTCATATACCAAACCATTAGCTATTGCAACTCGTCGATCAGCTTCTTTTACATAATCACACTCTTTAAGCCTGTCTATCTCCTCGGCTAAGGATGTGTTTGCTTGCTTCAAACGTTTATTAGCTTCTTTGTTTTCATCAATTTCACGTTTTAAAGAATCAATAATAGACGCAAGCAAATCACGGTCCTCATCCGAGTCAGTATCTTGAACAGCTTTTCCGTCATCATTACACATATGTTGTGAATCCGTAGAGATATTGCTATCCTCCGTGTCCATTACATATGTGTCATTGATGCTTTCGGGTTGCTCAGGATGCCGTCGTTCATTAGCAAACACATTATAGTTATCATGTGATGGTACCTTTTCAAGTGGCTCAGAATCATAGATGGGTCCAGAAGTATCATCAGTCTCTGGGATCACTTCTTGAATCTTTGCCATGTACACATAATGTGCCTCTAACTCTTGATCATCGGCTTCATCATCAGTGTCATCACGCCAGTCAACTTCATCTGCTGTGAGTGGAATTCCTGCTTCTTCTTTCTTGCACAGCAACATCTTTTCCTTGTGATATCCCGAATCCTTAACCCGTTTTGGCTTCTTACATTCCCTAGCCATGTGACCAAATCCCTTGCAGTTGAAGCATTGAATCCCAGTCTTCTGCACTACCGGAGTGCCTACAGTATCTCTAGCCCCAACTTGATTCATCATCCTCTGATTATCATACCTAGCATCACGATCATACCTAGGTGCATGATCAACTTCCTTATATCTAGCATTGGATGATGATCTGAGGTTGTTGTTGGTAGGTTTGTAGATCTTCTTATAAGTTGTGGTGAGTAAAGACATGAGTTCTTCAATCTTCTTGTCCCTTGAAGTTTGTTCATCATCACTGTCTCCATCTGACTCGGTGTCATACTTTGGAGGTGGAGTGGGGACAATTGCTTTTGCTTTGTGTTTAGCAGCAACTAGAGGTTTGGTGGATGAGCTTGATGACTTTGAGGAATGAGTAGGTGGTTGTTGACGGGGAACGGGTTTTGTTGAAGTAGCAGCCACAAAAGCAATAGAATTAGCAGACCGTTCTGCCTTTTCAGCCCTTAGTTCATTCACTTCATTCTGATGTTGTTTCAAGATATCATAAAGTTTGTGGTAAGATATAGTCTTGATATCCTCCCTTTGTTTGACCAAAGTCACAAACCTCTGCCATTCCGGTTTGAGTTGAAGTAGAAACTGAACATTGGCATGATGATTGGAGATGGTGCACTGATTTCTGACAAGCTCATTCATCATTTTGTAGAATCTCGAGTAATATGAGTCAATGGATTCACCATCTTCAGATGTGAATTTTCCAAACTCCCAAAGTAGATTAGTCTCGAGATCTTGAACATTGATTGACTCACCTTGCTTCAATCGATGAATTGCATTCCACATTTCCATAGCATTAGGACATGCATCAACTGTGGAATAGATATCATTATCAATTCCAGTGAGTATGAAATTTACAGCATCAGCTTCAGCTTGGAGGAGTTTCTTTTTCTCAGCAGAACATGTGTCAAAATCCTCCATAGCTCGTATAGTTGATGAAGTACCATCCTCTGCCTGTGTTGTAATTGGTTTGAATTCAAAAACTGGAGGTGGGTTCTCAAGGCAGTGACGAAGAGCAGTTCGGTTTTCTTTTCCATCGAGAAATCTAAGAAAACGAGATCTCCATTGAACGTAGCAACCGGCAGTGAGCACAGGTGGGTTACCGTTGCCACCTTGTTCCAAACGAATTTGATTAGCAGTTGCAATGTTGATGTTGTTGTTAGACATGGTGAATACTTGTGGATGAATTGCAGATCTTAGTGGATTTGTTGTGATGATGTGTGGTTAAAATTGAAATTCCGAAATTTCCAGAAAATTTTTTTTTCTCAGTCCGACAATAAATTCCTCAGTCTGACAAAACGGTAAGCCGAAAAATTTTGTATCGCCAAATTTTGAATTTGAGTTAGAAATAGCCAAAAACTAGTAGGGAAAAAATTTGATTTTACCTGACCTAAAAATTTTTAACTCTTTTTTTTTTTTTTTTTTTTTTTTTTTTTAATCTTCGTGTAAACTACGTTCCGAAACTAGTCTAGATAGTGGCTAAGTCTAAAAATTACTCAAACAAAATATCCATCGAAATGTCCATCGGAATGTTCAGATCGGAATGTTCTATCGCAATGTTCAGATCGGAATGTATTATCGCAATGTACTTTCAGATCGGAATGCTCTATCGCAATGCTCAGATCGCAAAGCCTGTCGGAATACTCAGATCGCAAAGTCTATCGGAATACTCAGATCGCAAAGTCTATCGGAATACTCAGATCGCAATGCTCAGATCGCAATGTGGCTGACAAAGTTCAAGCAGAGTAACGACATAAAGTACTTCCTTATACCCTTCGGAATCCAGATCGCAAAGTACGATCGGAATGCCAGATCGGAATAAGTAACAAAGTCAAACGATCGCAATGTAGAACCAAACCCTTTCCGATGGTAAGGTTATTGCGATGGAAGCCCAAGTACAATTTGTACTTTCCGATGGTAGCACTTGCTTGAATTTCGGAATGAAGAAAAACAAGAAATTTCGCAACTTTTGATCCAAAAAATTTGTGTTTTAGCCAAAACCAAGATACCCAAATCACTACTACTAGTATGTAGATGATTCGTATCAAGAAAAGACCATAAAAACACGAAAAGAGAAATGGGACGTGAGAAATGGATCAAAAAAGCCACGAAAAATCAAGAACACCACATACGAATCTATAATCACCTATCCACTATAGGCTCTTGATACCAAATGTTGTTCCTATTTAATCCATAACACAAGATTCTTAGAGAGAGAAAGAGAAGAAAAGTAGAAAGAGAAAGTAGAGAGAGAAGTGGAAGGTTTACACTAAAACTATGTGTTTAATGAAATGAACCAACACCCTCTTTCACATGTGAAAGAGGGTTATATACCCCACGGCTCTAAGGCCTTTGTGGGCTTCATCTTGGGCCGGGCTTGGCTTTCTTTTGGGCTTACGCCCCTAACTTATACAATATTAGCTTAAACTCAAGCCCGGTTTTCCCGACTAACCTATTACAATACAAGACCTTTTAACGACTAAGATGACCTATTACATTCTTGTTCTATTATATATATATATATATATATATATATATATATATATATATATATATATATATATATATATATATATATATATATATATATATATATATATATATATATAGGTTATTGTAGTGTAGTAGTTTAAAGTTGTTAAAATGAAAAGTCATCTTAACAATTAATTTTATCAATTAACATGTGATTTATTTATTATTAAACACAAAACAATAAATCTTATACATAAACATTGGTATACAATCACTAAAAATTTTGATACGTAAAAATTCATAGCTCATACATATGATACATAGTTATACTTCGAAAAATATTATTAGCATAAATAATCATTTATTCATAAATTCAGTGATAAATTATCACATGTTGCATTCGATATAACAAAATAATTGATAAACTATGATACACAACTGATACACGAAAAAATAGTAATATTAAAAATTGTGAAATAGCTACTCGTACACGAACTAAAACTTCCAAAACACTCGTACACGAACTAAAAAAATCATAAACGAACCAACTAATCAATAAATGTGATATTTGCCCATTTTCTATTACTTCTCATTTTAACAACTTTAAGCCCCTAAACTATTTTATCTAAATTCAATATATATATATATATATATATATATATATATATATATATATATATATATATATATACTAGTTGCAAAACCCGCCCGATGGACGGGTATGACATCTAATTACCGATTTCTTTTTTTAGTTTATATTTGTTTGTATATACTATTAGATATCATGAGATAAACATTAGTAAAGGTTTCAATTTTTCTGATTTTTTGTTAAGAATATTTTTACGAAAGATAAAAATTTTTTTGTAAGATGATTATATGTAATTTGACAACTATATGCAAGTTAATCGTTTGAAGCTCTGAAATCTTTCCTTAATTTACAATATATATTCACCCCTGCATACACGAGTGATTGTTAGTTGCGGCTTTATATATATATTATTAGCGGTGGGATCGGGTCGGGTTAGTTGAGTTAGGGTTATTTGGGTCGAGTTAAAGTCGGGTCAAGGTTAAAAATAATTTACTCGATCCTTACCCGATTTGAACTCAAGTTACTCGGGTTTGGGTCTATTCGGGTAGGGTCTAGTAGGGTCAATTCGGGTTCGGGTCAAGCCGAATTAGGATTAAAAAAAATTAAAAAAAAACTTTTTTAACAAAAATTATATTAAAAAAAAAAAAGTTCTTATTCGGGTTGACCCGAACCGGAATTAGAAATAATTTTTATACCCGATATCCGAGCCGATTTCAAAGTCGAGTTAGTCGGGTTGACCCAATTAACCCGAATTACAATTTGAACCCGATTAACCCGACCCAAATATGCTCGAGTCGGGTTTAAGTCGAATTAGGTCAGGTCGGAAATATCGACACTCTTATATATTATCATTAAAGTCAACTAAAAATTTCTATAAGATAATACTATTTTAGGTTTATTCTAAGTTGTTACTATATTTGTTTGACGAATGTATGTACTGTAACAACTATGAAC
This sequence comes from Glebionis coronaria, assembly GCA_025667525.1. Lineage (NCBI taxonomy): Eukaryota > Viridiplantae > Streptophyta > Magnoliopsida > Asterales > Asteraceae > Glebionis > Glebionis coronaria. The sequence goes on from CM046878.1 coordinate 412,222,609, forward strand.
ATGCATAACATTTGATGTATTTTTTTTATTTTGTGTTTGTTCTTTTAAGTAGCTACTTTTTAATATGTTACCGTATTATTTTGCATGACATATTCATTATGCGCTATTGTATTTATACTTATGTTATTTTTAATATAATTGTCTTCCAATGCGTTATTAGTTGGTATATTTCTTGTACTTTCCTTCATATTTTATAGAATCATATCTATGAGATTTGCCACTTTTGGCATACACAGTAAACCTTAGTCACAGAAGCTATATATCCATCAGATCATCAACATAGAAAACATTGAATAATGGATCAAGATCATCCTCAACGTGTAAACAGTTTTTACAATTTATAATAAAGGCATGAGCTAAGAACTTTGATTACAAACCTTTCCTCATAAGACGTTTTACATGAAGCGACCAAGTTAACTTTTTCCTAATCTGCTTTTTGCTACAGTTATCATAAATGAAGGGAAATTTAAGATATATATGCGCAAATGCCCATAGGCCATCTGCCCATCTTGATCCAGTGACTTATGAATCAATACATTTAGGTTGATAAACGGGTCAAACGACACTCTATAATATCATCAAACAAGCATGATAGCCTGTGCGTTACGACAGGCTTTATTTTTTACAAATTGATTATATAAGTGAATAGAGCCTGCAAAATATAAACTTAGTGTAGATCCTACAAAATATATAAGTGAAGATTAATTTCAAATATTATTACCTCAAAATACATAAATGACGCAATAAGCTATAAGTTAATAGAGCCTACAAAATATAAACTTAGTGTAGATCCTTAATAAATCCAACATGTACGACGTGGTCAAGTTATAGTCTCAACTGGTCCTCATTCTCGATAAATTGTTTATCAAGAAAAGGCATTGCTTCAAGGAATCATAATGACTCCTCATATGTAGTCTGGAATAGAAGTTTATCATCACCGTTTTAATACAACTTGATATGTAGAATCTAGTGAAAGTTTATCATCATCGTCATTGTAATTTCTAAATAAGAGACAACTTATGCAGAATTTAGTCAAATCTAGAATCTAGTCAAATGTCTTAAAAGTATGAAGTAGTGCAAGGATATACCATGTAAGGAAATTTAACGATACCTTAGCGTTTGTTCACACTGCAAATGCATTTCCATCATTGAAACAAACCACTTTAGCTAACTATACACATGGAATATTCCGCATAAATTTTTGATGATTTTACTACAATGACCTGCATTTACTTACATAGCACTTGTTAATTCAACTTCAACTTGAAATGCTGATACAAGACGTAATGAATGATATTGGGGTGTACTGTATGGCCTTTAAACAGGTTTTTAAAAGCTAATCTGTATGTGATTTCTTATAAATGTAATCTATCTAGCTAACTTATGTATCTGGTTGCTCATACGTGTTGGCTAATGCAAACCCACATTCTGCTGATGTGTTGTAGTTAAATGGACCTCCCCATTTTTGCATCCTACAAAATGTTAAATTTATTTGAGCTCATAAGATGTTACTATAGGTGATCATATAGAACCATATACTTAAAAATAAGTCCAATTAAGCGTGTAATAAGAATGTAACCTAAGTTTACACTATATGGGTTGATAATGGCACCTCTTTTGTTATTTTTAAGCAGAAGGATGATCAGTAATGCAAATTCAGCTCATATGGAGAGTCTTTGTGTGCAGAAATTAGCCAAGACACAAATTACCTTGCTTGAGAGTTGCCCTCTGGTTATGAACCTAAAGAAAATAACATAAAGAGTAATCTCTTATATTTTTTACTTTTTATACTTTCATTAATTGGAAAATAATTAAAATATTACTATGAACGCGATAATTACTTGAGCTGGTAACCTCATCTCGTCAGTTCTTCCACCAATGTTCTGCAGGTTGTTAATGTTACTGCACTTTTTCCCTCGTGAGCTGCAAGTTCAGCACTCTGAGTCCAACTCAATAACAATATGTATTAGATAATCTAAAGCTCGTCTGACTTTTTTGGACAAATGCATAAATCCACCTTCTCCAAAGAACACAAATCATCTACAGAGATCTCCAAATTTCAACAATGTGTAAAGACCAAGGATACAAAGGTTAGGTGCAGAATATACATGTCGCCCATAGCAATTTATGATGTGAAGTTTCTTGAGTTGAGGTGCAACCACCTTGACAACTCGATAAGTCTCGTGTCCGTTGTTAAGAGTGAGATTAGAAACTTGAGAATGACAAATACTAAAAGCATCTGAGTCCATCATTCTGAAGTGATTTAGGGTGAGGACTGAGGGTAATCAGGTTCTTGCACTTAGAGATAAGACCAATGCCCTTATCAGTATCAAATGCCGAAGATGGAACATGAAGCATACGGACACCCTTTGTGCACCAGTAACTTTTGGAGAAAAAGCAAAACCCATACACTCCTTACACACCAGATACCACCCATTGTCAGCTACATACCAAGTCAAAACACCATTTTCATCAGCAAAACTAAATAACGAACTAACTCCCCTATTTCTAAGATTATATATAAACTTATATGAGGACTTCATTTACCTAGTTATGATGTTATAGCATGCTCTCAGACTCTTAGAGGGTGTCGAGGTGTCGATGATCTACAATTATGGGAAAAGTCATCTTATGATGAGCGACTGCCTTGCCTTCTAACAAAAATCATCAAAAACACGAGCGTCGGTTTCCCTGTAACAAATATGAATAAATTCGAAAAATGGATGAGTAACCAAAATGTTTTCCCAAACAGCAAGTCTATGATTCAAATAATTTTAAGTTAATATGCTTCAACCTATGCATGATTTTCATTAATATAATGTTTTATAAATCGATTTTAAAAAGGAAGGTTATCAAACATGGTGATTCCGGGGTTTTAACTTAAAAGCACCGGTTTATGTCCAGCGAAGATGGTTTGTTTTGAGGCATGGTATCACAGCAGAGAGAATAGGCATGGTAGGCCCATACTCGACAATCAACGTGCACACTTGATAATAGTGTAGTTTATGTGACATATTATAAGGCGTATGATGATTACAATAACTACACTCTCAACTTATTAGCTTCGTATATGCATATTATCAATGTATTTGAATTATGAACCGGTTACATAAAATATATATAAGGAATAAATCATCTTAACAGAATATCCAAACGACAAGTGAGAAACATCTGTTGTTTCAAATATACATGCAAATAAATCTTGTTCTGAGCCATAACTCTTATATATAATTTGAAAATTTCTAATAGATTATTGTAGTTTTTTGCTACTCAAACACACCGACATGAAAATGTACCTTTCGCATATTGTTGAGTTACCACACTCTATTTGTTATTAAATGGTCTGATCTTCATAGGTCTGGTTGAGCAAAATTTTCAATTAATTTCAGTCATGACATATTCACATGTATTTGTTCACTCTCATTTCCAAATTTCACAAAACATAACCTTTTGTGCATCCCATAAGCCTATCAGTTAGAACCTTGGCACCCTTAACAGAGGTATAATGAGCGCTAAAATGTCTCCTGGTATAATCTGCATCAGCGGGCAAATCCCCGACACATATAGTGTAATCATGTATATTCTAATCTGCTTGGTTGTTCTATTATCATAAACCATTTTAAGTATATCTAAAAACAAAAGTCAGGACTTAAGTATGTGACCATAGATCTTGGTTTTTGAAGCTTCATCCCCAAAGAAATATTAGGATTTCTAGGAAATAGCAGAGCTTGATCAGCTTGGGTTGACCTTATGGCCTTTTAGTTTTATAACTTTTGTTAGCTCTTTAACTGAGGACAATATTCGTATAAACTTACTCTTAGAACATGAAGCTAATGATCATTATCTGGTGTGCATGCCTCGCTGACTGAATCTAAAAGAGGTATACTCGTACCATTGCCTATGTCAATAATACTAATGTTAGATTGCAATAATTAACCAATTAAAATAACAATACATGAAGAAATTATTAAAGACTTACGGGCATGGTCCCAAGAGTGTACAATTGGGGAGTCTTCTTTTTCAAGCAATTCCTTCACAACCTACTACAAATGGCATCCCATTAATGATCATGTAAAGAGGTTAAACTGTTATTAAGCTTTAGCTATGACAGTAATATTTCTTTCAAAAGTGTACATGATGTTTAGCTGACTAAAGTTTAATATGACATAACAGGACTTGCAGTGCCTTTTCCTCTATATTAGCTCTAGTGAGTAAATTAGCCTCTTACTTGCATAAAAGAGCTTGTTGCCAAAAGTGAATGTTTGAAATAATCAATCTGGGTTATGAGATATTACTAACGACTCAGATAAGTCAAATAATGTTGCATTTAATTGCTTATAGCCTTCTCAATAATTTAAATTATAATAAATAATATAAGATTCGTGATGACATTGTTTTCCCAATCGTACATAACGAATTAAGTCAGCCGGCCCAACCCCTAACAACTAAGTTCACGTTTGGCCCGGTACCCAATAGAAAAGTATCAAGTAAGATTTTACGTTACCTGGAGATGAAGCCCCTGGGCATAGTAGATCCCTTGCTCGTTTTCAACCTGATCAAATCTAGTAGATTATTCAACATGATCAAAGCTTGTTTTCAATGTTTTATCAGGAGACACATCAACAAAAGCTGAAAAATATCATATTAAGACTTTTTAAGAAGTGTTAAAGGTGACATTCTGTGTTCTTGCCGCATAAATTGTTAGCAGAGGGTAACTTTATAACTTTTAAGATAACTTTTACTTTTAGCAACTAATAATATACTTATAAGTGAATGAATACCAGGTACCAACTTCTAATTTAGTAGCTTCCATGTGTCGTCTCTTGTATCCGAGTTCGCAGCGAGCAACCATGGCTTGCAGACCAGCCTGGATGAGACAATTGTATGCAATCTGTTGTAGCCTAGTGTTTAGAGTTTCAATTCCTAATTTCTCAATGCGTCACAATATTATAACCGCGACAATGCAGTAGTCTAGTGTTTTAATGCATCACCCCGCCGTAGCAATGTATAAGCCTTTCCAAAATTCTTAGTCGGCTGTTGCAATTCCTCATCCTGCATGCTACATGTGTTAATAAATCAATATGTGTCGCTAATTCATTATACTACTTCAATAAATCTATCAATTATTTCAATAAATCAATTGTCCACCTTTTGTCGTATGCTTGCAGCTTTCCTGCTTCAAACCCGATGTAACGATTCATATGATGATGAAAAAAGAACCTCAAGAGCATGATACCTACAATATCCACATTAAGTTGCTTCTTTTTTACAACTATCTCAAGAGAAGTTTTACCTTATCTGAATAAACCACAAAAACAAAGTCAAATCGTCTGAATAAACTGATGTTTAAAAGGTTTTTACAATGATGGTATGATACTATGATTATACCGTATCTGTATTATTATTATTTTCTATTACCTTTATTTGGTACACCACCTCATGTCGAGTCTACTGAGATGGGAATACATATTCGACATTAAAGCCAAGCAATAACAAAGCAGTTAACAATGATCTATATACCTGAAAAGCATGTATAGATCCAAAAGCTCAGTTTTACAATCCATGCTGCAGATGTCGTCGAGAAGCAATTCACAAGATTAATAACTTGTCATAAAGAAACCACATTAAAAGTCGACTCGTGTATGTTTGATTTTTTACTTTTTAGGGTTTTGTAAGGTTTTTGAAGATACGATGTGTTTATAAAATCATGGTATTTGCTAAATATAATCTGTTAACAATAAAAATGTGTTTATATATTTTGTTTTTGAATTATCAACCACAACTTTTGTCTTAGTACATTGGTTGAGTTGCATGTTAGTGAATGAACAAACCAATGTTCGAATCTTACATGGGACAATTTTTTAAAATTTGAAAAACAACCATTTATAAATCCGAAAAAATTAATTTAAAACCCAAATAAATAAAATTAAAAATACTAAAATTTCAAAAAAAAATAAAAAAAAAAATGATGACGTGGATTAATGGGATTTTACATGGGACAATTTTTTAAAATTTGAAAAACAGCCATTTATAAATCCGAAAAAATTAATTTAAAACCTAAATAAATAAAATTAAAAATACTAAAATTTCAAAAAAAATAAAAAAAAATGATGACGTGGTTTAATGGGATGCTTATGTGGCATTTCCCTCCTCTTATATATAATGTAAAGATATATACATATACATATATATATATATATATACCCGCATGCTTTTACCATGAATAGTACCCTTAAGATCGTACTACATGATTAGAACTTTCCTTTTTATAGCACGTTTACGTTTCACGTACAAGAATTATTAGTATTACGTACATGTTATAACACGATAAGTATTTACTACGTATGAACACACGATAATTACTCCAATAATAATTATAATCACGAGCATACGAACATGAAATCAGGAACGTATAATTATTCCAATAATAATTATAATCACGAGCATACGAACATGAAATCATGAACGTAAATTAATCACGAACTAATATTACGTATATATATATATTTATTACGAACACGAATAAATATATTAAGTCACGATCGATAACTAATTAAAAAAAGTAAAACACGAACACGGGAACACACTTATTAATTAGACACGGAAAATGTTCGAGTTACCCAAGTGGGCCCCATACCCACGAAATTAGGGATAAGAAAATGGCCTAGCCCATTATTTTTACTAAACATGGAAAAAAAGGAAAAACATGTTTCATAGTTACAAAATCTAGAAAATAATTAAAACCCTAAAACTTTTCCTCCTCTTCCTTTTGTCCTCTTTGGCCGCCACTTATAATCACCATGGAGGGGTGATTCGGTTTGATTTTGATCTTGAAAATTGTGCAAGGATTCTTGTGTGTTCATCCTTATTTGATCCACGTATTCGGTATAACTTTTTAACCCTTTTCTTTTATGTTTTGATTTAACTAATCACATAAAATCATGATGTTTTTAATTAACTAATTAAAAACAATTATTTAAACATGTTAATGATCATGGGGTAAATCAAACAAGGGTTTTAGGGGTGTTTTGTTTCTTGTCGCCGCCTAAACCGAGCCAAGGGGGTCTCGGCTTGGCTTAAACTCACACCACTGAGACCTTAAGGTCTCAGTTTGGTGATGATGTTGTCACGACAGCAGCAAGGGGAAGAAACCCCGACCTAGGTCGGGGTATGGTGGTGTTTCGGGTCTGGTTCATGAGTTTTAATCACGGGTCCGGTTCACACATGTTTAGAATAAAAACACGATCCGGTTCATGAGTCATTTTTCAAGGTTTATTATTTTTACACGCTATATTAATTTTACAAGACTTAAAATTAAATTAACTAAGGCATGAACATGACTAATTTAATTTACATGACTTAGGTTTGTAATTTAATTATTAATTCATGAATTTTAACCTAAGTATTTTATTATCAATTAGACTTTATAATTAATTAATTATTAAAACCATGACTATAATTAATTAATTAACATGGCTTAGGTTATATTATTAATAAATAATAATACATGTTTTAACCTAAGTATTTTACCTTATTTAATTAAAATCATGTTATATTTAATTAAATACATTTAACCTATAGTTTATTTAATTTACATGTAATAATTAATAAACTATACTATATAATCACATGACTTAGAATAATAATCAGAAAACACTTAAGCTTATATAATTAGCTTATTTAACCAGCTTATATCTATTGATGAGACTGCTTTTATACATAGTCTCATCTTCCAAATAGGGCTTAAAATGCATTAAATATCATTAAAACTGCCAAATATATGCTCGTGTTTGTTGCTTGTGTATTTTAGGTACGTATATTGAGGAAAAGACAAAAAGATCACAAGAATCAATCAAAAACGAACACGGGAAACGAAGCCGCACAATGAACCGGACCCAAATCATGATTTTCCAAAATGGTCATTGAAGAATTGAAGATTGTCAACATTGGTCCCTCATTTTTGAAGATTTGGCAAGATAAGACCTTGAAGAAATCATCATTGGCAAAAGAAGACCTCCATGTTTGAAGATTATGCAAGTTATGCCCTTGAAGAATCCAAAATATGCATTAATGGTCCTTGAAACAAGTTTGCAAAATAATTGTGCCAGATTTGACAAGTTAACCAAACTTGTTAACAAAGGGATTCAAGGTTGTTGCTATTTATTACAAAGTGAACATCAAAGGAATATAAGGGGGCCTAACCTGACCAGACAAGAAACTAATACCCACCACTCCCCATACGCCACCTCACCCACCCAACTCCCTCCACCAATCAGAACACATCACCACTCCACGTCCACTTTCCACTTCATTAAGTAAATAAACTTAATTAGTTTATTACAAAATTTCCCACCAAAACATCTATTTAAATCCCTTAACCCCCAAATCAGATTAAACCCCACCCATAATCCACCCAAGAACCCTAGTTAATCCCAGGCTCAATTAACTTCAAAACAAAGGGGTTTGATTCCCTCTTTTCCAGATCAGAGATTAAGGGTCCCCTAACCCTAACTCAACCCTCAAATCCCTTCCCAACACCACCACATGGGCAGTGGGACCATCCCCTGCCCCGTCCCTTTCTTCCCAAAACCCTATACCAGACAAGATTAAGGGTCCTCATCAAAACTTGTTCCCAAAGACTTATTTAACGTTCAAGATGCAAAGACAACAGCTGGAAGGCCAAAAACATCACTCTCCAAGTACAAGAATCACATGGAGCACCTTTTGACTATTTTCAAAAATCAAGACCAAAGGGCAAAAATGGAAATGCAGTAGCTAGGGTTCACGTTTTTTTTAAGCTTTCTAGGACCTTCTATGAGCTGTATAAAATGAGATGCATGTATCTCATTTAGACTTGTTCCATTTTCTAGCAATCCTTTTTGTAATTCCTTTTTATCAAATATAAAGTTGGTGTTTTTGTTGAAATATAATTCCTTTTATTATTTATAAAAGTTGGTGATAAGGTTGCTTAGATTCTGTGTTCCATTTATCTATCAAAGTTTCAGTTTTAAAAAAAAGGTTTCAAAAAGTTTTTTTTTAGGTTTTCAGAAATCCAAGATTTCATGAAGTGAAAGTGGATTGGGAATTTTGAGTCTCTGAAGTTGTTACTTGTTTCAAAAACGTGTTCAAAGTTTCCAAGAGTGGATAAATCAGTTTTCTAAAAAGTCTGTTTTTTCAAGATTTTCTCAAAAATCTTTGGTTTTCTCAATACTTACTGTTATATAAGTTCACCATAAGCTGCTTGCAACAGCTTATGGTCAAGCTTATATAACTTGAAGCTATTTTCCTGGTTGTGTGGTGATTGTGCAGGTTCAAACAAGAACAAAGGCTACTATCATCATCATCATTTTTGCATTCAAATTGCCAAAAGGTTCAGCACAAGCCCGGGCTTGTTGGAGGTGGCTTTTCAGCCATTGTGGGACCTGGATTACCTAGATTGTAGGTCCCACAAGGTAAATCCCTTGTTCTTTGTTTTCAGTTTTCTAGTTAGTGATTTTTGTGATATTGGTGAAAAGTGCATGAAATTTGTCTAAGTGTTGGTTTATATGTTTGTTCATGTTTGTGTTAGGTTTATATGCATGATAGGTTAAGTTTGAATTAGTTTGGTTTGGATATGATGTGATTTGGTTTGAAAAAAAATCAATTTCTGAATATTAAGGAGTGTTTGGGAATAGGGTCTAAGCCAAATAGGGTGATACGTTTTTGGCTTACAATCCATCTAGACACTTCTATTGTGATATTTATAGGTTTATGTTAGCTTGCTTTTAGGTTTGGAAAGTTTTAAAACAGATTGCATGTGATATAAATGGGTATTATGGCCTAAATCAGTAAACTGCCTTGTTAGCTTGTTTTAGAGTGAAATTTTCCTTTAAGTCTTGGTAATTGTTAGAATATAGGTTGCATTAGGATTGTGAGTAGTTTTTATTTGATTTGGTTAAGTTGTATGCAAGTCTTGGTCATTTGAAATCCATTTGTGTGCATATTGCATCAGTCAACTGTTCATCAGAACACCATAGCCTTCATCAGTAACATTTTTGGTCATTTTTGTGTGATTTATGTGAAAGACTTGTGTGTTTTTATGTTTAATCTGACTCCCTACACTCCACTGAGTGTAGGGGTGCCTTATTGTCCAAAATAAGCATTCACAATAAGCTTTCCTAAGCTTATTTCTAAACTGAACAATTATTTGCACTAACAGTGGGAACAGAGTTCCCCCTGCTAATACAATTGTTTCCACTGCTCAGCAAAAAGACAAAACTTGTCACATGTCACTTTAAGAAACTTAAATTTTTGTCTTTAGTGAACCAAAATAGGAATTAGGACTTGAAACAAATTGCATTATTTGTCTAATTTAATTTTTGATTTTTTTGTTTAATTAGAATTAATGTCACTATTCATTTAATATTTTTTAGATTAAATAGCTATTTTAATTAACTTTTTTATTTCTGTTTTTTGTCTTTTAGTGGAAAAAATTGTTATTTTTCAGTTTCAAAAATTTTCATAGACTTAGAAAAATGTTTTAAGATTTTTAGTTCAAAAAGTTTTACTGTTCACCTTTTATTTATTTTTTAGAATTAATTTAGTTTAATTAGGGTTTTAATTGTTAACTGTTTTGTCTTTTAGTGAAAAATTTTATATTTTTCAAACTTTTTCATTTTTCTACTGTTCATTAGAGTAATTTAGGATTTTTAAAATTGACAAATTATTTTTGGCATTATTTTATTATTTTTATGATTATTTTAGTTTAAAAATAGTTTTAAGTGTTTTAAAAATAGAAAAATAGTTTTTAAAATTTAGGAAAAATACTTTTTAGTCTTTAGATAATATAAGTAACTTATTTGTTCAATAAAATAATATTTTGGACATTTTGTTAATTATATTTAATTTTAGGGCTTTAATTAGCATTTAAAATTGAATATTTAATTAATAAAAGGTTTTAAAATATTTTTATTGGATTTTTATTCTTATTTATATTATTTTAGACTTAGTTTTAACTTTTAATTAATTTTTAGGTTTAAAATTTTTAATTTGTAGCTTTTTACGGTTTTACGTGATCGACCTTTTCGTCTTAGTGTAATCCGTCGTCGTAACCGTCATTCTCTTCTCATCCCATTTCTATTTTCTTTTCTCATAGCAATATAATCTCAAATCAAAATCAATTCATTACACAACGCACTTGCCTCCTTGGGAAACGAACTTGAACTTCATTTGGTCATTAGTGCTCGGTTTTCCTAAACCGACACTTAACGCTTACCACTATTTTGTCATCCTTTTTCTAAAGGGTAGCAAAAACTCTACATCAATTTTGGCGTCGTTGCCGGGGAGGCGTGTTGTTTTTTGATTGGAATTGTTGTTTTTATATACTAACCATAATTAGTATTTGTATTAGTAGCACTCTACTAATACGTATTATCGGTTTTCGGTTTTTGTGTGAATACTATTACTATAGTGTATACGTAGAACAATAAATTAACAAGTACTCCAAATACGTGAGAAATCACAACCTTGACTTGGGAGGTCATTACCCAATCATTGTATTCGAATCTCAAACCAAAGAAAAAGGCAAAAATAGATAAATACTTTCGTGAAGCTCGATTTTGAAAAATACAAACTATAAGGTGGGTATAAGGCGGTTGTATTTCACGACCTAAAGGAAAAAGGCTCTTAAGTGCTTCGCGCCGCCTCGTTTCCTCCGCTTGCTTGTGAGTATTTGATTTTGAGAGCTAATCGAGGGTTTTGCCGCCCAAAGTATTACTAAGTATCATATATATTTTCTTGGTTTCCATTGATTAAACCCTCTTGAACGTTTTGGTGTTCCACCAACGTAAAGTCATCGACGGCGTTCACTTCACGTGATCGTTTTCATTCCTTGAGGCTTCTTTAATCGAGAGATTTGATTAAGGAGGATATTTGTAGATTTTTGTCTACTTAATACATTCACCAAATTCCAAAAAGGTTAATACAATAAAAAACCACAAAAAAAATTGAAAAATACAAAACACCAAAAAGAATCTTCTTTGCTCGTCCCCTCATTGTACGTGACGTTTATGCTAACTCGTAATCAAGCAAGACGTGCACGTAAACGAAAGAACAAAACTCCCACTCCAAATCATTCTAGTGAGGAGTCTCCTATTGACGAACCCATTGTAAGAGAAGCACCAACCATGGCGAATCGAACTATGATGGAGTTACTTCAAGCACCCACCGAGGGTTATGGAGAGGCTATTGTGATTCCCATTATCCTTGCGGAGAATTTTGAGGTGAAAACGGGTTTGTTGTCGATGATCCAAAACAACAAATTCCGTGGTGATGAGAAGGACAATCCACAACCATATCCGCTAATTCAATCGTCTTACCGCCACGTGCAAATTTAAGGATGTCTCGAATGACTCGATTAAGATGATGCTTTTTCCGTATTCCTTAGCGGGGCCCGCTAAAATTTGGTTAGAGAAAGAGCCACCCAATTTATATTGACGTGGAAGGATCTCGTTTCAAAATTCGTGAACCAATTTTTTCCGCCCTCTAAGACTACGCACTTAAAAAACGAGATTTAAAAGTTTTCACAAGAATTTAATGAAAGTTTTTCAAAGGCTTGGAATAGGTTTAAGGAAATGTTACATGAATGTCCTCATCACGGTTTTTCCGACTTGCATCAAATTGACACGTTTTACAATGGACTTAATGATCATGAAAGATATTATTTAAATGCCGCCGCGGGTGGTAATTTTTTGTGTAAAACGGTTGAGGAAGCTTTGGTGATAATTGAGAATAGGTCTAAGGTTTATAGCCCTCGTAACACACCGAGTGTTGCCAAATTGGGCTCGTCATCATCATCATCGTCTCGTAGCATTAATGCCTTACATGATGAAGCTAATGAGGAGAATCGGTTTTTTGATAGGTTTTCGACTCTTATGTCCCATTGGAAAGCTCAAGAAGCTTCGAATTCCGCTTCGGTTAAAGCGGTTGTTAAGAGTTGTTTGTCTTGTGGTGGAGCTCATGATCTTTCTGAGTGCATTACCGCGGATGGTAACACTTCGAGTGCTTATGTAGCCACGGGAACTTATAACCAAAACGGTCAAGGTTCCCGCCAAAATCAAGCTCCACCAAATCAAAATGCTAATAACTATCGAAACAACAATCAAGGTGGTAATTATCAAGGCAATCAACGTAACTACAACAAGGGTAATTATCAAAGTGGAAATGGGCAAATTTCAAACCAAAACGAAAACCGTGATTTTCAAACTACCACTCAAGGTTTTCAAAATGATCACACCAACAATCTTCAAGGAGAATTTTTGAATTATGCTAAAGCAAACGATGCTAAGTTTGATAATATGCAACGTGAAATGGTTAGCTTAAGATCCGAGTTGAAAAACGAGCTTAAAAACGAACTTGCTAATGAACTTAAGACTCATGCTAATAAAATGGAAGGAAATGTTCAACGACTCCAACAAAATCAACAAAAAATGGAGCAAGGTCAACTTGAGATTAAGCAAGAGTTGTTAAAAGCGGATGCTAGGCAATCTAAGTTTGAAGACCGAATGGGAAGAATGTTTGAAGCTATCATGTGTAAACCTTCTTCTTCGGGTAGTCTTCCTAGTGATACCATCGTAAACCCGAAAGGAGAATTGAAGGTTATTACTACTCGTAGTGGTAAAACTTTCAAAGAACCCATTTCTCGTCCAAGTACTTCTATGGCGAAGGAAAAAGAGAAAGAACCCGAGGTGGTGGTTGAAAAGGAGCAAATTCCAAGCCCACGAATACCGCTCAAACCACACCTACGGTTGAACCAATACCAATAGTGGAACCCGAGATTCAAAGGCCGATGCATATGCCCCAACCCACACCACCCTTACCTTACCCTTCAAGACGAAACAAGGAAAAGGCACAAGAACGAAATATTTATCAATTTGAACTTTTTATGAAAATGTTTCGTGACTTGCATTTTAATATAAGTTTTGCCGACGCCTTGGTCATGATGCCTCGATTTGCCGCGAACTTCAAAAGTATGTTGAATAACAAAGAGAAATTGCAAAAATCGTCTAGTTGTTCATTGGTTTTTCTTAGCCGTATACCTCAAAAAGTCGATGATCCCGGCAAGTTTTTAATCCCATGTGCTATACAAGACATGGAGGAATGCTACGCCTTGGCCGATCTTGGTGCTAGTATTAATTTGATGCCTCTTGAGATTTTTAAGTCGCTCAATCTTCCCAATCTCACTCCTTCAAGAATGTCAATCGAGATGGCCGATCATTCTACGATTCTAGCTTGTGGAGTAGCCGAGGACGTCTTCGTGAAAGTTGGAAAGTTCTACTATCCCGTAGACTTTATTGTTGTTGACATTCCCATCGATCCTAAAGTTCCTCTAATTTTAGGTCGATCATTTTTGGATACCTCGAGAGCACTTATCAATGTGCATGCTAGGAAAATCACTCTTCGTTTCAATGAGGAAGAACTCGTCATTAATGCAACTCAAAACTCCACACTTTCTCATGTGTATTCTATCACGTCTTTGAACAATGTTAGTCCCATAAAAAACATTTGCAAAAAGATTTCAAAAAGAGTTTTAGAAGTTGATGATAAAAACGATTTTCCGTCCCCTCCGCCGGTGGAGGTTAAGAGTGTTAAGCCTACGATTCCAATCACGAATGATTCTTCGGATGATGAATATGTTGATCCCGATGGGGGAGTTTTCTTTGTTGACAAACGTTTTGAAAACTTACCACCACCTTTACCAAAACGGTTTTCAAATGTGAGAATTTTTAGTGTGACTAACATTGCTTTAGAAACACCAAATATTTTTGACATAATTAAGTCGGGTTTTCATAAGGAGAGTTTAAAAGATGAAAAAGGAAAAGATTTTGAATTGAATTTAAAAGATTTTTCTACAACTCTAACTCCGTCATCACCACGTGTATTGAGTACTACAAGCTCGTCTTCTCCTTTTGACGATGCTTTGTGTGGACCTAGTGTGGGGGAAGCCCCTTATGTTCCCTTCCCTTTCTCCACCGAGGACGAGATATTTGATCCCGGAATTGCTTGTAAAGGAAAATCTCGGTCTTCCACCGATGCAATAAATGGAAAATCTTTCTATTTGATTGGTGCGAGTCTACCTCGAGTAGCTCAATGTTTTTATGACTTACCCATTGTCCCACCCTTCAATTTCTTCTCATCTATTTTCTTGAAACCCTTTGGGTTTATGTTGGCACATGATGAAGTGGCGTTGATTTGTTTTTCCAATGAAAACGAGAACGCCATCTTCGATCCCGGTATTTTGCACCATCAAAGGACTTAGTCCTTTATACCGGTTGTTTTTGGGCCTTGTTTATCATGTAAGCCCCACTAAAAATTGACCACACCATGATTATCCCTAAATGATCACATTTATAGGGGATTCGAGTCGATCTTTTGACTCGGTTATCAAAAACAAGGTGCCTCGTGGGGGAGACCCATGCTTATCCATGTACATATTATTGCTTTCTAATTAGTTAATGTGAGGGGATTTGTGCCCTTCCAACCTTTGTTCTGTGGTTGTTTGTGCATTGTGGTTTTTAGATGATCACTATCTTCACGATTGGAGCCTCTCGTGTTCGTTTATGGGAGCACTCGATCGTTTGCTTTGAAGACTTTCTCAATATCCAAATGATATATCCTTTTGATGTTCTAACCTTAGGTTTTTAGCACACTTCATAAACGGCTATTAATTTATTGGTTACACCCTTTCCATGCTAGATTAGGCATTCGACTACGTCTCTAGTATGAGGGTGTTTGCACCCCTAGACTCGAAACATTGAGGACAATGTTTAACTTTAGTATGGGGGGTGAATAGATACTTGCCTTGCCAAACCTTCACGCTTTCCAAAGTTTATTTTTTTGTTTATCATTTTGTTGCAAAATAAGGCCAAAAATGGCCAAATTTTAAAAATTTTTCTCATGTTTTATAAGTGTTTGAAGACACGAATGTAGGTTTTCCGATGGTGAGAATAAGAGTAATTTTTGACTCGACCGTGCGTGTTGAGCACTTAGCTTTGGTTCCTTAACTACACATTAGGCTAAGTCTCTTAAATGAGGACGAGAAATGATAGAGTTAATTATAAGTTACTATGCTAAACGTAGAGTACTCGTATTCTTTCAAAAACTCATGTGTTCTCGTTGTTTGCTTATTCTCCCTTCGCATGTAAATATTTTTTGCTTAATAAATATTGACTTAGCGGTTTAGTTGGGATTGTTGGGTTTCTAATCTTTTCTAGTAGCTTCCGTGTAATTAAATTGGGAAGACATTAAGGTATCGCCAGCGTCACGGTTTTGAAGTATTGGCACCCGAATAATCAAAAGGTTCACCCAATAATAAGATTTCAAGTGCTCACCTAAATCTAGCAAACAATTTGAAGCCCCACAAGGCGAAAAATCTATGCAAAATTGAAAGTGAATCAAGCCTTAATCTTCGAAGCTTTAAAGATCCAAAATTCGCTTTAGCGTGAGGATATACGTCTTTGGCTAATAAAACCACCGATGAGGCGGATAATAAAAGGCAAGGTGATAGGTGTGAAAACACCCATCCTTTTACCACTTATTTCTGGCTAAAACAAGACCAAAACACGTATTTAATATCATTTGTTTGGAATTATGCGTGGTTTTTGTGTTTATTGTGTTTTCAGAGTCAACCGGATGAATATTGAAGAAAACATGGCATTGCACGGGTTTTATCGAGGAAAAAGACTCAAGACGAAGTCTATTGTCCAAGAGATGCAAAAGATTTGAAGTCATTGTGCCTATTTGAAGATTTATCGAAGAAAAGGGCCAAAGATGGAAGATTCATACATGTCGAAGAACTCGAGTCTATTAAACAAAAGATTATAAGACGAGTTGGAATTATTCACCGACACTTCTCAAAATCCAAAGTCGGAAACGTTTATTTAAAATAAACGTAAAGACTAAAGAAGAAAGAAGAAAAGAAGCCCAAACCAAAGCCAATTCACAAGCCCACCATCACACGCCTATAAATAGGACTTTACTTCACAATTTGGGGGAGTTAGTCTTGGTGTTAGTCTTAGTTTTTCAATTTTCTCTAGTTTTAGAGAGAGAAAGTTCCAAACTTTCTCTCACTAAATTTTTCTTTGTTTTCATCTTTTAAATTTAAGTTTTCTTTAACCTTTGTACTTTGGATTTCATTAATCTAATTCAAGTTAAGCTCTTATGTTCTTTATTCTCCTTCTACATTTCTTAGTTTGCTTTAATCTTTGATCCGATTACTTCATTTCATACGGTTTGGATGATTGGATTTGTTCGTGATTAAAAGTTAATCTTTCTTGTTCCTTTTTAAGTTCTCACACGTATAAGCTATAGGCCCTCTATGCTTATTGGCTTATTGCTTGTTTTAGCTTATTGGTTTTCGGATTTCATCAAGGTTTTGGTCATTAAAAAGTTTCGTTTATAAAGTTTATGATTTTACGTTTTCAAAAGTTGTCAAATTTAATCTTTTTGAAGTGTTTAAGTCCCGGTTAAAGTAGCTTATTGTATGTGCTTATTGAAGTTTCAGCTTTTCACCATTTTCGGATTGGTTTTGCATTTCATCGCAATATCAGGGTTATACATATTCCGACGGATTTACTGCTTTTGATCGCAATAACCCAAGAGGGTTTTACTTTGCGATCGGTTGACTTTTTCCCCTTATTCCGATCTGGATATTGCGATCGCTTATTGCGATCGCGTATTCCGACGGGATTTAAGGTTATCTTAAGTCGGAACTCTGCCCGTTTTTAGTTTACAACTTTCCGATCTGGACTTTACATTATTCCGACCTGACTTTCCGATCTAGATCATTCCGATAAGACATCATTGCGATAGACCATATTCCGATAGCTTGCATTTTTGTATTCCGATGGATTGTTTTGACACTTATTCCGATGGCACATTCCGATCTGGGATTCCGATGGACTAGTTTTAATCACATTCCGATAGATAAGGGTTTTGATATTCCGATAGCTTAAGGATTTAAGTTTTAAAGTTTTAGCAAAGTTTTTAAGTGTTAGTTTAATTAAGTTTTCAAAGTATTTTTCTAATCTTTACTTTACGTTTTCAAGCTTTTATTTTTGACTCGTCAATTTAGTTTAATCTTTCAAAGCTTATAATTTACTCGACACCACTTACATTTATTTGCTATTAGTTTAAAATAGATAAACAAACCAACACCCTTTTAGTAACCAAGAACAAATCATTCCACTTAGAGCTGAGATCAATTCGAGGAGATACCGAGACTTAATCTTGAACCCAATGAAAACGCATGTATTAAATGGCGCCGCTGTCGGCTCTTCTCGTTAAGATCAACAGTTTTTTGTGAGAACTTGGATTTTGGGATCCGTTCACCGTGAACGTTACTTTTTCACAAAAATTTTCAAAAAATCCTAAAAAATATAAAATTTTCAAAAATACAAAAAAAGTAAAAAACCAAAAAAACCAAAAATATTTCTTGTTTGCCTTGTTAGTTCTTTTGCAGGTGCATGCGTACACGATCAACGTCTTATCAAGAGCCCGAGCCTCTCGAAGACTTAGACATGGCCGGTGTACAAAGCAACAACAATAACCCACCTCAAAACAATAACAATCCACCTCTCAACAACAATAATAACAACAACAATGAGCCTCTACCGGATAATCGCCCTATGATTGAACTGTTACAAGCACATGTAGAGGGCAACAATGATCCAATTGTCATACCCGCGATTGCAGCCAACAACTTTGAGCTCAAATCCGGCTTTATCCAGATGGTCTCTGCTCAACCATTCTTGGGGCGTACCATTGATGATCCTCATGACCACATCAAGAGATTCTTACAACTCACGAATACGGTCAAATTCAATGGTGTTCCACAAGAGGTAATCCGTTTGCAACTTTTTCCCTTTTCTTTAGAGGGACAAGCCCGACATTGGCTTGCTAAGGAACCGCCACAAAGTATTCTGACGTGGACGGATTTGGAGACCAAGTTTATCAACTACTTTTTCCCACCCTCTCGTACTACCGCTTTGCGGAATGAAATTATCAATTTTGAACAAAAGTACGATGAGTCTTTTAGTGAATCTTGGGACCGTTTTAAAGATCTTTTAAGAAAATGCCCACAACATGGTTTTACCAAAGTGCACCAAATTAATACTTTTTACAATGGTTTAAGCATGAATGACCAAGATTCACTAAATAGTGCCTCGGGGGGGGGGGGGGGGGGGGTAATATTTTGGTTAAGACTTCCAATGCTGCTTGGGATATTATTGAAAATAAGTCTCGTGTGCAAACCAAGAGTGTTCGGACCAATGTCGCCAGTGCTAGTAATAGTGACAACGATAAGTGACTTGACAAATCACTACGCTTCTTGAATCGCTTGTTACCCACACCGCTAACAACACCAACATCAAGGCTAAAAACGCTCAAGTCAATGCTGTAAGCCAACCATGTGAAATATGCGGGGGTACTCACTCTTACACCACTTGTACCGCCACCCAAGACTACCCTTCTGAGAATGTGAATGCAGCATACGGTACCTATCCTCAGCCCGCTTATCAAGCCCGTCCTCAAGGTGACTGCAACTTGCTTAGCTACCGCTCTAACAACTATCTCTCACCACCTGGTTTTCCTCCTAACAACCCAAACCAACAACAAAACCTCAATCGCCCTCCTCAACAACAACAACAACCTCGTGCACCATACATACCACCTCACAAACAACCATATCCACCTCAAAGAAACAACCAAGTTTACCAACAACCTGCTTATCAACCACCCGCATATCATGCTCCTCCTCCCAACCAACCCACCGCATTACACCAAGATGTTGAAACCTACATGCGGACCAATGATGTGATTGTGGAAAATCTCTAGCGGGAAGTGCTCAACTTGAAAGCAGACATGGTGAAACAAGGAAACGATCTGAGAGCTGATATGAGAAACACTTTGGCAAGTCAAACGAATGACTTAAAGAACATGATGGCTGGTTTCTTCCAAGGTAATCAATCCTCTTCTTCGGGTACTCTTCCGAGTAACACCGTTGCGAATCCAAGAGGGGAGATGAAAGCAATCACCACTCGCAGTGGCAAAGGTACCAAGGAACCCGAGCTTCCTATACCTCCACCGATGATTGTGACTAAGGAAAACGAGTCACCTGCTCCTATTCCTAAACCTTCTACTTCCCTAATTTCTCCACCTCTTACTTCTACCCTCCTCCACCCAAGGATGTGAGTGATCCTATTCTCCCAAAGCCTTCCTCTTCTTCCGATATACCTTATCCATCAAGGTTGAGGAAAGAGAAGCTCAAAAGCAAGGATGATATTCAAGTTTCGAACTTTCTTAAAATGTTTAAACAATTGAAATTTAACATCTCCTTCGCTGAGGCTCTCGCTCACATGCCTAAATACGCAAAAATGTTCAAAGATCTTCTTAGCGACAAGGAGAAGCTTCTTGATATTGCTAATACCCAACTTAATGAGAATTGCTCTGCAGTGCTCTTAAGGAAATTGCCAACCAAGCTTGGTGATCCGGGTCGCTTCTTAATCCCTTGTAACTTCCCAGGAGTAGAGAATTGCATGGCCCTAGCCGATCTAGGTGCCAGTATTAACTTAATGCCTTTAAGTGTCTGGAAGCAATTATCTCTCCCTGAGCTAGTCCCCACCAAAATGACTTTGGAATTAGCTAACCGTACGGTTGCTTATCCAGTGGGGATAGCCGAAGACGTCTTTGTAGGAATCGACAAATTCACTTTTCCTGCCGATTTCGTTGTCATCGACTACGATATGGACCCTCGTGTGCCATTAATTGTTGGTCGTCCATTCTTGAGGACCGGTCGCACCCTCATCGATGTTGAAGCTGGTGAGCTTATCATGAGAGTGGGTGATGATAAAATCGTCTTCAACATGGGAAAGCTTTCTAAACAGCCTTATTCTAACGAGAGTGTTAATTGTATTGACGTTCTTGATGAGGCTTGTGAAGAACACTTCAAAGATGCTTGTAAAAGTATTCCTACCTCTCTTCCCAATGTTGAGACCGTTTCCTCTATTGACTCATCACTATCTCTATTTGGAGAAAGTGATTTCCTTTGGAAAGATTTAGAAGCCACCATGGGAGATGTGAACTTAGAAAATGACGATTCCCCCACCGATTGGGGTGAAGATCTTCGCCTCATTGAAAACCTTCTTAAAGAAGACAATATTTCTCCACCATCTCCCATGGTTATTGCTATCGATGCTCCGACTTTGAATACGCCTCCAATCGAAAATCCTCCGGATTTAGAACTTAAGGAGTTGCCGCCCCATCTCGAGTATGTGTTCCTTGAAGAAGAGAAGAAGTCACCCGTCATCATCGCGAAGGACTTGAAAGAAGAAGAGAAAACTCGCCTCATCGCCGTGCTTAAAGATCATAAGAAGGCAATTGCTTGGAAAATTTCCGATATCCGCGGAATTGATCCGAACTTTTGTACTCACAAGATTCTCATGGAAGATGACTTTAAACCCGCAATCCAGAGCCAAAGAAGGGTTAATCCTCGCATTCATGACGTCATCAAACAAGAGGTTATCAAACTTCTTGATGCCGGCTTGATTTACCCTATCTCGGATTCGCCATGGGTAAGTCCCGTCCATTGTGTGCCCAAGAAGGGAGGAATAACCGTTGTTCCCAATGAACACAATGAGTTGATTCCCACTCGTCTCGTTACTGGGTGGAGAGTTTGTATTGACTATCGCAAGCTCAATGATGCCACAAGAAAAGATCACTTTCCTCTTCCTTTCATGGATCAAATGCTCGAGCGTCTAGCTGGTAATGACTATTACTGCTTTTTAGACGGTTTCTCCGGGTATTTTCAAATTCCCATCGATCCCAAGGACTAAGAAAAGACCACATTCACTTGTCCCTACGGAACATTTGCTTACAAACGCATGCCTTTTGGTTTATGCAATGCTCCTGGGATGTTCCAAAGGTGTATGATGGCTATCTTTCATGACATGGTGGAAGACACTATGGAAGTATTCATGGATGATTTCTCGGTTTATGGCGATTATTTCTCTGCTTGCCTTGCCAATTTAGAACGTATGCTTAAACGGTGTGAAGACACTCGCCTTGTTCTTAATTGGGAAAAATGCCATTTCATGGTAAAAGAGGGCATCGTGCTAGGACACAAGATCTCCAAAGCCGGTTTTGAAGTGGACCGTGCTAAAGTCGATGTTATTTCTAAGTTGCCTCCACCTTCAACCGTGAAGGGTGTGAGAAGTTTCCTCGGTCATGCGGGCTTCTACCGTCGATTCATCAAAGATTTTTCTAAAATCGCTCGCCCGATGACCCACCTCTTGGAAAAAGATACTCCTTTTATCTTTTCTAACGAGTGTCTTGAAGCCTTCAACTTGCTTAAGGATAAGCTAACTAAGGCACCCGTCTTGGTTACCCCTAATTGGGAGCTTCCCTTTGAGTTGATGTGCGATGCTAGTGACTTTGCTATTGGAGCGGTTTTGGGCCAAAGAGTGAACAAACACTTCCAACCGATCCATTACGCTAGCAAGACAATGACGGGGGCTCAATTGCATTACACGACAACTGAAAAAGAGCTTTTAGCTGTTGTCTATGCCTTTGAAAAGTTCCGCCCTATCTTGTCCTTTCCACCACAATCGTTTATACCGATCATTCCGCGTTGAAGTACTTGTTAACTAAACAAGATTCTAAGCCAAGGCTTCTTCGCTGGGTTTTGCTAGTCCAAGAATTTAAAATCGAAATTCGTGATAAAAAAAGGAGCTGAAAACCTAGCCGCGGATCATCTCAGTAGACTTGAGGATCCTTACCAAGGGGAACATCCGAACAAAGAGATCAATGAATCTTTTCCCCTGGAGACCTTAATGTCTATCAACTCGACTTCTGATGAAACCCCGTGGTTTGCGGACATTGCAAACTACTTGGCGGGTGGAATTCTCGTTGACGCGTTAACATCCCAACAAAAGAAGAAGTTCTTCAAAGACATTAAGACTTACTTTTGGGATGACCCATATCTCTTCAAACAATGTGCTGATTTGATTATTCGTCGATGTGTTGATGGACCGGCAGCTTTAGAAATCCTTGACGCTTGCCACAAAGGACCCACCGGTGGTCAGTTTGGTCCCAATTACACCGCCAAAAAAGTGTTTGACTCGGGATTTTATTGGCCCACCATTTACCGTGATGCTCACGAAATGGTTAAACGATGTGATGCTTGCCAAAAGCAAGGCAAGATCACACATAAAGACGAGATGCCTCAGAATTTCATTCAAGAATGTGAAATCTTTGATGTTTGGGGTATCGACTTTATGGGGCCATTCCCTTCATCTAAAGGAAACAAATACATCCTTGTAGCCGTTGACTACGTCTCCAAATGGGTTGAAGCCAAAGCTTTACCTACTAATGACGCAAGGGTGGTTTGTAACTTTTTGAAATTGCTGTTCGCTAGATTAGGTGTGCCTCGTGCCATTATTAGTGATCGCGGGACTCATTTTTGCAATGATCAATTTGCTAGAGTCATGGCTAAGTATGGTGTAAATCATCGTCTTTCCACCGCCTACCACCCACAAACTAATGGCCAGGCTAAAATCTCTAACCGAGGCTTAAAGCGAATTCTTGAAAGAACCGTGGGAGAGCATCGTGCCTCATGGGCTGATAAACTTGATGATGCTTTGTGGGCTTTTCGTACCGCATACAAGACTCCGATTGGTTGTACACCATATCGTCTCGTGTACGGGAAAGCATGCCACCTCCCCATTGAGTTGGAGCACAAGGCTTACTGGGCCTTGAAGTGGGCTAATTTTGATATCAACAAAGCCGGTGACCTACGCAAGATCCAACTCAATGAGCTGAATGAACTCCGTAATGAGGCTTATGAAAATTCTTTGATCTATAAGGAGAAGACTAAGCTCATTCACGACTCCAAGATTAAAAACCCAGAGTTCCAAGTTGGAGACAAAGTTTTACTCTTTAACTCTCGGTTGAAAATCTTTTCGGGCAAGCTGAAATCTCGTTGGTCCGGCCCATTCACCATTGCCCAAATTTTTCCATATGGTACTCTCGAGCTCGCTCAACCTAATGGACCTAATTTTAAAGTGAATGGCCAACGAGTGAAGTTCTACTTTGGTGAGGACATCTCTCAAGAGATGATTCAATCCCTCACCATGTTTCCAATGAACTAACTTTGGGTCGAGTCAGGCTCGTGACTCGGTTTTCAAAAACAAGCGCTCCTCGGGAGGCAGCCCGAGTATCTATCCTTTTCCGTTTTAACCTCATAAGTGTAGGGGGACCTCTATAGGTCGTTTGTTTTTGTGTGCTGATGTGATTACAGGGATAAGTTCACTTTTGGAACCTTTGAAGAATCGTGCTCCCGTGTTATCCGAAATCCGGTTCTATCTCTCAACTATCGTGATTCAATTTTCTTCATACTCACATTTGAAAATGATCACGTTAGTCGTCTCTTCCTTAACTTGAGTTAACCAACGTGCACAATGTCATAAGTGTAGGGGAGACTTTTCCCACATGCTTAAACATTAAGGACAATGTTTATCTTAAGTGCAGGGGAGACTTCTATCGAAGTTTTAAGTGGACTTTTCCATGAAAATGCCTTCATTTAACCGGAAAATCATCTTTTTCAACATTTTTCAAATTCTTAATTAACTTTGGCCATTTAGTCGTAATTTTTAAATTTTTATCCCGCAATAAAGTCAAAGATATTGATAAAGTGGTGTAGCTAGTTTAGAAGTCTTTGACATATTATGCCCGTTATGATTATTTTGACTCAACCCGAATAGACTTATCCAAGTTTATTCTAGCTAGTATCCTTAACCATGTAGACCTTAATTGGTTTATTAGGCTAAGCATCCACGAGTCTCATTACTTGAGATTTTAAATTATGGAGAATGAGAAATGATAGAGTCAATTATAAGTCGGTATTCTTGCACAAGCTCACTTGGTGTAATTTTCTGCCTATTCTCCCGTCACTTGCTAATAACTTATCTGCAATAAGTAAGGTCGTACGATTTGAAAAGTTACTTAGCTTCTAGCCTAAGATCGTTTAAAAGTTGCTCGGTAATGATAAGAGTTCATAGCCAAGGCATAACTTATGAAGGGGGGCGCGAAGATTGGCGAGTCCGAAAAGGCCCTAACAAGGCATGAGGATTCAATCTTATTGCTAAAGATCCAAGGTGATGTGAAAAGCATTATTCCTAAAATCAATATGAAGGATCAAGACTCACGACGAAAAGCAATCAACCCCCATAAAGATCATGGAGAAGTCTATCCAAAAAGACCCTAACAAGGTATGAGGATAAATAGATCCAAGTCCGAAAAGGAGGCGGATCGTTGTATCTCAAAATCCCAATTAGAGATTGAAGAAATAATCATGAATCGTGGTCAACAAAGTTGGAGTACCCCTCAAAAGTCTCCAAGTGAAGAAACTCTATAACGAAGAGAAGACCATTATCTCAAGAACGTCTCTCGAAGATATGAAGTATGAAGTACATGCCAAATATCGGCCCGAGAAAGGTCTCAAATCGTGAACCAAGTTATGCCAAGATATGAACTTTTTGATAACCCGAGAAGCAGTTTTAAGAGATTTTGTCCTTTAGCTAACTATTGATCAAATCGTCCTACTTTGCTTTCAGCCTAAATAAACTATCGAAATAAGTCCAAAGATACATCTTCATGATCATTCTAAGACAAAAATAAAATATAAGAGATACACCTAGGAATAAGGGAGTTTAAGCATTTAATTAAGCCATGTGTGTGAGTGTTTGATTTGCTAACTTATAATAACAATGATCTCGTTTCTAAGCTTAGTTTGGGGAACGTGAAACTTGAGGGTGATAAATCTTCGCAGCACCAAAGCCCTAATGTAAGTCCTTGATCTCTTTGCAAGTTATTTCCATATAGCTATTTTCAAGTGAAAATGGTTTTCTATCCTTTTGATTACTTTAAAGTTTTAATTTCTCTTAGTACTTTAATTTTTGTTTAGTAGTATTTTAATAAGGCCAAGGTTGATTGATTATGAGAAAAGTGTAAATTTGCTTTATCGCTAAGCATTGCATGAGGGCATGGCAATGGTTAAGTGTAGGGGATTTGATAGGTGTGAAAACACCCATCCTTTTACCACTTATTTCTGGCTAAAACAAGACCAAAACACGTATTTAATATCATTTGTTTGGAATTATGCGTGGTTTTTATGTTTATTGTGTTTTCAGAGTCAACCGGATGAATATTGAAGAAAACATGGGATTGCACGGGTTTTATCGAGGAAAAAGACTCAAGACGAAGTCTATTGTCCAAGAGATGCAAAAGATTTGAAGTCATTGTGCCTATTTGAATATTTATCGAAGAAAAGGGCCAAAGATGGAAGATTCATACATGTCGAAGAACTCGAGTCTATTAAACAAAAGATTATAAGACGAGTTGGAATTATTCACCGACACTTCTCAAAATCCAAAGTCGGAAACGTTTATTTAAAAGAAACGTAAAGACTAAAGAAGAAAGAAGAAAAGAAGCCCAAACCAAAGCCCATTCACAAGCCCACCATCACACGCCTATAAATAGGACTTTACTTCACAATTTGGGGGAGTTAGTCTTGGTGTTAGTCTTAGTTTTTCATTTTTCTCTAGTTTTAGAGAGAGAAAGTTCCAAACTTTCTCTCACTAAATTTTTCTTTGTTTTCATCTTTTAAATTTAAGTTTTCTTTAATCTTTGTACTTTGGATTTCATTAATCTAATTAAAGTTAAGCTTTTATGTTCTTTATTCTCCTTCTACATTTCTTAGTTTGCTTTAATCTTTGATCCGATTACTTCATTTCATACGGTTTGGATGATTGGATTTGTTCGTGATTAAAAGTTAATCTTTCTTGTTCCTTTTTAAGTTCTCACACGTATAAGCTATAGGCCCTCAATGCTTATTGGCTTATTGCTTGTTTTAGCTTATTGGTTGTCGGATTTCATCAAGGTTTTGGTCATTAAAAAGTTTCGTTTATAAAGTTTATGATTTTACGTTTTCAAAAGTTGTCAAATTTAATATTTTTGAAGTGTTTAAGTCCCGGTTAAAGTAGCTTATTGTATGTGCTTATTGAAGTTTCAGCTTTTCACCATTTTCGGATTGGTTTTGCATTTCATCGCAATATCAGGGTTATACATATTCCGACTGATTTACTGCTTTTGATCGCAATAACCCAAGAGGGTTTTACTTTGCGATCGGTTGACTTTTTCCCCTTATTCCGATCTGGATATTGCGATCGCTTATTGCGATCGCGTATTCCGACGGGATTTAAGGTTATCTTAAGTCGGAACTCTGCCCGTTTTTAGTTTACAACTTTCCGATCTGGACTTTACATTATTCCGACCTGACTTTCCGATCTAGATCATTCCGATAAGACATCATTGCGATAGACCATATTCCGATAGCTTGCATTTTTGTATTCCGATGGATTGTTTTGACACTTATTCCGATGGCACATTCCGATCTGGGATTCCGATGGACTAGTTTTAATCACATTCCGATAGATAAGGGTTTTGATATTCCGATAGCTTAAGGATTTAAGTTTTAAAGTTTTAGCAAAGTTTTTAAGTGTTAGTTTAATTAAGTTTTCAAAGTATTTTTATAATCTTTACTTTACGTTTTCAAGCTTTTATTTTTGACTCGTCAATTTAGTTTAATCTTTCAAAGCTTATAATTTACTCGACACCAGTTACATTTATTTGCTATTAGTTTAAAATAGATAAACAAACCAACACTCTTTTAGTAACCAAGAACAAATCATTCCACTTAGAGCCGAGATCAATTCGAGGAGATACCGAGACTTAATCTTGAACCCAATGAAAACGCATGTATTACAAGGCAAGACCGAAGTCATAATAAAAGCTTCATGGCAAAGTTGAATAAAAGATGGAGGTAAACCAAAGATAATAAGGCCCTTCCGTTAGGGGGCGTATAAAAGTCTTGGTAATAAGTCTCATGTTCAAAACCGTTATAAAACCGTGTTTATCGATTCTTCTTGTCAACTTAATTTTTTATCATCGTTGTCTATTAGGAGGGGTTATTGATTTGATGGTCTTGGTTAAACCGTTAGGACTCTATTTTTAGACCTAAATCTCTATCATCGCATAAGTCAAACAATGTATCCTCGTGAAACATTCAAGACAAAATAAAATATAAGAGATACAACTTAGGAATAATGGGAGGATAAGTACGTGATTAGGGCATATGAGTAGTGTTAGCATTACTAACTTATAATGACAATGATCTCGTTGCACGCTTGGCATGGAATTGGGGTGAAAATCGAGGATGATGAAATTATTTCTAACGAAGCATTCACCTGTTCTTATCTATGAACCTAAACGTCCCATTTTGCAATGAAAATCATACATTATGTCTAAAACGCAAGTAGTAGTAGTAATAGTAGTAATGTAGCTAGTTTATTATTCAATAAAGTGAATAAAAAAAAGAATTTTGGAGTTGCTACGATACTTTATTCTAGCATTGCGTGAGGGCACGGCAACGGTTTAGTATGGGGGAGTGATGAGACTGCTTTTATACATAGTCTCATCTTCCAAATAGGGCTTAAAATGCATTAAATATCATTAAAACTGCCAAATATATGCTCGTGTTTGTTGCTTGTGTATTTTAGGTACGAATATTGAGAAAAAGACAAAAAGATCACAAGAATCAATCAAAAACGAACACGGGAAACGAAGCCGCACAATGAACCGGACCCAAATCATGATTTTCCAAAATGGTCCTTGAAGAATTGAAGATTGTCAACATTGGTCCCTCATTTTTTGAAGATTTGGCAAGATAAGACCTTGAAGAAATCATCATTGGCAAAAGAAGACCTCCATGTTTGAAGATTATGCAAGTTATGCCCTTGAAGAATCCAAAATATGCATTAATGGTCCTTGAAACAAGTTTGCAAAATAGTTGTGCCAGATTTGACAAGTTAACCAAACTTGTTAACAAAGGGATTCAAGGTTGTTGCTATTTATTACAAAGTGAACATCAAAGGAATATAAGGGGGCCTAACCTGACCAGACAAGAAACTAATACCCACCACTCCCCACACGCCACCTCACCCACCCAACTCCCTCCACCAATCAGAACACATCACCACTCCACGTCCACTTTCCACTTCATTAAGTAAATAAACTTAATTAGTTTATTACCAAATTTCCCACCAAAACATCTATTTAAATCCCTTAACCCCCAAATCAGATTAAACCCCACCCATAATCCACCAAAGAACCCTATTTAATCCCAGGCTCAATTAACTTCAAAACAAAGGGGTTTGATTCCCTCTTTTCCAGATCAGAGATTAAGGGTCCCCTAACCCTAACTCAACCCTCAAATCCCTTCCCAACACCACCACATGGGCAGTGGGACCATCCTCTGCCCCGTCCCTTTCTTCCCAAAACCCTATACCAGACAAGATCAAGGGTCCTCATCAAAACTTGTTCCCAAAGACTTATTTAACGTTCAAGATGCAAAGACAACAGCTGGAAGGCCGAAAACATCACTCTCCAAGTACAAGAATCACATGGAGCACCTTTTGACTATTTTCAAAAATCAAGACCAAAGGGCAAAAACAGAAATGCAGTAGCTAGGGTTCACGTTTTTTTAAAGCTTTCTAGGACCTTCTATGAGCTATATAAATGAGATGCATGTATCTCATTTAGACTTGTTCCATTTTCTAGCAATCCTTTTTGTAATTCCTTTTTATCAAATATAAAGTTGGTGTTTTTGTTGAAATATAATTCCTTTTATTATTTATAAAAGTTGGTGATAAGGTTGCTTAGATTCTGTGTTCCATTTATCTATCAAAGTTTCAGTTTTCAAAAAAAGGTTTCAAAAAGTTTTTTTTTAGGTTTTCAGAAATCCAAGATTTCATGAAGTGAAAGTGGATTGGGAATTTTGAGTCTCTGAAGTTGTTACTTGTTTCAAAAACGTGTTCAAAGTTTCCAAGAGTGGATAAATCAGTTTTCTAAAAAGTCTGTTTTTCAAGATTTTCTCAAAAATCTTTGGTTTTCTCAATACTTACTGTTATATAAGTTCACCATAAGCTGCTTGCAACAGCTTATGGTCAAGCTTATATAACTTGAAGCTATTTTCCTGGTTGTGTGGTGATTGTACAGGTTCAAACAAGAACAAAGGCTACTATCATCATCATCATTTTTGCATTCAAATTGCCAAAAGGTTCAGCACAAGCCCGGGCTTGTTGGAGGTGGCTTTTCAGCCATTCTGGGACCGGGATTGTAGGTCCCACAAGGTAAATCCCTTTTTCTTTGTTTTCAGTTTTCTAGTTAGTGATTTTTGTGATATTGGTGAAAAGTGCATGAAGTTTGTCTAAGTGTTGGTTTATATGTTTGTTCATGTTTGTGTTAGGTTTATATGCATGATAGGTTAAGTTTGAATTAGTTTGGTTTGGATTTGATGTGATTTGGTTTGAAAAAAAATCAATTTCTGAATATTAAGGAGTGTTTGGGAATAGGGTCTAAGCCAAATAGGGTGATACGTTTTTGGCTTACAATCCATCTAGACACTTCTATTGTGATATTTATAGGTTTATGTTAGCTTGCTTTTAGGTTTGGAAGGTTTTAAAACAGATTGCATGTGATAAAAAATGGGTATTATGGCCTAAATCAGTAAACTGCCTTGTTAGCTTGTTTTAGAGTGAAATTTTCCTTCAAGTCTTGGTAATTATTAGAATATAG
Source organism: Glebionis coronaria (assembly GCA_025667525.1). Classification (NCBI taxonomy): domain Eukaryota; kingdom Viridiplantae; phylum Streptophyta; class Magnoliopsida; order Asterales; family Asteraceae; genus Glebionis; species Glebionis coronaria. The sequence continues at coordinate 412,253,332 of CM046878.1, forward strand.
GTTGCATTAGGATTGTGAGTAGTTTTTATTTGATTTGGTTAAGTTGTATGCAAGTCTTGGTCATTTGAAATCCATTTGTGTGCATATTGCATCAGTCAACTGTTCATTAGAACACCATAGCCTTCATCAGTAACATTTTTGGTCATTTTTGTGTGATTTGTGTGAAAGACTTGTGTGTTTTTGTGTTTAATCTGACTCCCTACACTCCACTGAGTGTAGGGGTGCCTTATTGTCCAAAATAAGCATTCACAATAAGCTTTCCTAAGCTTATTTCTAAACTGAACAATTATTTGCACTAACAGTGGGAACAGAGTTCCCCCTGCTAATACAATTGTTTCCACTGCTCAACAAAAAGACAAAACTTGTCACATGTCACTTTAAGAAACTTAAATTTTTGTCTTTAGTGAACCAAAATAGGAATTAGGACTTGAAACAAATTGCATTATTTTTCTAATTTAATTTTTGATTTTTCTGTTTAATTAGAATTTTTGTCACTGTTCATTTAATATTTTTTAGATTAAATAGCTATTTTAATTAACTTTTTAATTTCTGTTTTTTTTCTTTTAGTGGCAAAAATTGTTATTTTTCAGTTTCAAAAATTTTCATAGACTTAGAAAAATGTTTTAAGATTTTTAGTTCAAAAAGTTTTTACTGTTCACCTTTTATTTATTTTTTAGAATTAATTTAGTTTAATTAGGGTTTTAATTGTTAACTGTTTTGTCTTTTAGTGAAAAATTTTATATTTTTCAAACTTTTTCATTTTTCTACTGTTCATTAGAGTAATTTAGGATTTTTAAAATTGACAAATTATTTTTGGCATTATTTTATTATTTTTTATGATTATTTTAATTTAAAAATAGTTTTAAGTGTTTTAAAAATTGAAAAATAGTTTTTAAAATTTAGGAAAAATACTTTTTAGTCTTTAGATAATATAAGTAACTTATTTGTTCAATAAAATAATATTTTGGACATTTTGTTAATTATATTTAATTTTAGGGCTTTAATTAGCATTTAAAATTGAATATTTAATTAATAAAAGGTTTTAAAATATTTTTATTGGATTTTTATTCTTATTTATATTATTTTAGACTTAGTTTTAACTTTTAATTAATTGTTAGGTTTAATATTTTTAATTTGTAGCTTTTTACGGTTTTACGTGATCGACCTTTTCGTCTTAGTGTAATCCGTCGTCCTAACCTCATTCTCTTCTCATCCCATTTCTATTTTCTTTTCTCATAGCAATATAATCTCAAATCAAAATCAATTCATTACACAACGCACTTGCCTCCTTGGGAAACGAACTTGAACTTCATTTGGTCATTAGTGCTCGGTTTTCCTAAACCGACACTTAACGCTTACCACTATTTTGTCATCCTTTTCCTAAAGGGTAGCAAAAACTCTACATCATCTATTTATGGGAAACTTTCTATTTTTAGAAACTTATTTAATTAAGGCAGCTAATCAATTTATGGAAACTTTCTATTTTTAGAAACTTATTTAATTAAGGCAGCTAATCTATTTATGGAAACTTTCTATTTTTGGAAACTTTCTATTTTTGGAAACTTTCTATTTTTGGAAACTTTCTATTTTTGGTAAATTTCTATTTTTGGAAACTTTCTATTTTAGGAAACCTGCTATTTTTAGAAAGTTACTTATTATTACACAACAAGTATAATAATACATGAAATACAAGTAATACTTAATCAGAATAGACAGAATATACGATAAACACAGTATAAAGCTTAAATCAGTAAAACATGACATGAACATATAAAACAAGCTAAGACATTATATAAAACCAGTTACGTATTCAGTAATTAGATACTTATACACGTATGTATTTATGTAGCATTAGTGATACCGAAGTAGGACTCTCCTCCGTTCGTCTTCTTCGTTCACTGGACATGAGGTACGGATTCCTGTCCTTTCAGTATGGACATTCTTTCCTTATTAGGATTCCCTGTATGCAGCCAACTGTTTTCCCATAGTATAAGTTTATATGTTTTGTTGGGTCCACTAGATGTGGATCTTGCAGCCTGTTAGGAACGGTGAACGACTTCTGTAATCACAAGTCTATTCACAGAGAGACTCTATACAAATCACACAGTATAAGTGCGGAATACAAATACTATAAACAAGAAGAACAAAATAACTATAACGACTTGATCCTTTACTAAGGATTTCTAATATTAATATCAACTAGAATTATGTTTGATGAAGGTGTGTAGAACCCTTCTGCCTAAGGTTCCTTTTATACTACAAGGAAACCCTAATACATCATTAACCAAAACATGTAAAACTAATATGCATATCCTTTCCTAACATAACTCATGCATATCCTAACAGAATAATATCTAAATAATAAAGTTTGACTTTCTATAAGACCAGGAGCACGACTTGCTCCTACTACTACTTGGACCAGGATGAACTACATACCTCCTAATCTACCTATTACAAATAACTATTCCAATGGTCCTAACAATCCTCCCCTAAACTTGAATTTGACCTGTTGAGTTCAAGTTTCCTGGTAAATCGTGCAACATAGCGTGAGGATTGGAACAACAAAAGAAACAGCAGCATCAGAACCATCAGCATAACGACCGCTGCAACAATAAACACCTAGAAGCTTCTTGAAAGCTTGAAACAAATCTGCATCTTGTTAAATCTTCACAGCAACATGAGCAGATTTTATGAGCCTTTACCAAGTAGCTGCTCGCTCTTGGGCTAGCCAGTCTTTATGGTGAAATAAGCATCACCCTGGGAGACCAGAACCCAGCCCAACTCTTAGGAAGTGAATCAATGGTGAGTGGGGATACCCTGATGATTTTAGGCAAACCATCACAGCCGTCAACAGATTTAATATGTCTTTACCAGAAGCCGTACCCTTCTGGACTCACCAACTCTTAGCAATGAAGCATCGGTGAGTTGAAAACCCTATAGCTTTGAGCAAGCTATTATAGCTATCAACGGATTTGATAAAATCTTTACCAAGAGCCGTACCCCCTTGGATTAGCCACTTTTCAGTCTAGGACCATGGCAAGTGAAAACCATCCAGTTTTGGGTAACCTGACAACCATCAACGGATTTGACTATCACACCAGAGTCGTACCCTCATGGTGAATCAACTCTTTCTTGTCTGTTAGACATGGTGAGTTGAGCACCATTTGTTGTGTGGACCAGGTCCAACACCAGATGTAACTCCAAACCAGCACAAGTGTGAAACAGTCAAATGAAACCCAAGGTATGATGGAAAAGTATAAGCAGATATTATATTATGCACAAGTGTGAAATCCATCATTTGTTTAAAGTATAAGCATATATTATATAAAAAGTATTTATTTTAACTATAATGTAAGTCAGCAATCACTGTACAGATTGGTGAAAAGAATGTCAGTATAAACACAAAAATATAAAAACATACAAACATACCCATCACATACCAGACGCTGCCACCTTGTCAGCCTGCAACCGAGCTTGGATCCCTTCCACCAAAGTAGTAGCCATGGAAGTCTCATTCCCTGAAGGGGCATTGGAGATCTGCAAATGACATGCTAGCATGGCCTCCATAATAGCAATAGTCAACGGATAGTCCATATCCGTAAGCACAGTATGGCACCAGACTCCAACTCCAAGATATGCACCCCACAGCCAACATACAACTTCCATCTCTTGACTACCCAGCGTGGCTGGTCTTTCCAGACACCAGAAAGTGGAGCATTAGGAGGAGAGTCAAGCATCATCTTCAAATCACCCCACATTGTCAGACCAGGCCAGTTGGCCACCTCACTAGGATGTTTAGGAATACCAGCATCTACAAACCCATACAACCACATAAGATCCCTACGATCCACCCAAGTCAAAACACCTTGCAAACCCGAAACATAACGAACATAACCATCACTGATGGAAATCCGATGGGTGAAAGTACCAGGAACACTCGTGGATGGCTTAACCGTCCAAGCAGTAATAAACCCCGTACCCATTGGCAACTCTTTGTCACTGTCCGAAGCTGCATCAATAAGGTTCTCAGGAGCACACTCCTCATATGGAACAGACTTACCACGTCTAGCCTTCTTCTTGCGAATGGAACGACGAGGTGTTGGAGCACCAAACGAGATTTCAACCTTTACCTTCGCAGCAGCAATAGGATCAGCAGGAGTAGAATCAACACCTTTACCAACCAAAGGATCAAAGGCAACTACACCAGGAGAAGGGGTAGGTTGAGGGTCAGTCACTGGTGGTGAGGATTGTTCCTTAACAGGAGTAGCAGGGGTGGTAGTAGTAGCATTGGTGGTGGTGGTAGGACCCGAAGATGAAACAGGATGAGCAACCGAAGGTGTTGGTGTGGAACCAGCAGTAGAAGTATCAACAACAGATGATATACCAGTAGAAACAGGAGGAACACCAGATGAAGAACCAGAAGCAACAACAGGTTGAGAAGTGGAAACCACTCGTGGAGGAGGATGATAGATGAAGCGCTCAGGAACCGGTGTGTTTTGACGCTTTATCATCCTTTGGTATAGATCCTTAAGCTCGTCAAAAGACAATCCCCTAACACGATCCCATGTCCAACCAACAGTAAAGTGAGCACCCGACTGATATTTGACATACCTCTGCATTAACTTCCTCTCCTCGGTTCTTGTCAAAGGTCTGTTCTGACGCTTTTCACGCAGTTGAGCAGCAAGAGATAATTGTTGTTTGCGCATTAATGCCATTGCCCGGGGGATACAATTCTGTTCATTCACATCAGCACCCAAAAGATCAGTAAACTGCGAATAATCAGATGTAAGAATAGTAAGCACCCGCATCCAATCATTATCATCCCAATGCATATCATCATGCTACAACTGTTCACGCCTTTTCTTCTAAAGAGCTTCTTTCTCAGCCCTAGCAGCTTGATCAATCTCCGCCTGCATTCGCTGTGCAGCCTCCTCCCCTAACTTGTCTTCCTCAAGTTGTCTGCGAGTACGCTTTTTAGGGGGTGAGGGTGCATCAGTCATAGGGGCTTTCCCCTTAGGATCATGAGACGATCCAGCAGTTGGACCAGTAGTAGTACCAGCAGAAGAACCAGCAAGATCCTCCTTCGGTCTAGGACTAGCAGCAGTAGGAGGGATGCTTGATGGACTAGGAGGAATAGGCAAATCAGCATACGACTTATCAGCAAATGCAGCCTTCGCCAGCAAAGTCAACCCATCCTCAACATCCTCATCAGAATCAGAATGAACAACATGCTTCTTCCTTCTCCTCTACTGTGTCTCCAAAGCCTTAATCCGACCCGCCATTGGAAGAACAAATTCCCTAGTAAGCTTGCGATGCTGATTCAAATCTGCCTCCAAAGAAATAATCCTTTCATGGTACCTGTGCATGAGATCAAGCAAAGAAGTTAGTGTAGCAGGTTCCTCTACTTCCCCACCAAGAGGACTTGGATCAGGGAAAGCTTCATTGGAACCAGAAGCAATAAAGGGGTCAGCATTATGATCACGAGAACTAGAGGGCTTCTCAGCAGAATGAGGTGCTGGACTAGAAGGGGGAGTATCCACAAATGGGGACTTATGTGGCATAGAAGAGGGGGCAACCTTGGAAGTGGATGGCATTTCAACCACCACTTCCTTAGCTGGCTCTTCCACCACCACATGAGGCTCACCACCAGCAGGATGCTCATCCTCCATAGGATCTTCATCTAATGGAAGTTCCTCCTCGGCTTCAGCAGCCGGAGGAATAACAGTAGGAGGACCTTGGGCAAGGCCCAACATAGCATCAGTAAGGGGCCTCCAAGCCCCCTTAAACCCAAGAGCCATATTGGATTAAACTTTAGCACTAAGCTTGGGGGTATCATACTCCCCCCTATCACGAGGTATACACATAAGTATCTGTTGTAAGAACCTAGGATACATTAAAAATTTCTTTCTAGATCTAGTACTACTAAGATTGCAAACCATCCCATCAAATAAGTAGCGAGAAAAAGTAAACACTCGACCCTGTGCTATGCAAATCAAACCAGTAGCCAAAGGAATGGAAAATGCGTCCCAACTCCCAGACTTTGGGCTTAAGAAGTGATCAAGAAGTGCACTAGAAGCTTCCACTGGGGGGGGGTAAACCTATTCTTTTGGAAGTTAAACTTCCCCCTATGGTTATAACCAATATCAGCCATCCCCTCCAAAACCTCAGAATTGGGGATGGAGACTTGTCATAACACTTGAAGGAGTTACATTATCGTGCTCAGTGTCTCACAAAGGATGAGAATGTTGACAAGGGATCGAGGTCTACTTATACTTTGTGCCATGAGTATAAGTTCTTTGTTACATGTTTAATACAAGACATGGAAAGCAAGTTTGGGTTATTCTACTTTATCATCAAGTAGGTCATAATTAGATTTCTTCATATGTGATCATTACATAAAGCCTACAGAATTTGAAGATTCAAGAATGATTAGCACAATTTAAGGGGAAGCTAAATTGTTCATGTGTTAATCATTTACATGTAACATTAAGGTGAAGGTGTTTACTACTGCTCATTAGTTTTACTATAACTTATGTGAGTTTCTATAGCTCAAATTCATTTAATTTCATCCTGCTGTTCTTCATGGAGGGTAATTTGAGACATAGAAAACTTGTGTTAGTAGTGTGGTATTATTTAGGTAGTGGTCGAAATCAAGGTTGCTTACATACAAGACCCCTATTTGGATCATGTCAAAAAGGGGAAGAAGTCTACACAATGCAATCTGTTGATCCTTGGTGTTATATGTTTTACAAAGAATGCGAACTTAAGGGGAAGTGTTTTTGACATCATCAACTAGGGGAAGACTGTTGGGTCGAAATTATGAGTTGATGCGTCAAAAACAACAAAATAAGAAGACAAGGGCTAAAGAGTACAAGTTGCAAAAGAACAAGCCGTTGGAGTCTTTTTATTGTTTTAGCTTTCTTTGTAAGCTATGTTTTCTAGTATATAAAGAAAACATAGACGTAGGTTTTACATATCAATTCATTCACAATGTAACCTACAATAAGCGTTGATCTCTAGGCATGGGATTCAATGTATGCATGCCTAGAGTTGTTTGTGTTAATTATTAATACAAACACACTTTGGGAGAATTCATCTTGTTAACATCTTGTTCATATTAATGTTCTATTCCGCTATGTTTTATACATATGAACATTGATAATCCTAGATATAATGGTTCTTAATCATTGAGTCGAACGATCCATAGACTCCACACTCTCTACCACAATCGTGTATACCGATCATTCCGCGTTGAAGTACTTGTTAACTAAACAAGATTCCAAACCAAGACTTCTTCGCTGGGTTTTGCTACTTCAAGAATTTAAAATCGAAATTCGTGATAAGAAGGGAGCTGAAAACCTAGCCGCGGATCATCTCAGTAGACTTGAGGATCCTTATCAAGGGGATCATCCGAACAAAGAGATCAATGACTCTTTTCCCCTGGAGACCTTAATGTCTATCAACTCGACTTCTGATGAAACCCCGTGGTTTGCGGACATTGCAAACTACTTGGAGGGTGGAATTCTCGTCGACGGGTTAACATCCCAACAAAAGAAGAAGTTCTTCAAAGACATTAAGACTTACTTTTGGGATGACCCGTATCTATTCAAACAATGTGCCGATTTGATTATTCGCCGATGTGTTGATGGACCGGCAGCTTTAGAAATCCTTGACGCTTGCCACAAAGGACCCACCGGTGGTCACTTTGGTCCCAACTACACCGCCAAAAAAGTGTTTGACTCGGGATTTTATTGGCCCACCATCTATCGTGACGCTCACGATATGGTTAAACGTTGTGATGCTTGCCAAAAACAAGGCAAGATCACACATAAAGATGAGATGCCTCAAAATTTCATACAAGAATGTGAAATCTTTGATGTTTGGGGTATCGACTTTATGGGGCCATTCCCTTCATCTAAAGGAAACAAATACATCCTTGTAGCCGTTGACTATGTTTCTAAATGGGTTGAAGCCAAAGCTTTACCCACTAATGACGCAAGGGTGGTTTGTAACTTTTTGAAATCGCTGTTCGCTAGATTCGGTGTGCCTCGTGCCATTATTAGTGATCGCGGGACTCATTTTTGCAATGACCAATTCGCAAGAGTCATGGCTAAGTATGGTGTAAATCATCGTCTTTCCACCGCCTACCACCCACAAACTAATGGCCAGGCTGAAATATCTAACCGAGGATTAAAGCGAATTCTTGAAAGAACCGTGGGAGAGCATCGTGCCTCATGGGCCGATAAACTTGATGATGCTCTGTGGGCTTTTCCTACCACATACAAGACTCCGATTGGTTGTACACCATATCGTCTCGTGTACGGGAAAGCATGCCACCTCCCCATTGAGTTGGAGCACAAGGCTTACTGGGCCTTGAAGTGGGCTAACTTCGATATCAACAAAGCCGGTGACCTACGCAAGATCCAACTCAATGAGCTCAATGAACTCCGTAATGAGGCTTATGAAAATTCTTTGATCTATAAGGAAAAGACTAAGCTCATTCACGACTCTAAGATTAAGAACCGAGAGTTCCAAGTTGGAGACAAAGTTTTACTCTTTAACTCTTGGTTGAAAATCTTTTCGGGCAAGCTGAAATCTCGTTGGTCCGGCCCATTCACCATTGCCCAAATTTTTCCATATGGTACTCTCGAGCTCGCTCAACCTAATGGACCTAATTTTAAGGTGAATGGCCAACGAGTGAAGTTGTACTTTGGTGAGGACATCTCTCATGAGATGATTCCATCCCTCACCACGTTTCCCATGAACTAATTTTAGGTCGAGTCAGGCTCGTGACTCGGTTATAAAAAACAAACGCTCCTCGGGAGGCAGCCCGAGTATCTATCCTTTTCTGTTTTAACCTCCTAAGTGTAGGGAGTCCTCTATAGGTGTTTGTGTTTGTGTGGTGATGTGATTACAGGGATGAATGCACTTTTGGAACCTTTGAAGAACCGTGTTCCCGTGTTATCCGAAATCCGGTTCTATCTCTCAACTATCGTGATTCAATTTTCTTCATACTCACATTTGAAATTGATCACTTTAGTCGTCTCTTCCTTAACTTGATTTAACCAACGTGCACAATGTCATAAGTGTAGGGGAGATTTTTCCCACATGCTTAAACATTGAGGACAATGTTTATCTTAAGTGTAGGGGGGACTTCTGTCGAAGTTTTAAGTGGACTTTTCCATGAAAATGCCTTCATTTAACCGGAAAATCATCTTTTTCAACATTTTTCAAATTTTTAATTAACTTTGGCCATTTAGTCGTAATTTTTAAATTTTTATCGTTGCTTTCATATGTATATATCCCACAATAAAGTCAAAAATATTAATAAAGTGGTGTAGCTAGTTTAGAAATCTTTGACATATTAGGCCCGTTGCGATTATTTTGACTCAACCCGAATAGACTTATCCAAGTTTATTCTAGCTAGTATCCTTAACCATGTAGACCTTAATTGGTTTATTAGGCTAAGTATCCACGAGTCTCATTACTTGAGATTTTAAATTGTGGAGGACGAGAAATGATAGAGTCAATTATAAGTCGGTATTCTTGCACAAGCTCACTTGGCGTAATTATTTGCCTATTCTCCCATCACTTGCTAATAATTTATCTGCAATAAGTAAGGTCGTACGATTTGAAAAGTTACTTAGCTTCTAGCCCAAGATCGTTTAAAAGTTGCTCGGTAATGATAAGAGTTCATAGCCAAGGCATAACTTATGAAGCGGGGCGCGAAGATTGGCGAGTCCGAAAAGGCCTTAACAAGGCATGAGGATTCAATCTTATTGCTAAAGATCCAAGGTGATGTGAAAAGCATTATTCCCAAAATCAATATGAAGGATCAAGACTCACGACGAAAAGCAATCAACTCCCATAAAGATCATGGAGAAGTCTATCCGAAAAGACCCTAACAAGGTATGAGGATAAATAGATCTAAGTCCGAAAAGGAGGCGGATCGTTGTATCTCAAAATCCCAATTAGCGATTGAGGAAATAATCATGAAGTCGTGGTCAACAAAGTTGGAGTACCCCTCAAAAGTCTCCAAGTGAAGAAACTCTATTAACGATGAGAAGACCATTATCTCAAGCACGTCTCTCAAGATATGAAGTATGAAGTACATGCCAAATATCAGCCCGAGAAAGGTCTCAAATCTTGAACCGAGTTATGCCAAGATATGAACTTTTTGATATCCCGAGAAGCAGTTTTAAGAGATTTTGTCCTTTAGCTAACTATTGATCAAATCGTCCTACTTTGCTTTCAGCCTAAATAAACTATCGAAATAAGTCCAAAAATGCATCTTCATGATCATTCTAAGACAAAAATAAAATATAAGAGATACACCTAGGAATAAGGGAGTTTAAGCATATAATTAAGCCATGTGTGTAAGTGTTTGATTTACTAACTTATAATAACAATGATCTCGTTTTTAAGCTTAGTTTGGGGAACGTGAAACTTGAGGGTGATAAATCTTCGCAACACCAAAGCCCTAATGTAAGTCCTTGATCTCTTTGCAAGTTATTTCCATGTAGCTATTTTCAAGTGAAAATGGTTTTCTATCCTTTTGTTTACTTTAAAGTTTTAATTTCTCTTAGTTCTTTAAGTCTTGTTTTAGTAGTATGTTAATAAGGCCAAGGTTGATTGATTATGAGAAAAGTGTAAATTTGCTTTATCACTAAGAATTGCATGAGGGCATGGCAATGGTTAAGTGTAGGGGATTTGATAGGTGTGTAAACACCCATCATTTTTCCACTTAATTCTGGCTAAAACGAGACCAAAACGCGTATTTAATATCATTTGTTTAGAATTATGCGTGGTTTTTGTGTTTATTGTGTTTTCAGAGTTAACCGGATGAATATTGAAGAAAACATGGGATTGCACGAGTTTTATGGAAGAAAAAGACTCAAGACGAAGTCTATTGTCCAAGAGATGCAAAAGATTTGAAGTTACTAGGCCTATTTGAAGATTTATCGAAGAAAATGACCAAAAAAAAAGACGGAAGATTTACATATGTCGAAGGAACTCAAGTCTATTAAACGAAGAAATTAAAAGACGAGTTGAATTTAATCGTCGACAAATCCCAAATCAGAATCGAAAACGTCGACTTTTTTTGAAAAGACGAGAAGACAAGAAGAAATGGAGAAAGCCCACTCACCAACCAAATGGAAGACCTATATAAAGACCACCCTTCACACTTTTTGACAAGTTTTTCATTCCCAGTTTTCTTTCTTTTCTTCCCTAGAAAGTCAACACCATTAAGGTGTTGGTGATTTTTCATTCTTGTTAAATCTTTAATTTTGTAAGTGTTTAATCTTTCCTTTTGTTTACTTTACATTAATCTATCAATTTAATCCTTCCATTTCATCTTGTTCATCTTGTTCTTTGATTCAAAGTTAAAGTTCTTATTTGGTTGATTTTGATCTTTAAAAGTTATTGGGTTTTATGTTTTTATTGATGGGATTTGTTGTTTATGGTTAGTAGATGATTCGTGGTTAGTTTTGTTTAAGTTTTGGTAAAAAACTTGGTGGATTTTGGCTTAAATCGTGTTCCCCTGTTTTTCTTCTGTTACCTACTATTCTTTGTTTCCCAAAGTTCTGAACCAAATTTCTTGCCAAAAAGTTCCGACCCAGATTTAAAAGTTCCGAACCAGTTTTTTATGCAAAAAGTTCCGATCCAGATTTTTAGAAAAAGTTCCGAACCAGTTTTTTTTGAAAAGTTCCGATCCGGATTTTTATGAAACTTCCAAACCAATTTATAGAAAAAATTCCGATCCAGATTTTTTGGCAAAAAGTTCCGAACCGGAACTTTTGAAAAGTTCCGAATAAAAAAAAAAAAAAAAACTTCCGAATCAAGTTGTAAAAAAGTTCCGAACCAATACAAAAAAAAACTTCCGAACCAACTTGTAAAAAAAAGTTCCGAATCGGAACTTTTGAAAGTTCCGAACAAAAGTTATTAGTTCCACCAGCTAGCTTGCTAGCTTAGTTTTTTCCGCCAATTTCACCTGGCTGCCTGGCAGCTTCCAGCAGCTAGCCTGCTAGCTTGTTTATTTAATAATATTGTTCCATAATTGTCAAGTTTTATCTGAAAGTTGTTCTGATTTTATTTTTGAAAGTTACGTATTTTTAGTTGAATTTTTCGTCTAATTTTAAAATTAATATTTTTTCGTAAAGTTCAAGTTTTATCTTTTATTTAGTACCCGCTTTAGGTTTTGCCTCGTTTAGCTTTAAAGTACCATTTTAGTTTTATTCTCTCCTTTTTCATTTAGTAAACTTTATTTTCAAGTCGATAATTAATTTCGTCTTTTAGTTTTATTTTTATTAATTTTTCGTTTTAAATTTCGTTTTATTATTTATATTGTTTTGTTTTAATTAGTTAATTGCTTTTAGCTTATTGTTATTATTTTGTGCATTTACCTTTTAAGTAGAATAGATCACCAAACCCTTTTTAGCAACCAAGAACAATCTTTCTACTCTGAGCCGTGATCAATTCGAGAAGATACCGAGACATTAATTCTGAACCCATAGCAAATACCTTGTATTAGTGTCTTCTAGGGATTCTGAGTAGAACCTGTGAGTCATCCGGGAGTTTAAAGTCTTTGGATAACACTAGTGCATCAGTATCCGTAAAGAGGACAAACTGCTTCTTGTCACAAATCTGAGAGACAGAGATCAAGTTGAAGTGTTCAAGTGCTTCCACATAGTAGACCTACTCAAAGTTAAGATTAGGCGTCTGATGACGTATAGTCCCCAGCCGGGTCATTAACCCGGCCCAAGGGTACTACCCGTATCCGGCCCATTACGTATGGGTGGGATAATGTCAGTCAGGTTTATGGGCCTGAGTGAACAGTAACCGCGCACACGTGTGCGGCCCACGGCCCGGTACGGCCGATACGGCCGACATAGGGTTAGACAGAATAATATCCTGTCTAGGGATATCTTTACCCCAATAAGAGAGGATATTCACTACCAGAATTAGAAGATTACAATCATTCTAATTCTGGTGTTTATCTTTTCCTTGGGGCCGAAGGATCAGTGAAAGCCCACTAGGGTTTCACTGCCTATAAAAGGAACCCCCAAGGGTTCCACAAAGGTATCACAATTCTCTCTAAACTCACATATAACTCTAAATCGATTACTTACTCTCACGCCGGAGTCTAATCGTGGGAAACCTTCCCACGGTAAGCCTAACGCGTGTTGTTTAGTGTGTAGGATCCCAACCAGAAGATTCACTTGGTGCAGGAACTGGTACCCAGCCAACCCGAATTAAGCCTAATTCGGGTCTAGCAAGGATCAACCAACTTTTGCATCAACAAGTTGGCGCCATCCGTGGGACCTTAACACTAAGCTAGAACAAAACCTCATCTCGATTGTTTCAATGACGAAGGGGCATCCGCCAGTTAACCCCAGGAACGTGAATCCTGGGAATCGGAAGCCCTCAGGGGAAGGGATTCTTATTCCCAACCAATCACCTAGCCGCCTCGCAGGCGGTCCAGGTAACCGTAGCGGTCTTCAGTCCGCAGGGGTGACGAGCACGATCTCGGTGACACCCCCGCCCACTTCAACCCTGGACAACCCTGATCCGGGAAGTGCGCCAGCCCCTCCTAACAAGGAGCCACGTAGACCCTTAATGGAGGAAGAAGTGGAAGCTCAACCACTCAGCGAGGACGAGCTCACTCGAGTTCTCACTCAGAATTTTGAAAGGATCGTCCCAGGGATCGCATCAAGATTGAGCCTGGGGAGGAACCTCCAAGCCCGACTCAACTTTGGCGACAGTGGACCATCCACTCCTTCCCGAAATCGGAGAAAAAGGAGGACTCAGCCTCGGGAGCAGGGAACCTTTGAGGAAGACCCTCAACCCCGGAATGTGTTTGAACGCATAGGGGATCGCATCATGCAAGAATTAACGCAACCTCAAGATGGGGAAAGGTCGGATGGCTCACCCGAGCGGCCAGACCGAGAGCTGACCAGAACCACACGCCGCCCAAGTGTGTGGGATAGGATGAACACAGGAAGGAAGGCTCCTGGCTCGTCTCAAAAAAGTGGTCCCTACTCAAAAGGCGGGGCACCACCGCCGTCCCCAGATCCGTCTGGGGAGGACTCAGATGACCATCCGCCCAAACGCCGCCGGCCAAGGCGCACGCCACCACCACCAAGCAATGATGAGTATTATGGTGGCCCATACTATAGGGATACGGAAGCAGAGGACCTCTCGCGTCCGTGGTGTGAACCATGGGATGACCCTAGGCTCACACGGCCATGGGCCGATCCTAGGGAAGATCCGTTTACCCTTCGCATACGGAACTACTCTGAGGACACCAAACGTCGCATGCCGGCATGTATCAAGACGTATGATGGGTCCGGTGATCCTGTCGATCACCTCAAAATATTTGATACTCAGGCTAAAATTGAGCGATGGCCCATGCCCATATGGTGCCAAATGTTCAATTCGACCTTAATTGGTAACGCTCGTGACTGGTTCGAGGCACTCCCCCCACGGAGCATTGATAGTTTCACGGAACTACGCACTGCGTTCGAAAACAATTATACTCAGAGGAAGAAGTATAATAGGGATCCGGTTTCATTGGCAACCGTTAAGCAACGGCCGGGGGAGTCCACAGAAGCCTTCACTGAGCGCTTCAATGATGAGTGCACACGCACGAGAACCATGCCAGAGCTCCTGAAAATCTCGGACTACATGCACGCCATAACAGACAGAGAACTGATCAGGCGTCTCAACGACAAGCGTCCAGAAAGATATGATGACCTCATGGAGAGAGTGAGGAATTTCATAGAGGGAGAGACAGCGGTGGCCGCAGCCTACCCATCCCGAGGAAATGGGTACCGCTCAAATGACCAGTCCCGGAGACAGTCGGGTGGTCAAGGCAACCAGAACAATAACAAGGGCTCGGACTATAAGAGCCAGAGCAAAGGCGGACGGTCAGACGACAAGTTCACCCCCCTAAAGATGTCCTACCGGGAGATCTTGTTGACTGAAGGGGCGAATTTTCCAAGGCCTCCCCCAATGACCACACCCCCGGAACGTCGGCAGGGAAGTCGCTTCTGCGAATTCCATAATGACAAAGGACACGGCACCGAGGAGTGTATCCAGCTGAAGAAGCATATTGAGTCGCTAATCAAATCAGGCAAGCTTAAGCACCTGGTTAAGGATTGGAAAGACGGAAAGGAGAACAACAAGAAGTATGATAAGAAGGACCCCCAAAAGGACAAGCCTTCTACCATATACATGATCCAATCCAGACAGCGCCGCACGAGACAGAAAATTGGCCAAAAATTTTCCCGTGGCAAGGAAATCTCATTCCCTCTCATCACAGCAAGTGACGTGGTTGATGCGCCTCTCACTATTGAGATAAGCATTGGAACGCACAATGTCCGCCGCATGTATGTGGATGGAGGATCGTCAGCAGAGGTATTATATGAACACTGCTTTGTGCAGTTATGCCCAGAAATAAGAAGCCAATTAGTACCGGCCACGTCGCCGCTTACTGGCTTTAGTGGAGATACTATCTGGCCAATAGGGCAGTTGCGTCTGCTTGTCACCATTGGGAATGAGGAACATTCCACTACAACGTGGATGAACTTCATGGTGATACGTTCACATTCCCCTTATAATAGAATCATAGGCCGACCAGGCATTTTGGCTATCCGAGCAGTACCCTCTACGGCACACGGAATGATTAAGTTCCCAGTTGATGGGGGAATCGTTACTATTTATAATACAGTCGTGCCGACATCCGAGTGTCACACCGTGACAACACCGGCACCACCTGTACCACCCAAGGATGGGGCACCACCACCCAATTGGAAGGTGGCCATTCACCCTGACTACCCGGAACAGGAGGTATCCATAGGAGGGGCACTCTCAGATAGCGGCAAAAGGGCCATGTGTGCACTTTTAAGTGCAAATCTGGACATATTCGCATGGGAGCCAAAACATATGACGGGCGTGCCACGTACGATAGCAGAGCATAAGCTCCAGATCCGCCAAGGGTACCAACCCATCAAGCAAAAGAAGCGCGGCCAGGCGCCCGAAAGAAGCCAAGTTATATTGGAGGAAGTGCGGAAACTGGTGGATGCAGGCATTATGCGCGAGGTATACTACCACGAGTGGTTATCCAATCCAGTCATGGTCAAGAAACATGACGGAAGTTGGCGCATGTGCGTGGATTTCACGGACCTGAACAAGGCCTGCCCACAAGACTGTTACCCGCTTCCAGAAATTGACTGGAAAGTAGAATCTTTGTGTGGATATCCTTTCAAATGCTTCTTGGATGCATATAAAGGGTATCACCAAATCCAGATGGCGGAGGAGGATGAAGAAAAAACTGCGTTCCACACAAGCCAGGGCGTATATTGCTATACGAAAATGCCGTTTGGATTAAAGAACGCCGGCGCTACGTATCAGCGGTTGGTGGATAAAGCTTTCGAATCACAAATAGGACGCAACTTGGAGGTATATGTTGATGACTTGGTGATAAAAAGCCACACGGAGGAGGCACTCCTCCGGGATGTCCAGGAGACATTCGACACGCTGAGAAGGATTAATATGAAGTTAAATCCAAAGAAATGTACATTTGGCGCAACAGAAGGAATGTTCTTGGGATATTTAATTGACCCAAACGGCATCAAACCTTGTCCAGAGAAGACGGACGCAGTGATACGGCTACCGTCCCCGCAGACACGGAAGGAGGTGCAATCCCTGAATGGGAAGTTAGCCGGACTAAATAGATTTCTATCCAAATCCGCAGAGAAGTCACTGCCCTTATTTAAGACACTGAAGAAGTGTATTAGAAAGGGAGACTTCCGTTGGACGAAGGAAGCTGAGGAAGCCTTTGGCCAACTCAAGCAGCATCTCGCATCTCTCCCCATGTTGGTAGCTCCCCGCCCAAAGGAGGAGCTTGTTATGTATCTCTCGGCTACCCATGGCGCAATAAGCGCGGTACTGATGACGGACAGAGACACAATACAGACCCCGGTCTACTTTATAAGTAGAACATTACAAGGAGCGGAGCTGAACTATTCCCCCATGGAAAAATTGGTACTAGCACTAGTATTTGCTACAAAGAGGCTGCGCCGGTACTTTCAGGCGCACCCGATTGTCGTGATTACGGATCAGCCAATCAAGCAGGTTATATCTAGACCAGACGTGGCAGGGAGACTAGAAAAGTGGAGCATCCTACTGGGGGGGGCATAATATATCTTACAGACCAAGGACGGCTGTTAAAGGCCAGATCTTGGCAGATTTCCTGATCGAGAAGCCGGATGAGGAAGAACCAATCATTAAGCAAGAGGAGGCCCTATCGGAACCTTGGGTGCTATTCACGGACGGATCCTCATGCACAGACGGATCCGGGGCGGGCCTCATCCTTACAAATCCAGAAGGTATGGAATTCACGTACGCCCTCCGTTTTGAGTTCACGGCCACCAACAACGAAGCGGAATATGAAGCATTAATTGCGGGTTTAAAAATCGCCGCTAGAATGGGAGTTCGCAACCTTGAGGCCTACGTGGACTCACGGCTTGTCGCGAACCATATTCTAGGTGGGTATGTGGCTAAGGAGGACAACATGGTCAGGTATTTGGAAAAAGTCAAGACGTTAATCGCAACTTTCAGTAAGTTTTCCATCAAGCAGGTACCAAGGGGCGAGAACAAGAAAGCGGACGCCCTCAGTAAAATCGCGTCCACAAGCTTCGCTCACTTGTCTAAACAGGTTTTGTTGGAAATACTCAAAGAAAAGTCTATTACGGAAGGGGAAGTGACTGCTATAGTTGAAGAAGAGGGACCTACGTGGATGACCCCAATCATCAACTATCTGGCTAGTGGAACACTCCCAGACGAGGAAAAAGCAGCAAGGCGCGTTAAAAGGAAGTCACAATATTTCGAACTCCGGGAAGGCATCCTTTATAAGCGCTCTTTCTTGCAGCCGTGGCTGCGGTGTGTTGGACCACGCCAGGCGGCCTATGTGATTAGTGACATACACGAAGGATTGTGCGGCATGCATGCAGGTCCACGATCCGTGGTAGCTCGAGCCTTACGAACAGGATACTATTGGCCCACTATGCACAGAGACGCGCGCGACATGATTCGCAGGTGCAATGATTGCCAAGTGCATAGGCCAGTACCGCGGCACCCACAGCAGGAGCTTACACCTATCACGTCCCCATGGCCATTCTACAAGTGGGGAATTGACATCGCAGGACCATTTCCTGTAGCTGCGGGAGGGGTTAAATTCTTGATTGTTGCAATGGATTACTTTACACGATGGATAGAAGCCAAGGCAGTAAAATCTATCACGGGTAAGCAGGTCAAGAAGTTTGTGTGGGAACACATTGTATGCCGTTTCGGTCTACCTGGAGAAATTATATCAGACAACGGCAAACAGTTCACGGATAACCCATTCAAAGACTGGTGTGCATCATTGAACATCAAGCGGCGCTTCGCGTCTGTCAAGCATCCACAAACGAACGGCCTTGTCGAACGAGCAAATAGGAGCTTGGCGAATGGGATCAAGGCGCGGCTGGATGAACGACAGGGCAAATGGGTCGAGGAATTGTCGCATGTGCTATGGGCACATAGAACCATGATAAAAACAACCAACGGAGATACTCCGTTTGCATTGGCTTACGGCACTGAAGCCGTTATACCAGCAGAAATAGGGATGCCTACCATCCGCACGGCGGAGGTTAATGCCGTCACAAATGATGAACAGCTGCGAATCAACCTAGATCTGTTGGAGGAAAAAAGGGAATTAGCAGCCATCAATGAAGCTAAGTCCAAGGCTAAGATGAAGGCTTATTACGATGCCAAGGTCAAAGGTGTTTCTTTTCGACCGGGAGATTATGTCTATCGTGCTAACGAAGCAAGTCGCGTGGAAAATACAGGAAAACTGGGCCCTAAATGGGAAGGACCGTATGAAGTCACTGAAGCCTTGGGACGAGGCGCGTACAAGCTACGCGATATGGATGGCCGCGACCTAGAGCGCACATGGAACATCGCCAATCTAAAAAGGTGCTATCTTTGAAAGCTACGGCTCCCGCATGGATACTTTGCTATAGGTGGTCTTAATAAAGAACCATGCGGGTTATTTGTCTTATTTGTTTTTCTTATGTTTGTTTAAGTTTCCTTTATGGACTTTTTTAGGACTTGTCATCATTGTTCAAACAAAAAATGTAAATGTTCTAATAAAATGCCGTGGTGCCTAGCTAGCTCCACGGCCTGTTTCGTGCAAATTATTGTCTTCTTTGTTAGGTTCTTTGTTAGCCGTATGAATTTTAATTGTGTTATATTATGCCATGTTTCTTTCATATGCATTCTCTCGAAATACCGTACATGTACCATACGCCTCCAGGAGGGGTAAGAGGATTAAGTGAACCTACTAATTCAACTTGCCGCGTAAGAGGGATGCAACCCCAGCCGCACGGATCACGTATCCCTACTAGACACCTTACTCACGAGACGTTGGGGTAAGTTTCATATGCTATAGCCATACCGTGCTCCGCATAATAAAGACGCACGTCGCACGTCTAGTATATTGTAGACTTGAATGTATTTTCCTTGTGAGTAAGACGTGGTATATCACGCAGTATTAAACTACAATGTTTCGAACACAAGCACAAATACACAGGTTTCCAAAAACAAATCAAAATCGCCGTGGTTACCCACGGACTTATATACAAAACATAAAATTGTTAGCCGTGTACATACACGGACGAATCAATACATATTCAAAGATTACATAACAAGTGTTTGATTGTGGACAAAGGAGCATCCTAAATTGAGGGGAGAAACCTACCCATCTCTGCTTGTTCTTCCACCAGACGCGGCAACCATTCATCACGCTCTCCCCGCTTCTGGGCTTGGGCTGCGGTCCTTTCCAACACCACGTCTAAGGGTTCCTCGTCCAGTACGACCCTGGTTACGTCTTCATATACAGGAAGGGTTAGAGGAAAGTTAGCAGTGAAAGACATGCTAGGATTGAGCTTCTCCATGATTTCAGTGTTCGGGGCATCTTTGGTGGCCTCTAGCTCATCCAGGAATGGGTAATGCAGATCTTGCATCGCGGCCATGGAGGCTGTCATCTTGCTGGCGGCTTCGGGCTTAAAAAAGGTGTGATGGGCGATGTCCCCACCTTTGGTGATCAGTTCAGCAGCCTCAACCATTCCTTCGTGCCGGCCATGGTCGATGCCATCAGATACAAGATTGGCAAATTGTTGTACAAAGGATGGGGCCTCTAGCACCTTCGTCACGGCCAGGCGTGCTCCATGCCCAACCATCCACCTGCGGCCCGCAATGGCTGTTAGCAGTTGAGGACACAGTACATTGTCACGCTCAGCGGTCAGGGCATCCATCACCAATTCTTTTTGGGCAATTGCCTCTTTCAGCTCTTGGGTGATGGCCCTTTCCTCAGCAAGTTCTGTCTGCATTTTTTCCATGTTTTGGACGGCCAAATGCGCGTCCTTCAGCTTCTGGTTCAGATCATCTACTTGGCTGGCGTAAGAATGGACAGAGGCTTCGGCCGTGGTTACCTATAATGAAAGACGTGTTAGTACATTCATTGTTGATATATATGGGTGGTACGGCACGGACATGTACCTTGGTGTTCGCGGCATCTAATTGAGACTCAAGGTGGACTACTTGCTGATCGTGTTCACTCGCACGGGCCGATTGTGTCTTGATTGTGGCCTCAGCATTCGCCAGTTTGGATTGGAGGTCAGCAATCAGGGCTTCATTATCTTCAATCATTTTTTCCCTCCGTCCAACTTTTCTCTTGAGGGATTCGACGTGCCCAAGGGCAGCTTCAAACCTGACTCTCATCGCGGTTCCCATCGCCATTTGATGAACAAGCGTCCCATTATACTCATCAGCCAAATCCGCATGATTTAGTGAGTTTACCTCTTGCACCAAGCTTGGTGGTATGCAGTTGTTAAGGTACTCACGACACTCCTCAGCACTCCTCAATCGCGACGCTGTGGTAATGGTCCATATAGGGTTAAAAGGTTGGGGAACACCGGATGTGGGAAAGTCTTGGGAAAGCAGGGGTGAACCATCTTCAAAAACAGGGCCGGACTTTGTGGGGATCGCAGGATTTTCTTCGACAGCTTTACCTTTCTCCTTATTCACTTGGGTGTCAGAAGGAGGTGCGGCCTCAGCTTGGTTGTCCCTGCGACATAAGTATCATGGAATATCTTAAGTATGGCTAAAAAAAAAAAAAAAAAGAGAAGACATTCTTGCATGTTTGGATGGTTTCTTACATATTTCTTCTTGCTCCTTCGGAAGCAGTTGGGGCAATTTGGGTGACGGGATCGACATGAGTGACCCGGTTAGCCTCGGAACCCTGGGTGGCACTCCCAACGGATTGATACATAGGGTGGTCCTCTCGAAGCTTCTTGCGGGGAGCATTGTGTTCACCAATCTCGGCCGATGCAGTCTCGCCTGCACGGTTCCCCCTCTTCCGGGTTCGCCTAGTGAGGGGCTGTGCTGTGATTTCAGCAATCTCCTCTTCGGCCTCCTCATCTTCGTCCAAGTTAACATGCTGTTGCACTTCATCATCATCATCATCGCCCATTAGTCGGCGAATGGTGGAATCGGTTTCGATGTTGTCTCCTTGTTGTTCTCTATGAGGTGAGGAAGGCCCGGCTCCCCCTTGGTTCATCTGGTCATTACCATCGCCATGGTCTCCATGTTCTTCATCAGAATGGGGATCAGGCACGGCTTCCAAGGCAACCGTCACTGGTCGGGTGTGCTCCAGGAGGGGCTGTTCATTTTCACGGAGAGGGCGGAGACCTTCCGGCACAAGCTTTGGATCGCCCTGGCGCAACAGTCCAAAGAAGTTCATTTCTGTCCAGCACAACACAAAAGATGTTAGTTGTTATACAAACACATATACATTTTTATGGACGTACGGATGGTGGGCCTACCTTCACCCTGCCTTCTCCAAAACACAGGATACCTATTGGAGGGACCAAAGTAATTGCGGCTAATTCCTAGCAAGCATAAGAATGATTCCGGTAAGTTTCTGTGGAATCCAGTCCTATTGAGATCTAATTCTTGCGAGTGAAGGGGATTGTATGTACTGGCGTGCGGCTTAGGGTCGTGCGGTAGTCTGGTCCTAATGATGAAATCACCCGGCCATACAACTTCGTCAATGAAAAAATAATGGTCATACCAGTTTTTCAGTGAATCCATCGGTTTGTTGTGTGATTGTGGGCTGTTGGAGGCTCGTTTTTTGAAAGATACCCAACCGTTCACTAAGTTTGGGGTGTAAAACAACCTAAATAACTCTACGGTTGGGGGGATTCTCCTAGCACGGCAAAGGATTTCGAATTGGCTAATTTTACAGGCACCTATGCAGTGGAGCTGACTAATGTGTACATTGTAATATCCTAACAAATCTACGAGAAAGTGGGTGAAAGGAATACGGTAATTCGCCGCATCAAACAGGCGAGTATAGAGGCCTATCTTACCCGCTGGAGCCTCGGTTATGAGGTCCCCGACGCCAGGAAGTGAGGGGTGTAGGTTGGAAGGGATGAAGTAATTTGTACAAAAATGGTTTAGCTGGTCTTGGGACATGACATTTAGCACGGATCCGATGGAAGGGCTGTTTCTATTGGCCATTACTAAAAAAAGAGTGTAAGGACGTGGTATTCTAACCTGCGTGTGAAGGGATCCGTGCGCGCTTGGTTCAAGATAAAAGGAAAGCTTTAATGGCAGAAATGGAGGTTGTGAACTGTGTGTTTCACACAGCCGTAGGGGTGGCTTATTTATAGGGTTACCTTGAGGGTCACAGTCTGTTGGATGAGTGACACGTGTTGGCCACTATTCTTAATCGTGTGGCTAGGGGGCAAATGGCAAATGAAACGTCAGGTGGGACCTACGGGTCATATCTGACCCACACGTTTGCACTGCTCAATGTTCTGATTGTCTGCACTTTTGTCAGTCAAACAAGTCAGATGAACAGTTGTTCATGTCGGGTTATGCGGCTTTAACGTAAGACTTGGCATTTAATGATATATTTAATTTGTCTCGGCTACTATGTATCGAGCATCATTGTCCTTTGTTATGAATTCCTTGGTACGTCCGGGAGCATCTTTGTAGTCTAGAGGTTCCACCTACGGTTGTAACAACTAGACTGGGGGGACATGATGACGTATAGTCCCCAGCCGGGTCATTAACCCGGCCCAAGGGTACTACCCGTATCCGGCCCATTACGTATGGGTGGGATAATGTCAGTCAGGTTTATGGGCCTGAGTGAACAGTAACCGCGCACACGTGTGCGGCCCACGGCCCGGTACGGCCGATACGGCCGACATAGGGTTAGACAGAATAATATCCTGTCTAGGGATATCTTTACCCCAATAAGAGAGGATATTCACTACCAGAATTAGAAGATTACAATCATTCTAATTCTGGTGTTTATCTTTTCCTTGGGGCCGAAGGATCAGTGAAAGCCCACTAGGGTTTCACTGCCTATAAAAGGAACCCCCAAGGGTTCCACAAAGGTATCACAATTCTCTCTAAACTCACATATAACTCTAAATCGATTACTTACTCTCACGCCGGAGTCTAATCGTGGGAAACCTTCCCACGGTAAGCCTAACGCGTGTTGTTTAGTGTGCAGGATCCCAACCAGAAGATTCACTTGGTGCAGGAACTGGTACCCAGCCAACCCGAATTAAGCCTAATTCGGGTCTAGCAAGGATCAACCAACTTTTGCATCAACAGCGTCTGAATCATTCCTTTGCCAGTGATCCTTCCTTCACCTCCTCCAAAATAGACCTTTCCACCTTGAAATGGTACAAAGTTAGATAGAAGACTTTTATTTCCTGTCATGCTCCTAGAGCATCCACTATCAACAATTCCTAGAGTAGGATCTTGGTATGGAGTAACCTACAACAACAAGAGATATATGAAAAAGTTAGTGTCTTAAGGGGACCCAAACCTTTTCAGGTTTGAGCCTGCCTTGTGGATCTTTAGTAGATATCCAAGAAGATTGATGAGATCCACCGTTGTTCTTAGGTTGCCTATTCATCATACGGGTGTTATTGTTTGACCAAGAACAACCTGCTGAGGGCTTAACAGCAGTACCCAAATTTCCCAACCCAAAATACATGTGGTCTAAATTAAATGCATAATTCAGATTAAAACTCTGAAAATAGTTGCTGGTTGGTCTATTTGGTAGTAATCCAGTGTCTCTCCAATGATCAGAAATTAATGGAGAGGTCCTTCTAGAAGAAGAAAAAGATTGGGCACATGGGTTTAGTCTTCTAGAAGAATATGGAACAACTCCTAGTGGACCAGGATCAGAAAATGCTTGATAAACAAAAGAATGTTTGTCATAAAAATCACAATCTTTAATCAAATGAAATTCACTCCCACAAACAAAACATGTTTTCAACGACCTTTTATTAGAAAGACATTGTTTCATACCGCTAACTTTATTACACACAATTCTAGGAGAAACATTATTCCTAGGACTCAATAAACCAGAACTAGACACAATTGAAGTAGAAGCAACTCTCTCTTCACTCTTCCTAGCACTAGTAGCAGCATGATCATTTGACTTGGAGCTTGCAGGTCTCGACTCTTCACTTGAACCACATGATGCAGAGTCACTGGCTTTGTCACCGAAAGTACAAGAGACAAAGTCATTAGAATTAGTAGAACTTTTTGGGGACTCATGCATCTTTGATCCATCCGAGTCATTATGCCTAGTAATGGGCATGAAAGTTCCTGTTAGAGGTGGAGGGACAGCATGCATTGCTGCTGCTGGTTTAAACCTATTGTAGCTAGGTGTTCCCTCTTCCTCCTTGTCAGGATCAAAGACACTTGAAAAAGATAAATCAAACACATCTTCTGAATCAATATATTTATCAAATCCTAACCCTCTTTTAGTCCTACCAGACATACGACTATCAATTAATTTTGAAAGATTCTTAGGTGCCTTTTGCCATTTTTCAAATCTTAAAAGTGTAGCATCTAATTTTTCTTTCATGTCTTGTTTATCTTTGATACTGTCATCTTTTACCTTTTCAGTGTATTTAAGCATATTTGTTGTGTTTTCTAAATCAATGTTCAGAATCCTAATTTTATCCTCGTACTCTCGTTGAATATCTTGAAGCCACCTCTTTTGTTGTTCCAATGTTTTTAAAGAAGCCTTATATGCTTGAACCTCTAAAAATATTTATCATTCTGATCATTTAAGTCATTATATTGAGACAACAATTATGAATATTTATCATGACAACCAAGAGGACAATGTTGTACCTGAGGTGAGATGCCCATAAGAGAAAACTCTTCTGCTTCCTCGGCATCAGACAGATTCCCAGCAATCATTGCAAACACGTTAGTAGAGGGTTCAGCTGTTTCCAGGCAGCATTCTGATGATCATTCCAGTTGACCATAGAGTCAACAAACACCAATGCCTTCTTGTCATCCTTCACCTCCTGAATATTGAAAGCTGAATATCTGCTCTTCTCCTGGTCATACTTGTTAGAGCATTCCCTAGCAAAGTGACCTTGCTGCTGGCAGTTATAGCATCTAACCTTGCTTCTGTCAAACCTTGCTGGCTCTCTTGGGTTGTAGTTAAATTTTCGACCGGCTTTCTTCTCAAATTTGTGAACCCTAAGAGTGAGCATGGCCATCTGCCATTTGAGATCCATTTCATCCAGGTCAAGTTTATCAACCTGTTTGAAGTCATCAAAAGCAAGTTGCTGTTGAGCATCAACGTCAGCAACAAAAGAGTGAAGAACAGCTTCTACCATGCTACCAGACTTGGCTTTTGGTTCAGGAGTAGAAGTATGCTTAAAAGTATGCTGAGAAGACACAGTATTGCTTGGGCTACTAGCATAATACATGGGACTAGATCCCATAGAACTCACAAAGGCAGAGTTAGCAGGAGTAGGAAAAGAATCACTTGAGTATCCCCTCACATGAGGCTCAAAGGTTTTGAGCTTATGAAACAAATCATTAAAATTAAGATAGTCAAGCCCACCTTTTGCTTTGAGAGAGATTAACACCTGATTCCATAAGTAGGGTAAGGCTCTAAGAAACCTTGCACTGATATCACCATTGTTAGGTTTCGACCGAAGTTGATTCAACTGGCTTAGTATCTTTTGGAACCTGTCATACCCTTGATGGATACCTTCAGTTTCTGAGATCTTGAAGTCTGTGAATTCATCTCTCAGCATGGATCTTCGCATTTTCTTTGACTCCTCATTCCCACCAAACCTTGCTTTTATTCCATTCCAGATTTCTCTAGCATCGTCCAGATGATAAAAGTCACCCATGTGATCATCAGGAAGAGACTGAAGCAAAATAGTTTTTGCTTTGATCTCGTTCTGAACAACTGTGATTTCTTCATGAGTTTTAGGGTCAAGAAGAATAATACTTCCATTCTTGTCTCTTCCAGTCAACTTCCTGCTGTTTCCATTCAGAATAATCTTCCAAAGGTCTTGATCAGTGTTGGTGATCCAGCATTCCATCTTCATCGCCCAGCTATCATACTCGTCCCTTTTCAGAAGAGGAAACTTACCATTTGTGTTGGAAACCGTAGCAATGATCTGCTGAGGTTGCTGTGTTTTAGGGGTACTATCTTCTCCTGTTTGAGTAGAACTTGAGGCAGACATAATTAAACAAAAATGTTAGTAATGAGAAAAATTGATTTTTCTTGTACAGAGACTCTCCCAGACTCTGATACCACTTGTTGGGTCCACTAGATGTGGATCTTGGAGCCTGTCAGGAACGATGAACGACTTCTGTAATCACAAGTCTATTCACAGAGAGACTCTATACAAATCACACAGTATAAGTGCGGAATACAAATACTATAAACAAGAAGAACAGAATAACTATAACGACTTGATCCTTTACTAAGGATTTCTAATATTAATATCAACTAGAATTATGTTTGATGAAGGTGTGTAAAACCCTTCTGCCTAAGGTTCCTTTTATACTACAAGGAAACCCTAATACATCATTAACCAAAACGTGTTAAATTGATATGCATATATTTTCCTAACATAACTCATGCATATCCTAACAGAATAATATCTAAATAATAAATTTTGACTTTCTATAAGACCAGGAGCACGACTTGCTCCTACTACTACTAGGACCAGGAGGAACTACATACCTCCTAGACTACCTATTACAAATAACTATTCCAATGGTCCTAACATGTTTGATTGCTTATGTTTAATTAGAATACCTAAAGCCATATACATGCATGACCAGTTTCACCTAGTTATGGAGGTACCATAACCGTAACACTAGAGGCACTGGTGTTATGACTTCCCCACGGCGGAGTGATTGCTCGTGGCGTCCCTTCAGCTTTTGGCCATATTATTTTATTTATCATGTGGGGCGTATGGGTGAATCCTAGTTACATGTTTTCAGCAGATTACTCAGTGTGAATGTGGTGTGTGCCTTGCATCCTTCACAAGGAGCTGATCCCTCCTACCCAAAAACCAGTATATTAAATTAGAGGCAGCCCCTCTAATTTGCAATGCAAGGTCACCCCTCCAAGTATTCATGCACGTTGATATTTCATGACCTATATTGGCTAATGGTAAAATATGTTAAACAGTTTTTATAAGATAAACATAAGGCTTTTCAAACTATAAAACCAGTTTTACTAAGATATAACCAGGTTATCCAGGACTTAGTTACTTCCGTTGTTTCATGCTTATATGCTTACATTATTCATGCTTTACTTGTATATCCGTGCACTGAGCGTTATGCTCAGCCGTTACTTTCCTTTCCATGTCCCAAAACGGCAGGTACCTAAAGTTAGACTGGAGCATTTGGAGGACACGCATAGGATGGGAGCTACCTTAGATTTCTTCTCCTCATGCCTTCATATTTATGCTTGTTTCGTCTTCCTTTTTGTTCATTTACTTTATTTATGTTTTGGGCTTATGTTTGGGAACCGATGTTTGATTCCGGTTTTCCCTATGGTCATGTATGTTTTAGTACATATTACCTTGCATGCTTTGATGACACGCCATAATCACGCGTGACATTCCATTTATCAAAATGGGGTGTTACAGTTATTATGATCATGAATTATGACCGATAAAATTTTGCTTCAAAGAGTTAAGTGCATATAGCCGAAAACTTAAAAAGAAACCACAACATGTCAAAACAAGTGTTTAGAACTTAGGGTGAAAGTTGAATTTATGAAACATATAATTCTAAATTAATTGATGAATGCAGCTTATTTTTTTTATTCCTGATATACGCAACATAGTTTCAAATACTTACCAATCTATGCAATATTGACCAAAATATGATTTGTTTGACCGGTTACCACCTAGGAAAATTACAGCTTGGTCCTTGTGGTTTGTATGGACTTTCACCGATAATTGTTTGACATGTTTTCACTAGAAAAACTTATAACAGTGACACTTTAACTTTTGTACACACATTTTTATACATGTTATTATACACAAATTTTTGTAAACACAATTATATAAATGTTTTATTACGCATTTTTATACACGCAGTTTTATACAGTTTTATATACACATATATTTATACACGTTTGTATACACGCATTCTGATACACATTTTTATACGCATGTTTTTTACACGTTTTTGTCGTATATGTGTTTGAATTTATTTTTAAACGGGAAATTTTTCGCATAAGTTATTTTTAATATTTATTTTTTATCACATATACGTAATGGAATCGGTCTGCACTTGTTAAATCTGCCATTTTATCATACTACTATTTTTATAAGTTTTACACTTTGTTTAGTAATATTTTACGTATAGAATGTCTATATTTAGTCACTGATTGGTTTCTAGACATAAAAGTAAGTTTTTAGCACTAAACGAGACCGTCAAAATTCGGATTTATTTAACTATTTAACGAAAATAGTAGTATTGTTGTCACAGTTTCAATCGGGTTTTCGACCATCTAAATGTCTTTTTCATAAAAAACATAAAGCACGAAAGTTGTATAGAATGCAGACATTAACTTATAGTGAGATTTTCAAAGTTTACGGGATAAATTTTGACACTGAAATCGTGTCAAAGTTTAGATCCTCGCGTATAAAACGTGTATATAATAGCATGTATAAAAATTGTATATTAAAGTCAATGTATCATTACTAAGTTTTCTAATGAAAAAATGTCAAGGGACTAACAATGGAAGTCCATGCAGACCAAAGGACCAAATTGTAACTTTTGTATGTGGTAACCGGTCAGACACGTCAAATTTTGGTCAACATTACGTAGTTTAGTAAGTATTTGAAAGTACATTGCGTATATCAAGAATAAAAGATGTAAGTTGCGTACATCGATTAATTTGAAATAGTATGTTGTATCAATTCAGCCTTTACCCTAGAACTTACTGAACTAAACATACCACTTTTTCTAAAGGTTTTATCCCTTATTAACAATCCGTAAATGAGAAAACCTTCTATATCTTTGAGGATCGAATCTTCTCATAGGCTTCAATTCAAAACAAATCATAACTGAAACCACCAACAAAGAATTTAAACCGTAAACCCATAGGGTAATGATATTTACACTGATGATTTTACTAACATTCACATAAAATTTAAACGAGTTTACGTTTATAAGCAAGCTTTTTACCCAATTTTATACTTGTTTTGCTACCCCTCTGAATCCTCTTTCATCCCATTATCTTACCTGCAAGCATCCATTATCACCACAATCCTTTCGTGGCAAAGGTAAAAAACAAATCAACCCGGATCCTAAGGTTATGTTCGAGTTTGCAAAAAACAAAAAACACGGATTTTCCATTTCGTACGAAGCCGTGAGTTTTAGGTTTTCCTTTCGCAGGTCTCTCCTAATAGTTCGGGTCCAAGACGTGCCCGTTTGAATGATTTAACTCGAGGATCAGATATTCAAATGTGGTACTGTTCTAAAAAGAAAAACAAATAAACCATATTAAGCCATTGCTTGCATTCATGATATTTCTGACCAGATTGAGCACAGAAAAGAAGAGTTTTATGAAAACTCAAGAGGAAATGGTAAATCGGGTTCATGAAGCGAGTATCTCGATGATAGAGCGGTGGAGAGTGTATTCCTTTACCAGAGATAGCAATAGCGTTGTCTCGATCATATTACAAAATAGAATGTTACATACGGTTTTATTTGGGGATCGAAAAACGTTTCAATACGTAAATTTGCTCCTACATTTGGGCATACATTGGTGATTCGAGATTCACAAATCACCAGAATTGTTATTCGTGATATAATTATATAATGTCTACTACCTACTAAGTTACTTAGAGGGCTAGGTACGGTTGAGCCGTGGAGCTTAAGCCGTGGGCAAAAAGGTGTGCACGTCAGCTTTTTGTCTCATAACACCAAAACACCCCATAACCCACCAAACCCCCTCCCTGGTTAACACCAAAATGCTGGTGTTATAATGGCCCCACTTTAAATAAAAACTAATAAAAAAATAAAAAAAATAAAAACCCACGGCTTGAGCCCATAACACGATCCATGGTACAGTTGGCTGCGCCATGAGCTCGCGTTATGGACCATAACGTCGGCTGGTAGTTGCCAGCCAAACCCCCATATCACGACCTACGGTGTGGTTGACTCAAGCCATGGACTCGCGTTATGGTGGCCAGCCAATCCATGGCTCATTGTACCGTGTGCTCTTAGATTACTTGTCAGTTGTCACAAGTGTTATGAAACTACGATAGCAATTTTTATCTTATAATAGGTTTAATAAATGATGAATTGATGATTTGTTCATAATATTTGGCTTAATTGAGTGCTCAATGATTTTCATCTTAGAATTTGAATGCAGAATAACTTAAATGTTAAAAGTAACATCTTAAACAATAAAAGTCATTAGTGAGCAGTCAATATGTGAGTTACCTTCAAGAGCTCAAACAGAGCTATGAGAAAGATTCAATCATTCAATGAGATAGTGACACTCAGTGAATGAAGTACCTGAGATAAATAAGAACGTGATGGATTCAGCCGGTTACCTTCAAGAGCTCATTCCTTCAATCGGAGTCTATGAGAAAGACTCATCCATTCAGTGAGATGGTGGCACTCGGTGAATGAAGTACCTTAGACAAACAAGAAGGTGATGGATTCAGTGAGTTGTGAAAATAGACTCACTAAACCACATACGATCTCTTCAACATGATGAAGTCCCTAAAGATTTAGAAGACTGAAGAATGGGTTGAATAAGTTTGCAAGTGATAAGATTAAAGGACGATCATTAAAATTGAACTTTTCCTTATTGGGTATAGACAAGGTCACTAGCATTTGTAAAGACACATTTTTCCCTTACTTAGAATTGGTGTACATATGCAAAGAATTTTTTACCATAGTACTATCCACACATATTAGGGACACACACATGGCATGGTATGTAACTGTTTCACCCAAACCCTTGCTCTACAAATAAGAGACGTTGTAAATGAGTAGAATAAGTTTATGCACTAAACGTTATATCATTCACAAACATATACTGATCCTAAAAATACAATAAGCACTTAAGTCTAAAGTATTGTTGAGCTTCATTGTCAACTCATATTACTATTAAATTTTAGAGAGGAGATCACCTATATACACATTGTCTATTTAATCCTTGTTGTAGTCCGCATACAACAAGGTATAATTATTTGTTAAATCAAATAAGAATTAAATGTTGAATTTTTTTTTGCATTATTTACTTAAAAAAACATTTTCTTCACATAATTATTAAACCATGGGCTATATTAACTTTCTACTTAAATTTGACCCAATATCAAGGAACAACAAGTATTATCAAAGCAATAGGTTTGTAAAATGACTTTCATTTTCAACACCGCTTTAACATTTTTAAAACCTTGCTCTATATGGCTAAAAATAATGTACCTTAACTTGTCAATAAAAATGGTGCAAGCTATGTTGTTAGTGCACCTAGACTCGAAGTTGGTAAATTTAATAAGTGGAAATAGTGTATGATGTGCTAATGAACTAGAATGGAACCCTACTACATAATGTGTATTAAGGATGGTCCATTCCAACCAAAAATGTTAAAGGTAATATTAAGCTCGAGTCCTAATGGACAAATGATGAAATGACGTGGTCAATCAAGGCTAACACTTGAAAAGCATCATTATATCTTATCTTCCCGATGATATAATGAAACATAAGCTGTGAAACAACTAAGGAAACTTAGACATACCTAATACATAGATTTGAAGGTCCCTCAAATACTAAAGAGAATATAATCATAGACCTTAATCTCGAGTATAACACTTTCAGAGCTATAACCTCCAAAAGTATCTCTCAGGCCTACACATATTACAAGTCCTTGCTCAATGAGCTCTTAAATGATGGGTGAATCTGTCTTACATGGAAACAATGTTGGTTTCGTGAACAATCTTCCTTTTTCATGGTTGAGCTCTTGTCAGGGATTGAGAAATTCCAACCACACTCAGACTTTTAACTTGGTTTACATATACCGAAGGTTTTTCTACAAAGACAACCTAATCTCGAAGAGATTCCCTGAGTCCAAGAATGTCTTGTTACATACACCTCCAAGTCTAACTAATGCTCATATATGAACTGCTTTCTATTCTAATGCCATTTTCAGGACTTTCAAGAGAACTCAGACAATGAAGTTGATGAAACAACTAGTGCGGAATATATAAAAGACTTGAGAGTTGAATTTCATGAAAGATTCCTTTTGGCTGGATCAAACCATTTTACAAAAAGAACCAAGTTTTCTAGAAATAAATCAACTGAAAATACTAAATCTATTAGATGTGAAAAAATTTGCCACTTTTCAAAATAATGTCTATCAAAAACATCAATCCCTCTTATAAAAGAACAAACTCTGCCTTTGGTAAGAAAATTATCAACATAATTTTATAGCTAAACTAATTCAGTATTTTCAAAATGATCAGTGTAATATAGATAAGAAAAAGTTTCAAAAGGATTACAAGAATGAGTATAAGTAGGTCAAAGATAAACTTGTATTACTTGAAGTTGGACCCTCAAATACTCACGCCCCTAAAAATTTTCAAACCAAAACTAAGGGTCTAGTAGTTAAAACCTTTAACTAGGATGAAGAAAAAGTGTCTTATGAGGTTGAATAGGTATGAGTTATGGTGTTGATGACACTTGCATGATGAACTTATAGTCGGAAAGAATCATGCAAGAAATAGGGAATGCATTGATATCATCATAAGGAAGGTAAACATTCTGTTATCCATATGAATGAAGACTTTTATCGGCAAAAATATTTGGAATACATTAACATTGATCTAAAGTTTTTTGAAAAGCAAAGGTTAAATCACTTGTCATAATATAACAAAGTTGTTTTAAACTAAACAAATGTAGAGAGGGTTTGCTTGTTTCTAAAACAATCAAAATTAGAAGCTGTAAGCTTTCAACCTCAAAACACTAAAGTTGTAAAACTTAACCATGCTCTTCAAGAACAACTAAAAGATGAAAAACATGTTAATGAGAAATGGGTCAACATTTTTGGCAAAGCTGTTCAGTCTATACACAACAAATCCCTAATGAAAAAAGCAAATTCTTGGGATAAATTGTGACATCAAGTCTTCTTTCAACCTTATATTGAACTATTATTCATTTGAAATATATAAGTGTTGCTGTATAACATGAGGTTATCCAGAGTGTTAGAAAATTGAATTTTATGTATACTTTGTATTTTAGACTATTGAAGTCTACATGACTGTATTTTATCATATTATTTAGATAAAAGCTTTCAAGAACATTTTAAGTGATTTTACTCATATGTCCATATTTGAGTCATAAATTACATTAAGGTTATCATTTTTTACGGATTCATAATCTTCCTAAACATATAACAACAACCAACTCATTCCATCAAGTTGTCATGTCTTCTAAGCCCTTAAAATCAATCAAGTTATGGTTGGTCACTTACCTTATACTACCATGTGAGACCCTCAAAATCAGGCAAGGAAACACGTAGGCAACAAAGGGGTTCCACGTCATGGTACAAGAAACAATGAAATACTATTGACATAAAGTTGACGTAATAAAAACTTATACATTACATCACAAAAAGATCAGAGTTTTTAAGCAAAGGTACCAGAGTTTTATAAGCGGAAAATCTATTATTTAAACATAGTTTTGTAACATGTTGTTACAAAAAATATAGGATAAACTTCTGACAGCTTTTACCAAAACCAAACTTTAAAAAGTAACACAGAAATCTCCAAGCTGCGATAATATCCTGCGGGTTCCCATCCAAGCAAAGCTAAGTAATAATACCTGAGATTAAACATGTAAAATCGTCAACATAAAGTTGAGTGATATTCATAGGTTTAGCAGTAAAGGTGTGGAACACAAGCATTTATTTGTAAAACAAGAAATAGGGAAAATGGTTACGTACGATAACCATAGTCCGAAACAATTATTATTGCAATTTAGTTCATGAACCAAAGCTTAACTCAACGTAAGTTCCTCTAGTGAGTATTCAGCCTAAATACTCTAGTATAAACAAATGAAATGCGTCATGGTTAAACAACCGCAACATGGAACGAGGATTGTCAATCCCGATGGATCCACCCACAACATTAACACAAGTAAATTAACGGTTCATGATCGGGAGAGGAAACTTAAGGGCTATAACTAAAAGCAATAATAATAATGAAAATCTGTTGGAAATCATCAAGTTCTGGAAAGCATACAAGTTCTGGATAGCATACAAGTTCTGGATATCATACAAGTTCTGGATAGCATACAGTTTTAAATGAATGTGTTCCACCATGTAAAATTTCACCACGCGTTTAGAAACAATGTATAAGTAGTAAAAAGGGGCTATGAACTCACCTTAGCGATATCGATATCAAACGAGAATAACGATCAAGATAATAGTGACGGGAGTGAAACGATGAAATAAGATAAGCGGAGAAACCACGAGCTTTTAACGACAACCTAAAATAAAGTGGCGCGTCTTAGAGATATAAACGACAACGTAAAATAATAAACCAAGTTTTATAGAAATTATATAAATAGTTTGGACATATTTAAATAGGTCCTAAAGCATAAAAATGTTTCATTATTTTAACCATATAAAAGGTATTTTGCTCATCTGTAAATCAAGGGGTTGTCTTAAAAAAAATATCCAAAATGATCATATAATTTGTACACATTAACGTGAATGTGTAAAGATATGATAAATAATATTTTTGTAAAATAATGAATAAACATATGCATACATATAATACATAGATCAATAAAAACTATATTATAAATAAAATAAAACATGAACCTTAAGATAGGTCATATGATCACTTACCAAAACTGATGAAAATAATGGAATGACCAAAGCTTTAATTCCCAATCTAGAGTAATAATCAACCAATAAATCCTTGTAATACATCAAGAATTCCAGTCCAAAATTTCTCCAAAATTGATGGCGTTGATGGTCATATGTGATATTAGTTCCAAAATTAAGCTAGAACCACTATATTTATAATTTGTCATGAGATTTGTTTTATATGAAACTTGTAATTGTGTCTTTGTTCTTTTTGGCTCGGTAAAAACCTGAAAGCCACAAAGATGGTGAGTTTTAATTTTAGTGGTAAGATAAATAAATGATTTTTTTTGATCATATCTTATCCATGGAAGATACACGTACATAACATTTTCCATATGCATGTATAGTTTTTTGAGTTTATTTGGTGGTGACAGCACATAAGATGACACGAAGGGTTCTATTATTATTTTATTTTTATTCATAATATAATAAAGCGGGTATTATCGAGGTCCGATATTTTAAAAGTTACGCGATTTGAAAGTTATGCGTAGACACCAAAAAAAATAAAAATAAACGCTCAATATAAAATATAAACTTTGTCATTCGGAGAACATTTATATTTCGATATATAAATGAGGGCTTATTATTTAATAGTCGTTAACGCGACATATAAACGAATGTCGCCTAAAGGTTTATCATAAATTTACGAAGAATGTCCATAAAACGAACAATTAAATAATGACAAGAACAATATTTATATATCATAATGAGGATATTTACGGTCGATGACGGGCATACACTTGCCAATAATTGACACATATTCGATACACTAATGTTCTAATCTTGCCGGTTAGTCTAGACTTCCATATTATTCATAGAATGAACATGACAATTAAAAGTCGAGTAATAATTATTGGTCCGAATATTTGGAATAAGATTAGAACTCGGTTTAAATGTTGATTTTAAATTTCGGGTTTTCACAGTAAATAAATATGAAAAAGTAAAAATAATTTTTTTTTATAATTCCGAATAAAGTATTATTAATGATCAGAAAAATAATTAAAATATATTTTAATTAAAATTCTAGAGATCTCAGGATTTACGTATGAAAAAGTAAAGAGGAACAAGTAAAACATTGTAAAATCGAGAAGTACGAATAAAAGAATAATTTAATACCCGAAAACTACGAGTTCTTATAGTCTTCCCCCCTAAAGGAACTCTGGTCCCTCAGAGTTCTCCTGGAAACAGTAGAAGATGCAACAAAAGGAGGTACAAAGTGTAGAACAAATTCATTGCTTCACAGGTAATTTCTGCACAACGGCATACCTTCACAATTAAAATTCACTACGCTTTAGTTTATTAACTCCTTTTCGAATAAATTTTCAAACTTG
Organism: Glebionis coronaria; assembly: GCA_025667525.1. Classification (NCBI taxonomy): domain Eukaryota; kingdom Viridiplantae; phylum Streptophyta; class Magnoliopsida; order Asterales; family Asteraceae; genus Glebionis; species Glebionis coronaria. Next base: position 412,289,971 of record CM046878.1, read on the forward strand.
GATTAGAATAATGACCTTTCAGTACAGAGAAATATCAAGAGATAGATTGAACACAAGAATTGCTTAAACGGACAAATTGCGCTAAAACAAGTTAAGATTGATAATCGACAAGGAATCGCAAGTCGCGCAAACTGTAAAACATAACAATCTACCTTTCAAAAGTAATTAAGGAGAGATATGAATTACATATGGGCATTTAAAATAAAAGTTGTCACAATTGTCTGTCTGGGATTTGGTATTACTTTCAAACTCATCTTAAGTATTTTCTTGATCATAAAAATACAAGGCTTGAGGGAATAAAATGAAATTCGTATCGATTCTTAACGAACAGGATAGAATAGAGGCGTTGACAATAAGACAATAAGAAACAAGGAATATAGCGATTCATCACTCCTTGAGTGCAGTTGGTGTCACCAACATTGGCTTATAAATTTCTAGGTAATCGATACACGATCGAAAGATAAAAGCCACACAACAATTTTCGAATCAAAGAAATTTTTTAATTAGTCACTTGTGTATGATTCAAGTAAAATGAACAACATTGGCAATTAGAGAGCGAAATCAACATATGGTTTACATGGGCGAATTTCAAGGCAATAGAGTCTGACACACATCATGACGAATATACGATATCGATATTCATGTACATTCATGAATCGTTATTCTCGTCCGGAGACATTTCGAAGGTATACCAAAATTTACTCAAACAAAGTTGGTCGAGGAGAAAGTATAAAAACATTAGAACTTCCAAGTACGATATCAATAGTCAGTAACTTGACAAGCGGTAAATAGAATTGTATCATGAAAGAAAATAAGGTAACAAGTAGAGCAAAGCTCATTGAGTAAAGAAAAATAGATTGTACTCGCAAACACGCAATTCGTTCAAGAAAAAAATAAAGAAACATATGCATTTGTCATGAACTTGTACTACTTACATAATGCATAAAAGCTTTCATAATTTTATTTTAACAAGATTTTAAGGTAACTACTATTCAGCCTCGCATGGCTCCTTCTAAATTACGCATAGGTGATCAGGCCATGCATAATTTAGGACTAGCAATGTGATGCTTAGCTTCGTCAAACCAGTATTACCTGTCATATATTAAAAATATATAAAATACCATTTGTAAAACAGGAATCGAAATAATTTACGAGACGTTCTCGAGAGTAATTAATTCGTGAAAATACATCGTAACAGTAATATCAAATAACTCTATAGAATAACATTCATGTATTTTGTAAAGACCAAGTAGAATATTTTGTAAAGTAATTCGCAAACAATATCAGTTTAAATTTATAAAATAGCGAGTGGGTTACACGAGAATAATAAAGGGTAGTTCAAGACAATCAATGAAATGGTTACAAGTTGATAAAGTTTCAAAAGGTTTAGCCGGAATCGTCATGAGACACGTGTCAAGATGATAACGAATGATAAGAAAGCAAGAACTTCAAACCTCGGCCCAAATCAGTGGTATGATAGAAGCAAAGAAAGACAACATAGAATGGCAATTAAGTCATGCATAAAAGAAAGGGTAAAGGAATCCATATGCGTTCATGTCGTAACTTATTTGACATAGATATGCTTTTAAAGAAGTAGGGCATCAGTTTCCAAGTAGTACAACTACTCCGAAAAGTTTATATTTTAGGAAAGATTAGGAATCTAACACGTAAATAGTGACGCATAAAAATGTACACACATTTTTTTTACTCGAAGTCTAAAGCAATATGGTGTAAAACGATGTTTTGAACAACTTTCTAGTTTTACTCGAGACTTGAAACGGATCAGAAATTGACGAAAATGTCCTTGCATCAAATCTATCAACGAGATGATATTTTAAAAATACGTAGAAATAAACTCTTAAATTTTACAGGTTCAAATGAGTGTAACTTGCTCGTTTTTTAAGATTTACGGGTCGAATTTTATGTCATAAACGAATGTCTCAACAAATAGAAACATACTTTTATTTCTAAAGTTTATAAAAATATTTTCTCGACGTCGTTAAATTACATGTAAATTTTCTGTAGAAAGTATATTTTTCGACACACCTTGAAATTGAATCAAATTTCATAATGACCCGGAGTTTATGTACACACATGACTTGTGGATCCCATAAAAACGAAAAAGAATAAATTGTATAATTAAACATACAAAGGAAAACATTGTATAACAATGGTTCAAGAATACCAATGATAATCTTAGAAATAAAAAAAACGACGCATGACATCCGTATCTTCGATTTCAAGATGCAATGCAGGAAGGTCTCTTGGCGGCGTGATTTTTCAAAATCACAAGACATACCGAGAAAGAAATGGAATATTAACGGTTTGCACTCTCGGAGCGAGGAGATTTAATGAAAATGGAAGATACAGGTCTATAGAAGTAGAATTATATTTCAAACAATCTCCACATAATAGATTATGATTTACAAGATGACGATGGTGTTTTTAAGGTACAAATGGACGTTGAAATTCGAAGTCGAAACGTAGAAGGGTCAATGATGTAATATTTAACGATATTCGAGTGTCGTGTAAAACGGTGACGTAAAAGTAAATCAAAGTTATGAAAACTCACGATATTATTCAACACGGATTCAAAGAATGCTTCGAAATGTGTGAAACACACGATGTCCTTTAGTCTTTTTCGGAGACACATTGAGCTAGACAATCGTCTACAGACAAATTTTCAAGGCATCCAATCACAGATGGCCGGAAAACAATTTGGATATCTAAATAGATATCTTAAAGATGTTTAACAATGGAAGTAATGCACAGGGTACAAAAATGAAAATCGGAAGTTTCATTGAACGCAATACTTATTTAATCCCAAACAATGGTATCACAATAATACACAGATAATGTAACAGTGAGTCGAGAAAACATGCGGTTCAAAACGAACGAGTATATAAGGTAAGTTTTACCACGCATAAATAAGATAGCAATAGTACTCAGAAAAGTGAGTATGAAAAGTCGGCAGCATACGCGCTCCGAATATAAGTATGAAATGTTATAACAATATAAAATCATTGCAACAAGATCAATTCACAAGAGCAAGAATTCAAGAAATACAGTAAGAGCATATGTAATCAAGTAATATCCAATGATAATTCATTGAGCACAAAGGCTTTGAAAAGACATAATAATCGTCATTAGGGAAAGGTAATATCTCATAATGTAATCAAGAGATGAAATACCAGAACGATAATTAAAAGTATAAGGATTAGAGAGTTACCCGCGCAGATATCGAACAACAATGGCAGATTCTGTGTTTGACACTTAGAAACATGAAATATTTGAACTTTTGGTTATAGACTAAGTTTTGAAAATGACTCAGTTCCCTATAACCATCGCTGTGATACCAATCTGTGAGACCCCCAAAATCAGGCAAGGAAACACGTAGGCAGCAAAGGGGTTCCACGTCATGGTACAAGAAACAATGAAATACTGTTTACATAAAGTTGACGTAATAAAAACTTATACATTACATCACAAAAAGATCAGAGTTTTTAAGCAAAGGTCCCAGAGTTTTATAAGCGGAAATCTATTATTTAAATATGGTTTTGTAACATGTTGTTACCAAAAATATAGGATAAACTTCTGACAGCTTTTACCAAAACCAAACTGTTGATCCCAAACTTAGATCGATTAGCTTTGTGTATACGAGATTAGATCAAGTAATACACGTAGAGAAACCTTTGTATATGCTTATGAATCTAAGTGTTATGCGGAATTTAACACTTAAACAAGAACACACAATGATATAAACAAACTTTCACTTTGATTATCAATATCAAACTTGCTTACAATGAAAATAGTTTACGAATGAAAACTTATATGAAACTTATATCAAACATTAACCTAAAGGTCTTCTTTTATAGACATAAGAAGCCTTGTACAATAATCTACGTATCAGCTATTCTAGGTAAAGATAAATATAGAAAATACAATGTTGTTCATATCTTTACTAGAACTATTCTAGAATACAATAAACGCATAGAGTATATCTTCCTATCAGTGCTTGTCTTCAATGTGTCAACGCTTGACTTTATCTTATCAACGCTGGAGCTGTCAGTGTTTGTTTTGTTCTTGTCAACGCTTGTACTACTCTTGTCAGCGCCCAAGTGATCTGGCCTTAATTTATTCCCAACAATCCTCCCCTAAACTTGATATCCACTCTTATGACCAAGTTTCTGAATAAGCATTAAGGACTAGGAGGAACCTTACAAACCTTCTCATATTGATAGTGAATAAATCTGATCAAATCTTTTGCCACGTCACTTGAATAATCTATTTCCAGCTGAGTGTCCTTCATCTTTTCCAAAATAGCCTTGGATATGAAATACTGACCATCCACAAGTAGATACTCAGCAAACTTTGTAGAACTCAAATGGTAAACACCAGGAGCTGAATATAACCTCCATTGAAGACCACTGAGGTCATCTTCAAGATCCTTCCAAATTGCATGATCCTCATCTTTTGGTCCACACATTCTTTTGAATGTGGTCCAAAGTTTTATTCCATTAGCTGAAGTTGGTGCTTCAGCCTCATACTTGGTCTCCAGCAACCTCCAAAGGTCCACCAAGTCTTCTCTATCACAACTTGTAAATAAAGATATGAGAGTGGTAAAAGTGTGTACCTCCTTGCCAAATCTGCCAATCTTCCAAAACCCACATTCATCTTCTTCATAGCTCACAATTGGGTTCCTGGAATCTAATGGTAACACTTGCACCATATCTGAAGCTTCTAAAGGTGAGAGCTTGAGGCTCTTTCTGATGACAACTTCACTTGGATATAGTGGATCCATATCTTTGGGAAACTCAAATGAAATTCCCTTCTTCACTGGCCTGGGAACAATCATAGCTTTCTTGATTTCCATTTCTTCTACAAGTTCCTCCTTTCTTTCATCTGAAAGAAGTCTGAGAGTGTTTGCTTCCTGCACTCTCACCCAAATGGGATAAGCCCTGTTTTCCAACTCATCAAATGTCAAAGCCTTCAACTTCTGATATGTCCATCCAACTCCATGACATCTGAGCAACATAAAGTAGAGCTCCCTTCTATCCCTTTTCAACTCTGAGAGAATATTACTTGCCTTGTGTTTCAAAAATACCTGGCAATCCTTCTGAACTCTAAGTAGAATCTCCAAACCCCATATTTGATCTGAAATGGTCAAGTCTGGATTCTCCATGCATCTTTCTTCCCAAACATTGTACATTTGAACCACCTCTGGCATGTCAAAATCAACCTGCAATTTCAATTCTCTCAGCTTCTCCTTAGCCAACTCATCCCCATACTCAAGTCTTTCTGGTTCTATTATCATCACACTTGAGTCTGAGCTAGCTCCATTACTTTCTTCTTCTGAAGTCATAACGAATGGTGACTTTTCCTTTTCATCTTGTTCCATGATTTGTGCAGCCAATCTTCTATCAAATTCAACTTGAGCTGCATCCTTTGGAACAATCTCCTCTACCATTATACCCTTACCCTTATCTGATGGTGCAATGGTTGGTAAGGTAGATGGTGATACCTGAGTAGAAACCTCCTTGATGATAGATGATGACTGGGATACATCACCTTCATGTGCAGGTCTGTCAACGCCCAAATTTGTCCTATCAGCGCTCAAAATATTTCTGTCAGCGTCCAAATTTTCCTTGTCAACGCCCAAATATCTTCCCTCAGCGCCTTGTGTAACCTCTCTCAACATAGCTGTAAATGATAAATTTAAGTTGGTAGGAGAGACTAAGGACGTATCAAAACCTGTTTGTTTCTTCAAAGTTGTAAGAGCCTCAGCAACATCCATTGATTGACCATCATAACTGCCCTTATCACTTAGATTTATTGGATCTTCCTCCCCTTTGGAAGATTCCTCCATACCCCTCCTTGCACTAGCACTCTCCAAAACAACAATCCTCTCCCTCAATTGCTTGAGTTCAAGGCCTTGTGAGCTGACAACTTGTACTAAGTCTACATTTTGCTTTTGCAAGCTAATGCAGACTGCCGTCAATTCCATAAGAGTCATTGGTTCCAATCTGCCCTCTTCTAAAATGGGAATTTGACCTCCCAAGTCAGATTCATTGGGCATGGATGAGGACTTAATGATGGTGGGACTGCCTTGGCCAGCATCTAAGCCAGAACCAATAATCCCAGCCTCATCCAGGTCACCAGCCACACTTGTGGTGGTGGTTCTCTCTGCTACATGGCTAGGACCACCAGAGGAGAACACTCCAGCAGTCCTTTGGCGTTTCATCAACCTATATTCAGGGGGTGTGTAAGATGGTGTGGAAGAATGGGTGGATGTGGGTTGGTTAAGGGGTGTTTGGGTTTGTGAAGGTTGTGTGTCAGCGTTGGAAATAGGCACATCAACGCCAACATTTAAAGTATCAGCGTTGAAGGATTCAGAGTTAATTTGCATGTGTTAAGGTGAAGGTAAAGGTTCAGGGATTGGTTGAAGTTGTGGTTGAGGGTCAATTTGTTGTTGGGGGTCTGGTTGGGGTTGTGCTGCTGCAATAACAGCAAGCATAGCTTGGGTTAAAGGTAGGTCACGATGGGGTGGTGAATTCATCTTCATAAAGATAGCTTTCTTTTGCTCAGGGATCTTATAAAAATCATTGTGATCCCTTGAGCAGTAACCTTGAACATCAAAAACCATTTGTAGAAAACGGGGATAAGCTAAAGTCATTTTTGTCCCCTTTTTTTTACACATCCCCTCAAAAATCATTTTAGAATAGTTAAATTTTTGCCCTGTTGCAATGCACACAATAGCGCTAGCAATGGATCTATTGATCTCATTGTGTGCAGTGCATTTGGGACTCAAACATTGAAGGAGGACATGTATGAGGTACTTCCAGGCTGGGGGAAATTCCTGCTTATGATACTTGTTGAGAGTACCTTCATCAGGAAAAGGATATCCCAAAGCCCTAAGCCCTTGTTCTATTTCATTTATGGGAAGAGTGGCTATACCATCAACATCATCAAGATGCAAGGCTTGGCGTACCAAAGCCTCAGTAACCACCCAAGGTCTCCCATGAACAATAGAAGTCAATGTGGTCACTCTATTAACTGTTGAGGAACTAACAGTGTTCCAAAACTGCTTAATATGTGTGACTGGAATGAGTGGTGCATGAGAAAGAGCATACCTTAATGGGGATGCGTTCAAATACGACACCATTTGTGTGTATTGGGGAAACAGAGTATCATCAGCTTCAAGATACGCAATCATGTTGTGTTGAGATCTGAACCCCAATTCCAATTCTGATGGTTTAAACTTTGGTGCCATTGATGAAAGCTGTTAATTTTAAGTGTAGAAGATGAAGTTAATAAGAGAAAAATGCGTTAGACAAGAATTATAGATACCCTGTTTAAAATAGGAGCCAAATTTATAGGAGAATAAAATGCATGTGATAGGCCCAAAAATAGGCAAGTATTTCAAAAATCAATCATGAAAATATTGAAAAAGTTATAAGTTATCTCATGCATTAAATGTAAAGTAACAACTCCCAAAATTACCGCCTAAAAATATGTCAAAAAGTAACAACTGGGTAGGTCCCATTGAGTGTCAACGGTCAAAAATAACCTATCAACGCCCAACGGCTATAATCTTGTCAACGTTTACCTATAGCCATGTCAGCGTCTAATTTGGTCACAACAACGCTTGGAAAATTCTTGTCAGCGTCCAAAAATAAAAATGTTTTAAAAATGAAAAATGACCTTAACAAGTAATTTATCCTAGAGAAAATAACCAAAAGCTGATAATTATTATAGGGCGGCAAGCACTGTCCAGTTATGCACACTTGCACAAGAAAGATAGACGTAACAGTCCTCTAGTGTCCCTACTAACCAAAACTCTTAACAACCAAGTTACCTTATAAAATCCTTGTTACTCCCAGGTAAATCCCATATCAAAATCATTCCCAAGTCTCCTAACAGACCACAACCAATTCTAGGCCAAAAATGTCTTGGCAGCATGCATAGTATATCAACTTTGCATGCTATAGTGCCTCATGATTTAGTAGAAACTAACTCATACTCACCTGTGGACACAATCTAGAATTGTGATAAGAGTATCATATGGATACCCAAACATCCTAAAGGTTCCTAAAACCTCCCCTGAAACTATGATACAAAAGTTTGCTAAAATCATGCATGAACATAAAAAATTTATGTCAAGATAGGAATGAAACATTCCAACCATCATCCATAAATAAAAAATTGTCCAAATGCTTCTCCATTGATCCATAAGCAACTCTGTATCCAATGGTATACTGCTAACACCATCTGCACATTTAGATTGAAAACCACAAAACTAACATTGTTGCTGACAACGCCCCGATAATACATGACAGCGTTGAAGGAAGCTTTGTCAGCGTTAGACAATTATATTGCTGACAACGTTGCAAAAACACTTATCAGCGTTCAAGCAACCTTTGTCAGTGTTAGAAAAATATAGTAGAAAATCTAAATCATCAATAAGACCAATAACAATGCATCATCCTGTACATACTTTTACAAAAAGACTCCAAAACACATATTATGTGAGATTGACCATTCCAATACTTGTTACCAAGTATTGAAATCTCCCAGCATCAAACGGTTTAGTTAATAAATCTAACACGTTTTCCTCAGTGTCAACCCTATCTGGTTGTATTAAACCTTTCTTAAAGCAATCTCTTATAAAATGGTGTCTAATTTCTATGTGTTTAGTTTTAGAATGATGTACAGGATTCTTAATGATGCATAAAGTGCTGTTATTGTCAACAAATATCTTGGTATGCATGAAATTATACCCATAGTCCAACAGCTGGTTCTGAATCCACAAAACTTGGCCACAACATGCAGCTGCAGCCACATACTCTACTTCAGTTGTAGAATTAGCCACCACTGTTTGTTTCTTGCATTGCCAAGATATCAACCTGCTCCCAAGAAACTGACATCCACCAGTTGTGGATTTCCTATCAAATTTATCACCTCCATAATCACTATCTGAATATGCAATCAGCTCCAATGGTGAATCCTTTGGGTACCACAAACGAAGACTAGGATAGCATCTTAGGTACCTAAAGATCCTCTTCACAGCATAAAGGTGACATTCTTTGGGAGTCACTTGATGGCGTGCACAAGCACACACAACAAACATGATGTCAGGTCTGGACGCAGTAAGATACATCAAGGATCCAATCATGGATCTATAGTGCCTGACATCAACATCTTTCCCATCTCCAATCTTTCCCCAAGGGTGTTCTCTATCCATAGGAGTAGTAGCCCTCTTTTCATGTGGAGAAAAGCCAAACTTCTTCAAGATTTCAGCCACATATTTGTCCTGGGAGATGAAGATACCATCTTATTTCTGCTGAACTTGTAAACCAAGAAAAAAGTTCATCTCCCCCATAGCACTCATCTTGAATTTGTCTGTCATAAGCTTGGAGAAATCCTCACTCATCTTTGGATCAGTAGACCCAAAATGATATCATCAACATAGACCTGCACAAGCAACACATCCTTGCCCTTCTTCTTTGTAAATAGTGTCTGATCTATGGTGCCCCTCTTGAATCCATTGTCCACCAAATAAGTAGACAGAGTACCATACCATGCTCTAGGGGCTTGATGAAGACCATACATAGCCTTTTTGACTCTATACACTTTATCTGGATGCTCTGTATCCTCAAAACCAGGAGGTTGCATTACATATACTTCCTCAAAAATGGTGACGTAGAGAAAGGCACTCTTGACATCCATTTGATAGACTGTGAAGCCTATGCAGGAGGCATAGGCTAGAAAAATCCTAATAGCTTCAATCCTTGCAACTGGTGCAAAGACCTCCTCATAGTCTATCCCCTCCTCTTGTGTATAACCTTGAGCCACTAACCTTGCCTTGTTTCTGACCACAATGCCTCTTTCATCTCTTTTGTTCCTTAGAACCCATCTTGTCCCTATAGGTCTGACATATCTAGGACAATCAACCAGCTCCCAAACATCCTGAATTGAAAATTGGTGAAGCTCATCCTGCATTGCTTCCACCCAACTTGGTTCTTTGAGAGCATCAAATATTTTCTTGGGTTCTTCTTGTGACAGAAAACATGCAAACAAACATGCTTGCACAAGAGGGGTATCAACCTTCTTGTGTATATTGGCAATAAACCCACCAAGACCTTGATGAGATCTTCTAGTCTGAACTGGAGTCATAACATCACCAATGATCTGGGAAGGGGGGTGAATCTTCATTGTAGAAGTGAGAACTCCTCCTTCAAAAAGTCTGGTGTCCTCAACCTCATGCTCCAAGTTGCCAATATCTTCTTCATCAGATTCTCTTAAATCAACATAAGGATGACCTTCTTCATATGTATTGGAAGGTTCACCTTGTTCAAAAGTGGAAGAGAAAAGATGTGCAAAGGTGTTGTCAACGTCTGAACCTTGTTTGTCAGCGCTTGGGCTAACAACGCTTGAACTATTGTTGTCAACGTCTGAGCCATCAACGTCTGAATTGGTCTTGTCAGCGCTAGATTTGCCTTTGTCAGTGCCTGAAGGACCATGCATGTTTGTATCTGGTGGTACTTGGAAACCACCATTATCTTGTCCAGCAGCAGCAAAAGCATCTGTCCAAATAGGAATGGTAACATATTCTAGGATAGGAGATGTCTTTTCTGCTTGTGATCCAACCCTTTTATGAACCTGTATACCTGAAACATCAACAACTTGTTCTTCCACAACATTTTAAGTTACCTTCACAATGTCTAGATTAGTGACAGGCATATAATTTAAAGTTCTAGATAAGGGTTCCAAGTCAAACAACCAATTAGGACCACTTTCAGGATCACTAGGCTTATTCTCTAAAAACCTAACATGTACTCTTTCAAGTATACGTTTTTCTTCCTTAAGATAAACCCTATATCCTTTGCTCTGCACTGAATACCCCATGAAGTAACCTTCATCACCTTTTGCACTAAATTTCCCTAAGGCATCACTAGTGTCTAACACTACTACATGACAACCAAAAGGTCTGAGAAAACCAATATTAGGTTTTCTACCCCAAAGTAACTCATAAGGTGTTTTGTTCTGAATTTTGTTAACCAATGCTCTATTTTGCACATAGCAAGCTGTATTAACAGCCTCAGCCCAAAAGGCTATAGGAAAGTGAGCATCAGCCAACATTGTTCTGGCTGCTTCAATTAGGGTTCTATTTTTCCTCTCAGCAACCCCATTTTGTTGTGGGGTTCTAGCAATACTAAATTGCCTAGTAATTCCTTTCCTGGCACATAAATCATCTAGCTTCTTATTCCTAAATTCTCCACCATTATCACTCCTAAGCATTTTAACCTCATTGCCAGACCTCTTCTCAATCTGAGTGATAAAATCAATTAGAATATCAGCTGTGTCACTCTTCATAGCAAGAAAGAATGTCCAAGTAAACCTAGAAAAGTCATCTGTGATGACAAAACAATATGACTTACCATTCAAACTTTCTATATTGGTTGGACCAAAGAGGTCCATGTGTAGCATATGAAGAGGTCTAGAACTAGTGTGCACCTGTTTGGACTTGAATGAGACCTTGTGCTGCTTGCCTTTAAGACATGCAACACAAGAGTGGTCATTGTGGAAGGCCTTCTCAGGCAAACCATCAACTAAACCAAGTCTCACAAGTCTATTTATATTTTTAAAATTTATGTGCCCTAGTCTCCTGTGCCACAAATTACTCTCATCTACTGAGGCCTTAGCATAAAAACAAGACATATTATTATTCATTTTAATCCCATTCAAATTAACATTATATATGTCCTTATGCCTAGGTGTTCTATACTCAATATATTTCTCATCAGGGATTTTAAAATCCTTGCTTAACACCAAACACTCAGTATCAGTAAAAAGAAATTTATTTTTGTTATCACAAACTTGTGATACACTAAACAGGTTGTAATCAAGTTCTTTTACCAGGAAGACGTTCTCAAAACGCAGATTCTTGGTGAGAAGGGTTCCTTTGCCTGTGATAGTACCATATCCGCCTCCAAAGTATACCTTATCACCATCTTTAATAGGAGTGAAGTTCGTCAGATAGTCTTCCTTCCCTGTCATGTGCCTTGAGCATCCACTATCCCAATATCCATAATCATTGACCTGTCTTTGAATGCCCTGCACATAAAGAAAACAAATTAGTTTTCTTTGGGAACCCAAGTCTTAAAAGACTTGGATTCATCTGGTTGTTCAATAAGAACAGACTTAGTTCTCACAACAACCCCATTCTCATCCTTCTTAGGATGAAATACCCAGTTAACCCTAATAGGTTTTGTAATGACCTTTGAAATGTAATTAAATCTATTGCAAGTCATTGAAATCCCATTATCATTAGGGTTTTGATCTTTCTTGGGTCTCCATGTTAAGCTTGAAGAAGCTTTAGACCCCTTACCTTGTGGTTGTAAATATTTAGGTCTGGTCACGTTTCTGTCAGCGTTAGAATTTGTCCTGTCAACGCTGAAATTACCCTTGTCAGCGTTGAACCTAGGGTTTGCTACAGAAACCCATTGCCTATTTGACCAGGTGTTTGTCTTTTGAAATGGTCTTTGTCCATGAGTGTTAGACCCTCTAGTAAAGAATGGGGCAGGTCTAATCACTTGTGGACTTTGCTACACACAAGGTTTGGGTCTGACAATGTTTGACTTTCTAACAACGTTGACTTTGTTCCTGTCAGCGCTGAAATTGTTCCTGTCAGCGCTGTATTTGGGAGCGTTGACACACTTGTAAGCCAAATGTGAAAAGCTACCACAAGTGTAACAGGCTTTCTTAGACACAACCTTAGGTCTAGAAGAGAAGAAACGTGTTCCATGATTGCTAACTTGGCTCTTGGGTGACCTAGTATTCCTATACATCTCTGCATATTTAATGGTAGGTCTTCTAACAGTGTTTGAGCCTAGGTCAACAGCTTTACCAGTGATTGGGTTAGTAACCTTAATGGGTGGTGACTCATTAGGACTTTCACATAGCAAGCCACCCTTGACAAATAAAGTAGGGTTAGCCTTCTTCCACTCATTCAGGTCAGTCAGTTTTTTTGTTGATACTCTTCAACTGGAGTGACAACTCTTGGTGGAGGAATGAATTCCTCCTCTTGGAGCTCTGGCAAACCAGTCCAAGATAAGTCCCTTTGTTGGACACCATAGAAGTCACCAGGTGGTGGTGGAACCAAAGAGTAATCATTCATCCCAATCCCAGTCATGTCCTTAGGATCCCTTTGTTTACCCACACAGTCTCCTAGGGTTTGGGTGGCTCTATCAAATCTTTGAATTTTAAGGCCAACATTATCTTTATTCTTAATGGCCTCATCTAACTTAGCCTGTAATTCATCATTAACCCTTTCCATGATGTTTCTAATATCCATGCTAGCATCCAACTCATGTTTTAAGATATTGATTTTATCTTTTAAGTCAAATTCCATTTTCTTATATTCAGAAACGGTTTTCTCAGTTTCAGTAAGAGCTAGTTGGTAATTAGAAAGTTTACATCTTTCAGTGTTCATATCATCTAATAATCTTAACACCTCTTTGTTAAGTCTTTCAGTATTTAATCTACAGCCTTTGCTACAAAAAGCGTCATCATATACCTCATTATCAGATGAAGAGGAGGAGTGTGCCATGAGAGCATATTCAACATGCTCTTCTTCTTCAATATTAGCAACCAAGGCTTTGTCCTCTTCAACATTCTTAGCCAGATAGCTCCAATCCCATCCCATACCATCAATTCCTTGAACTGCAACCATGGCCTTGGAATCCTGAGCTTTAACAACCTGACTTGAGGGTTTACCAGCATCAGATCTTCTAGGAGATCTGCATTCCCTCATGAAGTGCCCCATACGATGGCAGTTGTAGCATTCAACTTTGGATTTGTCAAATCCAGCTGTGTCTTTAGCATTGAAGGTCATTTTCTTCTTAAACCTTCTGTTCCACCTGCTTGCTCTTATACTAGCAAGAGCCATGTTCCACTTGATGTCCATCTCTTCCAAGTGCTTATCACTTATCTGCTCAAGGTCCTCATATGTAATCAACTGAGCCATTGGGCAAAGAAGCAATGTAAGCACAAACAGTATCCAAATCTAAACCAGCAGGTTTAACTCTTGGGGAGTCATTCTTGTATGTGTCAGCGTCTGAAAAGGAGACGTTGACAAAACTTGTTCCATCGCTGACATATGATGATCCAGTAACTGGATGCATGTAAGAGTCCTTCTGATTGAATTGACCTTCACTATGAGAGAAGAAGGCCATGTTGCTGTTGGTAGATTTGCTTCCATGTTCTAAAAGAGTTTCATCTTCCAACAGCCTTAGTTTGTTGTAGATGTCATCAAACGAGGAGCTCTTGTAAGTATTGTTGGCAAGAATAGATCTTGCCTCAATCTTCCATGCCTCACCAAGACTTTTAAGAAAGGTAGCATTAATGTCAAAATCACCAACTTGTGTCCCCATGAAGGACAACTTGCTTGTAATGTCAAGCAATCTGCTTCTCACACTACTCAGTTTCTCATTGGGTTGAGCTTTGAAGACAGCATAATCATGCATGAGTTGCTTTTTCTTTTCTTCCTTAGTGTCTGCATTACCACCATGTGCAACTTCAAGAGCTTCCTAAAGGTCTTTAGCAGATTCATAACTTCTGTATTTATGCTGATTCTCTTGTCCCAAAGAGAGCTTCAGAATATTTAGGGTTTTCATGTCAACTCTTCTCTTTGCTATGTCTTCAGCAGACACAGCTCTACCATCATTAGGTTTTTCCCTCTTGTCAGCTTCTGAACATCCAGCAACAGCTGTTCTTGCAGAAATGGCATTAAGAATCTTTTGAGCCTTATTGAATGTGTTTCCATATTCAATAACCTCCCAGAGTGTGTAGTCATAGATCCCCATATATTGTTCAAAGTTGAACTTCCACTGATCAAAGTTGGTTGCATCAAGCATAGGAATCTTGATGTTTGGTAAAGGTGAGGAGGAAGAGTTGGTGATTTCTGGAGTTGACATGATGTTGTTAGGGTTTTTGAGAAAATTAGGGTTTTGGTGATTTCTAGGGTTCTTGTGTTCTTTAAGATCAAAAGTTTCTCAACAAGCTCTGATACCACTTGTTGATCCCAAACTTAGATCGATTAGCTTTGTGTATAAGAGATTAGATCAAGTAATACACATAGAGAAACCTTTGTATATGCTTATGAATCTAAGTGTTATGCGGAATTTAACACTTAAACAAGAACACACAATGATATAAACAAACTTTCACTTTGATTATCAATATCAAACTTGCTTATAATGAAAGTAGTTTACGAATGAAAACTTATATGAAACTTATATCAAACATTAACCTAAAGGTCTTATTTTATAGACATAAGAAGCCTTGTACAATAATCTACGTATCAGCTATTCTAGGTAAAGATAAATATAGAAAATACAATGTTGTTCATATCTTTACTAGAACTATTCTAGAATACAATAAACGCGTAGAGTATATCTTCCTATCAGTGCTTGTCTTCAATGTGTCAACGCTTGACTTTATCTTGTCAACGCTTGAGCTATCAGCGCTTGTTTTGTTCTTATCAACGCTTGTATTACTCTTGTCAGCGCCCAAGTGATCTGGCCTTACATCACAAAAAGATCAGAGTTTTTAAGCAAAGGTCCCAGAGTTTTATAAGCGGAAATATATTATTTAAATATGGTTTTATAACATGTTGTTACCAAAAATATAGGATAAACTTCTGACAGCTTTTACCAAAACCAAACTTTAAAAAGTAACACAGAAATCTCCAAGCTGCGATAATATCCTGCGGGTTCCCATCCAAGCAAAGCTAAGTAATAATAACTGAGATTAAACATGTAAAATCGTCAACATAAAGTTGAGTGATATTCATAGGTTTAGCAGTAAAGGTGTGGAACACAAGCATTTATTTGTAAAACAAGAAATAGGGAAAATGGTTACGTACGATAACCATAGTCCGAAACCATTATTATTGCTATTTAGTTCATGAACCGAAGCTTAACTCAATGTAAGTTCCTCTAGTGAGTATTCAGCCTAAATACTCAAGTATAAACAAATGAAATGCGTCATGGTTAAACAACCGCAACATGGGACGGGGATTGTCAATCCCGATGGATCCACCCACAACATTCACGCTTAGCAACACAAGTAAATTAACGGTTCATGATCAGGAGAGGAAACTTAAGGGCTATAACTAAAAGAAATAATAATAATGAAAATCTGTTGGAAATCATCAAGTTCTGGAAAGCATACAAGTTCTGGATAGCATACAAGTTCTGGATATCATACAAGTTCTGGATAGCATACAGTTTTAAATGAATGTGTTCCACCATGTAAAATTTCACCCCGCGTTTAGAAACAATGTATAAGTAGTAAAAAGGGGCTATGAACTCACCTTAGCGATACCGATATCAAACGAGGATAAAGATCAAGATAATAGTGACGGGAGTGAAACGATGAAATAAGATAAGCCGAGAAACCACGAGCTTTTAACGACAACCTAAAATAAAGTGGCGCGTCTTAGAGATATAAACGACAACGTAAAATAATAAAACAAGTTTTATAGAAATTATATAAATAGTTTGGACATATTTAAATAGGTCCTAAAGCATAAAAATGTTTCATTATTTTAACCATATAAAAGGTATTTTGCTCATCTGTAAATCAAGGGGTTGTCTTACAAAAAAATATATATCTAAAATGATCATATAATTTGTACACATTAACGTGAATGTGTAAAGATATGATAATTAATATTTTTGTAAAATAATGAATAAACATATGCATACATATAATACATAGATCAATAAAAACTATATTATAAGTAAAATAAAACATGAACCTTAAGATAGGTCATATGATCACTTACCAAAACTGATTAAAATAATGGAATGACCAAAGCTTTAATTCCCAATCTAGAGTAATAATCAACCAATAACTCCTTATAATACATCAAGAATTCCAGTCCAAAATTTCTACAAAATTGATGACGTTGATGGTCATATGTGATATTAGTTCCAAAATTAAGCTAGAACCACTATATTTATAATTTGTCATGAGATTTGTTTTATATGAAACTTGTAATTGTGTCTTTGTTCTTTCTTTGGCTCGGTAAAAACCTTAAAGCCACAAAGATGGTGCGTTTTTAATTTTAGTGGTAAGATAAATAAATGATTTTTTTTGATCATATCTTATCCATGGAAGATACACGTACATAACATTTTCCATATGCATGTATAGTTTTTTTGAGTTTATTTGGTGGTGACAACACATAAGATGACACGAAGGGTTCTATTATTATTTTATTTTTATTCATAATAAAATAAAACGGGTATTATCGAGGTCCGATGTTTTAAAAGTTACGCGATTTGAAAGTTATGCGTAGACACCAAAAAAAATAAAAATAAACGCTCAATATAAAATATAAACTTTGTCATTCGGAGAACGTTTATATTTCGATATACAAATGAGGGCTTATTATTTAATAGTCGTTAACGCGACATATAAATGAATGTCGCCTAAAGGTTTATCATAAATTTACGAAGAATGTCCATAAAACGAACAATTAAATAATGACAAGAACAATATTTATTTATCATAATGAGGATATTTACGGTCGATGACGGGCATACACTTGCCAATAAATAATAATTGACACATATTCGATACACTAATGTTCTAATCTTGCCGGTTAGTCAAGACTTCCATATTATTCATAGCATGAACATGACAATTAAAAGTCGAGTAATAATTATTGGTCCGAATATTAGGAATAAGATTAGAACTCGGTTTAAATGTTGATTTTAAATTTCGGGTTTTCACAGTAAATAAATATGGAAAAGTAAAAATAAATTTTTTATAATTCCGAATAAAATATTATCAATGATCAGAAAAATAATTAAAATATATTTTAATTAAAATTCTAGAGATCTCAGGATTTACGTATAAAAAAGTAAAAAGGAACAAGTAAAACATTGTAAAATCGAGAAGTACGAATAAAAGAATAATTTAATACCCGAAAAGTACGAGTTCTTATATACCACAACAACACAAACACTCCTAAATTTAACCCTAAATCAAATTTACAAGGTTTTACAATTAAAAACCCTTATCTACATTTTATAAAAATCGAATACAAACATATACACAACATACATATATTTCAACCTACTATATAAGCCAAAACCAACCCGTAAGTTTTAAACCCATATAAACCCAAATGACCCATTATCCATTATACAAACCCTTTTTAAATATCCACAAGTTCCCTGAACAAATCTAACTAAGTAGTAACACGGTCTAAAAAAACAATACTAATTCCTTACTAACACTTACTAATCAAAAAGTTTTACTCTATCCTAAACCCTAGCAAGGCCCAGACCAAATAGAATATAATTTTAATATAAAAGTGAGTGGAAGTTTGTGTGTTTTAAGATGGTTTGAATTTTGAGAAGTTGAGAAATTGAGAAGTTGAGTTGTTGGACGAATATATCCAACGTTTTGAATAAGGTTCTGGATGATTGGTTGATGTTGTCAAAACTTAACCCTAAATTTTTATCAGTTAACCCCTATTTTTTAATTGCTCTTCACCGCTTTGACACCTATATTATTACGTCATAATTTTTCATTAGTTTTTATTTTTTAGTCAAATTTGAGTTTTTTTGTACCCGACTAAGGAAGGAGTTTATGTCATTGTCGCTGAATAAATACCCGGCTCGCCTGTGCGTCAAAATTGAAATTACCTACGATTATTATTTGCATTATACCTTAAGGCTGATTTACCTACTATACAATCAATCGAAGGGGAAAATCAAATACAATAAAAAGAGGAGACGCTTTCTTTTCTAATTAACTAGAGGTTAACGTAAATGCACCATAACTATGTAGCCCTGTTCCTAATAGATTGACCCCAAAATAGCATATCCAAAACATTAAACCCCTTCCCAAGTGTACAATTTTCAGCTTTTAGATCATGTGCTAACAGTCACACATGAACCGAGTTATTTCTTACCCTATATGGAGTTACAAGGAAACCTTTGACTAGTAATTATACCTAAAGTTTGTGTAAAAGACATAGATAAGTTTAGTGTGGTCATCACACTCTCAAACGAAACCATCTTGGAAATTCTATCTATACAAGGATCTAACATCACAAAACCCCAGAAACTAACTTTATAACTCCATTTGGTACAAGTACGCGAGAACCCTACACAAGAAAACCTGCATTCGTATCTTAGTTATTCCTCTTCTAACATAAGAATACAAACACATCATCTAGTTTTAGTTTAGCTCAACCATGGTGATCACAAGACGTGCTGGAGGGTGTAAGAAGAGTAGCAATTCGTGTTTTTTTTATTTGGAAGTTGGGTTACAAAAACTAGGGTTTTCTTTTAGTTCGAGTCCTATTCTAAGCGCTCTAAGTCAGTATGAGTAATCACTTCTTTTTTTCTTCACCTACTTATGCATATATGTTCACTAGTAGTTGTGCTTGAGAAACAAAACCATATTTTGTAAGTTGAATCGATATAACGCAACTCTTTGTTCTTTCGTTCCTCGTCGATTAAAAAGTGACCAAGAGCTTCGGTTATAGGGGTCTTCTTTGATTTAATTCTTGGCATCAAGTAATAATGAAACTTGTAAGAGATCTACTTAAACCATAATGTGGTAAAACAATGATTTATAAGTCGAATATTAAAGCTTAAACAAGTATACTATGGGTGTTTGTAAAGTGCATTAGATGGGTGACCTTGGGGAAAGATTATAACCCATTTGACTTAATTGTAAAAATAGAAACACGCTTGCTTGTCAAAATAGACCTGGTGGAGTTTAAATTAAAACTTGAATCGTGTAAACTGGTTAAGAAACGATGAAGATATCTCCTTCTAAAACTCTTGAAAATTTGCATATATTATGGCCTTCTAAGAAGGAAAATGATTTATCATCCTACTTGATATGCCTATATATTTTCCTACTTTTATTATTATGACAAATGGATTGATCAATGGATGAAATTAAGAAAGAAAATTAGTGAATTACACATGTTTTAATTTGATGTGGGTAGGAGGATAAGTAGGAGGATAATGTAGGAGGATTTAGCATTGCTCTTTAAAAATAAACCGAGAACCCTCAACTTTGGCGGATTATTGTAACGAGTAGAATGAACAAGAATGGGAACCAAATTTTGTTAACTATTGTCTACCATGTAAACTTGGATTAGAAAGAAAGATTACTCAATTTGGACAAGTAACGAGTATATTGAAAAACAGTTTGCGTGCAAATTTTTTTTTTGTTTTTATTACAAGCCACAATCATAACCACTTTCCATACACTTTTGACCCTTGAAACCATTTCGAAAGTTAAAACTTAAAAAACTACATGTACAAGATTCTAAATATATATTTTGTTTGCAATATGGTTAACTATTAAGCCCGTAAATAAATTGTAAAACTCTTAAAAAATCACATTTTATGTATTTACTTTAACCTTATTTTATTTAAAACTTGAATTACACAATTTCACTTAATTATTTTACTAGTTTAATGACAAAATAAATAGTCGCCCAATTATGTTTAATCGAGTTCACATTGTCTAGTTTCCATAAAGTCATACTTCGTAATTTTCAGAGCTATAATTTGAATGTTATAATTTGTTAAAGATGGGTACTTTTTATTATAAATTTATATTTTCACAAGTGAAAATACTTATCGTTTACTTAATACTCAAGCACACACTAGGGAAGGAATTACATACATTTGTCTTAGATTCCATATTTAGTTAAATACGTATTACTTTCATTTAGGTCACGGATAGAGTTTTTACATCGTTTTGTGTGCATAGTTTTCCCTACCCACATCATACTTGTTATTATCTTGTTATATCTTTTAGGTGAGTTTCATAGCTCTACTTTTACTTGTTTTATACATTATGAGGGGAGAACATTGCTTTTTTACGGATGAACACAAGTATAATGTAACATCGCTTACCTACAGTAGTCTAAGCCGCTGATAACATAGTATGTTGTTATGCCCACTATCATGAACCTTAATCACTTTAGTAAGAGCGCTTATGGTATGGATAGATTTATCGGGGTTGACACCCATGTCTATTTTGATTAATGTTAGTCAAGCAAATGCAGTTTCATTTGAGTCAGCTAGGGATGTCCCAGGTTGGGCATCTACAATGGGCACATATATTATTGATTACGTGTTAGTGTTTATGTGTCATGAGCTTAGATAGTAGTAGTAAACGCATTCATTATATTTATGACTTTGTATTTCTTATAATCTCATATGCTTGTGCTTTAATCTTGTCGTCCATCAAATCATTACATTTAAACAAAATATATGACATAATCAACTTTATGTTGACACTTTAGCAATGTTTTTCTCATGTATTAAGGATGAACAGTAAGTATGGAGTCTCATGCATGGTTGTCTTTTCAAGTATTTAAAGATCATTTGTACCCGTTTAAAAACACTTAATTTTTCGTATGACCAGTTATTATACCGTACTTTGTTCAAAAACTTTATTTTTATGTAATGAAAATGATCGCCTCTTTAAAATGACTCATTTAGAGGTCATTCTTTATTACTAAATGTTATGATAATCATGAAGTCACACACCTTCGGTTGCCATTATTCTCTTATATTTTGGGGGTATGACAAATTGGTATCAGAGACTTAGTTATGGAGAACTAGGATCGCATTAGTAGCACTAGACTATAATTTCTTTTATCTATCTAAGCATCATTATCTTTGTGTCTATTAATACCTACTATTTTTATTACTATATATAATTAGTATCAGATACGTACCTTCTATCAGATACATCCTGCTCTTAATAAAATCATATAAGTTTGCAAATTGTTTATTATATCATATAAGGGTTATTTATATCATTTCCTTCTTTTCTTGTCATAGTATCATGTTTTCATCCAACGATTCTGCATCATCGGAAGAGTTTGCTTGACACGAATCTCATTCTATCGCTTCATCATCTCGAGGATCACCACGATGAGGATACCCATAGATGCTAAGTGATGACGAGCATGTTTTTTCACCGACTGAGATGCCACTAGTTCATGTCGGTATTTTTGACGAGCCCATAGATGATGTTTCAGGTCTTGATTACCAGGAGCCTATTCCTTTCTTCTATGCCGTTATCACCCGAAGTCTTGCTGAATCCGAGCCCGAGGAAAAACCAATGGAAGAATAAGATATAAAATAGGATGAAGAGGAGTATGGCGAAACAAAGGAGGATCATATTAAGGATTCCAATCCCGAGAGGAAGTCGTGGTCTATGCTTCCATTCCACCTGGGTCATAAGGAGTCCCTCACTCACCATCCACGTCTAAGGAGGATTAGACCACACCCACTAATCTACCACTTGTACCACCTACTACATTTCCATACTACTATACTAGACGATGTCTTACATGGAATTTAGCTACACCACCAACATCATCATCACGAGGTCATATCTAGAGACATATTACTCGTATGCCTGTCCAACTTCCACCTCTACCCGATTTGACAGAACTCCACGCCTTTATTGCTGATTTTGTAAACTCCTACCCATACCATCGCCCATACCATCTCCACTATCACCCTTGTCCCAAACTTTACCTTCTTATTTTTGAGACATGCTTATCGAGGTCGGTATTCAGCTTCAAAAGAGTGCTTGTCTCACTTCTGACTTGAGATGGTAGAGAGTTCTGCATCTGCTGTTGCAAGACTACCACTTGTTCCTGACAGGGATGTGTTATCACACGTTTCAGGGAACGTATGTTATCTACTCTCGAGCACCTAGATGAGCTCCCACTTAGTTTGATAAAGAGCTTAAAGGTTTTCTTCAAGAGAGTTCATGCAGATCATGTACCATCTTTGGAAGTCGTGGGTCAGTTGGAGGCACCGAATGATGATTCGATTTCCAATTTGGTAGGGCGTTTTAGGAAAGAGTGCATTGAATAGAGATATGCTCCTAAGATGTACATGCTCACCAGCTAAACTCGAGGAGAGCAGCCCATCAGGGTTAGGGTGCTAGTAGTTAGTTTATCTTTGGAGTATTTTTATATTTGTATTAAATCTAGTTAGGACTATGTATTTTCCTTTTTCTTGTATTGCATTTCAGAACTTATCAGGGTATGAGATTTAAAATTTGGTTATGATTGGTGGGTTACTTAAATTGCTATGCATGATTGTTATTTGTTTGTGATGTTGTCGTTTATCTCCTTACTTCGGGAAAATTTTCTTTTGAATGTAATGGTATTATATATATGTACTTTCAATATTATCGTCTATCATGATTTTTAGGATAAAATGCCGACATTCATATAATCCGTTACCAACCAAAACCCAGTTGCAACCAATGAAGGAATTGACCAAAGTATGTTAAACCAACTGATCGCAAAACTTTTTAGCATAAGATTCATATAAGTTAGGGTTTGATCCGGAGGTCGGGAGGATAAAAGAGGTTGTCATTTATATAAGAGAAAGAGTAGAGAGAAAGTGTGTTTTATTTCTAGAGAGAGAAAGGTAAGAAAATAAAAATGATTATCCCTACCCTCCTAGTGAAGTCTAGGAGGGTTTATATAGCCCATGACACAACTAACTTACTACATTTATTGATTCTAGTCTCTGCGTGTCTTGGCTATTTAATATAGATACAATTACATATAACTCTTCATATTTTAGGGCTAAAAATCTTTCCCCAATATGTAGACATATGTAATTACTTACAATGTTCCTAAAAAGTACAAATACAAAAAATTACGACTTCCAAGGTGCTTCCAATGTTGAGTATAACATCTTTATCTTCTAGTCTTCATAACTTGTACCCCAGCTTGAATCCTCTTTATCTTTAATTTGTTGAGAAACATTGTACTACAAATGAACTAGATTAACTTCCCGCCAATTCATACTACATGTCTTAAAAAGCTTTCTTCATAGAAATTATTTTTGGAGAATCTTTTGAATTAGCTTCCCCCAAACCAATATCCGTATCATGACCAGATTCCGTATCTTTAACAATCTTCTATCTTTGACAATGAAAGTGCATATCAGAATTTTTTAGAAGAAGAAGCAAACCACACCAAAATAACACGGCTACCGACATTTGGTCTTCATGATTTTATGTTTGGGGGAACATGCAAGAAATCAACAATAAATCTTCTCACGCTTACAAACTACTTCACAAACATCATACAACATGATGTAGATACACGACTTTCTCCTAGAAGTTTAATAGAGTACTCCAAAATACACGTTTTCCACGATGATGGTTACGAACACTTGGAAGCATCATTGACGAGTACGCCCATATACACGAGATGTTCTTGTCCAAGGCAAAAATATTCATACATTTTGTAAGACGTTTGAGAAACTATGAAAGATTTACTTAGACTGTGAAGTGTCATTAACATTCTGTAGCTAAAAAAACGATATTTATAGTTTCTTTCGTTATTTATAACGTAGGCTCTTGATACCAATCTGTAACACCATCGGTTTTGGATAAATCAGCGGAAGATAAATTTAGGATATTACTTTATAGCCAACAGTCAAAATCATAGAAAAATCTCCAAAAGAGACTTTAATAAAATATAAGTTATCCATCAATATGAGGGATTTTTATATAGTATAAAACAAAGATCCGCGGATACATAATTTAACAAAACTATGAATGATAACTCGTTTTGGACGTCCTCTTGTCCAAGACTTCTCTTTATCGATTGCTTAATTCTCTGAGATATATGCTTAAAAGTAAACATAATGGTTGAGTAAATTTAAAAGTTTAATAATCATTCCGAATATAAGCTTCTTTTTAGTGGGTTACGTCACAAATAGTGATAATTATAGCAAATATAATTATCCGGTAAATAGTCTTATTGCACTAAGCTCATGACACCAAAACTGACACAATTATCTAAGTGAAATTAAAAGAGGATCCGCAACCGTCAATTGGTAAGGAAAACGGCCAAGACAACCCTGATAGAAGGACAAATAAAGTACGTCTACTTACCCTTCTCGATAACTACAAATAGGAAGATGTCACCTTCCTATAGACCTATTCACAATACCCACACTCATATGAAAATAATTAATGGTTCATGATATTCAAATAATTGGGTCTAAAGCTACTCGTGCAATAATCCATGTCTGGATAGCATACTTTTCATAAATCACTAGTATTCGGTTTTAAAACATATATCCCCCTCATAGTTTTAACAAACAATTAAAATATCAATAGTGAGGCTATAAACTCACCTGGTTTAAGAAAACTTTGATTCAAATCAAAAGTGACTGATCGGGACTTTACAGCTTCAACACACCACCTGTGTTAATATGTCAAGTCTCTTTAATTTATATAGTCTATGATCTTTATTGTTTTATAATACTTTACATATATTTCATATGCTTGTGATAGTATGATACGATCCTGGAGTTTAGTATTATTATTTATTATATAATTAGTTTATTTACTTTCCTTTATTGCATTATCTTAGGGATCAAGTTAAGTTTAAGGATCCTTTATTATATATAGAGTGTTAGGTTGTAACATAGATTATCTTGAATATGAATTAAAGTAACTGATTTAGTTATCAATTTGAGGAGTCGATTTATCTCACTAATATAAACCATTGGAGGTCGGTTTATCCCATTGACATAAATCGTCTATCCTTTATTTACTTATATTTATTCTATTATCGATCCTGTGTGTATCAATTGGTATCAGAGTTTTTCAATTGTAGGGTTTCCAAAGAAAATGAAGAAAAAAGTACTGTTCATTAGAACACTATAATCAGATTCACTATTTACCACTAGAAAACACTGTTCACCAAAATGTTAATAAAAAGGTCAAATATTCTTTTGATTTTGAGTATTAATGGACCCATGATGGGATATGATGGAAGAGCATCGAGCTGAATCTGCCCGTAAACATGAAGAATCGGTCTGTATACATGAAGAGCTTATGGATCTACTAAAGAAGGTTGCAATTTCAATGGGTTTGGAGGTTGAAGAATGGGAGAAGTGGCGTGATCTTAAAAGAGCTCAGAAGGAAACCAAAGATATAACATTGAATACTACATCACAAATCTTTAGAATTCCTTGGGGTTAGCTTGGTACCTAGCACAGAGACATATGGAGAATTGAATGTCTGGTCTGCTTGTTGTGAGGTACATCAGTGACCCAATCATGCATCTATATAAGGTCTCATTAATAGAGACCCCTGAGTCATCAGCTCCAAAATTATAGGGAGGAAGCATGGGGCATTTCACTGATGCGCAATAGACAGATCATACTTTTTGATCAAATCTCTAACATATTTTCTTGATAAATAGAAATTCCTTTTAAATTTTGTTTGATTTGAAAGCCCAAGAAAAAAGTTAGTTCCCTCATCATGCTCATTTCATATTTTTTGGTCATAAGTTTGGCAAACTGTTTGCTCAAGGTAATGGTTGTTGATCCAAAAACTATGTCATCCACATAAATCTGTACCATAATGACATCACCCTTGGACCTATAAGTGAACAAGGTTTGGTCAATAGTACCTCTGACAAACTTATTTTCAAGAAGGATTTTTTATAGAGTTTCATACCAGGCTCTAGGCGCTTGTTTTGGCCCATAGAGTGCTTTGTGAAGTCTGCAGACGTGGTCAAGATAGTCACTATTCTCAAACCCTAGAGGTTGTTTAATATATACTTCCTCTACAAGCTTTCCATTAAGAAAGACACTATTTTCATCCATCTGGTAAACCATGAAACCCATATAAGTTGCATAGGCTAGGAAGATTCTAATAGCTTCTAATCTGGCTACTAGTGCCAAGGTTTCATCATAATCAATACCCTCTGAATGGTTGTAACCCAGCACCACAAGCCTAGCCTTGTTTTTAACAATCATGCCAGATTCATCCCTTTTGTTTCTATAGACCCATTTGGTTCCAACCACTTGCTTTCCAGTTGGAACTTTTACCAGAGTCCACACCTTGTTTCTCTTAATCTGATTGAGTTCTTCTTGCATAGCTACAACCCATCCGACATCTAGTAGGGCAACGACCACGTCCTTTGGTTCATCTTCAGAGAGAAAATCAACGAAAAGGCATTCATTCGCTGAGGTAGTTTCCAGAGATCTCAACTTTCCTCTGGTGGTGACTCCCTTAGAAGGTTCACCAAGAATATTCACTAGAAGAATATCTTGGTTCCTACTCCATTTGGATTGAGGAACAGGAGTCTCTGTAGGTTCAGGAGTCACAGCAGGTTCAATGAATGCTGGAGGTTCATTACATATAATTTCTTCATCCATGATCTCTACATCTGTTTGAGAGATTGGAGGGATAAGATGAATATTTTCCTCTATGGGTGGTGGAGTGAGTGATTCAACTACAACAACCTCTAAAGTGATGTTAGAGATTGAATGAGGATCAAATGCATGAACGTAGGGGAAATCCTTGTGACATATTTGAGTTGATTCCTTGGGATTTGAGAAATCATCCTTTGGATATGATTTAACTTCATTGAAGTCAATGTCATAGTCCTCTGAGTTAGTGTGAGTAATGACAACATCTGCTTCACTAAAGGTAACATGAATGGATTCTTCTAGTTCTTGCCTGCTGATATTAAATACTCTAAAAGCTCTGGAGGTAGGAGAGTATCCAAGAAAGAACCTATCGTCTGACTTTTCATCAAATTTTCCGAGATGATCCTTGTAGTTGTGGATGAAAACAGGGCAACCAAAGAGATGGAAGTAGCGTACATCAGGGACTCTCTTCCTATACACTTCATAAGCGGTCTTGCCATGTCTCTTCAAAATAATGGATCTGTTTTGTGTGTTACATGTTGTGTGCACACTTCACCCCAAAATTGTTTTGGAAGTCTTGATTCCCTGGGCATTTTTCTGGATGCCTCTATGAGTGTTCTGTTTCTTCTTTCAGCGACAACATTTTTTTCTAGGGTGCCTCGGTTTGAAAAGTTCTGTGAGATTCTCTTTTCATCACAAAAGGCTTCCATGGCATGGTTCTTGAATTCAGTGCCATTATTACTTCTGATATCCTTAACTCTGCAGTCATTGAAGTTCTCTATTTCTCTTATGAAGGACATTATTCTTTCAGCTGCATCACTCTTTCTTTTGAGAAAGAATACCCATGTGAATCTAGAGAATTCATCGATAATGACTAGTGTGTATTTGTTGTGATTTTTTACTGGTCCAAATAAGTCCATGTAAAGAAGATGGAGGCACTTATTTATGAAGAATGATTGTTTGGTCTTAAATGAGGCTCTGTGGTGCTTCCCTTTTTCGCAGGCTGAGCAGGGTCTGTCTTTGCTAAAGGTCAGAGAGGGAAGCCCAGCGACAAATTCATTTTTGGCCAGTTTGTTGATGTTTTTGAAGTTAAGGTAAAAAAGTCTCTTATGCCAGAGCTAGTTTTCACTATCAGAAGCTTTGGCAAAGAGAAAGGTGTTGTTTCCTTCTAGACATGATGTCATGTCAATAACATACACATCCCTTCTTCTAGGTGCAATAAGAACAACATCGTCATTTTGATTGAAGATTGTTCCTTGGGTCTTGGTGAATAGAACTTTGAAGCCCGTATCGCAGAGTTGATTGATACTGATTAAGTTGTGCTTCAGTCCATTGACATAACCGACCCTTGTGAAGGTGATTCCATTACAATCCACTGAGCCATATCCCTCAGTGGCCCCTGAGGAGTCATCTCTAAAGACTACTTTAGGACCAGACTCCTTCTTAAATCTATGTAGATATTGTTTAACCCTTGTCATATGTCTGGAGGACCCACTATCCAGATACCAAACAGATTTCTTCAAGTATTCCTACGTAGATATAACAAAACCAAATTAGTTTCGATGATGAATCCACTTTCCAGTGGGTCCATGATGTCGCTGACCATCAGCATTGGGTCTTCTTTGGTTTCTGTCTCCCCTTCTTTGGTTGCAATCTCTGGTTTCATGATGCATGCTACCACAGATGTCACATCTGGGATAGTGTTCACACTCATCATAGTGATGGTCATAGAAGCCACAATACTTGCAGGGAGGATATGGTCTGTAACTCTGAGGAGTGTCTCTGGGTTTGGGTTCTGGTCTCCTAAAGGACTTGTAAGGAGTTTTAGACCTTAGTTGAGTTCTGGTCTTTTGGTCAGCTATGGTCTCCTCATGGTCTCTGGAGGTGTGTTCAGTGGACTCGTATGTGATACATTTGGGTTTCTTTGAACAATTTTAAGACAAATGATTTTTAAACCCACAATATTTACAAGGTCTGAACAAAGCTCTCCCCTTAGAGCTGCTGGAACCTTCACCAAGAGAACTGATAGATGGACTGTCTGCCCTAGGTTTGATTTTTTCTTTCAAACCATTAACTTCTTCCATAAGGGTGAGGAGAAGTTTCTTGGTGGGTGAAAGCTCTTCAGTGGGAGGAATTGGTTTGGCTGGTTCTTTGGTCACAAAAACCTTTTTGTGAGCTTTCTCAGCAACCTTGAGATTGGATGTCCCAGAGGTCTTGATGGCATGTTTTGGGCCAAGTAAGGAATCAGATGGATCAACACCAGCAAGTTTGGGTAAGGCTGATGAAGGTCTGGAACCATCTAAATCCTTAACAGAGTTATTCTCATCCATAGAGGTGGAAATAGGAGAAGGATCCTCTGAGGGGACAAATTTTACATTAGTCACTGGTATATAGTTTTTAAACCCACCCTTACCCCCTATTGCTTGAACCACATCCCCTGGAATGAATTCAACAACCAAATCTTCCACAGTGTATTGACCTATGTTCTATTTTTCAAAGTTTAGCATTTTCATCAGTTAAAGATTCATTTTCAATGGAAAGTTTTCTTACTTCATTTTGAAGTTGATTTGCAAGATTCACAAAAGGTTTGAGATTAGTTAACTCAGATTGATGAAGATTTAACTCAGTTTTAAGATTATGAAATTTTTTTAACAAGTTTTTTCTTTGTTCTTCCACAAAATGGAGGTCAACCAAGGTGTAGTCACTGACATGGTCTCTATCAGGACCTTCAAGCATAGAAAGCAATCTTTGTACCTTTTTCATGGTGATATCCACCCATTGACCGGATCTTGCTTCGCTTTTGCCAACAGCTGGTTCTTCTTCAGCTAGGGCCATAAAATCTGTGACAATAGTGATTCCTTCATCCTTTGATGTAAGGGGTTCATCATCCCAACCAAACGAGGCAGTGATAAGACCCTTTTCAGTCTTTTTGCTATCTTTTTTCTTTGCTGCTTCATCAGCCTTTTGATTGAGTTTCACCAACTCAGCTTTCAGTGCTTATATTTGACCTTATAATCTTTCTTTCTTTCAGCCTTTTGATGGAGTAAACTTCTTCTTGCTGTTGTGATCATTGCTGGATGAGGGAAAGCTTAGAGATCAACTCTTATTTGACCACCAGTCCTTTTGGAAGTGACTAGTTTTACCACATGTGTAGCAACTCACTTTGGACTTGTCAGCTTTGGCTGCTCCGACTCTGGCTGATCTCTTGTAGTATCTCTTTTGATCAGCAAGAAGAGCTCTGTCATGGAATTCTGCATGCAACTCATCAAGAAATTCTTGACTGCTTTCTGGTATCTTCTTCTATGTCAGAGTCGCTGTCCTGAAAAGAATGGTTAGCAACAAGAGCTTTTGAACCAGAGATATGGGTGGTAAACCTATCAGTCTCTGATTTGTAAATAGAATCAATCAACCCTTCTTCATAGTTATATCTACCAAAAAGTTAGGCCATAGTATCATTATTGATTGCATTATTTGCTCTTAAGGTCTGGTTTAAGCAAAACCATTTCCTAGGTAAAGTGTTTACAAATGTAGCATTAACCTTAGACTTAGGTAGAACAACACCATTGTTTCCTAAATCATTCAACAAAATCTTAAGCCTAGTATAAGTTTGAGCAACAGTTTCAGTTTCCAACGCTTTAAAAGCATTAAACTTGAGTCTTAGGGCTTGGATTTTGGTTTCTTTTGTTTCCTCTGGACCTTCATACCCTAGAACCAATTCAGTCCACATTTCTTTTGCAGAGTTACATTTAATAATGGACTTCATAATGTTCTTGGGTAGGCAAGAGACTATGATACTTTTAAGTCTCTTGTCCTGGTTAGCCAGACGTGTATCCGCTAGAAACCATTGCTTAACATGCTTCTTAATGGGTCTCTAATGGGTAGAGGAAACGGCCAATGGCACATAAGGCCCGTTTTCTAGTATTTCTATC
The DNA here is from genome assembly GCA_025667525.1 of Glebionis coronaria. Lineage (NCBI taxonomy): Eukaryota > Viridiplantae > Streptophyta > Magnoliopsida > Asterales > Asteraceae > Glebionis > Glebionis coronaria. The sequence goes on from CM046878.1 coordinate 412,321,172, forward strand.
AAGAAGGGTTCTAAACTGTCTAAATAAATTAGAAATTCCCTTTTCCAACTTGAGAAATCTTCTTCATCAAACGCTGGAACATTGGACACATGTGACCCCCACGAACATCAAGAAGTTGGGGAAGGTCATCATCATTATTACCAGGGCTTACAACTGGTGTAGGCATGGTAGTAGATATGGTGGGCGGAGCGTTGGTCGAAGTATTGGCTTGACTAGATTGACCAAAGGCTGGTGGTATAGGAGGCATAGTTTCAGTCATATGTGGATCTTGATTTTAAAAACAAGAACGGTTTATAAAAAAGTTTTATAAATCAAACCGCTCTGATACCAATTGAAAATCCCAAAATACAACAATTGTTGAAACTATAACTCGTATAAACACGAGCACACAAATAAATACTTTTCAAACGAGTAATGCTTTATTAATTGTTATAAACAAAGTATTACAAAGTGCTATGAATACACCCGTTGAATGACAATAAGAAGTGAACCATAGAACGAGTAAACTTGATTCGAGCCTCAAGTTTATAAGAGAACCTATGAGTCGCTGGTAGACAGTTTAGGGCTCAGAGGTTCCAGAGGGAGAAAGAAACTTAGATAATTTATCCAAGCACAAGGGTTATATGATTCTTCTTTCTCCCTCCTATTTATAGTGGTACAAGGTTGCTTCCTTAGTGGGAGTAGTTGATACGCATCTTCTGAGTGGAAGAGTACAACGTATTAAATGTATGTCCATATTGAGACATACCTTTAAACTACTTTAAGTGAACAGTTTGGCCAACTGTTCACTTTTATCCCACTAGGTCGTACTAGGCTTTAACTTGAATCTCCTATTTTGTCCGCCTAAAATACCTTGGATATTCTCCCGCCTAAACTATAAATGGTAAAGCAAGTCTCTGCTTGCTCAAGTCTTCATAGGGTTGTAAGTGATCTCTGAGTATTGTCATCTCAGAGGTCCTTAATTTACATAATTGGTCCTTTTAATTATAAAATAAATTAATATTAATCCTTTAAGTTTAATAAATGACAAAACAACCCCTAGAGTTTATATCTTTGGAACAATGGCATTTTTTGGCACAAACTTATATAACTTCAGAATATTTTATGTTTTAAATCTCTAAGTTAAGAAACTTAACAAAATTGTCCCTTTAGTTTAACTTTGAATTTATGACGAATCAGTCCCTTAACTTTTTAAGTTCAAAAAGTTACAATTTATATCCTTGCATGAAATTAAAAATACAAAACTAGTCCCTTGATCTATGCAAGCTTGTTTTATTGTTCTAATTCATAATTGCATGTCTTGTTAGATTAAGCAAAAATAAGTTGTTTGAACGTACAAAATCCAAATTAACACGTGCATAAGTTTAAACTCACGAAATGGGTCATTTCATGCAAAACGGGTAGAACTAACGGGTTAAAGGGAGTTGTGATATTTTATATATTGTAACATCTTAGAATCATTAGATTAAAGATTAAGCGTGTAGAAAACATACAATTAAGAAAATTTACAAAACGACTACGATTAGGGTTTGTGCTTGATTATGACTTTGTTTCTTGTTCTTCATGCTTCAAACTTGGAAGAGAGGTTCTTCTTGATCGTATTAAGCTTGTAGTATCAGAGATTGTAACTCTTGAAGACTATTTAACTGAGTATGCAGAGCTACTATTGTAAGTAAGGGAAGCTAAAGGCTAGTTAAATTAGAGTTTGTGGCCATGTGGAGGTGATAGGGTTCGTACAAAGGGGACGAGTATAATTGGAGGATTTTGGCCATGTTGGTGATGTGCTTGTCACCCATGTGTTGCATGTTGACTTGTAAAACGTCTTAGAAGGTTTAGGAATGGATAAAAATAGGTTAAGAAATTGTTTGGGTTGGATTTGAGTCGCTTTAGTATAGATGGGTTCATTAGGGTTTCTAGCTTAGGTCTAACGTGGAATTAGAGTTAGATTAGGGCTATATTAGGGTTTATGATGTAGATTAGTGATAGTTTAGGTTTGGATTAGGCTTAAATGAAGTTTTATATTGTGTTTGAATAGTTGTACATGTAGTTTGAATTCAAATAGTAGCGGGAAAACTAGATAGATGCATTTGGTGCTTTAGTGGGGTTTAAGAGCTTTAGGGTGTTGTAATTAAGGTTTTGAAATAGTAGATGATTTTTAAAGTTAAGCTTTAGGTGTTTGTACATTATTTGAATTCAATTTAGGAGGGAAAATGATTATTTGAATTATTTGCATTATGACTTGTACGTTCGGATTTATCGAGTTGTATATTATTTTAGGAGGGAAAATATATCAAATATTGAGTTATATGAACTTGTACATTGTTCTTGGGAGTTTATACCTTTTTCAAAGGAGTTTTGGAGGGAAAATAGTTTAGGTTTGAACAATGAGCATTAAAGGGATGTACATTGTGTTTTAGATGATTATAAACTAGTATTTGATGATAATACGTTCATACTATGTTATTATGTCGTATACACCTGCTTTAAAAGCTTATACATAGGCTTTAGATAGTAATAGATCATGAAATTAGGGTTTTGAAGTGTTATTGTATGTAATAGGTTCATTTCCTTGTTATCATAGTAAATATGATGTTTATATTCATATCATATGGTATCATATTACTTTTAGATCATATACTTGACATATTGTAATGTGTGCTCAAAAGCAACATTGGTCGAAGTGGCTATAGTGGTAGCGTGTGTCCGTTTACTTTCCTATGTAATTCACTTTACATAGCTTGTCACAAATGATAAGAAAAAATTTCCCTTGAAAAATGTTATTATATATATCATAGCAATATAATACAATGTGGAAAAATACAGGTTGTTATAGGGATAACTGGTGTAAATGGGTTTGTGCTTGCATCTCGTCATAAGAGCTTGAAACTACAATTAATGGCAACTCCATTGGCATTGTTAAGCCTTCGAGAGGAATCCGTCAAGGTGACCATATATCTTCTATTTTTATTCATAATTCTTGCCATGTTATATCTGAATGATTTGTGATGCCTTACGAAGATCCACTATCACTGGTATAAAAATGGCATGCGACTACCTAGTGATTACTCATTTCTTCTTTGCAGATGACTCCATTTTATTCTTGAAAGCGATTATTGAAGAATGCGGAAGACTCATTAGTATCCTTGGAAAGTATCCTATCACTTCAGGTCAAAGCACTTTTTTTCACAAAGCATGTGTTTTTCTCTCAAAATACCTCAAAACCATGTAAACGTGATCTTTGTACTAGTTTCCATGTGCAGATTATGAACCCCACAAGCTCGATATCTTTGTATGCCATCAATACATGGTCGAAACAAGAGCGAATTCTTCTGTTTCATTTTAGAACGAGTCATCAACAAGATGCAAGGTTGGAAACAAAAGCTTCTTTCAAATGCAGATCGTGAGATTCTAATCAAGTGCGTTACTTAAGTTATATTTTCATATGCTATGCATTGTTTTCTACTTCTAACAGGGTTTCTAAATAAGCATTTAAGTTATGTGAAACGTTTCTTTAGGGGAGGAGATGCTTATGGGAGTCATATTTATTGGGTTAGCCGATACCACATTAGTAAACCGAAAGATGAAGGAGGCCTTGGTTTTAGAGATCTCTCAAAGCATTCAATCTTACTCTTCTTGGTAATTAGGGTTAACATCTCATTATTAACTCGTATTCCTTTTGGGTTCGTGTTCTGAAGAGGCATACACTTTCCACAATCAAACTTCGTTAGTGCTTTAAAGGGATCTCACCCTTCATGGTTATTGCAAAGTTTATTACGGGGGCGTGAAATATTGTTATAGGGTATTTGATGGAAAGATGACAATGGTTGTGATATCGACTTTTGGAAACAAAAGTGGATTCCTTGTACCAAATATTTCTATGTGTGAAACCCACCAAGACCCTTTCGATAATTCATCAGTGTTAGTGACTTTATTTCTAAATGAATTCAAGATATTGACTTTCCCTTTTTTATTTAAGTTTCTTGTTTGATAATAAATTTTCGTTAGGAGAATATTTGATTTCTAATTATAAGTTTAGGAAAATGGAAAGTCGCATAAATCTTTATTTAGATTGATTCTAGTTTCCCATAAATATTACGGCTTTTCTTTGTGTCAGAATATCTTTGAGTTTTAATAATAAAAGCTTTTTGCTTTTTTCTTGACAGTTTGCTAAGATTCTCTTAATAATCGGTATTCATTTGAATTAACAATGGTTGGATTTGTTGGGAATAAATTATGGGTCAGTTCACTAGACGCTGATAAGAAGAATTCAAGCGCTGATAGGATGACATTGGACGCTGACAGCCAAGCGTTGACATTGAAGAAGTCAACGCTGACAGCCTTGAAGATTAGCACTGATGGAATATATCTTCATACGAATCTTTTTGTTTATTTGTTTCTTTATTTGTGTATGGTAAAGATAAGCTCGACATTGTATTTTCTATTATTATCTTTACCTAGAATAGTTGATTCGTAGCTTATTGTACAAGACTTCTTAATCTATAAAAGAAGATCTTTTAGGTTAAAGTTATTATCAGTTTTCATAAGTTTTTGCAAGTTAAACCTCTTTCATTGTAATCAAGTTCGATCATTCTAATACAAGTGAAAGTTTGTTTAACATCTTTGTGTTTTAGATTAAGTGTTAATTCCGCATAACACTTAGTTACTTTATTCATAAGCAAAGGTTTCTCTACGTGTATTACTTGATCTAATCTCGTATACACAAAGCTTAATCGATCTAAGTTTGGGATCAACAAGTGGTATCAGAGCTTGTTGAGAAACTTTTGATCTTTAAGTAACGCAAGAACCCTAAAACACCAAAAACCCTAAAAACCCTAAATTTCTCAAAACCCTAAAAACATCATGTCTGGCACAGATCAACCTGCTGCTTTGCTACAAAACAACTCCACAAATCCTAGTATCAAAATTCCCATGTTTGATGCCAGGAACTTCGAGCTTTGGAAGTCCAATTTTGAGCAATATATAGCTATTCATGACTACACTCTTTGGGAGATTGTTGAATATGGGAACACATTCGACAAAGCACAAAAGATTGCTAATGCTATTGCCACAAGGATAGCTGTTCCTAATTGTCCTGAAGCTGATAAGAAGGAAAAGCCTGGAGATAGAAGAGCTGTATCTGTTGAAGATATAGCCAAGAAAAGGGTGGACATGAAAATCTTGAACATCATGAAACACGCCTTAGGTCATGAGAATCAGCACAAGTACAAACGCTTTGAGTCTGCAAAAGAGCTTTGGGAAGCTCTTGAAGTAGCACATGGTGGCAATGCTGACATAAAAGAAGAAAAGAAGAAGCAACTCTTGCATGAGTATGCTGTCTTTAAGGCTCAACCCAATGAGAATCTCAGCAGTGTGAGAAGTAGACTGCTTGACATCACAAGTCAACTTTCCTTCATGGGAACACAGATAGATGACCCTGACTTGAATGCTACTTTTCTCAAAAGCCTTGGTGATGTATGGAAGATTGAGACAAGATCCATTCTTGTCAATAACACCCACAAGACTTCCAGGTTTGATGACATCTTCAACAAACTAAGACTGTTGGAGAATGAATGGCTTTTGGAGACTGATAATAAATCTTCCAGCAGCAACATGGCCTTCTTCTCACAAAGTGAAGGCCAATTTGATTCCATGAACTCCTATGGACATCCAGTCACTGGATCTCAATGTGTCAACGCTGGATCACAGCCTGTCAGCGCTGGATCATATCCTGTCAACGCTTTATACTCAAGCGCTGACACTCACAACTTTGGCGCTGATAGAATTAAACCTGCTGGTTTAGATCTAGATACTGTGTGTGCATTCATTGCTTCTTTGCCCAGTGATTCAAGGATTACATATGAAGATCTTGAGCAGATAAGTGATGAGAAATTGGAAGAGATGGACATCAAGTGGACTATGGCTCTTGTAAGTTTAAGAGCAAACAGGTTTAATAAAAGGTTCAAGAAGAAGATGACCTTTAATGCTAAGAATGTTGCTGGATTTGACAAATCTAAAGTTGAGTGCTACAATTGTCATCGGATGGGGCACTTTATGAGGGAATGTAGATCTCCAAGAAGACCTGATGCTGGTAAGCCCTCAAGCCAAATGGTTAAGAGCCAAGATCCCAAGGCCATGGTTGCTGTTCAACAAATTGATGGTGTTGGAGGATGGGACTGGAGCTGGAACTTTATGGCTAAGGATGAGGAAGAGGACAGAGCTTTGGTTGCTGAAGTTAAAGAAGAGCATGTTGAATATGCTCTCATGGCACACTCCTCCTCTTCATCAGATAATGAGGTATATGATGATGCTTTCTGTTCTAAGGGTTGTCGTTTAAATACTGAAAAACTAAATCAAGAGATAGTAAAATTATTAGATGAGGCAAGTACTGAAAGATGCAAAGTATCTAATTATCAAATTGCTCTTACCTAAACAGAAAAGACAGTAGCTGAGTATAAGAAAATGGAGTTTGATTTAAAGGATCAAATAAATATCTTAAAACATGAGTTACATCAAAGTAAAGATATTCAAGATATAGTAAACAGGGTTAATCTTGATTTGATAGCTCAGTTAGAGGAGGCTAACAAAAATAAAGATAATGTGAGTCTTAAAATCCAGAGATTTGATAAGGCCACACAATCCCTAGGAGAGTGTGTTAGTAAACAAAGAGACTGTAAGGACATGAGTGGGATTGGGATGAAAGATTATACTGGTGTTCCACCACCAGCTGGGGATTTCTATGGTGTCCAATCAAAGGACTTATCTTGGACTGGCTTGCCAGAACTTCAAGAGAAGGAATTCATTCCTCCACCTAGAGTGACTTCCCCAGTTGAAGAATACAAACAAAAACTGACTGACCTAGATGAGTGGAAGAAAGCTAACCACACTTTGTTTGTTAAGGGAGGGTTGTTGTGTGAAAGTCCAAATGAGCCCACACCAATCATGAGCCATGATCCTACACCTATTAAAATCACACACCCAACCACTGGCAAAGCTGTTGACCTTGGCCCACAAACTGTTAGAAAACCTAGTGTTAAGTATGCAGAGATGTATAGGAATACTAGGTCACCAAAAAGCCAAGTTAGTAACCATGGAACAGGCTTCTTTGCTTCTAGACCTAAGACTATGTCTAGAAAAGCTTGTTACTCATGTGGTAGCTTTTCACATTTGGCATACAAATGTGTCAACGCTTCCAATGTCAACGCTGATAGGAACCATTTCAGCGCTGACAAAAGTCAACATAGGTCAAACACTGTCAGACCCAATACCTTTGTGAACAAAAGTTCACAAGTTGTTAGACCAGCCCCATTCTTTTCAAGAGGTTCTAACACACAAGGCCTAAGACCTTTCCAAAAGTCAAACACTTGGTCCAATAGGCAATGGGTTCCTGTAGCAAACCCTAGGTTCAACGCTGATAAAGGCAATCGGGGCGCTGACAAGAGCAATTTCAGCGCTGACAGACACACTGCCAAACCTAGGTATTTGCAACCACAGGGAAATAGGTCTAAAGCTTCTACTAGCTTAACATGGAGACCAAAACAAGACCAAAACCCTAATTTTACTGGTCTTTCTATGACATGCAACAGGTTTCATTATATTTCAAAGGCCATGTCAACACCAATTAGGGTTAACTGGGAATTTCATTCAAAAAGGGATGAAAATGGGGTTGTTATGAGAACCAAGTCTGTTCTTGTTGAACAACCAAATGAATCCAAGTCTTCCAAGGCTTGGGTTCCCAAAGAAAACTAATGTGTTTTCTTTATGTGTAGGGCATTCAGAAGAAGATCAATGATTATGGATATTGGGATAGTGGATGCTCAAGGTACATGACAGGAAAGGAAGACTATCTGACGAACTTCACTCCTATTCAAGATGGTGATAAGGTATACTTTGGAGGGGGCTATGGCACCATCACAGGAAAAGGAACTCTTGTCACCAACAATCTACGGTTTGAGAATGTCTTTCTGGTAAAAGAACTGGATTATAATTTGTTTAGTGTATCACAAGTGTGTGATAACAAAAATAAGGTTCTTTTCACTGATACTGAGTGCTTGGTGTTAAGCAAAGATTACAAGCTCCATGAGGAGAAATACATAGAATTTAGAACACCAAGGCATAAAGACATATATAATGTGAATCTTAATGGAATTAAGATAAATAATAAAATGATGTCATGTTTTTATGCTAAAGCCTCAGTAGATGAAAGTAATCTTTGGCACAGGAGATTATGGCACATAAACTTTAATAATATCAATAGACTTGTGAGGCTTGGTTTAGTTGATGGTTTGCCTGAAAAGGCTTTCCACAATGACCACTCTTGTGTTGCATGTCTTAAGGGCAAGCAGCACAAGGTCTCATTCAAATCTAAACAGGTGCACTCTAGTTCTAAACCACTTCACTTATTGCATATGGACCTCTTTGGTCCAACTAATATAGAAAGTTTAAAGGGTAAATCATATTGTTTTGTTATCACTGATGATTTTTCCAGGTTTACATGGACTTTCTTTTTAGCCAAGAAAAGTGAAACTGCCCAAAGTCTGATTAATTTCATTACCCAGATTGAGAAGAAGAATGGTAATGAGGTCAAAATTATTAGAAGTGACAATGGGGGTGAGTTTAGAAATCGGTTGTTAGATGATTTTTGTGCCAAGAAAGGGATTACTAGGCAGTTTAGCATAGCTAGAACCCCACAGCAAAATGGGGTTGCTGCAAGGAAGAATAGAACCCTAATTGAAGCAGCCAGAACCATGTTGGCTGATGCCCACTTTCCTATAGCCTTTTGGGCTGAAGCTGTTAACACAGCTTGTTATGTTCAAAATAGGGCATTGGTCAACAAAATACATAATAAGACACCTTATGAGTTACTTTGGGGTAGGAAGCCAAATATTGGCTTTCTCAAGCCTTTTGGCTGTCATGTAGTTGTTTTAGAAACTAGTGATGCCCTAGGTAAATTTGATTCAAAAGGTGATGAAGGCTACTTCATGGGTTACTCAGTGCAGAGCAAAGGATATAGGGTTTACATTAAAAAGGAAAAACGTATACTTGAAAAGGTACATGTTAGGTTTTTAGAGAGTAAACCTAGTGATCCTGAAAGTGGTCCAAATTGGTTGTTTGACTTGGAACCTTTATCTAGAGCTTTAAATTATATGCCTGTTACTGATCCAGACATTGTGAAGGTAACTTCAAGTGTTTTGGAAAAGAGAATTGGTAATGTTTCAGGTATACAGGTTGCTGAGAAGGATGGACCACCAGCAGTTGAGTCATCTCCCACACAAGAATATGTTACACTTCCTATATGGACAGATGAGTATTATGCTGCTGCTACTGCTGCTAGAAAAGATAATGGTGTTTTTCAAATACCACCAAGTACAAACATGCATGGTTCTTCAGGCGCTGACAAAGGAAAATCAAGTGCTGACAAGACCAATTCAGACGCTGATGGCTCAGACGCTGACAACAACAGTTCAAGCGCTGTTAGCCCAAGCGCTGACAAACAAGGTTCAGACTTTGACAACACCTTTGCACATCTTTTCTCTTCCCATTTTGAACAAGGTGGACCTTCCAATGTCCATGAAGAGATTTCTGTTGATCAAGGAGAGTCTGATGAAGAAGATATTGGCAACATGGAGCGTGAAGTTGAGGGCACCAGACTTTTTGAAGGAGGAGTTCTCACTTCCACAGCAAAGGATCACCCCTCATCTCAGATCATTGGTGATGTTATGGCTCCAGTTCAGACAAGAAGATCCCATCAAAATCTTGGTGGATTTATTGCCAATATACACAAGAAGGTTGATACCCCTCTTGTACAAGCATGTTTGTTTGCATGTTTTCTGTCACAAGAAGAACCCAAGAAGATTTTTGATGCTCTCAAAGAACCTAGTTGGGTGGAAGCAATGCAAGATGAGCTTCACCAATTTGCTATACAGGATGTTTGGGAGCTGGTTGATTGTCCCAGATATGTGAGACCAATTGGGACAAGATGGGTTCTAAGGAACAAGAAAGATGAAAGAGGTATTGTGGTCAGAAACAAGGCACGTTTGGTAGCTCAGGGATATACACAAGAGGAAGGTATAGATTATGAAGAAGTTTTTGCTCCAGTTGCAAGAATTGAAGCTATCAGAATTTTCCTAGCTTATGCCTCTTGTATGAACTTCACTGTTTATCAAATGGATGTGAAGAGTGCTTTCCTCTATGGAACAATTGTTGAGGAGGTATATGTCATGCAACCTCCTGGTTTTGAAGATCCTGAGAATCCAGACAAGGTTTATAGAGTGAAGAAAGCTATGTATGGACTTCATCAGGCCCCAAGAGCATGGTATGGTACATTGTCCACTTACTTAGTGGAAAATGGTTTTAAAAGGGGCACCATAGATCAGACATTGTTCACCAAGAAGAAAGGTAAGGATGTCTTACTTGTCCAGGTCTATGTTGATGATATCATTTTTGGATCCACAAATCCAAAGATGAGTAAAGACTTTTCCAAGCTTATGACAGATAAATTCAAGATGAGTGCAATGGGTGAGATGAACTGCTTTCTAGGCTTACAAGTTCAGCAGAAAGAAGATGGTATCTTCATCTCCCAAGACAAATATGTAGCTGAAATCTTGAAGAAATATGGTTTTTCTCCACATGAAAAGAGTGCTTCCACTCCTATGGATAGGGAAAACCCTTGGGGAAAAATTGGAGCTGGAAAGGATGTGGATGTTAGGCATTATAGATCAATGATCGGTTCATTGATGTATCTTACAGCCTCAAGACCTGACATCATGTTTGCTGTGTGTGCTTGTGCACGCCATCAAGTGACTCCCAAAGAATGTCACCTTTTTGCTGTGAAAAGAAATTTTAGGTACCTAAGATGTTATCCAGATCTTGGCTTATGGTACCCCAAAGATTCTCCATTGGAGCTTATTGCATATTCAGACAGTGACTATGGTGGTGACAAGTTTGATAGAAAATCCACAACTGGTGGATGCCAATTTCTTGGGAGTAGATTGATATCTTGGCAATGCAAGAAACAAACAGTGGTGGCAAACTCTACAACTGAAGCAGAATATGTGGCTGCAGCTGCTTGTTGTGGACAAGTCTTATGGATTCAGAACCAGCTGTTGGATTATGGGTACAATTTTATGCATACCAAGATTTTTGTAGACAATAACAGTACTTTATGCATTATTAAAAATCCTGTACATCATTCTAAAACCAAACACATAGAAATTAGACATCATTTTATAAGAGATTGCTTTGAGAAAGGTTTAATACAACCAGATAGGGTAGCCACAGAGGATAATGTGGCTGATTTATTAACTAAACCTTTTGATACTGGAAGATTTCAATATTTGGTAACAAATATTGGAATGGTTAATCTCACTTAAAATGTGTTTTGGGAATATTTTTGTAAAAGTATGTACAGGATAATGCATTGTTATTGGTCTTTGTGATGATTTAGATTTTTCCACTTTGTTTTTCTAACACTGACAAAGGTAAATGTAACGCTGATAAGTGTTATTTTGCCGTTGTTAGAGGTATTATTGTCTAACGCTGACAAGAGTCCCTTCAACGCTGATACGTGTTGTCGGGGCGCTGTCAGCAACAAATGTTAGTTTTGTGGTTTTCATCTAAATGTGTAGGTGGTGGTAGCTTTATGCCATTGGATACAGAGTTGCTTATGGATCTTTGAAGAGCTATTTGGACATGTTTTTGTTTATGGATGATGGTTGGAATATTTATATTCCTATCTTGACATAAATTTTTAATGTTCATATATATTTTGAGAAACTCATGTATCATAGTTTGAAGGGAGGTTTATGAAACCCTTAGGACTCTTGGGTATTCTTACAATACTCTCATCACAATTCTAGATTGTGTCCACAGGTGAGTATGGGTTAGTTTTACTAAACCATGAGGCACTGTAGCATGCAAAGTTGATAAACTATGCATGCTGCCAAGACATTTTTGGCCTAGAATTGGTTGTGGTCTGATGGGAGACTTGGGAATAGTTTTGTTATGGGTTTACCTGGGAGTTACAAAGAATTTTATGAAATAACTTTGTTGGTAAGTATTTTGGTTAGCAAGGGACTCTAGAGGACATTTGTGTCTATCTTGCTTAAGCAAGTGTGCATAAATGGACAGTGCTTGCCGCCCAGTAATTATTATCAACTTGTAAGATATTTCCCTTAGGATAAATTACTTTGTTAAGGTCTTTTTCTTTTTAAATATTTTTATTTTTATTTTTAGACGCTGACAAGTTTTTCTCCAAACGCTGTTACGTCCAATCGTGACGCTGACAAGGCTTTAGGCAAACACTGACAAGAAAATATAGCCGTTGGGCGCTGATGGGCTATTTTTGACCGTTGACACCTAGTGGGCCCTACCCAGTTGTTATTTTTGACTAATCTTTGGCCGTAATTTTGGGGAGTTGTTACTTTTAATTAATGCATGAGATAAGTTATATTTGATTCAATATTTTCATCATTGCTATTTGAATATAACTGCCTCATTTTTGACCAATCAAAATCATGCATCTCTCCTATAAATTTGGCTAAACTTTTTATTCTGGGTATTCATATTTTCTTGTCTAACATTTTTCTCCTAGATTTTTCCCATATCACATAACCTAAACAGCTTTCAACATGGCACCCAAGTTCAACTCAAAGAAATTAACATTGGAGTTCAAGAGCCAACATAATATGGTAGCTTACTTGGCCGCTGATAATGATTTGTTCCCTCAGTATTCACAAATGGTGGCATTTTTAAATGCATCCTCCTTAAGGTATGCACTTTCTCATGAACCATTAGTCCCTGTCGCACACATTAGACAGTTTTGGAATAATGTTAGTTCCACAACAGCTAATGGAGTGACCACATTAACATCTACTGTTCATGGAAGAACATGGGTGGTCACTGAAGCCTTGGTTCGCCAAGCTTTGCGTCTTGATGACGCTGATGGTGTGACTACCCTTGCCATTGCAACAATAGAACAAGGTCTTAGGGAATTGGGTTATCCTATTCCTGCTGATGTCACTTTAAATAAATATCATAAGCAGGAATTTCCCTCTGACTGGAAATATTTGATACATGTCCTTCTCCAATGCTTAAGTCCAAAATGTACTTCTTTTAATGAAATAAACAGGTCCATTGCAAGTGCTTTGGTTTGTATAACACGTGGGCTTAAGTATAATTTTTCAAGAATGATTTTTGAAGGGATGTGTAAAAATAAGGGAAGTAAAATGACTTTGGCTTACCCAAGATTTTTGCAAATGGTGTTTGATTTACAAGAATATTGTACTAGGGATCATGACACTTTTTATGAGATCCCTAAACAACAGAAAACCATTTTTACCAAAATGAGCTCCACAAACAGATCTATACCTCTTACCCAAGCCATGCTTGAAGTAATTCAGGCTGCTCAACCACAACCAGACCCTGCACCTCAACTTGAGCCTATCCATGAACCATTACCTTCACCTGACCACATGGATGTTGACCAACCCAATGTCAACGCTGACACTCAAAATGTTGGCGCTGACACAGCCAATCCCAACACTGATGACATCCCTTAACAATCCCAAACACCCCTTAACCAACCCACACCCACACAATCTACATCATCTTCCACCCCATTACAATCTAGGTTGAATAAACGCCAAAGGACTACTGGAGTGTTCTCCTCTAGTGGTCCTAGCCTTGTTGCAGAGAGAACCACCTCCACAAGTGTGGCTGGTGCCATGGATGAGGCTGGGGCTATTGACACAAGCTTAGATGCTGGTCAAGACAGTCCCAACATCATTAAGACCTCATCCATGCCCTATGATTCTATTTTGGGAGGTCAAATCCCCATTCTAGCTGAGGGCAGATTGGAACCTATGACATTGAATGAATTGACGGCTGCTGTCATTAGCTTGCAAAAGCAAAATGTCAGCCTTGTACAAATTGTCAATAATCAGGGCCGCGAACTCCAAGTATTGAGGGAGCGGGTAACTGTTTTGGAGAATCCAAGTAGCAGGAGTCAAATGGAGGAATCTTCCAAAGGGGAGGATGAAGAGGATGAGCTGATTCATACAGCCAGTGAGAAGAGTTCACAATTTAGTGAATCTTTAAATGTTGCAGAAGTACTCACCAACTTGAAGAAGCACCCAATTATTGATACATCCAAGGTAACTCCATTGAACTTGGAAGGATCTTTCACAGCAACAATGGGCGCTGATACAGGTTTGAACGCTGACACATCCAGCGCTGACAAAGGTAATCAGGGCGCTGATAGAGGTAACTTGAACGCTGACAAAGTTGCAGGTGGTGTTGATGTATTCCAGTCATCAGCAATCGTCAAAGATGTGTCCACACAGGTTTCTTCTTCTACCTTACCTATTATTGATCCAAAAGACAAGGGTAAGGGGATTCTGGTTGAAGAAGATGTTCAAAGAAAGATGCAGCACAAATTGCATTTGATGAACAGTTGGCTGCACAACTTTTGGAAAGAGATTTGAAGAGGAGTGGTAGATCACCATTTGTTGCCACTTCTGAGAGTGAGGAAGAGAGTGGTGATGAAAAAGGAGAAGATAGCTCAGATTCAAGTGTTCAAATTATTGAAGATCCAGAAAGACTTGAATATGGGGATGAGTTAGCAAGAGAAAGATTGAGTGATTTGAAGAATCAGATTGATTGGGACCTTCCAGAAATCACCAGAATGTACCATGCTTGGGAAGACAAGGTGATGGAAAATCCAGGAATGAGTTTGTCAGATCAAATTTGGGGGTTGGAAGTTCTTCTCAGGGTACAAGATGATATAAAGGTGATTTTGAGGTTTAATGCACAAGAGGTCAAGACTTGGCTTAAAAGAGATAGAAGGCAGTTGTACTACAAGTTGCTTAGATGCCATCAACCTAGATGGACATACAAGAAGTTGCTGGCTTTATCTTTTGAGGAGTTAGAGTATAGGGCACATCCTATTTGGAGGAATGTGCAAGAAAATAATGTCTACCAGTTTCTTTCAGAAGAAAGGAAACAAGAGCTTGCTGAGGAAATGCAGATTCAAAAGGAGATGAGGATTGCTCAAAGACCAGTAAAGAAAGGAGATCCTCTCCAATTTCCTAAAGATATGGATGTGTATTATCCAACTGAAAATGTTATAAGGAAGCATCTCAAGCTTTCTCCATTGGAAGCTTCAGATTTGGTTAATGTAGTACCTCTAGATGACAGAAATCCAATCATAAGTTTTGATGAAGATGAGTGTGGATTTTGGAAGATTGGCAGGTTTGGAAAGGAGGTACACACTTTCACATCAGTTATTTCTATCTTTGCAAGCATAGACAGAGAAGACTTGGTGCATCTATGGAGATTGATAGAGGCCAAGTATACAGCTGAAGCACCTACTTCAGCAAATGGAATAAGACTATGGAACACATTTTTGACTTTGTGTGGTCCAAGAGAAGCAGATCCTGCCATATGGAAGGATCTTGAAGATGACCTTAGTAATCTTCATTGGAGGCTTTATTCTACTTGTGGTGTATTTCATTTGAGCTCTACAAAGTTTTCAGAGTATCTACTTGTGGATGCTGACTATTTCTTGTCCAAAGAAGTGTTGGAGAAGATGAAGGAGACACCCTTGGAGATTGATTATACTAGTGACGTGGCCAAGGACTTGATTAGATATGTTTATCACCAACATAAGAAGTTTTTGCAAGATTCCACCTAAGCCTTAAGTTTTTATTCAGAAACTTGATCATTGGAATAGATATCAAGTTTAGGGGAGGATTGTTGGGAATAAATTATGGGTCAGTTCACTAGACGCTGATAAGAAGAATTCAAGCGCTGATAGGATGACATTGGACGCTGACAGCCAAGCGTTGACATTAAAGAAGTCAACGCTGACAGCCTTGAAGATTAGCACTGATGGAATATATCTTCATACGAATCTTTTTGTTTATTTGTTTCTTTATTTGTGTATGGTAAAGATAAGCTCGACATTGTATTTTCTATTATTATCTTTACCTAGAATAGTTGATTCGTAGCTTATTGTACAAGACTTCTTAATCTATAAAAGAAGATCTTTTAGGTTAAAGTTATTATCAGTTTTCATAAGTTTTTGCAAGTTAAACCTCTTTCATTGTAATCAAGTTCGATCATTCTAATACAAGTGAAAGTTTGTTTAACATCTTTGTGTTTTAGATTAAGTGTTAATTCCGCATAACACTTAGTTACTTTATTCATAAGCAAAGGTTTCTCTACGTGTATTACTTGATCTAATCTCGTATACACAAAGCTTAATCGATCTAAGTTTGGGATCAACAGGATTTGCCTAATTATCGATATTCTTTTGAATAAATGATAGTTGGAAGATTGTAAAACCCATATGCTTTTACCATGAACAGTACCCTTAGAATCGTACATACATGATTAAAACTTTCCTAATATAACATGTTTACGTTTCACGAATGTTAATTACAAGTATTACGTACGTGTTATTACACGATAAGTATTTAAGCAGATTAACACACGATAATTATTATCAACAATAATTATAATCACGAACATGAAATCAGGAACGCTAATAATCACGAACATATTATTATGTATTTACGTAATATTTATTACGATTACGTATAAATATATATTATGACACAAACGATTAATAAATAAATCACGTAAACACGACACGATAACACATAATATTTAAAACACAGAAAAACAACGGGTTTCTCCTTGTGGGCCCCACCTAGCCGCGGCATGAACAAACAAAGGGGCCAAGCCCACTTTGTATTTATCTAAATAGAAAAAGAAGGAAACATGTTTTCATATTACAAAGTTTTTAGAAAAAACACAAAACCCTAGCATCCTCCTTTTTCTCCTTTGGTCGCCGGTTTTAGAACACCACAAGAAGGGGTGTTGTTGATTTTCGGTGATCCGATTCTTGCAAGATCGTTCGTGTTATTATTTTCCTTTTGTTCACGCATCGGTAATTCCTTAAACCCTTTTATTTTTAATTATTTATTAGATCTAAAACACATGAAATCAAGGGTTATTAAAAACTATTAATAAAACATGTAGATCTATCATCGTGTTAAAAACATGGGGTTAAAGGGGTGTTTTGGTTCGGCCGGCGCACACAAACCGAGAGCCGAAGCTCTCGGTGTGTCTCGTATAACCACAGCCGAGACCTACAGGTCTCGGTGTTGGCTTTGTGGCTCGGCAGCAAGCAAAACAAGGGACCCCGACGCATGTCGGGGTTGGCCTTGTGGTGATGTTGGGGGTCTCGGCTTAAAACAACAAGCACCACCGGCATAAGCCGGTGGCTAATATAACCAAGCAGGGGGAACCAAGCTGCGGCAGCAGGGGGAACCACCGGCTAACTACCGGTGGGAAATTTTGCCTAGCCAGCGGCTAGCCGAGAGACCAAGGGACCACCTGCTTAAGCCGGTGGCAGCGAATCGAAGGCAGGGGCAACCGGCCTAGGCCGGTTTTCCACTGTTTTCGGTAGGGGTGTTTGTTTGGTCCGGTTCAAGGGGTTCACGGACCGGATCACGACATGTTTAGATTTAAAACACGGGTTCGGTTCACGACTTAATTATACAAGTTAATTATTTTTATAAGTTTATTCAATTACAAGATTAATTAAATTAATTCAACATGCTATAGAATTAATTTAATTTAGACATGACTTAGGTGAATTATTATTATTAATAATACATGATTTTAACGTAAGTATTTTATGATTTAATCTAGACGAAAGTAATTAACTAATTAATAAAACATGACATGTAATTAGTTAATTTCCATGACTTAGGTTATATTAATAACAATTATTAATACATGTTTTAACCTAAGTATTATTTACACTTTTATTTAATTAAATCATGTTGTATTTAATTAAATCTTATAACATATAGTTTATTTAATTTACATGTAATAATTAATAAACTATACTATTTAATCATAGGACTTAGAATATTAATCAGTAAAACTTAAGTTTATATTATTAGCTTAATAATCCAGCTTAAATCTATTTATGGAAACTTTCTTTTTTTAGAAACTTATCTATTTTAAGCAGTAAATCTGTTTTTGGAAACTTTTTATTTTTGGAAACTTTCTATTTTTGGAAACTTTCTATTTTAGGAAACCAGCTATTTTTAGAAAGTTACTTATTATTACACAACAAGTATAATAATACAAGAAATACAAGTAATACTTAATCATAATATCCTAAATACATGATAAACACAGTATAATGTTAAAATCAGTAAAACATGACATGAACATATAAAACAAGGTAAGACATGATACAGAACCAGTTACGTACTCAGTAATCAGAATACTTATACACGTATATTATTTATGTAGCGTTAGTGAGATCGAAGTAGGAATCTCTTTCGTTCGTCTTCTTCGTTCATTGGACATAAGGTACGGATTCTCCGTCCTTTCAGTATGGACATTCTTTCCTTATTAGGGTTCCCCGTATGCAGCCAACTGTTTTCCCAGTATATGTTTTATATGTTTTGATTGCTTATGTTTAATTAAATGCCCAAGCCATATACATGCATGACCAGTTTCACCTAGTTATGGAGGTACCATAACCATAACACTGGAGGCACGAGTGTTATCACTTCATCACGGCGGAGTGATAGCTCGTGGCGTCCCTTCAGCTTTTGGCCATATTTATTATCATGTGGGGCGTATGGGTGCATCCTAGGTTACATGTTTTTCAAATTATTCAGGTGAATGTGGTGTGCCTTGCATCCTTCACAAGGAGCTGGTCCCTCCTACCCAAACTTATATTAATTGGAGGCGGCCCCTCTAATTGCATGACGAGGTCACCCCTCCAAGTATTCATGCACGTTGATATTTCATGACCCTGGCTAATGGTAAACATGTTAAGCAGTTTTTATAAGATAAACATAAGGCTTTCAAACTATAAAACCGGTTTTACTAAGTTATGTGAAGTTTTCCAGGACTTAGTCTATTCCGCTGCTATATGTTATATATGCTTATGTTATTCGTTCTATGCTTGTATATCCGTGCACTGAGCGTTATGCTCAGCCGTTTTCCTTTCAAGTTCCCAAAACGGCAGGTACTCAGGGACGCTCGTAGACTTTAAGCGTAAGTGCATATGGATTGGAAGCTTCCTAGGCTTCATTTCTTTATGCATTTATTCATACTTTTGATACTCATTTCCATGGACATTGTTTAGTCATTTTCTTTTACAGTACTTATGTTTGTGTGTGATGAGCTTTACTTTGGGGTACCGATGTTTGTTTCTTGTATTTCCTTTATGGTCATGTAATGCTTAATACATTTATCCTTGTATGCTTTGATGACACGCCATAATCACGCGTGACATTTCATTTACCAAAATGGGGTGTTACAATTATGGTATCAGAGCCAAGGATTCGACCTGTAGGCTCTCAAAACACGACCTGTGATTAGTGGGTAGTCACTATGGTCTTCCTAGAACTGACAGTCGGTTTTCATGCATTCATTGTTTTCATGCATACATATATATGTCATTGTCGCAGGTTTATGACTAAGTAATGATTGGTACAGGACTGACCCTATTAAGTCGCATGTGCTTTTATCGAAACTTTTAACCTTGGGCCCGACCCATTGGCGTCCCCTCGCCATGTCTTTTGTTTTGAGTGAACTGACCATATGCGTTCACTCTCGCGCATATAAAAGTTTTCATAAAACAGCATCATGCATTCATATACTAGTTTTCCTGCATAAAATTTTCTCATGATTTATTGGTATAAAAAATTTTCATGTATATATTTTATGTCTTGATCAGTTAAATCATGTATTTTTATGTTATACTGTCAGATGGTTCTCACACGCGAGCAGGAACAACTCAATGCAGTAGTCCAAGCTGCAACACAAGCTATGCTTCCTCAACTGAGGAACGAAATCAGGGCTGAGGTACAGGCTGCCAACAATCATCAACAACACCTAGTACCTCCTCCTCCTCCTCCAGCAACATTGGTCACATGGCTGGAGAAATTCAATAAGCTACGCCCTCGATCCTTCGAGAAAACAGATAGCCCCAGTGAAGCTGAAAGCTGGTTAGCTCACATTGAGAAGATCTTCGATGCAATGGGCTGTGACCCCGTCTTCAAGTCGAGGTTGGCCTGCTACCGGTTCGAAGGTGATGTACTATCATGGTGGAAGGCACTGAAGCAATCTGAGGGAGGTGATAATTGGGTGGCTGGTTTGACTTGGGCTCAGTTCAGGGATTTAGTGATGGGATAGTTCTTTCCCAAGGCTGAGCAAGATAAGCTAAAGAGAGAGTACCATGGAATCAGACAGAGAGCTGGAGAGAACAGCAACGAGTTCATGCAACGCTTTCTTCGTTTGGCTGGTTTTCTTGGTGCAGCAGCAGGTACTCCCGAAGAGCAAGCATACCACTTCCGGTGGGCTCTTCGTACATCGGTCGCCAACAACTTGGTGTGTGCTACGTTCAACACGGTGGCACAAGTGGCCGATGCAGCACGTAAGCTGGAGATGCTGCAAGAAAGAGAAGAGTTCGGGGAAGCAGAGAGACCCGAGAAGAGGTAAACATTCGATATTCAGCGGTGACCAAACCGTATTCTTTCAGTGTATGTCAATATTTATATCTCTTTTAAACTGTATCTTCCAAGAAAAAGACTAGGGACCGGTCTCAGCCGGCTACTCAGCAACAACCTACTCAGCCCAAGGGAAACGGTCAGACTCACAACCGTTCTGCTACGGATAGGTGTGGCGGTAATGATAATTACCGTAACAACGATGGAAACTCCAACAGCAGCAGGTCCTTATACTTATTCATTTTCTTATGATTACATGCAATAGTTCATAATTTTTACACATTAGAGAATCTTCTACCAGGAATCATGGTAACGGGAGGGACCAGAACCAAAGAGGTTCACAGCCTAACCGTCCAGCTATCACTGGTATTCCATCTTACGAATTTTTTGC
This sequence comes from Glebionis coronaria, assembly GCA_025667525.1. Lineage (NCBI taxonomy): Eukaryota > Viridiplantae > Streptophyta > Magnoliopsida > Asterales > Asteraceae > Glebionis > Glebionis coronaria. The sequence continues at coordinate 412,342,106 of CM046878.1, forward strand.
ATTGTCCTTTGTACCTATTATCATGTCTCATGTATACTGTTCTTATCAGGCTCTCAGCCAGCAAGGACACCTGCTGGAGGATATACTCATCCTCTTTGCACTACCTGTAACCGTAGGCATCCAGGGCCATGTCGCCACAACAGCGACGCATGCTTCAAGTGTGGTCTTCCTGACCATCGCAAGAAGGACTGCCGCAAGGGCGAGATGGAGGGCACATCGGGACATGCAGATACTAAGCCGCCTCCTACTAGTGGACGCGTTTACACGACATCTCGCGATCAGGACAACAAGTCTACAGGTACCATCACTGGAATCTTGTATATGTATGGTCAAGCTGCATGTGTTCTATTTGACACGGGTGCTACTCACTCGATCATTTCTACTGCTTATGCTAAGAATGTTAGGATATCCCCCATGCCACTAGAGAATATACTGAACATTTCCACGCCTTTAAGAGACTCTGTACGCATAACCCATGTGTACAAGAGCCTTCCCCCAGAGTTTGATGACAAGATTCATCCTGTTGACGCACTTCCGCTGGACATGAATGATTTTGACATGATATTGGGCATGGACTGGCTATCCAAGCATCACGCTACCATAGACTGCCATTCATATCGAATCATCTTCGGTGATGTTAATGCACTAGAGTACATTCACAACGGCTTCGTACCCAGAAGGTCTGTACAAATCATATCAACCCTGCAAGCACGTGCATTACTTTCACATGGTTGCGAGGGCTATCTAGCTACTGTTCATGACATGGATGCTGAATCCCCATCAATTCAGAATCAGCCGATAGTGTTAGAATTTCCAGATGTATTTCTAGAAGAACATCCGGGCATACCACCTGCACATGAAGTAGAGTTTAATATCGAGCTCATCCCAGGTGCTGAGCCGATTTCCAAGGCTCCTTATCGCATGGCTCCCATAGAGCTGAAGGAACCGAAGGATCAATTGCAAGAACTTCTGGAACGAGGCTTCATTCGACTGAGCGTATCTCCATGGGGCGCACCGATCTTATTCGTGAAGAAGAAGGACGACAGTATGCGTCTTTGCATAGATTATCGTGAGCTCAACAAGATCACCATAAGGAATAGGTATCCTCTACCACGCATTGACGATATGTTTGACCAACTCCAAGGGGCCAAACATTTCTCCAAAATTGATCTTATGTCGAGCTATCATCAGCTACGGGTTAAAGAGCAGGACATCGCCAAGATTGATTTCCGTACACGCTATGGCCACTACGAATTTGTAGTCATGCCTTTTGGCCTTACTAATGCTCCAACAGTGTTCATGGATTTGATGAACAGAATCTTCCATGAATTTCTGGACAAGTTTGTCATTGTCTTCATTGACGACATCCTAATATTCTCTAAGTCCAAGGAGGAACACGAAGACCATCTTCGTACAATATTGTAGATTCTTTGCCAGAAGCATCTGTATGCTAACTTCTCTAAGTGTGAGTTCTGGTTAGACAAGGTGGCGTTCTTAGGTCACATTGTATCAGCAGAAGGAATCACCATGGATCCAACAAAGGTTGAGGCTATTACCAAGTGGCCAAGACCGACATAAGCGACTGAAGTTCGTAGTTTCCTAGGCTTAGCTGGTTACTACCGTAGGTTCGTGAAGAACTTTTCCCGTTTAGCACTACCATTGACCAAACTGATGCGGAAAGGGGAGAAATTCGTCTGGACTGAAGAAAGAGAGAAGAGCTTTGAAGACCTAAAGCAGAAGTTAGTATCTGCACCGATTCTTACTCTCCCATCTGGTACAAGTGGATTTCAGATCTACAGTGATGCATCGGGGAAGGGACTTGGCTATGTTCTCATGCAACATGGGAAAGTGATCACGTACGCTTCACGGCAGCTTAAGCCTTATGAGGAAAATTACCCTACGCGTGACTTGGAACTTGCAGCAGTCGTGTTTGCATTGAAGATATGGGGGCACTACTTGTATGGAGAATCATGTGACATTTTCAAGGACCACAAGAGCTTGAAGTACATCTTCACTCAACGCGAATTGAACATGAGACAGAGGAGATGGTTAGAGCTGTTGAAGGATTATGACATAAATTTGCAGTATCACCCCGGCAAGGCGAATGTAGTGGCAGATGCACTTAGCAGAAAGTCTGGAATGATAAACGACATTAAAATTGAGGAGGAAATTATAAGAGACTTGGAGCGACTAGACATTAAGATCATGGTACGTGGACAACACGGTTACTAGGCTAATCTTAGAGTGGAACCCGAGTTACTCTCTAGGATTAAGGAAGCTCAGAATGATGATGGTAAAATCTGGGCGATAATTCAGAATTTGGAGAAGCAGACCGAATTTCGAGTAGACGTAGACGGTATCTTATGGCAGGGTACGAGACTTTGTGTTCCTGATGATCAAGAACTCTGGGAAGCATTGTTAGCTGAGGCTCATAGCTCCCCATTCTCTGTTCATCATGGTTTGACCAAGATGTACCATGACATCAAGCAATACTTTTGGTGGAGTGGTATGAAACAGGATGTTGCGACTTACGTCTTCAAATGTCTTACCTACCAGCAGGTTAAGATCGAGCATCAGCGATCTGGCGGTCTTCTACAACCGTTAGATATTCCAGAGTGGAAGTGGGACAAGATCACCATGGATTTTATTACCGATCTTCCGCAGACAAAGAGGAAGCACGATGCGATTTGGGTTATCGTTGATCGACTTACTAAGTCAGCTCATTTCTTACCGATCCGCAAAGAAGATTCGGTCAGTAAACTCGCCGATACTTACAAGAAGGATATCATGAGACTTCACGGTGCTCCATCCAGCATCGTCTCAGACATAGATCCTCGTTTCACTTCGCGATTTTGGAGGAGTCTGCAGAAAGCTTGGGGTACAAAACTTATGCTTAGCACGACTTTTCATCCTCAAACAGACGGACAATCGGAGCGAATGATTCAGACATTAGAAGACATGTTGAGGTCATGTGCGTTGGAATAGACGGGAGATTGGGACGATTACATCTTTTTGTAGAGTTTGCATACAACAACAGTTGGCACGTAAGTATCAAGTGTGCTCCATTTGAGATGTTGTATGGCAAAAAGTGTCGCGCGTCAATCTGTTGGGATCAGGTTGGTGAGCGAACACTTGAAGGACCAGAAATGATAGAGTTGACTAACGAGAAGGTCGTAGTAGCTAAGCAGAAGTTGCAAGAAGCACGATCAGGTCAGAAGAGGTATGCCGACAAGCATCGTAGGGACTTACATTTTAACGTAGGATATCACGTTTTCCTTAAGGTATCGCCGGCACGTGGTGTTAGACGTTTTGGAATCAAAGAGAAGCTCAGTCCTCGATTCATCGGACCGTTTGATGTTATTGAACGAGTCGGTGAAGTATCTTATCGTTTAGCGTTACCTCCGTAGCTTTCTCATGTTCACGATGTTTTTCGTCTGTCCTTACTCAGAGGGTACAAGTATCATCCCCTTCACATGGTTCAGTATCCACTGTAACAGATTCGTGAAGATCTTACCTTCATAGAGGAACCCGAACGAGTTCTTGACAGACAAGAACGAGTCATGAGGAGAAAGACGATTCCATTCGTCAAAATCCTTCGGAGGGATCATACCGAGCGGGAAGCCACTTGAGAAATAGAGGAGTGTTGGGCTAAAAATTGATGAGTCAAACACTATGGAAACAAGAAAGACCAAATAGTACATTATCACTACTAGAGTTCCCACTGTTGGAGATCCCCCTGCTGGAGTTCCCCCTGCTGAAGTACTTTCCCCTGCTAGAGTAAGTTTCCCCTGCTGGAGTACTTGCCCCTGCTAGTGTACTTCCCACTGCTAGTGATAAATATGAAGATTTGGTCAACACATGATAAGAGTGTATAAATCAGTTTTGATTTAGTCATTATTACTTTATTTAGTTTCCATGTATCCCTGGGTTCCTTAACTTATAAAAGGAACACCAGACCGTAGGTTTTAAATATATCATTCATACTACTCAAATGTAACCTACAGAGTCTTTGATCTCTAGGCATGGGATTCAATTTATACATGCCTAAAGTGTTTTGTGTTAATCATCAATAATACAAACCCTTTGGGAATTATTCGTCTTGCTAAACATCTTATTCTAATCATTGTTCTATTCCGCTATGATTCATCATATGATTAATGCTTATCCTAGATAAACGGTTTAGGCTGTTTGAGGCTAACGATCTTGGATTCAACAAGTGGTATTAGAGCGGGTGGCTCTTGATATCTAAGAGAATCAAGATGTTTATTATTGTTGTTGTGAAGATTTAGGGTTTATGTTGCAACCCTGAATAATTAATTGTTGTTGTCGTAGGGGAGGAATATTGTTACCGATGGGTTTGTGTTCAGTTATGTGCAAACAGCGAAGAAATATGAATGATATTCGTTGAAATTTTTGTTGCTGTTCGTGGTCGAATTTCACACAAGCGTGAATAAAAATACTATTCTTCTTATGTCTGTTGCTAAATATCAGAAAAAGAGGCACGGTGGTCCTTCCAGACCTAATTAATGATCACATGTTGGTGTGAATGAGGTTAATTCAAACAAGGCAGTCAACGAGGCATTTTGTGTAAGTATTCACAAGATTTATTAACTCACTGCTATCTATTATGTTCACATGATTCCATCTGTTTTGGAATTAAGACTATCACGTGGGGTGTTGATTTTGAGAAGCAAGTGGGACGAATAAAAGGCTTGTATTCACACATTACATTCTCACGTGGGGTACATATTGTTGGTAGAATTATTGGTTGTTCAATTCGTGTCACACGAATGATAGTTGATTTGAGCAAATTATGTTCACACGAATGAACAATAAATTATGGTCCAATGACACAAATGTATTCATGTGATGTTCGTATAAAACAAAGAAAGCCTAAAGGAATGGTTGTGTTCACATGAAGTGCAAATGTGTATTCACATGAGTACTATGTGTTCACATGAAAGCTGGGATATGATTATGTTGGATGCGTTCACATGAATAAAGAAGTTACGCATGATTGGATTGAAGCCGTCGCTGTCTAAGTTTTGGGGTATAATGAATGGTGCAAGGTTTGGAATATATCAACTACAGGCACAAATTCCCAGTGATATTTTTCACAGTAGGTATATTTTTAGTTGTCTTTGTTTTTGTTATTTATTCCCTGTTATAAATTCATTCCCAATTTGTGTGGGTTTGGCACAGTTAATAACAAAAATAGTGGCATTAAAAGTTCCCCCTGCTTTTGAAAAAGTTTACCCTGCTTTCATTAAAAGTTCCCCCTGCTATGATCCCCCTGCCTTCAATAGATCCCCCTGCTTTCATTAATAGATTCCCACTGTTTTTGAAAGTTCCCCTGTTGTCAGATGTAAGTTTTGGGACAACAGTGACTTGAAGTTTGGTTATTCACAACAACTGGTTTAAAGGTATAAAGGCTTGATTTAATTTTATTGATTACGAAGAAAAGTTTTTATCCTTTATTTTAAGATGAAGGAGATTCTCGCGGGTATGGGTTTTATGCTTGCACGCTTAGTGACAAAGTGATACAAGATCTAGGAATATGTGATTTCTCTTATGGTACTCTATGCACATATTTTCTATCACTTGAAGGAGTTACATTATCGTGCTCAGTGTCTCATTTCAAAGGTAAACGAGGATTTTTGTATACAAGGGCACTTTGTCACGTGGTTAGTGAAAGATATAGAATGCAAGTTCGGGTTATTCTACTTCATCATCAAGTAAGTTATAATTAGATTTCTTCATATGTAATCGTTCCATAAAGCCTATAGAATTGAAGATTCATCAACGACTAGCACACTTTAAGGGGAAGCTCATTTGATAAAGTGTTAGTCATTCACATATGACATTGAGGTGAAGGTTTTCACTACTGCTCATTGGTATTACTACAACTAATGTGGGTATCTACTGCTTAAAATCATTTTTTATTAGGATCTGTGGCCTATGTGCTTCATGGAAGGTATTTTGAAAAGTGGAATACTTGAGTTTGATGTATGATATTGGTTAGTAGTAGTTGAAAATCAAGGTTGTTCATATAGAAGACCCCTATTTGATCATGTCAAAAAGGGGAAGTTGTCTACAAAGAATGTTCAGCGTGTTGATCTTTGATGTTGTATGCTTAAGGGGAAATGTTTTGACATCATCAACTAGGGGAAGATTGTTGGGCTAAAAAAGTTGATGAGTCAAACACTATGGAAACATGAAAGACCAAATAGGACATTATCACTACTAGAGTTCCCACTGCTGGAGATCCCCCTACTGGAGTTCCCCCTGCTAAAGTACTTTCCCCTGCTAGAGTAAGTTTCCCCTACTGGAGTACTTGCCCTTGCTAGTGTACTTCCCACTGCTAGTGATAAATATGAAGATTTGGTCAACACATGATAAGAATGAATAAATCAGTTTTGATTTAGTCATTATTACTTTATTTAGTTTCCATGTATCCCTTGGTTCCTTTATAAAAGGAACACCAGACCGTAGGTTTTAAATATATCATTCATACTACTCAAATGTAACCTACAGAGTCTTTGATCTCTAGGCATGGGATTCAATGTATACATGCCTAGAGTGGTTTGTGTTAATCATCAATAATACAAACCCTTTAGGAATTATTCGTCTTGCTAAACATCTTATTCTAATCATTGTTCTATTCCGCTATGATTCATCATATGAATAGTGGTTATCCTAGATAAACGGTTAAGGCTGTTTGAGTCTAACGATCTTGGATTCAACAAGGAGTCTATCCGGGATTCTTACTCTCATTTCATATTTTGATCTTGGGTATGTTCTTCTTTTCCAGTTTACGTTATCTGTAATTCGGGGACGAATTATTCTTTTTAGGGGGGAAGAATTGTCAAACCCGCATGCTTTTACCATGAATAGTACCCTTAGAATCGTACGTACATGATTAAAACTTTCCTAATATAACATGTTTACGTTTCACGAATGTTAATTACAAGTATTACGTACGTGTTATTACACGATAAGTATTTAAGCAGATTAATACACGATAATTATTATCAACAATAATTATAATCACGAACATGAAATCAGGAACATTAATAATCACAAACATATTATTATGTATTTACGTAATGTTTTACGATTACGTATAAATATATATTATGACAAGAACGATTAATAAATAATCACGTAAACAAAACACGAGAACACGTAATATTTAAAACACAGAAAAACAACGGGTTTCCCCTTGTGGGCCCCACCTAGCCGCGGCATGAACAAACAAAGGGGCCAAGCCCACTTTGTTCTTAAGTAAATAGAAAAAGAAGGAAACATGTTTTCATATTACAGATTTTTAGAAAAAACACAAAACCCTAGCCTCCTCCTTTTTCTCCTTTGGCCGCCGGTTTTAGAACACCACAAGAAGGGGTGTTGTTGATTTTTGGTGATCCAATACTTGCAAGATCGTTCGTGTTATTATTTTCCTTTTGTTCACGCATCGGTAGTTCCTTAAACATTTTTCTTTTTAGTTATTTATTAGATCTAGAATACATGAAATCAAGGGTTATTAAAAACTATTTATAAAACATGTAGATCTAATCATGGGGTTAAAAACATGGGGTTTAAGGGGTGTTTTGGTTTGGCCGGCGCACATAAACCGAGAGCCGACGCTCTCGGTGTGTCTCGTTTGACCACAGCCGAGACATACAGGTCTCGGTGTTGGCTTTGTGGCTCGGCAGCAAGCAAAACAAGGGACCCCGACGCATGTCGGGGTTGGCCTTGTGGTGATGTTGGGGGTCTCGGCTGAAAACAAGAAGCACCATCGGCATAAGCCGGTGGGTAATATGACCAAGCAGGGGGAACCAAGCCGCGGCAGCAGGGGGAACCACCGGCTAACTGTCAGTTGGAACTTTTGCCTAGCCAGCGGCTAGCCGAGAGACCAAGGGACCACCGACTTAAGCCGGTGGCAACAAACCGAAGGCAGGGGCAACCGGCCTAGGCCGGTTTGCCACTATTTTCGGTAGGGGTGTTTGTTTGGTCCGGTTCAAGGGGTTCACGGACCGGTTCACGACATGTTTAGATTTAAAACACGGGTTTGGTTTACGACTTAATTATACAAGTTAAATATTTTTACAAGTTTATTTAATTACAAGATTAATTAAATTAATTGAACATGCTATAGAATTAATTTAATTTAGACATGATTTAGGTTAATTATTATTATTAATAATACATAATTTTAACCTAAGTATTTAATGATTGAATCTAGACCAAAGTAATTAATTAATTATTAAAACATGACATGTAACTAATTAATTCCCATGACTTAAGTTATATTAATAACAAATATTAATACATGTTTTAACCTAAGTATTATGTATACTTTTATTTAATTAAATCATGTTGTATTTAATTAAATCTTATAACATATAGTTTATTTAATTTACATGTAATAATTAATAAACTATACTATTGAATCACAGGACTTAGACTATTAATTAGTAAAACTTCAGCTTATATTATTAGCTTAATAATCCAGCTTAAATCTATTTATGGAAACTTTATATTTTAGAAACTTATCTATTTTAAGCAGTAAATCTGTTTTTAGAAACTTTTTATTTTTGGAAACTTTCTATTTTTGGAAACTTTCTATTTTAGGAAACCTGCTATTTTTAGAAAGTTACTTATTATTACACAACAAGTATAATAATACAAGAAATACAAGTAATACTTAATCATAATATCCTGAATACATGCTAAACACAGTATAATGTTAAAATCAGTAAAACATGACATGAACATATAAAACAAGCTAAGACATGATATAGAACCAGTTACGTACTTAGTAATCAGAATACTTATACACGTATATTATTTATGTAGCGTTAGTGAGATCGAAGTAGGACTATCTTTCGTTCGTCTTCTTCTTTAACTGGACATAAGGTATGGATTCTCCTTCCTTTCAGTGTGGACATTCTTTCCTTATTATGATTCCCCGTGTGCAGCCAACTGTTTTCCCAGTATATGTTTTATATGTTTGATTGCTTATGTTTAATTAAATGCCTAAGCCATATACATGCATGACTAGTTTCACCTAGTTATATAGGTACCATAACCATAACACTAGAGGCACGAGTGTTATGATTTCACCACGACGCAGTGATAGCTCGTGGCGTCCCTTAAGCTTTTGGCCATATTATTATTATTATCATGTGGGGCGTATGGGTGCATCCTAGGTTACATGTTTTTCAGATTATTCAGGTGAATATGGTGTGTGCCTTGCATCCTTCACAAGGAGCTAATCCCTCCTACCCACACTTATATTAATTAGAGGCAGCCCCTCTAATTGCATGATGAGGTCACCCCTCCAAGTATTCATGCATGTTGATATTTCATGACCTATATTGGCTGATGTTAAACATGTTAAGCAGTTTTTATAAGATAAACATAAGGCTTTCAAACTAAAAAACTAGTTTTACTAAGTTATGTCAAGTTTTCCAGGACTTAGTCTATTCCGCTACTATATGTTATATATGCTTATGTTATTCATTCTATGCTTGTATATCCGTGCACTGAGCGTTATGGTCAGCCGTTTTCCTTTCATGTTCCCAAAATGGAAGGTACTCAGGGACGCTCGTAGACTTTAAGCGTACGTACATATGGATTGGAAGCTTCCTAGCCTTCATTACTTTATGCATTTATTCATACTTTTGATAGTCATTTCCATGGACATTGTTTAGTCCTTTTCTTTTACAGTACTTATGTTTGTGTGTGATGAGCTTTACTTTGGAGTACCGATGTTTGTTTCCGGTATTTCCTTTATGGTCATGTAATGTTTAATACATTTATCCTTGTATGTTTTGATGACATGCCATAATCACGCGTGACATTCCATTTAGCAAAATGGGGCGTTACAAAGATAGTTTATGGTATTTATTGGAATCACCATATCTAATTTATTTATCTTGTTTTTCACTACATTAGTAGGTATCAGAGCCAAATTTCCTGATTCAGATGTGTAAAACCCGCATTTAAAACGCAAGAACATTAATTATACACAACCTCAGTTTTATTTAAAACGTGACATAATTAATTATTTAGAATAATAGTTAATATTATATTCAAATATTCGGTATGTATTAATTACTTAGTAAAATAAATAAAGCATGAAAGAATAATTACAGAAGTTAAAACGTGAGATCACAAAACCAATACTCGAACCAAGACACGAGGGTTTAAAAGTTATTACACAGTTTCAGATCTATTTAAAAGATACGTGAATTTTAGAATATTAAAATAAAGAGTTTACGTCTTGAAATAACGTGAAATTAAACGCTAATTAACTTACTCGAGTCGAAGCTAAGTATGTATATATATGGGCCGCGGTTTCTTTTAAATAACAAGAGAAGGGGAAATGGGCTTAAGGCCGGGCCATGCGGCAAAGAAAATATACGGAGTCTTACCCCATACTCACTAGTCATAATACAGTAACACAAAACAAATTTAGGATTTCCCCTTGGTGTGCCGACGGTTAAAACAAAGTATAGGGAAGAAAAAAAAAGAACGAGAGTGTTTTGGGCTATGTGATCCTAGTGTCTTTGTTTGTTCATTCCAAAGCTGTTAAAGGTAAGATCCCTCTTCTTCTTATTCATATGATATCACGAATCCTTAAATTTTAATCAAGGAAAACGTGTTTAACATGAGGTATAGCCTCGAAATCAAATAAGGTGGGGTCGTTTCTGATGTCTAGCACGAAAACAGAGACACACTAGTGTCTCGGTGTATTCTGTCTCGGCCAGTAACAGACGAGTGGTATTTTGTGGTTGACAGCAACGACCAAAAACACGACCAAGGGTGTTTGGGTTTAACTCGCAGAAGGGGGTGTTTGGGATTGCGAACAGTGTGAACATAAACAATAGCAAAGGGAACCACTGCGTTAGCGTGGGAACCGCTGCATTAATAGTGGGAACTTTTAACATGAATGGTGGGAAACATTTTATAACCAGTAGCAACTGGCACTAGGCCAGTAGCTACTGATGGGTGACGTCAGCAACAAAGGGAGGCCACAACGTGTCGTTGTGGGCCCGGTTTGGTTAACCCGAGACATGGGTATCTCGGGGAAGATTTTAGCACGGATTTCAGGGTCACGGAAAATAAATAATACGGGGTTTATGTTAACTATGATTAAATCATTTTTGTAAAATTAGTTTATAAATAAATTAATTAAGTGGTTTTTATTTTATTGATTTAATTGGTAAAATTAAACTGATTTTATTTTATCCTTTTAACAACTTAAAAACTTGTGATTTATTATGATTTAATTTTAAAAAAAACTAATTTAGAAACCTTTCTATTTTAAGAAACTTTCTAAATTCAGGAAACTTTCTATTTATGGCAGGTTACTATTTATAGTAATAGTATAACACCAAAATACAGTATAATACCATAATCAGAATACAGTATAATATACAGTAATCAGAAATACAGGACATACGTTATGCAGTAAATATTTAAAGATCAGTCGGATTTATAAGAAGTACGCCAGACAATCAGATTAATCAGTTTATACGCAATCAGTAAAATAATCCGAGAACAAACAAAATGAATTAAGAACAATAAATAAACAATAGACATTAAACATTACTCAGACAATCATTTCACGTCCCTTATTTATGTAGTATCTGTGAAGTCGGAGTAAATCCTTCAGCTTTCATTCTTATTTCATTACTAGACACGAGGTACGGATTTTCCGTTCTTTAGTAAGGACTCCCTTTCTATGCATGATTAGGATTCCCGTCTGCAGCAAAATGTTTTCCCCAGTATATGTTCTAAGTTTTATCAGTAATCATTTTATTAACTAAGTTAAATTGCCTAAGCTTTATATACAAGCATGACCAGTTCAGTACTAGTTACGGAGGTACCGTAACCATGACACTTGAGGCACCGGTGTCATGACTCCTCTGCGGGGGAGTGATTTCTCGCAGCGCCCCATTTATTTTAGCTTGGCCATTTTATCAATATTATCAGCGGGGCGTATGGGTGCATCCTATGTTATCATTTTATAGCTTATCAGGTGAATGTGGTGTTTGCTCTACATCCTTCACATTGGAGTTGCTCCCTCCACCCAACACATTATTTAGAGGTCACCCCTCTACAGCATGACGAGGTCACCCCTCCATGTATTCATGCAGACGTTGTTACAGCACATGACCTATATAAGCTCTTGGCAATTAAAATACAGTAAATGCATGTTTTTAGATTTAACAGATAACAGTTCAGCTTTACTATTTATAAATCAGATATTTCAGATTATACACAGTTTTCCCCTGCAAATTTACTTATCAGTCTTACAACTTCAGAACTTTATTATCTACTTCATTTCATTATTCTTATCATGCTTTATATCCGTTCACTGGGCGTTATGCTTAGCCGTAGTTCCTTTCATGTTCTAACGGCAGGTACACCAGGACGCTCTTAGGATTCTAAGAGTACGTGCATTTGGATGGAGGCTATCCATACTTCTTTACTTATGCACTTCATACATTTATTTGCATGTATGAACATTGTTTAGTCATTTCTTCCAGTATTTACTTTACATGTTTTGAGCTTATGTTGGATTACCGATGTTTGATTCCGATATTTCCTTTATGGTCAGTTAATGTTTTAGGACATTTACCTTATATGCTTTGATTACACGCCATAAATACACGTAACAGTACACTTATCAAGTGGGGTGTTATAATTATGGTATCAGAGCGCAAGGTTCGACCTATAGGCTCTAAAACTTGACTTGTGACTAGTGGGTAGTCACCAAGAACTTCCCAAATTTTGGCGTTGTTATCTTTCATATTTCTCATGCATTTATCAGTCAGTTTTCTTCATTTATCAGTCAGTTTTCTTAAATTTTGACTAAGTAAAAGGTTGGTACAGGACTGGCCATATTTAGTCGCATGTGCTTTTCTGCGAATTTTCGTTTTGGTGAACCGACCCATAGGCGTTCACCCTTGCCCGTTCAGATTTTGTATTGGTAAACCAACCCATAGGCGTTTACCCTTACTCATGACAGATTCATGCTTTCAGTCGAATGTTATTAGGTGAACAGACCCATATGCGTTCACCATTTCCCAGGTCAAATTTCATGCTATTCAGTTGAATGTTGTTTTCTGAACCGATCCATAGTTGTTCACCTTTGTCATATCATGACATTTTATAAAAGTTTGACAAGTATGGATTGGACTACAGCCAACCATATTTAGTCCTGGATTGTAAGTTTCTATACATGACAGTTATCATGAAATTTTGACAAGTATGGATCGAACCAGAATCGCCCATACTTAGTCACATGTTTTCTTCTTTGAATTATGTGGATTGAACCATAGCCATCCACATCAGTTGATGTCAAACTTCAGTTGATTATACTTTTATGTTCTTTGTAACAATCAAGTTTTCATACCCTCACGTGGATATCGTTTTCATGCTGATTAAGTTCATGCCTCCTTATGAGGATTACGTTTTCAGCAAGGTGATGATGTTTTCATGCTAAGATACAGAAGGGTTACAGTAAAATCTTGTTTTCATAATAAATCATGTTTGGTCTTCATCAGTCATGTCTTCCTACTGACCATTTTTGCAATTCTGTTTAATCATATTCGTGAACCTCTATACAACCAACATTAAGTCTACGCAAGAATTACCAGGCTATCATGTTACTCATTTCAGTTCAGTTTACTACCATTTAAATCAATTTATTTCTTTGATCATGTCAGACAATTGACACCAGTATCGATCATCCCATAAAATTTATACCAGTGCCATTTACAGTATTCCATATGTACCCCATGTATAGTATCTCAGTTATACTTCATGTACATTATTTCATGTGTACTCCACGTATAGTGTCTCAGATATGCTCCATGTGCAGTATTCATTTTTTACTACATGTGTAGTATTCATTTTGTACTTCATGTACAGTAGTCCAGGTGTACTCCATGTACCCTACTCCATGGATATTGCTAATCGATCCTCAATCATCTTAGGCGTTTTCCACTTGTCGATATTCTACCAGATGCTGATGCTGCTCATGAGTTGAAGATTTTACCTGATACTGATGCTGCTAACACTTTGAAGACCTCACAAATGCTGCTGCTGCTGATACTTTAGAGATTTCTCAAGATGCTGATGCTGTTTATACTATGAAGACTCTTCAGAACAAGGACAAAAACTATAAATTTGAAATTTATGACAAGAATAAACTTCAACCCTCAGACACTACCATTATATACCATGCTTTTACTTTCTCATCTAGATGTCACACTTCACTCAGCAAACCTTCATTCAGAAGAGTGGGAACCGGTACCCAGCCGGCCACTCAGCAGAAGAGTTATAGGAATCCCAGTCGTAAAACTGACAGACAAAGTGGTAATGACAACCACCGTGCTTATATTTATCACTCAGTAGCCATCAGAATTCCGGAACATACGTGACCAGAAATACAGAGGTCAGCAGTCTAACCGGTCCGCCAACCCTAGCAGTTACCAGGAATTCTTAACATTATTCAGACCACCCATTAAAATACATGTCTAGACAACAATCAAGACACATGTCTCAGGTATCATTTCGGAAGACACTTGTCAGGACACCAGTCATGATACACGTCATACAAATATCTTCTCAAAGTATGAGTCAGAACTCATAACTTCGTATGTTTTCTAAACCAGTCCCTCAGTAATTCAGGGTACCCTCCAAAAGGGATATACCGTTCTGTTATGCCACGCATAAATCAGGCCATTAAAAATTCAGTTACACCACAGGAGTATTGTCCAGATTAAACACGCAGTGTTCGTTTTGTGAGGTTACAGACGATACAAATTCAGTCATATATGCCACATTTACTTCACGTATTCATATACCAGCTTCATCTTTTATTATGTATTACCTACCTCCCAGCCAAAAAAGACTCCATAGAATTACCATATTATAAGGTTTTCCTTCCAGTTAAAGACGAGATCCATCTTGCTAACTTCTGAACATGTTCATTATATTTCCTGCCAGAAAAATCAGTATGAACTATTTCTGCTTTACGAACTCGTGACTTATTATTCCATAACTATGAAAGACATCTAGCTACTAGTTATGACCCGATTTCTGAAGTCACTTAAATCCATGATTAGCAGATCATTCTAGATTTTCCAGATGTATTTCCAGAAGTGTTCCAAATATCCCTCCCTAACCATGAGACGGAGTTTGACATAGAGCTTGTCTCAAAGACAGAACCTATTTTTAGAAATCCTTATCGTAGGGCTCCAGCTGAGCTAAAGGAGTTGTAACAATTGCTGCAGGAGTTACCAGAACGAAGCTTATTCGCCCTAGCGCACCACTAGGAGGTGCACCGTTTTTCTGTCTATCAGGAAAAGGCCGGTATCATGAGACCATGTATCGACCACCGAAATTTTTATAAGATCACCATTCTTAATCGATGTTCATTCCACGTATAGAAGATTACCCGATCTACTATGATGTCTTAAATAATTTTCCAGAACAATTCACGACCATGTCACCATCAGTGGTGAGAGAAAGAACATGAGGTTTTACAGACTGCTGTTGCACATGTAATAGTCTCCCTAAAAATTTTGATTTATACTTCTGAGCTCCCTAATGCTCCAGCTATAGTATGAAATTTATGAATAAATTTTTTTATGACTTCTCAGACAAAATCGTTAGTATATTCATTGATAATATTCTGATCTACCAAATTCTAGAGAAGTACAAGAGAATCATCTTCTCACACTTGTACAGAATCTCTGATAAGAGAAAATTATATAAGCAGCTTCCCAGATGTGAATTACAATTGAACAAGGTGGCATTCCTGAACCACCCTATTTCAGCAGAAAGAAATTTCAGACAATCCTACGAAGGTGAAGGCCATCACCAGATGGTCAAGACCGACGTCTGTAACTAAAGTACAAAATTTTCTAGAACTTAGTTGACTGCTACCGCAGAAATTATTGTGAGTTCTCACTAAAATCCTTCCATGACTATTCATTCAGATTCCACTAGAATGTACCAAAAATCTCAGACAAAATTTTGAAAGAAGCAGTATAACACATGGATGCATCTACGTTCATATCTAAACGCCTAACACACCGGAGGTTCAAGACAGAACGCCTTCATGCCAGTGAGTGGTTACAACCGTTAGAAATTTTAAACAGAAATGGGACAAGGTTTCCATGAAGGTTGCTATCAGCTACCACAGAACTCAGAATAGTTTGATCCTATCTAAGTCATTGTCAACCATTTAAAACAGCCTACACATTTTCTCTTATCCGATAGGATTACGCAGTAACAGACCTGCGGGAAATTCAACAATAAATCGTAGGATTTCACGGTATTCCATAACCATCATATCAGATAGAAAATATCACGTTCATGAATCACGCTCACGTTCATGTTCATGAATCACGTTATGTTCACATTCACATTCACGTTTATGTTCATGTTCACGTTTACGTTCATCTTCACGTTTGCGTCTCACGTTCACATTATGATGTTGTTTCAGTCCATAGTTTGTGCTATCTCATGATTTAAGTTCATACTCACATTCATGACATTGTTCACGTTCAGGTTCGTGTTCCATCTTGCGATACACGTTTCACAGCTTGTTACCGAATACGGTTACAGAAAGCTTAAGAAACCAGACTCAAGTTTAGTACATCGTTCCATAGTTTGGCAGACGTTTCACATCTCAGGCCGTATCGTTTGGCATTCCTCCCTCAGTCAGCATAGGTTCATGATATGTCCTAGTATCACGTTCATAGTATGTTCATGTATCACATTCACGATATATTCCATGCCCAGCGTTCCTCATATAATCGTGAACCACGTTCATAATTGATCACGTAGCACGTTCACAATTGTTCACGTAGTTCGTCCCTTTATGTTTTCAGCAACTTGCTCAGAGATATAAATGTTATCTTTTCAGGATACTTGTACGTAGCGTTTCATGTATACTACATGCTATAGCTTATTCGTTCTATCAGATTCAGAAAATCCATCTTAAGTATGGAAACAGAAACTATTCAGCATTCATCAGAATAGGGTCATCAAGACCAAGATTTTTCATTATGTTTAGACCTTTGAAGGAATCTTTTCGAGCGGGAGGCCAGTTGAAACTGAGGAGTCCATCCAGGCCTCTCATCCTTTTCCTTCATTAATTCAATTAAGTTCTTTCAGTCATGTTATGTTCCAGGTTCTCTTCAGTCAGGTCACGATATACTCTTTCAGCAGCATTATGTCCTAATTCGATGACGAATTATCTTTCAGCTTATATGTCCTTTCGGCTTTCATATTCTTTCAGCCTATGTGTCTTTCCCAGCTTTTATAATTACATCAGCTTATTACCTTTAATTCGAGGACGAATTTTCTCCTTTTTAGAGGGGAAGAATTGTAAAACCGCAGCATTATCGCATCCTTAATTCGAGGACGAATTATTTTTTTTAGAGGGGAAAAATTGTAAAACCCGCATTTAAAACCCAAGAACATTAGTTATACACAACCTAAGTTTTATTTAAAACGTGACATAATTAATTATTTAGAATAATAATTAATATTATATTCAAATAATCTGTATGTATTAATTACTCAGTAAAATAACTAAAGCATGACAGAATAATAACATAAGTTAAAACGTGAGATCAGAAAACCAATACTCGAACCAAGACACGAGGGTTTTAAAGTTATTACACAGTTTCGGATCATTTAAAAGATACGTGAATTTTAGAACATTAAAATAAAGAGTTTACGTCTTGAAATAACGTGAAATTAAACGCTAATACACACATTAATTAAATTACTCGAGTCGAAGCTAAGTATGTATATATATGGGCCGCGGTTTCTTTTAATTAACAAGAGAAGGGGACATGGGCTTAAGGCCGGCCCATGTGGCAAAGAAAATATACGGGGTCTTACCCAATACTCACTAGTCATAATACAGTAACACAAAACAAATTTAGGATTTCCCCTTGGTGTGCCGACGGTTAAAACAAAGAACAGGGAAGAAAAAAAAAGAACGAGAGTGTTTTGGGCTATGTGATCCTAGTGTCTTTGTTTGTTCATTCCAAAGCTGTTAAAGGTAAGATCCCTCTTCTTGTTATTCATATGATATCACGAATCCTTAATTTTTAATCAAGGAAAACATGTTTAACAAGGGGTATAGCCTCAAAATCAAATAAGGTGGGGGGTCGTTTCTGATGTCTAGCACGAAAACCAAGACACACTAGTGTCTCGGTGTATTCTGTCTCGGCCAGCAACAGACGGGTGGTGTTTTGTGGTTGACAGCAACGACCAAAAACACAACCAAGGGTGTTTGGGTTTAACTCGTAGAAAGGGGGTGTTTGGGATTGCGAACAGTGTGAACATAAACAATAGCAGTGGGAACCACTGCATTAGCAGTGGGAACCACTGCATTAACAGTGGGAACTTTTAACATGAAAACAGTGGGAAACATTTTATAAGCAGTAGCAACTGGCACTGGGCCAGTAGCTACTGATGGGTGACGTCAACAACAAAGGGAGGCCACGACGTGTCATGGTGGGCCCGGTTTGGTTAACCCATGACATGGGTATCTCGGGGAAGATTTTAGCACGGATTTTTGGGTCACAGAAAATAAATAATACGGGGTTTATGTTAACTATGATTAAATCATTTTTGTAAAATTAGTTTTATAAATAAATTAATTAAGTGGTTTTTATTTTATTGATTTAATTAGTAAAATTAAATTGATTTTATTTTATCCTTTTAAAAACTTAAAAACTTGTGATTTATTATGATTTAATTTTCAAGAAAAAAACTAATTTAGAAACCTTTCTATTTTAAGAAACTTTCTAAATTCAGAAATTTTCTATTTATCATAGGTTACTATTTATAGTAATATTATAACACCAGAATACAGTATAATACCATAATCGGAATACAGTATAATATACAGTAATCAGAAATACAGGATATACGTTATGCAGTAAATATTTAAAGATCAGTCGGATTTATCAGAAGTACGCCAGACAATCAGATTAATCAGTTTATACGCAACCAGTAAAATAATACGAGAACACACAAAATGAATTAAGAACAATAAATAAACAGTAGACAGTGAACAGTACTCAGACAACTCATTTCACGTCCCTTATTTATGTAGTATTCGTGAAGTCGGAGTAGATCCTTCAGCTTTCATTCTTATTTCATTACTGGACACGAGGTACAGATTTTCCGTCCTTCAGTAAGGACTCCCTTTATATGCATGCTTAAGATTCCTGTCTGCAGCCAAATGTTTTCCCCAGTATATGTTATAAGTTTTATCAGTAATCATTTTATTAACTAAGTTAAATTGCCTGAGCTTTATATACAAGCATGACCAGTTCAGTACTAGTTACGGAGATACCGCAACCATGACACTTGAGGCACCGGTGTCATGACTCCTCTACGGGGGATTTATTTCTTGCAGCGTCCCATTTATTTCAGGGCTTGGCGATTTTATAAGTATTATCAGCGGGGCGTATGGGTGCATCCTAGGTTATCAGTTTACAGCTTATCAGGTGAATGTGGTGTGTGCTCTACATCCTTAATATTGGAGTTGATCCTTCCAACCATCACATTATTTAGAGGTTACCCCACTACAGCATGATGAGTCCATCCCTCCTTGTATTCATGCAGACGTTGTTACAATACATGACCTATATAAGCTCTTGGAAATTAAAATACAGTAAATGCATGTTTTCAGATTTAACAGATAATAGTTCGGCTTTAGTATTTATAAATCATGCATTTAAGATTATACACAGTTTTTCCCTACAAATTTACTTATCGGTCTTACAGCTTCAGAACTTTATTATATGCTTCATTTCATTATTCTTATCATGCTTTATATCCGTTCACTGGGCGTTATGCTCAGCCGTAGTTCCTTTCATGTTCTAACGACCAGTACATGATGTTCCTTTGCAAGTCTTAATTTTTATTCAAGATATTACCACACAAATGACTAGAAACATAAACACGGGCAAGTATACCCTTTCATGTATAGCATAGCTTAATGGTAAAGTCCAGTTCGTTCCACGGGATTGTTGTTATCAAAATATAAAACAATTACCTCTAGAATGTCACAAGTTCTAAAGATATACTTAGCAATTGGTATTAAAGGGTGCGTTTGGCTAAGGTCATAACCATATGATAGATAGGTAGCAATGATGAATATAAGCACATAAACAATCTAAGACAACATGACAATTACTAGTCGTGCATGCAACATCTAATTGATATGACAAGAATCTGACTAAAGACTTTGTTATATCAACACCATTAAGAAAGGTTTATGCTTGATTTCGATAACTAAGGTAGTAGATGAGATTATGCAAGAGTTGGTATATGTTTTTATCCACTAATCGCGACAAAAGTGATTAACAAGATTCATTTACTAGATGACATGAAACTCATCCATGCTCATGAGTACTAGTCAATGATCATGGATGAATCCAACATATAACAATGGTCTTACATAATAACATATCATACATGAGCATCTAAATCAAACTAGTCAAGAACCCAGGGAAAAAGTGCGCCGCACAAAACTAATTGTGTGCCGTACTTTGCCCCAGCAAAGCTAATAATCATATCTAATCATAAGGCTATCAAAACATAACCAAGTGCACATCACACTACTCCATAATAACAGTAAACAAGATCATTTCAACAATATGTAAATCAAAGTAAAAGATTAACATAAATGAAATAAGAATTATACCACAAGGTTTATTCAATAATTGCTCTAAAGGTTTTATAAGCTTTTAAACTTATTACAAATGGCTAGCAACACTTCTGAGTTCTTTGTTCCAGCACCAATAACATCAACCAACTAAAGTTTACCAACTCTAGTAACTATGATCAAGGATTTGGAGAAATCCTTGATTATTAGATTCTCCTAAACAATGCAGAAAGTATGGAATGATATCTCTTATGCCTGGCTTTTGGGCCCTATTTATAGTTATCTTTTCGTAGGTTAGAAGTTCTGAGATTATATCAAAAGTTCTCCCATAATAGCCATGCATAATTGTACTTAATTATGTAACCGTAGCAAAATATGCGAGGCACTTCTTCAATTGTGTGCCGCACTTCTTCAGGTGTAAATGTGCGCCGCACTTCTTGTAATTCTCCAAAATCGGGGTACTTTGAATGTGCGCCACACATTTCCAATTATGCACCGCACTTTGGCTCCATTTCAGCATCATTCCATCTTTAGCCCCTTTATTCTTTATTTCTTTATTCTTCTCCTTCATGGTTTCTTTCTTAGCTACAATACAAACAATATCCTTTATTACTATCAATTCAACACATAATTTATTTATTTACATAGCAAACAAGGACAAATGCATCATTACAAACATGTATAAATGAGGCTTTATCACATTCCCCCATACTTATCTTCTTGCTTGTCCTCAAGTAAGGTAAAAATATATTTTTAATAAGTGTCGAAAGAATAGATAAATCCAACAATCGAAAACAAAGATAACGCCATAAAACACCTCACAAAGTAGATATTTTTATTTCACACACTCTCCTTATTATGGGTAGATTATCGCTCAATAGCACGGTCATGAAAAGTAAATTACCATAGGCTTGTACAAGGAACTAAACTAAACCAAATTTGGCGTAAGCACCAAGTAAAATATCAAAAGAGGTCTTTTTCAAAAACTTTATTACCACCGCATGTTTAAAGAATAACTAATACATCATCTTTTATCATGTTGTTGCTTCGCGAACTCATAACTCAAAACTTCTTAGGCTTCCATTTGCCTTTTATTCTTTCTTTTTCTTTTTTTTATAATCTCTTCAACGATCTTTTGGGAGAACATGTTTTCCCCCATACTTATGATATACTATCATTTCGCGCAATATGGTTTCCAACAATATATAATCATCTTAAAACATCGGCAAAACTTTCAATCTTTTCTCTTTTTCTTTATTTTGCCTCTTTATCATTTAAAATAACTTTTATCATACAAGTATGATCCCACTATGGTCTCGTAAAGATTACCAAGCACAAGTTCTAGAATTAAACTAATCATCGGCACACACAATTTGAAATGTAAGAATGCTTACGGAAAAGATCCTCACAATTATCAATAAAGTATTGTGTATAACGTTACCAATTCCGAGTCAAAATAGCTTTACAATTATAAGAATTATCAATCCTTCGACAAATTTTTTTTTAAACTGTAAAAAAACTTTAAATTACCCCAGAAAGTGCGGCGCACTTTTTGAAATGTGCGGCGTACTTCTGGGTACAGAAAATTCAGAAAACTTAATTTCTTAAAAACAAGCTTTTATTCGATCTTATTTTCACTCAATCACCCCCCCCCCCCCATACATATTATGAGAATTGTCCCTAATGCTAAACATAAGGAAAACGTAAAAATTAGAGGAAAATAAGAATAATACTCCACTTTTATTCCAAGTCGTGACCGAAGCCGAGATCTTCAGTCTTCTCCTAAGTTCGCCTTGACTCGCTTATTTTCTGTAAATTAACACAAATAATATATACAAACATATTTCACATACCAAATGAAAAATAAAAATCCACACACAAAGTATTAAGTTGTCCTAAATGCCAACAAAGGCATATTACAAAGCCCAAATAAATTGTTTTCAATTTTTTTTCAAATGTGACTAACACAAAAGTCACACACATACGAGGCTTCACATATCCTCTTCAGTTTCATCATTCCTTGGAGCTTGAGATGGGTGAAAATGTGGTGGATAGGGTGGTGGTTGTTGGGTGTAGTAGAATGGCTCGCGGTGATATCCTGGTGGTCCATAACGTCCATTCATTGGAACATGATATTGTTCCGCCATCCTCTAAAAAACTAGAGAGTATCGATCTATACTATATCATTGTCGCTCCATCATAAACCCAAGTTGGTCTTGCCTAACCATCATCCTTCCCATTCTATCACAAACATCTTGGAGTGATGCACGAGGAGCTCGCGCCATACCTACACGAGTTGCTCTAACAGGCGTGTCTTCTCAGATCAACCTTTCATCCGCTCCAATCAAATCTCTCAAGGTAATTCGGTCAATGGTATCAAACACAATCGGTGGACTAAGACTGCTCACAACTTGATCACTTAAAAGCCCCATTCTTTGAGCTAACCTAGTCACAAATTGTCCACACACAATCATACTACCCGCTTGACTACCATGACCTTTCCTTTTCATTCATTTTGCTATCACCCAAGCCATATTAGCGTATTGCTCACGGTTCTTGTCCCTAAACATGCTCACTAACCATAAATCATTCTTTTGTATTTTATCATACCCCGTGGTTCTTTGGCAAACGGCATAAGCAATCATCTTTTGAAGCACTCTCAAAAGTGGACTAGAAATTCTAGTGGCCGATCTCCTAGATAAGCTCAATGGATCCTCATCCGGGCAAATTGATGCCAAAAATTCATTAGCATTGAAATTTCCATGATCACGTTCCCCTCCTTGGAAATATACCTCAAATCCTTCCTCCCTTCGCTCATCTCTATTATACAACTCCAAGTACTTAGCAAATTCTTTCAAAGTCAAAGAATGTCCCTTCCCACAAAGTCTAAAATTCAAAATCTTCTTAGTCAACAACTCATCTCCTTCGGCATCCTCATCAAAATAAAAAGTAAAGAAAAATCGAGAACAAGCTCCGCATAGATCTTCTCCCTACAAGTAAAAGCACGTATCCAAGCATTGGATTCAAATAAGACTTCATTACTTCCAGTCTTTATCACTACTATCTTAAGCATCTCCCTTATTTGAGCTTCACAACCAAGCTCATTCAATACTCCAAAATCCACAATGCTAGGTGCAAAAATTTGTTTTGGCAATAAAAGACTAAGAGCATTATTGTAGATGGTTTTGGTATCGCTAGTACAAACAGGCCAGTTCAAAAATTGGTGATTCGGTGTTCCCATGAGTGCGACACTTGCCGATTCGGTAGGCCTTCGCTTCTTTCCTCGGCTTGACGAGTCGGTTTCATAATTTCCAGAACCTGTATTTTGCAAATTTCATCACATAACAAACATGTATTAACATTAGATAAGCGTTAGGTGTCAACGGTGTCCCTATGGTTGTGTTCTGATCATTCTGTTTGTTTTCCAGACGAAAAGTGCGGCGCACAATTTGGAATGTGCGGCGTACTTTCTGGGGAAATTTCATAATAGTGCGGCGCACAATCTGTAAAGTGCGGCGCACATTCTGGGTATTACAGCATATGTCGGGGTAACACTAGTAGCTAACCAAATCCGCAAACTAAATGGTTACAAACTAATAAAAATGGCTAGAATCGAACACTAACCCATTCCCAATTCATTCTAATCCACGACATTGCTTCATCTCTAAGGTTTTCAAAAACCCTCTTTTTTTCATTTTTATGTTTTTCAATTTTATCTAATAATCTAATTGCTTCCTTAATATATCTCTACATTCTTAATTCCTAATTGAATTATAATTCGTTCTTCAATTACTAAGAACCCTAATTTAAAATTAATCAAAAATTAAAAACTAATCAAATTAAACGAATATGAATTAAATATAAGAACTTACCCTAGACATGATCTGAATGTGAAATTGGAACAAAGATTCGAAAATATTTTAGGTGATGATTAAAAATCGTCAGGTGGCTTTTGTTGTTTTTGTGTGTTTTTTTAAGTTTCTAATGAGAAAACGGGATACATACAAAAAAATCCGCCCAGAAGTGCGGCGTACTTTTTGGTTTGTGCGGCGCACATTCTGTGCATCCAGACCATGTTCACTGTATTTTACTTTTTAACTATACAAAACACAAATTTTAAAAATAAAACCTCCAATTCCATTCGATAGAAATAAATAAGACACTAGGGAGAACATTCCCTACTTTTAAGACCATCCTAAAACTTCTAGGACTCTTAGATATTACTTCGTTTTATTGATTATCTACATACAAAAAGATAAAAATGCATAAAAGTAACTAGGAGCCAATGATGCACTCCTCTTTTCTTCCTTTCCTCTTAGTTGTAGCCAAAATTTAGAGGTGACATGATATCACTCTCCGTGTAACGTCCCGAGACCTCTCTATTGGTGTCCTTTGTCTCGTATACTTTTTCATACCTCTTTCCACATGGATCAACAATGACTATGGCAACATGCCATTCACTATCTCCATCTTTAGAAATATTCTCAAATTATCGCTTGTTTCCCACTTGCCAATCTTTGTATTTCAATGATACGGGAAGTTTTCCAAGCATCCCCATAATTTTATTGTACACACAAATATCAAAGAAAGGGTTATGGTAGCTCCTTTCACTTAGTGAAGCATCAAATAGTTCTTCCGGTTCTGTCCATGGTTGCAAATGTGGACCATAAATCGGCATACCGTTTTCATCTCTTTTCACGGTGTAGTGCTTATCATCTTCATCATCACTATCATCATGTTTTTTCGCTTTTAGCACATTATATGTTTGATGGACAAACCCATCAAAGCTAGTCATGATAGCTTTTCCAACATCTACCTTTGCACCAACGGTGTGAAAAAATTCCTTCTAACCACTAGTTGAATGTCTCGATCAATAGGAATATCGAGAAGCATAAAATCGGCTAGTATTGTGGTTGTCCCTATTTGGCATAGAACTCCAAGAAAACGCCCAAATCCCTCCGCGTAGGAGTGATCAAGCATTTTTATTCGATCAAACCTTGGTTTGACTCTTCCAACATCTAACATTTTGAAGATTCCAAGTGGCATGATATTAACATTCGAACCGGTGTCTACCAAAGCATTGTATGTAGTTTTACCCTCCAACCTTATTTGTAGGACAAAATAACCCGGATCTTCTTTTTCTTTCATTACTTTGTTTTCACGGAGCATTTGGATTGCCACGTCCTCATATTCTGAGGTTAATCCATCTTCAATCTTCAACTTATCAAGCAAGACCCCATCGACAATCATTTTATACTTATCACTATATTTTAATGTCTCAATGATTGGTCGATTCATGTTTAACAACATCACTCTTTCTTCAACGTCTTTCCTCTACTCTTCCATTGTTAGTTCTTCTCTAGTTAATGGTTTATTAATGGTGAGAGAAGGTCCTTCACCATTACAGTTCAATTTGTAAGCGTGAGCAGGCTGTTTTCCTTTGTTTCTCTTGCCTTTTCCCATATTACAAACAAATCTAGGAGCATCAACTCCCTCGTTTTCAATAGGTGCTAATTCATCAAAGTCGATATTATCAAGTATCTCGTCCATTTCTTCTAAGTCCAAGCTTTCATGCACTTTTTGCCATAAGGTGAGTATGCCACAAGTGATATCAATTTGTGCATTGGCTGGCTTTAGGAAAGATCTCCCAAATATTGCACACGGTTCACAGTCATCTTCTTCCGGATTGACAAAGAAGTCGATGAAAAACAATAATCATAACAATGAGCTTCTTATATATTTCTTTGTCCCCATTATGATGTGTTTTGTAGGTTAAGCCAAGCTTCACTAAAAATTCATTGATAACAAAACTTCTCTCTATTTCCAAGTCAACTTGCCCATCATAGGCAAATTTACCTTCCACATGAAAAGGCATTGAGTATTTTTCACTAGGTGTCAAGTCTTCCAAACGATAGAAAGCTATCGGCTGAGTCCTTACATTCAGATCCTGTCAATTCTCCTTCCGATTCAATTTTATCATTTACGCTAATATGCTCATCCACTCCTACGCATAGTCTACCCAAGCTAGTGTTTGGATCTGATGACGTATAGTCCCCAGCCGGGTCATGAACCCGGCCCATGGGTACTACCCGTATCCGGCCCATCACAGATGGGTGGAATAATGTCATTCAGGCTTATGGGCTTGGATGAACAGTGAACGCACACATGTGTGCGGCCCACGGCCCGGTGCGGTCGACATAGGGTTAGACAGAATCATATTCTGTCTAGGAATATCTTTATCCCAATGGAGGAGGATATTCACTACCAAAATTAGAAGATAACAATCATTCTATTTCTGATAGTTATCCTTTCCTTGGGGCCGAAGGATCAAGTGGTAGCCCACTAGGGTTCCACTACCTATAAAAGGAACCCCCAAGGGTTCCACAAAGGTATTACGTCTTATACTTTTAACTCACATAAACCCTAAATCGATTACTTACTCTCACGCTGGAGTCTAATCGTGGGAAACATTCCTACAGTAAGCCTAACGCGTGTTGTTTAGTGTGCAGGATCCCAACCAAACGATTCACTTGGTGCAGGAGTCGGAGCCCAGCCAACCCGAATTAAACCTAATTCGGGTCTAGCAAGGATCACCCAACTTTTGCATCAACAAGTTGGCGCCATCCGTGGGACCCATTACACTAAGCTAGAACAAAACCTCATTCTGAATTTCCAATGACGAAGGGGCATCCGCAAGCTAACCCCAGGAACGCGAATCCCGGGAACCGGAAGTCCCAAGGGGAAGGGATTCTCATCCCCAATCAATCACCTAGCCGCCTTGCAAGCGGGCCTGGTAACCGTGGCGGTTTTCAGTCCTTGGGGGTACGAGCACGATCTCCATGACACCCCCACCTACTTCAACCCTGGACACCCCTGACCTAGGGAGTGCGCCAAATCCTCCTAACAAGGAACCGCGCAGATCCTCGACGGAGGAAGAAGTGGAAGTCCTACCACTCAGCGAGGAGGATCTTACTCGAGTTCTCACGCAGAACTTCGATAGGATCGTCCCGGGGATCGCATCAAGGTTGAATCAGGGGAGGAACCTCCAATCCAGACTCAACTTTGGTGACACCGGACCAATCATCTCCTCCCAAAATCAGAGGAAAAGGAGAGCTCGGCCTCAGGAGCAGAGCACCTTTGAGGAAACCCCTCAACCCCGGAATGTATTTGAGCGCATAGGAGATCGCCTCATGCAGGAACTAATGCAGTCTCGAGAAGGAGAAAAGTCGGATGGCTCACCCGAGCGACCAGATCGAGAGCTGGCCAGAACCGCACGTCGCCCGAGCGTGTGGGACAGGATGAACACTGGGAAAAAGGCTCCTGGTTCGTCCCAAAAAAGTGGTCCCTACCCAAAGGATGGGGCACCACCGCCGTCCCCGGACCCGTCAGGAGAGGACTCAGATGACCATCCGCCTAAACGTCGCCGGCCTCCACCACCACCAAACAATGATGAGTATTATGGTGGCCCTTACTATCGAGATACGGAAGCGGAGGATCTTTCGCGACCATGGTGTGAACCATGGGATGACCCTAGGCTCACCCGGCCATGGGCGGATCCCAGGGAAGACCCGTTCACCCTCCGCATACGGAACTATTCTGAGGACACCAAACGCCGCATGCCGGCGTGTATCAAGACTTATGATGGGTCCGGTGATCCGGTTGATCACCTCAAAATATTTTATACGCAGGCTAAAATTGAGCGATGGCCCATGCCTATATGGTGCCAAATGTTCAATTCAACTTTGATCAGAAATGCCCGTGACTGGTTTGAGGCACTCCCTCCACGGAGCATTGATAGTTTCACAGAACTACGCACTGCGTTCAAGAACAATTATACTCAGAGGAAGAAGTATAATAGGGATCCGGTCTCATTGGCAACTGTCAAAGAACGGCCGGGGGAATCCACAGAAGCGTTCACTGAACGCTTCAATGATGAGTGCACGCGCACAAGAACAATGCCGGAGCTCCTGAAAATCTCTGACTACATGCACGCCATAACAGACAGGGAGTTGATCAGGCGCCTCAATGACAAGCGTCCAGAGAGATATGATGACCTCATGGAAAGGGTCAGAAATTTCATAGAAGGAGAAACAGCTGTTGCTGCGGCCTACCCATCCCGAGGAAATGGGTACCGGTCAAATGATCAGTCCCGGAGACAGTCGGGCGGTCAAGGCAATCAGAACAATAACAAGGGTTCAGACTATAAGAGTCAAAGCAAAGGAGGACGGTCGGACGATAAGTTCACCCCCCTAAAGATGTCCTACCGGGAGATCTTGCTGACGGAAGGGGCGAACTTTCCAAGGCCTCCCCTAATGACCACTCCGCCGGAACGTCGGCAAGGAAGTCACTTCTGCGAGTTCCATAATGACAAAGGCCACGGTACGGAGGAGTGTATTCAGCTCAAGAAGCATATTGAGTCGCTGATCAAATCAGGTAAACTCAAGCACCTAGTTAAGGATTGGAAGGATGGAAAAGACAACAACAAGAAGTACGATAAGAAGGATCCCCAAAAGGACAAACCTTCGACCATATACATGATCCAATCCAGACAGCGCCGCACGAGGCAGAAAGTGGGCCAAAAATTTTCACGCGGCAGGGAAATCTTGTTCCCTCCCATCACAGCAAGCGATGTGATTGATGCGCCTCTCACTATTGAGATAAGCATTGGAACACACAATGTTCGTCGCATGTATGTGGATAGAGGGTCGTCAGCAGAAGTACTGTATGAACACTGTTTTGTGCAGTTATGCCCAGAAATAAGAAGCCAACTAGTACCGGCCACGACGCCGCTCACCAGTTTTAGTGGAGACACTATCTGGCCGATAGGGCAACTACGGCTGCTTGTAACCATTGGGAATGAGGAACACTCCACTACGGCGTGGATGAACTTCATGGTGATACGCTCACATTCTCTATGCAATGGGATCATAGGCAGACCAGGTATTTTGGCTATACGGGCAGTACCCTCCACGGCGCACGGAATGATCAAATTCCCCGTTGAGGGGGGAATTGTTACCATTTACAACACAATCGTACCGGCATCCGAGTGTCACACCGTGACAACACCGGCTCCACCTGTTCCACCCAAGGATGGATCACCACCTCCCAATTGGAAGGTAGTCATTCACCCTGACTATCCGGAACAGGAGGTATCCATAGGAGGGGCGCTCTCGGATAGCGGCAAAAGGGCCATGTGCTCTCTTTTAAGTGCAAACTTAGATATATTCGCATGGGAGCCAAAGCATATGACAGGCGTGCCACGTGCGATAGCAGAGCATAAGCTTCAGATCCGCCAAGGGTACCAACCCATCAAGCAAAAGAAGCGCGGCCAGGCGCCTGAGCGCAGCCAAGTGATATTGGAGGAAGTACGGAAACTAGTGGACGCAGGCATCATGCACGAGGTATACTACCACGAGTGGTTATCCAATCCAGTCATGGTCAAGAAACATGACGGAAGTTGGCGCATGTGTGTGGATTTTACGGATTTAAACAAGGCCTGCCCACAGGACTGTTACCCGTTACCGGAAATCGACTGGAAGGTGGAATCCCTGTGTGGGTATCCTTTTAAATGCTTCTTGGACGCATATAAAGGGTATCACCAGATCCAGATGGCGGAGGAGGATGCGGAAAAAACGGCGTTCCATACGAGCCAGGGCGTATATTGCTATACGAAAATGCCGTTTGGACTGAAGAACGCCGGTGCTACATACCAACGGCTGGTGTACAAAGCTTTTGAATCACAGATAGGTCGTAACCTGGAAGTCTATGTGGATGACTTGGTTATAAAGAGTCACACGGAGGAGGCACTTCTCCGGGATGTCCAAGAGACATTCGACACACTGAGAAGGATTAACATGAAGTTAAATCCAAAGAAATGTACGTTTGGGGCAACGGAGGGAATGTCCCTTGGATATTTGATTGATCCAAACGGCATCAAACCCTGCCCAGAGAAGACGGACGCAGTGATACAACTGCCATCCCCCCAGACATGGAAGGAGGTGCAATCTTTAAATGGGAAACTAGCTGGGCTTAATAGGTTCTTATCTAAATCCGCAGAGAAGTCATTACCCCTATTTAAGACACTCAAAAAGTGCATTAGGAAGGGAGACTTCCGGTGGATGAAGGAAGCCGAGGAAGCTTTCGGCCAACTCAAACAGCATCTTGCATCCCTCCCTATGCTAGTAGCTCCCCGGCCAAAGGAGGAACTCATTATGTATCTCTCAGCCACTCATGGCGCAATAAGCGCGGTACTTATGACAGATAGAGATACAGTGCAAACTCCGGTCTATTTTATAAGTAGAACACTACAAGGGCCGGAGCTGAATTACTCCTCTATGGAAAAATTGGTGTTAGCACTAGTGTTTGCTACAAAGCGGCTACGTCGGTACTTTCAGGCGCACCCAATTGTAGTAATTACGGATCAGCCAATCAAGCAGGTTATTTCTAGACCGGACGTGGCAGGGAGGCTACAGAAATGGAGCATTTTATTGGGGGAGCACAATATATCTTATAGGCCAAGGACGGCAGTGAAAGGCCAGATCTTGGCAGATTTCCTAATAGAGAAGCCGGATGAGGAAGGGCCAATCGTTAAGCAAGACGAGATCCCAACAGAACCATGGGTGTTGTTCACGGACGGATCTTCGTGTACGGACGGGTCCGGAGCTGGTCTCATTCTCACAAATCCAGAAGGAATGGAATTCACGTATGCCCTCCGTTTTGAGTTCACGGCCACCAACAACGAAGCGGAATATGAAGCATTAATTGCGGGTTTGAAAATCGCTGCTAGAATGGGAGT
This sequence comes from Glebionis coronaria, assembly GCA_025667525.1. NCBI lineage: Eukaryota > Viridiplantae > Streptophyta > Magnoliopsida > Asterales > Asteraceae > Glebionis > Glebionis coronaria. The sequence goes on from CM046878.1 coordinate 412,373,623, forward strand.
CCGCAACCTTGAGGCCTACGTGGACTCACGGCTTGTCGCGAACCATATTCTAGGTGGATATGTGGCTAAGGAGGACAACATGGTCAGGTACTTGGAAAAAGTCAAGTCGCTAATCGCGACTTTCAGTAAGTTTTCCATCAAGCAGGTGCCAAGGGGTGAGAACAAGAAGGCGGACGCCCTCAGCAAGATCGCATCCACAAGCTTCGCTCACTTGTCTAAACAAGTCTTGGTGGAAATACTCAAAGAGAAATCTATAACGGAATGGGAGGTTGCTGCTATAGTTGAGGAGGATGGACCTACATGGATGACCCCGATTATCAACTATTTGACTAGTGAGACCCTTCCAGACGATGAAAAAGCAGCACGGCGCATCAGAAGGAAGTCGCAGCATTTCGAACCTCGAGAAGGCATCCTCTACAAGCGCTCCTTCTTGCAGCCATGGCTGCGGTGTGTGGGACCACGTCAAGCCGCATACGTAATCAGTGACATACATGAAGGATTGTGCGGCATGCATGCAGGTCCACGGTATGTGGTAGCTAGAGCCTTACGGACAGGATACTATTGGCCTACCATGCACAGAGACCCGCGCGACATGATTCGCAAGTGTAGTGATTGCCAAGTGCATAGGCCAGTGCCGCGGCACCCGCAGCAGGAGCTTACACCTATCACGTCCCCATGGCCATTCTATAAGTGGGGAATCGACATTGCAGGACCATTTCCTGTAGCTGCGGGGGGAGTTAAATTCTTGATTGTTGCGATGGACTACTTCATACGATGGATAGAGGCCAAGGCAGTCAAGTCTATCACAGGCAAACAAGTTAAGAAGTTTGTTTGGGAACATATTGTGTGCCGTTTTGGTCTACCAGGAGAAATCATCTCGGACAACGGCAAGCAGTTCACGGACAACCCATTCAAAGATTGGTGTGCATCATTGAACATCAAGCGGCGCTTCGCATCTGTTAAGCATCCGCAGACAAATGGCCTTGTCGAACGGGCAAATAGAAGCTTGGGGAATGGCATCAAGGCACGTCTGGATGAATGAAGTGGCAAATGGGTCGATGAGTTATCACATGTGCTATGGGCGCATAGAACTATGATCAAAACAGCCAACGGAGACACCTCATTTGCATTGGCTTACGGCACTGAAGCTGTTATACCAGCAGAAATAGGAATGCCTACCATCCGCACGGCGGAGGTTAATGTCGTCACGAACGATGAACAGCTGCGAATCAACCTGGATCTGTTGGAAGAAAAAAGGGAAATAGCAGCCATCAATGAGGCTAAGTCCAAGGCTAAGATGAAGGCTTATTATGACGCCAAGGTCAAGGGTGTTTCTTTTCGACCGGGAGACTACGTCTATCGTGCTAACGAAGCGAGTCGAGCGGAGAATACAGGAAAGCTGGGCCCTAAGTGGGAAGGACCGTATGAAGTCACTGAAGCCTTGGGACGAGGCGCGTACAAGTTACGTGACATGGATGGCCGTGACCTAGAGCGCACATGGAACATTTCCAATCTCAAAAGGTGCTATCTTTGAAAGCTACGACTTCCGCATGGGTACTTCGCTATATGCGGTCTTAATAAATAACCATGCGGTCTATCTGTTTTGTTTTTCTTATGTTTGTTTAGTTTCCTTTCTTGTTTTTTTAGGACTTGTCATTACTATTCAAACAAAAATGTAAACGTTCTAATAAAATGCCGTGGTGCCTAGCTAGCCCTACGGCTTGTGTCGTGCAAATCATTTTTTAGATTTTTTTTGTTAGTCGTATGAATTTTCCTTATATTATAATATGCCATGTTTCATTCATATGCATTCTTTCAAATTACTGTACATGTACTATACGCCTCCAGGCGGGGTAAGAGGATTAAGTGAACCTACTAATTCAACTTGCCGCGTAAGAGGGATGCAACCCCAGCCGCACGGATCATGTATCCTTACTAGACACCTTACTCACAAGACGTTGGGGTAAGTTTCGTATGCCGCAGTCACACAGTGCTCCGCATAATAAAGACGCACGACGCATGTCTAGTAAATTATAGACTTGTATGTATTTTCTTTCTTTGTGTGTAAGACGTGATATGTCATGCAGTATTGAGGTACAATATTTAACACAGTCAAAATACACAAGTTTCCAAATAGATAACAAAATTGCCGTGGTCAATCACGGACTTACATACAAAATACAAATGTTGTTAGCCGTGTACATGCACGGACGAATAAAAACAACAAATATTCAGCGGTTACAAACCAAAGTGTCTGAAAGGGATCATAAAGTAGGAGCATCTTACATAGGGGGGAAAAACTTACCCATTTCCACTTGTTCCTCGACCAGACACGACAACCACTCATCACTTTCTTTCCGCTTCTGGGCTTGAGCCGCATTCCTTTCCAGCACCACACTTAAGGGTTCTTCATCAAGCACGATCCTGGTTACATCCTCATATATGGGGAGCGTCAGGTGGCTGGGTGATGGAGTGAAGGAAGCACGGGAGAACGCACTAAGACTTAGCCTTTCCATGATTTCCATATTTGATGCATCTTTGGTGGCCTCCAGCTCGTCCAAGAATGGATAGTGCAGATCCCGCATCGCGGCCATGGAAGCAGTCATCTTGTTAGCGGCTTCAGGATTAAAGAAGGCATGATTGGTAAAGTTTTCCCCTTTCTTGATCAGCTCAACGGCCTCAACCATTCCCTCATGACGTCCGTGGTCAATGCCATCAGACACAAGGCTTGCAAATTGTTGCACAAATTCGGGGGCCTCCAGTACTTTCATGACGGCCAAGCGTGCTCCATGCCCTACCATCCACCTACGGCCGGCAATAGCCGCTAGCAGTTGGGGGCATAGCACGTCGTCACGCTCAGCGGTGAGGGCATCAATCATCATATCTTTTTGGGCAAATGCCTCTTTCAGCTCTTGGGTGACAGCCCTCTCATCAACAAGCTCCCCTTGTACCTTCTCCATACTTTGGACGGCCAGGTGCGCGTCTTCCAGTTTCTTGTTAAGCACGTGTACCTGGCTGGCGTACGACTGGGCAGACGCTTCCGATATGGCTACCTATAAGAGATAAAACGTTAGAATATATTTCTTTTAGAAAATGGGTGGTGCGGCACGGATATGTACCTTGGTGGTCGCAGCATATAGTTGTGACTCAAGGTTGGCCACTTGTTGGTCGTATTCACTCGCGCGGGCCGATTGCTCTTTTATGGTCGCCTCGACGCTGGCCAGTTGGGATTGGAGGTCTGCGATTTGAGCTTAATTATCCACGATCATCTTCTCCCTCCGTCCAACCTTCCTCTTAAGGGATTCAACATGCCCAAGCGCGGCCTCAAACCTTACCCTCATCGAGGTGCCCATCGCCATTTGGTGTACCAAGGCACCATTATACTCGTCCGCCAAATCCGCATGGCTGAGCGCGTTCACCTCTCGCACCAAGCCTGGTGGAATGCAGTTGTTGAGGTACTCCCGGCATTCATCGGCGTCCCTCATTCGTGATGCAGTTGTGATATTCCATACAGAATTGAACGATTGAGGGGGGCCGGACGCTGGGAGGTCTTGGGAAGCCGTGGGTGAACCTTCTTCAAAAACAGGGCCGGACTTCTGGGCGGCTGTGTGAAGCATGGGGTCTCTTTCCACTTCTTTTCCTTTTCCCTTATCTATTTGAGTATCAGGAGGAGGCACGGCACCAGTTTGTTCATCCCTGTGAAAACAATCATGTGGATACATATTAAGTGTTACTTCAAAAAGGAGTCGTCATTCTTACGTGTTAGGATGGAGCCTTACATGTCATTTCTCGCTAATTCTGATGCGGTGGGGGCAATCTGAGTGATGGGATAGACATGTGCGGCCCGGACAGTCTCGGAACCCTGGGTAGTACTACCAACAGATTGGTACAAGGGGTGGTCTTCTCGAAGTTTCTTGGCAGGGGCGTTGTGTTCGCCAATCTCGACTGAAGCAGTTCGCCTTGCCCGTTTGTTTCTTTTACGGGTACGCCTGGCGACGGGCTGAGCTGTTGCTTCGTCAGTTTCCTCCTCGACTTTTTCTTCCACTTCTTCTTCTTCTTCTTCCAGATTGACTTGTTGTACTTCTTCTTCATCATCATCGCCCATCATCCGGCGAAGGCTGGAAGTGGTTAGGTCAATATTATCTCCCTGCTGTTCCCTATGTGGTGAGGAGGGCCCGGCTCCTCCTTCATGCATCCGGTTATCACCACCACCATTGTCTCTATGCTCTTCCTTGTCTGAGTGGGGATCTGGCACGGCTTCGAGAGCAACCGTCACGTTTCGGGTATGCTCAAGAAGGGGTCGTTCATTCTCACGGAGAGGACGGGAACCCTCCGGTACAAGCTTCGGGTCGCCCTGACGCAAGAGTCCAAAGAAGTTCATTTCTGCCCAACACAAAACAAAATATGTTAGCCATTTATAAAATGATTGAAAAAGCTATTTGTGTACGGATGGTAGCCTACCTTCACCCTGCCTTCTCCAAAACACAGGATATCTGTTGGACGGGCCAAAATAATTGCGGCTAATCCCTAGCAAACATAGAAATGACTCGGGCAGACTTCTATGGAACCCGGTCCTATTCAGATCTAATTCTTGGGAATGTCGGGGGTTGTATGTACTTGTGTGCGGCTTAGGGTCGTGGGGTATCCTAGTCCTAAAGGTGTAATCGGCCGGCCATACTACTGCGTCAATAAAAAAGTAGTGGTCATACCAGTTTTTCAATGAATCCATTGGCTTATTGTGCAATTGGGGACTGTTAGGGGATCGTTTCTTAAAAGATACCCAACCGTTTACTATGTTGGGAACATAAAAGAGACGGAATAACTCTACGGTTGGGGGGATTCTCCTAGCACGGCAGAGGATCTCGAATTGACTAATCTTATAGGCACCTATACAGTGGAGCTGACTAATATGAACATCATAGTATCCTAACAGATCTACAAGGAAATGGGTGAAGGGAATGCAGTAATTAGCCGCATCAAAGAGGCGAGTGTACAGGCCAATCTTACCCGCTGGAGCCTCAGTTATGAGGTCTCCGGCGCCAGGAAGTGAGGGGTGTAGGTTGGTAGGGATGAAATAGTTTGTACAAAAGTGGTTTAATTGGTCTTGGGTCATAACATTCAGCACGGATCCAATGGTAGGGTTGTTTCTGTGAGCCATTACTAAATAAAAGTGTAAGGACGTGGTGTTCTAACCTGCGTGTGAAGGGATCCGTGCGTAATTGGTTCAAGCTAAGAGGAAAGCTTTAATGGCAGAAATGGAGGTTATAACTGTGTGTTTTCACACAGCCATAGGGGTGGCTTATTTATAGGGTTGCCTCGTGGGTCACGACCTGTTGGAGGTGTGACACGTGTCTGCCACTATTCTTGATCGTGTGGTTAGGGGGCAAGTGGCAAGTGAAACGTCAGGCGGGACCCACGGGTCACTTCTGACTCAAACGTTTGCACTGCTCAAGGTTCTGGCTGTCTGCACTTTTGTCAGTCAACATGTCAGATGAACAGTTATTAATGTCGGGATATGCGGCTCTTACGTAAGACTTGACATTTAATGCTATATTTAATTTGTCTCGGTCGCCATATGCGGCTGAGATACTGATGAAATAACTTCCTAAGTCAGGTTGCCACGTGCGGCCAATACAAATTCTTGGATAACTTATCATTCCCTATTTTTTCCTTGGTACGTCCAGGGAGCATCTTGGTATTCTAGAGGTTACGCCTATGGTTGTAACAACTAGACTGGGGGGACATGATGACGTATAGTCCCCAGCCGGGTCATGAACCCGACCCATGGGTACTACCCGTATCCGGCCCATCACAGATGGGTGGAATAATGTCATTCAGGCTTATGGGCTTGGATGAACAGTGACCGCACACATGTGTGCGGCCCACGGCCCGGTGCGGTCGACATAGGGTTAGACAGAATCATATTCTGTCTAGGAATATCTTTATCCCAATGGAGGAGGATATTCACTACCAAAATTAGAAGATAACAATCATTCTAATTTTGATAGTTATCCTTTCCTTGGGGCCGAAGGATCAAGTGGTAGCCCACTAGGGTTCCACTGCCTATAAAAGGAACCCCCAAGGGTTCCACAAAGGTATTACGTCTTATACTTTTAACTCACATAAACCCTAAATCGATTACTTACTCTCACGCCGGAGTCTAATCGTGGGAAACATTCCCACGGTAAGCCTAACGCGTGTTGTTTAGTGTGCAGGATCCCAACCAAAGATTCACTTGGTGCAGGAGCCGGAGCCCAGCCAACCCGAATTAAACCTAATTCGGGTCTAGCAAGGATCACCCAACTTTTGCATCAACAGGATCCATCTTAAAACAACAACACATCAAAAGAAACATTAGTATGTTAGTGCCATAAAATCTAATTGACATTTCATATCTTGTAGTCTTAAGGCAACTTATTAGTTTTGATGAAAATCTCTTTTTAAATGTGTTATAAGCAAATTCTTCGTTCTGCTTTCCCAGTTGTGCGACGCACATTTGAGAAGTGTGGCGCACTTTTGCGCGATATAGAAAAGTCGGCGCACAATTTGGAATGTGCCGCGCACTTTCTGCAAAGATTTTTTTGTTCACAACTGTATGATCTATATACCAATCAAACAATGTTATAAGACTTTTTTCATAATACTTCCTTAACAAGTAATCAAAATAAGAAATAGTGACCAAATTTTGTAAGATATTCTCAATTATTTTGCAAGAAATAGCTATTTGTTCACTTCCGCTTGTTTCCTCATTTTCTTGTATCTCAAGGTTGTTAAAAATTCCAGAAAAATTACAACAAATCATGATAAATATCAAATAAGACATACCAAAGCAAATTATTCTACCAAAGAGTAAATCAAATAGAAAATAAAATTTTGAAAGAATTTTTTTTTAGTTTTTCTTGAAATGCAATATTAACAAACACAAAAGCTCAAAAAGCATAAGCACACATAAAGCAATTCTCATGTTTTCAGCAGTAAGTGTTGAGACTAAAAGGTTTTGGTGGTGTTTTGGGATTGTTTCTACCAACATATTGTAAATTCGTACCAAATGTGCGACGCACTTTTGGAAATGTGCGGCGCACTTTTTAACTATTTTGTTAAAACCTTTTTCAGATTGCCAGAAATCTGTATGGCGATTTAGAATTTTTGTTTACCAAGTATTTCAGAATGTTTCAAAATAAATAACTAATCAATCCCCGGCAGCGCCGTCAAAAACTTGATGTTCGTTTTCAAGTCTTAATTTTTATTCAAGATATATTACCAAACAAATGACTAGAAACATAAACACGAGCAAGTATACCCTTTCATGTATAGCATAGCTTATTGGTAAAGTCCAGTTCGTTCCAAGGGATTGTTGTTATCAAAATATAAAACAATTACCTCGAGAATGTCACAAGTTCTAAAGATATACTTAACAATTGGTATTAAAGGGTGCATTTGGCTAAGGTCATAACCATATGATAGATAGGTAGCAATGATGAATATAAGCACATAAACAATGTAAGACAACATGTCGAGTCGTGCATGCAACATCTAATTGATATGACAAGAATCCGACTAAAGACTTTGTTATATCAACAGCATTAAGAAAGGTTTATGCTTGATTTCGATAACTAAGGTAGTAGATGAGATTATGCAAGAGTTGGTATATGTTTAACTCCACTAATCGCGACAAAAGTGATTAACAAGATTCATTTACTAGATGACATGAAACTCATCCATGCTCATGAGTACTAGTCTATGATCGTAGATGAATCCAACATATAATAATGGTCTTACATAATAACATATAATACATGAGCATCTAAATCACACTTATAGTCAAGAACCCAGGGAAAAAGTACGCCGCACAAAACTAATTGTGCGCCGCACTTTGCCCCAGCAAAGCTAAAAATCATATCTAATCATAAGGCTATCAAACCTTAACCAAGTACACATCACACTACTCCATAATAACAGTAAACAAGATCATTTCAACAATATGTAAATCAAAGTAAAAGATTAACATAAATGAAATAAGAATTATACCACAAGGTTTATTCAATAATTGCTCCAAAGGTTTTATAAGCTTTTGAACTTATTACAAATGACTAGCAACACTTCTGAGTTCCTTGTTCCAGCACCAATAACATCAACCAACTAAGGTTTACCAACTCTAGTAACTATGATCAAGGATTTAGAGAAATCCTTGATTATTAGATTCTCCTAAACAATGGAGAAAGTATGGAATGATATCTCTTATGCATGGCTTTTGGGTCCTATTTATAGTTATATTTTCGTAGGTTAGAAGTTCTGAGAGTATATCAAAAGTTCTCCCATAATAACCATGCATAATTGCACTTAATTATGTTACTGTAGCAAAATGTGCGCCGCACTTCTTCAATTGTGCATGGTACTTTCAATGTGCACCGCACATTTCCAATTGTGCGTCACACTTTGGCTCCATTTCATCGTCATTCCATCTTTAGCCCCTTTATTCTTTATTTCTTTATTCTTCTCTTTCATGGTTTCTTTCGTAGCTACAATACAAACAATATCCTTTATTAGTATCAATTCAACACATAATTTATTTATTTACATAGCAAACAAGGACAAATGCATCATTACAAACATGTATAAATGAGGCGTTATCAGTACACCAGGACGCTCTTAGGATTCTGAGAGTACGTGCATTTAGATGGAGGCTATCCAGACTTCTTTACTTATGCACTTCATACATTTATTTGCCTGTATGGACATTGTTTAGTCCTTTCTTCCAGTATTTACTTTACATGTTTTGAGCTTATGTTGGATTACCGATGTTTGATTCTGGTATTTCCTTTATGGTTAGTTAATGTTTTAGGACATTTACCTTATATGCTTTGATGACACGCCATAAATACACGTAACGGTCCACTTATTCAAGTGCGGTTTTACAAGATCTCCAAGGAGAAGTGAATTCGAAGAGTTAGAATATCCATTTTTTGAGGATTGTGGTTTATCTTTTGATGAGTGGAAGGATCATGGTGTGGGCGCGTGATGATTATGAAGGACCTCCAATATTTGATGATGATCAATATGAAGAAGAATCGATGCTAGTTTAAGATACCGATATTCAAGATGTCATTGAGGAAGAAGAAGGATTTATCAGGAAAAAAGGATTTGGTGAGGAAGAAGATAACATTGAAGACGCCATAGTTGTTGCTAATAATCTTTATTCTTCAATGATTCAAACTACCATGTTCGAAAAGTTAGGTTTTACAACGATAAAATTTCGAGGCCGAGTGATTATAAAGAAAGGAAACCCACAAATGCCTGTATTTTTTATTTACATCCAGATCGGTAGGACTTTCTCGTATAGTTTGATCACTCCTTCTGGCATCCCGACAGGGAATATAAAATTGGATGCTACGAATACAAGGGACGAGTGATGCAAACTCGAGGACGAGTTTTTTTAAGCGGGGAGAATGATGCGGTTTAAACATCTAATCGAAGTCAAGATATTGACTTTCCTTTTAGTTATTTAAGTTTCTTGTTTGACAATAAATTTTGGTTAGGAAAATATTTAATTTCCAATTATAAGTTTAGGAAAATAGAAAGTCACATCAATCTATATTTTGACCGATTCTAGTTTTTCAATAGATATTAGGTCTTTTCTTTTTATTGGAGATCTTTGAGTTTTAATAATAAAAGCTTTTTGCTTTGTTCTTGGTGGTTTGCTAAAATTCTCTTAATAATCAGTATTCTTTTGAATCAACGAATATTGGAGTTGCCTAATTATCGGTATTCTTTGAATCAACGATAGTTGACAGAGTGTCTCTGGTATTCATTGAAAACAACAGATCTAATTTATATATCTTGTTTTTCACTACATCGCACTCTATCACACAAAGAAGCAAAATTCGTTTATCAAGTACCCATCTCCCGTACAAATCTTCCTGATAAAGTTATATGACAATACTAAACTAAAGGTATCTACACCGTCAAATCTGGTTATCGGCTCGCCATTAAGTGGCTCAATCATTCGACCCTTGAAACCACATCATCTTCTTCGTCTCCAAGGTATGAATTTCGGAAACAAGTTTGGAGTATTAAAGTTATAACTAAAATCAAATCCTTTGGTGAAGGGTATACTTTAATGCTATAGCCACTCGAGAAAATGTGTGTAAAAGAAATTGCTCACCGTCTCCTTTATGTCACATTTGTAATTCTCAGGTTGAAACTGTGAAGCATTTACTTTTTGAATGTCCTTGGACAAAGTAAGTGTGGTTTGGATCAAGTCTTGGGGTTTAGGTCAAATTGTTCTCTAGCAAAATTATATCTCGCATCTCCGCATGTTAAACACCGTTAACTCGAAGTCGGATGACAAGAAGTTACTTGCATTGATTGCAACCATCACATGAAATATATGGGGGTCTCGCAACTGATTTATATTTGAAAAGGCTCAACCTTGCCAAGCTCAAGTTTGTTCAGCCACGAACATTATGATTCATGAAACGGATTCAACTCTTTCACACTTCCTAGCTTTTAAATGAAAGTCCTTGTAGGTTGGTCCCCCTAATTAATTTTAACATTATGAAGCTTAATTTTGATGGAGCTTTTAAATTGAACCAAGGTTTTATAAAGTATTGCTGCTTGAAATTGTGAAAGATCCCTGTTTTTATGTCTTGGAGAAAGATGGCATGCTTCTTCGACTATTGCTACCGGGCTTATAGCGGTACGTAGTGCGTGTAGTCTTGCAATTGCGAAAGATTGGTACGACGTCATAATTGAGTCAGATTCGCAGCTTGTTATCTCTCATGTTTCAGCCGAGTCCGACCCTCCTTGGTCACTTGTTACTCTTGTTGGTGACATTAAAGATTGGGCATCGAACTAAATTTGTGTTTCTCTTGAATTCTTTGTACGTATAATCGTGTTGCACATACACTGGCATATGCAGCTTTTAATTATGTTGCAAATTTTATTTTGGATGTAAGTTTTTTTTAAAAAAAATTACCTCCGTGATGAGAAGTGATTTTGATAAAAATTTCCGACGTCAGCTAGTTTTAGTTAAAAAAAAATACCGTAAGGTTCTCTACGTTTAATTTCTAAGCCGCCGGTTAAACACAGCATTATAGAATGATGTCGTAAGTCTTATGTACCTACCAACAATATATGACAAACTGATGAATAGAATTAAAAAAGCCGAACCATTTTATAATCTTAAATAAGACTAATAGAGCAACTTGTTTTATTCAAAATACTCTCTCCTTGTAGTATTTATACTAGACGAGTACCCGCGCATAGCGGCGGAAATTGTCTAGCAACAGATAATTAACACGATGCGATATTGTGGTAAGTGTTTCGGTGATGTTCAAAATATAACGTTAAAAGATTAAACTTTTATTGCAAAGCGTTGTAACATGTTATAATTCAAAATATCTTATAAGTATGTTTCAATTTGATGAAAGGGTGCCATTTGTTTAATTAACCAAAGTTTATATCTTTTTTAATGAATAAGATTTGCATGTAGTAATTTTTAGTAGGACCCATATTTTTCAAGCATTCAACATTTTCAACTTTCAACTAAAGGGATACACCCTTTATAATGTAATATAAATATACATTAGTGGGACCCATATTTTTCCAGCATTCAACATTTTCAACTTTCAACCAAATGATACACCCTTTATAATGTAGTATAGATATAGATTAGTGGGACCCACATTTTTCAACCATTCAACATTTTCAACTTTCAACCAAAGGGATACACCCTTTATAATGTAGTATAGATATAGATTAGTGGGACCCACATTTTTCAACCATACAACATTTTCAACTTTCAACCAAAGGGATACACCCTTTATCTATACTACATTATAAAGGGTGTATCCCTTTGGTTGAAAGTTGAAAATGTTGAATGGTTGAAAAATGTGGGTCCCACTAATCTATATATATACTATATTATTAATGGTGTATCCATTTGGTTGAAAGTTGAAAATGTTGAATAGTTGAAAAATGTGGGTCCCACTAATCTATATCTATATCTATACTACATTATAAAGGGTTTATCCTTTGGTTGAAAGTTGAAAATGTTGAATGGTTGAAAAATATGGGTCCCACTAATCTATATCTATACTACATTACTAGACGAGTACCCGCGCATAGCGGCGGAAATTGTCTAGCAACAGATAATTAACACGATGTGATATTGTGGTAAGTGTTTCGGTGACGTTCAAAATATAACGTCAAAAGATTAAACTTTTATTGCAAAGCGTTGTAACATGTTATAATTCAAAATATCTTATAAGTATGTTACAATTGGATGAAAGGGTGCCATTTTTTTAAATAACCAAAGTTTATATCTTTTTTAATAAATAAGATTTGCATGTAGTAGTTTTTAGTGGGACCCACATTTTTCAACCATTCAACATTTTCAACTTTCAACCAAAGGGATACACCATTTATAATGTAGTATAGATATAGATTAGTGGGACCCACATTTTTCAACCATTCAATATTTTAAAATTTCAACCAAAGGGATACACCCTTTATAATGTAGTATAGATATAGATTAGTGGGACCCACATTTTTTAACCATTCAACATTTTCAACTTTCAACCAAAGGGATACACCCTTTATAATGTAGTATAGATATAGATTAGTGGGACCCACATTTTTCAACCATTCAACATTTTCAACTTTCAACCAAAGAGATACACCATTTATAATGTAGTATAGATATAGATTAGTGGGACCCACATTTTTCAACCATTCAACATTTTCAACTTTCAACCAAAGGGATACAACCTTTATAATGTAGTATAGATATAGATTAGTGGGACCCATATTTTTCAACCATTCAATATTTTCAACTTTCAACCAAAGGGATACACCCTTTATAATGTAGTATAGATATAGATTAGTGGGACCCACATTTTTCAACCATTCAACATTTTTAACTTTCAACCAAAGGGATACATCCTTTATAACGTAGTATAGATATAGATTAGTGGGACCCACATTTTTCAACCATTCAACATTTTCAACTTTCAACCAAAGGGATACACCCTTTATAATGTAGTATAGATATAGATTAGTGGGATCCACATTTTTCAACTATTCAATATTTTCAACTTTCAACCAAATGGATACACCCTTTATAATGTATTATAGATATAGATTAGTGGGACCCACATTTTTCAACCATTCAACATTTTTAACTTTCAACCAAAGGGATACACCCTTTATAATGTAGTATAGATATAGATTAGTGGGACTCACATTTTTCAACCATTCAACATTTTCAACTTTCAACCAAAGGGATACACCCTTTATAATGTAGTATAGATATAGATTAGTGGGACCCACATTTTTCAACCATTCAACATTTTCAACTTTCAACCAAAGGGATACACCCTTTATAATGTAGTATAGATATATAAGAGGGACTGAAAGTCTGAAACATTGAACCTTGATAAGTGAACTTCAAGTGTTTAGTGCCAATAGTAATTAAGCGTGGTCTTATAATGGGTTCGAGTTACATAACGCTTTCTGTGTTCATCATCTTTGTGTTTCTCATAGGTTCATCGGCTTCGAAGTCACAGGTCAAGAACCTTCCTGGATTTGATGGCGATCTTCCGTTCACTTTAGAAACTGGGTATGTCTTTAAATTTTCTTAACATCTCGCGTACACTAGTCGTGGGAAAGGTTATGTTTTGATTCTTTTATCTGTGCATGCTCAAAGATACATAGGAGTAGGAGAAGACAATGAACTGCAGTTTTTCTACTATTTTGTTGAGTCTCAAAGAGACCCGTCGCATGACCCTCTTCTTTTCTATCTCGCTGGTGGCCCTGGCACTTCAGGACTCTTTCCTTTACTTGATCAAATCGGTAACATATTTATTTATATAACCTGCGATATTCTTGATGCTTAAATACAATAGCTCTACAGTGTTTAACAACTTACTGTAAAATACTAATACATTTTCATTATATGTTCCTGCTTATGTTATGGCATGTTTATAATTTTTAGATTTTTCAAATATGACTATGTATGCTTTTTACTACGTCTCTCTAAAAGTTATTTTTTATTTTTGACACTTAAATCTATAAATGTTGTATTTAATATATTTAATTTTGTATACAAAAAGCGGCAGCAACAGCGGCGCAGCTTATTCCCAGTTGGTTTTCTTCTAATATGAAAAAAATATATAAACAAAATTTTCTAAAGTTACCACAGTAAAAAATTGAGCCGATTTTACCATTTGACAGTTAAATAATGTCTTAGTTTTAAAGTGACATAATTAAAAAGACATTGTAGATTGATTTGGCATTCTTCTGTATATAAACATTCAAACTATGGTTGTCAGGATCTCGATTCTAATTTTAGAAACTTACGATTTTACGATACTGCAAATGAAAAATGATCAAGATCTTACATATGATTTGCGAGCGTAAAATTTTATAGGATCTCGATCCTCGCCATATAATCTTAAGATCAATTACGATTCGATCTTACATTTCTCGAAACCCAAACTAAAAAACTATAAATATTGATCAAGTCGTGCAGAATTTAATCTTTTAAAATTCATAATTATAATTTAGAAAAACATTTTTATGAGACACTCATATATTTTCATGTTAGTGATATATAAAAATTTGTATATTTGCATAATTTTAAAAAAACTAATTAAAATTGACATTATAGAAGATCTAAAGATTTCGATCCGATCTTACAATGATAAAAATGATTCATAATAGAATCTCGATTTTAACAACCTTGATTCAAACTACTATTTAAAACACTAAGCAATAGTTTTATAAAAAAGAAAAGATTATCTATCACGGAAGTAGCAATAGCCGTCTCAACTCTCAAGTCTTTGAGTAATATGAATAATGGGATTAACGTAAACTTGTATATTATAACGTTTCACTGACCATTTCTATAATTCTCTATTTACATGATTTAAAAGCTCTATGCTTAAATCTTTTTCTTTTACAAACATAAACTTTCAAAGACTATACTTCTTTCGTCCAAAAATCAGAGACGAAACTAAGAAAACCTTATAAACTTTTTCAATTGTAATGTTAAAGTTTGAAAAAAATATTGATTTTTTTAAATAAATTTTAAATAGATTTGGTGCATCAAAATTTGTTTCTAATAGCACAACTTAAAAAATTTTGTACATCTGTTTATATTTACTCCTGGTTTCATTCTTGCCCAAAACTATTCTCCATCGATAAAAAAATAGTTTAAAAAATGTATCATTACTGCAGCTTTTTTTTACCCTTACGTAATTAATTTGCATCTTTTTTAGAGCTTGTAAAATTACCCTTTTTCTTATAGGTTTCCCCGGAAAATGTTATTACTCCAAAAAAACATTTAATTACAAAGGATATAAGTGAATCATGCATCTCTATTTGTTACATGAGCAAACAAATTTCCGGAAGAAACACATAAAAAAACTATAAAGTCACATAAAACCAAATATATACTAAAATGTCATACTTTCATGGATCTTCTGCTATAAACTGGACATTACTCAAAATATTCACATCAGTATTCTTGTTCGAGTCTTTCCAGTATTTTCACAGACCATGAGTCCCAAATCTCATATAAGACGTCTCAACAGCCATAAATGTTGTCACATGTTCAACTACATTCTTATCATTAAGCTCACTTGAAAGATCACCCATTTTCATACACTACAACAATTTTCTACCCTAGGGACGACTAATTCGTCCCTAGGGACGCCACTAATCGACCCTAAACTCCTAGGGACGACTAAGTCGACCCTAGGAGGTTGTGCCTAAAAATTCGTCTCTAGGATCCTAGGGACGAACTCCTCTTTGTATCCTAGGGACGACTTAGTGGGTCCCGCAACCCACTACGTTGAAAAAATTGACTAACCTAAGGACGACCCTCTTTGTAACCTAGGGTCGACAAAGTCGTCCCTAGGTTATAAATAAAAATAATCTTTTTCAAAATTTTTCTTAAAAATTCTTTTTTTTATTATTTTTAATAAAATCTTTTTTATAAATATTAAAAAAAACATTTTTAGAAAATAAAAAAAAAATATATTTATTATCCTAGGGACGACTTAGTCGTCCCTAGGTTTAAAAATGCCCAGGTATTCAATACCTAGGGACGACTAAGTCGTCCCCAGGTATTGACACCTGGGCATTTTTAAACCTAGGGACGACTTAGTCGTCCCTAGGATGATAACCTGGATGATATTTAATATCCTAGGGACGACTAAGTCGTCCCTAGGTGTACCTGGGGGCTAAAAAAAAAACTGGGCTATTTTGCAGTTTCCAGATTTTTTCCGGAACTTTTTCCGGACAAAATCCACAATTCAAAATGGCAGAATTCGACAAATACAGAATAATAACAAATCAATAAACGTTACAATACCATATTACGATAAATTATCCAACGTCACGATACAATATTCATCAAATACACTTATTCAATCCTAAATCAAATGTTTCAAACGCTACAAGTCTCAAACTTTATTAAACATGCATAATAAGAAAAATACTACCACAACCTCTACTCCGCATCCTCGTTAGGTGAAAAGTCACCTTCCCTATCGTCACCCTCCTCGTCACCCCCCTCGTCACTCCCCTCGTCATTCACCTCGTCATCGCCTGATAAGTCGTCGCCACTGTTTTGTACATTCCTATCTCGACCCAACTCGTCAACGGACCGGTAATCGTGCTCATGGGGATTTGTGATTACACGAGAACCTCCGGGTATGGATTGTGAAGTAGAGCCGATCTCATAAGCCGAGTGTGTGGTGGGACGATAACAATAGTTAAATGTGTTATTGTTGGTGACGGGAGCAATAGGATAAGTGCCGGTATAGGGAGGTTGGAGTGGTTGGAGATTGTCGGGCAAAGATGGTCGGTATGGGTCGATGGAAGGAGGTTGCACTGGTTGTGCCCAAGGATAGGGGGTTGGACTAAATGAGCCCAATCAGGAGCTAGGGTGGGCATAACAAAGGGTCGGGGCGGGGGTACAAAAGTAGGAGGTCTAATTGGGTGATCAGTATTTGAGTTGTAGTTCTGGAAAAACTCACCCAATTGACTCTGATATTGCGCCATATGCTGGTACGACGTCTGACTATATTGTTGCGCCGCATCTGCCTTTAACGCTGCCAAGTAAGCCTGTTGCTGCGCCGCCTGATTCTCTTTCCTCAGCAGCTCCATCTGTCGCTCATTTCGTTCTATCAATTCTTGAAATTCACTACGAGAGGGAACATCTGGTCGACGTGGAGCACCCCGCCTGCGATAAGTTACAACAACAATGTTTCATTATATACAACAAGACATAAATATGAACAATTGATTTACATTTTGTTTTATTGAGGATATATAACCTGCGAGTTGTGTTATTGGCACCACCCGGTAACTTTCTGCCTTGTCCCGACACATTTTGCTTATTTTGACTTGGCATGATTTGAGCCACTAATTCTTTATCAGACATGTGCGGGACTATACCGGCTCTCACTTGGTCACTGAGGGCTTTCATCTTTTGCTGGAAAAAAAACGATTTAAAACAAATGAAATTAGTTACTAAGGCATGTAAAGAGTTATATATTACTTACATATCTTTCCTCGTTTTCTTTACTTTTAAACGTGCCACCACTTGAGTGCCCCTTCCTCCATGTTTCAACCAGGTCCTCGTAAACCCCTTCCTTGACTTTCTGTAAAATCTCAAATAAATTAGTAACGAGCTATAATAAATAAACAATATAAACGCTTTTAAATAAATCACAAAAATTATAAAGAGTCTTACGTATTCATTCCTTCCTCGGGCGAATGGTTTTTTGCCTTGAGTGGTCGGTACCGTGTTTTTGGAACGATTAACAGTATTAACCTCACTTCTTGCCACCCTCTTTGGGTCTGACCACCACTGAACCAATTCAGCCCAGTCACCTTCGGTTCTACTGTCCCACACACTCTCAGGCGGTACATGTTCTTGTGCCAGTGCGGGCGTCTCATATTTCGAATAAAAATGTTTCTTGATCCTGTTCTTGTATTTTCTATACAACAACCTCAGATGATATTCCAACGCAAGCCTAACCCGAGTACACACCTCATACACACCAGTGCCACACACCACCTGAGTACGATCATTGTACCATGGCTCGAGGTCGAAATATGTCTGCATAAAAACATATGAATTTAAATAAACAAACAAATTAAACATAACACACATATCTAAATGTCGATAACAATAACAATATAAGTAAAATAAACAATTTTCACCTCAATTGTAGGATAAATATGAGCTTTATCAGACTCTGGAATTTCGTCCCATTCGCAGTTCAGGGGAAGTGACCGGATTAATTCCCCCATAAGATGAGTCAACAATGATGCATAATCGCCCAGAAAATGGAAGGTTTTCAGATCTTTAAATTGAAAGCCAATTGTCAAAGGTTTTTCGTTATTATTTCTGTACGCCGTCCTTAATTTTCCTAGGTTGGTCACAAAGCATTGATTTGAACCTACAAAAGATATGTTATTTACTCGTAAAAATTCAAGTGACATAAATTATAAATATCAGTGTTATAAAAAAATATAATGATTTCTTACGCTGACACTCGGCCGGTACAGGACGTGTGGGCCGTCTGGGTGGACTACCACCAGCATCCCCACCGTGTGACCTAGGAGCTACACATGCCATCTGTAAAATAACAAGTTCATATCAGTATACACATTTTATCAATATACACATTTTAACATATAAAAACATTTTCATTAAAAAACAAAATTACACAATTTAATTAACCAATTAATACTAATACACAAATTCATATCAATACACATTTTAACATATAAAAACGTTTTCATTAAAATACAAAATTACACATTTAAACAAATAAAAACAACTCATCATCATTTAAACGTATAACAATTGTTTCATTCAAACAACAACTTAAGCATATAACAATCGTTTACAAATAAAAAATTACACATTAAAGCATATAACAACTGTTTCATTCAAAATACAACTTAATATCAATTGTCATCATCTTCAGAATCATCGCTAAATAAAACTTCTTGAACATCATTATTATGGTTCACTTCATCATCATCCGACACTAAATCATCATCATCAACATCACCAATGACGTGTGCAACTACTTCATCATCTTCAATATTAATAATATCATCATCAACCGGTGGGGCAATCACTTCCGTTGGTTGAGTATTTACACTCAAATCTGTAATACCCAAATTAGGCAAAGCAACAGACAGTGTAACATCTGATGAACTGCTACCATGTATAACATCTTCATCGGACTCTACCACATCTCGATGATAAACCTGTTCGACGACCTTCCAATGAAGCGGTCGTCTAGCAAGGTCTTCAAGGTAGAATACTTGTGTTGCTTGTGTCGGGAAAATGTATGGGTTATTTTGGTGAAATAGCCTATCGGTCAAAATATGATGTATACCTTGCTCAGTGTAAGAACGTCTGTTGCATTTGGTGCAATTGGTAGGGTTAATTGTGTCAAACCATTTACATCGAAACAACAAAACCTTGCGGTTGCCGATATAAGTGAGCTCCAGAATTTCTTTGAGTTGACCATAATACATCTCTCCATCAACCCCGGGTGTTGAAACTCCGCTGCATTGAGTGGTACGAAGTATATCGCGTTCACGTACCACAAACTTCACACCGTTCACTATGCAAGAGGGGTATGTACATGAACTAATAGGTCCACATGCCAAAGAGAATAACTCGTCACTACAGCCCACACTCACTTTTTTTTCACGAGTCTACAAAAATGAGATACAAAAAGGTTTATTAGATGAGGAATAACTCCAAGGTAATATATCTAATGTATTTACCATGTTATTAAACCACGCAGGAAAACTCGTTTCCACATTATCAGGCACCTCTCTGCAAAGGTTCATGATATTAGCAGAAGTCATCGAGAAAGAATAATTTTCAAAATTATAAAAAATAGGAAGAAACATACTCGCTGTAAGCTGAGATGTCGGCTTCGACTTCAAGACTGTTGTTAAGTATAAACCACGTAACTGCCTGCATGTCGTCATTAGTCATACGAGTTGGTTTGATTCCACCCGTCGGTGTGCATACGGTCTGGAACACCTCAAATTTATCTGGTTGTCCAGGCAAATCGTCTTCATTTCTGCCAAGGCGGTTAAATCTCGTCTCGACATCCTTAAGGTAACGCGAACAAAAAGTTAATGCCTCTTCTGCAACATAACCCTCAGCAATAGAACCTTCAGGCTTTGCTTTATTTCGTACATAATTCTTTAGCTTTTTCATGTATCTTTCAAATCGATACATCCACCTGCCACGAGTAACGGAACCTAGAATAGCCTCATCGGGTAGATGTATAACCAAATGAGTCATTATGTCGAAAAAAGCAGGAGGAAAGATTTGCTCTAAATTAACCATCATAATGATCAATTTGTTTTTAGCTTCTTTCATGTCCTGCACAGTCAAACTTCGAGCACAAAGCTGCTTAAAGAATAAGCAAATGTCGATTATAGGTTTTGCAACGTCTTTGGGCAAGTATTGTTGCACTCCATAAGGAAGTAACCGATGCATCATTATATGACAGTCATGAGATTTCAAGTTCGTTATATTGTCATCATCAGCGGTCACTTTTTTCTTGAAGTTGGATCCAAAGCCATCAGGTAGTCTGACTCCTTTAATGAATTTACAAAAAAGTTTTCTTTTTTCTGGAGTGAAAGAGAACTTTGGATGAGGCTTATCGAACTTCCCGTTATCTTTTTTAACTAACCACAACTCCTTTCGAACTCCCATTTTTTCTAAGTCTAGCCTTGCCTTTGGCGTGTCTTTGGATTTGTCGTTTTGTAACAGGGTATTCAGTAAAGCCTCAAGGAAATTCTTTTCGATGTGCATGACATCGTAACAGTGTTTTAGTAGAAGAAAGGGCCAATACTCAAGATCCCAAAAGATAGAACGCTTACTCCAGTTCAATTCAACATCTCGATTTTTGGGGCGGTTCTCTTTGAGAATTAGTTTATGTTTCCCCGGTTTACGTTTAAAGACTTTACTAATCTGCAATTGAATATCAAGTTCTGAAAACTTTCTTGGTTTAGGCTTATTTTCGGGAAAACCGTAGAATTCCTTGGATTTTTTCCGATCTGGATGATTTGTTCTTAACCATCTTCTGTAACCAACATAAACGATTTTGCTGTTGATACGCATCGATGGAGTGTCAACATTACAAGTAGGGCATGCGAGGTACCCTTGCCCAGTCCACCCAGACAAACTACCTCGAGCTGGAAAATCATTGATGGTCCATAAAACCGCCGCTTTCATTTTGAAATGAGTACCCGTAGCAGCGTCTTTCGTCCAGACTCCCTCCCATAAATCTTTGAGTTCTTTAATTAGAGGCTGCAAGTAAACATCAATGTCCTTTACAGCTGATTTAGGGCCGGGAATTAACATCGTCAACATTAAAGAAGTTTCTTTCAAACACATCCACGGTGGTGTGTTGTATGTTGTCAATATAACCGGCCACATGCTGTAAGTTTGGCTCATCATGCCATAAGGATTAAAACCATCAGCAGCCAACCCTAATCGAACGTTTCTAGGGTCACAAGAGAACTCAGGTTTCATCATGTCAAAATATTTCCATGCTTTACCGTCACAGGGGTGATTCATTTTACCGTCTTCCTTAGACTGTCCGGTCGCATGCCAAGTCATCCACTTTGCTATGTCTTTTGTGTTGAACATACGTTGTAGTCTAGGTGTTATCGGAAAGTAACGCACCACCTTGTTGGCAACTAATTGCGTCCCCTTTTTCTTCTTTGGGTTTTTCCATCTGCTCGCGTTACAGATTGGACAAGTTTGCCTCTCCTTGTTTTTCGGTGATCCCCAATATAAAAAACAATCATTTATACAAGCATGGATCGATTCGTATCCTAACCCGATCTTTTTGTATGTCTTTTTTATTTCATAGTATGAAGACGGGAAATTGTATCCTTTACTAGGGGAACATGCCTTTTGGAGAAGAGCTAGAATTTTGTTAAACCCGACATCAGTTATTTTGTGTAAAACCTTGATGTGCGAAATCTCTGATGTAAATTCCAATGTGGTCATATCACAACCCGGGTACAACTTTTGGGCAGACCTAGCGAGTAACTCTTCAAACTCGTTACTAGGACCCGATGTTTGGGTTGGTTGAGGACCGGTTGTTTGAGTTGGTGGAGTTTGAGAGGGTGGAGTTTCAGATGGTGGATTTGGAATATTATTTGCAGAAATATCTTCGAAGAACGCATCCATGTGAATTCGATCAGGTGAATGTGGTAATAGTGGAGGTAACGGAAGAATTGGTTCACCGTGATATATCCAAGTGGTGTAATGTTTGTCAAACCCGAATTTGGATATGTGTGCCTCAAGTTGGCCGAGGGTAACCAACTTTTCACGGTTACAAAAATGACTACATGGGCAACGGAGCTTTTGTGAGATGGGGTGCAAAAATTTCTCACAATCCTGGATGAATCCAAAAAGACCATCTAAAAACTCATTGGAATTACGATTGTTTACAGTGGTCCAACTCTTATCAATTGTCATAACTGCGTTGCAAATAAAAATACTCAGATAAATTATTTTTTTTATACGTAAAATGTCATACTAACAAAATGAATATGAACTCTTTTTTTTCTTCCTAGTGCAACTATGGAAGGCAATCCTAACCCACCTTTTGAATGTTTCGTCCCATATATGAATGCGTATAACCGGTTTACTATTTGAGTAAATTTCGGCTGCATTTCTTTCTACTCCCCAAATATGTGTTTAAAGACATATTCGTAGGAGTCTAGGAGAAACACTGTCGAAATCATCTCAAATAATAAACCAGTTATACGCATTCATATCCTAAATGAGACGAAACATCAAAAAGCAGTCCCAAACAGGGGACTTTCCGAAATTAATTCCTAATAAATTAATTTCGGACGGGTTTTCTATAGGTTGATTAACTTCGGACGGGAATTTTCCGAAATTAATCGATAAAATCCTAAAATATTCCTAAAATTATTTACTACAAAGACTAACAATCATATATCATATATATATAATATAATAAACATATGCATAATATTAATTACACACCTCGGTCACGACTGGAATAAGCAAAGATATAAAGATAGAAAAAGAGGTCCGGATGAGGAAGTTGTCCCGACTGTCCTGTGACTCGGTTCCCTTCGACTGTGACTCGGGTCTCGGCTACGAGAAACATATAAAAAAAATTAAACTCATGCTAAATCAATTAAGCCGAAATCATCTATATATATATATTAAGCACTATATACAACGGAAATCAACTATATATATATTAAGCCGAAATCAACTAAGCCTAAATCAATTAAGCTTAAATATAATCCGAAATCATAAGGCAAAATATTAAGCCAAAATCACCTTTATTGGTGGTGGTGGCTACTGCTGCTGTCGGTGGTGGTGGCTACTGCTGCTGCTGCCGGCGGCGGTGGTTGCTACTGCTGCCGCGACGGCAGTGGTGGTGGTGATGGCTACTGCTGCTGATGTGGTGGTGGTGTTGCTGCCGACTGCCGCAACGGTGGTGGTGGTGTTGTTGCTACCATAAAAACATTATACATTATACACCAAAAATAAACATTATACCAAAATTAAAAATAGAAAAATCAATTACCTTTAAAAATAGAAAAATTAAACTAGTGGTGGTGGTGGTTTTGCTACTGTCGTACAGCCGCCGACTGCATCGCGGTGGTGGTGGTTTTGCTACCATAACAAAAAAAACATTATACATTATTACAATTCCTAAAAATTATAGAAAAATTAAACATTATAGAAAAATTATACATTATACAAAAATTAAACATTATAAAAAAATTATAAAAACTAATAATTAAACTAATAATTATACATTATTATCAATTACCTAATTTGATGGTGGTGGTGGAAATGAGACGGTGGTGGAGACGGAGATGAGACGGTTGGTCGGATTGATGGTGGGTGGGAATGAGACGGATGGGAGTGGGAGTGGTCGGATTGATGGTGGGTGGGAATGAAACGGATGGGGGTGGTGAATGGGATAAGGTGAGTTGATGGTGGTGGTCGTCGGTTGAATTGATGGTGGTGAAGAAGAATGGTGATCGTCGGTCGTCCCGGTTTTTTTTTTTTTAGCAATAATGAAGAATGAGATAGAGAGGATAAGGTGAGTTACTGTAAATGAAGCCTAGGGACGACTTGGTCTTTGTAACCTAGGGACGACTTAGTCGTCCCTAGAATAATAATAAATACTTTTTTTTTTTCGTTTATAAATAATACTTAGGGACGACTTTTGGAACCTAGGGACGACTAAGTCGTCCCTAGGTGTATACCGGGAAAACTTAAACCCAAAGCGGGTTTTTTAAAATTTCACCGAAAATTTCAACTTTTCCCAAAAAATTTGCTAAGTGTTGGAGGGCTTTTTTAGGGACGACTTTCTTTAATATTTAGGGACGACTAAGTCGTCCCTAGGTATTTTTCATACATTTAATATACATTTTACCTTCTATGTAATAAAATTAATAATATAAAATAATAATAAAAATCAAAATAAATTATTATAATTAATATTAAAATATACGTTATACTTAGTTTGTAATAATTAATAACCGACGAGTCCATATGTTAGGGTTATACGTTATAGGTTCAACCGACGAGTCCATATGTTAGGGTTATACGTTATAGGTTCAACCGAGGAGTCCATATGTTACGGTTATACGTTATAGGTTCAACCGACGAGTCAATATGTTAGGGTTATACGTTATAGGTTCAACCGACGAGTCCATATGTTACGGTTATACGTTATAGGTTCAACCGAGGAGTCCATATGTTACGGTTATACGTTATAGGTTCAACCGACGAGTCCATATGTTACGGTTATACGTTATAGGTTCAACCGACGAGTCCATATGTTAGGGTTATACGTTATAGGTTCAACCGACGAGTCCATATGTTAGGGTTATACGTTATAGGTTCAACCGAGGAGTCCATATGTTACGGTTATACGTTATAGGTTCAACCGACGAGTCCATATGTTAGGGTTATACGTTATAGGTTCAACCGACGAGTCCATATGTTAGGGTTATACGTTATAGGTTCAACCGACGAGTCCATATGTTAGGGTTATACGTTATAGGTTCAACCGATGAGTCCATATGCTAGGGTTATACGTTATAGGTTCAACCGACGAGTCCATATGTTACGGTTATACGTTATAGGTTCAACCGACGAGTCCATATGTTAGGGTTATACGTTATAGGTTCAACCGACGAGTCCATATGTTAGGGTTATACGTTATAGGTTCAACCGAGGAGTCCATATGTTACGGTTATACGTTATAGGTTCAACCGACGAGTCCATATGTTAGGGTTATACGTTATAGGTTCAACCGACGAGTCCATATGTTACGGTTATACGTTATAGGTTCAACCGAGGAGTCCATATGTTACGGTTATACGTTATAGGTTCAACCGACGAGTCCATATGTTAGGGTTATACGTTATAGGTTCAACCGACGAGTCCATATGTTACGGTTATACGTTATAGGTTCAACCGAGGAGTCCATATGTTACGGTTATACGTTATAGGTTCAACCGACGAGTCCATATGTTACGGTTATACGTTATAGGTTCAACCGACGAGTCCATATGTTAGGGTTATACGTTATAGGTTCAACCGACGAGTCCATATGTTAGGGTTATACGTTATAGGTTCAACCGAGGAGTCCATATGTTACGGTTATACGTTATAGGTTCAACCGACGAGTCCATATGTTAGGGTTATACGTTATAGGTTCAACCGACGAGTCCATATGTTAGGGTTATACGTTATAGGTTCAACCGACGAGTCCATATGTTAGGGTTATACGTTATAGGTTCAACCGATGAGTCCATATGCTAGGGTTATACGTTATAGGTTCAACCGACGAGTCCATATGTTACGGTTATACGTTATAGGTTCAACCGACGAGTCCATATGTTAGGGTTATACGTTATAGGTTCAACCGACGAGTCCATATGTTAGGGTTATACGTTATAGGTTCAACTGAGGAGTCCATATGTTACGGTTATACGTTATAGGTTCAACCGACGAGTCCATATGTTAGGGTTATACGTTATAGGTTCAACCGACGAGTCCATATGTTACGGTTATACGTTATAGGTTCAACCGAGGAGTCCATATGTTACGGTTATACGTTATAGGTTCAACCGACGAGTCCATATGTTACGGTTATACGTTATAGGTTCAACCGACGAGTCCATATGATAGGGTTATACGTTATAGGTTCAACCAACGAGTCCATATGTTACGGTTATACGTTATAGGTTCGACCGAGGAGTCCATATGTTACGGTTATACGTTATAGGTTTAACCAACGAGTCCATATGTTAGGGTTATACGTTATAGGTTCAACCGACGAGTCCATATGTTACGGTTATACGTTATAGGTTCAACCGAGGAGTCCATATGTTACGGTTATACGTTATAGGTTCAACCGACGAGTCCATATGTTAGGGTTATACGTTATAGGTTCAACCGACGAGTCCATATGTTACGGTTATACGTTATAGGTTCAACCGAGGAGTCCATATGTTACGGTTATACGTTATAGGTTCAACCGACGAGTCCATATGTTAGGGTTATACGTTATAGGTTCAACCGACGAGTCCATATGTTACGGTTATACGTTATAGGTTCAACCGAGGAGTCCATATGTTACGGTTATACGTTATAGGTTCAACCGACGAGTCCATATGTTAGGGTTATACGTTATAGGTTCAACCGACGAGTCCATATGTTAGGGTTATACGTTATAGGTTCAACCGACGAGTCCATATGTTAGGGTTATACGTTATAGGTTCAACCGAGGAGTCTATATGTTAGGGTTATACGTTATAGGTTCAACCGACGAGTCTATATGTTAGGGTTATACGTTATAGGTTCAACCGACGAGTCCATATGTTAGGGTTATACGTTATAGGTTCAACCGACGAGTCCAAGTGATCAAATATTGGCGGGAAATGTTGGCGGGAAATGCTGGCGGGAAAATGTTGGCGGGAAAGCTAGGGTCGACTAAGTCGTCCCTAAATGTGTCGACCCTAAATTTTTATCTTTATTTATGGTAGCTCTTATCCTCACAAACTCTTATCCTCACAAACTCTTATCCTCTCATACCAAACTCACCACCACCACCACCCGATTTTGCATAATATGGATCCGCTTGAAGCTTATAAGTGTACATGTAGAAAGGGATATATTGTGTTGAGACAGTCACATCAACCTCATAGCTTTGGTAAACTTTACTATGCATGTCCTCTTTCGAAGGTAAACAATCAAATGTTTTAGTTATGTAATACGTGTGATTATTAAAATGACATGTCATGTTATTTGTTTACTTTGTAACAGCCAAAAACAGATGATTATGGATGTAAATATTTTAAATGGAAGGATGATTTTCATCTCGAACTCCGTATAAGATCTTCCCCTGGATCTTCAACACCTCAAGGTTCACATCCAAGTTCTTCTACAGGTCCTTCTCAATCTGCACCAACTGAGTGCTCTAATTGCAAGATCAAAGATCTAAAGATAAAGATGCTAGAGACAAGACTAGAAATGGAAAGGCATCCTGAAGACCACGCATGTCAATCGGCTGCAATACTTCATGAGTTTTTAAATGATATGGAAAATCTTAACTTTGAGTAGTAATCTATTTGTTATTTTAATGTGTTAATTTGTATTTTATTATTATGTGTTAATCTGTACGTTTAGTTTTAACTAGTTTGTAATGTGTTTTTTTTTCTTATTTATGAATCTATTTGTTATTTTAATGTGTTAATTTGTATTTTAACTAGTTTGTAATGTGTTTTTTTCTTATTTATGAATCTATTATCGTTGTAACTAGTTTGTAAGTGTTAAATATATATCTAAATTTTTTTTAAATACATATAAGTTTTTTTTAAATAAATATAAAGTTTTTTTTTAAATATGTATAAAGTTATTTTTAAATATGTATAATTTTTTTTTCTAAATATGTATAAATTTTTTTTAAATATGTATAAAGTTTTTTTAATATGTATAAAGTTATTTTTAAATATGTATAATTTTTTTCTAAATATATAAATTTTTTTTAAATATATATAAAGTTTTTTTTAAATATGTATAAATTTATTTTTAATATGTATAAAGTTATTTTTAAATATGTATAATTTTTTTCTAAATATATAAATTTTTTTTAAATATATATAAAGTTTTTTTTAAATATGTATAAAGTTATTTTTAATTAAATATATATATTTTTTTAAATATGTATAAAGTTTAAATAATTTTAAATAAATAAGATAACCTGTCGTCCCTAGGAATTGTGGTCCCCTCTTTCATTTTAAACTTTTTAAATAAAAAAAATTTATATTAATTTTAAATATATAAAAAAGATTTAAAAATCGGAATAATAAGTTTATTTAACCTAGGGACGACTAAGTCGTCCCTAGGGTTTGTGGTCCCCTGTTTCTTTTTAAACTTTTTAAATAAAAAAAATTTATATTAATTTTAAATATATAAAAAAGATTTAAAAACGGAATAATAAGTTTATTTAACCTAGGGACGACTTAGTCGTCCCTAGGTTTGTTGGGACCCACTTTTTCCCTTCAGACCTTTTGACCAAGTTTTTTTGTAAAACTGGTGGGCCCTCCTTTAATCTAGGGACGACTAAGTCGACCCTAAAAAAAGGGCGACCCTAAAATCATTATTGTTGTAGTGATATGAAGTGGATTCCCTTCATCGTTCACAAAAATAAATTATCTTTTAACAAGCTTCTTATATATATTATCAATTTTCTTAATAATCCAGGTATAACTAGTGTCCGAAAAAGTAGCACTATCAATCAGCTCCGACTGTTTCCTTGAATCACCCCAAACCGAACCCAAATCATCATCATTAGCAACTAAGTTTAACACATCAAGATTTTGAGTTAATAACTTTGTGCAGTTGTGCTGAAACAAAATCGTCTATTGCAGGTCCACTGACTATCCTTTCTGATAGTTCACAAAAGAATAATGTTACGCTCGAGATGAATCCCTATTCATGGACAAAGGTTAACATTCTTATTTTGTATAACTCAGTATGTTGGTTCGTTATGCTAAACAAATGATTTATATGTATGTATTGTGCATCTCACGCGACAGCAAGTATTTCTGAAATTTCTATAGGAAGCTAGTGTAATATTCGTTGATCTACCGGCTGGTGTAGGCTTTTCATATGCTAAAACATGGGAGGCATCCAAGAGTAGTGATTCGATTTTAGCTTTACACAGTTATGATTTTCTGAAAAAGGTAACTTGAGTTATATTGCTCTTGACATATGGAGTAGAAACATTTATCTTCTTTGTGTAACCTCACCAGAATTGAATTTCGCAATTCAGGTATAAGACGAAAATTTCTTGACTAAGCTAAAAAAGATTACTGATTAGTTTTGGTTTTGTGTTCTATGTGATGTTTGCATATGTTTTATTCAGTGGCTTGTGGAAAATCCAAGGTTTCTGAATAATGAATTGTATATTTCCGGGATTTCATACATGGGCATTTTGGTGCCAACTATTACCTTAAAGGCCTACAATGGTAAGAGCTTCTATTTACAAATAAATATTCAAAGTCATTTCCTATATCTTTCTAAGGAAACGTTAATATTTACCCTGCAAAATGTGATGCATGAGAATTAGGTTTGTTTTTTGTTTGTTTTTTTAAATTGCACAGTTAACTGCTAAGCATTTATTCGAATTCAGAACTCATTGGGTGTAACACGACCTTTCGGACACGGGCACAAGGGGTGATTACTGCTAAGCAAATTGATTAATGATATAATTCCATTCAAGAGACACTCTAACCGGCAACACTAGAACAACCTATGTATATAATTAATTAATCATGAGATTAAAAGTAATGATGTATACAAGAAAATAAATATATTTGTGAAATCGTCATCATGGTTAAACCCTTTATGCAAAACGTGTGTTTTTTAATACAAACCGTGAGTTTTTTGAAATTAATATAGTGTGTCTTTAAAAAGTTGTCAAGCTTAAGGTGTATTTTTTTTTCTGATTTACCTGAGTTTCGACTTAAAATTGTAAGACGATTAATCACATGACGACTATCTTTTTGGATAGCTTAGAGTTATCGTAGATGAACCTCCGTTGGATTAATTTTCTCCCCAAAATTCGAACCCAAAACCTTTGGGCACTTTCGTCCTAAGAGACTAAGTTCTTACCGTTGGGTCGTACTAAAAGATAATTTAGGTAAACTACATTAATTCAAATTTTATTAATTAAAAATAATAAATATTAAAAAATAGACAATGATGATGACTAACAACTCTATAACTAAAAGGCTTAAGTGACTCTAAGAGCATTCATAATCGTAAAAGTGGTAAAAAGACTTTTTACTATTTTCACAAGTGTTTGATATATTTTCTTGCATTGTATAGAGAGATTTTTGAAAAACTTTTTAGAAAAGTTTAATAAAACAAAAGTTTCATAAAAGTTATAACAAGATTTACATTTATTGCATTTAATATTGCATTTAATATATCAAAATTCTTAAGACTTAATCCATTGTATATGTTTTAAGGCAAAAGTCTCCAACAACTTTAATTATTTTCATTTTATTTGAAATAATATGTAAAACACCAATAATAGTTGACACTGTTTGAAAAGAAACATGGAGTGGTGGGGTTTTAAAAAACACTGTTGGTATTTTTACTAAATGGCTACAAAAATTTACATTCGCATAATTTTTTGACTTCACATTAAAAATAGGCCACATATATTACTATCATAAACTTGGCAAAATTGATCATCTAGTACCCTCAACTTTTAAGGGTGCAGAGTAATACTCTGAACTTGACAAAATGAAATTTCTACTACCCTATACTAGTTAACTCAATTATTAATTATTTTTTTTTCTTTTCAAAAATCATTTTAATAAAATATTTTATAATAATTAATTTATAGTAAAAATTAGGTTAAGTAAATATATATTTTTCATAATATTTAATTACTTTTTATTTTTAAAAGTTAATATAGCATTTTAATCTATTATCTATAATAAAATATTTTTTTAGCAATCGTTTTTAAAATGTTTCTGCCGCACTACTTTTAATATATTTTATATTATATTATTAAGTGTTTGTTTTATATATTATTAGAACAAGTTATAACAAAATATAGAGAAGTTTTGTTATTTCTATTTAAATATGCATATAAATAAATAAATATTTGTAACGATAACAATTTAAAATTTTATTTCTTCATATCATATTTAAATAGAAAATAATAAAACTTTTATATATTTTGTTATAACTTGTTCTAATAATGATTTTAAACAAACATTTAATAATATAATATATAATATATAAAAGTAATGTGATAGAAATTTTAAAAACCATTGCTACAAATATTTATTTTACTACAGATAATAGATTAAAATGTTATATTGATTTTTAAAAATAAAAAGTAATTAAATATTATGAAAAATATATATTTACTTAGCCCACATTTTACTATAAATTAATTATTATAAAATATTTTACTAAAATGATATTTTGAAAAAAAACAATTGATTATTGAGTTAACTAGTATAGGGTATTAGAAATTCCATTTTGTCAAGTTCAGGGTACCACTCTGCACCTTTAAATGTTCAGGGTATTAGATGATCCACTTTCTCAAGTTCAAGGTACTAATATGTGTTTTGGCCTTAAAAATAATAGAAAAAATTTCACGTTTGGTCCCTATCGTTTACACCAAATATCAAGGTTGGTCCCTATCTCAAACTATGTGCACAGATCGTCCCTATCGTTTACACTTTGGATCAAAAATGGTCCCTATCTTGGATGGGTGTTAGATTTGATCGTTAAATGGTAAAAGAAGAGGGGTATTTTGGTCCTTTACATACTTTAATCCAAAAAAAAAACCCACTATCCACCCACCATATCTTATCATCACCTAACCATCTTTATATCCACAAGTCCTCTATCCCCACTGTCACCATCCCTCATCTCACCATCCCAGATTCATTCCAAAATTCTAACTTGAGCTAGGTATAAGGATCAATACGCGCGAGTATCGCGCTAGAGAGCGGTTGAATAAAGAGCGTCAGGAGATTATTTCCCAGATTATTAAGAAGAATCCTTTGTTTAAGCCCCCTGCGGATTATCGTCCGCCTAAGCTGTTTAAGAAGCTTTATATACCGATGAAGGAGTATCATGGGTATAATTTTATTGGGTTAATTATTGGGCCGAGGGGAAATACGCAGAAACGTATGCAGAAGGAGACTGGGGCGAAGATTGTGATTAGAGGGAAGGGGTCTGTGAAGCAGAATAAAAGGGGTTTGAATCAGGATAATGAGGAGAATGAGGATTTGCATGTTTTGGTTGAGGCGGATACGCAGGAGGCCCTTGATGCGGCTGCGGGGATGGTGGAGAAGCTCTTGCAGCCGGTTGATGAGGTGTCGAATGAGCATAAGAGGCAGCAGCTTAGGGAGCTTGCCGCGATTAATGGGACTATTAGGGATGAGGAGTATTGTAGGATGTGTGGGGAGCCTGGGCATAGGCAGTATGCGTGTCCGACTCGTGGGACGACTTTTAAGAGTGATGTTTTGTGTAAGATTTGTGGGGATGGGGGTCATCCGACTATTGATTGTCCGGTTAAAGCGACTACTGGGAAGAAAATGGATGATGAGTATCAGAATTTTTTGGCGGAGTTGGGTGGGACGGTTCCAGAAGGTTTGATTAGGCCGAGCTCTGCGACTCTTGCGCTTGGTCCGGGGAGTTCAGGAAATGGCGGTACTAGTACTGCTACTGGAGCAGCTGGAGGTATGACGGGGCATCCTGGATTAGGGGCAGGTGCGTTGAAATCGATGAAGGATTATGATGAAACGAATTTATATATTGGGTACTTGCCGCCTAATTTTGATGATGATTCTTTGATTTTAATGTTTTCGCGTTTTGGTGAGATTGTGACGGCTAAGGTTATGAAGGATCGTGACACTGGGTTGAGTAAAGGTTATGGTTTTGTGAAATATTCAGATGTTCAGCAAGCGAATAATGCAATTGCTGCCATGAATGGTTATCGCGTTGACGGTAGATCAGTTGCTGTTAGAGTTGCAGGAAAACCCCCTCAACCAACTGTCCCACCGGGTCCTCCTGAATTGATTCATACACTGGTGATGGTCTAATTGTTTTTACTTTGGATGTGTAATGTAGTTTTCCATGGCCTTTCTAACAAATTAAAATGGTGATAGACTTGTTTTGCAAAGTGGGTGGTTTGTTTGCTGCACAAAGTTGTTTTGCTCAGCTTGTGAACAGTTATGGTGGTGGAGACAAATATGGTGGTCGTGGGTAGTGAACAGTTTGTTTTTATGGATTTGGTGGTGGTGGACGTGATGAGGAGTGGTGCAGGGATGACGGCCGGTGGTGGCTGGAGTTGGTCGCCGGCGAGTGGCTGTCAGATTTTTGGGAGAGAAGAAAAAGATGGTGGCTAGGTTAAATGAGAAACCCTATTAGGGTTTGAGTTATTTAAGGTGAGAGAGAGATAGGTGAGGGAGAAGGTGTTTGTATTTAATAAAAAAAAATTAGTAAAAGACCAAACTACCCCTATACGTCCAAAAGTTAACAGACAAAATTAACACCCATCCAAGATAGGGACGAATTTTGATCCAAAATGTAAACGATAGGGACTATCTGTGCACTTAATTTGAGATAGGGACCAGACTTGATATTTGGTGTAAACGATAGGGACCAAACATGAAATTTTTTCAAAATAATATATCAACTTTTTTATTATACATTTATATTTATTTATTTTATATCTTTATTTAATTTAAAACTTATACTAAACCTAAATTCAAAACAAAACCCAAATTAAAAACCTAAACCTAGCTACAAACCAAACGGGTAGATCTAATAAGATCAATCTCATGCCAAAAGAGAAAAGGAAAGTAATTTCATCTCCCACAAATTGACCATCAATCTCGAATTGTAAATTTGATGCTTACTATATAATTCTCAACTATTTGCAGGCAACGAACTTGGAAATCAACCGCAGCTCAATATCAAAGTAAATATCTGACTATTTAACTTTATAACAAATTTGTAAACTAGTTGTTTGTTTATTTATACTTGATTTATATTATGTCTGAAAAGTCTACAACATACTTATCAAGGCAAAATATCTTACTAGGCATGAATCATATGATATCTACATCCCAGAACCAAAAACTAGCTTATATTCCCCCTTTACTGTACAGGGATGTCTAATTCTTAGTCCTCTCACCGACAAATTCATTGATTTTAATTCAAGATTTGAGTATGCTCACCGGCTTGCCCTGATATCAGACGATATTTATGAGGTAACAAAAATCTTTATATCAACAGCATGACATTACAACACCATTAGAATATGTCTGCTACTTAATTGGTTGTGCGTGATATATGTCAGTCTACAAAAGAAACTTGTCAAGGAAACTATGTCTACAATGATCCGAGCAACGCACTATGTTCAAATGATCTTATAAGGGTGGATGAGGTAAGATTTAACTTTTGTTATTTTAAATTAGGTATTACTAGAATTACATTGTGTTGGGCATTTAGCTAAATTCCCAATTTCAGTGCATAAGCGGGATTAACTTAGAGAATATATTAGAGCCGTTGTGCGATGATGTGAATCCAGAGCCACCATGTGTGGTAATTACTCTCATATATACAAATACAGAAACTACTAATTAAGCATTTGTAGCAAAAGAAATTTATCCGGGATTTATGACTGAACATTTTACTTTACCTTTTCAGGCTGCAACTAATGTAATTATAGAGGACTGGGTTAACGATAAGGATGTTCAGAAAGCTCTTCATGTTCGTGAGGTATATATAGTGTTCACAAAGAATATAATGAGTATATTTTACCACACAGTAACTTACACAATTTACTTTGCTACACTACTTGATTCGGTCGCAACTTAGTTTACCGTTAGACAGTGAGTTCCATCACTTCACAATTGGTTTAATATAACTCTAACGTGGTTCTGTCGTGTGCAGGGAATGATAGATACATGGAAGAAATCCAACACATCTATGCATTATGATTTTAAGAAAAATGACACCACATGTTACTCGTATGACATCTTGAGCACTATCGGCGAACATGAACAACTTACTGCTAGAGATTGCCATGTTTTGATCATTAGGTACGACAAACCCTCTTACATATCATACAAACTAATCATGTTAATTCATGCAGTTCTTACAAATATAATGGATCTTGTTATTAAAGGTTTTTACATATTTTTATGGGGCAACTTAGAATCCTCTCCTATATGTTAGTAACTTACAACATTTTTTCTTGGACATAATAATTCTCAGTGGAGATCATGATATGACATTTCCATACGTGGGTGTAGAACAATGGATAAAGTCGCTCGATCTTCCTATTGAGAGCCCATGGAATCCATGGTTCGTTGATAATCAAATCGCAGGGTGAGATCAATTATCAAATTCCTTTCTGTTAACACTCTCATAGTACTTATTAATTCCATGTATGATATATCTACATTCGAATTGAAGTAGATTTATTAAATGACATGCTTTACTTATAGTTGGTCATGTAATGTAACGTGATATGTTTTTGTACAGGGGTGGACCGAGGGGGGTTCCCGGGGTTCATGGGAACCCGATGGCAGTTTGTCACGCAGTGTAAATTTTCGCCAATAATCGCCATTTATTCAAAATGAACCCGATGCCAAATATGTGTGTTACCTAAAAAACATTTGTGCACTTGATAGTTTAATGTTCTGGGTCCGCCCCTGTTTTTGTAGATATCAGATGACATATGCGAAGAAAGGATATTCGTTAACCTATGCAACTATGAAGGTAAGAAACACAACAATTAAGGCATGTCTATTCCAAACTTTAATGACTCATTGAACCCCCATAATAAACGTCAACAAGTCTCATTTAGTGACGAATATGTAAAGCAGTAATAGTTCGATACTGACCTTTAGTGACACCTTATACAGTTAATGAGACTGTTTTTTTCTTTAAGTGACTTGAGCTCCTAATTAACCCCTATAAGAAACAATTCATGATTAAAAATACACTTCTCTTGTTAATCATAATTAACAAGTAATAAAAAATGGAAGTCATTTACTTACTACAGTAGTAAATGTTTGCTTACTACTAATATGATAAATAATTGTTTAAGTTATTATAATATTTTTAAAATAAAAACACATTAAATATATAAGTAGGCAAAAGAAACTTCCATTTTTTTCTTACTAAAAAAATAATTAAAAGTTTTACTTTTTTATTTATTTGATAATTGAGTTACTCTTTTTCTTTTTAATAGAAGTTAATAAAAATTATTTTTATTAACTTGTTTTTTAATAAGAATTAATAGAATATATTATTAGTTCACTACAAGAAAAAGGTCTTTTAATGACACTTTTTTTAATGATACATATAAAAAGTGTAAGCAAAAGTCCACATATCCTAACACATTTAGAAAAAAATATGAGCATAGTTTAAGTTTTATTTACACATTTTGAAAAGTGTAAGTAAAAGTGATACTTTTACTTATAAATTGTAAAAAGTGTAAGGATATATGATGTTTTACTTATACTTTTTGTAAAGTGTGAGAAAAAGTCTAGTGTTTTGCTTACATTTTTTATCGTCTATAAGTAAATCTTACATTTTTACTTACACTTTTTAAAATGTATAGACAAAACTTAAGCTATGCTTACATTTTTTATAAGTGTAAGCAAAAGTCTAGTGTTTTGCTTACACTTTTTAATAAGTGTAAGCAAAAGTCTAGTGTTTTGTTTACGGTTCTTATAAATGTGAGCAAAAGTCTAGTGTTTTGCTTACACTATTTTATAAGTGTAAGCAAAAGTCTAGTGTTTTGTTTACACTATTTTATAAGTGTAAGCAAAAGTCTAGTGTTTTGTTTACGGTCTTTATAAGTGTGAGCAAAACTAATCCCACTCGATCCAACCCCAAACTCAACTGAATTGGTCCAACTAAAATCGAGCCAAATTAATCTCACCCGTACCATTTTAATAGAAAAGATAAACACGTTAAAAGACCGAACCGAGTACCGAAATGGTCCAAAACCCCGGACCGAGACCGGACCGAAATGGTCCAGTCCTGTCTGGGTCAATTCAGTCCGGTTCGGTCTTCGATCCGGTCCGGTTCTATTAGGCATAATCGACTGGTTTTGGAAAAACTGAACCGAACCGGACCGAACTGACCGGACCAAGATGGTCCAAAACCCCGGACCGAGGACCGGACCGCAATTGCCCGGTCGGTTTCCGTCGGTCCGGTTTTCCCAATTGGGCTTATGATTATTTTTTATTAAAAGTGATATGGGTTGTTCTCCCAATTGGGCTTTTATTAAAAGTGTATGCTGCTAACGATACCAACAAGGCAACAATTTCTTTGGGCTTTCATAACCTTCATCACCGAAAATCACACTTCACCAAAACATAACCTTCATCACCGAAAATCACGCATCAATGGCAGAAACGATTTAACGAAAATCACGCATCTATGGCAGAATAGCTAAATCTTTGGCAGCATCACGCATCACGTTTTAGAAGGCTAGTTTTTTCAGCATCACGCATCAATGGCAGCAGATACGAAAAGCACACATCAAAGGTATAAAACAAATCGATTGTTTTAGTGCTTATCTCGAATTAATTAGTGCTTATTGATTGTTCTAGTTCTTATCTCGAATCAATTAGTGCTTATTGATTGTTTTAGTGCTTATTGATTGTTAAGATGTACGGATGTATTTGTGTATGTTTTAGTGCTTATTGATTGTTAAGTGTGATTTATGAAATCGTTGATTGAGCTAATAGTTAGGTTAGATTAGATATTTTTTAGTTGCGCTGTTTTTACAAATTGTTAATAATCTAAAACGTTAATTGATTTGTGTATGATGTTATTCTGAATGTAGCGTTAATTGATTTGTGTATTGAACTTATAGTTAGGTTAGATTAGTCTAGATGTGTACTCATTGCGTTGCGTTGATTTTACGGAAGGATATTATGCTAATTGCAGGGCTAATTGTTGGATATTCTGCTATGTACGGATGTGTTTGTGTAGTACTGTAGTGTGATTTATGATATCTTCTATTGAGCTTATAGTTAGGTTAAATTAAATATGTACTGGTTGAGCTTATTTTATGGGACGATATTATTTGACATGTAGTGTTAATTGATGGCGTCACTGTTTAAATATTATTTGATATTATTTGAGATGTACGAAGCAAGAGAAACCATGGATTTTAAAATTTTAACAAGTTTCTTCACATGAAGAGATTGCCCAACAAAATCCATTAAGCACAGCCTCATCTAAAGATTAGTCACCTCCCTCGTGAACCTAATAGCCAAGCAATCAAACTACTTCACCTCTACCTGGTGAAGTAAAGCCTCTACCTAGGTCACAGGAGCAGGCCAGTTAGCCTGACGCATGCTAATTTCCAGCTTTTTAACCTCGTACCAGGCTGAACTAACGGGTTCAATTGGACGAGGGGGGGAAGCGTAATCGCGGCCAAAAACCGCTAAGATTCTCATAATCTCATGCAAAACCCGCCAAGGTCTAGTCTACCAACCCTTCGACAACAGTCAAAAAGGGTACAACCAGCCTTTCAACAGATAGAGCTCTCATCCTTCCACAACCAGCTCTATCACCTGATCGAAAATCAGGAAAACATAAAAGTAATACTAATAGATGGAAGATTAGCAATTCTTTTAACATATCAAAACTAGGATCATTTTCATATCAACAAGAGATGAAGTTGCAGATCTTGATGCTTATGTTTTTAAGTCTTTACCCTTCCTATGTCTATCTTATAGAACAAGGTCTGGTACTCACTCAAATATTGCTTGCAGTTATCATCATATATCATTACTTTCGAGACTTTTGACTAGGAGAAGTTCAATTTAATTACTAGGTTTATTCGGGTTTTAAGCTCTACTTGGTTGGCAGTGTTGTTGTTTTCTAAGTTTTACCGCAGTGGTAGCTTAATGCATTATTAGCTAGTATGTATAAACTTTTGGTAAGTATTTGGTACTTGGTCGGCAATTTAATTGGTTTATTGGCATCCTTGCATAAACTTTTGGTAAGTTTGCAACACCAAGTTTGATGTCTATTTTCGAAGGGGGTAAAGTCTACTTTAGTTTGCTATGTCTCATTGATGGATAGTTTCCGAAAGAGCCGAGCCTAGTCTCATTGATGCAAAAACACGAGTGCCATCATCTTATTTTACATGTTCTATAAAAGGAAACCTGCAGAAGATTAGTTTTTCAATAAATCAAAATGAGATCATTTCATGTCAACAAAAGATGTTTGTGAATTGTGATTCTTGACGCTTATGTTTTCAGTAATTTAACTTGACTATAGCTAACACTTCAATTTGTGATGAATCTGGATGATTATCTTTATTAAAGTGGCAGGATAGACGTTGGGTGAGACGTGTAATGGGTGACTTTGAGAGGGTTAAAACGAGTCAGGCCAGGTTGTGCTGACAGAGAAGCACTCTATGGTTGATAATAGTTTAGAAAAAGACAATTTAACTAATGATTGCAAAAACATTGTTATGATCAATGTAACAGTTAAAATATCCAAATTTACAGTTTAGGAGTCTATATGATGATCAGTATAACATTTATAATACTTTTATGATTCCGTCTTCTCTGCCAGGCCTAAACGACGTAACCATGGCAAAACCAAAATATAAAATGTATCAAACACTCAAACAGCACCTACATTCAGTCTCGAACTAGAGATGAACCAAACACAAACCTGAGTTTATTGATTTGAAAATGCTAGTGTAGGCCTAAGACTATACATATTATCGAGTTTCACAAACTAATAAGTTGATTGAAGAATTAGTTCGGCCCTATTAAGTATAGCTGAATCTTATTTAATTTGAATATATGAATATTTGAATATATGAATATATGAACCTTTGATCAATATTCATTATCATTGACAAGGAGTAGTAAATAAAGTTTAACATATGTTTCTGTATCATATGTATAGGATAGACTTTATATGGTAGGTTTTGTAGTTTATACAGACATTAACGATTCTGTTATCTCAGTTCCAGTCAGTGATGTCATTTTTTATACTTGCATTGTGTTTCGCTATTCTTGTGCAGAGTTGTATAAACAGAATGTCTTGTTTTATCTTATGTTAATGGTTAAGTTGTTAAGTATACTTGGTCGTATGAATTAAGAGTTAAGTTGTTAAGTATATATGAATTGTATGATATGTTATTGAAGTATTTCCTATATATTGAAGTATTTGAAATTTGGAACCATGGCCTGTTTAGTCTTAATCAGGATAGTTCTGAACCAATAATGGTGATTAAAACTGTAAATATAGGATCATTTGTTTTTTCCTACATATATAGCATACGCAGAGAACAATAGCTAAGGCACTAAGTAATTCTTACTTATCTAATATCAACATGCAGCTCCTAAAAAGAAAGTACGAGGTCCAACTAAGAAAAAAGGGATATGGAATTTAAAAAGTGACGAGAAAGTTGTGGTCACTTTTAATCATCATGCCCAGCCTATCGGGGATGAAGGAAATGAGCTGACCAATTTCCTTGGAACACTTGTGAGGATGTCTCAACATATTGGAATTCATTATGAAGAGTGGAGGAAGGTTCCTGAGAATAAGAAGGAAGATCTATGGAGCATCGTAAAGGTAAATAGTCATTTAGTTAAATAAAGTGTGAACTTGTGTAATTTATGTATGAGTAATAACAAAATATTTGATTATAGGAAAAGTTTGTTTTTGAGCCGGTTGAAACAACACAAGTAAAGGAGTGGATCATGACAGATATGTCAACTAAGTGGAGAACATGGAAGCATGAACTTAAAAAAAGTTCATTTGATTCGAGTTTGACTGTGGATGAAATTGTGGAGTTACAAACTGACGATAGAGTGGATATAGGTCAATTTAGGACATTAGTTATTAGTTGGTTCACTGAAAAGAAACAGGTTGATTGCTTATTTCTATGACCTGAGGTTTTATTTTATTAATTTTTGAACTTAACAACTGGATAGGTGTTATCTTTCTTAATTTGTAACTCTTCAGGTGGAAGCAGAGAACAAGAAACGAAACCGCTCAAAGTCGGATGAACCTCACGTCACAGGGAGCAAATCATTTGCTCGTATATGTGATGAGGAGGTCAGTTTTTCTAACGAATACAGATTTTGGTAGCATGAGAAACTTTATCATAAGTCTACTTTTTTTTGTTGTTGCAGACCCAAAAGAATAAGGGCGTTCGACCATCACGTGGGACAATGTATTGTTTGACTCGTACTCGTCCATATGGGAGCATTGTGAATGTTAAAGCTTCTAAAGTTGTGGTATGATTAATAGAAGTTAATTTTACTTTAAAATGTCACCTAAATCATGTTATGGTATGATAAGGATTGTCGAAATTCGTGTATATTAGATAAGGCAAAGTAATACAGTATATGGAGTCAGTTTTGAGTTTTGTAATAGTTGTAAACATACCGTTAGAAATATGAAGGTAGTAATTATCTTTAAATGATTGTACAGGAAAAAATAAAAACCGTGGCTGGATCTAGCACTGCTCAAGAGACAAGGATGGATGGGTCTCCTTATTGGATAGATGATGACTTATCTAAAGTCAAAGGACCTGCAAAGGGAGGTAATATTCTTTGTGTGGGTAAGTTCCCGGGTGCAAAGAGAAGAAGAGTTCAAGATCCTCAAGTTCCTATACTAAAGGCTGAAGTGAAAGATCTTCGTGATGTCGTGATGAATTTGGTTGCTGCGGTCAAAGCACATATACCTGAACTGGATTTGTCCACTCTCATAAGTCGCGCTAACACTAACATGGAGGTAACCTTCTGTTTTCCTTTTTCTTTAGCCCTTGCTGTTATATCGACGCCTGAATTACTATGAATGCAATAAGTACTTTTGTGTCTACTGTCTAGTACTAAGTACGGTTGTTTTACGTTCTGTCTCTTGTATTAATGCATTCTAAAATAATAAAGAACATTGGAGTGTATAGTACTAAGTAAGGTTTTGTTAAATAGCTGTCGAGATATCTGACCCCAACAAATTAGAACTTATTAAAAAATACTCTGTAAACATTAGGTTTTATATACATAATAATACAATAAAACTCTTTGTCAAAATACTCTTTAAGTATTCAGATTTAGTTTTTGTCGCATCTAATCCTGAATTTATTATCTTACGCTTAAAAAGTCAGATAATCAGAATAAGTTTTACCTATGCGGCTATGCCCAAAGACAAAAATGTCAAGTTTCTATAAAAGTTTCTACAGATATCTGGTATTTTGCAAGACTTACATGTAACTGTCTTTGTCCTCCTAATCTCACTGTTGGCAAGCTCTTCTTTTTCTTATATGTATAACACTTTTCTTATCTTTAATATCAGGATAATGATGTGAGCA
Organism: Glebionis coronaria; assembly: GCA_025667525.1. Classification (NCBI taxonomy): domain Eukaryota; kingdom Viridiplantae; phylum Streptophyta; class Magnoliopsida; order Asterales; family Asteraceae; genus Glebionis; species Glebionis coronaria. The sequence continues at coordinate 412,416,126 of CM046878.1, forward strand.
CTATTCATGATCAGAGTGTCCCTCATGATTCGCTAAATCCAAAATCAGTTGGTGCAAGTAATCATCCAAATAATTCTAGATCATCAACTGCTGCAAGTGCTAATCCAAAACAATCACGATCAACTGCTACAAGTCCTCGTACAAAGAATACAAAATCTCGTTCTCCTAAATCAGGTCCAAGTCGTCAACACTGTTCAAATTCCAGGTATTGCCTCTTCATTCGGGACAAACTTACACCTATATTCAAAATGCGACCCTTTATCCACTTACACCTATATAATAGTTTTGTTTTTGTGTTTGAGTGGATTATACTTTAATTTACAACTTTGGGAAGAAAGATAGATATAGCAGATAGTTTCCATCATGTATTCTTGTCTTTAGTTAAAACTCGGATAATGATTTTCTTTTTAAAATTCAGAAAAACCGGGAGACATTCATGATACTCAAAACATGTCTTATATTGTAACTCTAATCTAATCAAATTCTCATTTGACCCATTTTTTACATGAAAAGGTTTTAACTTGATTATATCAACTATAGGAAATGATGACGGACTATTCAAGAGTTATGGAAGACGAGACACATGGCGTTTGGCATTTGGAATTATATATTGGTTATGGTTATGTATGAACAAATATTTTTGTCATAATGAATTATGATACTCTATTGATATTTCTGTATGAATTTGACTTTTCTGGATAAAAATGTATGCATTTGATACTTTTGGGATTGTATTTGTAATTTTTTTTTTTTTTTGGGTATTGCTGACACAAACTGTGTGTTGACACAGAGTTCAGCCTTTATTGACACATTAAGTGTTAGGATAGGTCTGTCAGCATATATCTTTACCGTCTGAACTTCTGCTGACACTTATTAATTGTGAAGGAGAAGCTGATTTGTTGTTGCTGACACTTTTTTGTACTTTTCCTGACACTTTGCGTGTGTCAGGAAATGTGGTTTTTCTTGTAGTGGTTATTTTTTTTATCGCTTACTTTTTTACGTTTAATTAAATAAGCAAATGTTATAAAATTTTAAGTAAAAATTATTATACAATTACTATTATTTGATTATGTTGCAGGGTGCGGGTCATTCAGTGGCATTCAACAAGCCGAAAGAAACTTCAGTTATTTTGGAGGGGTGGCTTGATTATCATACATATTTAAGTTATTCTCAAGCATAGCAGATAAAATGCTAGTATTAATATTATCAAGGTCGTCGATCACATTAATGTATTTTTGTGAGACAAAAAAAATAATCTCACGTCGTATCTTTTACGTTTAATAAGTATGAAAAGTTTCATATGTTGACATTGATGATTGATAACATTTTCATGTTGACATTGATGATAGGAATATCTATATTCTCAAATGTCACGTTTTATAGAATATATATATACTACCTTGGTGGTGTGGGTCTTTATGCCTATATTAGTTTTACATTAGAAAAATTGCTCAAAGAGTATGTAAGGGGAATTTGTTTAAAATTATCATTCTTTTTTTGTCTTTTTTGTAAAAAGGTTCAGAACAATTGGACAAACATGTAAGAATAAGTAAGGAGGTTCAAATGTGTCCGTATAAAAATACAAAAGTTGATAAAAGGTACGTATAAATATCAAATGTTATGATATGTCTAAGGTATGTATAAGATATATGTTCAAATGGCAACTAGTGCTTTTTAGCAACTTAATTTAAGGCAACATGGTTTCTCATTTTGACAAATGAAAGAGTAATAAAATAATATTATAATTAAAGAGCAACTTATACTAATTGAGCAACCTGTATATTTGACAGTTAACTTTAAACTTTTACAAAGAGAATTTAATCCATCATAAACTCATAAAATCACTCCTCGGTTTATCCCCTCGTTTTTTCCTCCTTCCCCCAAAATATATTAATACCCCAAAGATTCTGTTAATGGTATGTACCAAGGCTGTCAAGATAACGATCTCACTTGAGATCATTTTTATCTTTACAAGATCGAGATCGTAAGATCCTACCAATTTATCATGTTATGCAAGCAATTTATAAATGAGTCAAACTTTTTTTATTTTTACTCATCAACAAAGATAAATCTATATAATATCCTCTTGAAAATGTCACAGTTCAAATTTAGAATATCAAAATAAAGTAAAACACAAAAAAATAAGTCTTAGTCGTCACATTCATGATTACATAACATGCGTATATACGTCTCAAAACAAAGTAAATTACTAGTATCACTACGAATAAGGTATCTAAAGTAAATAGTTAAAACTATGAAAATGATACAAAAAATTACACGTAAGAAACTTTTTGCTTTAGGCAACAGGAACATAAGAAGAACCTTAATTTGTTTAATTTAATTTGGATTTAGAGAAAGCAAATAATTATCTTTACTGACTAAAAAATAAGGAAATTAAATGTCAATACTTGTTACTGAGATTAACGGACTCGTATTTATCTTTTTTGAGCCTAAAAAGTAATGGGTTAGTAAGTATGTAAGTGAGTAAGTTAGTAACTTGGTAATTTGATAAACTCGTATCGACACACGATCTTACGTGCGATCCTACACCGATCTTACGATCCTACCTCTGATGCGATCCTACACCGATATTAGACGATTCTATTAGGTGGGGACGTAAGATCGTACGATCTTACGTGTAAACTCGCGATCTTGACAACATTGGTATGTAGTATGTCTACTGGTAATGATATCTATGACGTAAAAGTTATTGTTAGATCGAGTGTAAATTTACTTGTTGATGTTAAATCAAAACTGCAAACAAAATGCAATTCGTGAAGAATTGTTCAGAAGGATTGTATTCGGCCCGTGGTTAGATATTCTTTCGGTCGAAAATGATAACCACTTGATGCATTATGTTCTATAACATCAGGTTTTGTCTCTGGTGTTTCTTTATATGCACCTCTTATTATACTTCATATCGATGATCATTACTTAATATTTGGGCAGAAAGAATTATGCTTAATTACTAGGTTTAAATTTGGGGAAGTTTTAATTTCTCATGAAAAGTTCATTCCATTTTGCAAACGTGTATTCCGTGAAAAGTTACAAAAACTAGAACAAAGCTTGTTCACGGGTGAGAACTTTTAAATCTTCTGAATACTTAGTGGTGGTTAGAGTTGTCTGATTTAGATGCTGTGAGGTTTTCCTTTTAATATTTTCTGAGTTAGTGTTCATGGGTAGAGAGAAACGGAATTACATCCCTAAGCATATTCTAACATTGGTTAAAGTTTTAAACAATTGGAATTGGTATCCTTTGGGTGAATGCATGTGGAGTGAATTTTATAGAAGGAATGTGAGTGTTGTTCGTAGATATACCAATCATCATATGGTTGAGAAAAAGAAAAACCCTGCTTTCAATGCCACATACAATATTCACGGATTTCCTTGGGCTTTCAAGGTTGTAATTTCTTCACTTTTGAACCCATATTTGAGATTTTGTTTAGTACAAAATTTCTGTTTTGTTATACATAAAAATATAATTTATACAAAATGTTAGGAATACGAATTTAATAAGTTATTGAATTGAATTGATATTGTGTCTAGATATGGATTTTGGAGACTTACCCGACGGTCTTCAAACGATGAAAGAAATAAGAAAATGTGATCCCACGAGACGTGGCATGGTCGAACTCAAACTGATTTGAAAAGGCACATTATGATGAGCTTTTTGGACCGAAAATAGAATATTATAATTATTTAAAAAAAGTTAAAAAACTACTTCAAATATGAAGTATACTTGTACTTGTGTGATTGGACTTTGTTCCAAATGTTTCTCTATTTTCAACCTCCATCGGAGATACGCAACCACGGTTTTGTTGCAAGTACCCATTTTATTAGTGGTTTAGTTGATCAAGACATGGATGAGTATCTACAATGCCAAGGAAATTCAAAAACTATTTTTTGTTAGACAATAATGGAGTTGTTGATGGGACCTCAGAAGTTGTTAAACCGTCTCAAATATTATGTGATGATACAATATTTAAACATGTTGAAGATGGGGATATTGTTATGGAGTCATAGGTAAAAGGTGGTGGGTCGGTGCCACAAGGAGAATATTTGAACGACACTAATAATATTTTTGTTGCTCAACTTCTTGCGGAAGTTTAATCTCTAAGAAAGGAAGTGGTGTTGAAAAATGTTGTTGAAGTTATGTTGGAGGTTAACAACCTAACATATCTACCATACATGCATCAAGAGTAAAACGCAGCGGACTGGATCAAACATCTATGCACATAATGTAACTAACATAAAGATTAGAAAGCATATCTTTTCTCCAAGAACGATGATCAGGAACTCTTAAATCACCAAACCAAACGAAACCCTAATTCGTATACCCATATTCTGATTCACCAATAACCCAAAGATCAAGTTATATCTTCTCTAAGATAGTCCACACACATTTGAATCAACCACCTTCGATTGCTAGATCTTGATTAAGTAAATACTTAACAAAAATCAAAACACGAATATCCCTTTAGGTATCTTAGCGCTTGACCTACAAAGAGAAAGAGAAGAGAAAGTTTGGTTTTAAAGTTATAAAGGAATGAATCACATTCATGTGTTTATATACTAGAGCCTTGAACTAATTATAGTTAATATTACAACTTAACCTTCAAGTAGTTAATTATTTTAGAAACAAAATATCTTCTTCCCCTTTCTTTTCCTATAATCGGCTGACCAACACTGTAGGGTGTTTGGTTTGACTTTGACTTTCTATAATACTTTGTTATGTAATTACATGAATTACGTAAAGTATTAAGTCTTTTAAATTAATCATCTTTAACCCTTTTAACTTCTTAATTAATTATCGTTAAGTATACACTTTTATCAAACTAAGATTACACAATAAATATAGTCATATTATATCGTATATCTTAATAAAAGATGATCTTGTTATCTATGTGCGTGACCCCTTTGGCCCACGTATAACCGACCGTATAAAATAACATCTATGAATTACGCATATTCCAACAAGTTAAATCTCTAAGCAGACTTGCTACCTTAGAGAACAAATTGAAAGGAAAACCAAAAACGATGTAGGTTCTTGTTAGGGGAAAATTGAATTGAATGCTGGAGATTTTGAAGAAAAGGCAAAAACATGTTGTATTGCAGAGTTGGCATCACATGATTCCAAGGTAAATGTGACTTTTAATTTTATAGAATTCTCTCAAATACTTTTGTTGTCACATTCCAATTGGTTAACTTGTGAGTTTTAAATTTTAGTGCTCATGGTCTCATTCAATTAAAGATTACGATAAAAGCGGGCGTATTGAAGTTGATTCTATGGTAACTGATGAGCCTTGTTTGGATAATGAATATACTCATTCTCAGATGAATCCATCAACTCTGGATGTTTTGTTGCACTCATGTGTGGATGCGGATGATAATCGTAGCATCTATGTGTATCAAAATAATATGGTTGTTCAACCATCAGAATCTAATAGTATTCAACATCCTAACCTTGCGCTCGCTATGCAGAAGGTAATTGATTTCATGTTCAGTTAATTTAGAGTTATAATTCTCAGACATAATATTATTTGTTCTTTATTTCAGGACAATAAGTTGAAGATTATTTCGATGTGATTACTCAATCAGAGACTGTCTGTAGTTGTTCTTTAGAAGATATGGCCTTAGAACTTGAAGAGGCTAAGGCAGTCGTAAAGAAACGAACGGAGAAGAACATCTATTTCATGATACTAACGATGCTGACCTTAAAAAAATCATCAATTGTGAAAGATAATGTAAAGGTACATTTGTTATAACTTTGGGTTGCTCGTTGTTTTAGTATATTTCGTATAAATAACACCTAACATTATGTACCCTTAAAATTCAGGTTGACAGTAACAAATCGGTTTACTTAATGTGGTAAGAGATTTAACACCATCCTCGTCCAATGTTTTTGTCCAAGTAAAAGCAAAGTTAAAGAAGTGTGGTCTCAAAGGCAACTACATTTTATGGTAATTAAAAGATAGAAACAAGAGGTATAAGCGGTTTCAACTACGTTAGAATCACCTTTTGAGCAGCAAAATAGTACCACTCCATGTCAACGAAAAACACGATCTACCATAAAGATAATCAGAATGTGATTCAGGCACCATTGTTTATATATGTTGATAAGTGCATAAGCACCTATCTTATTTCCTTGTAAAACGTGCTTAAAATGGTTAAATAATCATGTTAATGTGCTAAATATACATGTGTTTGTTGTTTGTGTATGTGTAGGTACGTATATCAAGAAAAGATAAGAAAAATGATCAAGTAAAGACACAACGAACACGGGATTAAAGAAAAGCAAAATGTCGAAGCCAGAATTACAAGAAACGGAGTTTGGAAACCCTAAACCCTTGAAATTACAATTTATTCATTTTACCCCTTAACTTTCCCAAAAATCCACAAAATACCCTTCCATGATCTTAAAATACCAAATCACCCTTTCAAGTTTGTCAAGGTTGCACATTTAGTTCTTGGAATTAGTTATTAATCTTGTAGAGACTAAATGAATGTTAACATAATTTAATATATTGAGGGGCTTTTATGACAATAATAGAAACTCATATTTTTAAAAGGCTAGTTCAAAAACCCAACATGACCCATCACCTAAGCATTTGTGAACCCCCCCCCCTCTCAACTTTTACCCAAGTCAACACCCGTCAAACAACAATTAATAAAAGAAAAATGGGCGCCAAAATTACTTTAGCTCTATCCCGTCATTTATTTTTTACTAGCAACAAAAAATAGGGCTTTTTACCTCTTTGGCTAATATTGGAATTAAATAACTACAAGGCATAGTTAAAGACCCAATGAAAGTTTCCCACGTGGAAGAATGACAAAGTAGCCAAAGAAATGGTCCCTCACTCTTCCATGTTGGTAATCCTATGCAAAGGGAGAGAAATCACACCAATGATTGGAATTTTACACTAAATTTAGTGCAAAGCAAACACAAAAGGCTGCAAAAATTAGTGCCACGGTGACTATCCGTGTGTGGAAAGAGAAATTCTCAAGGATGATCAAAGGCTCAATAGGCTTACTAATAAAGCAAGATCCAAGGGTTGTGCTCACAACCCTAAGAGAGAGAAAAATAGCAAGAATAAATCTTCTAGAGGGATTAGTTCTTTTATAAATTGGGCTTGTAACTTTCTCATTTGGGTAGTTAAATTTCTACAAAATTTTGTTTTCAGGTTTTAAGTTTGATGCAATGTCTTCTTTTGATTAATAAAATTCCCCATTTAAGTTTCAGTTGCTCTATCTCAATTTATGTTCATCCTCATAAGCAAGTTACGTTTTGAATAAACTGTTTTTAAAAACTCTCAAATCATAACTTGTATAAGCTTTATCTCTGCTTATGCACGTTACGATTTGAGAGTTTTTTAAACTAATGCAAAATATATTTTGATACTCTTTTATTCAACTTATTTCTATTGTTATTGTCTTTAAATTATTGATGCATGAAATATTCAGACAACCATGAATGCGTTCAATCAGTGACATAATTGACATCATTTGAAGAGGTGTGTAAGTTATATAGATATATTTATTATTGATGTCTAATTATTTTATGTAATTTGAGTCGTTTAATTTTTTAATAAAAATTTTCAAGAGACCTCAATGTAGACGGGACAAGGATGTTGTACTAGAATATATTTTGAAGTTTATAAACCTTAAAGATCCTTCTAAGTTTCCGGTTTCTAGGGGGCTTTCGAGACGTTGTTGTTGAGCGTTCTTTCTGGATAGTTTTAGCTAGACTAAACAAAAATAAACAAAGGTGGTTAACAGATGATGTAAGTTGTATAAAATTACTTTTTTCTTGATATTAAACAACACATATTTTCTTATTAACAAAGTTTTTAATACACAAACATGGATCTATATGTTGACCCGATGTGGTATTTTAGACCGACCGTTGCAGATTAGGCTATGATTGGCCCTCAATTCTTACCAGCCATCCTCGCTGGGATGATGCTAGCATATTAATCCAATTGTGTTAGGTATCCGGTGTCCTGGTATTTAGTAGAAAATGTACGGTATTTATAAAGTTTAGTTATTATTAAATCATTTATATGTTTACATCTAATAGTGTGAATTTTTTATTTATTAAAAAAGGTATATTTTCCCATAAATGAACCGGCGAAACACTGGTGTCTAGGTGAGCTGAATATATCTAGTGGCATCGTCACCTTCTATGATTCTCTTGGATGTGTTGTAGGAAACAGAAGTAAATGGTGGAGAAGCATAGAAGAAACATTGTCGGACCAACAAAGCTTGTATATAAAAAAATGGGTGTCTTGAAAAGCAAAGGATTATGATATTACATACAAATTTGTATGAAATTACATACAAATTTGTAGACGTTCTTGAACAATCGGAAGTATTAATAAATAAATCGCCTAAAACGATGTTTATATTTCTAATCCCTCTTAGGTTTTGTTAACAACAAAACATCAAATCTATATGCTTGTATTAAAAACAACACTAAAGCTTTCGGATTATTGTTTTTATCTTTCTCACATTACTAAAAACATTTCTACACTTACGTAATTTGGTATAAACTTACAAACACAAAAATTGTACATGTACACTCTCATATATCTGATACTAAAAGTCAACCATAAGTGTAATCATAGCTTTATGATAATGGACAAAAGGTTTTGTATTTATGGCTAAACCAAAGTCAGCCCGGACGGACCCAATTCAATAGGCGACAAACCCAATTCAATTGGGTCTGCAGGGTTCGTACTCCGCTGACCTTGGTGCCTATAAATACCAAGCCTTATCCAAGCTTAGAACTCACCCATTTTCTCCATAATCTCTCTCAATATCTGATTATCTACTAACATTTTAATTCTTATTCTCATTCTTATTTTGTTCTATTATTGTTTAGATCTTACTCTCTTTAAGGATTATCAGCAAGAAATCTCTACTCAAACTTTGATCCTTCAAAGATTACTTGCATGATTGTATTAAAACATACCTATACAATCACCATTATTGTAACCATTTATCTACTACTGTGTAATAGTTTGGTTAGTATTTTAGTCCTCAAAATACGTAGTGTGAAGGGAGTTCTTGTACCCGTCTAAAAGAACACGAAATCATAGCTTAGGTGTCGTTAAATGTTGTAAGCGACGTGTAAAGGGTTTCTCCACCGGTATAAAGGTGGTTGTTGACTTGTGAAAGTCGAACTCTCGAGTTGCATACTCGAGGAGTTGAAGTATGGGTAAGATAAGTGAGATCTTGCTAGGTCGAACCACTGTAAATCCCTTGTTTTGTGTTGCTTGAATATCTACTTCCTTCTCTATATTACTTTCATTGGTTTAAATTAATCATACTCGATCTATCTATCCTTAGTAATCACACTTAAAGTTTCGGATAAGTAAAACTAATCGGTAAACTACTCAACCCCCCCTTCTAGTTTTTCACAATTGGCATCAAGAGCTATGTTACACAAGATTTTTAAAATATATTCTACTTAAAAACTTGAAACGATCCATGAATTCTGAAAATTACAAAGAAGGGCAATCTATACAAAGACTACAACTATTTGAAACATGTGGTTTTATCTACTAGAAAAATTATTTTGAAACTTATGTGAAATCTATGGATATAGATATTTGGTACATAATAATTGAAGGTGATTATGCACCAGCGTAGAAAAATGTCACTACAAACCAATTTGAAATTGTCCCACGTGATTGGCTTACCGATGATCAAAAGAAGTTGTTAGTTAAAAACAATAAAGATAAAATGATGCTTTACAATGGTTTGCCTAAAATGTAGTATGAAAGAATTTTCATGTGTGAAACGACCAAAGAAATTTGGAACTCTTTAATTGTAATACATCAAGGAAGCTCACAAGTCAATGATAATAAAATGGATCTTCTTGTTCAACAATATGAACTGTTGTATATCCTTGAAAAGATTCAACTGATGTGGAGTTTGCTCGCTTTAACACCATCATCACCTCACTTACAACACTTGACGAAACATTTTTTACTAAGAACTTTATCAGGAATTTTCTAAGAGCACTTCATCCCAAATGGAGAGCTAAAGTGACAGCCATCAAAGAATTCAAAGATATCTCGAACTTATCACTAGGTGAGCTTATCGGCAATCTCACGGTTCATGAAACGGAGATGGAAAAAGACGCGGAATTGTTATTATTTTATTTTATTAATGGAAAAAGTGATTTAAGCGTTTTGTGTGTTCTCTTTGAAGTTTTGTTCGTACTCGATTCAATTCGAATTGATCACGGTTTATGGTGGAATTGTTGGTGGTTGTCACTAAAAGGGGGAGCTTGGTTAATTATGACTACAAATAACAAAAATATAAAAGCTATTAAAAATAAAAGAGAACTTCTAACCTTGATTGCTTTCCAGTATGAATGCTGCACAGTAGAACTTGGTAAAAATGACTAAAAGTAAATTATCTAATTTAAAATAAAAGTGAAATTGTAAATGTCGATGCGTAAAAATGAAAACTTACAAAGTTATACTAAAAATTAAGGTTTAAAATTAAATGACAAAAAGTTAAAACTTTAAAAGTAAATTGGAAAATTAAAACTTGATAAAAATGAAAACTTTTATAAAAACGTAACTTGAAAATAACTAATACAAAATACTTTTAAAAATAAACTAAATAAATTGGCGGGAAAAATTAAAGTTTGAAAATAATTTGGAAAATCCCCACTTGAACATAAGTCAGAATCCACAAACCTGGACCTAATTCGGAATCAAGGTTTCTTTATGTAATTCGGAATATGACTTTGGAACTTAATCCTGAATATGTGGTCTTTACCTAGTTCGGAATCAGTTGTGTTGACCTAGTTCGGAATCCAATATTCTACACACAATTCGGAATACACGTCCAACTTCTAATTCAGAATATGGAAGCGAGACCTAGTTCGGAATACGGATGCCACCTGCAGTTAGGAATGCCCGTCCTTAACGTAGTTCGAAATCCTAGATTCCTTACCTAATTCGGAATGAAAATACCGGAGCTAATTCGGAATACAACATCCAGTTACTAGTTCGGAATAACCACTCTTCACACTAATTCGGAATACACCCTCGTCCAATACCTAATTCAGAATACTCATATTACAAGTAATTCGGGATCCACAACCTTGACTTAATTTAGAATTTGAGTGTTAGTATTTAATTCGGAATGCACTATCCCTTGTACAATTCGGGATATGAGTATGGCACTCAATTCGGGAAAAGGGTGAGATTTGTGTAATTCGGGATAAGCTGAAACAGAACCTAGTTACGGAAACTAGGGTTTTGAAGAACCCGAACTAGGAACAAAGGAAGCAATAAGGAAAATAAGCAAAACTCAAATAAGCACTTATCTAAAAGTTTAACCCAAACAAGTTTAAGAAAAAGCAAATAAGACACAATTTAAAAACTTTTAAAAACACTAAATAAGAAAAAATTTAAAATCAACTTTTTATAAAAATATTAAGCTACCAAAACCAACTTATTTAAAGACTAATAAACATAAAAATAAAGCAATAAGCACCTTAATCTAAAAACCTCAAACACTCCAAACCAATAAGCACAATCCAATAAGCAAATCAATCACATCATTAACAAAATTAAACAAACTACATTATTAATTAAGCAAATCAATAGATTTTGATTAAGAAATGTAGAATGAGAATTTATTAAAAAGCTTGATTATATTAAAGATTAAGATCAAAGATTACAAGATGAAATATTTGATAAGCTTGAAAACTAGAGAGAAAAATAAAACACACTTAATTACCTACTTAAATTAAAAACTAAAAATTAAGACTTCCTTCTAATTACACATTAGAAGACTATATATAGGGGAGGTGGTAAATGCTTGTTTCTTCTCTTTTCTTCTCGTATTTCTCGACTTAGTCTCGGGATTAGTCGAATGATAACTTGAACTCGTCTTCTATTTTTCTTCTTTTAATAGACTTGGTTCTTCGACTTTGTAAAACGTCCGTCTTTAGACTTTTTTTCTTCGATAAATCTTCAGAATAGGCCTTTGACTTCCGTTCTTCTTGCACTTTTGACCTTTTGAATTTGTCTTTTTTATTTTTCTTCGATAAAAGCCTGTGATAGCCCGTGTTTTCTTCCTTTTTCATATTTTTATCCTGAAACACAATAAAAACACAAACCACGCATAATTCTGACTTTTACGACATAAAATACACGTTTTGGTCTTGTTATTATTGGAAATAAGTGGTAAAAGGATAAGTGTTTTCGCACTTATTAAATCACCTACACTTGACCATTGCAATGTCCTCATGCAATGCATTAATTTCAAAGCACCGTTTACATTTCTCATCATAATTAACCCACCTTGGCCTTTATTAAATATTAAACATTAAAGAAACTTAAAAAGATAGAAAATTGCAAAATATTTAAAGGAAGAATAAGTAAAGAGATCTAAGACTTACATTGGGGTTTTGCTTGTCATGAATGTTTATCACCCTCAAGTTTCACGTTCCCCAAACCAAGCTTATAAACGAGATCATTGCTATTATAAGTTAGCAAACTAACACAAACTCATGTGGCCCAATTATTCACTTAGACTCCCTTATTCCTAGGTGTATCTCTTATATTTTATTGATGTCTTGAATGATCACGAGGATGCATTGTTGACTTATTTCGATAGTTATTTAGGCCGAAAATAAAGTAGGACGATTTAATCAATAGTTAGCTAACGGACAAAATCTTTTAAAACTGCTTCTCGGGACCTCATAAAGTTCATATCTTGGCATAACTCGCTTCACGATTTAAGACCTTTCTCGGACCGATATTTGGCATTGACTTCATACTTCAAATCTTGAGAGACGTTCATGAAATAATGGTCTTCTCTTCATAATAGGAATTTCTTCACTTGAACTTTTTGAGAGATTCTTCATACTTGGACCACGACTTCTTCATTTTTCTCCAATCTTTATATTGGATTTTGATATACAACGATCCGCCTCCTTTTAGGACTTGGATCTATTTATCCTCATGCCCTTGCTAGGGTCTTTTCGGATAGACTTCTCCATGATCTTTAGGGGAGTATTTGCTTTTCGTCGTTTGTCTCTATCCTTCATATTGATTTTTGATAAATGATTCTTCACATCACCTTTGGATCTTTAGTAACAAAATGTAGCCCTCATGCTTTGTTAGGGCCTTTTCGGACTTGCCAATCTTCGCATCCCGCTTAAATAAGTTATGCCTTGGCTATGAACTCTAATTAATACCGAGCAACTTTTAAACGATCTTGGGCTAGAAGATAAGTAACTTTTCAAATTGTACAACCTTATTTATTGCAATTAAATTTATTAGCAAGCGATGGGAGAAAAAGCTCATAATCAACTCACATAAATTCATGAAAGAATACCAAACTTATAATTGACTCTATCATCTCTCGTTCTCCACAATTTAAAATCTCAAGTAATGAGACTCGTGGATGCTTAGCCAATTAAATCAAAGTTTTGGGTTTTCAAGTCATCTATAGGATCTTGCAACTTCTTAGACATTTTCAAGTTTAGAACTCGCATTTTAAAGTTCCCTTGATAAACGACTTTCTAGGATCAATTATAGGAACTTGCGAAAAGTTCTTGTTCTTAACCCGTAAGAGTTAAGACTTTCGCGTTTTAAAGTTCCGTATATAATAGCATAGAAAAACTTGACTTAAACACGTTAAGGATACTAGCTAGAGTAAACCTAGATAAGTAAACTCGGGTTGAGTCAAAAGATTCACGATGTTGAAAAATTTAAAACCACTTTATTAAACTTTATTTTAGCAGAGAAAGTAAATAACGATAACAAAGGAAAAACTACTAGGCCAAAATAGATTAAAATTTTTGAAAAATGTCGAAAAATTAGATTTTCCGGTTAAAATGAGGACAAATTCATGGAAAAGCCCACTTAACTTCGATAGAAGTCCCCCCTACACTTGATATAAACACTGTCCTCAATGTTTAAGCATGTGGGAGTAAACTCCCCTACACTTAGGACATTGTGCACGTTGTTTAAATCTTTCTAAGGAAGAGACAACTATAGTGATTTCAATGTGAACATATAAGATATGAAATATTGAATCACGACAGCTTAGGATAGAACCGGGAAGATGGGTACACGGGATCACGGGTCGTCAAATATCATCAAACGTGCTCTTTGAAGCTTTAATCCCTGCACATCATAAGAAACAAGACAACAAACCCTATGTAGCTCCCCCTACACTTATTATGAAAATGGGTAAAAAGGATAGATCACCGGGTTGCCTCCCGAGAAGCGCTTGTTTTTGTTAACCGAGTCACGAGCCTGACTCGACCTAGAACTAATTTAAAGGAAACGTGGTGAGGGATGTAATCATCTCATAAGAGATGTCCTCACCAAAGTACAACTTCACACGCTGGCCATTCACTTTAAAATTAGGCCCATTTGGTTGAGAAAGCTCAATGGTGCCATAAAGGAAGACTTTGGCGACGGTGAATGGACCAGACCAACGGCTCTTAAGCTTACACGAAAAGATTTTCAACCGAGAGTTAAAAAGTAAAACTTGATCACCTATGTGAAACTCTCGGTTCTTAATCCTAGAATCATGAATGAGCTTGGTTTTCTCCTTGTAGATCAATGAATTCTCATAAGCTTCATTCCTTAGTTCATTTAGCTCGTTGAGTTGAATCTTCCGAAGATCACCGGCTTTGTTGATATCAAAATTAGCCCACTTCAAGACCCAATACGCCTTATGCTCCAACTCAATAGGGAGGTGGCATGCCTTCTCGTACACAAGACGATATGGAGTTCAACCAATAGGGGTCTTATATGCGGTACGGAAAGCCCACAAAGTATCATCTAACTTATCGGCCCACGAGGCACGATGCTCTCCCACAGTACGCTCTAATATTCTCTTCAATCCATGGTTAGATATCTTGGCTTGACCATTTGTTTGGGGATGATAAGCGGTGGAAAGACGGTGATTAACACCATACTTAGCCATGACTCGAGCAAATTGATAATTGCAAAAATGAGTCTTGCGGTCACTGAGGATAGCACGAGGAACACCGAGTCGAGCAAAAAGTTGTTTCAAAAAGTTCACAACCACCCTCGCATCGTTCGTATAGAGAGCCTTTGCTTCAACCCATTTAGAAACGTAGTCAACGGCTACGAGGATGTACTTGTTTCCTTTGGATGATGGAAATGGCCCTATAAAGTCGATACCCCATACATCAAAGATTTCACATTCTTGTATGAAATTTTGAGGCATCTCATCTTTATGTGTGATCTTGCCTTGTCGTTGGAAAGCATCACAATGCTTAACCATTTCGTGAGCATCACGATAAATGGTGGGTTAATAAAATCCGGAGTCGAAAACTTTCTTCGCGGTATAGTTAGGACCAAAGTGACCACCGGTTGGTCCTATATGGCAAGCTTCTAGGATTAATAAAGCTGCCAGCCCATCAACACACCGACGAATGACAAGATCCGCACATTGTTTGAAAAGGTAATGGTCGTCCCAAAAGTAGTGCTTAATATAATTAAAGAACTTCTTCTTTTGTTGGGACGTTAACCCTTCCATGAGAATTCTACCCGCCAAATAGTTTGCAATGTCCGTAAACCATGGGGTTTCATCAAGATTGGAGTTAATAGACATCAAGGCTTCAAGGGGAAAAGAGTCATTAATCTCTTGATTTGGGAGCTCCCCTTGATAAGGATCCTCGAGTCTACTAAGATGATCCACGGCTAGGTTTTCCGCTCCCTTTTTATCACGAATTTCAATTTTGAATTCTTAAGGAGTAAAACCCAACGAAGAAGTCTTGGTTTGGAATCTTGTTTTGTTAACAAGTACTTCAACGCGGAATGATCGGTATGCACAATGGTGGTGGAAAGGACAGGACAGGGGCAGAATTTTTCAAAAGCATACAATACAGCTAAAAGCTCTTTTTCGGTAGTGGTATAATGAAATTGAGCCCCCGTCATTGTCTTGCTAGCATAATGGATTGGTTGGAAGTGTTTGTTCACTCTTTGTCCCAAAACCGCTCCAATAGTAAAGTCGCTAGCATCACACATCAATTCAAAAGGTAACTCCCAGTTAGGGGTAACCAAGACCGGTGCCTTAGTTAATTTATCCTTAAGAAGATTGAATGATTCGAGACACTCTTTAGAAAAGATAAAAGGAGTATCTTTTTCCAAGAGGTGGGTCATCGGGCGAGCGATCTTAGAAAAATATTGAATGAATCGACGATAGAAGCCCGCATGACCAAGAAAACTTCTCACACCCTTCACGGTTGAAGGTGGAAGCAATTTAGCAATCACATCGACTTTAGCACGGTCGACTTCAAGACCGGCTTTGGAGATTTTATGACCTAGAACAATGCCTTCTTTTACCATGAAATGGCATTTTTCCAAATTAAGAACAAGACGAGTATCTTCACACCGTTTGAGCATACGTTCTAAATTGGCAAGGCAAGTAGAGAAAGAATCACCATAGACCGAGAAATCATCCATAAAGACTTCCATAGTTTCTTCAACCATGTCATGGAATATAGCCATCATACACCTTTGGAAAGTCCCAGGAGTATTGCATAAGCCGAAAGGCATTCTTTTGTAAGCAAATGTTCCATAAGGACAAGTGAATGTGGTTTTCTCTTGGTCTTTTGGGTCGATAGGAATTTGAAAATACCCGGAGAAACCGTCTAAGAAGCAATAATAGTCATTACCCGCTAAACGCTCGAGCATTTGATCCATGAAAGGGAGAGGGAAATGATCCTTACGAGTGGCATGAGCTTGCAATAGTCGATGTAAACTCGCAAACCCGTGACAAGTCGAGTAGGAATCAACTCATTGTTTTCATTGGGAACAACGGTTATTCCGCCTTTCTTAGGCACACAATGGACGGGACTAACCCATGGCGAATCCGAAATAGGGTAAATCATTCCGGCATCTAGAAGTTTGATAACCTCTTTCTTAATGACGTCATGAATTTTTGGATTAACCCTTCTTTGGCTTTGGATTGCTGGTTTAAAGTCATCTTCCATGAGAATTTTATGAGTACAAAAGTTCGGATCAATTCCGTGGATATCAGAAATTTTCCAAGCAATTGCTTTCTTATGATTCTTCAGCACGTCGATAAGTCGAGACTTTTCATCCTCTTTCAATTCGTTAGCAATGATGACGGGTAGCTTCTTATTGTCGTCAAGGAAAACGTATTCAAGATGAGACGGTAAATCCTTAAGCTCTAAATCCGGTGGATTTTTGATGGAAGGTTTAGTCAAATTCGGATCATCGATTGTAACATCCTTAGGAGAAGGTGAAGAAATATGGTCCTCATTGAGAAGTTCTCAATGGTACGAATGTCTTCTTCCCAATCGGTGGGAGAATCGTCATATTGTAAGTCCACATTCCCTAAAGTTTCTTCAAATTCTTTCAAAAGGAAATCACTTTCTCCAAATGGAGTCAGTGAGGGAGTAATAGAGGCAACGGTCTCAACAATGGGTAGAGAAGAAGAACCACTTTTACAAGCGTCTTTGAAATGCTCTTCACAATCCTCATCAAGAACGTCAATGAAATTAACGCTCTCGTGTTCATAAGGTTGTTTAGCAAGTTTACCCATGTTGAAGATGATTTTGTCATCACCAACTCTCATGATTAATTCGCCCGCGGCTACATCAATGAGAGTGCGACCGCTCCTCAAGAATGGACGTCCAACGATTAATGGAACACGGGGATCCATCTCGTAGTCAACGACAACAAAATCCACCGGAAAGGTGAATTTGTCGACACCGACGAAGACATCTTCGGCTATCCCCACCGGATAAGCAACCGTACGGTTAGCTAATTCCAATGTCATTCGTGTGGGGACTAGCTCGGGTAGAGATATTTGTTTCCAAACACTTAACGGCATTAAGTTTATACTTGCACCTAGATCGGCGAGGGCCATACAATTCTCTACCCCGGGGAAGTTGCAAGGAATGAGAAAACGACCCGGATCACCAAGTTTGGTTGGTAATTTCCTTAAGAGCACTGCGGAGCAATTCTCATTAAGTTGGGTCTGAGCGATATCAAGGAGTTTCTCCTTATCACTGAGAAGATCTTTTAACATTTTAGCATATTTCGGCATGTGAGCGAGAGCCTCGGCAAAGGAGATGTTGAAATTCAATTGTTTAAATATTTTAAGAAAGTTCGAAACTTGAATATCATCCTTGTTCTTCAACTTCTCTTTCCTCAACCTTGAGGGATAAGGTATATCGGGTTGAGATGAAGGCTTTGGAATGGAATTATCACTCACATCCTTGGGTGGTGGAGGGGTAGAAATAGAAGGTGGAGGAATCGATGAAGGGGGCTCGTTCTCCTTTGTCACAATCACCAGTGTAGGTGTAGGAATCTCGGGTTCCTTTAAACCTTTGCCACTTCGGGTGGTGATTACTTTCATCTCCCCTCTTGGGTTAGAAACGGTGTTACTCGGAAGAGAACCCGAACCAGAGGCTTGATTACTTGGGAAGAAACTAGCCCATCATATCCCTTAAGTCAATCGTTTGACTGCTCAAAGAGTTTCTCATATCGGCTCGAAGATCATTCCCTTGTTTCGCCATATCTCCTTTTAAGTTGATGATTTGACTCTAAAGATTCTTCACCAGCGCGTGATTAGTCCTCATGTAAGTTTCAACCTCGTGATTAAATGCGGTGGGTTGGTTGGAAGTAGGAGCATGGTATGCAGGTGGTTGATAAGCGGGTTGTTGGTAAACTTGATTGTTTCCTTGAGGTGGATATGGGTTTCTTTGGGATTGATATTGATTAGGAGGTCAAGTTTGGTTTTGATTGGTGCGGTTGAAATTGTTTTGGTTTTGAGGAGGAAAACCGGGTGGTGAAAGGAAGTTGTTTGAACGATAACTTAGCAAATTTCGGTCACCTTGAGGACGAGCTTGATAGCCTCCCGTAGAAAAGTTACCGTTGGCGGATGTGACAACCGCGGTTTTGAGGTTCGTCACTTAGTTTTATTTTGTGCTAGTTACGTGTCTTTACGTGTTTATGTGCTAATTGGTGTGAATAGATTGTGGTTTGGATATCGTTTCGGTACGGGGTACCTTGTGAGTGAAACGATGTGTGATGATTTCATGTTCATGAGCTCACATGGTAGTGACTATGAAATGAGATGGTGTTATTTAGTGGTTTTACGTATACGTATATGTATTATAGAAAATCGTATTTTTACGATTTACGGTTTAGCATTTAGAGTTCTCGGAAGAGGTATTTAGTCACGGGAGTATTTTTCGGGATGGTTTTAAGTCATTTAGGACTTAGTTATAAAGTTTATTTCAAAATTTAAGAGTTTTTATAAAACTGTATATTTTACGTCTTTTACGGTAAACGCGTAAAAACTGACTAGTTTTACGGTTTTGAGGTTTTGGAGGCTTTAGGAGCTGAAATAAATTAAGGAAAATTAAGGTAATACTAATAAGATATTAATTAATAATAAAATTAAAAAAAAACGAAATTAGGGGGGTGTTGGTCGGTTTTGGACGCAAGAAAAGGAAGAGAAAAAGGAAAAAAAAGGAAAAATGAAACAAGTTTTATATTTGGACTAGGATTCTTGTGTACACTATATAATGTTTTATATTAAATCAAAAATCATAAATCCCTGTAGATAATAAAAAAAGTCGACGGTTTGTAGAGGATTTTTAGGGTTTCATGGGTTTTTTTTCATCTTCCATTAATCTTAAGGTAAAGCCTTCAAATCCCTTTTCAATTAAATTGTTTTAATATTTTTATAATCATCTTATGATGGATTTAGGTTAGGGTTTAAATTAAAAAAATTATATTAATGATATATTAATGATTAAGTGAATTAGGACTTGTAATTAGTGGGATTATGGGTAATTAATTAGGTTAATTTAATTAAACCCATTTTTAAAAACTGGGCAGAATTTAGGGTCAATTGTTTTGATCATATAGGGAGTTCTACAAACTCTTATTTTGCGATCCAAGTATCCCTGGAAAGGTAATTGAAGTGGCTTTCAAATGCAAGAAACGAGAACTAAATTGGAGGTAGGGAAGTGGGTCAAAATCAGGTTACAACAGTCGGAGGTCAAAACAGTTTTGAAATCAGCCTGTTTTCTTTTTAAGTTTTGGGTTGTTTGGGGTACTTAGGGTTTCATTGGGACTTTTAAACGAACATGGGAGATTGTTTATATAATATAAGAAGTATCTGCATTGGGGCTAAGATTGTGGGTTAGGGTAAGACCCCCTAATCATAACAAACTTTTTGTATGTTCAAAATCAGTAAAATCTGGATAGACAAAAGTATATATATATATATATATATATATCGAGGCCTTAACAGTAGCTTTAAGATTGGGTCAAATGGGAGGTGTTAGCTGACATATGTAAGGGCATAGGGTTTCCTTTACAGAGATCATGGGTATGTTCAGGTAGGCGTTTGGCTTATAGTTTGGGGACCTAAAAACCGGGACTGTTTTTGGTAAAATGTTAACGGGACGGGTAATGAAGTAAACAAGGTTAAGGGCTTTATAGAGGGGTGTAATGAGATGCTTAGAGCATATAAATGAGGTATAAATATGGGAGAAGGCTAGATGTCCATCATAGGTTGATGAGCCGTTTTAGTGATTGGTTCATGTTTTGATTATGTACTTTTGTTTGTTAGCTTTTTGCTAGTGCGCGGACATTTGGAGAAGCTCAATCAGATGAGTTTCATAGTCCCATGTCTACTAATGATTTTGACTTCCAGATGGGATGGAAGAGACACTTTCTTGTTTTATAATTATGATGTGAATGTTTTGTGTTTGCTGATGGACTTGTGCATACATATGTGTTTAACTGCTAGTTGATTTTTGATTGTTTTATGTTTTGACTTGGTACCAAGGGGATGATGACAAGGCGGGGCCTTGGGATTGGTACATAGGTGTATGGGAGCCTATGGTACCATGGTGTTTGGTAAGGCGGGGAGCCTTGGATTTAGATTTGGATTTGGATTTGGATTTGGATTTGGATTTGGTTTGTTAAATCTTGAATATTAGTTGTTAATGCATGTTTGTATCACATTGTCCATATGTTCGTTTGTTAGTGGTTGTTGTTCACAGCTTTGGTATGTTTTTGGCGTTTGAGTCTAAACCTATGACTCTCACCAACTTTATGTTGACGTGTTTTAGTGTCTCTTTCAGGTGAGAGTGTTTGTTAAGCTTGAGGATAGAAGTGGCTAGATTTGGATGCATTAGGATTGCATTTAGAAGGAGATCCCCGTGCCTTCTTAGTTATTTTATGTGTTTTGAATAAGTGATACTGTTGGCACCTATATGTTTGTTTTGGATTATGTTTATTGTTTGTCTTGGGTAAGTGGTAGGACTGTTACCTACTTATCTAGACTCCTGCATTGTTGAGATATTGTCATGACATTTGTGTCACCTTTTTATGACATTTCTTATTTCATTTAGTTATCTCTATAGACACGCCATGTTGTGATGATATCCATACGTCGCGTCCCATATTCCGCCATGGTGGGGTGTGAGAGAACGGTATTAGAGACAATGGTTATAGAGAATTAGGTTGCCTAGTCGCGTAGCCTAGTCTATAGCTTAAGGGTCCCTACATATAGGCGTCATAGGAGTATGTGTGCATTATATAATAATTGATATGTTTGGATGTTATTTTTGTGATGTTTGTTAAGTTATGAACCACTATGGTTCATACTTAGCCACATGTTATTTTCTTTTTGGGGTGTGACTAGTGCTGGTTGAACCATAATCATCCACGCTAGTCATTGTCGTATTTTGCTTAAATTGTACATTATAGTACATAATTTGGTACATGGTAGTTTCTATCTTGTGTTGGGTTATTTTATGTACCTGAGGTATAGTATTTTTCTTTTGATGTTTAAGTTATGTTCCCTAAGAATCATGTGGTGGTTCGAGTTATTAAGAGTAGGTGGATATGAAGGATTTTAAGCTGTTTCCACTCTTATGGGCGACATGACTTATAACTGATTATGTTTTCGTTTTAGATTAAGTCTATGCTGTTTTAGCTAGACTATGAATTTATGTAATTCAAGAAGTTTGACTATTTATTTAAATAGTTGGAGTTTTTGACCTTATTGTTTATGTGGTTATGTGCTTAGGTGAGTTGATGGATTTATGTGTTATGTGTTGTATTGATTCTTATAAGTGTCATCATAGGAGGGAGTGCATTGGGGAAAGGGTAATTGTATAAGTATGGTGGCCAACATAGTTATACAAGTACCACAACTTCAATGGGTTCCTAAGTATGATTGCATGAAAGAGGGTTAGTACATGCTTGTATATGATGAGATGTGGATTATTGGTATATTTATAATATATGGGTTTATGTAACAGCTGCCTACGATATGGCTATTTTTGAGTGTATTATATGTTTTGGGTTATACTCATGATTGTTTGATTATGGGGACACACGATATGGACTGGTGTTAGTGATGGGTTTTATGCCTTGTGGTAAGATGGTGATTACTCGTATGGAAAAACGAGTGTATGACGCGATTGGTTGATCTGATATGTATGGTAACGAGTATGTTTTGGGTGATTTAATAGGTATATATATGCGGATGTATATATACTACTATGTGTTTAGTTATGGTATATGGTTGTTCACTAGTTATTATAACTTGAACGTACCTTGTGTTTGCTCGTGTTTTATGGTGCTGGAGTTTGATGGAGTTCCAACGACGTTTTGAGTTTTTGATGTGTGTGTACATTCGGGTATGTATTTTAATTAATGAGAACTACTAAACTTTCTTACAAATAAGTGTGGCTTATTATAGGAAAACGGTTTTGAAAATAATTTCTAA
Source organism: Glebionis coronaria (assembly GCA_025667525.1). Lineage (NCBI taxonomy): Eukaryota > Viridiplantae > Streptophyta > Magnoliopsida > Asterales > Asteraceae > Glebionis > Glebionis coronaria. The sequence goes on from CM046878.1 coordinate 412,438,932, forward strand.
GTGTATGGTATGATATCGTGATTTACATATTTTTTTTAAGTTTGTGGTAGTAAGCTATAAAAATAATTGAAATAATTGGATTAGTTTTCTATGTAACATGTGATAATATATTTTAAAGGGGAAAAGAAATTTTTACAAAAAATTTCTCAAGTGGAGTTAAAATTTTAGAAGGATTTAACTAGACGAAAAGAGTAAAAAGGGAGATTTTATTATAGTAATGATAATAATAACACCACACCTTGTAAACGAGTAGTAGTTTAGTTATAACCAGCCTAGATGGATTTTATAAAATAATAATAATAATAAAAAAAACAGTGTATTTTATAAACATGTATTGGTTTCATAATAACAAGTGAAATAAGTTTAATATGGGTAAACAAGATAATGGTTAAGATTGTAGTATACTAATTAGTTGATATCTTGATAAAATGATGAAGATAAAGGATGAGTTTATGGTTAATAATGAGTATGATTGATTTTAGTAGTATTGGAGTTTGGTTCTTATGAGAAGTAACTAATTGGGATGAAAGTTTTAAATTTTCTAACGTATCGAAATTTGGTAATACTAATCGTGACGAGTCTAATTTTTAGTTGTTGGAACACTCTATTGATCTTTCGGATTACATTGTTTTGTTTTCAGCTGTTTTGGCTAGGGTTCGTTTTACCCTATATTTTATTTTGAGACACGATTGTTTGGAATTCTTTGGTTACACGTCATGGTTGATTTATTTATGCGGATGTGAGGGTAGAGTAGAAAGTTTATACTAATGGAAAGGTTGGGTAAATAACACGCAAGGGATTGGTATAGTTATGGAGGCAAGGTAGTATTAGACACGTGAAGGAAAACAGGAATGTGAAAGAATGATTGGTAGGAGGATGATTAATGGTGAAATACAACAAGTAAAGAAGAGTGAGCCATTGAAGGGTTGAAGTACTTTTAGAAATATTATGGTAGATGAGTTGAAGTTAGAAGCTACTGGTGGTGTGTAGTTCCTAGGTAACATCATGTAAAAGAGAAGGAGTGCGTAAAGAACTACATCGCGAAGCAAGGAGCTGAAAGGACTACGTGTCGGCTGCAAGAAGGATGTAAGAGATTTCGAAGGAGTCACAAAAGTTGCGAGGACTGGAAAGGTGACAAGCACTATGATGGGAAATTTACGTATGGTTCGTGACGAAGAAGGGCAGATCGAGTATCGGAGTGGAGCTACAAAGAGCTGAATAAGTTTCGTGGAGAAGTGATTAGAGAGTCGGTTTTGTAAAGATGTTATGAAAGATCTTTGGGAAAGACAGCTATGCATTATCCAATGCACTAGTGATTTCCATAGATTTGATGAATGAAGTATGAAATTTTTTGTTGGACGGGATAGTGTAGGAATAAGGGAGAACCATGGAAAGAGAGAACCAAGTATTCCTATAAGATGATGATTGAAAATACCTCATGTTGGGTGCAAGATCAAAGTAGAAGTATGAGATTTGAATAAGAATTCAAAATATGGCTTAGTAGACAAATGGAAACTAATGTGGGTATAAGATGAGAATGTGATCCGCATGGAATCACATGAAACTCTAGTCTGTCTCTATTAGGAGGGAGTAGGAGAACTGGTTGTGAAAAAAAAACAAGTGAAGCTACTTGGAAAATTTTGGCGTATAGATGACTAGATAGACTTAGTTAGTGGAGCTGGATTGTTATATCTGCCTAGAATGCTAGAGGCATTTGGGGTACGAGACGTAGAGAATGATCTATACAGATCATGAACGTCTCCAACACATATTTAATCATCTTGATTGAACATTTGGAAAAGGTGATGGGTGGAGTTAAGTGATGAAAGAAAATTGCAAGGCCAAGTACCATCTGAGAAAGGCAAGCATGGTTAATGAGACATGGAATAAGAAGAATGAAGAGAAGCTGAGACGAACTTGAACTATATGGATGACGTATTAGGGTGGTTTGGATGAAGGATGTAGGTTGCACGAGTTGAGTTGTCTAAAGTAGAGAACGCGTCAACATGTATGTTGCGTGGCTTGGACAATCATATGGAGAAAAGGGACGTAGACTATACTTCCTACAAAGATAGGAGTAGCTTAGAAAGGGCGATGTAAGGACGAAATTGGTGAAAGGGATACATAATGGGGTGCAGGAATAAGTACGACGAGAGTTGGGTGATAGTCGATAGACTGACTAAGTCATCTCATATTTCAAGAGGAATGAGAAGTCACGTAGTTGAGAAGTTGGAAGGATTGCGTACGGATGTGATCTCATATTTCAAGAGGAATGAGAAGTCACGTAGTTGAGAAGTTGGAAGGATTGCTTACGGATGTGATGGAATAGAGAGTTTCGCGTAAAAGCTAGCTTAATATGTATGGAATGCCTTATGAAGGATTATTGCAAGGGAAGAAACGATGGGAAGCATCACATCGTGATGTATGGTAGGAGTTGAGGAAGAAGAAGGAAGTGTGTATAGAAGCGAAGCGTGAATGATATAGGTCGAGATAGGAACCGGAGGTAAAATTTGGTAGAGCTTAATGAGTAGAATAAAGCACAACGCAGGCTAATACTGTCGTAGTGTGGAAAAGGAAATGGCACTGACCTATACTGATTGTTGGGGAGGCTTAGTATCGATAATCGAATGGATGAGGAGTTACAGGTGTGATGTGCCATAGGGACGAAGGGCTTGGTCTAACTGAGACAAGATGAGGAGTAATATGACTTTGAAGGTAAGACATTGTGTAGGTATAAAGGAAGTGTTGAGTATAAAAAAATCATGAAGAAAAGTGAAAAAGAAGTGTATAGGTGCTACTAATGAGCTATCCAAATTTATTAGAAGTAGTTGTAGCATGGGTTTGGATGGAAGTTGATAGACTAACTGAGATAACCGTCCTTTTGATGATGTGTATAGATCATAAGTTGATCTGGATCGGAAGAACTAATGGATATGTGAAAGACCGTCATAGGTCACTTTGTAAGGAAATTAGAATTTTTAGGTAGTTTGGGGTACGGACTAAAGGGAGTTGATGAACATGATTGGATATGAGTATATCCAACTAACTGGAAAAGGATGGGCAAGTGAGATATTTATACAACCATAGGAGTTACACTGAGGACATGAGTGACTGATTTAGAGGGAGTTAGGAAACTCATTAGCGATGGCCGAGTTTTCATATAATGATAGTTATGATACTAGAAGTTGGTAAATGCCATTTGAGGCACTATATGAAAGGATAGGGTGAGTTGTCCCCATTGTGGACTAGAATTGATAAAAGAGGTTACTAATGTGGTAATGGTGTTTGTGGAAGGGATGAGAGCAACAAGGGATGCTATGTAGAAAAGGAGGAAACCACTAGAGTTAGTGACAAAGTTATGTAGGAAGTTTCACCCATAGTAACAGGTGGTATGTTTTGGTAAAATGGAAGAGTTGATGTAGGGTTTTGTAGGTCCATTTATGATCTTTGGAAAGATCGGACCAGTAGATTATGAGCATAGAATTTCCTGGGGGAAATGAGTGGTATACACGTTATATTTCATTTATTAAGATTGGTAAATGTTGTTTGAGAATTCATATTTGCATGTATGGTTATTCGGGATTTGTGTTAATAGGAGTTTGTTGTATCTAAGAGTCATTTGTGAGATTTATTGACTATGAGGTCAAGGGGTGGGCAATGAATTTAAATATTGTTGGTTAGTAGATGTGGTAATTTGAGACTTGAACTAAGGTTCACATGGAAATGAGAGGAGTTCTTTTAGAACAAGTATCCTCAGTTGATTGCTAATGGTATGTTTTGATCCTAAGGAGTAAATCTCGAGACGAGATTTCTATTAGGAGGGAGTGATGTGACAACCGCGGTTTTGAGGTTCGTCACTTAGTTTTATTTTGTGCTAGTTACGTGTCTTTACGTGTTTATGTGCTAATTGGTGTGTATAGATTGTGGTTTGGATATCGTTTCGGTACGGGGTACCTTGTGAGTGAAACTATGTGTGATGATTTCATGTTCATGAGCTCACATGGTAGTGACTATGAAATGAGATGGTGTTATTTAGTGGTTTTATGTATACGTATATGTATTATAGAAAATCATATTTTTACGATTTACGGTTTAGCATTTAGAGGTCTCGGAAAAGGTATTTAGTCACGGGAGTATTTTTCGGGATGGTTTTAAGTCATTTAGGACTTAGTTATAAAGTTTATTTCAAAATTTAAGAGTTTTTATAAAACAGTATATTTTACGTCTTTTACGGTAAACGCGTAAAAACTGACTAGTTTTACGGTTTTGAGGTTTTGGAGGCTTTAGGAGCTGAAATAAATTAAGGAAAATTAAGGTAATATTAATAAGATATTAATTAATAATAAAATTAAAAAAAAACGAAATTAGGGGGAGTGTTGGTCGGTTTTGGACGTAAGAAAAGGAAGAGAAAAAGGAAAAAAAAGGTAAAAAGGAAACAAGTTTTATATTTGGACTAGGATTCTTGTGTACACTATATAATGTTTTATATTAAATCAAAAATCATAAATCCATGGAGATAATAAAAAAGTCGACTGTTTGTAGAGGATTTTTAGGGTTTCATGGGTTTTTTTTCATCTTCCATTAATCTTAAGGTAAAGCCTTCAAATCCCTTTTCAATTAAATTGTTTTAATGTTTTTATAATCATCTTATGATGGATTTAGGTTAGGGTTTAAATTAAAAACAGTATATTAATGATATATTAATGATTAAGTGAATTAGGGCTTGTAATTAGTGGGATTATGGGTAATTAATTAGGTTAATTTAATTAAACCCGTTTTTAAAAACTGGGCAGAATTTAGGGTCAATTGTTTTAATCATGTAGGGAGTTCTACAAACTCTTATTTTGCGATCCAAGTATCCCTGGAAAGGTAATTGAAGTGTCTTTCGAATGAAAGAAACGAGAACTAAATTGGAGGTCAGGAAGTGGGTCAAAAACATGTTACAACAGTCGGAGGTCAAAACAGTTTTGAAATCAGCCTGTTTTCTTTTTAAGTTTTGGGTTGTTTGGGGTACTTAGGGTTGCATTGGGACATTCAAACGAACATGGGAGATGGTTTATATATTATAGGAAGTATCTGCATTGGGGCTAAGATTGTGGGTTAGGGTAAGACCCCCTAATCATAACAAACTTTTTGTATGTTCAAAATCAGTAAAATCTGGATAGACAAATGTATATATATATATATATATATATATATATATATATATATATATATATATATATATATATATATATATATATATATATATATATATATATATATATATATATATATATATATATATATATATATATATATATATATATTTATATATATCAGGGCCTTAACAGTAGCTTTAAGGTTGGGTCAAATGGGAGGTGTTAGCTGACATATGTACGGGCATAGGGTTTCCTTTACAGAGATCATGGGTATGTTCAGGTGGGTGTTTGGCTTATAGTTTGGAGACCTAAAAACCGGGACTGTTTTCGCTAAAATGTTAACGGGACGGGTAATGAAGTAAACAAGGTTAAGGGCTTTATAGAGGGGTGTAATGAGATTCTTAGAGCATATAAATGAGGTATACATATGGGAGAAGGCTAGATGTCCATCATAGGTTGATGAGCCGTTTTAGTGATTGGTTCATGTTTTGATTATGTACTTTTGTTTGTTAGCTTTTTGCTAGTGCGCAGACTTTTAGAGAAGCTCAATCAGGTGAGTTTCATAGTCCCATGTCTACTAATAATTTTGACTTCCAGATGGGATGGAAAGGACACTTTCTTGTTTTATAATTATGCTGTGAATGTTTTGAGTTTGGTGATGGACTTGTGCATACATATGTGTTTAACTGCTAGTTGATTTTTGATTGTTTTATATTTTGACTTGGTACCAAGGGGATGATGACAAGGCGGGGCCTTGGGATTGGGACATAGGTGTATGGGCGCCTATGGTACAATGGTGTTTGGTAAGGCGGGGAGCCTTGGATTTGGATTTGGATTTGGTTTGTTAAATCTTGAATATTAGTTGTTAATGCATGTTTGTATCACATTGTCCATATGTTCGTTTATTAGTGGTTGTTGTTCACAGCTTATGGTATGTTTTTGGCGTTTGAGTCTAAACCTATGACTCTCACCAACTTTATGTTGACGTGTTTTAGTGTCTCTTTCAGGTGAGAGTGTTTGTTAAGCTTGATGATAGAAGTGGCTAGATTTGGATGCATTAGGATTGCATTTAGAAGGAGATCCCCGTTCCTTCTTGGTTATTTTATGTGTTTTGAATAAGTGATACTGTTGGCACCTATATGTTTGTTTTGGATTATGTTTATTGTTTGTCTTGGGTAAGTGGTAGGATTGTTACCTACTTATCTAGACTCCTGCATTGTTGAGATATTGTCATGACATTTATGTCACCATTTTATGACATTTCTTATTTCATTTAGTTATCTCTATAGACACGCCATGTTGTGATGATATCCATATGTCGCGCCCCATATTCCGCCATGGTGGGGTGTGACAGCGGCATACACATTTTACGGATTGTCATGAGTAGAATGAAAATCGGTGTATGAATGAGAACCCCCGCAAATCTCACAAGAGGTTGCTACAGCTTTAGCTTGTTGAAATTGGTTTGTAGCCATGGTTAAGAATTTTTTGTTCATCTCAGCTATTTGGCGGGTAAGTTCGGTTATCTCTGGGTTTGATGAAGTAGAAGAAACATTGGCCCTCGTGTTATTCCTTGAAGATGCAGATGAATCCCAATTCTTGTGGTGAGTGGTCATGTTCTCTATAAGCCCTCTACACTCCTCAGGTCTTCTCTTCATGAATGTACCACCGGCGGCAACATTAATCGTATCACGATCACAAAAACCATTGTAGAAAGTATCAATCAAAGTAACGGGGAGCATGTTATGGTTCGGACAACGGCCGATCAAGACATTATAACGTTCCCAAGCATCGAAAAGCGACTCATCGGGTTCTTGAGTGAATCCACTGATTTGGTTGCGAAGACTAGTGACCATGGATGGTGGAAAGTAGCGCGACAAAAATTTTTGAGTCATGTCATTCCATGTATGAATTGAGTTTTTGGGAAGACGATCAAACCATTTTTCGGCATGGTGGGATAAAGTGTGTGGAAAGAGGTGAAGACGAAGAAAATCCATGGAAACACCGGGCAATTTCATGCTTTGAGTGACGGTTAAGAATTTGTCAAGATGTTTGTTGGCATCATCATCCGGTAAGTGTTTTGAACTTGCTGGATCATGTGATGCTTCAACGAAAATTTAGGAGCCGTGATTTACATCGGCGCAATCGATCCTCCGCGTCCGTTCATGGTTGGTTGACAAAGTGTCACACCCCACCATGGCGGAATATGGGGCGCAACGTATGGATATCATCACAACATGGCGTGTCTATAGAGATAACTATATGAAATAAGAAATGTCATAAAATGGTGACACAAAAGTCATGACAATATCTCATCAAAAGCAAGAGTCTAGGTAAGTAGGTAACAGTCCTACCACTTACCCAAGACAAACAATAAACATAAACCAAACAAACATATAGGTGCCAACATGTATCACTTATCAAAAAACATAAAGGTAAACTAAGAAGGAACGGGGATCTCCTTCTATATGCAATCCTAAGGCATCCAAGTCTAGCCACTTCTATCCTCAAGCTTAACCATGTTCACACCTGAAAGAGACACTAAAACACGTCAACATAAAGTTGGTGAGAGTCATAGGTTTAGACTCCAACGCCAAGCCAGTTAAAAGCTGTGAATAACAACCATCAACACAATAACATATGGACAATGTGTTACAAATATGCATTAACAACTAGCATTCAAGATTAATCAATCATCACAATTCCAAGGCATCACGCCTTACCAACAACCACAATTTCCAAGGCCTCCAGCCTGACCAAACCATTATCCAAGGCTCACAACCTTACCAAAAACCATGGTACCATAGATGATCACACTATGTACCTATCCCAAGGCTACTACCTTGTCATTATCCATTGGTCCCATAGACGATCACGCTATGTACCTATCCCAATCCAAATCATACACAAACAAGAATCACATAGCAGTTAATCACATAATGTACACACAAGTCCATCTCAAGTCACAAAAACATTCACAACATCAATTTAGAAAATAACTCAACACAGTGTCTCTTCCATGCCATCTGGAAGTCAAAATCAATAGTAAACATGGGACTATGAAACTCACCTGATAGCTTCTCCAAAAGTCCTCGCTCTAGCAACAAGCTAACAAACCAAAAACACGCAATCAATACATGAACCAATCACTAAGATGGCTCATAAACCTATGATGGACATCTAGCCTACTCCCATATAAATACCCCATTTATATGCTCTAAACACCTCATTACCGTTCCCTAACAAGTCCTTAACTTGTTTAAGTTTAATAACTATCCCGTTCATATTTTACACAAAATAGTCCTAATTTTAGGTCTCCAAACTTTAAGTCAACCGTCCACTTAAACATACCCATGGTTTCTGTAAAAGGAATATTCATACCCTTACATATGTTGGCTAACACCTCCCACTTTCTCTAACCTTAAAGCTACTGTTAAGGCCCCGATATATATATATATATATATATATATATATATATATATATATATATATATATATATATATATATATATATATATATATATATATATATATATATATATATATATATACTTTTGTCATTTCAGATTTCCTGATTTTTAAACATACTAAAAGTTTGTTACAATTAGGGGGTCTTACCCTAAACCACAACCTTAGCCCAAGTGCAGATACTTAATAAAATATATAAACCATCTCTCATGTTCGTGAGAAGATCCCAATGCAACCCTAAGTACCCCAAACAACCCAAAACTTAAAAAGAATACAGGCTGATTACAAAACTGTTTTGACCTCCGACTGTTGTAACCTGTTTTTGACCCACTTCCCTACCTCCAATTTAGTTCTCGTTTCTTGCATTGGAAAGCCACTTCAATTACCTTTTCAGGGATACTTGGATCACATCTTGAATGTTCGTAGAACTCCCGATATGATCAAAACAATTGACTCAAAATTCTGTCCAGTTTTTAAAAACGGGTTTAACAAAATCAACCTCATTAATTAACCCTAATCCCTCTAATTACAAGCCCTAATTTATGTAATCATAATATTATGATTAATACAACATTAATTTACTGTTATTATATTAAACCCTAACCTAAATCCATCATAAGATGATCAATTAAACATAAATACAATTTAATCAAAAAGGTTTATGAAGGTTTTACCTTTAATTCAATGGAAGATGTAAAAACCCAAATTTTTGAAGAACCCTAATTCTCCTCCTCTTTTTGGTCGACTAAAACTCCAGGGAATAGAAAAAAATGCGTTTGATTTAGTGTTGGGGGTTCCTTATATAGCGAAAACAATCCTTGTCCAACCCAATTACCACTTACCATAAATCTTTTCTTTTTTCCTTTTTTTTTCTCTTCTAAACCGACCTATACCCCATAAAATTCGTTTTTCTATTTATTTTATTATTAATAATATCTTATTAATATTACCTTAATTTTCCTTAATTTATTTCATCTCCTAAAGCCTCCAAAACCTCAAAACCGTAAAACTAGTCAGTTTTTACGCGAATACCGTAAAAGTCGTAAAATATACACTTTTAGAAAAAATCTCAAATTTTGAAATAAACTTTATAACTAAGTCCTAAATGACTTAAAACCATCCCGAAAAATATCCATATGACTAATTACCTCATCCGAGACCTCCAAATGCTAAACCGTAAATCGTAAAAATACGATTTTCTATAATACATATACGTATACGTAAAACCACTAAATAACACCATCTCACTTCATAGTCACTACCATGTGAACTCATGAACATGAAATCATCACACATCGTTTCACTCACAAGGTACCCCGTACCGGAAATGATATCCAAACCACAATCTATACACACCAATAAGCACATAAACACATAAAGACACGTAACAAGCACAAACTAAAACTAAGTGACGAACCTCAAAACCAGGGTTGTCACATCACTCCCTCCTAATAGAAATCTCGTCCCGAGATTTACTCCTTAGGATCAACACACAAACAACAAATCACACGAGGATACTTGCTCTAAATGAACTCCCCTCATTTCCATGTGAACTTTAGTTCAAGTTGCAAAATACCACATATACAAACAAAAAATAATTAAACTCATTGCTAAACTCTTGACCTCACAGTCAATAAATCTCACGAATGAGTCTTTGATAAATCAAAGACTCTTATTAACACAAGTCCCGAATAACCGTACATGCTAAATGCATTCTCAAACAACCTTTACCAATCTCAATACATGAAAAGTATCATGTATACAAATCATTTCCCCAGGAATTTCTATACTCATAAGCTACTGATCCGATCTTTCCAAAGATCATAAATGGACCTACAAAACTCTACATCAACTCTTCCATTTTACCAAAACGTACCACCCGTTACTATGGGTGAAACTTCATACACACTTTGTCACTAACTCTAGTGGTTTCCTCCATCTCTACATAGCATCCCTTGTTGCTCTCATCCTTTCCACAAACACCATTACTACATTAGTAGCCTCTTTTACCAATTCTAATCCACAATGGGGACAACTCACCCTATCCTTTCATATAGTGCCCCAAATGGCATTTATCGACTTCTAGTATAATAACTATCATTATATGAAAACTCAGCCATCTCTAATGAGTTTCCTAACTCCCTCTAATCAATCACTCATGCCCTCAGTGTAACCCTTAAGGTTGTATAAATATCTCAATTGCCCATCCTTTTCTATCCAATCATGTTCATCAACTCCCTTTAGTCTGTACTCCAAACTACTTAAAATTCCAATTTCCTTACAAAGTGAGCTATGACGGTCTTTCACATATCCATCAGTTCTTCCCTTGCCATAATCCTTCATAAGGCATTTCATACATATTAGGCTAACATTTACGCCAAAACCCTCTATCCCATCACATTCGTACGCAATCCTTCCAACTTCTCAACTACGTGACTTCTCATTCCTCTTGAATATGAGATGAATTAGTCTGTATATCGACTATCATCCAACTCTCGTCATACTTATTCCTCCACCGCATTATGTATCCCTTTCACCAACTTCGTCCTTACATCGCCCTTTCTAAGCTACTCCTTTCTATGTAGGAAGTATAGTCTACGTCGCTTTTCTCCATATGATTGTCCAAGCCACGCAATATACATGTTGACGCGTTCTCTGCTTTAGACAACTCAACTCGTGCAACCTACATCCTTCATCCAAACCACCCTAATACGTCATCCATATAGTCTTAGCTTCACTTCATTCTTCTTATTCCAGGTCTTATCAACCATGCTTGCCTTTCCCAGATGGTACTTGGCCTTGCAATTTTCTTTCACCACTTAACTCCACCCATCACCTTTGTCAAATGTTCAATCAAGATGATTGAATATGTGTTGGAGACGTTCATGATCCGTATAGATCATTCTCCACGTCTCGTACACCAAATGCCTCTAGCATTCTAGGCAGATATAACAATCCAGCTCCACTAACTAAGTCTATTCAGTTCTTCCAAATCTTTAGTTCCTGCAACGTATAAGTGATCGCCTTTCTTTGTCGTCCTCGTACGCGTCCCAAATCCTTGCTCCATGTATCGTCATGCTTCGCGGATTCATCCAGTCCTTCCGATAATGTCAAGATCGACTCATTATCCAATCCACTTCTTCAGCCTCCAAAATGCTTCCTCATCCTTCTTCACTTCGCCCCTTGCTGGTTCCATGATATGTCATCATCTCTAACTACTCATCATGGTAAACTTATTACTAAAACTCACACTCGAAAATCTCACGTATAACTCCACTCCAAAACCAACACATAATTCGCCTCACTCTCCTTCTCAGATTTGAGTAGTTTAAGATGTCATCGACGCTCCCGATGACAACTCGTTTATACACGTTCATGCACACTTGGTTCATTGACACCATGAAAACCGCTAGTGCTTTGGCGAAGCCAAATGCATAACCGTAAACCCAAAGCATTCATACAACATCCTTAGCAGTTTCAACTATGTCCTCCTTGCACCCTCTCTTAGCGGCAATACGAATAAATTCCTACCTCGTTCTACTTGCAAAATTCTACACGCATTTTAAAAGACCAATGCTTCGTCTCATCAGACCACTCAACCGCTTTCCACATCCAATCTACTACTAAGCAACTCAACTTTTACCTTGCATCCGTTGCAATTTCTAACAGCTCTTGTTTTTAAATCACTCCATCAACGATTTGCCTTGGAAAGACACTAACTCCAACTCCTCTCACTTCTCCTACTTGCTCTATTTATGGTTCTACCTCACAGTAATAGGCAAATCTACTAAATTTCAGGAAATTTTCGGAAAACTTACATGCCCTACGAACAATCATAAATACCTTTGAGGTATTGTATCCCCTTCCAACACTCTCTATGGCGCGTTACTTGTGCTAGTATCCCACAAATCTCTATTCATCTCCTTGGTACTGCTAAGAGACCTCATGACCACATTAGTTCGTCTACGAACTCCTTTCCTCCCCACTAAGGGCATTCCGACCGTTCTCTCATGGTCACCTACTTAATCATGTAGGCGCGGCCAAGTCTTTCATACGACTACCTCAACGCTCCCGAACAATACGAAACCAAAACAACATCCTGAATCCACCAGATACGATCCACGAATCAAACCAACGGATAACTAACGACATTCACGTGCACCAGTTAAAAAAAGTCAAAAACCATGAGACTCAAAAGAAAGCTCAAACCCAAAACTTGTATCAATTCAAAATGACCCATGACAACGAAAACTAATCCAAGAAACACCCAATGGCAACCAAACATATTACGCCCCGCGACATATTATTTAAACCGTGCAAAAGATCGACTTTTCCAAAAGAATTTATATCTTTTTTTTTATTACCTCCCACATCTATGTGACTCAAACAACCTACAAATAACCTTCTAGACGATCTCAAAACTCAACTCAAAGACTAGGTATCCCGTCCATCCAAAATCATAAAAAATAAACTACTATTCAAACTCAACCTTTAACCCGACACTTGTACAATAATTTCGGCCAAGATACTGACCTCCCATGACTATACATTTTGAATATTTGAAAAGTACGTTCCGAGTACATAAGTTTTGGCTTTTGAATCACCCAAAAAGCTTTAAAAACGAACAAGTTATGACCAAAACAATTTTATACTAGTTGTTTTAAAAAGACTAAAGATTAAACTTAGTGATTAACGTAATCCTTTTAAATGACAGATATAATTGTATGTGTAACCTTCATAAACTCAATTTAACCTTGTATTAATAATTATAAATGACGTGAATCGGTTAAACCCAATTATATAAACTATGTAAGTAGAAAGAAATTTTACTTCGCTTTATTTTAAAGAAAGTCCTTTAGAATTTGAAATATATAAGTGTTGATTAAAAATAAATCTTATGTTACATCTTGTTTCAAACACGACTCCAACACCTTACCCTTATTTTACTGAATACAACCAACCATCTAACTCAATATATACCGACCAAAAGAAATGCAAGACCCAACACAAAAGATTTTATTATCTCAAAAGAAATCCCAAGTTATTTCAATAGACTTAAAACCAAGAATATCATTTTAAAACATACACGTGAAATATGAAACTCAAAGAATACACTACAAGACACACTTCAAAAGATTCAAAACGTCGTTGGAACTCCAACAAACTCCAGCACCATTAAACACGAACAAACACAAGGTACGTTCAAGTTATAATAACTAGTGAACGACCATATACCATAACCTAACACGTAGTAGTATATATACATCCGCATATATATACCTATCGAATCTCCCAAACATACTCGTTATCATACATGTTAAGTCAATCAATCGCTTTATACGCTCGTTTTTTCCATACGAGTAATCACCATCTCACCGTGCCACAACAAGGCATAAAGCCCACCTCCAAAACCAAACCATATCGTGTGACCCCATAATCACACAACACAACTATAATCCGAAACATATAACACAAAAAAAACAATAGCCATATCATAGGCAGCCATTACATAAACTCATATATAATACGTATACCCAAATTCTACATCTCACCATATACAAGCATGTACTAACCCTCTTTCATGCAATCATACTTGAGAATCCATTGAAGTTGTGGTACTTGTATAACTATGTTGGCCACCATACTTATACAATTACCCTTTCCCCAATGCACTCCCTCCTATGATGACACTTATAAGAATCAATACAACATATAACACATAAATCCATCTACTCACATAAGCTCATAACCACATAAACAATTAAGTCCAAAACTCCATCTATTAAAATAACATAGTAATACTCTTGAAATACGTAAATCCATAGTCTAGCTAAAACAGCATAAACTAAATCCAAAATGAAAACATAATCAGTTATAAGTCATGTCGCCCGTAAGAGTGGAAACAACTTAAAATCCTTCCTACCCGTGTACTCCTAGTAGCTCGAACCACCACACGATTCTTAGGGAACATGACTTAAACATCAAAAGAAAAGTAACATACCTCAGGTATGTAAAATAACTCGATAAAAGATAGAAACTACCTTGTACTAAATTATGTACTATAATGTACAATTTAAGCAAAATACAACAGTGACTAGCGTGGATGATTATGGTTCAACCAGTACTAGTCACATCCCGAAAAGAAAAATAACATGTGGCTAAGTATGAACTTACTATGGTTCAATTCATACTAGTCAAAACATCGTAATACATAACATCCAAACACATCAATTATAATAAATGCACACATACTCCTATGACGCCTATATGTATGGACCCTTAATCTATAGACTAGGCTACGCGACTAGGCAACCTAATTCTCTATTACCATTGTCTCTGATACCATTCTGTCACACCCCACCATGGCGGAATATGGGGCGCGACATATGGATATCATCACAACATGGCGTGTTTATAGAGATAACTATATGAAATAAGAAATGTCATAAAATGGTGACACAAAAGTCATGACAATATCTCATCAAAAGCAGGAGTCTAGGTAAGTAGGTAACAGCCCTACCACTTACCCAAGACAAACAATAAACATAAACCAAACAAACATATAGGTGCCAACATGTATCACTTATCAAAAAACATAAAGGTAAACTAAGAAGGAACGGGGATCTCCTTCTATATGCAATCCTAAGGCATCCAAGTCTAGCCACTTCTATCCTCAAGCTTAACCATATTCACACCTAAAAGAGACACTAAAACACGTCAACATAAAGTTGGTGAGAGTCATAGGTTTAGACTCCAACGCCAAGCCAGTTAAAAGCTGTGAATAACAACCATCAACACAATAACATATGGACAATGTGTTACAAATATGCATTAACAACTAGCATTCAAGATTAATCAATCATCACAATTCCAAGGCATCACGCCTTACCAACAACCACAATTTCCAAGGCCTCCAGCCTGACCAAACCATTATCCAAGGCCCACAGCCTTACCAAAAACCATGGTACCATAAATGATCACACTATGTACCTATCCCAAGGCTACTACCTTGTCATTATCCATTGGTCCCATAGACGATCACGCTATGTACCTATCCCAATCCAAATCATACACAAACAAGAAACACATAGCAGTTAATCACATAATGTACACACAAGTCCATCTCAAGTCACAAAAACATTCACAACATCAATTTAGAAAATAACTCAACACAGTTTCTCTTCCATCCCATCTGGAAGTCAAAATCAATAGTAAACATGGGACTATGAAACTCACCTGATAGCTTCTCTAAAAGTCCTCGCTCTAGCAACAAGCTAACAAACCAAAAACACACAATCAATACATGAACCAATCACTAAGATGGCTCATTAACCTATGATGGACATCTAGCCTACTCCCATATAAATACCCCATTTATATGCTCTAAATACCCCATTACCCTTCCCTAACAAGTCCTTAACTTGTTTAAGTTTAATAACTATCCCGTTCATCTTTCACACAAAATAGTCCCAATTTTAGGTCTCCAAACATTAAGTCAACCGTCCACTTAAACATACCCATGGTTTCTGTAAAAGGAATATTCATACCCTTACATATGTTGGATAACACCTCCCACTTGCCCTAACCTTAAAGCTACTGTTAAGGCCCTGATATATATATATATATATATATATATATATATATATATATATATATATATATATATATATATATATATATATATATATATATATATATATATATATATATATATATATTATATATATATATATATATATATATATATATATATATATATATACTTTTGTCATTTCAGATTTCCTGATTTTTAAACATACTAAAAGTTTGTTACAATTAGGGGGTCTTACCCTAAACCACAACCTTAACCCAAGTGAAGATACTTAATAAAATATATAAACCATCTCTCATGTTCGTGAGAAGATCCCAATGCAACCCTAAGTACCCCAAACAACCCAAAACTTAAAAAGAATACAGGCTGATTACAAAACTGTTTTGACCTTCGACTGTTGTAACCTGTTTTTTACCTACTTCCCTACCTCCAATTTCGTTCTCGTTTCTTGCATTGGAAAGCCACTTCAATTACCTTTTCCGGGATACTTGGAAAGCATCTTGAATGTCCCTAGAACTCCCGATATGATCAAAACAATTGACTCAAAATTATGCCCAGTTTTTAAAAACGGGTTTAACAAAATCAACCTCATTAATTAACCCTAATCCCTCTAATTACAAGCCCTAATTTATGTAATCATCATATTATGATTAATACAACATTAATATACTGTTATTATATTAAACCCTAACCTAAATCCATCATAAGATGATCAATTAAACATAAATACAATTTAATCAAAAAGGTTTATGAAGGTTTTACCTTTAATTCAATGGAAGATGTAAAAACCTAAATTTTTGAAGAACCCTAATTCTCCTCCTCTTTTTGGTCGACCAAAACTCCAGGGAATAGAAAAAATGCGTTTGATTTAGTGTTGGGGGTTCCTTATATAGCGAAAACAATCCTTGTCCAACCCAATTACCACTTACCATAAATCTTTTCTTTTTCCTTTTTTTTTCTCTTCTAAACCGACCTATACCCCATAAAATTCGTTTTTCTATTTATTTTGTTATTAATAAATATCTTATTAATATTACCTTAATTTTCCTTAATTTATTTCATCTCCTAAAGCCTCCAAAACCTCAAAACCGTAAAACTAGTCAGTTTTTACGCGAATACCGTAAAAGTCGTAAAATATACACTTTTAAAAAAATTCTCAAATTTTGAAATAAACTTTATAACTAAGTCCTAAATAACTTAAAAACATCCCGAAAAATATCCATATGACTAATTACCTCATCCGAGACCTCCAAATGCTAAACCGTAAATCGTAAAAATACGATTTTCTATAATACATATATGTATACGTAAAACCACTAAATAACACCATCTCACTTCATAGTCACTACCATGTGAACTCATGAACATGAAATCATCACACATCGTTTCACTCACAAGGTACCCCGTACCGGAAACGATATCCAAACCACAATCTATACACACCAATAAGCACATAAACACACAAAGACACGTAACTAGCACAAACTAAAACTAAGTGACGAACCTCAAAACTAGGGTTGTCACACAAAGCTCCTCCATCGTTCGAAGGTCGGGTGGGGGAACATTGTTGTTGTTGTTGTTGTTATTCAAATTGGGGTGAGGTGGGTTATTATTATTGTTATGTACACCGGCCATATCTAAGTCTCTAAGAGTCTCGGGCTCAGAATAAGACGTAGATCGAGTACGCATACACTAAAATGAAATAAAATATTTTGGGTTTTTTATCTTTTTTTTATTGTTTTTGGATTTTTGAAAATTTTATATTTTTTTAGGATTTTTGAAAATTTTTGTGCTTGAAAATACCGTTCCCAAAAGAACGGATCCCAAAATCCAATTTTTCTCACTAAAAACCGTTAATCTTTACGAAAAGAGCCGGCATCGGCGCCATTTAATTTAAGCGTTTTGTGTGTTCTCTTTGAAGTGTTGTTCGTACTCGATTCAATTCGAATTGATCACGGTTTATGGTGGAATTGTTGGTGTTGGTCACTAAAAGGGGAAGCTTGGTTAACTATGACTACAAATAACAAAAATATAAAAGCTATTAAAAATAAGGGTAAAAGCCACAAAATACCATCTTACTTACCAAAGTGTACCGACTTTAAACACCTACAATTTTTTCGCTATACAATACCTACGAACTTATTTGTTTTGTAACAATATGACCAATATGACCGGTTACATTTACACGTCATTAAAAAAATATTAAAAAAAAAACTTAAATCCACCGTGGCTTGTCTACTAAACCTTTTTTCCCCACCCGTTTGTGTAATACCCGGTCCAACTTCTTTAAACCTAATAATCAATATACCCCGCCCCCCTTTTCATTATTGTTCATTTTCATTAAACCTAAAAAAACCCAAACAATGGCGATTTATCTTTAAACCGTAATTTCTTCCCTCCCAATACCTAAAAATGGCTAATTGGTATTACGAATCAAACATCCCGGATGAATGCGAGTGCAATCTCCCCTTGATGAAACTAACTTCGTGGAAACCCACCAATCCTGGAAGAAGATTTCTTGTTTGCCCCAATAGATATGTAAGATTGATATAATGACACGTAAATATTACATAAGATGATGTTAACATTTAGTTTTCATTATTTCATAAGTTTTTTTTAATGATAATCATACAACTCATTTTCAGAAAACTGGTATTAGAAAGTGTCATGAGTTCTATTGGTATGACATTGAATTGGATAATGCTTGGTACAAGGGGATGTTGTACAACATGCATTTCCAGCTTAATCCTAATCAAAGAGATGAAGTTGATAGGGAGATAAGAAGCTTGGAACAGTTTGTTGTTTTGCAGGAAGAATTTTGTTTGTTACAAGGTGAGTTGATCAAGACCAAGAAGAATGCAAGCTTTTGGAAGAAGGTCGTGATGATCTTGCTAGCATTCGTTTTGTTTTCCTCTGCTATGAAGTAGAACTAAGTAGTTGTATCAAGGGTAAAAGCCACAATGAAGTAGCTTAATGAAGTTGTATGAATTGTATGAAACCTTAATGAAGTAGCTTTTGTGTTTTGTTATCGTTTTAATGATCTAATGAATGATGTTAAACCTTAAATGTTGATTTGTAACATTCATCACATGGTAACAATGTAAAAGCTGTCTTTGGTTTACAGCCCAAGACATAAACAAGAGAACAAAAGAGTGGTCTAAACCTTGATTTTTGTATGCTAAACAGCCTTGGGTAGAACAAGCTTTGTGTTCACAGGCACAAGACATAAACAAATGCACCTGCCATGTGTGTTTTGCACCAAGATATAAACAAATGCACCACCAAGAAATTAAACTTTGCACCTAGACATAAACAAATGCATCAACACATATAAATTTTCACCAACAGATAAACAAGTGCTGCTTTTGCACATTTCATGGTAGTCAAATACATAGTTCAAGACAAAATATTACTACAAAATTTACAGGTCCCATAATACCTGCAATACCCACATTCACTTGTCTACCATTTTGACCCATTACTAAAAGCGAAGCACAGTTAAGTATTTAATAATTCATTACAGACATGAAATTGTTTAAAGACCTAGGGAGAAACATCAAAGGCTTTCTCTGGGATGCTTCCAGTCCTATGCTTGTCAAATTCATAAGCCTTCTTCAACTTCATTTGGGCAATCCTTTCAGATCTTCCACGGTTCTTTTAGTATATCCTGATGCCATCTACATGGGATGGAGGCCTTCCCCTCTTCCTTTTTGGTGCAGGTTGATCTTCCACTGTCATTTCAGCTTTCCCTCTATCATCTGCCACTTGATCTTCAACAGCTGTGCCAACACTTGTTTCCACAGTTGGTACATTTTCTGTCTCAACTATTGATGCTTGATCTACCTGTTGGTTTTCAAGAGCACCTTGAACAGTTGATTGTTGGGTAGGTTGGGAATGAAGGTGTGGAATCAACACCTCAGTACACTGCTGATTATAAGAAAGATTTTCTTCAATTTCATCTGTCCAATTTGATGGATGGTAGTAATCCATTCTATCTTCCCACTCTTGTTCTTACCTTCTCTCTTTATCTAATATTTCTTGTTCTGCATTAACTTTTTCTTGTCTTAACGCTTCTTCATGCAAATGCTCCCTAAAATCTTGTTCATCCAGATCCATTTGGTATTCCTGTATATCATATATTTGATTGCTTTCCAGTATGAATGTTGCACAGTAGAACTTGGTAAAAATGACTAAAAGGAAATTATCTAATTTAAAATAAAAGTGAAATTGTAAATGTCGATGCGTAAAAATTAAAACTTACAAAGATATACTAAAAATTAAGGTTTAAAATTAAATGACAAAAAGTTAAAACTTTAAAAGTAAATTGGAAAATTAAAACTTGATAAAAATGAAAACTTTTATAAAAACGTAAACTTGAAAATAACTAAGACAAAATACTTTTAAAATAAACTAAATAAATTGGCGGGAAAAATTAAAGTTTGAAAATAATTTGGGAAATCCCCACTTGAACATAAGTCGGAATCCACAAACTTGGACCTAATTCGGAATCAAGGTTTCTTTATGTAATTCGGAATATGACTTTGGAACTTAATTCTGAATATGTGGTCTTTACCTAGTTCGGAATCAGTTGTCTTGACCTAGTTCGGAATCCAATATTCTACACACAACTCGGAATATACGTCCAACTTCTAATTCGGAATATGGAAGCGAGACCTAGTTCGGAATACGGATGCCACCTGCAGTTTGGAATGACCGTCTTTAACGTAGTTCGGAATCCTAGATTCCTTAGCTAATTCGGAATGACAATACCTGAGCTAATTCGGAATACAACATCCAGTTACTAGTTCAGAATAACCACTCCTCACACTAATTCGGAATACACCCTTGTCCAATACCTAATTCGGAATACTCATATTACAAGTAATTCGGGATCCACAACCTTGACTTAATTCGGAATTTGAGTGTTAGTATTTAATTCGGAATGCACTATCCCTTGTAAAATTCGGGATATGAGTATGGCACTCAATTCAAGAAAGGGTGAGATTTGTGTAATTCGGGATAAGCTGAAACAGAACCTAGTTAGGGAAACTAGGGTTTTGAAGAACCCGAACTAGGAACAAAGGAAGCAATAAGGAAAATAAGCAAAACTCAAATAAGCACTTATCTAAAAGTTTAACCCAAACAAGTTTAAGAAAAAGCAAATAAGACACAATTTAAAAACTTTTAAAAACACTAAATAAGCCAAAATTTAAAATCAATTTTTTATAAAAATATTAAGCTACCAAAACCAACTTATTTAAAAACTAATAAACATAAAAATAAAGCAATAAGCACCTTAATCTAAAAACCTCAAACACTCCAAACCAATAAGCATAATCCAATAAGAAAATCAATCACATCATCAACAAAATTAAACCAAATACATGATTAATTAAGCAAATCAATAGATTATGATTAAGAAAGGTAGAATGAGAATTTATTAAAAAGTTTGATTATATTAAAGATTAAGATCATAGATTACAAGATGAAATATTTGATAAGCTTGAAAACTAGAGAGAAAAATAAAACACACTTAATTACCTACTAAAATTAAAAACTAAAAATTAAGACTTCCTTCTAATTAAACATTAGATGACTATATATAGGGAAAGTGGTAAATGCTTGTTTCTTCTCTTTTCTTCTCATCTTTCTCGACTTAGTCTCAGGATTAGTCGAATGATAACTTGAACTCGTCTTCTATTTTTCTTCTTTTAATACACTTGGTTCTTCGACTTTGTAACACTTCCGTCTTGAGACTTTGTTTCTTCGATAAATCTTCAGAATAGGCCTTTGACTTCCGTTCTTCTTGCACTTTTGACCTTTTGACTTCGTCTTTTATCTTTTTCTTCGATAAAAGCCCGTGATAGCCCGTGTTTTCTTCCCTTTTCATATTTTTATCCTGAAACACAATAAAAACACAAACCACGCATAATTCCGACTTTTACGACATAAAATACACGTTTTGGTCTTGTTATTATTGAAAATAAGTGGTAAAAGGATAAGTGTTTTCACACTTATTAGAAATCATCAAAGGAAAAAAGGAGAAGAAAAGAACAATCGCCTTAAAAGCCAGATCCGATAGCAACGATGAATAATATGCCATGGCGGTTCATGACTTCAAGAAATTCTTCAAAAGACGAGGAAGGTGTGGATTTGCTTTTTAGTAATCCGGTGGTCTAGTAGGGTGGTAAATGGTAGTGGTAGCCATTGTTGAAGTTTAGAGAGAGAGTGGTTGTATGTGTAAAGAGAAAGAAAGGAAAAATATGATAAATGAAAAAGAAACACAAGCAACACCCCTCCTTGGAAGCCTTGGAGGGGTATATATAATCACACAACGTACCTAAACTATACATGGTTTCCTAGTCTAGTCTAAGCGTGTGTGACTATGATAACTAACGGGAATTCTTAAATGTCGTCACATAAAGTGAATTTCCAACAATCTTCCCCCATGGGACGACGTGTAGAATTCCTTACAATATTTTTCCTAACAAGTACATAATGATTAAGAACAAAAGCTTTCATGAAGCGTCCAATGCTGATGAAGTCTTCTGAGGCCTTTGACTTCAAGTCTTCACTTCAAAACGACTCATCTTTTAAGTAACTTGTAGTAGAAATACTGTAACGGCACGAGCTAAGTAATCCATATACTTCTGGTTAAGGAGAAGCTTCTGAATTAACTTCCCCCTAATTCATGCCACATAAACTTGATGTAGAAGCTTTTAAATAGCTTCCCCCTAAACCGACAATCCTCATAAGCAGTTTCAACATTTTAAATAAAACTTAGAATGATTAAGCGCACAGCGGAATTTGAAAGCAAACCCCATAATTTAAAATGATAATGTTGCTATGAGGGATTGAAAGTTTGGGGCACACCAAGTAGATCAACAACGACTCTTCTCAGGCTTGAATAATTCTTCTGAATTTTTTTCCCCCTGAGAGTTCAAGTTATGCATACTAGAAAGAATCAAGACATTTCTTCCCCCACATAGTTGAAGAAAATAAACCAATCCCAAGTATGAAGCTCAAATACTGAAGTAGACACTTTATCCCATTCATGAAGTTGACATCGTAACACTAGAGTCAATTAAGTCCCGGAAATGCACATATCTTCTTCCGGAGATGCACCAGAGTCAATTAAGTCCCGGAAGTGCATATATCTCCATATAGGATAATAATGATGAATAATTGCAACAACAAAACAATTAAACATCGAATCAGTAGTGTACCATTTAGAGATTGATAACGCCACGAGTTAAAACACTGATTTTCTCTACGGTTATGACAATTGTCTTCCCGGAATGTCATCAAATCAAAAGAAGGTATGAAGTTCATCACGTGTACTCGTTGTGCATTTAATGTGTCTTCTTCTTCCCCCTTGATGGTTTCGAAATTCGGAACCAGCAATAAATCGTGCGCACATGTACCTAAAATCTCGTGAGAATAATAAATAAGAAGAATTATATATTTTGTGAGAATCCGCTGCTGATCGAAAATCTCTACTCATAAACTCTCCATGTCCATCTTTACCAACCCCCTTGTAGGCAATTTGAAGTGACCACTGATAGATTGAACCAGATACATCAAACGTGAAACTGAATAAGAATCCCTCGATCTTGTGACTTAAGCTTGCACAATTGTTGAATGAGGAACGGTGGAGAAATCTCTAAGTACCCAATGCATCACTAAAGAAGTCTATAAGCAGAACACCTCTTGAAATTATCCACGTCGACTATTCGCGTGACACTGAGTACAACAATGTAACCCCTTTAAGTGATAGTTATCCGAGTCATCAACCAACCACCCCGAACCCGGAAACCAGATAAATAAGTCTTCATTCTAAGATTAAGCACGAGCAATATATCTTTGAAGATAAAATAAATACACGCCTTCGAAAAATCCGTCTTCAACTTCACATAATTAATACCCGATCAAAAAATCCGTAGCCACTAAAAATATAGCCGTTTTTCTTCGGTCTCGTCAAAATAAATTTGTCACTTTGTCACGACTTGTTATCTTGGAATAAATCCCGATAAAATGACCGATGTCTAATATTTACTAGAAAAATTAGTAAAATTACTAAATAGTAAAATTACCAATTAAGATTAATAAAATTAGAAACATGGTCATTTTGTCACTTTGCCATTTTTTACTTTAATGTTGTACCAACATTTATAAAAATGACCGATGTTTAATGTTGTCACGTTGCCACAAATTGATATTTCTAAATATATCACAAATTTAAAAGCTAGGCAAACTTGAATCACGACAAATCAAGAGTATGAATCTGGCCCATGAAATGTGTTATACCCGGTCCAAGTTGGTGAGTATAAAAGGCTCAACCCTAATATTATGCGTAACATAATCACCAGCCGTTATCTTTTATCTCTCTCAAACCTAATCCTTTGTCCTAAACATCTCCGCCCCCAAACCCTCCATTCGTTTCATCCCATCATCACATCTCTCACTACTGATCCATCTCAAAACTCCATATCCTAATTCTCATCTCATATTCTCACTAAACCATACAAACGAATCATCCCCAAATCACAGTCATAGAATCCTTTAATCTTCAATCCCCATCCCTTGATCAAATCACAACACTCGATACATCAATCTCATCCGTGAGTCTTAAACTCAACCTTAGATTCCATGGCTAACCATAATCAGCCACGAATCTCAGCCATATACACGAAGACATATGAACCGGCTTTAAGATCGTTGTATAATGGTCTCAAGTAGGTTAATAGGTTAATTCGTTTTCATGTTATAAACCAAATCAATAAGATGATTATAACAAAAAATGTTATAAATCCATCATTGATTTCGAAAATTAATCAAGAGGCTTAGCTTCACATAGATCGATGATGATGTTTGTTTTTGTGTTAAGATCTTAATTTATCTCGGATTGCATGTGAGAAACACGAAAAGGATCTCTGAGATCTTTTTATTTTAAAATTAAATTTCGATGTTCGAGTCTAGATGGGATTAGGAGACGAAGGGATTAGGATTAGATGAGAATTTGTTGAGGAGTTATAAGGTTGGAGATTTGTTGGTCCTGGTCACATGTTGTTTTGTTAAAAAACAGTCGCAATGTTCTTTTAAACTGCATAGCAATGTTAAAATTAAAACCCATCGCAATGTTTAATATATTTCTTCCATCGGAATGATTAAATCCGTCGGAATGCATCCGTCGGAATGCATCCGTCGGAACGCATCCGTCGGAATGCATCCGTTGGAATGCATCCGTCGGAATGCATCCGTCGGAATGCATCGAATGTGATCTATCGGAATATTCGACCGCAATGTAGAAACCCTTGGTTTTTGCGATCGCAATATTCCGATCGGAATGTGAATCTGAAATCTTATCCAAAAGTACTTTTGCCATTTTTTCTGGATCTAATTTTTCTGGGCACATCTCATCTTCATCATCATGTTAAAAAGAAATACCAGTAACATCACATGACCATAAAACAACTCTAAAGGTTGTTTTTAGGCCATTTCAGATCCGAACACATAAAATATTTGGCACAAAAGCAAAAAATGAGTACATTCTGATAAGTAATGATAAGGAAGCAACAAATGGGACCAGATAAATAGAGTCCAGGAAACCAATGTGAAACGGGACAGATAAACAAAACAAGACGTGACAAAAAATTTATGAATGTATGGACAACCAGACAAAAACAACCGTGACATATAGTTTAGACAAATGAGACCAAAAAGATTTTAGACCACCAAATCGAAACCAAAAACACGATCCAAGGATTGAACCGAGGATCTGATACCAATTGTAGATTTGCTTTTTAGTAATCCGGTGGTCTAGTAGGGTGGTAAATGGTAGTGGTAGGCATTGTTGAAGTTTAGAGAGAGAGTGCTTGTATGTGTAAAGAGAAAGAAAGGAAAAATATGATAAATGAAAAAGAAACACAAGCAACACAATCAACACCCCTCCTTGGAAGCCTTGGAGGGGTATATATAGTCACACAACGTACCTAAACTATACATGGTTTCCTAGTCTAGTCTAAGCGTGTGTGACTATGATAACTAATGGGAATTCTTAAATGTCGTCACATAAATTGAATTTCCAACAGAAGGTTTGTTTGATAACCCGTTGATGATAAGATACACCTCGAAAGCCTTTTGACATCAAGAAAGGTAAGTAGTAAAGAAAGTGCTACCGATATGGTGATACAAATCACTTCATTGATGATTTGAGGTGGAATGGGGACACTTAGGCCAACTATGCATCGGGTTTACATGTCCATCGCCTATGCTTATAGAAATGCATTGATAAGCTAAAAATAGCACACTTGATTAACACAACATAATTGAACACGTGTAATGAATTCCTAGATCCAACACCAGCTCTCTATGTTTATACACAAAGGTATACACATAATAAGTGTGAAAACACTTATCTTTTTACCACTTAATTATAATAATAACCAAGCCAAAACATGTATTTTATGTCGTAAATGTCAAAATTATGCGTGGTTTGTGTTTTTGTTGTGATTTAGGATCAAAATGTGAAAAGGGAAGAAAACACGGGCTTTCACGGGCTTTTATCGAAGAAAAAGACAAAAGACGAAGTCAAAAGATCAACAGTGCAAAAAGAACGGAAGTCCAGGCCTATTCTGAAGATTTATCGAAGAAAAAGTCTAAAGACGGAAGTTTAATGAAGTCGAAGAACTCAAGTCTAAAAAATGAAGAAATTATAAGACGAGTTCAAATAATCCCGAGACAAAGTCGAAAAAATCGAAGAATTTAGAAGATGAAAAGACGAGAGAAGAAAGAAAGGAACAACACATGCTAACCTCCCTAATCTCCTATAAATACCCTCCTAATGACACATTAGGAGGTGTTAGCTAAATTGACAACTTAGCTCTCCACCTTTAATTACTTGCACATTTTAATTTCATGTCATTTACTTAATTGTTATTTAATTTCTTGCCTTTAATTTCAAGTAAGTCTTTTAATTTTGTTGTTGAATCTTATTCTTAATCAAGTTTTTGTTTTCATAATAATCTCATTCTTCCTTTCTTGCTTTTAAATATCTTGTTTTGTTTGATTAATCTTGAAGTTTTGTTTAATCTTGATGTTTATTTGACAAAAGTTCTTAATTTTCCATTGTTCTTATCAAATCTTTACGTTTGAAATTCTTATTTTGTTTGTGCTTTTTGCTTATTTAGTATCTAGCTTATTTTCGTTTGAGTGTTCTTAAAATTTTCATCTTTTTAAAAGTTTAATCTTTCTATTTTAGTTCGTTTATAAAGCTTGCTTATATTGTGTTTTGAAAAGCTTTTAAATTTGTTCTTATTTTGTTCGTCTTATTATTGTTTTGGTTTAGTTTTTGATAAGTGCTTATTGGAAGTGCTTATTGAGTTTTTAGCTTATTTCACTTTATCGGATTGCTTGGTGCTTCATTGCAAAAGCTTGGGGTTTTGGATTCTGAAAACTTTCACTTATTCCGATCGTTGCATCGGAATAGGGTTTTGAGATTCCGACGGTTTTTCCCCCCTTATTTCGATCGTGATTGCGATCGTACATTGCGACGGGTCTTAAGGCTTTATTGCGACGAAGTGCTGCCAAAATTTCAACAACCACATTCCGATAGTCTTTCCGATCAAGTATTTCGACAGTAGGGGATTTAATATTCCGATAGCAATTGGTTTTAAGTATTCCGACAGGCTCATTCCGACCACATTCCAATTCCGATGGGATTCCGATGGATGGTATTCCGACGGTAGGTTGAGTTTTATTATTTTGTGTTAGTTTTATCTTTAAGTTTGCATTATTTTAAGTTTTCAAATTGTCATTTTTATTACATTGTCTAATTTACTTTTCGTCAAGCTTTAATTTCTCGTCATTTACTTTAAAGTTTTTGATATTGCACCATTTACTTTATAATCAGTTTTAGTTTTAATTATCCGTCATTCACTTTAAAGTTTTGCAATTGAATTTTACTACAACGACCAATCTATTTGTTTTTCACCAAAAGATGACTGAGTCACACTAATAATCAGTAATCAATTCGATTAGACACCGAGAACGATTAGACACACACAACGAACTTAATTTTTAACTGAGTAAAAAACAAGTTATTAAATGGCGCCGCTGTCGGCTCTTTTCGTAAAGATTAACGGTTTTCTGCGAGAGACGCGTTGAATTTTGGGATCCGTTCACTCGTGAACATTATTTTTCTTACTCAAAAATTTTCAAAAAAACCATAAAAGTTAAAAATTTTCAAATATACAAAAACATTAAAAAAACTTATAAAAAGCATTTTTTTTCAAAGTTTTGTACCAAAAAGATTCTATTTTTATTTTTACAAGTACATAGATATTCTCTATTTCTTTTGCGTCTTTTTCTTTTGCTTTTGCAGGTGTATGCGTACTAGATCTTCATCTTATTCAGAGGGTGAGACTCGTGAAGATTTAGATATGGCTGGTGTGCACAACAACAATAATCCACCCCACCCAACATGAATAAGAACAACAATGTTCCCCCACCCAACCTTCGAACGATGGAGGAGTTGTGTCAACCTACGATGAATGGACGAGGAGGACCGATTGCGCCGATGCAAATCACGGCTCCAGAGTTTTCGTTGAAGCATCAGATGATCCAACAAGTCCAAAATACTTGTCCATTTCGCGGATTGACGGATAATGATGCGAATAAACACCTCGACAAATTCATTACCGTAACTCAAAGCATGAAGTTGCCCGGTGTTACTATGGATTTTCTTCGCCTTCACCTATTTCCACACACCTTATCCCACCATGCCGAAAAATGGTTTGATCGTCTTCCGAAAAATTTAATTCATACTTGGGATGAGATGACTCAACGCTTTTTGTCGCGCTACTTTCCACCATCCATTGTCACGAGCCTTAGGAATCAAATTAGTGGATTTACTCAAGAACCCGATGAATCACTTTTTGATGCTTGGGAATGACATAATGTTTTGATCGATCGATGTCCAAACCACAACATGCTCCCTGTCACCTTAATTGATACTTTCTACAACGGTTTAAATTTTCGTGACCATGATACGATTAATGCAGCCGCCGGTGGCACATTTATGAAAAGAAGACCCGAGGAGTGTAGAGAGCTTATAGAGAACATGACTACTCATCACAAAAATTGGGATTCATCCGCATCTTCAAGGAATAACCCGAGAGTCAATGTTTCTTCTACTTCTTCAAACCCTGATATCACCGAATTGACCCGCGCAATGGTCGAAATGAGCAAAAACATGCAACTTTTGGCTACAAATCAACAAAAACAAGTTAAAGCTGTAACAACTTCTTGTGAGATTTGCGGGGGTCCTCATTCATATACTGATTATCCTTCTACTCATGACAATCCGGAAAACGTGTATGTGGCTCATGGTAACTATTCAACGGAAAATTACCAAGCCCGACCTCAAGGTGATCGTAACTTGCTAGTTACCGTTCTAACAACTTTCTTTCACCCGGTTTTTCTCGTCAAAACCACAACCCCAACAACTACAATCGAAGAAACCCAAACCCACCTCGAGCTTCTAATCCTTATCACCCACCCGCTCAACAAGCACCACCCATTGATCATGATGTTGAAGCTTTCATGAGGACCCAAGGAGAGCTAGTTAAGAATCTACAAAGCCAAATCATCAGCTTGAAAGGAGATATCACTAAGCAAGGGAATGATATTACAACCGAGCTTCGACATGATATGCAAACCTCTTTTAGCAATCAAACGAATGATTTGAAGAATATGATGGCCAGTTTCTTCCCAAGTACTCAACCCTCTACTTCGGGCTCTCTTCCTTCAAATACCGTCACCAACCCAAGAGCGAATGTGAGTGTTATTACTACACGCAGTGGAGCAACTTTAGTAGGACCATCTATCTCTCCCCCAGTTACTCCATCTACACCTCTTCCACCACCATTTATCCCTCCTACTCCCACACCTAGTATTAGTTCTCCATTACCGTCTCCACCTCTTATTGAAGTAGTACACAAGAAACACCCTTCACCAACCCCACCTTCCACCTTTAAACCTTCAACATCTCAACCTTTACCTGCTACACCTACACTACCTAAACCCAACATCCCTTATCCTTCTCGCTTAGACAAGTGCCAATTGCTCACCAAGGATGATATTCAAGTGTCAAACTTTTTGAAGAAGATTTCGGGAGTGACCATCACCTTTAGCCTTGTTGAAGCTCTAACCCAAATGCCTAAATTTGTTAAGATGTTTAAGGAATTGCTTAATAAGAAGGAGAAGATGGCCGAGTTTGTTAATACTCGATTGAATGAAAACTGTTCTGTAGTCCTTCTTAAAGAACTTCCAGAAAAACTTGGAGATCCCGGTCGTTTTGTGCTACCATGTACTTTTAACCAAACCGAAGAATTTACTGCCTTAGCTGATCTCGGGGCAAGTATAAATCTGATGCCTTTAAGTGTTTAGAAAAGGTTATCATTACCCAACCTTACACCAACAAAGATGACTCTTGAGCTAGCAAATCGCACTCTCGCTTACCCTGTTGGTATTGCCGAAGATGTGTTTGTTAAAGTTGGTACCTTCACTTTTCCGGTCGACTTTGTTGTTGTTGATTATGAAATGGACCCTCGTATTCCGTTAATACTTGGTCGGCCATTCTTGAGAACCAGAAAAGCCTTAGTCGATGTTGCCGAAGGTGAGTTAATCTTAAGAGTCGGGAATGAGTAATAAGTGTGTAAACACTTATCCTTTTGCCACTAAAATCAAGGAAAAACAAGACCTAATCTTGTGTTTAATGTCGTAAAAGTCGAAATTACGCGTGGTTTTGTGTTTTTGTGTGAAATAGGTACAAAAGTTCAAAAGGAAAGAAAACACGGGATTTCACGGTCAAATGTTGAAGAAAAGTCCAAGAAAAAGACAAAGACAAAGTCAAAGAAACAAAAGTGAGCCGAAGTCACGAAAACCGACAATATCGACACAACTTTGAAGAAATAATCAACAAAGCCGAAATCGAGCTCATTTTTAGCGGATTTAATCTTAAATGAAGTTTATCGGGCTTATGGGTCCCACTTTTGATTAATGGGCCCAAAAGCCCATTTATGAGGATATATTATTATCTTTTGGAGACGAAGCCCAACATGGCCCAATTTACAACTTTAACGAATGACAGTTTCTTGGGCCAAAAGCCCATTTGCAAATGAAATGAAAAGGGACGGTTAGGAGTAGTATTGTCTTGTTGGGCCATAAGCCCAAATGGCTAAATGCACAGATTTGGGAAGGAAACAAATAAGATTGCTGGTCAAAACTTGTGGTCAACTCATCTCAACACCCCATTCACACGATAACTTACCCTCACACACACGATAACTTATTAACTCACCCCATTCATTCTTTACCCTCACACGTGTTTAATAAATAAACTTACCCACCCTACACCCTCATTTGTCAAACGTTAAAAACAATGTTTCACCCTCACTATTTGTTCTTCTCTCTCTCAAAAAACATACACAATCCCCATTTTTACCCAACTTCCCCAAACCCTAATTCACCCTTAAACAAAAGTTACCCAATGAAAATTGGGGGTTTCACCAAAATCGTGTGATTTACACGCACACAAATAAATCCCCCAAGATTTCGGAGGTAGAAGGTGGTGGTCCAAATCATATGTGGCCTTTTCACCCTCATTTGATTGGTTGTGACAGCCAATTTCCACAAACCCTCCAATAAACATCCTCCACCTCAGCATAGAACTAGCACAAGAAGCACACCACCCATCCACGGTGGCAATCCGTGTGATGGGTAGTGATTTTCAGCCATAGATTGAAGAAGAGAAGAGAGAGAAAGAAGAAAAGAAGGATTAAACGGCTAGGATTCGATTTCTTCCTCAAGAAGATTCAAGAAGGTTTTCCAGGGTTTGCCTATAAAAACCCCTTTCAATGTCTAATTTATTTTAAGCACTTTTTTATTCTTTAATTTTAATTTTTGCAAAATTAGACTAGATTTAATATTGTATTTTTCATTTTCCAGTTATTGTAATTTTTATCTTATTAATGAAAAGTTATCTTTAATTAATTTCGTCTCCTTTAAATTTCTGTCAAGTTGATTATAATCTGCTTTTTTATATTAATGTTTGTTTTCATTGATAAAAAATAAAAAAAATAAAAAAATGTGTGAATTAAATCTTCCCCACTGGGAGATTTATTAAACTTAATGTTCGAATAGTATAATCAGTTTGGTTCAAGAAGATTACTGGTGGTGATGATTCGGATTGATTAAAGATGGTGTTTGTTTCGGTTCATTAATAAGACGGCTCAGCGCCGATCTTCGTCGCAACGGATATCATCAAAAGGTTTTGTCCTCCTTTTAATTTTATTGTTAAGTTTATAATTTAGTTATTGTTACTGTTTAATCTGCTTATTTGTTTTGATGTTGTTTGGATCTGCTATTGTGTTTAATCTGTTTAAGTTTAAGTTTGCCAAATTTTCAGTTTGGTGTTTAATCTGTTTAGTTTGTTTGGAACTGCCTTAATTTCGGTTTAATATT
Organism: Glebionis coronaria; assembly: GCA_025667525.1. Taxonomy (NCBI): domain Eukaryota; kingdom Viridiplantae; phylum Streptophyta; class Magnoliopsida; order Asterales; family Asteraceae; genus Glebionis; species Glebionis coronaria. The sequence continues at coordinate 412,471,656 of CM046878.1, forward strand.
AATTGCTTATTTTAAGTTTTAGATAAATCTACTTATCAATTCTTGCTTATATGTGCTTATTGTTGCCTGTTGATTTTATTGGATCTGTTTAGTTTTTATAGTCCTTGTTACTGATTTTGTTTATCTTATGCTTATTTGATTTTTCTTACTTTCTTTTTAGTTTTTATTTTGCTTAACTGATTCAGCTTTTAGACTGCTTATTTGATTCTTTGTTTCAGCTTATTTTTTTATTTATCTGTATTGCTATTGAGCTACATAAGAAACAGATCCTTTTGATCTATTTACTTTTGAATTCCAAAAATATATATATATATATATATTAGCAAAAACTTGTCTTGCCTGGGATTCGAACCAGTGACCTCTCACTTATCAGTCATACGCCATAACCAACTCAGCTAGACTTGTTTTTGTGATCTTCTTTGCTTTATTTAATTAATATAGCCTTAATTATAGTTGCCAGTTTATTTTTAATAGTTTTAATAATTTTAGTTTAATTAAATTTATTTAAAAGCTTTTATATCAATTTTCGTTAATTCAGTTTTTAGAAAAAAAATGAAAAGATAAAAAAATATTTTATTTAAATTGTTTTATTTTTTTTTATTAGTTCAAAAATTAATTTAGTTTTGTTTGAATATTGTTTTAAATAGTTTTCATTAAAAGTCTTTATTTTAGTTTCACATAAATTATCTTTAATTTGGTTTAAGTTTTTAAAATAGTTTTTATTTAAATAGATTTTAATTAAATAGTTTTTAATTAGTTTAAAATACCAAGACAATTACGTTTCACCAAGAACAAAGTAGTCTTACGTTTAACCGGATATCAATTCGAGTCGATTCGTGGAACGATAAATAAATTAAAAAGAATTTGAACAAAATTCCTAGTATCAAAATGGCGTCGTTTCCGCTTTTCTCGTTACGATTGACGATTTCGTGAGACGTTTGGATTTTGGGATTCGTTCATTTTGAACGTTACTTTCTTGCACAAAATCAAAAATTCAAAAAAATCAAAAAGATTAAAATACAAAAAAATTAAAAAATCACAAAAGCAAATTCTTTCCTAAGATTTGCACCAAAAAAATTAAAAAATCAAAAAGTAATACTTTTTCCTAAAAGTATTACACCAAAAATATTACGTATTAGTGTTATTTTTCTTAGTTCGATTTCTTTCGTTTTTATTGTGAATATATATTTTTCTAAAAAAAATACAAAAAGATTTTTCTTTTACTATATTATATTACGTAGCACAATTAGTTTACTTACTTTTTAAATAAGCCTTAGTTGGGATTTCATCACCTAACTATTGTATTCGAATCCTGAACAAAATAAAAGGGCAAAATAGATAAATACTAGTAAGACGTTTGAACTCGATATATACAAACTATAAGGTGGGTATAAGGCGACGCGCTATAAAAGGCCGTCTATGGAAAAAGGTTTTTAAGTGCTTTGTGCCACCTCGTTTCCCCGCTTGCTTGTGCGTATATTGAGAGGGACGATCGATTATTGGTTTGACAACTCAATTAGTATTAAGTATATATTTTTGTAGCTTTTTCATATTGCACCTCGAGAGGGAGAATCCTTTTCCTCTCAAAGTAGACCGAGGTCACCTACCTCATTCCTTGTGTTTAGTTGTATGCGCACTCGCGCGCGTGCACACATACCGAGTGGTGTACCAAAAATTTCTAATTCTTACAAAAAGAAGAAGAAGAAAAACAAAAAGACCGTCAATCAAGTCGATCCCGAGAATCGTGCTTTCGACAAAACGATGAAAACGGATAACCGACCTATGCTCAAGATTTTGCAATCACACGTTGAGGGAAACGATGACGCTATCGTTGTCCCCGCAATTGGAGCAAATAATTTTGAACTCAAATCGGATTTAATTAAAATTGTTTCCGCTACATCATTTTTGGGTCGTTCCCAAGATGACCCCCATGATCATATCAAGAGATTTATCCATTTAACAAACACCGTCAAATAAAATGGGGTGCCACAAGAGGCTATTCGTTTACAAGACTTTCCTTTTTCCCTCGAGGGACAAGCCCGGATTTGGCTTGATAAGGAACCACCCCAAAGTATTACAACATGGATCGACTTAGAGACCAAGTTCATTAAATACTTTTTCCCACCATCACGGACCACCTCTTTGAGGAATAACATAATCACCTTTGAGCAACAATATGGGGAAACGTTTAGTGAGTCTTGGGATCGATTTAAAGAGCTTTTAAGAAAATGTCCACAACACGGTTTCACTAAAGTGCATCAAATTAATACGTTTTACAATGGTTTAACTCTAAATGACCAAGACTCACTTAATAGTGCCGCGGGGGGCAATATTCTTGTGAAAACCATGAACGAGGCTTGTTCCATAATTGAAAACAAGGCTAAAGTACAAACCAAGAGTGTTAGGGCCACTATGGCAAGTGCTAGTTCTAGTGAGAGTGACAAGAGAATCGATAAACTCACTTTGCTTGTTGAAACAATTGCTTTACAAACCCAAGCCCTCAATGGTTAAGTGAATGCCTTGAAAGAAACTAGTGAAACGTGTGAGACTTGTGGTGGACCACATTCATATTTTAATTGTGACAAGGTTTACAATCAACAACAACAAGTTTGTGCTTTTAATGCTAATGAACGAGTTCAATTTAAACCTAATGTTGATGTTAACCATTTGTCTTACAAGAGTACTAATTATTTGGCTCCCCCGGGATTTGTAGCACCACAAAGACCACCCCCACCCGCCCAAAATACCCAATACCAAAATAGGAACCAAGGTCCTCAAATGGGTAATTTTCAAGGGAATGCAAATCAAGGGAATTTGAATGGTCAAAATCAAGGTTTTCAAAATAATAACCAAGGTTTTTATAATAACAACGGTTTTTAATGTCAATATCAAAACCAAGGTTTTCCTAATCAAGGGTTTAATCAAATGAACATGCAAAATCCTCAAATGGACTTGGTTCTACAAAAATTGACCGAACATGAGAAAATCATGAAAGCAATGCAAGAATCTACTAGACAAATGCAAGAGTCCAACGATAAAGAGATTTTTGACAATGATTCAAGCCCTTAGACCCCAAGGAGCCTTACCTTCTAATACCGAGATTAACCCTCGTGCTAATGTGAGTGCTATCACTACTCGAAGTGGAGCCACTATAGTGGGACCTTCCATCTCTTCGCCCATAAAGGAGAGACAAGGCCCGGAGGTCATAATGAGTAATCCTACTCCCTCTTCGGTGATCCCTCCCACTACCACTCCTAGTACTAGTTCTCCATTGCCGAAAGAGCCTATCCCTACGGTTGTTCAAGAAGCGAGTCCTTCTCCTTCTCAACCTTCAAAGTCTAAGCCTAATATTCCTTATCCGTCTAGGTTAGACAAGGCTAAAGTGCTCACCAAAGATGACGTTCATGTCTCTAACTTTTTGAAAATGATTTCCAACGTCAATGTTAACATAAGCCTTACTGAAGCACTTGCTCAAATGCCAAAATTTGTGAAAATGTTTAAAGATTTGCTTAATAAGAAAGAAAAAATGGTTGAGCTTGTGAACACTCGTTTAAATGAGAATTGTTCCGCGATTCTTCTCAAAGAGCTTCCCGAAAAGCTAGGAGATCCCGGACGATTCGTTTTACCTTGCTCGTTTCCTCAAATCGATGATTGTATGGCTTTAGCGGATCTCGGCGGTAGCATCAATCTTATGCCACTTTCGGTTTGGAAACAATTATCATTACCCGACCTTGTACCGACTCGCATGACTCTCGAGTTAGCTAATCGAACTCTCGCATACCCCGTTGGTATTGCCGAAGATGTTTTTGTTCGAGTTGGTACCTTTAACTTTCCCGTGGACTTTGTCGTCGTCGACTATGAGATGGATCCTCGTATTCCGTTAATACTTGGTAGACCATTCTTACGATCCGGAAGAGCCTTAGTTGACGTGGCCGAAGGGGAGTTAATTCTTAGGGTTAGGGATGAACAAAAAGTTTTTAAAATGGGAAAAATCACAACAAAATCAAATGGAAAAGAGTCGGTCAATATGATTGATGTTCTTAATTATGATAATGAAGAGATTTTTATTAATCCTTTTGGAATTGAGAAGTCTAATCAAAATGATTTTGTGATAAATTCATCCCTTCCCTTAGAGCCTCAAATTTTTGAAACTCCTATTTATGACACTTATAGTGATGACACTTCTTCAAGTGATCACACTATCTTCGGTTTAGACGACCTTTCTTTTGACCCACCCACTTTTGACCCACCCACCTTTGACCCACCCATTTTTGACCAACCAATCTTTGATACTTACGATGATGACACTTCTTTAAGTGATCTCATTAACTTTGATGACCCACCCCATGATCTTAATGCACCTCATACCTCTATGAGTGATTCTTCTATGGAGACTCCTTTTGACTTTTATACCCCAATTTTAGAAGTCATGACTTTTGAGGAGGATCCTCCACTCTTAGAGATCATTCCGACTTTAGAGGTTATTCAAATTGAGGAGGATTTAGATATCTTTCTAAATACCTATTTTCCTCATGAGGATGAGTTTTCCTATGACTCCGATGATACTTATGTTTTCACATCGAGTTTGGAAGAGGACGACTTTCCCACTTTGGATTTTGATGATATTTTGAGCTTAAATGTCAACACCTCTTGCTATTTTCCCATTAAGGAACCGGTGTTTGATCACGGAATAGAGACTTTTGTGCTTTCATTGCCATATTACCATAGCACCCTTTCTTGTAAGAGACTTTTGCCTAAGGATACCCTACTTTTCTTTGACTTGTGTGATTTAACCACCTCGGGGTTTATTTCCTTTTGTGATGGAAATTATGTGTTTGACCCAGGTGGATTTTCATGGGGTATGCCTTATATGACTTTACTTCACCCTTTATAAGGGAGAGATTTTCCTCCCTTGGAAATCTCGATTTTTCCATGATTTTCCCATTTGAATGATGACATTCAGGAATTCGAGTCGAGCTAGAGACTCGTGATAAATAAATCAAGCATCGTATAACTAGGTTAGATTTTTACCTTTTCCATCCTTTCCACCCTTTCCACCCTTTTTCGCCTTCACCCATTTCCACCAATAAGTGTAGGGGGGAGCCAAGTAGGTTGTTTGTGTGTTGTGATGTTGTGCAGGGACATGAGCTTTAATGATGCACTTTTGGTGTTTTTGACGCGACCCGTGATCCCGTGTTTCCCGTGTACCCGGTTCCTTCGATAAGTTTTTGCTATTGTGATTCAATCTTGTATATAAATAAAACGAATAAATGTAATCACTTTAGTTGTCCCTTCCTTAGCTCGATTTAAACAACGTACTCAATGTCCTAAGTGTAGGGGTGTTTATTCTCCCACATGCTTAAACATTGAGGACAATGTTTATATTAAGTGTAGGGGGGATTTCTATCGAAATTTTAGTGGGATTTTCCATGAATTTGACCTCATTTAACCAAAAAATTTAAAAAATTCTCAACGTTTTTCAAATTTTTGATCTATTTTGGCCTAGTAGTATTTCCAATTATTTTCTTTCCTCGCATCGTATTTATATTTTTCATTTCAAGAATAAGTCAAAACTAAATAAATGAATAAAATGGTTTTAATAAGTTTAGATATCTTTGATATATTAGGCCCGTCGTGAATATTTTGACTCAACCCGAGTTTACTTATCCAAGTTTACTCTAGCTAGTATCCTTAACCGTATGGACCTTAATTGGTTTATTAGGCTAAGCATCCACGAGTCTCATTCCTTGAGATTTTAAATTGTGGAGAACGAGAGATGATAGAGTTGATAATAAGTTTAAGGGTTAATTTTTGCTTATATGAGTTTTTGTGGCTCTTTCTTCCCGCTTGTATATTTAATTGCTTAATAAATGAGGATTTTTGCGGTGTAGATTCGATATCTTAACTCTTAGCCAAATCTTTATTCTCCTTGTAATTAAAGCATGAACACACTGAGGGTGCCAGCGTTGTGGACTTCCGACTAAGGTGGCTCATAACCACTAAGTAGGAGGTATTCAGACCATGGGACCGCGGAATTTGGCCTACTATATATATCATAAATAAAGAAAGAATAAGATTAAAACATGACCTCAAGGAGCCTTAGGGTGTGGGGCATGTAGCACGAACCTTGTCATTAGAGCCTTAGGGTGTATGGCATGGTAAGTGTTGAATAAAAATTGATCAAAAAATCAATTCCCTCATTTATCGTTCAAGGAGCCTTAGGGTGTGGACAATAGACGGGGAGTATTTTTACATCTTAAAGAGCCTAAGCGTATATGATGTGAACTTGCTAAACTTCACATAAAGTCTACATGACTTTGGAGGAATAACTAATAAGTAGTACTATTGTCCAAATTTTGGGTCCGGGAATTTATTCCCCAAAACGTGTTAAATCATCCTTGATGTGGGCTTACTTTAGTGACAACGTTTTTGAGGACGAGGTTAGGTTTTGAGTGTCGGGTTTGCACCGTTTGGCCTTCATTTTTGGACTAATAATTATCAAATAAGTCAAATGAGCCTACGGGTGAATGACAATCAATAAAATCTAGAGATACAACGTAGGAATTGGAGAAAGAGTATTACACAATTGTCTTATATAAGTGGTTTTAACCTAAGTACTTATGGTAAACAATGATCTCGTTTTTAAGCTTGGTATGAGGAACGTGAAAATTGAGGGTGATTAATATTCATGACACCAAAGCCCTAATTTAAGTCTTAGATTTCTTTACAAGTTTCTTCCATCAAATAATTTCCAAGTTAATAAAACCTTAATAACTTTTGTCTCCTTTTAAAATTTTTATCTTTTCATAGTAATAGTAGTAATACTAATAAAAGCCGAGATGGATTAATTATGAGAAAAATAATCTTATGCTTTAAAATAATGCATTGCATGGGGTCATTGCAATGGTCAAGTGTAGGGGATTTAATAAGTGTGTAAACACTTATCCTTTTCCCACTAAAATCAAGGAAAAACAAGACCTAATCATGTGTTTAATGTCGTAAAAGTCGGAATTACGCGTGGTTTTGTGTTTTTGTGTGAAATAGGTACAAAAGTTCAAAAGGAAAGAAAACACGGGATTTCACGGTCAAATGTTGAAGAAAAGTCCAAGAAAAAGACAAAGACAAAGTCAAAGAAACAAAAGTGAGTCGAAGATCACGAAAACCGACAATATCGACACAACTTTGAAGAAATAATCAACAAAGCCGAAATCGAGCTCGTTTTTAGCGGATTTAATCTTAAATGAAGTTTATCGGGTTTATGGGTCCCACTTTTGATTTATGGGCCCAAAAGCCCATTTATGAGGATATATTATTATCTTTTGGAGATGAAGCCCAACATGGCCCAATTCACAACTTTAACCAATGACAGTTTCTTGGGCCAAAAGCCCATTTGCAAATGAAATGAAAAGGGACAGTTAGGAGTAGTATTGTCTTGTTGGGCCATAAGCCCAAATGGCTAAATGCACAGATTTGGGAAGGAAACAAATAAGATTGCTGGTCAAAACTTGTGGTCAACTCATCTCAACACCCCATTCACACGATAACTTACCCTCACACACACGATAACTTATTAACTCACCCCATTCATTCTTTACCCTCACACGTGTTTAATAAATAAACTTACCCACCCCACAGCCTCATTTGTCAAACGTTAAAAATAATGTTTCACCCTCACTGTTTATTCTTCTCTCTCTCAAAAAACATACACAGCCCCCATTTTTACCCAACTTCCCCAAACCCTAATTCACCCTTAAACAAAAATTACCCAATGAAAATTGGAGGTTTCACCAAAATCGTGTGATTCACACGCACACAAATAAATCCCCCAAGATTTCGGAGGTAGAAGGTGGTGGTCCAAATCATACGTGGCCTTTTCACCCTCATTTGATTGGTTGTGACAGCCAATTTCCACAAACCCTCCAATAAACATCCTCCACCTCAGCATAGAACTAGCACAAGAAGCACACCACCCATCCACGGTGGCAATCCGTGTGATGGGTAGTGATTTTCAGCCATAGATTGAAGAAGAGAAGAGAGAGAAAGAAGAAAAGAAGGATTAAACGGCTAGGATTCGATTTCTTCCTCAAGAAGATTCAAGAAGGTTTTCTAGGGTTTGCATAAAAACCCCTTTCAATGTGTAATTTATTTTAAGCACTTTTTTATTATTTAATTTTAATTTCTTCAAAATTAGATTAGATTTAATATTGTATTTTTTATTTTCAGTTATTGTAATTTTTATCTTATTAATGAAAAGTTATCTTTAATTAATTTCGTCTCCTTTAAATTTCTATCAAGTTGATTATAATCTGCTTTTTTTATATTATTGTTTGTTTTCATTGATAAAATAAAAAAATAAAAAAAGAAAATAAAAAAAAGTGTGAATTAAATCTTCCCCACTGGGAGATTTATTAAAGTTACTGTTCGAATAGTGTAATTAGTTGGTTCAAGAAGATTACTGGTGGTGATGATTCGGATTGATTAAAGATGGTGTTTGTTTCAGTTCATTAATAAGACGGCTCAGCGCCGATCTTCGTCGCAACGGATATCATCAAAAGGTTTTGTCCTCCTTTTAATTTCATTGTTAAGTTTATAATTTAGTTATTGTTACTGTTTAATCTGCTTATTTGTTTTGATGTTGTTTGGATCTGCTATTGTTTGGATTACTATCTGCTTAAGTTTATTTATTTTAGTTGTTTTTTTTATCTGGTAATGTAGTAGTTTAAGTTTGCCAAATTTTCAGTTTGGTGTTTAATCTGTTTAGTTTGTTTGGAACTGCCTTAATTTCGGTTTAATATTAATTGCTTATTTTAAGTTTTAGATAAATCTACTTATCAATTCTTGCTTATATGTGCTTATTGTTGCCTGCTAATTTTATTGGATCTGTTTAGTTTTTATAGTCCTTGTTACTGATTTTGTTTATCTTATGCTTATTTGATTTTTCTTACTTTCTTTTTAGTTTTTATTTTGCTTAACTGATTTAGCTTTTAGACTGCTTATTTGATTCTTTGTTTCAGTTTATTTTTTTATTTATCTGTATTGCTATTGAGCTACATAAGAAACAGATCCTTTTGATCTGTTTACTTTTGAATTCCAAAAAAGAAAAAAGAAAAAATATATTAGCAAAAACTTGTCTGGCCTGGGATTCGAACCAGTGACCTCTCGCTTATCAGTCATACGCCATAACCAACTCAGCTAGACTTGTTTTTGTGATCTTCTTTGCTTTATTTAATTAATATAGCCTTAATTATAGTTTCCAGTTTATTTTTAATAGTTTTAATAATTTTAGTTTAATTAAATCTATTTAAAAGTTTTTATATCAATTTTCGTTAATTCAGTTTTTTGAAAAAAAATGAAAAGATAAAAAATATTTTATTTAAATTGTTTTAGTTTTTTTTATTAGTTCAAAAATTAATTTTGTTGTATTTGAATATTGTTTTAAATAGTTATCATTAAAAGTCTTTATTTTAGTTTCACATAAATAGCTTTAATTTTGTTTAAGTTTTTAAAATAGTTTTTATTTAAATAGATTTTAATTAAATAGTTTTTAATTAGTTTAAAATACCAAAACAATTACGTTTCACCAAGAACAAAGTAGTCTTACGTTTAACCGGATATCAATTCGAGTCGATTCGTGGAACGATAAATAGATTAAAAAGAATTTGAACAAAATTCCTAGTATCAATGAGGCACAAGTTTTTAAAATGGGGAAGATCACAATTAAACCCAATGGAAGAGAATCGGCGAATATGATTAATGTGCTTGATGATTTTGTCGTCTACAACAATCCTCTTTTCGATACTTGCTATGACAATCCACTTTTCCAAGATGATGTGGATGATTCTCTCTCCAATTTAGATCCCCCACCAATTCATGAGTCTCCACCAATCTATGATGACTATGATGATGATTCTAGTTCTGATATGGATGATTCTGATGATTTTTCTTTTTAGTATAAAGACATGCCAACTTATGATGACTTTGATGATGTCGATACACTTTCGAGTGATTCTTCTCATGATGACCTTATTCCTACTTTTGATGAAGATCCTCCACCAACAATGCTTGATCCTACTTTGGATGACTACTCATTTGAGGAAGATTTTGCTACTTTTCTCAACACTTACTTCCCAAATGAGAGTGATTCTCCTCCTTTGGACTTTGATGATGCTCTTTATCCTCCTTTGGATATGAACAAACCCGTTTCAAAGGAGAAGAAGCCGGATGACACCGATATCCGTAGCACTTATGTTTTGACACCTCTCTATCCACCTTCTGAGGATGAGATTGTGCGATTTATGAGCGGATCTTCTTCAAGGTCTACTGATCCCGAGTGTTATTTTCCACTAAAGGAAAAGGTGTTCGATCTCGGTATTGTATTTTTTAAGCCATCTCACTATCCATCTGATGAAATAAAAGGAAAGATTTTTGGAACTTAGGGAGATATGCTTGCACCTCATCACACTCTCTACCACCGTGCTCAACAATTGCTTAAGGGAACCTTGCCTACTCTTCTTTGGCTTCCCTTGTTCGCCTTAAGCTTATGCTACTTGATGGATGAAAACCATGTATTTGATCTCGGCGGATTTGTTTCAAGCTTCTTCCTATGCTAATCAAGGTCGAGTCAGGCTCACGACTCGGTTAACAAAAACAAGCGCTTCTTGGGAGACAACTCGCAGTATCGATCCTGTTTCTTTGTTTTCATAATAAGTGTAGGGGGAGACCCTAGTATGTGTTTTTTGTTTTCTTTCTTATCATGTGTAAGGATTCGAGCTTCCAAGATTCATTCTTGATGACTTTTGATGATCCATGATTCCGTGTTCCCATCTTTCCGGTTCTATCCTAAACTCTTTTGATTCTCTATTTTATATTCTTCAATATTAAAATAGGAATCACTTTAGTTGTCTCTTCCTTAGCAAGATTTAAACAACGTGCACAATGTCCTAAGTGTAGGGCATTTTACTTCCACATGCTTCAACATTGAGGACAATGTTTATATTAAGTGTAGGGGGGACTTCTATCGAAGTTAAGTGTGCTTTTCCTTGTATTTGTCCTCATTTTAACCGGAAAATTGATTTTTCGACATTTTTCAAAATTTTTGATCTATTTTGGCTTAGTTGTATTTACCTTTATATAGTTATTTTCTTTCTTTATTAGAATAAATTTTAAATAAAGTGGTTTTAAGTATTCATCGCCATGAATATTTTGACTCAACCCGAGTTTACTTATCTAAGTTTACTCTAGCTAGTATCCTTAACGTGTTTAAGTCAAGTTTTGCTAGGCTTTTATTTAGGGAACTTTAAAACGCGAAAGTCTTAACTCTTACGGGTTAAGAACAAGAACTTTTCGCAAGTTCCTATAATTGATCCTAGAAAGTCGTTTATCAAGGAAACTTTAAAACGCGAATTCTAAACTTGAAAGAGTCTAAGAAGTTGCAAGATCCTATAGACGACTTGAAAACCCAAAACTTTGATTTAATTGGCTAAGCATCCACGAGTCTCATTCCTTGAGATTTTAAATTGTGGAGAACGAGAGATGATAGAGTCAATTATAAGTTTGGTATTCTTTCGTGAATTTATGTGAGTTGATTATAAGCTTTTTCTCCCATCGCTTGCTAATAAATTTAATTGCAATAAATAAGGTTGTACGATTTGAAAAGTTACTTAGCTTCTAGCACAAGATCGTTTAAAAGTTGCTCGGTATTGATTAGAGTTCATAGCCAAGGCATAACTTATTGAAGCGGGATGCGAAGATTGGCGAGTCCGAAAAGGCCCTAACAAGGCATGAGGGCTACATTTTGTTGCTAAAGATCCCAAGTGATGTGAAGAATCATTTATCAAGAATCAATATGAAGGATCGAGACACACGACGAAAAGCAAATACTCCCGTAAAGATCATGGAGATTTCTATCCAAAAAGACCCTAGCAAGGTATGAGGATAAATAGATCCAAGTCCTAAAAGGAGGCGGATCGTTGTATATCAAAGTCCAAAATAAAGATTGGAGAAAAATGAAGAAGTCGTGGTCCAAGTATGAAGAATCTCTCAAAGAGTTCAATTGAAGAAATTCCTATTGAGAAGACCATTGTTTCATAAACATCTCTCAAGATTTGAAGTATGAAGTCGCTGCCAAATATCGGTCCGAGAAAGGTCTCAAATCGTGAAGCGAGTTATGCCAAGATATGAACTTTATGAGGTCCCGAGAAGCAGTTTTAAAAGATTTTTTCCTTTAGCTAACTATTGATTAAATCGTCCCACTTTATTTTCGGCCTAAATAAACTATCAAAATAAGTCAACAATGCATCCTCGTGATCATTAAAGACAACAATAAAATATAAGAGATACACCTAGGAATAAGGGAGTCTAAGTGAATAATTGACCCACATGAGTTTGTGTTAGTTTGCTAACTTATAATAACAATGATCTCGTTTTTAAGCTTGGTATGGTGAACGTGAAACTTGAGGGTGATAATCATTCATGACATTCCAAAACCTAAGGTAAGTTTTTGATCTTTTTACTTGTTTTCTTCCTTTAAATATTTAGTCTCTTTAATAAAGGCCAATGTGGATTGATTATGATGGAAAATGTAAAACTTGCTTTGTAATTAATGCATTGCATGAGGACATTGCAATGGTCAAGTGTAGGGGATTTAATAAGTGTGAAAACACTTATCCTTTTACCACTTAATTATAATAATAACCAAGCCAAAACATGTATTTTATGTCGTAAATATCGGAATTATGCGTGGTTTGTGTTTTTGTTGTGATTTAGGATCAAAATGTGAAAAGGGAAGAAAACACGGGCTTTCACGGGCTTTTATCGAAGAAAAAGACAAAAGACGAAGTCAAAAGATCAAGAGTGCAAAATGAACGGAAGTCCAAGGCCTATTCTGAAGATTTATCGAAGAAAAAGTCTAAAGACGGAAGTTTAATGAAGTCGAAGAACTCAAGTCTAATAAATGAAGAAATTATAAGACGAGTTCAAATAATCTGAGACAAAGTCAAAAAATCGAAGAATTTAGAAGACGAAAAGACGAGAGAAGAAAGAAAGGAACAACACATGATAACCTCCCTAATCTCCTATAAATACCCTCCTAATGACACATTAGGAGGTGTTAGCTAAAATTGACAACTTAGCTCTCCACCTTTAATTACTTGCACATTTTAATTTCATGTCATTTACTTAATTGTTCTTTAATTTCTTGCCTTTAATTTCAAGTAAGTATTTTAATTTTGTTGTTGAATCTTATTCTTAATCAAGTTTTTGTTTTCATAATCATCTCATTCTTCCTTTCTTGCTTTTAAATATCTTGTTTTGTTTGATTAATCTTGAAGTTTTGTTTAATCTTGATGTTTATTTGACAAAAGTTCTTAATTTTCCATTGTTCTATCAAATCTTTACGTTTGAAATTCTTATTTTGTTTGTGCTTTTTGCTTACATAGTATCTAGCTTATTTTCGTTTGAGTGTTCTTAAAAGTTTCATCTTTTTAAAAGTTTAATCTTTCTATTTTAGTTCGTTTATAAAGCTTGCTTATTTTGTGTTTTGAAAAGTTTTTAAATTTGTGCTTATTTTGTTAGTCTTATTATTGTTTTGGTTTAGTTTTTGATAAGTTCTTATTGGAAGTGCTTATTGAGTTTTTAGCTTATTTCACTTTATCAGATTGCTTGGTGCTTCATTGCAAAAGCTTGGGGTTTTGGATTCCGACAGCTTTCACTTATTCCGATCATTGCATCGGAATAGGGTTTTGAGATTTCGACTGTTTTCCCCCCTTATTCCGATCGTGATTGCGATCACTCATTGCGATCGTACATTGCAACGGGTCTTAAGGATTTATTGCGACGAAGTGCAGCCAAAATTTCAGCAGCCACATTCCGATAGTCTTTCCGATCAAGTATTCCGACAGTAGGGGATTTAATATTCCGATAGGAATTGGTTTTAAGTATTCCGATAGGCTCATTCCGACCACATCCGGATAGGCTAGGTAAGCTTACTTTCCGATGGGATTCCGATGGATGGTATTCCGACGGTAGGTTGAGTTTTATTATTTTGTGTTAGTTTTATTTTTAAGTTTGCATTATTTTAAGTTTTCAAATTGTCATTTTAATCAGTTTTAGTTTTAATTATCCGTCATTCAATTTAAAGTTTTGCAATTGAATTTTACTACAACGATCAATCTATTTGTTTTTCACCAAAAGACGACTGAGTCACACTAATAACCAGTAATCAATTCGATTAGACACCGAGAACGATTAGACATACACAATGAACTTAATTTTTAACTGAGTAAAAAACAAGTTATTAACACACACAAAAAATAGTATGTGAGAAGAGGAGGAAACAAAATGCTGAAGAGTTCCAAGTTAGGGTTGAACTTTAAGCTCGAAAATATGCTGAGAAAAAGATAAGGATTCAATACCTTCACCTACATTAAAGGCAACTTATATGTTAAGTTTGGTATGATTCTGCTGTTAAATTCTTATTCATGTTCGGCATATGGCTTTTCCTTACATGGATGTATGCATGTGCAGTCATACTTGCTTTTACAAACAACGACAACAAAAACCCCGCGGTAAAAAACGGGTACTAATCTTAGTGTATAATTATTTGTTGGAATACGTTATAATTACCCTTTTATAAATGATTGTTTTAACTTTTTCATGGTCTTATAATTTTTTTAAATTATTAAACCATAAATTATAAAGTGCGAAACAAAAGTTATAGAGTTTGATAAGTTACAAATATTAAATTGAAATATAATTTAAAATATGATACAAAAGTTTGTTGTAGTACTTTTAACAGGGGACGTAAAAAGAGATGAATGTTGTAAAAATTAGGCCAGAGGTTGTTGATAGTAGCACAATTTTTATTTTTTGTTAGCTAGTAAGATATCCTACCGGTTTATTTTATCGTACCTACTCTTTATAGTTTCTAGAATAATTTCTATTATAGATGTTGCATTGTACCTAATTTTTTCCAATTTTAAGAATAGTTATAAAGGATGTTAACATTCATATTAAAATATCATCATATGTTTTAACATTTGTTTTATTCTACTTGCCACAATATTTTTGTAATATAATGTTGACAAAATATAATAATTAAATTAGACAGTAGATTGCAATTATAGTACTGCGAATCTAATTAGAAGTCGGTGTTAGGTGAATTGAAAAAATATTATACTATCGAATTATTAAGTTCTTTATCTATATGCAAGTGGGGATTTGTTGTTAGAGAGCTAAGGCTGCGGAGAGTAGTAGCCAAAAACATTCCCTTTAGTTTTACTTAATTTTCTTTTTTCTCTTACTGACTTATAAAAAAATTATTTTTTTATTATAATAAAAAAAACTCATTCTCAACTCATCTCCACTTCACCTTTTCACTATCATATTTATTTAATTCTTCCTACAAACTAATAAACATAAATAAAACATAAACGTACGAAAATAATAAAAATATAAGACTTGTTAAATTTAAAACTTTTATTCATAAGTAAAAAACATTACATAAACTTCAAAAATAAAAAAAGTATTACAATTAAAGCGAAAAATTAAAATTAATAGATAAGTGTTGGACCAAACCGGATTGAAGGTTGTGATGCACTTGTGCCGATCGAATGTATTTTATAACTTCATGCACCTGTTCCGGGGTTTGTACGAGATCGTCCGGTTGATGTGCCTCCTCTGGGTACCAACTGGTATATATTGCACTATTTTTATATTTTCGAATCATATTATGTCTTATGATGTATACGAACATCATATTAATTATTCTTTCCTTTTTTATTTCACGTGCGGGTTTGGTGATTATAGCGTATTTCTTCTTTAGAACACCAAAAAGCTCATCATCTTTCCTTATCGATTCCTTTTTTTGCATATATAATATTCGCGGGTGGTCATCGTTGGCGGGTTCTATAATCGTCTTAATGAGTGAAACTAATATGCCGTCAACAAGATATTATCCACGTAAGTAACGCCTTTAGTCACAAAAGAAACCTCTAGCGCTCGTCTCAGTTTTAGATTGTTTAACAACATGGAATGATATAAGACATTGATTTCATTGTTTGAGCTAGTAAATCAAAGAAAGCATGCCATATCCACAAGTGTTGCGACGCAAAAACTTCCAACAAAATTATGGGGTTCGGTCCATCGGTCCATGATCAGTCTAACATATTGCCCTTAATGATCGTACGAACAATGAAACCACCCCAAATTGGTGTAGTTAAGACTTCCTAACTTCCCTGAAAACCCGTGCTTTTCTTCTTGATGCTGATAAAATAATTCAACGCCAGTCACCATAGGTTTCTCAAATACTCTAGCACATAAACGTTTATAACAGAAGTACAAGAAATGATAAAGAGTTCCCATGAGGTTCTTGGACTTATATGTAGATATTCATTTAAAATAATAGGAACAACCTCATATGCCAACTGATGAATTGTAAAAGTGCACTTTATCAACCAGAAATGTCTTCTTTTCGGTACAGTCAATATTACCAGTAAAGTATGATTCATGAGCAGATACCACCACAACTATCCGATTGAAAAGTGGTCGAGCCATTTGGAATGTCTTTCGGAATTCTCATTTGTTGTACACCGGGTTCTCACAAAAAACACGGCAACTAAACGCCCGTGGGCACCATAACGATCTCGGTGTACAGGGTTTCTCGTCGCCATGTTTGTTTGTCTTCTAGTATGAATAAACGTCATCGCTCTTCTCACAAAATGAATCCGCGGGCTATTCATAATAGTTTCTTCAGGTTCGATTATTAAATCGGGTAGCATAAACTATACTCACCTATGAAAATTGAAATGTTTGAAAAAATTGAAGAAGATATATATAATTAGATTTTGGTGTGATTTAAAATTGATTAAATGATCGATATTTTAAAAAAGGTAGGTGAAATTTTTTTTATATTCAACCAAACATCATATTTTGTGAGGGCCCCATGATTTTTTTAACTGAACGAACGATGAATAAGTGACTGTTCGAGGTTTTTTATGCATGTGGAAAGATGAAGTCACGCGTGGATTTTTGGGTGGGGGAATGACAATTCACGCATGGGGTTTGCCACGAGAAAAGTCACCCTATAACCTACCTCCTACTCCCACGAGCCTTAGGATATTGCAAGTACACATATGGCGACTCGTCGTCACCAAAATATGTAAGAACTCGTATTTTTCCTAGTATTATTTTATTCTTTTATTCGCGCTTCTTGAATTTTCCAACGTATTATATTTTCTTGGATTCTTATATGTAAATCCTGAGATCATGATAATTTTAGTAAATTATACTTTCTAAGTATTTTCTGATCATTGATAATACTTTATTTGAAATTATAAAATTTTTATTTTATTTTTTCATATTCATTTAAATCAAGGGATTTGATTTAAAAACACCCGTGTGAATTTTAAAACGAGTTTACTCAAAATCAATGAATAACGAGAATTACTAATAATCACGATACCGACGGATGCCCGTTATTTTATATTTTATTATTAATTGTTTCGATAATTAATATTTTCTACGATTTCGTTTTATTACGTGTTAAGTCGTGTCGAGAAACCATATTATCATATTTATGATGCATTTTAACTTTTGAAAAGTATTTTTACGAAACCCGAGCCCCGTAAATATTTTCAAGATTTACCAATTGTCATTTCTACCCGTTTAACCATTAAAATTGCTTTTAAGTCCAAAAGATTGTAAATTGGCAACTTAGGTCCTCCACCCACTATATATTCATCTTTCTACCAACTACTCTTCATTTTCTTTCAAAAAAACACACACTTGAGAAAACTTCTCTTCCTTCCTTCTTTTTCTTTTTATGCCGCCACCCTCTCACAAAAAAACCACCCTTGATCATCCAATTTTACTTTGTATTAACCAAACTAAATCAAGACCACATCTTGGAATTTAAAGGTGATGCCATAGATGTAAAAATCTTACACATGCATCAAGTTTTCAAGTCTTATGATTTTTATGGTTGGTATGGATCTTGATCATCATGCATGTGATGATCATGGTTAGATCTTTATGTTTTGATGATAAAAACTTTAAGTTTTTGGTTTTGATTTTTTGTTTTCTTACATGCAAGTGTTAAGATTGATAAGTATTGATTATAAGGTGTTATTATTGGTAGAAAAATGAGAAATTTATGTTGAAAAAGTGTTTTGATATGATTTTTAGAGTGATGATTTTGGGCAGTGAGTTTGAGGCTATTTTTGGATGTCTTAAACTTGGATTATTGATAAACTAATAAGATAGTATCATAGATATTTTCGTTAGCTTCATTTTGATATAAATTAGAGCTTCTAACTCAAAACGAGGAAGAAGTTACGCTAGTTCGATTATTCTTGTACCGGGATACGAGTATCAACACAATCCGAATTTGTTGTCGATATTTGGATCGAATCTCGGGGATTATAAAATGAGTTTTACAGATGGTCAAGGGTTGTTCTCAGGCTCTAAACTTAGCATTTTGAGTCTATTTTCAAATTCAAATGTCGATTTTGCAAACGGAATAGGTTAGGATGGTCAAAATGGTTTCACGAGTCGAGTGTTCAAATCTGTCCGATTTTTCAAGTATAGAAATGTGTCTAGCAGGTGGTTCTAAAATGTAAATCATTGAATGAAATTTAAACTGAGTTTAGTTCAGGTTATGATTGAGTTTTTCACCAAGCTTCATAAAAATCCGAGTTGTCTAGGTAAGGGAAACGAGCTTGTACATTTGGTATGTACCGCCAGATTTTTATCGAGGAAGTAGTTAATAAAGTGAACATATAGAAGGGTATTGTAGTACCACTTGCATTGTTGTTCTTTTGGGTTTGTCATGGTTTTGTAAAGTTGGGTTTTATGATTGTTAAGTATGGTTTATACTTGAGTCAGTTATTAATAAAGTGTGCGCCTTATTTGGTAGGTTGCGACTTTCGTGTTTACCGGGCATCCATATCGTCAGCGATTTTCTTACCGCTACTGTTTCTACTCAGCTTCTGAGTACTCTGATTCACTTACCTCGTTGCTAAGGTGAGTTCATAGCCCCTTTTTACTTGGACATTGTTTCTAAACGCGGGGTGAGATTTTACATGATGGAACACAACCATTTAAAAATTGTATGTTATCCAAAACTTGTATACTATCCAGACTTGTATGCTTTCCAACAGTTTTCATTGATATTATTGATTTTAGCCAATAGCCTTAAGTTGCCTCTCTTGATCATGAGCCGTCAATTTACTTGTGTTGCTAAGCGCGAATGTTGTGGGTGGATCCATCGGGATTGACAATCCCCGTCCCGATTACTTTAACGCATTTAACATTTGATTTGTTACTTGAGTATTTGGCTGAATACTCACTAGAGGAACTTACATTGATTTAAGCTTCGGTTCATGGACTATGGTTAATGATCATAACCATTTTCCCTATTTCTTGTTTACAAATGAATGCTTGTTTTCCACACCTTTACTGCTAACCCTATGAATATCACTCAACTTTATGTTGACGATTTTACATGTTTAATCTCAGGTATTAATACTTAGCTTTGCTTGGATGGAGCCCACAAGATATTATCGCAGCTTGGAGATTTCTTTGTATATTTAAACTTTGGTTTTTATCTAAAAGCTGTCAGAAGTTTATTCTGTCTTTTCGTAACTATATGTTATAAATCATGATGAACTAATAATTTATCCACATATAAAACTCTGGGACCTATGTTTAAAACTTTTTTTTGGTAACCGTGATTTCCGACTCATGGCCGACTAATCCACGGGGTTTGAGCCTACCGCCACACAGACTCAAACCAGGTAAAGCCCTCCCTTTTAAGGAGGTTGGCGTGGCCACTTCAAGGTTGTTTGCACCTAGTGGGAATTGAACTTGAGACCTCACACACTTTAGAGTGATAGACACAAATCTTTTTGCCACTAGGCCACCCTTTTTATGATGTAATGTATATGTTTTTATTACGTCAACTTTGTGTCAACGGTATTTCATTGTTTCTTGTACCATGACGTGTTACCCCATTCCTGCATAGTTGTTTCCTTGCCTGATTCTGGAGGTCTCACAAAATATTATGTCATCAAAATTTTTTATGTATAATCCAAAAAGTATATTTCTATCCTAGTAATCAGAAATACATGATGACTCGTGGAGGTGTAAATGAGTCAAGTCGACCTGAAGACTGTAAAGCTTAAATTCGGCTCGACAGCCAAATTGATGCAGTAACATATTTTTTATCATAGGAACCAAAAATACAACCTAAATTGACGCGGGGGCATATATAGCAGTGTTTCCAAACAAGGTCTTCAAGACTGATTAATCACCGCCTAGGCCCTATAAGGTCATCAACCTTTCCGTGGTCGATTAGTCGGTCAACCAATAAGTGAACCACGGTCAATGACAGTTAAAGA
Source organism: Glebionis coronaria (assembly GCA_025667525.1). Lineage (NCBI taxonomy): Eukaryota > Viridiplantae > Streptophyta > Magnoliopsida > Asterales > Asteraceae > Glebionis > Glebionis coronaria. Next base: position 412,492,049 of record CM046878.1, read on the forward strand.
CGACCAATGGTGGTCAAACATGCTAGAAACATACATATTTTAGTAGAAATATCCAAAATTCGCTGTAAACATTATTTAATAACTTATGATAGTTGTTTATATCTATTATAAGTTGGGTTATAAGGAATTTTTTTTCGAAATACACATAAATTATCAGAAATACTTAAAATTTGCCGAAAATGGCAATTCGATTAATCTATGATTTATCTCACTTATACCGATTACAAGCTATAAAAATGTCGACCACCTGTTTAACGATTCACGAGTTTCACAACCTTTATATTTAGTAAAATAAATCACACCTGTAACTTGAGATTAAGTTCGCGCAGAAATAGTCTTCCGTATCTGCCCGAGTTGTAGAAAAAACCTTTGAAACATTGAAAATCAATATATTATCGCAATCTAGTGCAAAGATTTGCAACAAAAATCAAATCTACGGCAATGATTTTTTGGGATAAAATATAATTTTTTTATCTCTTGAAAGCATTGAAATTGTTTTATCCTAATATTTGGTGGGAGTTACGATCGAAAGCGACTCGTCGAATAAACGTTTCTTAGTTAAACTCTGATCTTTTATGATGTAATGTATATGTTTTTATTACGTCAACTTTGTGTCAACGGTATTTCATTGTTTCTTGTAGCATGACTTGTTATCCCATTGTTGGCTAGTTGTTTCCTTGTCTGATTCTGGGGGTCTCACAAAATATCCTGTCATCAATATTTTTTATGTATAATCCAAAAAGTATATTTCTATCCTAGTAATCAGAAATAGATGATGACTCGTGGAGGTGTAAATGAGTCGAGTCGACCAAAGAACTGTAAAGCTTAAATTCGGCTCGACAGCCAAATTGATGCAGTAACATATTTTTTTATCATAGGAACCAGAAATACAACCTAAACTGACGCGGGGGGCATATATAACAGTGTTTCCAAACAAGGTCTTCAAGACTGATTAATCACCGCCTAGGTGTTATAAGGTCATCAACCTTTCCGTGGCCGATTAGTCGGTCAACCAATAAGTGAACCACGGTCAATGACAGTCAAAGACGACCAATGGTGGTCAAACATGCTAGAAACATACATATTTTAGTAGAAATATCCAAAACTCGCTGTAAACATTATTTAATAACTTATGATAGTTGTTTATATCTATTTTTTTTCGAAATACACATAACTTATCAGAAATACTTAAAATTTGCCAGAAATGGCAATTCAATTAATCTATGATTTATCTCACTTATACCGATTACAAGCTACAAAAATGTCGACCACCTGTTTAACGATTCACGAGTTTTACAACCTTTATATTTAGTAAAATAAATCACACCTGTAACTTGAGATTAAGTTCGCGCAGAAATTGTCTTCCGTATCTGTCCGAGTTGTAGAAAAAACCTTTGAAACATTGAAAATCAATATATTATCGCAATCTAGTGCAAAGATTGCAACAAAAATCAAATCTACGACAATGATTTTTTGGGATAAAATATTATTTGTTTTATCTCTTGAAAGCATTGAAATTGTTTTATCCTAATATTTGGTGGGAGTTACGATCGAAAGCGACCCGTCGAATAAACGTTTCTTAGTTAAAATTTATGAAAATAACTGAATAAATATATGTTTTTGTTAAAATGATTTTGCTAAATAATGCAAATGACAAGAGTTTAAGGTGTATAAACAGAAGCGTTTTTAATTGACCAAAAATATATTAAATATATATATTAGGCATGTTTATTACTGTATTATGTTTGAATATGATTTTTATTTTAATTAATTAAAATATTCCTTTTACAAACATGTTAAACAATATAGAACGAAGGGTAGCAAAACTCTAGATATAATTATTAGATTTAAGTTCATTTGGATACTAAACTTATCTAAGATATAGGGGGACTCATCCCCACCCTTCATCTTTTTTTCATCCAATGACTAAGATTAAATCCTTAATTTACACTACAAGGGTATTTCGGTCATTTCACCATCTACTATATAATGTTTTTTCTTCTTTCTTCTCTCACAAAAAACACACCTCAGATTTCTCTTTCTCTCTCTACCCCTGATTTACTTTATCTCTCTACCCCCGATCTATAATCACGATCTACTATATCATGAATCCATCAAAACGCGATCATGATGAATCCATGACGAATTCATCACGAACATCTATAATCATGAAATGATTCATCCATCGCCAGGTTTGATTAATATGTATTATTATTTTTAGCTTATTTTGTTTAAATAAGCTTATTTATGTATTATCATTAGCTTTTAATTAGATTATTATGAACGAATCTTTTTGGATTGATTGTTCTTAATTATAAGCTAAGTTCTTAGATGAGAAGTTATGAATAAGTTATGAAGTTGGATTAATAAGCTAGTTAGTTTGAATAAGCTTATAAATAAGCTTTTTTTAATAAGAGTAGAGTTATGAATAAGCTTTGTAAATTAAATGATTTGAATTTATTGTGTTGCATTATAAGATAGCTTAGTAGATTATTTCAATGAGTTATACGTTTTTGTGAATAAGATAGTTATGAATTAGCTTATTTGCATGTTAATAAGCTATATTATTATGATTTTTTTTAACTTTCTGATGTTATCATATATGATGTACATTTCTTATCATATATGATAGATATATCATATATGATAACTATATATATATATATATATATATATATATATATATATATATATATATATATATATATATATATATATATATATATATATATATATATATATATATATATATATATATATATATATATATATATATATATATATATATATATATATATATCATATATGATATATCAAATAAATGATAAGAAAAAACAGATTTTGTATGAGTATCTTTCAGAAAATCTGTATAAACTCTTGAAACCTGCCTTCTATCATATATATGAGTAATTCATTTTAGTATTAAAATTTTGCATAATATGTTGTTTTTTCTTTTATAAATGTAGTTAAATAGAGATGGTGTGATTGCTCTATTTGGAACAAATGAGAGAGGGATGTTGATTATAACAAGAGGATGTGCACGGATGTGTTTTAAGGATCAAGCCGGAGTATGCATTGTTCATGAATTCATCATTTGATAGTTTGATTTAAAAATAATGTATTATTGAAAAAGAAGAGTAGTTTCAATAATAATGTTGTTAGCACCTTTTGATTTTGTATAAATGGTTATCATATATAATATCAGATGTATATCATATATAATTTTACATTAGGTTATGTTCTGTTTGAATTATCATATATGATTCTGTTCAAACGTACATTTTTTATGTTATGAACAAGTGTTTAGTTATTAATTATGCATTCATTTTGTTGTAATCATGAGTTCATCAAATTCTTTATTTAATATATCCAAGTTTTCTTTGAGTATCATATATGATAATGCCTTATCATATATGGTAGTGCATTATCATATGTGGCTTAATTTATCAAACCATCATGACATAATACTAAGAAAGTTAATCATATTAACAAGACGTTGTACCAGATACCAATGGATTATAAAATCGTCCATATACTTAAAAACTCCATTAGGAGATTACAAAGAAAAAACAAACAATAAACGTAAAAATTCATAAGCTTCTTCACTAAGCTTCTTGGCCTTTTGGATGCTTGTAATATTCAACATGCTTTGTAAACAGCTTCCTCTACACAAAAAAAGAAGATTTAATTCAATTTTCAAGCACTAATCATATATGATATATTTTATCATATATGATATTTTAGCTTATATCATATATGATATAGTATATCATATATGATATGTCACTAGCAAGTCTTACTAAATATGTTCAGCGAGATTAAGCCATAAAAAAGAAGAGTTAATTCAATTTTCAACCACATAATCATATATGATATATTTAATCATATATTATACTTTAGCTTATATCATATATGATATAGAATATCATATATGATACTTCACAAACAGGTCATACTAAACCTGTACAGCGAGATTAAGCCATAAAACCTTATAATTCACGAAAATAAGCTAATAAGTTAGCTTATAAGTCATCATAATAAAGATGATGATAATCTATAAGCTTATTCACATTAGTTAGCTTTCAATTCACGTAGTTTCTCAAATAAGATATAAAAGAATAAGATGAATTATAAGCTTATTCACATCGAATAAGCTAAAAAAAGATGAATCAAAATAAATCGAATGAACTTTACCTTATTTATGAAGTGGATGATCGATTTACGAAGGTGATGATCGATGGATTTGATTTTTGTGATGATTGATTACGACATGAATATGTGTACGTGTGTTTTGTGTGTGTTTTAGAGAGAAGAAGAAAAAAGGAAACCTCGATCCAGATCTGAGATGTGGAATTGGTATGTGGTGTTAGGTGGGAGGGGTAAAATGACGAAAATACCCCTCCACTTTTTTTTAATTAAAAAATAAGAATTAATGTGAGCCTTTGATCAAGATTAGATGGAAGGTGGGGATTGATCCTCTTGTATCCAAAGGATACAAGGGATCCAAAATAACCGGACTCTAATTATTAAAAATCGTAAGTTTTGAATTCTTTTCACATATCGACGAACCACACAATATACAGTAGAGATAAGCATAATACCAAAATTGGTATACAACTGATACTATTGGAGTTACTTTTTTTCACGAGCTTAAAAGAGTACCGGTACTTGACACCGAGAAATTAGTACCTTCGCGGTATTTTTTATTCTGATTAATTTTTGAAATGACCTAAGATCATTTATTATTTGTTTTTTGCATTTATTAATTCAAAATTTCTCTAAATACCATTATGCGATTTATACAACTTAGTATAAAATAAAAATATGTATCTGAGAAGTTTTAATAAATTGCATAAATCGCATGAGTTATTTAGAGAAATTTTGTTTTAGGGAATGAGAAAAATGAAATATTATTTTAGTGTATTTTAAAACTTAGCTCTCCTATGTTTGTTCAATAAAGCAATATTACTTTTTTCATGGTAGTAACTTTTTGTGGAAACAACAATAAAAGTAGACAAAACATGAATTTTCGAGTGATTAAAATACGCAACATGTTATAAAACGCATACAACAACTAAAGAAGATTTAAATTTATTTGGATACTAACACTACAATAATATTAAGCGTTAGAATCGGAAAAAATTTAGGGTCGAAAAAGTGTACCCTAATTTAACGAACGACCCACCATGGGGCCCAACATTATTCAACGAAAGTGTAAAGTTGAAGTTAAACTTTAGGGTCAACCGTTTAGAGTCGAAAAAGTCGACCCTAACTCTATAAACTTATTTTTCACCTGTTTTTTTATTTTTATTATTTGTTTTAATTATTTATAATATAAAAAATAATTTTCTATAACAAGTTTTAAACTGGAGAGAAATGATATATGTAAAAAACCTATGGTCGACTTTGTCGACCATAAATTACAAAGAAAAGTCAACCTTAACTTTTCCCCGAATTTTTCAAGTTTTTTCAAAAATTCAAACAACTTGCCACGAAATTTAAATATTTATATATATAAAAAAACTAAGGTCGACAAAGTCGACCCTATATATTTCGACCCTAAATTTTTAACTTTATTTTTTTTAATATAATAAATATTTAAATAAATATATATATATATATATATATATATATATATATATATATATATATATATATATATATATATATATATATATATATATATATATATATATATATATAAAGTTCTAAAAAAAATCTTATTATTTTTTTAATATAAAATTGCACATTTAAAATCTTATTTTTTTATATAATATAAAAAATTTAAGAATACTTTTAAAAAAAACCTTATATATATTAAAAAAGACTTTATATTTATAAAATATCGTTCAATTGTTTATTTTTTCTTATTTATAATATAACTATAATTAAAAAAAATTATGGCCCTACTTGTAAACTATAATTAGCACATAGTGATTACAACTAAACAATACAACTCTTGAAAAGCATTTTTAATATTACACATACCCCTTGTGGACACACATGTGAGACTTATAGATAGACACGCCTAAAAATAGTTTTATTCGACACGGACACTTAAACACACACTTAATTAAACATGGATATTACAACGATAATAGACTCATAAACACGAAAAAACACTTCACAAAATAGTTCAAAGTGATGTTCCCCATGTCATCGTAACGTTTGTGAAGTAGTGCAGCTGAATCCACTGTGTGCCTATCGCCATGGCGGTACATATCTACTGTTTTCTCAAGTACCTTTATCTTTCCATTCAAGTGCACACAGTTTGCACACGTTGAAGAGCTTGGAGAAGAAATTGGAGTCGTTAAAGGTCTCGAAATAGAGCTTAGACGAGAAAAGCTCGACTGAAGCTCCAAGAGAACTGACTAGTAGTCTGACTCGCTCGTCTTTCCATAAAAAGAATTGCATCCATATGAAATTGGAGGGTTCACCTGTGAATGTGGACAAGCATAGTATTGTCTACCAAGGGATTCAGCGTGTCACGATTCTCGAAGAACTACATCTCCATGTCCACACTTACACGAAAAAGATTTATGCTTCAATATCTTCATATTAACCATGTGTTTGTCATGATAAGTGTATGTGTGATCTGCTGGTGGTTGTGATAATAAGTGTGTGTGTGATCTACTGGTGGTTGTGATGAAAGGAGTGTGTGTGGTTATAAATATAACATATTGTCCTTTTATGGTAAAAAAAGTGATGGAAATGGTTAACATTTTCTCGCCAATTTTTTTCCCGCTAACTTTTTCCCGCCAGCGTTTTCCCGCCAACGTTTTCCCGCAACATTTCCCGCCAACGTTCATCACCATTAATTAACATTCATCACGATTAGTTAACATTTATCACGATCAGTTAACATTCATCACGTTTAGAATATTCATCACGATTAGTTAACATTCATCACGATTAGTTAACATTCATCGACTCACCAATTGAACCTTTAACGTATAACCCTAACATATCGACTCATCCGTTGAACCTTTAATGTATAACCTTAACATATCGACTCATCCGTTGAACGTTTAACGTATAACCCTAACATATCGACTCATCCGTTGAACCTTTAACGTATAACCGTAGCATATCGACTCATCAGTTGAACCTTTAACGTATAACCCTAGCATATTGTAAAATCCATGATTTTACCATGATTGAATGTAATAAAGTTTCACGCAATGATCCTAAGAACATTCACTCATGTGTTATATTTCTATAAGATGTGTATAAACTTGTCCATTATGTACTTATTCTTTTACAATCCTTTCCTATTGTAATAAGTTACATAACTTAAACCATGTACTTAAAAACTAGGAGAACAAGTAATGAGATGTATAACTAACTATGTATATACAACACTTAACAAATTTGGAAAACATGCTACACAATCTATATGTACCCGTGCATGTATGTATGCATACTATAAGCATACATAAACCTTCTTGGACTAGCCCAAGATCATGTACTCTTTATGTTCTAAGCCCAACACAAGCCCAAGTCCAAGCCCATCTTCCTTTTGTTAGCCTTACACGGCACCCCCTAGGTGGAAGGAGAAGAGTTGTCTTAGTATGGGGAAAGCCAACACTTGGCTTGTATTCTCTTACCAAGGCAATCATGCCTTTTGCCTTGCCCTTCTCTCTCCCCTTTTAGCCGAAAAACACACACACACAACTCATTATCACATGCAAATCTAATCTCATTCTCCCATGTCTTTTCCCTCACAAATCATATGGCTTTAAGCCACATACATCCAAAGAATATACATTAAATCCACTATATCTTTGTCTCATCTTAACTACTAATCATTTAGTAGTATCTTCACCTTTGGAATCATTATAGAAAGCCCTAGCTGAATCCTTAAGGGTAACAGCTTGGTTATAGTTAGGGTTTTCATCATCATCAAGATTAGATCCCTAATCTTCTTTGTCCTCTAGATCTCCTTGGTAACTTTAGCAAGAAAGGTATTACTTATTATGCTTCTTCATTTTTACTTGCATGCATCAACATCCACCTATAAACACATGTAACAAACTTGTTAAAAATCAAGATTTGATAAAAAGCATGACCTTAAAGGTCACAGAATATATTGAATACCATTAGTCATGGTTAAAAACTTTTAATAAAGAAACCTATGACTAGTATTCTATGTTTTAACTTGACTAAAAATCATAAGAATCATTTTATGAATTTAAATGTAGCCATGGGTTACAAATCTCACTTTTGGGGATTTTGGTTAACTAATAATCATAAATCTCATAAGTTAACTTGTGTAACTCAAAACCATGAAAAACCATGACCTTAAAGGGTCACAGCATAATTAAATGGATATCTATGATTTATGTACTAAGTTTTAAGTAATGGAATATGTATTTATACATGTATAATGGACTACTAAAAATCACTAAAAGACTTTATGTATACAAACATAGCCGTGGGCTATATATGTCCTTGGATGGATTATAAATGTACATGCATGCCTATATAAAACCTAGATCTCGTGTTAAGAACTTAACTTAACATAATAAACATAAAACTAGCATAAAGATCTTATGGGAACATTTGGGGAAAAAAAATATAGCCGTGGGGCTATATGTTGTTTTTCTTGCATTCATGGTAACCTTGGAAACATGCAATAAGCCTAGATAATTATGTTGGATTTTATAAATATTTATAAGACATAAAACTAGCTAAAAATCTCATCTTGGAAACACCAAGATTAAAATTATAACCGTAGGCTATATATATGTATACATGGACTTATGAGTTGGTTTCTTGGTTTGTACATAGCTAGATCTTATTTTGGGACACTTATAATTACATGCAACCTAAAAACAAGTCTTGACTTATCTTAATAAGCTATAACTTAATATAGCCGTGAGTTATAAGCCCATGTTAAAGCTTATGACTTGCATGCAATCTTGTAACAATCTAGATCTCATTTGATACTCCAAATAAAACAAACTATGAGTTTTATTCTTTTATTAAGGCTTATAACTAAATATGGATAAGCTAATAATAAGCTTATGAGAAAAACCTAGACTATTACTTACATAAAATGAAAAAGTAGTCTTGACGGACTAATAAAGCCCATGCAACATTAGCCCAAGACTAAATGAGCCCAATAAGCCCATTTAACTAATCTTAGTATCTTATTGGACTTAAGCATATGCTTAGGCCCATTTAACTAATTAATGGACTTAAAAATATAATTAAGCCCAATAAATGTTTTAAAGGCCCATTTAACAAATTAGTGGACTTAAAATGTATTTAGGCCCACTAGATGGCCCATTAGATATTTTATCCCATTTAATGAGCCCATTTAATGTTTTGGATATTTAAATAAAGGTTTTTATAATAAAATATAACTTATAAAAACTTTTGGACTAATATGACAATTTATGAAACTTAAGGACTCAAACCGTGACATTTAAAACTTGTTTTGATAAACTATTAAACACAAGGACTAAAAATGTAATTATCCGAAAGTCTAGAGTTTAATAAATACCATCCGTAGCATATTAAACCCTTGGGACCATTTTGGAAAGTTTCTAAAAGTTGTTTTGTCATTTCATAACCCTAAGGACCACTTTTGTAATAATCCGAAACTTAAAGAAGCCCTAGGGACTGTTTTTGTCATTTTATGAAAGTTATCTAACCAAGTTATAACTAGGAGGAATAAATGTGCCAAAACCCGAAAGTTTAACAAGCCCTAGGTACTAAATGTATAAAATCCGAAAGTTTTACTTTGTTTAAAATAGGAGGGACTAGTTTTGTCATATTCCAAAACTTTAACAAACCCTAACCCTAATTCTATTTTTAAATTTAGTAAAACTTAAATAAACCCTAAACCATTAGGATTTAAAGTATAAATTCTTAAACTTGTAATTTATAAATTATTTTATAAATGTTAAATAATTTATGGGAACTTTAAAGTTAAATAAAATATTTATATTTTTACTTTACAAAAATAAAATATTTATATTTTGTTTCATGAAATAAATTGCACAGACAATATGGATATGTATTATTAATACATGTACTCATATACTTTTAGGAAATAAAATTATATGAACATTAAATAAATTGAATGCTAATACGTAAACTAATATTATAAGTAAAACATTTTATGTTTACATAAATATAAAACTTAATTACGAGTTTAAATGGATATTGTTAATACTTGTACTACAGTTATTTAGATAAATACTGTAGCACTAATAAACTGATTAAAAATCTGTATAAGCATACACATACGTTCCTTGTACTATCTATTAAGACTGTACTATTTGAAGAGGCATAGCTTTTGGCGTGAGCATTATTTGGATATTCGTATTATACAGCTATTGCCAACTCCCAGGAGAGTTTACAGCCCCATATAAACTATTGTTAAACTTTTCCTCTGTGGGGGAGAAAACATGCAACTATTTTATTGGACATAACGGAATTGTATAAACTTGACTAGGATTGACTATTATAGAAACTGTTAAATTGTTGTATATTGCCCGAATGTTATAAATAGAACTATTAGGGATTCAACATCCCCATCTGGGTGAGTCATGCTCACTGTGCCTTGGCCGGGACAACAAATGTATACCATGTTGGAACTGGGTTTGGGTGTCTTTTTGTAAGACACTACGTTCTCATTTGTTGAGGATTATGGGAGGTTAAGTTTCAGTTTCGAGTAATAGAAAATGTAATCTACCTTTTAGTAAAAATGTTTTGTGCATTGTTACTTCTAGGATTAATGTATGTCCAAACTAATTATTATTAGACCTGTAAATTCACCAACTTTATATTGACCCTCTAAGCATGTTTTTCTCAAGAAAATGAAGTTAGTACGTAGTGTGTGCATGGACTCAAGCATCATTGTAATCTGCATTGTAGGACTCGTCAAGGGTTCTATTTGGGAAACATAAACAATCTACTTTTATCATGTTGGAGATAATTTTTATAAATTTGTATAACAATTATGTAATCTGTTTTAAATAATATCGTATCTTATGCTCTATGAACTATGTGCTATCGATCCACCCTTGTGACATCTCTGTTGATATTTCCGCATATTTTGACCCTACCCGGGGGTGTCACAGAGAATGGTATTAGAGCATTAGTTATATAGAACCAGATATTTTTTTTAAATAAAATAAAAATAAAGAAAATTTTCTTTTATTTAAAACTAGACTATAACTTTTTAAAAATCTTTAGGGATTTTTTTGGGACCGTATTAGTTAAGCATGTAGATCGTAGGCCATTTGTGCTATGTGAACTAAGTGTGTATTGATTGTTAAATAAACTAGTTAAATGATTATATATATATATATATATATATATATATATATATATATATATATATATATATATATATATATATATATGTATATATATATATATATATATATATATATATATATATATATATATATATATATATATATATATATATATATATATGTATATATATATATATATATATATATATATATATATATATATATATATATATATATATATATATATATATATACATAAGTATTAATATATATAACCTTAAAACATTGCGATGGTTGTTTAAAAAGGGATATACTTCATAAAACTTGTAACCAAAAATAATATTTTTCCTTTGTTTGTAAATTTATACTTACTTCAAATTTAAAATAATATTATTTTCAGAGCATCATGACTTCGCCTACTACACCTTCGACTCTCCTACCAGTGGTAGCCCCTGCTCCTGCTATCCATTCATCACCACAATCAGTACAGTGTGGATGGTTATCAGCCTCAGATTCAGAGGATGATCATACTATCTAAGCTTTACTTCCCGAGGACCCTTTTTCTGCTCCGGCATCAGCTATACTGGTCCCCACCTCTATGGAGGAAGACCGGGTATCTCCTGACCTACCATATTCTGTACCTTCATCTTTACCACCGGGCTATTTTCCCGAGTCTATACCAGACTCCACTTTCGAGATTGGGGAGGGCTCCGGGACGGGACATGCCAATTCTGTCCAGGCCCAGATCGCTGCACTGGCCACACGCTAGGAGCGGGATATATCAGACCTTCGCAGCCTGTTGACAACTGGTCAACTGGGCTACACTGCCATCCATGAGCGTATCGACTCTCTCACTCACACTATGAGGGGAGAGGCACAGGCAGCCAGAGGTGTTCAGGCTAAGACTGACGAGGCATTACAGTGGCTATGGGAGGAGAACCATCGTCTCCACCAGCGTATCCAGGTCATGGAGAGTCTCCAACATCAGACCCATGCTGCTTTATCAGCTCAGGAGCAGTCCCTGTCCATTTTCTTTTACCTTGCCACTGTATGACACGATGGGGTTACTACAGAGATGACTTATCTTCGAGGGGTCGTCGACAGACTTAGGACCCAGCTGCTGACAGCATTCCGCATGCTTAAGGAGGCCTGAGCGACAGTTCAGACATTATGGAGTACTAGGAGAGCATCTGCAGCTTCATCAGCCCCACCAGCACCAGCCTCATCTAGCAGACCACCTAGACAGGAGTAGAGTAGATGTACTAGATTTCTTGTACATCATGATCAGCTTATGGGTTGTACCCTAGCTATCATGGTATAGGACTTTTGTACTGTTATTTCTTTTCAGCTTTTGTGATGTAATCCTGTACTGTACCTTTTCTTTTCGGACATGTGTTTTTGGATATGATGTACTTAAGACAATGTGTACCACTACCCAGGACAAGGCTAGCTAAGCCTTTGTCTCGGATTTGCTATGCTCGATGAATGTTTATTTCCTTACGGAAATTTGCATGTAATCATTTTCTTATGTTATATCTGTTGTGCAATGTATTATATTATGAAATCTTGACAAGTTATCCAATTTGTTATGAAATCAATGCATGAATTTTTCCCCGTGCAAATAATATAGAAACTGTACTAACATTTGAACTAATAATCTCATTTTGTGTATGATTATAGACAAATGGTGATTACGCGATCAAATCCCAATAATGCAACCACTTCAAACGCCGCTAATACCGAATTTCCAGAAGCTACTCAAAATGTCACCGCTGCACAACTCAGGGAAATGATAAGTGAAGGCATTACAGCAGCCATGGCAGCCAGAGAAGCTGATCCAAATGTGAACAATGATCCAAACCTCATTATGCGCTGAAACAACACTAATAGGGGTTGTTCTTACCCCGACTTCTTGAAGTGCCAACCCTCATACTGCCGAGGAAAAGAAGGAGTTGTTGAATTGATGCAATGGTTTGAAAGACTAGAGACAGTTTTCCGCATTAGCGGTTACGCTGACGAGAACAGTGTCAAGTTTTCCACCTGCACACTACTCGAGAGCGCCCTTACCTGGTGGAACTTTGTGGTCGCTACCCTTGGACATGACACTGCTTATACTCTCACATAGGCCAACCTCAAAGAGATTATGACTGAGAAGTACTGTCCTAGAGGAGAAATGAAAAAGTTGGAAATCGAACTGTGGGATCTAAAATGCAAGAACAATGACATCCTTTGGTACAACCAAATATTTCAAGAGTTAAGCTTGATGTGCACCAGAATGTTCCCTCAAAGGAGCGAAAAGATTGAGAAGTATGTCAGTAGACTCCCTGACAACATTCATGACAGTGTGCTAGCATCATGACCCACTACCGTTGAAAGTGCTATGGAATTCACGACTGAGCTGATCAACAAGCGAGCCCGTAATTTGTCTGAAAAGCAAACGGATAACAAGAGAAAGTCAGATGAAAGTTCTCGTAGCCAGCACCAGCAGCCTTCCAAAAGGCAAGACATTGGGCAAGCCTATGATACTACTCCCACAGCCCGCACCAAGAACTACTCAGGATCCAAGCCTAAATGTCCAAAGTGCAACTATCACCATGTTGCTGGAGGACAATGCCAGGGATGCTACAAGTGCGGCCAACAAGGCCATTTTGCTCGTGAATGTCAAGCAAGTGCTGTTACCTCGGTTTGACCCAATAACAACCCCAGAAACAACAACAACGGCAAGTCAAATGCTCATGGGAGCGAAAGTGGGCAACAGGGAAACCGAAACCCCACAAGTAGAAGCAACAGTGGACCAAAGAGAGCTGTAGTGTGTTACGAATGTGGAACCCCTGGACACGTGAGACCCGGCTGTCCCAAGTTGGCCAACTAGAAGAAGGACAACAAGGGAACTTCATCACAAGTGTACATGGTTGACAATGCCCAAGCCAATCCAGATTCCAACATCGTCACCGGGTAAGTTTTTACTAAACCAACGATATGCATTTGTCTTGTTTGACACCGGGGCAGACCGAAGCTTTATATCTACTGAATTTAGTAAAATATTGGAAGTCACTCCATCAGTTTTAGACCCCTACTATAATGTAGAACTAGCCAACGGAAAAGTTGTGACGGTTGACACCATCATTCGAGGTTGTACCTTAAACCTTTCCAATCACCCGTTTAATATCGACCTGATTCTGGTAAGTCTTGGTAGCTTTGATGTCATTATTAGCATGGACTGGCTAGCAAAATATCGTGCAGTTATCATATGTGATCAAAAACTGGTTCGTATACCTTGGGAAGATGAAACCTTGATTATACGAGGGGAAGGTAACCCCGATATAATCAACACTAGACGTGGTGTCATTTCGTGCACCAAAGTACAGAAATACTTGGTCAAAGGATGCCCCATTTTTCTAAACCCGTTCCTCCCCAAGTGACAAGGTAGGTAACCCTAAACCTGAAAGATATGTCCAACTCACAATGGGTGTATTTTGTAGGGATGCGTTCGTCATCCCTCGTAAAGAGATGTTGAATGTCCCATGCTTCTGAGCAAACCTTCTTCCCTCTTTAGGTCCAATTAGTTCGACAATACCATCATCCACCAAACCCTGGGAGGTATGACTTCCTCTCCCTAGAAGTCGAAATTTGTGCAAATTTTGAACCATTAATAGTGGATGCATGACCCTTTTTGTAGCACCCCGTAGGATGCACACTTCTTTATTCTTGGTATCTTCTTTTATTTCCACCATTTGAGGTACTTCTTTTCTGTGCCTCTTTTGCCGAGCCCCGCTGCGAATGAAGCATATTCTTTGCAACTTCCTACCCAATCGCCATCAACAATAATCTTAACTTCTATGCGAGATAGAAGTTTTAGTGCTATCAACTAATGTTTGTATCCCACAGGCTTGAGGTATAACAACAAGTCTTTTGCGTATAGTTTTTGACACATGAAAGGTTCTAGTTATTTTTTTATTTTACTTTCAACCCCCAATTTTCACCATCAGGTGTGGAGATATAACATATATCTCACCAGTGAAAAGGATGCAGAAGTAGTGCATCTCCAGCTTTCCCAACATATAAAACATGTTGGCGTATCCTCCTCATACCATAAACCAATTGCAGTGGATTTTCCCTCCTAACCAAATCCACAACGCCATGGGTCCTCTCCCAACTCTTGGAAGGATGTAACCGCGACCCCCGTTGAGACGCCCTCATCTATTCATCAGTGGTAGTAGCAGCATCCATTACTGCTCAATCTGATGAATAGTGCGATCTTAATAAAGATCTCTCTGCATCATCATCTATCCATCCATAGTAGTAGCAGCATCCATTGCTGCTCAATTGGATGTGTAGTGCGACCCGGATAAAGATCTCTTTGCATTGCTTTCTATCCATCCATAATAGTAGCAGCATCCAATTATTGCTCAATCAGATGAATAGTGCGACCCATATAAAGATCTCTTTGCATTGATTTCTATCCATCCATAGTAGTAGCAACATCCATTACTGCTCAATCGGATGTATAGTGCGACCCAGATAAAGATCTCTTTGCATTGCTTTCTATCCATCCATAGTAGTAGCAGCATCAATTACTGCTCAATCGGATGAATAGTGCGACCCGGATAAAGATCTCTTTGCATTGCTTTCTATCCATCCATAGTAGTAGCAGCATCCATTGCTGCTCAATCGGATGTATAGTGCGACCCGGATAAAGATCTCTTTGCATTACTTTCTATCCATCCATAGTAGTAGCAACATCCATTACTGCTCAACCGGATGAATTGTGCGACCCGGATAAAGATCTCTTTGCATTGCTTTCTATCCATCCATAGTAGTAGCAGCATCCATTAATGCTCAATCGGATGTATAGTGCGACCCAGATAAAGATCTCTTTGCATTGCTTTCTATCCATCCATAGTAGTGGCAGCATCCATTACTGCTCAATCGGATGTATAGTGCGACCCGGATAAAGATCTCTTTGCATTGCTTTCTATCCATCCATAGTAGTACCAGCATCCATTACTGCTCAATCGGATGAATAATGCGACCCAGATAAAGATCTCTTTGCATTGCTTTCTATCCATCCATAGTAGTAGCAGCATCCATTACTGCTCAATCGGATGTATAGTGCGACCCGGATAAAGATCTCTTTGCATTGCTTTCTATCCGTCCATAGTAGTAGCAGCATCCATTACTACTCAATCGGATGAATAGTGCGACCCGGATAAAGATCTCTTTGCATTGCTTTCTATCCATCCATAGTAGTAGCAGCATCCATTACTGCTCAATCGGATGTATAGTGCGACCCGGATAAAGATCTCTTTGCATTGCTTTCTATCCATCCATAGTAGTAGCAGCATCCAATACTGCTCAATCGGATGAATAGTGCTACCCGGATAAAGATCTCTTTGCATTGCTTTCTATCCATCCATAGTAGTAGCAGCATCCATTACTGCTCAATCGAATGTATAGTGCGACCCGGATAAAGATCTCTTTGCATTGCTTTCTATCCATCCATAGTAGTGGCAGCATCCATTACTGCCCAATCGGATATATAGTGCGACCCGGATAAAGATCTCTTTGCATTGCTTTCTATCCATCCATAGTAGTAGCAGCATCCATTACTGCTCAATCGAATGTATAGTGCGACCCGGATAAAGATCTCTTTGCATCATTTTCTGTCCACCCGTAGTAGTAGCAGCCTCCATTACTGCTCAACCAAACGTATGGTGCGACCCGAATGTAAATCACTTCGCATTAATGTCACCATTCGTTTTTAGCATGTCCAAAACGAACCTATATTCCTAGAAGCATCTTTTCACTTAAAAGATAACTACGTTTTTAGTAGCTTTGAGGACAAAGCTAAAATAACGGGGTGGTGCTGTAAAATCCATGATTTTACCATGATTGAATGTAATAAAGTTTCACCCAATGATCCTAAGAACATTCACTCATGTGTTATATTTCTATAAGATGTGTGTAAACTTGTCCATTATGTACTCACTCTTTTACAATCCTTTCCTATTGTAATAATTTACATAACTTAAACCATGTACTTAAAAACTAGGAGAACAAGTAATGAGATGTATAACTAACTATGTATATACAACACTTAACAAATTTGGAAAACATGCTACACAATGTATATGTAGCCGTGTATGTATGTATGCATACTATAATCATACTTAAACCTTCTTGGACTAGCCCAAGATCATGTACTCTTTGTGTTCTAAGTCCAACACAAGCCCAAGTCCAAGCCCATCTTCCTTTGGTTAGCTTTACACGGCATCCCGTAGGTGGAAGGAGAAGAGTTGTCTTGGTATGGGGAAAGCCAACACTAGGCATGTATTCTCTTACCAAGGCAATTATGCCTTTTGCCTTGCCCTTCTCTCTCCCCTTTTAGCCAAAAAACACACACACACAACTCATTCTCACATGCAAATCTTATCTCATTCTCCCATCTCTTTTCTCTCTCAAATCATACGTTAATCCACATACATCCAAAGAATATACATTAAATCCAGTAGATATTTGTCTCATCTTAACTACTAATGATTTAGTAGTATCTTAACCTTTGGAATCATTATAGCAAACCCTAGCTGAATCCTTAAGGGTCATGACTTGGTTATAGTTAGGGTTTTCATCATCATCAAGATTAGATCCCTAATCCCCTTTGTCCTCTATATCTTCCTTGGTAACTTTAGCAAGAAAGTTATTACTCATTATGCTACTTCATTTTTATTGGCATGCATCAACATCCACCTATAAACACATGTAACAAACTTGTTAAAAATCAAGATTTGATAAAAACCATGACCTTAAAGGTCACGACATATATTGAATACCATTAGTCATGGTTAAAAACTTTTAATAAAGAAACCTATGACTAGTATTCTATGTTTTAACTTGACTAAAAATCATAAGAATCATTTTATGAATTTAAATGTAACCATGGGTTACAAATCTCACTTTTTGGGATTTTGGTTAACTAATAATCATAAATCTCATAAGTGAACTTGTGTAACTCAAAACCATGACCTTAAGGGTCACGACATAATTAAATGGATATCTATGATTTATGTACTAAGTTTTAAGTAATGGAGTATGTATTTATACATGTATAATGGACTACTAAAAATCACTAAAAGACTTTATGTGTACAAATATAGCCGTGGGCTATATATGTCCTTGGATGGGTTTTAAATGTACATGCATGCCTATGTAAAACCTAGATCTAGTGTTAAGAACTTAAATTAACATAATAAACATAAAACCAGCATAAAGATCTTATGGGAAAATTTGGGGAAAAACAATATAGCCGTGGGCTATATGTTGTTTTTCTTGGATTCATGGTAACCTTGGAAACATGTAATAAGCCTAGATAATTATGTTGGATTTTATAAATATTTATAAGACACAAAACTAGCTAAAAATCTCATCTTAGAAACACCAAGATTAAAATTATAGCCGTAGGCTATATATACGTATACATGGACTTATGAGTTGGTTTCTTGGTTTGTACATAGCTAGATCTTATTTTGGGACACTTATAATTACATGCAACCTAAAAACAAGTCTTGACTTATCTTAATAAGCAATAACTTAATATAGCCGTGAGTTATAAGCCCATGTTAAAGCTTATGACTTGTACGCAACCTTGTAACAAATCTAGATCTCATTTGATACTCCAAATAAAACAAACTATGAGTTTTATTCTTTTATTAAGGATTATAACTAAATATGGATAAGCTAATAATAAGCTTATGGGAAAAACCTAGACTATTACTTACATAAAATGAAAAAGTAGTATTGATGGACTAATTAAGCCCATGCAACATTTGCCCAAGACTAAATGAGCCCAATAAGCCCATTTAACAAATATTAATATCTTAATGGACTTAAGAATATGCTTAGGCCCATTTAACTAATTAAGGACTTAAAAATATAATTAAGCCGAATAAATGTTTTAAAGGCCCATTTAACAAATTAGTGGACTTAAAATGTATTTAAGCCCACTAGATGGCCCATTAGATATTTTATCCCATTTAATGAGCCCATTTAATGTTTTGGATATTTAAATAAAGTTTTTATAATAAAATATAACTTATAAAAACTTTTGGACTAAAATGACAATTTATGAAACTTAAGGACTCAAACCGTGACATTTAAAACTTGTTTTGATAAACTATTAAACACACGGACTAAAAATGTAATTATCTGAAAGTCTAGGGTTTAATAAATACCATCCGTGGCATATTAAACCCTAGGGACCATTTTGGAAAGTTTCTAAAAGTTGTTTTGTCATTTCATAACTCTAAGGACCACTTTTGTAATAATCCGAAACTTAAAGAAGCCCTAAGGACTGTTTTTGTCATTTTATGAAAGTTATCTAACCTAGTTATAACTAGGAGGACTAAATCTGCCAAAACCCGAAAGTTTAACAAGCCCTAAATACTAAATGTATAAAATCCGAAAGTTTTACTTTGTTTAAAATATGGAGGGACTAGTTTTACCATATTCCGAAACTTTAACAAACCCTAACCCTAATTCTATTTTTAAATTTAGTAAAACTTAAATAAACCCTAAACCATAAGGATTTAAAGTATAAATTCTTAAACTTGTAATTAATAAATTATTTTATAAATGTTAAATAATTTATGGGAACTTTAAAGTTAAAAAAAGTATTTATATTTTTACTTTTCAAAAATAAAATATTTATATTTTGCTTTATTAAATTAATTGTACAGACAACATGGATATGTATTATTAATACATGTACTCATATACTTTTAGGAAATAAAATTATATGAACATTAAATAAATTGAGTGCTAATACGTAAACTAATATTATAAGTAAAACATTTTATGTTTACTTAAATATGAAACTTAATTACGAGTTTAAATGAATATTGTTAATACTTGTACTACAGTTATTTAGATAAATGTTGTATCACTAATAAACTGATTAAAAAACTGTATAAGCATACACATACGTTCCTTGTACTATCTATTAAGACTTTACTATTTGATTAGGTATAGCTTTTGGTGTGAACATTATTTGGATATTCGTATTATACAGCTATTTCCAACTCCAGGTGAGTTTACAGCCCCATATAAACTATTGTTAAACTTTTCCTCTACGGGGGAGAAAACATGCAACTATTTTATTGGACATAACAAAATTATATAAACTCTACTACGATTGACTATTATAGAAACTGTTAAATTGTTGTAAATTGCCCGAATGCTATAAATAGATCTATTAGGGATTGACCATCCCCATCTGGGTGAGTCATGCTCACTGTGCCTTGGCCGAGACAACATATGTATACCATGTTGGAATTGGGTTTGGGTGTCTTTTTGTAAGACACTACGTTCTCATCTGTTGAGGACTATGGAAGGTTAAGCTTCAGTTTCGAGTAATAGAAAATGTAATCTACGTTTTAGTAAAAATGCTTTGTGCATTGTTACTTCTATGATTAATGTATGTCCAAACTAATTATTATTAAACCTGTAAATTCACCAACTTTATGTTGACCCTCTAAGCATGTTTTTCACAAGAAAATGAAGTTAGTACGTGGTGTGTGCATGGACTCAAGCATCATTGTAATCTGCATTGTAGGACTCGTCAAGGGGTCTATTTGGGAAACATAAACAATCTACTTTTATCATGTTGGAGACAATTTTTATAAATTTGTATAACAATTATGTAATCTATTTTAAATAATCTCTTATCTTATGCTCTATGAACTATGTGCTATCGATCCACCCTTGTGACATCTCCATTGATATTTCCGCATATTTTGACCCTACCCAGGGGTGTCACACATATCGACTCATCAGTTGAACCTTTAATGTATAACCCTAACATATCGACTCATCTGTTGAACCTTTAACGTATAACCCTAACATATCGACTCATCAGTTGAACCTTTAACGTATAACCGTAGCATATCGACTCATCCGTTGAACCTTTAACGTATAAACCTAACATATCGACTCATCCGTTGAACGCTTAACATATAACCCTAGCACGTCGACTCATCAGTTGAACCTTTAACGTATAACACTAACATATCAACTCATCAGTTGAACCTTTAACGTATAACCGTAGCATATCGACTCATCTGTTGAACCTTTAACATATTACCCTAACATATCGACTCATCCGTTGAACCTTTAACGTATAACCCTAGCATATCGATTCATCAGTTGAACCGTTAACGTATAACCCTAACATATTGACTCATCCGTTGAACCTTTAACGTATAACCCTAACATATCGACTCATTCGTTGAACCTTTAACGTATAACCGTAGCATATCGACTCATCCGTTGAACCTTTAACATATAACCCTAACATATCGACTCATCCGTTGAACCTTTAACGTATAACCCTAGCATATCGACTCAATAGTTGAAACTTTAACGTATAACCCTAACATATCGACTCATCAGTTGAACCTTTAACGTATAACCGTAGCATATCGACTCGTCCGTTGAACCTTTAACGTATAACCCTAACATATCGACTCATCCGTTGAACCTTTAACGTATAACCGTAACATATCGACTCATCAATTGAACCTTTAACCTATAAACCCTAACATATCGACTCATTAGTTGAACCTTTAACGTATAATAATTTATTTAATATTAATTATAATAATTTATCTAATATTAATTATAATAACTTATTTAATATTAATTATAATAATTTATTTAATATTAATTATAATCATTTATTTTGATTTTTATTATCTATTTTAATTATTTATAATAGAAATAATTTATAAGTATTTTAAATAATTTATAACTATCTAATTTTTTTGACTAATTCAAAATAAGTTTGAAAATATTCTTAATAATTTTTTATTTATTTAATATTAATTATAATAATTTATTTTATTTTTATTATTATTCTATTATTAATTTTATTACGTTATAGGTATAAAGTTAAAGGGATATATATGTGTAAAACATTTAGGGTCGACTCAGTCAACCCTAAATTTAAAAGTAAAAGTCGACCCTTAATTTACACCAAATTTTCGTCACACTTAGGCAAAAAAAAATTGCGAAAATTTTAAAAACCCGCCATAGTTTTTTGTGTTTCGCGGTATACATTTAGGGCCGACATAGTCGACCCTAAGGCACCACAAAACTTAGGGTCGACTTTTTCGACCCTAAGTATGTATATATTGTCGACCTTAAATAATTAACTGGCAAAAAAATATAATAACTTTAGGGTCGACTAAGTCGACCCTAAAATACAAAGAGAAAGTCTTCCCTAAAGTGGACGATATAGATATCCTTATCCTTCTCTCTTCTTTATTCTCTGGTAAAAGAAAAAAACCCGATCTACCACCACAACATCACCACGCCACAACCACCAATCCTACCCATCACAAACACCAATCCGACCCACCACCACAACCTCTAGTCAGACCCACCACCATCATCAATCCAACCCGCCACCACACTCGCACATGAGCATAATTTTGATTAAATTCAGAATATGTTCATCTCCCTTGATTAATTTCAGATTAGTTTTGTTAAAAGGTAATTGATTTTTTCTTATTTTCGGATTATATGTTCATCTCCTTTAATTTTGTTTAATTTTTAGTTTTGTTTAATTATGTTTAATTTTGCTAAATGTGAAAGGACATTGATGTTTACTTGCATCCTTTGATTAAAGAACACCAAGATTTATGGAAAGGAGTCTGGACGAAAGATGCTGCTACGGGTACTCATTTCAAAATGAAAGCGGCGGTTTTATGGACCATCAATGATTTTCCAACTCGAAGTAGTTTGTCTAGGTGGAGTAAGAAAGGCTACCACGCATGCCCCACTTGTATGTGGACACTCCATAGATATCTGTCAAGAACAAAATCGTTTATGTTGGTTACAGAAGATGGTTAAAAACAAAACACCCACTAAAGAGTAAATTTAAGGAATTCTATGGTTCTTCCGAACATAACCATAAACCTAGAAAGTTTTCAGAACTTGGTATCCAGTTGCAGATTAGTAAAGTCTTTAAACGTGAAACGGGGAAACATCCAACAATTGCTAAAAAGAACCGCCCTCATAATCGAGCTGTTGAATTGAATTGGAGTAAGCGTTCTATCTTTTGGAATAACAGGAAGTTCATGAAGCCTCTTCTAAAGTTCTCTTTCAGTCCAGAAAACAGAAAATGTTTTTGTAAATTCATCAAAGGAGTCATACTGCTTGATGGGTTTGGATCTAATTTCAATAAAAAAGTAACAGCTGATGATTACAATATAACGGGCCTGGAATCTCATGACTGTCATATAATGATGCATCGGTTACTTCCTTATGGAGTGCAACAATACTTGCCCAAAGACATTGCAAAACCTTTAATCGAGATTTGCTTATACTTTAAGCCGCTTTGTGCTCGAAGTTTGGCCATGCAGGACATGAGAGAAGTTAAAAACAAATTGATCATTATGATTGTTAATTTAGAGCAAATCTTTCCTCCTTATTTTTAGACATAATGACTCATTTGGTTATACATCTACCCGATGAGGCTATTCTAGGTTCCGTTACTCGCGGCAGATGTATCAGTTTGAAAGATACAAAAAGCTAAAGAATTATGTAAAAAATAAAGCAAAGCCTGAAGGTTCTATTGCCGAGGGTTATGTTGCAGAAGAGGAATTAACTTTTTGTTCGCGTTACCTTAAGGATGTCGAGACGATATTTAATCGTTTTGGCAGAAATGAAGACGGTTTGCCTGAACAACCAGATAAATTCCAGGTGTTCTAGACCGTATGCATACCGACGGGTAGAATCAAACCAACTCGTATGAATAATAATGACATGCAAGAATTTAAGTGGTTTGTACTTAACAACAGTCCTGAAGTCGAAGTAGACATCTCGGCTTACAACGAGTATGTTTCTTCCTTTTTTTATAATTTTGAAAAATCTTCTTTCTCGACGAGTCATTCTAATATCATGAACCTTTGTAGAGAATCGCCTGATAACATGGAAACGAGTTTTCCTACGTGGTTTAATAACAAGGTAAATACATTAGATATATTACCTTGGAGTTATTCCTCATCTAAACCTTTTTGTATCTCTTTTTTGTAGACTCGTGAAAAAAAAGTGACAGACGACTGTAGTGCCGAGTTATTCTCTTTGACATGTGGACCTACTAGTTCATGTACATGCCCCGCTTGCATAGTTAACGGTGTGAAGTTTGTGGTACATGAACGCAATATACTTCATACCACTCAATGCACAGAGTTTCAAAACCCGGGGTTGATGAGAGATGTATTATGGTCAACTCGAAGAATTCTGGAGCTCACTTATATCGGAAACCGCAAGGTTGTATTGTTTTGATGTAAATGGTTTAACACCATTAACCCTAACAACTGTACCAAACGCAACAGACGTTCTTACATTGAGCAGGGCATACATCATATTTTGACTGATAGGCTATTTCACGAAAATAACCCATACATTTTTGCGACACAAGCAACACAAGTATTCTACCTTGAAGACCTTTCTAGACGACCACTTCATTGGAAGGTCGTCGAGCAGGTTTATCATCCAAATGTGGCAGAGTCCGATCAAGATGTTATACATGGTAGCAATTCATCAGATGTTACACTGTTGTTGGTTTGACTAGTTTGGAGCAAACGGATTTGAGTTTAAATACTCAATCGACAGAAGTGGACGCCCCACCGGTTGATGATGATTTTATTAAATAATGAAGATGAGGTCGTTGCACATGTCCTTGATGATGATGATGTTTTTGTAAAACCCGCATAAAATACACGAAAGCATTAAATACACGAAAACACGGATTAATAGAAATTTTATAATTAATTAATACACGACAAGTATAACGTATGTTTATAACACACGACAAGTATTACGTATGTTATTTATTACACGACAGTATTTTATGTATATTAAATAAATCATAACAGAATAAAACGACGAACTTACATCATGAATATTAACAGATGAGAATTAATAAAACACGAAAACGAAATGCTATGTACAAAGGGGTGTTTGGCCGACCTAAATAGAAAGGAAGCAAGAAGGGCCCATGGCCCGGCCCATTAAGCTTTAAATAGTAACAAAAACCTTCCAGGACTTTTCATTTTACAAGTTTACACAAAATTAAGCAAACCCAGTCTCCTTTAGTTGTGGCCACCAGTTTTGCAAGTGAAAAACGAAGGGAAAAAGGCTTTTGATCTTTGATTTAATTCGGGGATAGATTGTGTGTGTTCATCATTCATTCAATCATATTCGGTATCCCTAAATTTTTTAATCTTTTCTTTTATTATTTTCTTTGATCAGGAATTAATAAAATTAAATAAAAACACATGATTTTGAATGAATAAAACATGTATTAGACAATATTAAATTTGGTTTTTGGTTTGGTTTAGCATGGAAACCAAGACCACAAGGTCTCGGTGGGGTTTTAAGCCGGCCAGCAGAGCCCTTAGGGATATCAGTGGCTGTTCTACATGGTCATCCGCAACACATAAAACCCCTAGCAGGGGGTGTTTGGTTTGAACAGTGGCAACTGAGAGCTTAGGCTCTCGGTGGGAGTTGTGCGCCGGCGGTGGGTACCGGATACAGCCGATGGGAACTCCACCCGACCGGTGGCAGAAAGCCATAGCCGGTGGCTGTGGTGCAGCCAAGACATGAGGTCTCGGTAGGCATTGATTCGGGGCTCGGGTAAACCGAAACACACACCAAGGGTGTGTTTTGTCATGAACTTGCTTAATTTATTTCAAGACTTAGGATAATTAACTATTTAATTATTAATGAATAGTCATGGCGCCATTTAAATTAAATTAACTTTAGACTTATAATAATTATGTTATATAGTTATTCATGAAATTAAACAAGGCATCAATTTAGTTTAATTAATTATAGACTTAGCTTTTTTTAATTACTTACATGTTAACAATGGTTTAATTAAATTAATATTTACTTTAATTTAATTATACAATTATCAAGTTATGATAAAGTTTATTAATATCAAATTACGTTATATTATTAATTAATAATCACTTATAAATCATGTATTATATTATTAATTAATAATTATTATGTTAGACTAAAGTATTTATTTATTATTAAAGCTTACTATTGTGAAATTTAATTAATCATGACTTATTAAATATGTTCATTAAGCTTAGCTTATATTATATTCTTTTTAAACAATCTTATTGCTATTTATGGAAATTTACTAATTATGGAAACTTTCTATTTTTCGAAACTTACTAATTATGGAAACTTTCTATTTTTGGAAACTTACTATTTATGGAAACTTACTATTTTTGAAAAGTTGATATATATGGAAACCTGCTATTTTTGGAAAGTTACTATATATAGAAACCTACTATTTTTAGAAAGTTACTCATTATGGAAATATCAAGTATAATAACACATGAAACATGTAATACGTTAATCAAGAACACATGAGACACTAAGAAATACATGATAAAACATGAAACAGTAAAACAAGTCAAGAACACGTAAAACAAGTCAATAACAAGTAAAACAAGTCAAGAACAAGTAAAGTAAACTAAGAATCAGAAAGTTATACATGAACATACAACTCATTCACGTCCTTATGTATGTAGCACTCGTGAAGTCGGAGTAGTTACTTTCTGACTTTGATCTTCATTCGTTACTATACATAAGGTACGGATATTCCGTCCTTCAGTAAGGACATTCTCTTTCTATGCATGATTAGGATTCCCTGTTTGCTGCCATCTGTTTTCTCTACTAGTTTACATGTCATAAAACTTTTCATTATTTACCATGCTATCAATTTAAATTCCCTGAGATATATACATGCATGACCATGTCCACCTAGTTATGGAGGTACCATAACCATGACACTTGAGGCACCAGTGTTATGACTCCCTTCTGTGACGAGAGTGATTTCTCGCGGCGTCCCTTTCAGTTACTTGGCCATTATTATTATTATCATGTGGGGCGTATGGATGCATCCTAGTACATGTTTTATAGGTTTACCAGGTGACTGTGGTGTGTGCTCTACCTCCGTCACATTGGAGTTGATCCCTCCACCCAGACTTATATAATTAGAGGTCACCCCTCTAATTTCATGACGA
The DNA here is from genome assembly GCA_025667525.1 of Glebionis coronaria. NCBI lineage: Eukaryota > Viridiplantae > Streptophyta > Magnoliopsida > Asterales > Asteraceae > Glebionis > Glebionis coronaria. The sequence continues at coordinate 412,519,425 of CM046878.1, forward strand.
GGTCCCCCCTCTATGTATTCATGCACGTTGATACCTTTCATGACCTATATGAGCTCTTTGGCATTTAAATTACATTTCCATGTATAGACATAAGACTTTTCAGATATAAACGAGTTTATAAAATATGTTCCAGGCTTTCCAGGACTTACACATATTCCACTGCATCTCATATCATTTGCTTATATTTCAGTTATTCTATTCCATGTCTTTATATCCATTCACTGAGCGTATTGCTCGGTCGTATTTCTTTCCATGTCCCATACGACAGGTAGGGACGAACTTGAGCAACTAAGAGTACGCGCATAGGATGGAAGCTACCTTAGACTTCGTTTCCTTTTGCATTTCATATACGTATGCTTGCTTGGACATTGTTTAGTCCTTTTCTACATTCTTTACTTTATGCATGTGTGAGCTTATGTTTGGGGGCTGATGTTTGTTTTCGACTTTCTTCTATGGTCATTTATGTTTTTTATACATATTACCTTGCATGCTTTGATGACACGCCATAATTATCATGTAACGTTTTACTTATCAAAGTGGGGTGTTACAATTTTAGTGTCGGATGATGATGAAGTGAACCCTAGTAATGATGTTGAAGAAGTTTTATCTAGCGATGAATCTGAAGATGAAAATTGATCTTAAGTTGTATTTTGAATGAAACAATTGTAATATGCTTAAATTTGTAATTTTTTATTGGTAACAATTGTTATATGCTTAAGTTGTAATTTAAATGAAACAATTGTTATACGCGTAAGTTCTAGTTTAAATGAAACAATTGTTATATGCTTAAATGATGATGAATTGTTTTTATTTGTTTAAATGTGTAATTTGTATTTTAATGAAATTGTTTTTATGTGTTAAAATGTGTATATTGATATGAATTTGTGTATTAGTATTAATTGGTCAACTAAATTGTGCGTTCTTGTACTTGTTATTTTATTGATGGCGTGTGTAGCTCCCAAATCACACGGTGGGGATGCTGGTGGTAGTCCACCCAAACGACCCACATGACCCGTACCGGCCCAGTGCCAAAGTAAGAAATCGTTATTTTTTTATAACACTGATTTTTTATAATTTATGTTACTTGAATTTTCACGACTAAATAACATATCTTTGTATGTTCAAATCTACGTATTGAGACATCAAGTGCATCATTAAGGAAGGCGTTTAGAAATAATCGTGAACGACCTTTGGCACTTGGCTTTGATTTTGAGGATCTGAAAACCTTCCAGGCGATTATGCATCCCTCTTGAGTCATCTTATGGGGGAAACAATCCGGACACTTCCCCTTGCTTGTGACAGGGACAAAATTTCAGACGCTTCTAAAGCGCATATTTATCCTACACTTGAGGTAATAATTGTTTATTTTACTTATATTCTTATTGTTATCGACATTTAGATATGTGTGTTATGTTTAAATTGTTTGTTTATTTAAATTCATATGTTTTTATGTAGACCTATTTCGACCTCGCGACATGGTTCAATAAACAGAAAAAGGTGGTGTATGACAAAAGTGTGTATACGGTGGGGGAAAGGGTTAAGCTTGGGGTGGAACTTAAATTGAGGCTACTATATAGAAAACATAAGAACATGATTAAGGCCGATTATTATTTAGATCATGAGACGCCCGAACAGGCTAGACAAAATATGTCGTCGAAGAGAGTGTGAGACCATAGAACCCAAGCTGACTGGGATGACTTGGTTGAATGGTGGTCACATCCAGATAGGATGGCAAGAAGTGAGACTAATGCCGTTAATAGTTCCAAAAACACGATACCGACCACTCAAGGCAAAAAATCATTCGCGCAAGGAAGGAATGAATATGTAAGACTCTTTATAATTTTTGTGATTAAGGTGTTTATATTGTTTATATATTATTTGTCTTTATTAATTTATTTGATATTTTACATAAAGTCGTCAAAGGGCACTACGAGGACCTTGTTGAAACGTGGAAGAAGGGACACTCTGAAGGTTTATTAGTATCATAACAATTATATAAAACCCTAAACGAGATCAAAGCACATATAGAAGAAGCGATTTAACAAAATCATAAATAATAACACAATTATAATTAATCGAATTAGGGTTACATACCTTTACGCTAAAGCAATTCCACAAGACGAAGAATAAATCAGGTTTAAACCGTATATACCAAGATATAGTCTAAAGTAAGACTATATTACGTTCTTGTACACACGTAATACGACGAGCTAACCGTGATTCTAGCACGTGAAAACCGAGCTATAACGCTTGTAATTAATCTACCCAACAACCCTAGATAGGGGCTAGGACTAGATTATGTATACAATCGATCAACCAAGAAAACCAACCGAAACCCTTTTTTGGTGAGGGGCGGCGATTGACCAAGAGAAATGTTGGAAATACGTTGTACGTATTAGAAAGGATCGGTCACTCCAACAATTGTCTAAGTAATAGCTCGTAGTTTAGTTTTACTTTATTATCCAAACTATCCCAAGCCGAGCCCACAACTTGTGTGAGGGCGGCGACCCAATGTAAGCCCAAGCCCATCTCATGGGCTTGGGTATATAAACCCTCTTTTTAGTTGGAGAGGGTGTGGTTCACTCATTTATTTCACATAGTAAAAAGGTGTAACCTTTATACTTTATCTCTCTAAGTGTATGTTCTCACCATCTTTCTATCTCTTTCTCTCTCTAGAATATAAGCATAGATTTACAATATCCTACAAATGGTATCAAGATCCATGGGATGATTATATTGTTATGTGTTTGTGTTCTTGATTTTGTGTCTATTTTGATCCAAAATCAATTGATCCAATTTTTGTTTTTGTGTTTTTTATGGTTTATCCTTCATACAAATCATCTACATAGTTGTGGTAGAGATTTGGTATTGTTATTTTGGTTAAAAACACAAAATTTTTGGGTGTTTGGATCATTTTTTGGCTTGAAATCACGTATTTGGTGTGTTAGATCCGAGATAACAGGAAGTCTGTTGAAGAAATAATTCAACTTCGGAATAATCTTGTGATTATTGCGAGGAGCCACGAGGGTTTTTGTTTATTCCGAAATGGTCTCGAGGGTTTTGTTATGTGAAGATCTCAAGCAGAATTTGTGGATTCCGAAGTTTCTCATCTTCGGAATATTGAAGATATTGCGAAGTTACTCGTCCTTTGGGATTCCGAAGTTCACCACAAAATTTATTACGAAGTAAAATTAATTCAGAAGTGAATTTATTCCGAAGTTCTAGTATTCTGAAGTTCTTGTATTCCGAAGTTTTTGTATTCCGAAGTTCTTGTTATTCTGAAGAGCTTGTTTTCCGAAGATAACTTATTCCGAAGTTGATGTTTTCCGAAGTCACTTGATTCCAAAGTTCACTATTGCGAAGTCCTTTGATTCTGAAGTTATGTGATTCCAAAGTTCAAATATTGCGAAGTCCATTGGATTCTGAAGTACATTGAAATCCAAAGTAGAATTCCGAAGTACCTTAGATTGCGAAGTTGGTTTTTCTAAATTCCGAAGTTAATCGTCGCAAGATTCCAAAATGAGTTTTTGGATTGATTGCGAAGTGAAATTCCGAAGTAGCTCATTCTCCGGATTACGAAGTTATATTCAGAAGTGGATTGCGAAGATAATTTTTGGATTCCGAAGTTACCAAGTGTTTAGTATTCCGAAGTCATCAAGGTAAGTTTTTCCGAAGATCATCAATATTCAGAAGTTCACATTTTTACACTTTAAAAATTTCGTGAGATTTTTTGTTTACCTTGGAATTTTGGTTTATCGAGAACATATTTTAGGGGATTTCAACATTGTTTCTTGTCTTCTACACACAAAAGCAAACACATTTACGTTCTCTCATTGTTCGATCCAAAGTTTTAAATCTTTTCTTATCGAAATGGAGTACACATCTCTTACGGATAAGTCCATCCTCTCGGGTACGGATAATCGTCCACCAATGTTAGTGAAGACTATGTACGAGGATTGGGCTTCCCGAATGGAAAATTATATGTTGAATAAAAAGAACAGACATCTAATTTGGGCATCGGTGCTCAATGGACCATTGGTATATGGTACTGTGACGGAAGGTACTGCTACTCGTCCTCGCACAATGGGTGAATTAACTAGAGATGATAAGATTCAAGAGAAGTTTGATAAACAAGCTACAAACATCATTCTCCAAGCCCTTCCTCCAGATGTCTACAAACTCGTCAGTAAACATAAAGTTGCCAAAGAGTTATGGGATAGAATTCATGTTCTAATGCAAGCCACCTCGTTAACTAAACAAGAACGAGAGTGTAAGCTATATGATACGTTTGATAAATTTGTCTATGTTCCCAGGGAGACTCTCACTGATTACTACTTGAGATTCACTTTATTGTTGAATGAGCTCAACATTTATGGTATTGCAATTCCGACATTTCAGTTAAACATCAAGTATTTGAATACTCTTCCTTCTGAATGGAGCAAGTATGTGACGGCTGTTAAATTGGCTAAGGATTTGCATCAAACCAACGTGGATCAACTTCAAGATTTTCTTCAACAACATGAATGCCACGTGATTGAGTCTCGGTTGTCAACACCACAAGTTCGTGATCCACTTGCCATGTATGCTTCTCAACAAATTACTCCACAACAAAACATGGCTTACACTTATCAACAACCATCATACTTGCAGCAGCCACCACAACACACCTATCAGCAACCACAACAACCATCTTATCAACCACTAATGATGCCACAGCAAGCATTTCCACAAAGTGTTCTTCCACGGCCTTATCCACAGCAAACAACACATCAGTCATCACCATCACAAGCCATCACTTCTCCAATGGGTTATACTCCTCAGCAAGGATATTTTCCAATCGAAGCACCACAAGCACAAGCCTTCTACTCCAATGAACTTCCACCACTTCAAGCACTGGTCTTTACTCCAAATGATACACCTACTGTTGTCTTAAACCATCTCACTACCTACTTGTCAAAACTTGTTGCAACTAGAGGATTTCCAGCAACGAACAATAAGCTCCGCACTTCTTCAAATCCTCGCCAACAAGCTACTATTCAAGACGGTCAAGTAACGGTGCAATCCATTCAGGAAAGGCAAAATTCATATGGACCCACAACAAGGACCGTGAACGCTCAAGGTGTGAATTCTCAAGCTAGTGGAAATGGAAGCCCCATTGGTCCTCAAAAGGTTGTGACTTGCTACAATTGTCGAGGACAAGGTCATATGGCTAGGCAATGCACTCAGCCGAAAATGAGAAGGGATGCAACATGGTTTCATGAGAAGATGTATTTGGTCGATTCTCAATCTAAGGGAAAGATTTTAGATTCAGATGAATTAGCATTTCTTGCAGACCCATGGGAAACTGATAATGAAGGCATTGCAGTCGTCTCTACTTCTAATGCAGCATATCAAGCAGATGATGTTGATGCATATGATTCAGATTGTGATGACATTCATACAGCCCAAGCTGCTCTCGTTGCTAATCTCTCTCACTACGGTTTTGATGTCGTCAGTGAGGTACCAACCACATCTAATACATCTAATAATGTTCATGTTTATCCACATCAAGTTGAGCATGAGAATGACAACCTCGAACAGCATTCGGGAACTAGTAACTTAAATGATGTGGTATCCAATCCAACACATTTGAAAGAACCTCAACCAAATGCTACGACGGGTATGGAATCTTATGATCAACATGATTTGGTTATGGTGCCTAAACATATTATTGATAACATGAATGTGGTCGTCCTACAAACCGTAGATCTAAATTCCAATCTAACCGCTGAGCTTGCGCTGTATAAGGAAAAGTTCAAAGCTTTTGAAATGGTCCCTCAAGCAGAGAAAATAACTTATTCTAAATTTGACCGATTTCGTTTTGAAAAGATAGAACACTTAAATGAAATAGAATCATTAAGATCTAGTCTTTCCAATTAATTAAAAGAAAAAGAGTCGGTTGTAAAAGATTTTCAAAACCTTAAAACGGATTTCGAAAGTCTCGAGTCTCAAAAGCTTGGATCGAAAATTAATGCTACCAAACTTCTTAAATTCAAGGAACAACAGCTTTTAAAACAATACGCTTCCACAGAAAAGATTCATGTTTTAACTAAATCATTTAAAGAACTAGAACTTAAGTGTCTTCAAGATTTACCACATAATCCCGGTTATGTAAAACAATCTCAGTAATATATTCCTAGTCTTTATGATATGACCATAATTGGCAAATCGAAAGAAGCACCTTATTTTCGTGATACTGAGGAGACAATGTCACTTGCGGAAGAAACTCGATCTAAAATGCTTCCAACATTCCATAAACTTGATTATGTTAAGCATAATAAAGATCAGTTTGATAAAAAGACCCGTATTCGCTTACAAAAGGAATTAGCTCAGTTATCAGCTTTTGTGCCCCAAAGTTTGTCAAAGGAAAACCTTCCTAGTACGTCTCCTACACTTGTCAAAAAGGATTTAACTAAGTTAATTCCACCGGTAAGTAAGGTGTTAGATAGCTTAAATGCGGTGCACCAACACTTTGCCGATTCTGACAAGGTCATTAAGGAACATATGACGGCCTCGGCTATAACGGAAGGTGAATGGAATTTTGAGCACACTAGAGCTGCGTTTCAAGACGAAATTGTATTGTTTGTAAACAATATTAAATCTTGTCTTAGCAGTATTGATCAAGATTTGCTTCTGAAAATAGAAGAAGTTAGACGTGTTTTCAATGAAATGAATGATGCTTATGAAAACGGTTTAATTGTAATAGAACGAATTTCACGCCAAAATGATCAGCTTCTGAAGCAAGTGATGTCGTTTGATATTGTTTCTGTCTGTGTGAATAATTGTGTTGATAATGATTCTATTGTGCATAATGTTGAATATGTGGATAACGTGGTAGATAATACTTGTCACAAATCTGATGCTGAATTTTTAAAGCTTCAAGATTCTTATACATCGCTTTCAAAACGTATTGATGAGATTCAAAAACATTGTATTTCGCTTGAATGCAAGCAACAATTTATTCAGGAGATCTTTGAGACGTCATTCGAAAGTGTTAATATAAATGATCCACATTTTCAAAAGGATTTTCGATTGATTTTACAATCAAAACAGTGTCAGCCAAGTGACAAGGTTGCTAAATTATTGCCAATAGACATAGAGAAATCTAAGGAGATTAACTGTGTGAACGTACTTGAGGCCGCTGAAATTTTTTAAACTTGATCTAGATAATCGAGTTTCCAAGATCTTGTCCAAAGTTGATAACTTAAAACAGAAAAATACACGACTCTTCGATTCAGTAAAGCCCGCATGTGCTAATAACACTGCACAGAATCAATCATTGATTGAACGATTGAATCGAAAGTCGGTGGAAATATCTGATTTGAGGGAACAAATTTATGATAAAATTTGGCTTTGGCTGAGTTAAAGGAAACACTTCGTACCCTAAAATGTAAGAATGTTATGGATAACGCAGCCACCGTCTCAGCATCGTCCTCTAGTGCGATCAAAAGCAACCTCATCGCCGTCACACCATTTAACAAGGGCCCTAGGACTAAACTATCTCAAACATTGGTCACTAAAGATAAGGTAAAATCAAAATCAGCTTCTAATATTCCCGTGTTGCCTTCTACTGGAGTAAACACCACTACTAAGGCTCAAAGATCTAAGCATACAAGAAACATGAAGAATGATAGGATCTTGCCCTCATCTAGTAGTCAAGTGAAGAAGAAAATAGAAGCCCACCCTAGGAATGTTATTTCTGTTTTGAATAAAAAGAATCATGTAGCTAAACCTAAAGGCTCTACGGTTGTGCAAAGTTCTAAGCATATTGTGAATTCTAATTTGAAATGTTGGAATTGAAATGAATGTATGTTTTCTAGTCGTCATGATTCTTGCCTTATTGACCATGTAAATGAGATGAATGCCCGTAAAAATGGTTTAGAATGGAAACCAATTAGGAAAGTGTTAAAGCAAGTTGGTTGGATGTGGCCTCCCACTGGTAGAACTTTCACTATAGTAGGAAATGCGTGCCCTTTAACTAGGATCACTCCTACTACAGCGAAGAAAGCGTGCCCTTTAACAAGGAGTACCAAGGCTACCAAAACACAAGCGTGTCCTTTAACTAGGAACACCGACACTACTGAAGGAATCAAGTGCCCTTTAAATAGGTCTACTCCCACTATTGTGCCCACTAAAAATCCAAAACCTTAGAAAGTTGGAACAATAAAACCTGTTATTGGTAAAACTCACATTAGAAAAGCCTGGAAAACTAATGATAACACAAATGTTAGCAATTCTGATAATTTTGTATCTGTATCTGCTAACACTCCGGAACTAATAGTTTCCAATGCATTGTCTACTGTGGTTGATGAAAACAGGTGGTCCAAATTGTTCTCTGGTATTTGGACTCTGGTTGCTCCAAGCATATGACCCGAGATCGCTCTCAGCTCAGAAATTTTGTCAGCAAGTTTCTTGGTACGGTTCGATTCGGAAATGATCATATTGCAAAGATAATGGGTTATGGTGAATATCATATTGGGAATGTTATTATTTCAAGAGTGTATTATGTGGAAGGACTAGGTCACAACTTATTTTATGTGGGACAATTTTGTGATTCAAACCTTGAAGTCGCTTTTCGTGAGCATACCTGCTTCATTCGTAATTTGGAAGGGGTAGATTTATTGAAAGGTACTCAAGGGAATAATTTGTACACTTTGTCTCTACAAGATATGATGGCCGCTTCTCCCGTATGTCTTTTCTCCAAAGCATCGAAGACTAAGTCATGGTTATGGCATCGACGGTTATCTCATCTTAACTTTGACGCTATTAATCATTTGGCGAAAAACGAACTTGTTCGTGGTCTTCCTAAACTTACATTTCACAAGGACCATTTTTTTCCGCGTGTACAATGGGGAAAAGCACTAAGAAATCATACAAACCCAAGACTGAAGACACCAATCAAGAGAAACTTTATTTATTGCATATGGATCTTTGTGGGCCAACGCGTGTTGAAAGTCTTGGTGGTAAAAAGTACACCCCTCGTCATGGTGGATGATTACTCTCGGTTTACATGGGTGAAATTTCTTGCAACGAAATATGAGGCACCTAACATCATCATCGAATTTGTTAAGATGATTCAAGTACGTCTCAACACTACTGTCTGACGCATTCATACAGATAATGGAACCGGATTTGTGAATCAAACCTTGCGTAAGTATTATGAAGAAGTTGGCATATCTCATGAAAGATCCGTTGCTCGCACTCCACAACAAAACGGTGTTGTTGAAAGACGAAATCGCACACTTATGGAAGCTGCTCGAACGATGTTAATATACGCAAAGGCTTCATTGTTTTTATTGGCAGAAGCAGTATCTACAGCAGTTTACACCCAAAACCGGTCACTAATTCGTAAACGCCATGGTAAAACACCGTATGAGCTACTACATGGTAAAGTACCAGATTTATCATATCTTCATGTATCTGGTTCTCTTTGCTATCCAAATAATGATGGTGACAATTTGGGTAAACTTCAACCAAAGGCTGATATTGGTATTTTCATTGGTTATGCAACCACAAAGAAAGCATACCGAATCTACAATCGTAATTCTCGTAAGATCCTCGAAACTATGAATTTCTATTTTGATGAGCTGACAGCAATGGCTTCTGAGCAAAGCAGCTCTGAATCCGCACTTCATGAAATGGGACCCAGTACCATTAGCTCTGGTCTTGTCCCAAACAACCCTTCTTCATCATCAATTACACCACCTTCTAGGAATGAATGGGATACGTTGTTTCAACCGTTCTTTGATGAATTCTTTACTCCTCCAAGTATTGTTGCTCTAGAACCTGAGGTAATAACTCCGGTTACTAAAGTTGTCGCTCCAGCAACCGAAGCATAATCAGATACGTCTACACCTACTATTGGTCAAGATATACCTTCAACGATTAATTCTCAACCAACATCCAAATCAACTACCCATGTCATGCATGTTGATGATGAAGAGGATGATGATGATCTCGACCTGGAATTCGCTCAAATGCATGAACTTCCATTCTTTGGTGTACCAATTCCCGACTCTAATCAAGCCGGTTCGTCCACCTCGGAGGAAGCTCCTTCTACGGTCTACTCCAATCCACGGATTCGTGAACATGACAGCAAGTGGACAAAGGACCATCCTATAGATTCTATTCTAGGTGACCCTAATCGTCCGGTATCCACACGAAGCCAGTTACAAGAAAGTGCAATGTTTGGTCATTTTGATGCTTTTCTCAGTGAAGTTGAACCTAAGACGTGGCAACAAGCATTTACCCAATCCTGTTGGATAGAAGCTATGCAAGATGAACTTAATGAATTTATACGTCTTGATGTATGGGAACTTGTCCCGTGCCCGGATCAAGTGAATTTACTCACTTTAAGATGGGTTTACAAGGTGAAACTCGATGAGTTAGGTGGAATATTGAAGAACAAAGCTCGACTAGTAGCTCGTGGATACAAGCAATTATTGGGCATCGACTTTATGGAATCCTTTGCACCTGTTGCCCGTTTGGAAACTATTAGACTATTCCTCGCTTATGCACCCCACATGAATATGATCGTCTATCAGATGGATGTGAAGATGGCATTTCTCAATGGTGAAATCAAGGAAGAGGTCTATGTTCAACAGCCAGATGGTTTTATGAACTCTAAATACCCTAATCACGTGTACAAGCTTAAGAAGGCTCCTTATGGGTTGAAGCAAGCTCCACGCGCATGGTATGTTCTATTGTCACAATTCCTCATCACGCAAGACTTCTCTAAAGGCAAGGTGGATCCCACGCTGTTCATTTAGAAACGAGGTAATGATATGATTATGGTACAAATATATGTTGATGATATTATATTTGCTGCCTCGACCCAAACCTTATCGGATGAGTTTGGGACACTCATGTCTTCTAAGTTTAAGATGTCAATGATAGCCAAGGTATCATTTTTCTTAGGACTTTAGATATCTCAGAGTCCCAGAGGCATCTTTATCAATCAATCCAAGTATGCCCTTGAATCGCTTAAGAAATATAAGATGGAATCTTGCGACCCCGTGGATACTCCAATGGTGGAATGAACTAAGCTTGATGTAGATCCACACGGAGTTGCCGTCGATCCGACACTTTATCATGGAATGGTCGGTACCCTTCTGTATATCACCGCTAGTTGATCCGATCTTCAATTTGCTATATGTATGTGTGCTCAGTATCAAACTAGGTCTATCGAGTTACACTTAGCAATTGTTAAACGGATCTTTCGGTATCTTAAAGGAACCATTAATCGGGGACTTTGGTATTCGAAGGACTCTTTGATTGCACTAATGGTGTAACACCCCCCTTGGATAAGTGGACCGTTACGTGTATTTATGGCGTGTCATCAAAGCATAAGGTAAATGTCCTAAAACATTAACTGACCATAACGGAAATACCGGAATCAAACATCGGTAATCCAACATAAGCTCAAAACATGAAAAGTAATATACTGAAAGAAAGGACTGAACAATGTCCAATGGCAATATAAAAATGAAGTGCATAAAGTGAAGAAGTCTGTACGTCTTCCATCCAATGCACAGGCTCTCAGAATCTTAAGAGTGTCCTGGGTACCTGCCGTTAGAACATGAAAGAACTACGGCTGAGCATAACGCTCAGTGAACAGATATAATGCATGATAAGAATATACTTAAATGAAACAGATGATAGAATACTGAAGCTGTAAGACTGATAAGTAAAGTTGCAGCGGAAATCTATATATAATCTGTAAAGTCTGATTTATCAATAATGAAGTTGAACTGTTATCTGTTAAATCTGTATAACCTACATTTACTGTATTTTAATTGCCAAGAGCTTATATAGGTAATGTGCTGTAACAACTGCTGCAAGATACATAGAGGGGTTACCTCGTCATGCTGTAGAGGGGTGACCTCTAAATAACTGTAGAGGGGTGACCTCTATATACTGTGCTGGGTGGAGGGATCAGCTCCAATGTGAAGGATGTAGAGCACACAACACATTCACCCTGATAACTGTAAACTGATAAGCCTAGGATGCAATCATATGACCCACTAAAAATACTGATAAAATGGCCAAGCTGAGCTAAGTGGGATGATGCAGGATATCACTCTCCTGCATATGAGTCACGACACCGGTGCCTCTAGTGCCATGGTTACGGTACCTCCGTAACTAGTACATTAACTGGTCATGCTTGTATATAATGCTCAGGCAATTTATTTAGTTATTAACATGATTTCTGATAAGCTTAAACATATACTGGGGAAACATTTGGCTGCAGACGGGGAATCCTAATCATGCATAGAAAAGGAAGTCCTTACTGAAAGGACGGGAATTCCGTACCTCTAGTCCAGTAACTGACGGAATGGAAGACTGAACGAATACTACTCGGGCTTCACGGAAGCTACAATAATAATAGACGCGAATAAGTTATCTGATCTTTATTTAACTTACTGATACTATTGGCTTCTCATTTATTTATTTTATTTCTGAAAATCTATACGTATATTAACTAATAAATCTGATCTTATAATAATTCATTCTAATATATTAACGACCTACTATTATTACGATACAACGTATTCTGACGTTAATTAAAATACTATAATAAGTAACTCGTTAATACATAAGGTTTCTAGTTAGAAAGTTTCTAAAACCATATAATATATAAAATAAATTTATCCCCTTTTAAAATATTAAACACTATTTTAATTTACTTCATCTAAATACAATTTAAAACATTTATAAAACAAGCAATAAAAAGGTATAATATAAAGATCTTCATTTTTATTATTATAATTATGCCCCGAGCCTACCGAGATACCCTTTCTCGGTCGCACTAAACAATTAAACAAAATATATAAAAATCTGCCTATATGAAGTTAGTGACAGAAATCTGAGTCACTAATAAAATGTCACTAAAACTGAGTTTTTATATCTGTCTGAAAAGCACTTTTACGACAGAAAATAGTGTCACAAAAACTGTCGCTAAACTGAAAATAAAAGTGTATTTTTCTGTCCAAAAACTAGGTACTGATGTACCCCTTTTTTCCACTGCTTGTATTGTTCCCACCATTTGGGGTTTAGTTCCCACTGTTAGACACACCCAAACACCCCCTGATAGAACCAAACACCCCCTGTTTGGCTTGTTCCCCACTGTTACGAACCAAACAGCCCCGTGACTAATCCCAAACGCCCCCTGTTTGTATTTCTGTTTTGTGGCTGGTCACAAAAGACACCACCTAGACCTTTTTGGGTCTAGGTTTCTGTAAGATGAGCAAACATGACACCCTTAAACAGATTTCTTGTTAAATTAACCCAAAACTTGCGTGTTCTTGATTGCACATAATAGAATTCGTGATTTAATCAGTCAAAAGGAAGAGGATTAAGAATACTTACGATTTATGTGATGATATAGAAATAATCGAATCCACATACATGAAAGAATCAAAATCACGTCCAAAAACCCGTCCCTCCTTTCTTTGGTTTTTCAGCCGGCGGCCTCCATTCCTCAACCCTAATTCTGTCTTTTTTTTGGATCGTTACTGTTGACCACAAGGGGTAATAAACTCCCGTGTTTTTGTTTCTTCTCTTTACAAGGCCGGGCCTTAAGCCCAATAACCATCTTTCTTTACTTATTAAAATCGGCCCCCATAGCTTTTATAGTTTTTCAATTATTTTTTTGACGTATTCACGTATACTCGTAATTATTTCCCGCGTTTTAAATTTCGTAAACGTAATAACCCTTTTTCCGTAACTAAATAATACATACACATAACCTTTTAATCACGTAACCTCGTAATTTATTTCCCGTGTTTTATATTCGCAAATGTTAATTACTCTTTTCGTTATGTATCATAAATACTGTATACGTAATATTTTCCTGAAACAACCTATTAATTATTTCTGAATAATTAATATTTATAATATTTATCTGAAACTGAGCTTGCGTATTTAATATTCTGAAATTCTTAAATACAGGTTTTACAATTCTTCCCCTCTAAAAAAAATAATTCATCCCTGAATTAAGGATACGACTGTATTGGGTTTTACAAATGGCATATGCAGATGCGGATCACGCGGGTTGTCAAGATACAAGGCGTAGCACGAGTGGAACTTTGCAACTACTAGGAGATTGACTGATCAGTTGGGCATCTAAAAGGCAGAAAAGCGCTGCAATATCAAGTACGAAAGCAGAATACATAGCTACGTCCGGTTGTTGTGCTCAATTCTTTGGATGATGTTGGAAATACGTTTTACGTATTAGAAAGGATCGGTCACTCCAACAATAGTCCATGTTATAGTTCGTAGTTTAGTTATTTACATTTATTAAACAAAGCCCAAAACCGAGCCTATGGATTGTATGGGCCGGCGGCCTAATGTAAACCCAAGCCCATCTCATGGGCTTGGGTATATAAACCCTCCCCTTTGATGGAGAGGGAGTGTGGTTTTCATTATTTACACATAGTTCTTATTAACTTTCTCTCGCTAAAAGTGTGAAATCCACCATCTTTCTATCTCTTTCTCTCTCTAAAAACATAAGTATAGATTTACATTTCTACAAATGGTATCAAGAGCTTGGGATGAAATATAGGTTTGTTTTAGTGTTGCGTATGTTCTTATAAGCATTTCGTGGCTTTTTGAGTTCATATTGCCGAATCATCAAAATTTTTTTGTGTTTGATCGTGATTTCAAGAAGCATAACGTATTCAGTAGTATTGTAGGGTTTTTGGTGTCTTGAATTTGGTTAAAACACAATCTTTCTTGGATCAAAAGTGCAAAAAGGTATTGTGTTCTTCTTTCCGAAATTCAAGCAAACACTTCCATCGGAAAGTACAAGAAAAAGGGGGCTTCCATCGCAATAACCATCACCATCGGAAAAGGTTTGGTTCTACATTGCGATACTAAGGATTTCGATACTTATTCCGATCTGAACATTCCGATCGTTCTTTACGATCTGGGATTCCGACGGATATAAGGAAGTTGTTAAGTCGTTACTCTGCCCAAATTTTATCAGCTTCATTCCGATCTGAATCATTCCGACAGCACATTGCGATCTGAGCATTCCGATAGGACTTTGCGATCTGAACATTTCGACAGCTTTGCTTTGCGATCTAAACATTTCGACAGCTTTGCTTTGCGATCTGGACTTTCCGATCTGACATTCCGATCTGGCTTTGCGATCGCGTGTAATTTTGTCTTGGAATTTTTGGTTTATCGAGAACATATTTTAAGGGATTTTAACATTGTTTCTCGACTTAAAAACAAAAACACTTAACCTTATTTCATTGTTCGATCAACTTTGTAAATCTTAACTTATTGAAATGGAGTACACATCTCTTACGGATAAGTCCATCCTCTCGGGAACGGATAATCGTCCACCAATGTTGGTGAAGACTATGTATGAGGAATGGGCTTCCCGAATGGAACTTTATATGTTGAACAAGGAGAATGGACATCTAATTTGGGCATCGGTGCTCAATGGACCATTAGATTATGGTACAGTGACGGAAGGTACGACTACTCGTCCTCGCACAACGGGTGAGTTGACTGGAGATATGAAGATTCAAGATAAATGTGATAAGTATGCTACAAACATCATTCTCCAAGCCCTTCCTCCAGATGTCTACAAACTCGTCAGCAAACATAAAGTTGCCAAAGAGTTATGGGATAGAATTCGTGTTCTCATGCAAGGCACCTTGGTAACTAAACAAGAACGAGAGTGTAAGCTTTATGATACTTTTGATAAGTTTACCTATGTGCCAGGGGAGACTCTCAATGACTACTATCTGAGATTTATCCTATTGTTGAATGAGCTAAATATCTATGGCATGGCAATTCCTACTTTTCAATTAAACACCAAGTATTTGAACACTCTTCCTCCAGAATGGAAAAAATATGTGACGGATGTTAAATTGGCTAAGGACTTGCATAACACCAATGTGGATCAACTTCAAGTTTTTCTTCAACAACACGAATGCCATGTGATCGAGGCTCGGTTGTCTACACCTCAAGTTCATGATCCACTTGCTATGTATGCTTCTCAACAAAACATGGCTTATACTTATCAACAACCATCATACTTGCAGCAGCCACCACCACACATCTATCAGCAACCACAGCAACCATCTTATCAACCACCAATGATGCCAAAGCAAGAATATCAACAAAGTGTTCATCAACAATCTTTTCAACAACAACCACCATATCAAACATCACCATCACAAGCCAACACTTCTCCATTGGGCTATACTCCTCAGCAAGGATATTTTCCAATTGAAGCACAACCAGCACAAGCTTTCTACTCTAATGAACTTCCACCAATCCAAGCACCGGTCTTTACTCCAAATGATACGCCAGCTGATGTTCTAAACCATCTCACCGCCTACTTGTCAAAACTTGTTGCAACTAGAGGATTTCCACCAACAAACAATCAGCTCCGCACCTCATCAAATCCTCGACAACAAGCCACTGTTCAAGATGGTCAAGTGACGGTGCAACCTATTCAGGGAAGGCAAAATTCATATGGACCTCCTACAAAGACTGGGAACAATCAAGCTGTGAATTCTCAAGCTAATGGAAATGGGAGTACTATTGGTCCTAAGAAGGTTGTAACTTGCTACAATTGCCGAGGACAAGGTCATATGGCTAGGGAATGCACTCAGCCGAAAAGGAGGAGGGATGATGCATGGTTTCGTGAGAAGATGTATTTGGTTGATGCTCAGTCTAAGGGGAAGATTTTGGATTCAGAGGAGTTAGCATTTCTTGCAGACCCAGGGGCAGCAGATACTGAAGGATTTGCAGTTGTTTCTACTTCTAATGCAGCTTATCAAGCGGACGATCTTGATGCATACGATTCGGATTGTGATGACATTCACTCTGCCCAAGCTGCTCTCGTTGCTAATCTCTTTCACTACGGTTCTGATGTCATCAGTGAGGTACCAACCACATCTAATAATATTGATGATAACCAACATCAAGTTGGGCATGAAAATGACAACCTCGAACAGCATTCGGGAACTAGTAACTCAAATGATGTGGTACCCAATCCTACACATTTGAGTGAACCTCAACCAAATACTACGACGGGTATGGCATCTTATGCTCAACATGATTTGGTCATGGTGCCTAAACATATTATTGATCAAATGCATATGGCCCTCAGACAATCCGTAGATACCAATTCCACCCTAACTGCTGAGCTTGCGTTGCATAAAGAAAAGGTCAAAACTTTTGAAATGGTCCCTCAAGAAGAGAAAATAACATGTTCTGAATTTGACCAATTTCGTTTTGAAAAGATTGAACACTTGAAAGAAATAGAATCATTAAAAGCTAATCTTTCTAATGAATTAAAAGAAAAGGAGTCGGTTGTCAATGATTTTCAGAAACTTAAAATGGATTTCGAAACTCTCGAGTCTAAAAAGGTTGAATCAGAAATTAATGCCACCAAACTTCTTAAATTCAAGGAACAACAGCTTTTAAAACAATACGCTTCCACAGAAAAGGTTCATCTTTTAACTAAATCATTTAAAGAACTCGAACTTAAACGTCTTCAAGATTTACCACCTAATCCCGGTTATGCAAAACAAGCTCAGGAATATATTCCCGGTCTTTATGATATGACCATAATTGGCAAATCGAAAAAGCACCTTATGTTCGTAGTACTGAGAAGACGCAATCACTTGGAGATGAAACTCATTCTAAAATGCTTTCAAAATTCCATACAATTGATTATGATCAACACAACAAAGATCAATTTTCGAAAAAGACACGCATTCGCTTACAAAAGGAATTAGCAGAATTAATAGTTCTTGTGCCTTAAAGTTTGTCAAATGAAAACCTTCCTAGTACGTCTCCTACACTTGTCAAAAAGGATTTAACGAAGTTAATCCCACCGGTAAGTAAGGCGTCCGTTAACTTAAATGCGGTTCACCAACACTTCGCCAATTTTGACAAGGTCATTTTGGAACGAACGACGGCCACGGCCATAACGGAAGGTGAATGGAACTTTGAGCACACTAGAGCTGCGTTTCGAGATGAAATTGTTCCGTTTGTAGACAATGTTAAAGCTTGTCTTCGTAATATTGATCAAGATTTGTTTTTGGAAATAGAAGAAGTTAGACGTGTTTTCAATGAAATGGAAGATGCTTATAAAAACAGTTTACTTGAAATAGAACGGGTTTCACGCCAAAATGATTTGCTTCTGAAGCAAGTGATGTCTCATGATATAGTTTCTGTCTGTGTGAATAAAAGTGTTGATAATGATTCTATTGTGCATAATGTTGAATCTGTGGATAACGTGGTAGATAGTACTTGTCACGAATCTGACGCTGAATTTTTAAAGCTTCGAGATTCATATTCTTCGCTTTCAAAACGTTTTGATGAGATTCAAACACATTGTATTTCGCTTGAATGCAAGCAAAAATTTATTCAAGAAATCTTTGAAACGTCATTCGAAGGTGTTAATATCGATGATGCAAATTTTGAAAAGAATTTTCGATTGAATTTACAATCAAAGCAGCGTCAGCCAAGTGACAAGGTTGCCCAATCTTTGCCGATAGACATAGAGAAATCTAAGGAGCTTAACTGTGTGAACGTACTTGAGGCAGCTGAGAATTTTAAACTTGATCTAGATAATCGAGTTTCCAAGATTTTGTCCAAGGTTGATAACTTAAAACAGAAAAATACACGACTCTTCGATTCAGTAAAGCCCGCATGTGCTAATACCACTGCACAGAATCAATCATTGATTGAACAATTGAATCGAAAGTCGGTGGAAATATCTGAATTGAGGGAACAAATTTGTGATAAAAATCTGGTCTTGGCTGAGTTAAAGGAAACACTTTGTACTCTAAAAGGTAAGAATGTCGTGGATAACGCAGCCACTGTCTCAGCATCGTCCTCTAGTGCAATCAAAAGGAACCTAATAGCCGTCACACCACTTAACAAGGGCCCTAGGACTAAACTATCTCAAACTTTGGTCACTAAAGATAAGGCGGAATCAAAACCAGCTTCTAATATTCCCGTGTTGCCTTCTACAGGAGTAAGCACCACTACTAAGTCTCAAAGATCTAAGCTTAAGAGAAACAAGAAGAATGATAGGATCTTGCCCCCATCTAGTAGTCAAGTGAAGAAGAAAGTAGAAGCCCATCCTAGGAATGTTATTTCTGTTTTGAATAAAAAGAATCATGTAGCTAAACCTAAAGGCTCTGCGGTTGTGCAGCATTCTAAGCCTACTGTGAATTCTAATTTGAAATGTTGGAATTGCAATGAATGTATGTTTTCTAGTCGTCATGATTCTTGCCTTATTGACCATTTGAATGAGATGTATGCCCGGAAAAATGGATTAGAATGGAAACCGACTGGGAAAGTGTTAACCCAAGTTGGTTGGATGTGGCGCCCCACTGGTAGAACTTTCACTATAGTAAGAAATACGTGCCCTTTGACTAGGATCACTCCCACTATAGCGAAGAAAGCGTGCCCTTTAACTAGGAGTACCAAGGCTACCAAAACACAAGCGTGTCCTTTAACTAGGAACACTGACACTACTGTAGGAACCAAGTGCCCTTTAAGTAGGTCTACTCCCACTATAGTGCCCGCGAATAATCCAAAACCTAAGAAAGTTGGAACAGTAAAACCTGTTAGTGCTAAAACTCACATTAGAAAACGCAGGAAATCTAAGGGTCTAAAAAATGTTAGCAATTTTGGTAATTCTATATCTGTATCTGCTAACACTCCGGAACCAATAGTTTCTAATGCATTGTCTACTGTTGTTGTTGAAAATAGGTGGTCCAAATTGTTCTCTGGTATTTGGACTCTGGTTGCTCCAAGCATATGACTGGAGATCGCTCTCAGCTCAGCAATTTCGTCAGCAAGTTTCTTGGTACGGTTCGATTTGGTAATGATCATATTGCAAAGATAATGGGCTATGGTGAATATCATATTGGGAATGTTATAATTTCAAGAGTGTATTACGTGGAAGGTCTCGGTCACAACTTATTTTCTGTGGGATAATTTTGTGATGCAAACCTAGAAGTTGCTTTTCGAGAGCATACCTGCTTCATTCGTAATTTGGAAGGGGTTGATTTGTTGAAAGGTACTCGAGGGAATAATTTGTATACTTTGTCTTTACAAGACATGATGGCCGCCTCTCCCGTATGTCTTCTCTCCAAAGCATCGAAGACTAAGTCATGGTTATGGCATCGACGGTTATCTCATCTTAACTTTGACAGTATTAATCATTTGGCGAAAAACGAACTTGTTCGTGGTCTTCCTAAACTTTCATTTCACAAGGATCATTTGTGTTCCGCGTGTACAATGGGGAAAAGCACTAAGAAATCTTACAAACCCAAGACGGAAGACACCAACCAAGAGAAACTTTATCTGTTGCATATGGATCTTTGTGGACCAATGCGTGTTGAAAGTCTTAGTGGCAAAAAGTACATCCTCGTCATTGTCGATGATTACTCTCGGTTTACATGGGTGAAATTTCTTAAAGAAAAAAATGAGGCACCTAAGTTCATCATCAGATTTCTCAAGATGATTCAAGTGCGTCTCAACACTACTGTCCGACGCATTCGTACAGATAATGGAACCGAATTTGTGAATCAAATTTTGCGTGATTATTATGAAGAAGTTGGCATTTCTCATGAAACATCCGTTGCTCGCACTCCACAACAAAACGGTGTCGTTGAAAGGTGAAATCGCACACTTATGGAAGCTGCTCGAACGATGTTAATTTACGCAAAGGCTCCATTGTTCTTATGGGCGGAAGCAGTATCTACAGCAGTGTACACCCAAAACCGGTCACTAATTCGTAAACGCCATGGTAAAACACCTTATCAGCTTCTCCATGGAAAAGTACCAGATTTATCATATCTTCATGTATTTGGTTCTCTTTGCTATCCAAATAATGATGGTGACAATTTGGGAAAACTTCAACCAAAGGCTGATATTGGTATCTTCATTGGTTACGCACCCGCAAAGAAGGCATACCGAATCTACAACCGTAACTCTCGCAAGATCCTCGAAACTATGAATGTTGATTTTGATGAGCTGACAACAATGGCTTCTGAGCAAAGCAACTCTGAACCCGCACTTCATGAAATGGGACCCAGTAACTTTAGTTCTGGTCTTGTCCCAAACAACCCCACTTCATCATCATTTACACCACCTTCTAGGAATGAATGGGATACGTTGTTTCAACCGTTCTTTGATGAATTCTTTACTCCTCCAAGTATTGTTGCTCCAGAACCTGAGGTAATAGCTCCGATAACCGAAGTTGTCGCTCCAGCAACCGTTGCACAATCAGACACATCTGCACCTACAATTGGTCAAGATATACCTTCAACGAGTAATTCTCAACCAACACATGTAACAACTACCCACATCATGCCTATTGATGATGAAGAGGATGATGATGATCACGATTTGGAATTTGCTCAAATGCGTGAACTTCCATTCTTTGGTGTACCAATTCCCGGCCCTAATCAAGCCGGGTCGTCCACCTCAGAGGAAGCTCCTACTACAGTTTACTCCAATCCACGGATTCGTGAACATGACAGCAAGTGGACAAAGGATCATCCTATAGATTCTATTATTGGTGACCCTAATCGTCCGGTATCCACACGAAGTCAGTTACAAGAAAGTGCAATGTTTTGTCACTTTGATGCTTTTCTCACTGAAGTTGAACCTAAGACATGGCAACAAGCTTTTACTCAATCCTGTTGGATAGAAGCTATGCAAGAAGAACTTAACGAATTCATACGTCTTGACGTTTGGGAACTTGTCCCATGCCCAGATCAAGTGCAGTTACTCACTTTGAAATGGGTTTACAAGGTGAAACTCGATGAGTTAGGCGGAATATTGAAGAACAAAGCTCGACTAGTAGCTCGTGGATACAAGCAATTATTGGGCATCGACTTTATGGAATCCTTTGCGCCTGTTGCCCGTTTGGAAGCTATTCGACTATTCCTCGCTTATGCAGCCCATATGAATATGATCGTCTATCAGATGGATGTAAAGACGGCATTTCTTAATGGTGAACTCAAGGAAGAGGTCTATGTTCAACAACCTGATGGTTTTGTGAATCCTAATTATCCTAATCATGTGTACAAGCTTAAGAAGGCTCTCTATGGGTTGAAGCAAGCTCCTCGCGCATGGTATGATCTTTTGTCACAATTCCTCATTACACAAGGCTTCGCTAAAGGCAAGGTGGATCCTACGCTGTTCATTCAGAAACGAGGTAAAGATATGATTATGGTACAAATATATGTTGATGATATTATATTTGCAGCCTCGACCCAAACTTTATCCGACGAATTTGGGAAACTCATGTCTTCCAAGTTTAAGATGTCAATGATGGGCAAGGTATCATTCTTCTTAGGTCTTCAGATATCTCAGAGTCCCAGAGGCATCTTTATCAATCAATCCAAGTATGCCCTTGAATCGCTTAAGAAATATAAGATGGAATCTTGCGACCCCGTGGATACTCCAATGGTGGAACGAACTAAGCTTGATGCAGATCCACATGGAGTTGTCGTTGATCCGACACTTTATCGTGGAATGATCAGTACTCTTCTGTATATCACAGCCAGTCGACCTGATCTTCAGTTTGCTATATGTATGTGTGCCAAGTATCAAACTAGGCCTACTGAGTTACACTTAGCTACTGCTAAAAGGATCTTTCGATATCTTAAAGGAACCATTAATCGGGGACTTTGGTATTCGAAGGACTCTTCTATTGCACTAATGGCATATGCAGATGCGGATCACGCGGGTTGTCAAGATACAAGGCGTAGCACGAGTGGAACTTTGCAACTACTAGGAGATCGATTAATCAGTTGGGCATCGAAAAGGCAGAAAAGCGCTGCAATTTCAAGTACGGAAGCAGAATACATAGCTATGTCCGGTTGCTGTGCTCAAATTCTTTGGATGAGATCGTAATTAACCGACTATGGTCTAGGTTTCAATAAGATTCCAATGTACTGTGACAACAAGAGTGCAATTGCCTTATGCTGCAACAATGTTCAATTCTCCAGGTCGAAGCATATTGACATTCGCTACCACTTCATCAAGGAGCAAGTGGAAAATGGAGTAATCGAGCTTTACTTTGTCCGATCTGAGTATCAATTGGCGGATATTTTCACGAAGGCTTTAGATCGCGCTCGAATTGAATTTTTGGCCGACAAGCTAGGAATGAGAACTTTCTCGCCTGAGACTCTAAAGGAACTCGCAGATGAAGCGAAAGAATAGTGGTCGTAAAACTATTCTCCGTATCCTTGGTGATCATTTGTATATATTGTTTATATTTTTTATCCACAAAAGCAAAATACAAAAATATAAAACCATATAAAAACCATAAAAATTGAAAAATTCATAAAAATCCAAAAATATTTTTACTTTATTTTTCAAAGGCATGTCTTTTGGTACGATAATATTTACGGCCTTAGAAATGTTGATTAATATTGACACGGCGCCATAAATAGAGTTCGTACAAAAGTTGTAAATATTTCATAAAACATGCCTAAATGGCTTGTAGTTATTTCAGACTGCAACCCGGTTTTCACATTAAAGCCAAGTATTTCTTATGAAAGCTTTGGCTAACAACGGGAATTAATTTTCTCGGGCAAGGTTTACTTTAAAACCTTGTAAGGGATCAAGTTTACTTTATAACTTGGTCTAACACAAATATATGTACGTTTCAGTGCATTTATTTGTTAAAACAAGAGAAGTCTTGTTTTTATGAAGCTATCATTTCTACAACAATGCTATCTACAATTGGTATCTACATACTCGACGATGCGACTACTCAACCGACGACTACAGCTCTTTCAATAGAACACGGGTCAACAATTGAGGGGGAGCTATTGTCAAGAATTCATAATCTTTGATGCCGAACGTGCCAAGTTCACAAGTTGGTGTCAAGACAACAATACCAATCGTACATGTGGTGTCAAGAGATGACTTCAGACGTGACGAGGCGACCAACATATGCTGACAAGAACCATTTGATCTTAGCATATGATGTTCTCATCTATCAGGTCCAACCTTGTCAATTCTTTTCTAATATGGTGAATATGTTATCATGTTACAAATCGGTATCATATCTCATGCGTTTGATATCATGAAGATAAAACGGACTTGCATTTTTCTTCCCAAAACCTTTGTTAAAACTTCATTAAATCAATTGATATTAAAAACATCGATTGGGTTAATATTTTTAATATGGGGGAGAAAATGTGATTTAATATGGGATATTATCACAAATGGTTTGACTTAATGTGCTGGCTCATCCCGACATGTGCGAAATGTTTTCGAATATCGTGGCATATGTTAAGGGGGAGCAAAATGGATTTGCATATCAAGATGGATTTTCATGGTGACATATACTTACCCAAAACCCATTCATTTCACGACGATGAAGATTGTGGTGACATAAGGATGGTAGGATAGGTTAAGTCCTATGATTCTTCCAGAACCAGAGGAATCTTCCGAAGGACATTCCATAGCTAGAAATAGTAGTCCTTAGGAAAGTTGGAGAAAGATTGTGAACGCAGCTGAATGCCGACCAAGTACTTAAGTTAGCACTGGAACAATCACAACAAGGTGCTAGTTATGACGTATTGGTAAGCATTGAAGGGGTTGAAGAATGAAAAAGAATTGTAAAGATAAAGGGTGTAAAGAAAGAAGCCCTCCTTACAACTTTAGGCAGAAACCGGGTCAACACATATGCTATTGAGATCATTTTAATGATTCTCGATATTGAAGACAGACATCATGGACCCAGTGATGCAATGCACAACCCATCCCAGCAAACTCAGATGTCTCTCAAAAGATATTTGTTTTAATCACACGGAGACAACACGTTATCTATTGATTTATTCACTCCGAATAAATTGGTATTGAAAAGGTGGCACTCCTCTCCAGCCTCCGATCACTAAAATCCAAAATGCACGATCGAGTCTAGAGCCATTTGAGATCATCAAATATCTCATTAGGACACACTTTCATAATTCCTTGCTTCTTCACACACTGTGAAAAGTAAGAAAGATCTTAAGAGTCCTACGCAAAATCTTCATGATCTTGCCTGAACATCCGAGTAATACGAAAGTATTTACAATGAAGATGGAAATCCTTCTTGAGCGAATATTAAAAAGCTCATGGTAGGTGACTTGTGCGATTCTTTATGAATCAAACTTGTGATAACTGGAAAGCAACAGCTGTTTAATTCTTAACTGAATTTAAACACGTTCCAGGCCTCTACGCAATATCTCAGTGATATTGCCAGAACACTCAGAGTGATACCTTAGTGTTCACGGTGATGAGTGGAAATCCTTCTAGTGTTAACCTCAAACAGCACTTGGTAGGTAACTTGCAAGATTCTATACGAATCAAGCTCGTGACAACTGGAAAGCAACGATGGTGCGGTTCTTAATTGAATTTCACTTGTTCCAAGAACATGAATTGACGGCTTCAAATCATGTGGATATTATTATCCAAATGATTCACTCTTTATGTTCGCAGTCAGATTTGGACGGTCGAATAAAGAGAACGGGTTTACCCGCGAAATCCTGTCAAGAAGTTATTTAATTGAAACTATCTGTCACGGGTACGATATCTAATATCGTCCAACGGTCTTCACCGACCGGAGGTAAAATGCTACCGAATTAGAATGAAATGTTCAAAGCCATTTCGTTCGTGTCTACTTATGTTGCGGCATTTGAAGACGGTGGCGTTGCGGGATCCAAGAAGAAGTCGTCCCCGCATGCTTATACTTTATGCACTTAATACCTCATCTAATTCAAGAAAGCCTAAAAGTTAAGTCTTCCGCTGTATCGAACTCTGAAGCTTTCAAGAATTACCAAGGTATAAGTATGTGGGACGTGAGGTCACGAAGAGGCAAAGATCACAAGTGATGGATGCACGAGATCAAGGCAAGAGATTAATGCTCGAGACTGATATCAAAGATCACATCAGCATGTTCACCAGAAAAGAAAAACAAAAGAAAGACGAAGACTACGAGCTCAAGACAAGCATAATATGCTAGGTTTATTTTATTATTGTAACTTGGGTAACGCCCTTGTTTGGAGTGACCTCCCTTAGGGGGAGATTATTGGAAATACGTTTTACGCATTAGAAAGGATCGGTCACTCCAACAATAGTCCATGTTATAGTTCGTAGTTTAGTTATTTACATTTATTAAACAAAGCCCAAAACCGAGCCCATGGATTGTATGGGCCGGCGGCCTAATGTAAACCCAAGCCCATCTCATGGGCTTGGGTATATAAACCCTCTCCTTTGATGGAGAGGGAGTGTGGTTTTCATTATTTACACATAGTTCTTATTAACTTTCTCTCTCTAAAAGTGTGAAATCCACCATCTTTCTATCTCTTTCTCTCTCTAAAAACATAAGTATAGATTTACATTTCTACAGATGAGATCGCAATTCACCGACTATGGTCTAGGTTTCAATAAAATTCCGATGTACTGCGACAATAAAAGTGCAATTGCCTTATGCTGCAACAATGTTCAATTCTCCCGGTCGAAGCATATTGACATTCGCTACCATTTTATCAAGGAGTAAGTGGAAAATGAAGTGACAGAGCTTTACTTTGTACGATCTGAGTATCAATTGGCGGATATTTTCACGAAGGCTTTAGATCGCGCTCGAATGGAATTTTTGGCCGACAAGCTAGGATTAAGAACTTTCTCGCCCGAGACTCTAAAGGAATTGGCAGATGAAGCGAAAGAATAGTGGTGGTAAACTATTCTACGTATCCTTGGTGATCATTTGTATATATTGTTTATATTTTTATCCTCAAAACCATATAAAAACCATAAAAATTGAAAAATTCAGAAAAATCCAAAAATATTTTTACTTTATTTTTTCAAAGGCATGACTTTTGGGACGATAATATTTACGGCCTTAGAAATGTTGATTAACATTGACACGGCGCCAGAAATAGAGTTCGTACAAAAGTTGTAAATATTTCATAAAACATGCCTATATGGCTTGTAGTTATTTCAGACTGCAACCCGTTTTTCATATTAAAGTCAAGTATTTCTTATGAAAGCTTTGGCTCTCAACGGGAATTAATTTTCTCGGGCAAGGTTCACTTTAAAATCTTGTAAGGGATCAAGTTTACTTTATAACTTGGTCTAACACAAATCTATGTACGCATCAGTGCATTTATTTGTTAAAACAAGAGAAAACTTGTTTTCATGAAGCTATCATCTCTACAACCATAGCAATCTACAATTGGTATCTACATACTCGACGATGCGACTACTCAAACGGCGACTACAACTCTTTCGATAGAACACGGGTCAATAATTGAGGGGGAGCAATTGTCAAGCATTCAGAATCTTTGATGCCGAAAGTGCCAAGTTCACTAATTGGTGTCAAGACAACAATACCAATCGTACATGTGGTGTCAAGAGATGACTTCATACGTGACGAGGCGAACAACATTTGCCGACAAAAACCATTTGATATTATCATATGATGTTCTCATCAATCAGGTCCAACCTTGTCAATTTATTCTAATATGGTGAAACTGTGATCATTTTACTAATCGGTATCATATCTCAACATTTGGTATGATGAAGATAAAACGGACTTGCATTTTTCTTCCCAAAACTTTGTTAAAAATTCATTAAATCAATTGATACTAAAAACATCGATTGGGTTAATATTTTAATATGGGGGAGAAAATGTAATTTAATATGGGAAATGATTAATCAAAAATGGTTTGACTTAACGTGATAGCTCATCCCGACATGTGTTAAATGTTTTCGAATATCGAGGCATATGTTAAGGGCGAGCAAAATGGATTTGCTCATCTAAAATGGATTTCATGGTGATTTATACTTACCCTCAACTCATTTATTTTATGACGATGAAGATTGTGGTGACATAAGGATGGTAGGATAGGTTAAGTCTAATGATTCTTCCAAAATCAGAGAAATCTTCCCAAGGACATTCCATAGCTAGAAATAGTAGTCCTTAGGAAAGATGGAGAAAGATTGTAAACGTGGCTGAATGCCAACCAAGTACTTAAGCTAGCATTGGAACAATCACAACAAGGTGCTAGTTATGACGTATTGGTAAGCATTGAAGGGGTTGAAAAAGGAAAAAGAATTGTAAAGATAAAGGGTCTAAAGAAAGAAGCCCTCCTAACAACCTTAGGCAGAAACCAGGTCAACTCATTAGCTGAAACTAGGTCAACTCATTAGCTATTGAGATCATTTTTAGTGATGCTCGATATTGAAGATAGATATCATGGACCCAGTGATGCAATGCACAACCCATCCCAGCTAACTCAGATATCTCTTAAAAGGTATTTGTTTTAATCACACGGAGACAACGCATTATCTATCAATTTATTCACTTAAAATATATTAATATTAAAATGGTGGCACTCCTCTCCAGCCTCCGATCACTAAAAGTCCAATATGCACGATCGAGTCTAGAGCCATTTGAGATCATCAAATATCTCATTAGGACACATTTCCATATTTCCTTGCTATCTCACACACTGTGAAAAGTAAGAAAGATATTAGGAGTCCTACGCAAAATCTTCATGATCTTGCCTGAACATCCGAGTAATACGAAAGTATTTACAATGAAGATGGAAATAATTCTTGAGCGAATATCAAAAAGCTCATGGTAGGTGACTTTTGTGATTCTTTATGAATCAAGCTTGTGATAACTGGAAAGCAACAGTGGTTTAATTCTTAACTGAACTTAAACACGTTACAGGCCTCTACGCAATATCTAAGTGATCTTGCCAGAACACTTAGAGTGACACTCTATAGTGTTCACAATGATGAGTGGAAACCCTTCTAGTGTTAACCTCAAACAACACTTGGTAGGTAACTTGCAAGATTCAATATGAATCAAGCTCGTGACAACTGGAAAGCAAGGATGGTGCGATTCTTTAACGAATCAAGCTTGTTCCAGGAATCAGAATTGACGGCTTCAATCATGCGGATAATTTTATCCAAATGATTCACTCTTTACGTTCACAGTCAGCTTTGGACGTTCGAGTAAAGAGAACGGGTTTACCCGCGAAATCTTGTCAAGGAGATTTTGAATTAAATCTACCTGCCACAAGTACGATATTTTGTATCGCCCAACGGTCTTCACCGACCGGAGGTAAAATGCTACCAAATTAGAATGAAATGTTCAAAGCCATTTCGTTCGTGTCTACTTATGTTGCGACATTTGAAGACGGCGGTGTTGCAGAATCCGAGAAGAATTCGTCCCCGCATGCTTATAATTTATGCACTTAATACTTCATCTAATTCAAGAAAGCCTAAAAGTCAAGTCTTCCGCTGTATCGAACTCTGGAGCTTTCAAGAATTACGAAGGTATAAGTATGTGGGACATAAAGTCACGAAGAGGCGAAGATCACAAGTGATGGATGCACAAGATCAAGGCAAGAGATTAATGCTCAAGATTGATATATAAGATCACATCAACATGTTCACCAGAAAAGAAAAATAAAAGAAAGACGAAGACTACGAGCTCAAGACAAGCATAATATGCTCGGTTTATTTTATTATTGTAACTTGGGTAACGCCCTTGTTTGAAGTGACCTCCCTTAGGGGGAGATTGTTGGAAATACGTTTTACGTATTAGAAAGGATCGTTCACTCCAACAATAGTCTAAGTAATAGCTCGTAGTTTAGTTTTACTTTATTATCCAAACTAGCCCAAGCCGAGTCCACAACTTGTGTGAGGCCGGTGGCCCAATGTAAGCCCAAGCCTATCTCATTGGCTTGGGTATATGAACCCTCTCCCTAGTTGGAGAGGGTGTGGTTCACTCATTTATTTCACATAGTGAAAGGTGTAACCTTTATACTTTCTCTCTCTAAGTGTGTGTTCTCACCATCTTTCTACCGATTATGAGGAGATTAGGAGGTGTATTTATAGACTTCCAACCAATTGTAACCCAATAAATATAAGGCAACTTTTGCCCCCCCAAGGGCATAACCGACGGTCGAACAACCCTAAGGGGTGTTCCGGAATCTTCCAAACTTCTTCCTTTTGTTTATACATACTATGTGTTTATTTAACGCTCGTTATAACTTAACTATTAGTTATTTAATGATCGTTAAAGTTATATAGTTACTTGCTCGGTTATATTAATAAATACATAAATATATTTATTAAATAAATTAATAAATACGATAAATATATTTATTAATTAAATTAACTCTTTACGTATTGTGTGCAATCCCGTAATCTCGAGTTCGATCCTACACACGACTATTAAATATAAGTCCATAAACTTACAGCTCCCACTTGGACATATTTCGAATATCGTGATCACATTAACTAGCGTCTAGTTACACTAGCAATGTCTCTAGTACAACTCGAGTAAGTCTCCTAGACAAAACCTTTTAACGATTCCACATCGTTATTATTATCTTTTTATTTCTAATACACCGTTAATAAGGACATGGATCTCAGTCATTCCTTTCATTAACCATTTTGTTTCTCGTTAACAAATTCAGCAAAATTACCAAAACAAATTTGGGTGTGCCACACAAGCATCTTACTAATCCCACGAGGGGCCCAGCTGTATTAAACTCCATAACGAAATTGGAGGAAATAAATTCCATATTGACTACGATCAAAATTTATGAATTTTGCAACACTTCCGAAAATAATCCTTATAGCTACCAGTTACGTTTAGCGTTAGATTATTCCACAGAGATGCACTAGATTCATAACAGTTTCCTGGCATCTCAAGTCTAAGGATAACTATTTATGTTTTACTTAATGACAAATACCCATAAAGTAATAACATATAGTTGGGATAAGTCCTATATTCGATTCATCGAATATCATCCAAAATTTACCAATATACTTTCAAGTATACTTCGTCACTATTTTGATTTGTCTTAATTTAGTAATATTCCCATATTATTAATCAACAACAGACATTTTGCCTAACCTTTATTCATGGATTAAAACATGTAAAATAGGATGCACTTATTAAATAATAAAAATAAACGAAACCCAATCTTTATTTTATTATATAATAATGTTATAACATCCTTTATCCAAATACTAATCACAGATTTTATTGCATCGGTTCGCTAGCTAGTTGCAGCCGAATCGCCTTGGCATGCTTAACTACCTTTGGTCTAGCCAATGCCTTAGTCAAAGGATCTGCTACGTTATTATCTGTGTGAACTGTTATCAATTTGATTTCCCGAGCTTCAACTTGTTCTCAGACGTAGTGATGTCTACGCATAAAGTGTCTGTCGCCTTTCATGACTCCCGGGTCATTGGCAAATATTATTGCGACAGAATTGTCACAATACATATCTATTAGGTTTTTATTGCAAGCATCATCCCAAGATCTCCAATAAAATTCCTAATCCAAACCACATTTAGTTATGTATATGGATACCCTTTGAATACCAAAACATTTCTTTTCGTATTCCTCAAATACTGCCGAAAACGTTTAACAGCAACCCAGTGGAGCTTCCCTGGATTCTGTTGGTATCTACTGACCAAGTTCTGAGCAAACGCCCCATCAGGCCTTGTGCATCTAACAGCATACATTATAGATCCTACAACCGAAGCATAAGGAACTTTCTGCATGTATGCCTCCTCTTCAGGAGTTGATGCATCCATCTCATGACTCAGATTATGCTTAACTTCCATAGGTTGAAAACCTTTCTTGGAATTATGCATATTATACTTCTTAAAAATCTTATCTATATAAGCATCTTGACATAGACCAATTAACCGTCTTTTCCTATCCCTATAGCTCTTAATTCCCAGAATGTATGCAGCTACTCCTAAATCCTTCATAGAAAAACATTTACCAAGATAATCCTTAACAACTTTAAGTCTTGGAATGTTACTTCCCATGATTAATATGTCTACAACATATAGAACTAGGAATACTACATCGCTCCCACTAGCTTTGCAATATACACATGGCTCATCACGATTCTGAACAAATCCAAACTTTTTGATTTCTTCATCAAATCGTTTGTTCCATTGACGTGATGCTTGCTTCAAACCATAAATGGACTTTTGAAGTTTTCACACATGTCTTGTATCTCAGGATCAACATAACCTTCTGGTTGCTGTATATAGATGTCTTCATCTAAGCGACCGTTCAAGAAGGCAGTTTTAACATCCATTTGCCATATCTCATAGTTATAGTATGCTGCTATAGCTATAAGAATCCTAATATCTCTTAAGTCTGCTACAGGAGAAAATATCTCCTTGTAGTCTATGCCAAAAGTTTGAGTAAAAACCTTTAGCTACTAAACGAGCTTTATAGGATTGTAATTTTCCGTCCATGTCGGTTTTCTTCTTGTATAACCACTTATGTCTCACTACTTTAGCATTCAGTGGTGGTTCTACAAGAATCCAAACATCATTTAATTTCATGGATTTTATTTCCTCATCCATAGCAACCATCCACTTATCCTTCTCAGGATCAAGTATGGCGGATTTATAATTAGCGGGTTCACCAAGATCCCCTAACTCATCATCATCCTCTATGTTAAGACACATATTGCTATTTGCGTTTTTATTCCTTACGGATCCACGCAGAGGAACTAATTCCGGTGGAACCGCCCGACTTTCTGGTTCTATAGGAATTTCATCGATAATGTTTTTAGAAGGTAATGTATCTATATGACTCTCCTCAAGATCATAATTTCTCCCACTGAATTCTTGGTTTACAAGATCAGATTCAAAGAAGTTTCCATACCTAGCAACAATTACTTTGTTCTCAGGTGGATAATAAAAGTAGTAACCCATAGTTTCCTTAGGGTATCCTACAAAGATACATTTTACAGATCGTTGTTGGAGTTTGTCACCGGATTCACGTTTCACATACGCCTCGCAACCCCAGACCTTTAAATAAGACAAATATGGCTTCTTGCCATGCCATAGTTCATATGGTGTCTTATCGACCTTCTTTGTGGGAACCATATTTAATATACGAACAGAAGATTCTAGAGCATAATCCCAAAAGGATGAAGGTAAAGTTGTAAGATAAACATAGATCATACCATATCCAATAATGTACGATTTCTCCTTTCGGATACACCATTTTTTTATGGAGTATAGGGAGAAGTAAGATGCTGAACAATTCCATTCTCACTTAGATAATCTATAAACTCTTGACTTAAATATTCAACACCTCTATCAGAACGAAGAGCTTTAATCTTCTTCCCTAATTGCAGTTCTACTTCTGCTTTAAACACTTTGAATGTTTCAAATACCTCATGTTTATGCTTAAGTAAATTGTAACACCCCATTTTGATAATGGAAATGTCACATGCAATTATGGCGTGTCATAAAAGCATACAAGGAAAAATGTCTAAACATTACTTGACCATAAAAGGAAAATACCGGAATCAAACATCGGTAGTCCAAAAGTAAAGCTCATCACACACAAACATAGTATAATAAAGGAAAGGACTAAACAATGTCCATAGCAAATGTATCATAAGAAAGGAAATGCATAAAGTAAAGAAGGCTAGATAGCTTCCAGTCCATATGCACGTACTCTTAGTGTCTACGAGCGTCCATGAGTACCTGCCGTTTTGGGAACATAGAAAAGGAAAACGGCTGAGCAAATACGCTCAGTGCACGGATTTAACAATAAAGCATGAATAGGATAAGCATATAACATATAACAGCGGAAGAAAACTAAGTCCCGAGTAACCTGGTTAAGTCTTGGTAAAACTGGTTTTATAGTTTGAAAAGTCTTATGTTTATCTTGTAAAAACTGTTTGTCATATTTTACCATTAGCCAATATAGTTCATGAAAATCCACCGTGCATGAATACTTGGAGGGGTGACCTCATCATGCAAATTAGAGGGGCTGCCTCTAATTTAATATATTGGTTTTTGGGTAGGAGGGATCAGCTCCTTGTGAAGGATGCAAGACACACACCACATTCACCATGAAATCCTGACTGAAAACATGTAACTAGGATGCACCCATACGCCCCACATGATAAATATAATATAAATGGCCAAAAGCTGAAGGGACGCCACGAGCAATCACTCCGCCGTGGTGAAGTCATAACATCATTGCCTCTAATGTTATGGTTATGGTACCTCCATAACTAGGTGAAACTGGTCATGCATGTATATGGCTATAGGTATTCTTAATTAAACATAAGCAATCAAACACGTAATCTTATACTACAGGAAAACATTTGGCTGCATACGAGGAATCCTAATAAGGAAAGAATGTCCATACTGAAAGGACGGGAATCCGTACCTTATGTCCAGTGAACGAAGAAGATGAACTGGGAGGAATCCTACTTCCGTATCACTAGTGCTACATAAATACATACATGAATAAGTATCTGCTTACTAAATACGTAGCTGGTTTTATGTCATGTCTTAGCTTATTTTATGTGTTCTTACCATGTTTTACTGTTTTAAACCCTTAAACCGTGTTTATCTTATTTTCTGTTTAATCTGATTAAGTATTTCTGGTATTTCATGTATTATTATACTTACTGTGTAATAATAAGTAACTTTCCAAAAATAGAAAGTTTCCAAAAATAGAAAGTTTCCAAAAATAGAAAGTTTCCAAAAATAGAAAGTTTCCAAAAATAGAATTACTGCTTAAAATAGATAAGTTTCTAAAAATAGAAAGTTTCCATAAATAGATCAGCTGCCTTAATTAAATAAGTTTCTAAAAATAGAAGGTTTCCATAAATAGATTAGCTTCCTTATTTAATTAAGTTTCTAAAAATAGAAAGTTTCCATAATTAGAAATAAGCTGGTTAAATAAGCTATGTATATAAGCCTAAGTGTTTTCATGAGTATTTTCTAAGTCATATGATATAATGTATAGTTTAATAATTATTTCATGTAATTAAATTAAACTATAGGTTAAAATATTTAATTAAAGTATAACATGTTTTTAATTAAATAAAGTTAAATACTTAGGTTAAAACATGTATTATATTTTATTAATAATATAACCTAAGTCATGTTAATTAATTAATTATAACCATGGTTTTTAAATAATTAATTAATTATAAGTCTAAAATATAAAAATACTTAGGTTAATTAATTTCATGATTATTAATAATTAAAATAACCTAAGTCATGTTATTAAATTAATCATGTCATTTTATTAATTTAATTTTTAACATAAGATCATAAAAAAATAAAAACTAAACATACACCATGAACCGGATCTAGACCAAAAACCATGAACCGGACATGAAATCAACACCGTACCCCGAACCAAATCAGGGTACCCCTTGTCTTGATGCTGTCGTGGGACCCACACCAACCAACCGGGACCATATGGTCTCGGTGGTGGTCGGATGGCCAAACCGAAATCCCCCTTGGGTTCGGTGTAGGCTGCGGCCAAAACAAACACCCCTTAAAACATTACTTTTGATTTTATTAAATCCCAACTCATGTTAGATCCATGACTTTAATTAGGTTTTTTATAAAAACATAATATGTTCTTAATTTATAAAAGATCAAATCAAAAGAAAAAGGTTTAAAAAGGATTTACCGAATGCGTGGATCAAAAGGACGAAGAACAAACACGAACACCAACAAGAATTTCAAGATCCAAGATCAACAAACACCCCCTTGTGGTGTTTTGAGGGTGGCGGCCAAAAAGAGGAAGAGAGAAGGGTTTTTAGGTTTTCTGTAAATCTTCTGTAAAGTAATTTTTGAGTAGTGTAAAAATCCTTTAACCCCCTTTTAGTAAAAATACAAATGGGCTTGGCCCATTTGCTCCTTGTAGCCGTGGGTAGGGGGCCCCACATGGGGTACCCGTACCTTTTTCGTGTCTCAACGTTTAGTTATTCATTCGTGATTATTTGTGTTCGCGTTTTATGTGTTCTCGTTACGTAATTATCGTGATCTAATATATTTATTTACGCTCGTAATAAATATATATACGTAATTAATAATAGTTCGTGTTTTAATTATGTTCATGATTTCATGATCGCATGTTCGTGATTAATTATTGTCAAATAATTATTACGTGCTCGTGCGTAGTAAATAATTATCGTGTTCTAACACGTACGTAATACGTAAAATCCTAACACGTAATCGTAATCATGCTATATTAGGAAAGTTTTAATCTAGTACGTACGATCTTAAAGGTACTATTCATGGTAAAAGCATGAGGGTTTTACAACTCTTCCCCCCTAAAAGAATAATTCGTCCCCGAATTATAGATAAAGTAGACTGGAAAAGACGAACATACCCGAATTAAAAATATGAAATGAGGGTAAGAAGCCCGGATAGACTCCTCTGTTTCCCAAGTGGCTTCCCGGTCGGTATGATCCCTCCATAGAATTTTGACGAATGGAATCGTCTTCTTTCTCATGACTCGTTCTTGTCTGTCAAGAACTCGTTCGGGTTCTTCTATAAAAGTGAGATCTTCACGTATCTGTTCCAGTGGATACTGAACCATGTGAAGGGGATGATACTGGTACCCTCTGAGTAAGGACACATGAACCACATTGTGCACATGCGAAAGCTGCGGAGGTAACGCCAATCGATAAGATACTTCACCAACTCGTTCAATGATATCAAACGGTCCGATGAAACGAGGACTGAGCTTCCCTTTAATCCCGAAGCGTCTAACACCACGTGCCGGCGAAACCTTAAGGAAGACGTGATCTCCTACGTTAAAATGTATGTCCCTACGATGCTTATCGGCGTAACTCTTCTGACGTGACCGTGCCTCCTGAATTAATAGCCTAGCTACTGCGATCTTCTCATTGGTCATCTCTATAATTTCTGGTCCTTCAAGTGTTCGCTCACCCACCTGATCCCAGCAGATTGGGGCGCGACACTTTCTGCCATACAACATCTCAAAAGGAGCACACTTGATACTTGCGTGCCAACTGTTGTTGTATGCAAACTCCACCAAACAAATGTAATCGTCCCAATCACCCGTCCATTCCAACGCACATGACCTCAACATATCTTCCAATGTCTGAATTGTTCGCTCCGACTGTCCGTCGGTTTGAGGATGAAAAGCCGTGCTAAGCTTAAGTTGTGTACCCCAAGCTTTCTGCAGACTATTCCAAAAGCGCGAAGTGAATCGAGGATCTCTGTCTGAGACGATGCTGGATGGTGCACCGTGGAGTCTCATGATCTCTCTTCTGTACGTATCTGCGAGTTTACTTACCGGATCTTCCTTGCGGATCGGTAAGAAATGAGCTGATTTGGTAAGTCGATCTACGATAAACCAAATCGCATCGTGCTTCCTCTTGGTAGGCGGAAGACCAGTAACAAAATCCATAGTGATTTTGTCGCACTTCCACTCTGGGATATCTAACGGTTGAAGGAGACCGCCAAATCGCTGATGCTCGATCTTAACCTGCTGGCAGGTAAGACATTTGGAGATGTAAGTGGCCACATCCTGTTTCATACCACTCCACCAAAAGTACTGCTTGATGTCATGGTACATCTTAGTCGACCCAGGATGTATAGAGAATGGGGAGCTATGAGCTTCAGCTAATAAAGCTTCCCGGAGTTCTTAGTCATCAGGAACACAAAGTCTCGTGCCCTGCCATACGATACCATCTGCATCTACTCTGAATTCTGTCTGTTTCTCCAAATTCTGTACTATCGCCCAGATTTCTCCGTCATCCTTCTGAGCTTCCTTGATCTTAGAGAGTAACTCGGGTTCTACTCTAAGATTAGCCCAGTAACCGTGCTGTCCAGGTACCATGATCTCGATGTCTAGTCGCTCTAAGTCTCTTATGATTTCCTCTTCGATTTTTAATGCCGTTGATCATTCCGGACTTCCTGCTAAGAGCATCTGCTACTACATTTTCCTTTCTGGGATGATACTGTAGATTAATGTCATAATCCTTCAACAGCTCTAACCATCTCCTCTGCCTCATGTTCAATTCACGTTGAGTGAAGATATACTTCAAGCTCTTGTGGTCCGTGAAAATGTCACATGATTCTTCATATAAGTAGTGCCTCCATATCTTCAATGCAAACACCACAAATGCAAGTTCCAAGTCATGCGTGGGGTAATTTTCCTCATAAGGCTTAAGCGACCATGAAGCGTACGCGATAACTTTCCCATGTTGCATGAGAACACAGCCAAGTCCCTTCCCCGATGCATCGCTGTAGATTTGAAATCCACCCATACCAGATGGTAGAGTAAGAATAGGTGCAGATACTAGCTTCTGCTTCAGGTTTTCAAAGCTCTTCTCTCGATCTTTAGTCCAGACGAATTTTTCCCCTTTCCGCATCAGTTTGGTCAATGGTAGTGCTAGGCGGGAAAAGTTCTCCACGAACCTACGGTAATAGCCAGCTAAGCCTAAGAAACTGCGGACTTCCGTCGCTGATGTCGGCCTTGGCCACTTGGTAATGGCCTCAACCTTCGCTGGATCCATAGTGATTCCTTCTGCTGACACAATGTGACCTAAGAATGCCACCTTGTCTAGCCAGAATTCACACTTGGAGAATTTAGCATACAGCTGCTTCTGGCGAAGAATCTGTAGTATTGTACGAAGATGGTCTTCGTGTTCCTCCTTGGACTTTGAGAAAATCAGGATGTCATCAATGAAGACAATGACGAACTTGTCCAGAAATTCATGGAAGATTCTGTTCATCAAGTCCATGAACACTGCTAGAGCATTTGTCAGGCCAAATGGCATAACTACAATCTCGTAGTGGCCATAGCAGGTACGAAAGGCAGTCTTAACGATGTCCTGCTCCTTGACCCGTAGCT
Organism: Glebionis coronaria; assembly: GCA_025667525.1. Classification (NCBI taxonomy): domain Eukaryota; kingdom Viridiplantae; phylum Streptophyta; class Magnoliopsida; order Asterales; family Asteraceae; genus Glebionis; species Glebionis coronaria. The sequence continues at coordinate 412,558,174 of CM046878.1, forward strand.
GATGATAGCCTGACCTAAGATCAATCTTGGAGAAGTGTTTGGCCCCTTGGAGTTGGTCAAACAGATTGTTAATGCGTGGCAGTGAATATCTATTTCGAATGGTAATCTTGTTGAGCTCGCGATAGTCTATACAAAGACGCATACTGTCGTCCTTCTTCTTAACAAAAAAGACCGGTGCGCCCCATGGAGATGCGCTCGGTCGAATGAAACCTCGTTCAAGAAGTTCTTGTAGTTGATCCTTCAGCTCCTTCGGCTCTATGGGAGCCATGCGATAAGGAGCCTTGGAGATTGGTTCAGCTCCTGGAATAAGCTCGATACTGAATTCACTTCTAGTGCAGGTGGTATGCCCGGAAGTTTTGCTAGAAAAACATCTTGGAATTCCGACACTATAGGTTGATCCTGAATTGATGGGGATTCAGCATCCATGTCGCGGACCATAGCTAGATAACCCTCGCAGCCATGTGACAGTAGTGCACGCGCTTGCAGGGTAGATATGACTTGTACAGACCGTCCGGGTATGAACCCGTTATGAATGTACTTTGGTGCATTAACATCACCGAAGATAACTCGATATGAATGGCAGTCTATGGTAGCATGATGCTTGGATATCCAACCCATGCCCAAAATCATGTCGAAGTCATTCATGTCCAGCGGAAGTGCGTCGACAGGTCGAACCTTATCATCAAATTCTAGGGGAAGACTCTTGTATACATGGGTGATTAATACAGAGTCCATCAAAGGCGTAGAAATAGTAAGCCTATTTTCTAGTGGCATGGGGAGCATCCTAATGTTCTTAGCATAAGCAGTAGAAATAACCGAGTGAGTAGCACCCGTATCGAAAAGAACACATGCAGCTTGAACATACATATACAAGATTCCAGTGATGGTACCTGTAGACTTGTTGGCCTGGTCTCGAGATGTCGTGTAGACACGCCCGGTAGTAGGAGGCAGCTTGGTATCAGCATGTCCCGATGTACCCTCCATCTTGCCCTTACGACAATCCTTCATAATATGGCCAGGAAGACCACACTTGAAGCACGCGTCAGTATTGCGGCGAGATGGTCCTGGGTGCCTACGGTGGCAAGTAGAGCAAAGAGGATGAGTGAATCCTCCAGCAGGTGCTCTGGCTGGCTGGGAACCTGATAAAACATTTTACATAAGACATGATAATTGGGTACAAAGGACAAAGCGGATAATCGTAAGATTGAATACCAGTGATAGCTGGACGGCTAGGCTGCGAACCTCTCTGGTTCTGGTACCTACCGTTTCCATGGTTCCTGGTAGAAGTTTTGCTAAGTGTCAGAATATGAGTTATAACATGAAATCATAAGGAATTGCGTAAGTATTAGGACCTGCTGCTGTTGGAGTGCCCAGCGTTGTTACGGTAATTATCATTACCGCCACGCCTATCCGTAGCAGAACGGTCGTTAGTCTGACCGTTTCCCTTGGGCTGATGAGGCTGCTGCTGAGTAGCCGGCTGAGACCGGTCCCCAATTTTCTGCCTGGAAGATACATTTAAAGAGATGAATAATTGACATATATGGGAAGTATACGGATTGATCACCGCTTGAATACGAATGTTTACCTCTTGTCGGGTCTTTCAGCTTCCCCGAACCCATCTCTCTCCTGCAGCATCTGCATCTTACGTGCTGCATCGGCCACTTGTGCTACAGTGTTGAACGTAGCACACACCAGATTGTTTGCGACCGATGTGCGAAGAGCCCATCTAAAGTGATGTGCCTGCTCTTCAGGAGTACCTGCTGCCGCACCAAGGAAACCAGCTAAGCGAAGAAAGCGCTGCATAAACTCGTTGCTATTCTCCCCAGCTCTCTGTCGGATCTCATGGTACTCTCTCTTGAGCTTGTCCTGCTCAGCCTTGGGAAAGAACTGCTTCATCACCCTGTCCTTGAACTGAGCCCAAGTCAAACCAGCAACCCACTCGTCACCGCCTTCAGACTGCATCAATGCTAACCACCAATTAAGTACATCGCCTTCGAACCGATAGCATGCCAACCTCGCCTTGTATGCGGGGTCACAACCCATAGCATTGAAAATCTTCTCGATGTGAGCCAACCAGCTTTCAGCATCGCTGGGGCTATCTGTCTTCTCAAAAGCTCGAGGGCGGAGCTTGTTGAATCTCTCCAGCCATACTGCGAATGTCACTGGAGGAGGAAGAGGAGGTGCCTGATTATGCTGCTGATTGTTGGCAGCTTGAACTTCAGCCCTGATGTCATTCCTCAGTTGAGGAAGCAAAGCTTGCATAGCAGCCTGAATTGCAGCATTGAGCTGCTCCTGTTCGCGTGTGAGAACCATCTGACAGTATAACATAAAACATATGATTAAACAGATCAAACATAAAATATATATATACATGAAAAAATTATACCAAAATTTCACGAGAAAAATTTTATGCAAGAAAATTTTGTGTATGAATGCATGATGCAGTTTTATGAAAACTTTTGTATGCTCGAGAGTGAACGCCTCTGGTCAGTTCACCCAAAACAAAAGACATAGCGAGGGGACGCCTATGGGTCAGTCCCAAATTTAAAAGTTTCGATAAAACACATGCGACTAAATAGGGCCAGTCCTGTACCAACCATTACTTAGTAAAAAATCTGCGATAATGACATGTATATGTATGCTTAAAAATGATGAATGCATGAAAACAACTGTCATTTCTAGGAAGACCGTAGTGACTTCCCACTAATCACAGGTCATATTTGAGAGCCTACAGGTCGAAGCCTTGGCTCTGATACCATAATTGTAACACCACATTTTGATAATGGAAATGTCACATGCAATTATGGCGTGTCATCAAAGCATACAAGGAAAAATGTCTAAACATTACTTGACCATAAAAGGAAAATACCAGAATCAAACATCGGTAGTCCAAAAGTAAAGCTCATCACACACAAACATAGTATAATAAAGGAGAGGACTAAACAATGTCCATAGCAAATGTATCATAAGAAAGGATATGCATAAAGTAAAGAAGGCTAGACAGCTTCCAGTCCATATGCACGTACTCTTAGTGTCTACGAGCGTCCCTGAGTACCTGCCGTTTTGGGAACGTAGAAAAGGAAAACGGCTGACCAAATACGCTCACTGCACGGATGTAACAATAAAGCATGAATAGGATAAGCATATAACATATAACAGCGGAAGAAAACTAAGTCTCGAGTAACCTGGTTAAGTCTTGGTAAAACTGGTTTTATAGTTTGAAAAGTCTTATGTTTATCTTGTAAAAATTGTTTGTCATATTTTACCATTAGCCAATATAGGTCATGAAAATCCACCGTGCATGAATACTTGGAGGGGTGACCTCATCATGCAAATTAGAGGGGCTGCCTCTAATTTAATATACTGGTTTTGGGGTAGGAAGGATCAGCTCCTTGTGAAGGATTCAAGGCACACACCACATTCACCATGAAATCCTGACTGAAAACATGTAACTAGGATGCACCCATACGCCCCACATAATATATATAATATAAATGGCCAAAATCTGAAGGGACGCCACGAGCAATCACTCCGCCGTGGTGAAGTCATAACATCAGTGCCTCTAATGTTATGGTTATGGTACCTCCATAACTAGGTGAATCTGGTCATGCATGTATATGGCTATAGGTATTCTTAATTAAACATAAGCAATCAAACACGTAATCTTATACTACGGGAAAACATTTGGCTGCATACAGGGAATCCTAATAAGGAAAGAATGTCCATACTTAAAGGACGGGAATCCGTACCTTATGTCCAGTGAACGAAGAAGATGAACTGGGAGGAATCCTACTTCCGTATCACTAGTGCTACATAAATACATACATGAATAAGTATCTGTTTACTAAATACGTAGCTGGTTTTATGTCATGTCTTAGCTTATTTTATGTGTTCTTACCATGTTTTACTGTTTTAAAGCCTTAAACCGTGTTTATCTTATTTTCTGTTTAATCTGATTAAGTATTTCTGGTATTTCATGTATTATTATACTTACTATGTAATAATAAGTAGCTTTCCAAAAATAGCAGGTTTCCTAAAATAGAAAGTTACCAAAAATAGAAAGTTTCCAAAAATAGAAAGTTTCCAAAAATAGAAAGTTTCCAAAAATAGAATTACTCCTTAAAATAGATAAGTTTCTAAAAATAGAAAGTTTCCATAAATAGATCAGCTGCCTAAATTAAATAAGTTTCTAAAAATAGAAGGTTTCCATAAATAGATTAGCTGCCTTATTTAATTAAGTTTCTAAAAATAGAAAGTTTCCATAATTAGAAATAAGCTGGTTAAATAAGCTAAGTATATAAGCCTAAGTATTTTCATGATTATTTTCTAAGTCATATGATATAATGTATAGTTTAATAATTATTTCATGTAATTAAATTAAACTATAGGTTAAAATATTTAATTAAAGTATAACATATTTTTAATTAAATAAAGTTAAATACTTAGGTTAAAACATGTATTATATTTTATTAGTAATATAACCTAAGTCATGTTAATTAATTAATTATAACCATGGTTTTTAAATAATTAATTAATTATAAGTCTAAAATATAAAAATACTTAGGCTAATTAATTTCATAATTATTAATAATTAAAATAACCTAAGTCATGTTATTAAATTAATCATGTCATTTTATTAATTTAATTTTTAACATAAGATCATAAAAAAAATAAAAACTAAACATACACCATGAACCGGATCTAGACCAAAAACCATGAACCGGACATGAAATCAACACCGTACCCTGAACCAAATCGGGGTACCCCTTGTCTTGATGCTGTCGTGGGACCCACACCAACCAACCGGGACCATATGGTCTCGGTGGTGGTCGGATGGCCAAACCGAAACCCCCCTTGGGTTCGGTGTAGGCTGCGGCCAAAACAAACACCCCTTAAAACATTACTTTTGATTTTATTAAATCCCAATTCCTGTTAGATCCATGAACTTAATTAGGTTTTTTATAAAAACATAACATGTTCTTAATTTATAAAAGATCAAATCAAAAGAAAAAGGTTTAAAAAGGATTTACCGAATGCGTGGATCAAAAGGACGAAGAACAAACACGAACACCAACAAGAATTTCAAGATCCAAGATCAACAAACACCCCCTTGTGGTGTTTTGAGGGTGGCGGCCAAAAAGAGGAAGAGAGAAGGGTTTTTAGGTTTTCTGTAAATCTTCTGTAAAGTAATTTTTGAGTAGTGTAAAAATCCTTTAACCCCCTTTTAGTAAAAATAAAAATGGGCTTGGCCCATTTGCTCCTTGTAGCCGCGGGTAGGGGGCCCCACATGGGGTACCCGTACCTTTTCCGTGTCTCGACGTTTAGCTATTCGTTCGTGATTATTGTGTTCGCATTTTATGTGTTCTCGTTACGTAATTATCGTGATCTAATATATTTATTTTCGCTCGTAATAAATATATATACGTAATTAATAATAGTTCGTGTTTTAATTACGTTCATGATTTCATGATCGCATGTTCGTGATTAATTATTGTCAAATAATTACTACGTGCTCGTGCGTAGTAAATACTTATCGTGTTCTAACACGTACGTAATACGTAAAATCCTAACACGTAATCGTAATCATGCTATATTAGGAAAGTTTTAATCTAGTACGTACGATCTTAAGGGTACTATTCATGGTAAAAGCATGCGGGTTTTACATAAATAAACATAACCATAACGGCTATAATCATCTGTAAATGTTAAGAAGTAGCTAGCACCTTTCCTTGACGCATGTCTAAGTGGTCCACACACATCTGTGTGTATAAGTCCAAGTAGATCAGTAGTCCTTTCAATATTGCTATTAAAAGGTTTCTTGGTCATCTTTCCAGAGATACAAGACTCACATTTATCAAATGATTCATCATTGATATTTTCTAAAAGACCTTCACGTTGAAGCTTTTGTATACGAGTCTTCCCAATATGGGCAAGTCCATAATGCCAAAGATAAGAAGAGATCTTGTCAAACTTTCTCTTCTTACTCATGCTAAATACAGATTTATCGTTCTTGGATTCATTATCATGCATGTCTAATTCAAACACACCATTTACAAAAATTGCATTAAAATAGAAAATACTATTTTTCCAAATAGAAAATCCATTATTATCAATCGTGTGAACGAATCCATTATTTAACAAACAAAAAAAGGAAATAACACCCCTAACAATTGTAGGTGCATAATGACAATCATTTAATATCAGTACTAAACCCGAAGGTAAAACTAGATCAAAGTTCCTATAGCTTCAACCGCTCGCCATTGCCCACTTACAGATATTGTTCCCCATAGGAAAGTTTCCTTTCTAGATTAAATCCCTGCAGCGTATTACGAATGTTAATACCACATCCCGTATCATATACCCAGGAATTTAATTTGTATGTTAAATCGAACAATTCAATCATAAATAAAGTACCTGAAGCTGCAGCACTCTGCTCAGACTTTGTTGTCCCATATTATTATGATGATTAATGATAGAAAATAGATGAAAAGAGATGGATTCCAGGAGAGAGAAAGTAGAGAGAGATGATTAACTTGATGAATATTAGATTAGAGAAGACTAGAGTTACAAATGATCATCCACCCTTCCTAACATGCTAGGAAGGGCCTTATATAGCCGGGCTTACATGTAACCATAATGGGCTATATTGTTTGGACCGGGCTTGTCTTTTGGGCTTTAAGTAGCTTAAATCCAAGCCCGTGAACCACGACTATTTAACTATCTATTAAAATGTTCTAATAAATATTACAATAGAAACCTATGACCGAACATTCTTGTTTGACTCAATATTTTGAGGCTAACAATCTCCCCCAATGTGAGGGCATTTCTCTTTGATATTTGTATTCCAATGGAGATTTATGAATTTCGTCATAAGTGAGTCTTGAACGTGTAACAGTAGTTTTGTTCCTTCATGTTGTGATCTTTGAGTCTTTGTCATTGTCTTTCGACTTAGTCTTTTATCTTGAGATCTTCAAATCATTCTTGACTTGTAGTTGCCATCTTGCGATCTTGTGTCTTTATCCACATGCTCATACTATTAATTGTTGAATAAGTCTTTCGGCATGAATATATGGTTTTGAATCTTTGACTTTGCTGAGTACACCGTGACGCCACCTTCTCGAGACAAAACATAGACACGGACTGAATGGCTTTGACATTCTTCTTAAATCGGTAGCATTTTACCTCCGGTTGGTGAAGACCATTATACGATATTAAATACCGTACCTGTGATTAGGTAAAATAAATTAAGAATCTCCTTGACAGGGTTTCGCGGCTGTACTAGTCGTTCTCTTTACTCGACCGTCACAAAGAAAGACTGCGAACATAAAGAGTGAATCAATTGGATAAATATCCGCTTGATTTAAAGTCGTCAATTCAAATTCCTGGAACAAGTTTGATTCATTAAGAATCTTACCATTGTTGCTTTCCAGTTGACACAAGTTTGATTCATAAGAATCTCACAAGTCACCTACCGTAACGCTGTTTGATGTTGACGCTAGAAGGATTTCCATTCGTCACTGTGAATATCAATGAATATCACTCTGAATGTTCTGGCAAGACCATAAAGATATTGCGTAGAAACCTGAAACGAGTTTGAATCAATTCAGAATCAAACCACTGTTGCTTTTCAGTTTTACATATGTTCAATTCATAAAGAATCTTACATATGACCTACCGCAGTGCTGTTTGATGTTAACACTGGAAGGATTTCCACTCATCATTGTGTATACTAAGTAGTATCACTCTGAGTGTTCTAGCAATATCACAAGGATATAGCGTAGGACTCTCTTGATCTTCATCCGTGTGTCCTAACGAGATTTGATTGATCTCTTGGCTCTAGACTCGATTTGTGCACTTTTAGTGCTCGGAGGCTGGAGCAGATGCCGCCTATTCAATATCAACTATCTTGGAGTGAGAAAGTCAATAGAAGTCGTGTTGATCTCCATGACAATAAAACAAACTTGTTTTGAGAGAAGCCCGAGTAGCTAGGAAAGGGTTGTGCTTCACATCACTGGGTCCATGATGAGTTGTCTTCATGATGTGTTGACCTGGTTTCTGCTTAAGTTGTATGGAGGGATAATTTCTTTACACCCTTTATCCTTACATTTCTTTTTCATTCTTCAACCCCTTCAATGCTTACCAAGACATCATTACTAGCACCTTGTTGTGATTGTTCCAGTGATAACATCAGTACTTAGTTGGCATTCAGCTACGTTTACATTCAACTCCATCTTTCCTAAGGACTTCTAATAATCTATTGGATTGTCCCTGGGAAGATCCCTCCGGTTCTGGTTGGATCATAGGACTTAAACCTAACCACCCTTTTGACACCAATAACGTTGTGAATTAAAGATGTTGTGGGTATTTGATCGAAACCATGAGTGCTTGAGTCATTAGATCACATTTTAATCACATTTTCTCCCCTATCTCTAATATATAAAATCATTTGATATTAGAGATACCAAATTTGATTAAAATATATTTTGAAAAATAGTCTTGAAAATCTTCGGGAGAAAGATGTGTCAAACTTAGCATGAATTTGGAACGCTCCCCCTCAAAAATTGATCCAATGGAATTGTCATTACGAGGATATGATCCACATTAAACTTTTGAGGATAGGAGTTGTTGAACATACAATTTTTAAAAGATTTTGAATATTATAGAGAAATTCTTGCAAAAAATTGTGTTCAACGCTTTTTGAAAAATCAATTCTTTTTTTGGCGAAAAGGTTTTTCTAAAGCATAAACTTGAGTTCATAGACATTGAATGTCTTGACGAATTCAATCAAGTGTAAGAAGATTGAACTTCTTTTGCTAAGGGTAAGAGCACAAAATCGTACACTCCCCCGTGAATATAGTTCCGGGTTGCAATCTGAAAGTGATTACAAGCCATTGTGTTGAGCTCAAAACGTTGACTGTTTTGTGGCAAGCTCAACCCAAGATAGATTGCTCTACCCGTTGTTGGAAATATTGTCCAAAATAGACAATTTCCTTTAGAAAAGATAGAAATGACATGTTTTGAAAAATATTTACAACTTTCATTCGAGCTTTATGTACACACCCGTGTCGTTATTGAGCGACATTTCTAGGTATGTCCATATTATCGATACTGAAAGACATGTCGAGAAGTTTTTTTTTTTTTTTTTTGGATTTTCAAAGATTTTTTAATTTTGTATTTTGATTTTTCATTAATATTTACAGGTAGATGTTTGATAGACGAATCAAGCAGGCTTCTTTGCCAGAATCTCCAGTTCTGCTGGAGTCAAACATCTCATACCAATTTGCCTAACTAGATACGCAAACCTCTCTTTCGAAAGAGCTTTTGTAAACAAGTCAGCTAATTGGTAATCAGTTCCAACAAAGTATAATTCAACAATACCCTTTTCAACTTGTTCCTTAATGAAGTGATATCTGACATCAATGTGCTTCATGCGGGAATGCTGTACCGGATTGCAAGAGATGGCTATGGTGGACTTTGATTCACAGTACATAGGTACTGATAGGTGTGAAAACACCCATCCTTTTTACCACTTAATTGCAATAATAACCGAGCCAAAACGTGTATTTTATGTCATTTATGTCGGAATTATGCGTGGTTTGTGTTTTTTTTGTGATTTAGGACGAAAAGGTGAAAAGTGGAGAAAACACGGCATTCACGGGCTTTTATCGAAGAAAAAGACGAAAGATGAAGTCGAAAGATCAAGAGTGGAAAAAGAACAGAAGTCCAAGACCAATTCTGAAGATTTATCGAAGAAAAAGTTAAAGGACGGAAGTTTACTAAAAAGCCGAAGAACTCGAGTCTTATTTATGAAGAAATACAAGACGAGTTCAAAGAAATCCCGAAGACAAAATCATTTAAGTCCAAGATTTAAGAAGATTAAAGAAAGGAGGGACCTAATGACGCAATTAAGGAAAAGAGGAAAGAGGGAGGAAGCTTCCTAAGCCCCTCCCTAATCACCACTATAAATAGCCATTAGCTAGTTCATTTTCAAGTTGTTGGTGGCTTGACAAACCACTCTTCCACCATTTTCATTTCTTGTCATTTTATTTCTAGCACTTTAATTAATTGTTATGCACTTTTAATTATTTAATTTTCAAGTAAGTTTTCATTATTTGTTCTTTAATCTTCACTTTTCTTGCCTTAATCTTTCATCTTCCTTTCTTGATTCTTGCTTACTTTTGGTGCGAATTACTTATGATCCGTGTTGTTCATTTATGTTTTCGCGCCTAAAAAGTTCATCTTTTTATGTTTTGATTCCAAAAGTTTGTTTCATTTAAGTTTTGTTAAGTTATATTTGTGCTTATTCGATTTATTTCACTTGAGATTCGTGCTAGTTTTGGGTTTGAGCTTAATCTTATAAGCTTATAACCTTGCCTTTATTTTCGGATCAAAAGGACCAATCGGAAAGGGTTTTAAAACCCTTTTCCGACCGAATATTCCGACCAGAGCTCCATACACCTTATTCCGATCGTATGATCGGAAAAGGGTTTCTATTTTTCCGATTTGTTGCTTTGGGCATATTCCGATTGGGAGCCTGTTCATGTATTCCGATTGGAGCTTTCTTCCTGACATTCCGACGGGTGAACATTTCCAACATTCCGATCGGTGCTCCTCTTGATTATTCCGAGCATGCTCTTTACGATTGATACATTCCGATCGGGTCCTTATGGATTCCGATCGGGTGTATTCCGATTGGTATTTTGTTTTGTTTTAGTATTTTGTTTAAGTGTCCATTTTTCTCGTTTTATTTTTAGTTCATTTTAATTTCGTTTTGTATTTTTATTTAATCGTTGATTTACTTTTCGCTAAGTTTTAATTTTACGTCATTTAATTTCACGTCATTTACTTTTAAGGTTTTAAATATTGCACCGTTTACGTTTCAACTAGTTTTAGTTTTAATTTCCCGTCCTTTATTATTAAGTCTTGCACATTTATTTTACCAAATCCAAAAATATTTGTTTCACCAAGAACAACTAATCTCACACAATCAACCGAAAATCAATTCGATTAGACACCGAGAAAACGAACTTTTAACCTAGTAAAATCTAGATATTAAAATGGCGCCGCTGCCGGCTCTTTTCGTGAGGATCGAAAGTTTTTTAACTACAATAATAGATCCAAAAGTCATGGAGAAGTCTATCCGAAAAGACCCTAACAAGGTATGAGGATAAATAGATCCAAGTCCTAAAAGGAGGCGGATCGTTGTATATCAAAGTCCAAAGTCAAGATTGGAGAAAAATGAAGAAGTCGTGGTCCAAATATGAAGAATCTCTCAAAACTTCAAGTGAAGAAATTCCTATTATGAAGAGAAGACCATAATTTCAAGAACGTCTCTCGAAGATTCGAGGTATGAAGTCGCTGCCAAATATCGGTCCGGGAAAGGTCTCAAATCGTGAAGCGAGTTATGCCAAGATATGAACTTTATGAGGTCCCGAGAAGCAGTTTTAAAAGATTTGGTCCTTTGGCTAACTATTGATTAAATCGTTCACTTTATTTTCAGCCTAAATAACTATCGAAATAAGTCAAACAATGCATCCTCGTGATCATTCAAGACAAAAATAAAATATAAGAGATACACCTAGGAATAAGGGAGTCTAAGTGAGTAATTGGCCCACATGAGTTCGTGTTAGTTTACTAACTTATAATAACAATGATCTCGTTTCTAAGCTTGGTTTGGAGAAAGTGAAAACTTGAGGATGATGATCATTCACGACATTTTCAAAACCCAAGGTATGTTTTTGATTTCTTTACTTTGTATGTTTATAATTTTCTATTTCTTTAATAAAGGCCAACGTGGATTGATTATGATGGAAAATGTAATCTTGCTTTGTAACTAATGCATTGCATGAGGACATTGCAATGGTTAAGTGTACGGGATTTGATAGGTGTGAAAACACCCATCCTTTTTACCACTTAATTGCAATAATAACCGAGCCAAAACATGTATTTTATGTCATTTATGTCGGAATTATGCGTGGTTTGTGTTTTTGTTGTGATTTAGGACGAAAAGGTGAAAAGTGGAGAAAACACGGCATTCACGGGCTTTTATCGAAGAAAAAGACGAAAGATGAAGTCGAAAGATCAAGAGTGGAAAAAGAACGGAAGTCCAAGACCAATTCTGAAGATTTATCGAAGAAAAAGTTAAAGGACGGAAGTTTACTAAAAGCCGAAGAACTCGAGTCTTATTTATGAAGAAATACAAGACGAGTTCAAAGAAATCCCGAAGACAAAATCATTTAAGTCCAAGATTTAAGAAGATTAAAGAAAGGAGGGACCTAATGACGCAATTAAGGAAAAGAGGAAAGAGGGAGGAAGCTTCCTAAGCCCCTCCCTAATCACCACTATAAATAGCCATTAGCTAGTTCATTTTCAAGTTGTTGGTGGCTTGACAAACCACTCTTCCACCATTTTCATTTCTTGTCATTTTATTTCTAGCACTTTAATTAATTGTTATGCACTTTTAATTATTTAATTTTCAAATAAGTTTTCATTATTTGTTCTTTAATCTTCACTTTTCTTGCCTTAATCTTTCATCTTCCTTTCTTGATTCTTGCTTACTTTTGGTGCGAATTACTTATGATCCGTGTTGTTCATTTATGTTTTCGCGCCTAAAAAGTTCATCTTTTTATGTTTTGATTCCAAAAGTTTGTTTCATTTAAGTTTTGTTAAGTTATATTTGTGCTTATTCGATTTATTTCACTTGAGATTCGTGCTAGTTTTGGGTTTGAGCTTAATCTTATAAGCTTATAACCTTGCCTTTATTTTCGGATCAAAAGGACCAATCGGAAAGGGTTTTAAAACCCTTTTCCGACCGGATATTCCGACCAGAGCTCCATACACCTTATCCCGATCGTATGATCGGAAAAGGGTTTCTATTTTTCCGATTTGTTGCTTTGGGCATATTACGATTGGGAGCCTGTTCATGTATTCCGATTGGAGCTTTCTTCCTGACATTCCGACGGGTGAACATTTCCAACATTCTGATCGGTGCTCCTCTTGATTATTCCGAGCATGCTCTTTACGATTGATACATTCCGATCAGGTCCTTATGGATTCCGATCGGGTGTATTCCGATTGGTATTTTGTTTTGTTTTAGTATTTTGTTTAAGTGTCCATTTTTCTCGTTTTATTTTTAGTTCATTTTAATTTCGTTTTGTATTTTTATTTAATCGTTGATTTACTTTTCGTTAAGTTTTAATTTTACGTCATTTAATTTCACGTCATTTACTTTTAACGTTTTAAATATTGCACCGTTTACGTTTCAACTAGTTTTAGTTTTAATTTCCCGTCCTTTATTATTAAGTCTTGCACATTTATTTTACCAAATCCAAAAATATTTGTTTCACCAAGAACAACTAATCTCACACAATCAACCGGAAATCAATTCGATTAGACACCGAGAAAACGAACTTTTAACCTAGTAAAATCTAGATATTAGGTACTTTATCAAAGGGGAAGCCATAATCCGTGAGTTGTGTTCTCATCCAAAGAACTTGAGCACAACACGTAGATAGAGACACGTACTCCGCTTCGGCTGATGAAAGTGATGTGCAATCCTACTTCTTGGAAGACCATCCCACAAGCTTATCTTGACCTAGAAATTGTGCACCACCAGAAGTACTTTTACGTGTATCAAGACACCCTACATGATCAGAATCTGAATAGGCCATTAGAAAGAAACCGGTTTCCCTCGGATACCAGAGTCCCATGTGAATGGTATTCTTAAGGTACTGAAAGATTCGTTTAACCTCCTTGAGGTGCTTTTCAGTGGGTCGTGCTTGATATCGTGCACAACAGCATGTAGCATGATGAATATCAGGTCTGCTGGCTGTCAAGTACATGAGGGACCCGATCATGGAACGATATCTTGTTTGATCTATGGGTAATCCCTCCAAATCAGCATCAAGGGATGTGGTTGACAAAGGTGTCCCAACGGGGTCACAAGATGTCATACCATGCTTTTTGATTATCTCTTGACAATACTTAGCTTGGTTAATGAAGATACCACTTGGGGATTGGTGAACTTGAATTCCTTGAAAGAATTTTAGTTTGCCCATCATGGACATTTCAAATCTGCTGTGCATTACTTTTTCAAACCATTTTGAAAGTTTTGGGTTTGTAGACCCGAAAATAATGTCATCAACATAAATCTGCACAAGCAAAATGTCATCCCCATATTTATAAGTGAACAAAGTTAGATCAATGGAACCTTTTGAGAAACCTTTGGAGACCAGAAATTTCGAGAGCTCGTCGTACCACGCCCTTGGAGCTTGCTTGAGTCCATATATTGCTTTGTGGAGACAATACACCTTGTCAGGATAATGAGGATTTACGAATCCTTCTGGCTGCGTGACATAGACTTCTTCCTTCAAAGGACCGTTAAGAAATGTCGTCTTTACGTCCATTTGGTAGACAATGAATCCCTTATGTGCAGCATAAGCAAGAAAAATCCTGACCGCTTCCATTCGAGCTACTGGTGCAAATGATTCTTCAAAATCAATACCCTCTTTCTGTCTATACCCTTTAGCCACTAGCCTAGATTTATTCTTGATGATTGTGTTCTCTTCATCCATCTTGTTTTTCCAGATCCATCGAAGATTTAATGGTAATACATCGTATGGTCTGTCAACAAGTTCCCAGACTTAAGTCTTTCAAATTGTTGAAGTTCATCCGTCATCGATTCAATCCAAGCGTGATCAGCCATGGCTTGTTTGATGTTTTTCGGTTCAGCTGAACTTACGGCGAGTGCGAACATACAAACATCGCCATTGGTGTGAAGCTGTCGTCTGGTACGAACGGGCTGTGAAGGGTTTCCAATGACATGAACCAAAGGGTGATCTCGGGTCCAATGATGTGTTGAAGGATGTCGTTGATAGAACGTGTGCATATTTGACGGATCAACATGGCGAGTAGAAGACTCTCCAGTTTCGTGTACCGGTGTACCGAATGGGTTGATAAATTCGTCTTCGTCAGATAATGCATTGTCTGCTTGATTTGTGTTCTCTGGAGCAATGACAGTAGTTGTGGATGTTGTAGGATCGATTTTTGAAGTGATATTCAAAGGAGGTAAATCTGCAGCAACCCGTGTTGAAGTAGATGAAGTTGTATCCGGTTGTTGACGATGATCGGAATCATCATTCTTATTATGAGTGACAGCGGAAGACTTCGATACAACTTGTTTCTCCCCCGTGAAATATTCATCATACATTGGTCCATATAACATTTCCAACTCTTCAATTGTCGTGTCGACTATCATATCAGCTCTAGGAACATTTTCTGGAACCAGCGTTGAACTTGACGGTTCATTGCTGTGGTCTTGAGTTCCGAGTTTCGTGCGGTTGTGAACGGAAGTCATTTGTCGTTGTGGATCGGGACTTAAACTGTTTTGTTCAAGTGCCATTTCTTTTAATTCATCAAAGCGGATGTGAATAGTCTCGACAATCAATTTTGTTCTCTTGTTGTATACTCTATATCCCTTAGACTGAGTTGCATATCCTATAAGAATACATGCATCACCTTTCACTTTCATCTTATCCAAATTTTCACCATCTCGTATAATGTAACAAGTACATCCAAAAACATGAAGGTGTTTGAGTGAAGGTTTTCGATCATGAATTATGTGATATGGTGTCTTTTCGTGTCTTGGGATAATTAAGGATCGGTTTTGTGTATAGCATGAGGTTGACACGGCTTCGGCCCAAAAGTATAGTGGAAGTTTTGAAGCGGATAGTAATGTTCGAGAAGCCTCAACTAAAGTACGGTTTCGTCTTTCAACAACGCCGTTTTGTTCGGGTGTTCGAGCAATAGATGTTTCATGTTCAATTCCTTCGGCTTCAAAATAGTTTCTCAGATTTGAATTCAAAAATTCTGTACCTCTGTCAGTACGAACCACTTTAACTTGAGCTTGAAGACCACGTTGTATCAGTTTAAGAAAGCTGATGAGAACTTCGGGTGCTTCATCCTTGGACCTTAAGAAGAGAGTCCATGTGTACCTTGAGTAATCATCGACAATTACCAGAATATATTTCTTTCCATTGATACTCTGAACACGCATGGGACCACACAGATCCATGTGAAGAAGATCTTTAGTCCTTTAGAGCTTGGTGTGGACTTTGTTTTGAAGCTACTTCGTTTAGCTTTACAAAGTTCACAAGAAGAACAAAGATGATCTTTGATGAATTTCAAACTTGGAAGGCCTCTCACAATATCTTTCTTGGAAAGAAAGTTGATGGTATCAAAATTAAGATGAGACAAACGTTGATGCCATAACCATGCCTGAGTCATTGAAGCTTTAGCCATGAAGCAAATTGGAGTTGCTGAAGTTGTGCCTTGAAGTGAAATTGTGTAAAGATCAGTACCCCGTGTACCGGTAAGTAAGTCATTCCCATCATAATCACGAACAAAACATGTCTTATTTCTGAAAGCAACCTCCAAATCCGCATCACAGAATTGACCAACCGGAAAAAGATTGTGATTGAGCCCTTCGATGTAGTATACCCTTTTAATCGCGATATTCCCCTGAACCAAATCTCCATATCCTAGGATCGGTGCAAATTAATCATTTCCGAATCGGACCGTACCCATGAACTTCTCCACGAAGTTATTTAGAAGCTTGAGATTCCCCGTCATGTGCTTCGTGCATCCGGAGTCCAGTATGAAGAGAATTATTTGTATCACCTGCAGAAGAGTTAGAACACGATGGAGCATTTTCTAAATTGGATACCACAGTAGTTATGATTATAGAATCATTAGTGTCCTTAGTAACATTTAAAGGGATACTAACACTTATTGTCACATTTTCTGTCCTAGCTTTAGGCATCCATTTATATCCTGGAGGACATTGATTAGCAAACCACCATTTCCAAGACTTGCTAGCAGACTCATATAATTCCTTAATCCTGCTTCTAGTGTTCTTAGTGGTGGAGTCTGATGCATTACTTTTCGTAGTAGGGGTAGCACCAAAATGGTTCACTTTGCGTTTGGGTTTACTAGCTCTAATAGGCATTGCAACTTGCTTCTTAGTTCTAGTATCTACGCCTTTGACTTTATTCATAGCACACACAGAATGATTAGCATTGGCACACTTGCCACATTTGACACAAACAAATTTCACATTCATATCATTCAAATCATTCAAATCATCATTACATGCGATTACAGACTTTTTATTCTTAAAAACATTCAAATTCCTAGGGTGTTCTTCTACTTCCTTCATCTTCTCTTGACTCTTGTGTTTCCTGACCTTATCATTCACTTGAGTACTCTTAAGCTGAGGCCGGCTAACACTAGTAGTGGAGACTATTCCTCTAGTAGAAGACACACGAATATTAGTGTTTCTAGAAGTCTAAGGCGAGTGAGTATCTTTGTTTGTGTGCTTAATGGGCATTCCATACATCCCTAGTTTAATCACATTATTGTGCTTAACGCTTGGTGATATGACATTCGTCCTTATGGGTTGATTATGTGGTAACCTTTCCTTTCCATCCATCTTGGGGGCAAACACAAGTTTTGCAAACGAGGAATTTGATAAAGCAGATGGTTTTCCCAAGATAGAGGATCTATTCTCTTTAGAAGCATTGGGTTGTCTAACAACATGTTTCTAAATGCTAGGTTCCATAACTTTCCCACCCATTTTAGCAACGAGTTTTTGCAACTTTGCTATCGCTCTGTCCCTGTCTTGTAACTGAGCTTTCAACCCTTTAATTTCCAAATTCTTTTCATTCGTTTCTCGAAACGTTTTGGAAAGTTTTTCTTGCAAGTTATTATCATGTGGAAAACTACCAACGTCTTTTTGCAAGCAAGTTCAAGAGAATGACAATGTTTTTGAAGGAAATCAGTTTTGTGTTGAAGTAACTCAAAAGCCTTTTTATCAACATTTTCTTTACGTTTCGAAAGCTCAATTTCAAGAAGCTCACATTCTTTGATCTTATCAAGATATTTGCATGCAACATCAGAGTATTCGTCAATATCAGCACAAGATGTAAAATAAGCACACATAATATCTTTAGAAACGCATTCTTTCAATAGTAAATCATATTCATCTGAAAAATCAGACTTCTCCATTTGAAGATCATCAATATGTTTCTCAAGAGATTCAACATATTTTAAATCATCATACATTTCAGTCCGAATGAACTCCTCAAACTGAAGAAGGGTTTCTTTAATCAACGTTGTATTTGGAATTAAGAGTTCTTTCACAAGCAAGGTAATATCTTGAGGAATCGGGCGTTGCCACTCAGCATTTTCACGTTTTGTCCAATCTCTTTCAACAATAGATTTAACATTATCTATGTGGTGTTTCAGAATACCTAATGTTTTCCTACTCTTGATTTTGGACTCATCTAGAGAAAGGTAGTTTATATATTTGTAAACACTAGATTTCTTAGTGGCAAAAGCTTTCTTCCATTGAATTCTCTTTTGTTTGCATTCTAAGAACACTTCCTCACGAGTTTTCTGAGTTTGTTTGTTGAAAAGGCCATAAATACTATTCATATAAGCATAATTATATGGTTTCACAAACTCCTTATTGACAAGTGGTCGACTATCATCATCCCAAAGGGCAGTCTCTTCACTATCGGCACTTACAGGCATGCAATCAAGATCGGTCCTTTCAGTCTCATCAAGATAAAGACACGGGTTCGCAGCTTGAGCTATGGCAAGGTACTCAGGACTTGAAAAACTAGCTTGACCCTTAAACATCGACGGAGGTGCTAGCATTCTTACGGTTTGAATAGAATCATGCGTTTATAAACAACTTTCTTCAAAAATTTGACTTGTTCTTCTAGTTTCGTTACTTTTTCGGTTTCTTTATCATATCTACTTTTGAAGTCTTGTTTTAACGCATCTACCTCTTGTTTCTTAACCTCAAGAATTTTAACAGAATCGGTAGTGGTCATACAGAGCTTTTGTTCAAGTTCATTAACTTTAGTATTGGCAAGGTATGTTTTTTGACGTTCATCCATTAAGAAAACATTATATTGACGCTTCTCTTTGGCTAATAACTCAAGAGTTGTATTATATTTGTTTTCAAAATCGTCCTTTTGACTTTTTAACGTACTACCCTTGTACCCCTCAAGCTCTTTGGTTTTCTGAAGGAGCTCATCTCTATAGCTTTCAGTCATCTTAGTAGATTTGATAAGAGCAGCTTTGCATTCTTCAAAATTTTGAGTGAGCGTAGCGTTTGCCTTCTTTAATTGCTTTTGACTTTTTATTTTCAGTGACATCTTTTTGTAAAGTGGCAATTAAATTAGCAAGCGCAATACGTTCCTCTTCATCATACTCATTTGCATGTTGATCATCCTCAGACTCATTATTGCACATGTTTGATGAATCGGGTGTGGTATTGCTATCAACCCTTTCCATCATACACGTGTCATTAATGGCATTGGATAGATCACTATGCTCATGAATATCACCAAACACATTATATTCATCAGTAGTGTGTACCTTATCGATTGGCTCAGTGTCAAAGATAGGGCCATTGTCATCTTCAGTGACTTTGAGGAATTCTTCAACCTTTGCCATGTACGAGTAATGTGCATCGAGTTCTTGATCAGAATCTTCATCATCAGTGTCATCAAGCATTGCTCCTTCCTCAGCTGACAATTTAACCCCTGCTTCCATCTTCTTGCATAGCAGCATCTTTTCCTTGTGATAGCTGGAGTCTCTAACCCTTTTCGGCTTCCTGCATTCCTTTGCCATATGCCCATAACCTTGGCAATTAAAACATTGAATCCCACTCTACTGAACCATTTGACTTCCAACAGTTTCCCTATTCCTAGTAGCAGCAGCAATCCTCTGAGTATCATACTTGGCAGTTTGTCGATCATACCTTGCAGAACCTTCAACATGCGTTAGATTATGTCGATCAGATCTAGAAGGACTTTCAACACGTCGATGTGTGTCATACCTTGGAGGACTCTCAACATATCGGTTCTTTGTGTTAGATGATGTGCGAAGATTTTTGTTGGTGGGTTTGTAGATTTTCTTGTAAGTCTTCATTATGAAAGCAATTTGTTGTTTCATCTCTCGATTCTATTGAGCTTGGTCTTCATCACTATCTTCTTCAGATGATGTTTTAGATGGTGGTGATGGTGATCTTGTCACTTTACCTCAAGATCTTGTGGATGATGAAGACTTAGATAATGTGGAATATCGTGGTGAAGATGATGTAGTGGAGTATGGCTTAGGAGCACGAGAGTGATGATCTTGAACATGTTGAGTGGTAGTCACTAAAGCAAGTGGATTAGCTTTCTTGGCAACACATTCAGCTCGAATCTCATTTGCTTCATTCTGAAATTGCTTCAATATGTCAAAGAGTCGATGATATGAGACCTCGTCTAACTTTTCTGGTTGTTTCACTAAAGTGACGAACCGTGTCCACTCGGGTTGAAGTTGTTGAAGAAATTGAACATTGACTTGCATGGTGGAGACTTGCAGATTATTTCTTGTCATGTCATTCATCATTTTATAAAACCTGGAGTAATATGAATCAATTAATTCTCCATCCTTTGAAGTAAACTTGCCAAAATTCCAAAACAAGTTTGTTTTGACATCTTGTTTGTTGAGTGATTCTCCTTGTTGCAAGCGTTCAATAGCAGTCCACATTTCATTGCTGTAGGGCATACATCAACTGTGGAATAAATATCATCTCCAATCCCACTTAAAACCATATAGATGGCTTCCTTCTCCGCATCATGCCAAGCATAATTTTCAGGTGTGAGATCGGCTCTTGTTTCATCATGTTCACTTGCAGGTATTGGATAAGTAGTATCTGTGGCTGGTCTTGGAGGAATTGAGATTTTCTTGAATACATATGGTCCATGAGTAATACATTTCCTCAAGGCATCACCATTTGATCTTGTATCAAGGTATCGTATGAAACGTGATTGCCATTGAGCATACCGACCAGACACAAACATTGGTGGTCTCTCTTTATTACCCGCCACCATGATATTGTTGTTTGTGACACGATACTCTTGAGTAGAATCCATATCTAGAGACTTGAAATCGATGAAGTGAAAATGGATCTTAAGTAGATGTGTTGTGATTTTTGTTGGCGATGAAAAATGTTAAAATCCCCTAAAAATTGTCTTCAAAAGAAACCAAAAATTCGAAGGCGAAAAATCATACAAAAAATTTTCACTTTTGTAAAAATCTTCAATTTTCGGAATATTGGATAATTTCGGAATAACTGACTTTTTTAGAGAATTTGGGTTTTTTCAGAATAACTGACATTTTCAGAGAAGTTGGGTTTTTCGGAATAACTGACATTTTCAGAGAAGTTGAATATTTTCGGAATAATTGATGTTTTCATAAAATTGAACCTTCTTCGGAATAATGGATGTTTTCAGAGATATGAACCTTCTTCGGAATAAAGGATGTTTTCAGAGAAACGGACCTTCTTCGGAATAATTGATGTTTTCAGAGAAACAAGGATTTTCAGAAAAAATGATATCTTCGGAATATGTGAAATTTTTCAGAGAAATGAGAATCTTCGGAATAAGTATTATTCTTCGAAATATGGGATATTTTCAGAGAAATATCTTCGGAATAATATACTTTTTCAGAGAAATTGAAAATTTCAGAGAAACGCACCTTCTTCGGAATAAACGTTTCTTCGGAATAGATGCTTTTTCGGAATAAACTAAATTCAGAGAAAAGACTTTCTTCGGAATAGTAAAACCCTTATCCGAAAATATTTTTTCGGAATAATAAACCCTTATCCGAAAATCTTATTTCGGAATGATCTTGAAGCAGTAACGAACAGTAACTCAAGAATGAATCCAAACACCTCAAAAACTTGCGATTTTTACCACAAAAACCGAACCAAATCCTTACCAACTCGATATAAATTAATTATATCAAGATTTATAGCCCGAAAAAACTAAGAAAATATTTAATTCGGGATGATTTAGATGGAAAAATCAACCGAATTAAACTAAAACCAAACAACCAAACACAATCTACCCCGTGGCGATTGATACCAAATGTTGTCCCATATTATTATGATGATTAATGATAGAAAATAGATGAAAAGAGATGGATTCCTAGAGAGAGAAAGTAGAGAGAGAGAGATGATTAACTTGGTGAATATTAGATTAGAGAAGATTAGATTTACAAATGATCATCCACCCTTCCTAAAATGCTAGGAAGGGCCTTATATAGTCGGGCTTACATGTAACCATAATGGGCTATATTGTTTGGACCGGGCTTGTCTTTTGGGCTTTAAGTAGCTTAAATCCAAGCCCGTGAACCACGACTATTTAACTATCTATTACAACGTTCTAATAAATATTACAATAGAAACCTATGACCGAACATTCTTGTTTGAATCAATATTTTGAGGCTAACAGACTTCTTCTTTATTTCTCGCAATTCTTCGAGGTAAAGAGGGCAATTCCTCTTCCAGTGACCACTTGCTTTGCAATGGTGACAGTCTTATCCTTTTAAGATTGACTCCTCTTAACAAAGTTCTACTTAGGTTTCGAATAAGTCGCAACTTGTTTGCCCTTATTACCCTTGCCTTTGCCTTTCTTCTTGTTCGCCTGCGGTTTTGGCTTACTCACTTTACCCTTTTGTATGGTTAGTACAGAAGGCGTAGCGGTAGATGCCTTGTCTTTCAACCCCTTTTCATAGTCAATGAGCATTGCATGCAAACCAATAACTGTCTTTCCCGTGCAATGCATATTATAGTTTCTAACGAAATCATTGAAGTCCTTGTTAAGGGACCTATTGATCAAGTTGATAGCCATATTATGATCATAGGTTTGTCCTAGTGCAATGAGTTGTTCCATATAACCCCTCATCTCCAAATAATGGGCACTTACAGACTTTCCTCGAGCTTGATTGCAGCTATACAAAGCATCTACTAAGTCGTAGATCTCTACAGCTTGCGGCTTTTTGAACATAGCCTTGAGCTCATCAAGCATTCGCTTTGGAGAAAATAGCTCATACTTCTGCTGAAGTACAGGAGCCATTTTTCCTAGCATTAAGCAAGCCACCTCAGAGTACTTCTTAATATTAAAAGCGTGTTCAAGCCTTTGCGCATCAGATGCTCCTTCAGCAAGATCCTCCGGATAGGGAGTAGTCAAGATATCGATAGTACCCGCTGCTCTCAAGACAATTCTTAGCGAGCGGTACCAATCATTGAAGTTTGGGCCAGTAAGTTCAGGTCGTTCAAAGAAAGCTTTGAACGCAGAACTTATCGTGTTATTGGTGGGTTGAGCCATTTCTAGAGAAATAAGTTCAAATATTAGTATTTTCGATAACAAAATACTTTCAAGAAAATAAGATTACCCCGGTATTAAACCATATTATTTTCCTTGAATTCTAGAACTATATTTACATAGATCCATTACATCAGTTGATTAGCTAGTAATGAATGTACTCAACACAGCGACTTGTCGAACAATTCAATTGATAAACAATTTTCAATTTCTAGATATTTAAGGGATTTACATTGCCAAAAACGTTTTGCATTGTAAACATGTTTCATCCCTTCTGAATGCATTAAGTTTCCAGATCTCACTGAGTAACTTAATTAAGTCGTCTAATCTGAGTAACGTAAAACCATCATACGAATTCTCATTCTACAAACGGTTTTCTCTCCATCACAACATCATTCAAAAATCTCATTTGATGACGAATTAATTTCAAGTGTTCGTCAATTAGGAGCATTCGACTTAAATTTTAAGGGTATAAATTTTGATGACAAAATCTATGTATGGAGAAGCATTCATACAATCTACATAGCATAAGTTTAATAAAACATTTAGTAAACTTATTCATGAAATTAAATTTCTTCATAAATTATGTTGCGGTATTGGTTAAACCAATTAAAGAATTTACCTACAACTCATCACATCGTACTTTGCTAGAACTCGGCTACGCACAAAGCAATACCCTTATTCATTGTGGCTCGGATGTGAATTTGTGATAAATCACCCTTAAGGTACAATTCAATTAATAATCGTAGGTAATTTCAATTTTGACGCACAGGCGATCCGGGAATTTGGTCAGCGACTAATGGCTTAACACCTCCTTCCTTAACCGGGTACATGACCAGCAGTGCGTTAAACCTACTTTATAGTTTGTCTAAATTGAGTAGGCCGTTAGATTATTATTATTGCAATTAATCAATCAACGTAATCTTATGTAATTTAAAATCTCTTAACAAATCATTATTTTTAATATGATTTAGTCCATATTATTTCTTTTTAAAAAAACCTTTGTTTACAACAATTCAACAATTTTATATATAAAGAAGTAAAAAAAACTAAATCATAAACACATAATAACAATTTATATGTGCAACAAATAAATCAAATAGCCACATGCATACGATTTATTCAATACATCAAATCTAGGTCTTTATATCTCTATATAAAAGTCTTCCCTAATTCTAGATTTATCGAATCAAATAATGACGTAGCACATAAAATCATATAAACTTATAATTTTATGATCCATGAAAACATGCACGTAATCATGGAATCCCCACAAATCTTAACAATTAAATCTCTACGGATCGTAGCCATACATGACATAACAATTAATCATTCAATTTAATCTAAAGTTATCCCACATGTAATTTAGGGTTTCAAAACAATTTATTTTTATTAAAAAATAGAGTAAAACCCTAATTTTTAAAAATCAAAACCCTAATTTTATGAAAAACCTAAAAAACATGTAGCTTTAACTCAAAACAATTATAGCTAAAAAAATTTAGATTTTCGATAATTATAACATGTTAAAACAGGCTCTTGATGCCACTGAAGGTTTATTAGTATCATAACAATCATATAAAACCCTAAACGAGATCAAAGCACATATAGCGGAAGCGATTTAACAAGATCATAATTAATAACACAATTATAATTAATCGAATTAGGGTTACATGACTTTACGCTAAAGCGCCACAAGACGAAGAACAAATCACCGATTCGGGTTTAAACCGTATATACCAAGATATAGTCTAAAGTAAGACTATATTACGTTCTTGTACACACGTAATACAACGAGCTAACCGTGATTCTAGCACGTGAAAACCGAGCTATAACGCTTGTAATTAATCTACCCAACAACCCTAGAGAGGGGCTAGGACTAGATTATCTATACAATCGATCAACCAAGAAAAGCAACCGAAACCCTTTGTTGGTGAGGGGCGGCGATCGACCAAGAGAAAGAAGAGGGGAAAAGATTTATGATGTTGTGATTATGAGGGGATTAGGAGGTGTATTTATAGACTTCCAACCCATTGTAGCCCAATAAATATAAGGCAACTTCCCCCCCCCCCCCCTAGGGCATAACCGACGGTCGAACACCCCTAAGGGGTGTTCCAGAATCTTCCAAACTTCTTTCCTTGTGTTTATACATACTATATGTTTATTTAACGTTTGTTATAACTTAAATATTAATTATTTAACGATCGTTAAAGTTATATAGTTACTTACTCGGTTAAATTAATAAATACATAAATATATTTATTAAATAAATTAATAAATACGACAAATATATTTATTAATTAAACTAACTCTTTACGTATTGTGTGCAATCCCATAATCTCGAGTTCGATCCTATCACACGACTATTAACTATAAGTCCATAAACTTACACACTCAAATAATGACAAGTTTAAACACAAAATAAATGAGGATAGATATGTAAGTAATATAACTCTTTACATGCTTTATTAAGTAATTTTATATGTTTTAAACCGTTTTTTTCTTTCACAGCTGAACATGAAAGCCATGCAAGACCAAGTTAGATTCAGGAGCCTCCCGTTCATGATCGATAAAGAAATGGTGGAAAAAATCATGCCTAGTCAAAATAAACAAAATATGTCGGGAATGGGCACGAAGTTACCTGGTGGTGGCTCAAGTTCTCACATGTTACCCTCAATAAAACAAAATATAAAGCAGTTGTTCATATTTATGTCTTGTTGTATATAATGAAATATTATTGTTGTAACTTCTCGCAAGCGCGGTCCTCCAGCTGGACCAAACTGTGACTCGGGAAGAACTCCATCAACTCATGGCCCAACATGCGCAAGAGACGGAGTTGTTGAGGAAACAAACTGAGGAGGTGCAGCAACGGGCTTACTTGGTAGCCTTTAACGCGGCGCAACAATGGGTAATAAGTGTGAAAACAGTTATCCTTTTACCACTTATTTCCAATAATAACAAGACCAAAACGTGTATTTTATGTCGTAAAAGTCAGAATTATGCGTGGTTTGTGTTTTTATTGTGTTTCAGGATAAAAATATGAAAAAGGGAGAAAACACGGGCTATCACGGGCTTTTATTAAAGAAAACGAGAAAAGACGAAGTCAAAAGATCAAGAGTGCAAAAAGAACGGAAGTCCAAGGCCTATTCTGAAGATTTATCGAAGAAAAAGTCTAAAGACGGAAGTTTAATGAAGCCGAAGAACCAAGTCTAATTATAGAAGAAAATTATAAGACGAGTTCAATTTATATCGACAAATCCCGAGACGACGTCGAGAAAGACAAAGAATTTAAATCGAGTCGAGAAGAGAAGAAAGAAAAATGAAGCAACACATGCACCTCCCCACCTCCTATATATACCCTCCTAATGTGTCGTTAGGAGAGTGTTAGTTAGTTAGTTAGTTAGAATTAGTTCAATTTTTCAATTTTTGTAGTTTTAATTTTTAGAGAGAGAAAGTGTCTAACTTTCTCTCACTAGGAAAACTTCATCTTTTATTTCTTTCTTGTTTGAATCTAATCTTTACTTTTGAAAATTTAATCTTGTTTTGATCTTAATCTTCTTCTACCTTTCTTTGTTTTTGAGTTGTTTTGATTCGTGATAATCTTTGATCTTGTTTAATCTTGATGTTTGTGATTAAAAAGTTTATCTTTTTGTTCATCTATAAGTTTCTATACGATTTGAGCTTTGAGCTTATCATGCTTATTGGCTTATTTTGTATTTAGCTTATTTACTTTTAAGTTTTCTTAAAAGGTTTCATCTTTTCAAGGTTTGTTTTAAAAAAGTTGCTTATTTAGAGTTTTTTAAAGTTCTTATTTGTGCTTATTAGCTCTTTTCATTATAACTTTGGTAAAGTGTTGGATTGTGCTTTTCAAAACGGAGCTTATTAAGTTTGCTTATTACGAAATACAAAATGTCGGAAAAGGGTTTACCCTTTCCGACGAAGCATTCCGATACATTCCATCGGATTAGGGTTTTGGATTCCGACAGTTTATTCCGATACATACCATCGGATTAGGGTTTTGGATTCCGATCGTTATTCCGATCGGTATTCTGACGGGTGTGTTTATCATTATTCCGATTGCTTTCCGACGGATTATTCTGATAGTTTTACTTGCCATTATTCCGATACTATTTCATTATTCCGACAGAAATTCATTTGATACATTCCGACGGATTATTCCGACGGGTACATTCTGATAGTATTCCGACAGCAACATTCCGACGGGTTTAAGTGTTTATTTTTATTAAGTTTTCAAGTTTTAAATTTACTTTTAAGTTTTTGATCATTTATTTTTAACTCGTAATTTTTAGTTTAATTTTTAAAAGCTTTTATATTTACTCAACGAAATTTTCATATTTGATTTTAGTTTAAAATAGATAATCAAACCATTTTATTTTCCACCAAGAACGACTGAGTCGCACTTTCAACTGGTAATCAATTCGAAAAGACTGGAAAAACGAATCTTTTTCATACGAGGGAAAACCTTGTATTAAATGGCGCCGCTGCCGGCTCTTTTCGTTAAGATTAACGGTTTTTAGTGAGAGACGCGTTGGATTTTGGGATCCGTTCACTCTTGAACATTATTTTTCTTGTCAAAAATTTTCAAAAAATCCATAAAAAAAATAGAAAAACATAAAAAACCAAAAATATTTCTTGTCTATCTTTCTTTTCTTTTTGTGGGTGTGATGTGTACCCGTGCTCGTAAGAAGAAAGCAATACAAGCCGAAGTCGAAACTCCACCTATTGTCACCATGGACAATCGACCAATGATCGAGATTTTGCAATCGCAAGTAGAGGGCAACACCGATGCTATTGTCATACCTAAGATTGGAGCCAACAACTTTGAGCTCAAATCCGCCTTCATTCAAATAGTCTCTGCTCAACCATTCTTGGGGCGTACACTTGATGATCCTCATGACCATATAAAAAGGTTTCTTCAACTCACTAATACGGTCAAGTATAATGGGGTTTCACAAGAGGTGATTCGCTTGCAACTTTTTCCTTTCTCCTTAGAGGGACAAGCCCGGCATTGGCTTGATAAGGAACCGCCACAAAGTATTCTTACGTGGTCGGATTTAGAGACCCAATTCATCAACTACTTTTTCCCACCCTCACGTACTACCGCTTTACGGAATGACATCATTAACTTTGAGCAAAAGTACGGTGAGACATTTAGTGAATCTTGGGACCGTTTTAAGGAACTTTTAAGAAAGTGTCCACAACATGGTTTCACAAAAGTACATCAAATTAATACTTTTTACAATGGTTTAAGCATGAATGACCAAGATTCACTAAATAGTGCCTCGGGGGGGGGTAATATTTTGGTTAAGTCTTCTAATGCCGCATGGGACATTATTGAGAATAAGTCTAGAGTGCAAACTAAGAGTCTTCGGGCTAATGTGGCTAGTGTTAGTACTAGTGATGCCGACAAAAGAATTGATAAGCTTACTTCGATTGTTGAAGCACTTGCTCTTCAAACCTCTAACAATGCCAAACAAAACAATGCACAAGTTAATGCTTTGAGTCAGTCATGTGAAATATGTGGGGGTTCTCACTCATACACCGATTGTCCTTCGACTAACGACAATCCGGAAAATGTGTATGCCGCTAACGGTAACTTTTCTACGGGAGGCTATCAAGCACGTCCTCAAGGTGACCACAATTTGCTCAGTTATCGTTCAAACAACTTCCTTTCACCACCCGTTTTTCCTCCTCAAAACCAAAACAACCTCAATCGCAACAATCAAAACCAACCTCGAGCTCCAAATCAATATCAAACCCAAAGAAACCCATATCCACCTCAAGGAAACAATCAAGTTTACCAACAACCCGCTTATCAACCACATGCTTACCATGCTCTTCCTCCCAACCAACCCACCGCATTTAATCACGAGGTTGAAACCTACATGAGGACTAATGACGCACTGGTGAAGAATCTTCAGTGATAAATCATCAACTTGAAAGGAGATATGGCGAAACAAGGGAATGATCTTCGAGCCGATATGCGAAACTGTTTGAGCAATCAAATGAATGACTTAAGGGATATGATGGCTAGTTTCTTCCAAAGTAATCAAGCCTCTGGTTCGGGTTCTCTTTCGAGTAAAACCGTTGCTAATCCAAGAGGGGAGATGAAAGCAATCACCACCCGAAGTGACAAAGGTTTAAAGGAACCCAAGCTTCCTACACCTACACCGATGATTGTGACAAAGGAAAACGAGTCCCCTTCTCCATTTCCTCCACCTTCTACTTCCACCCCTCCACCACCCAAGGATGTGAGTGAGAATTCCATTCCAAAGCCTTCATCTCAACCCAATATACCTTATCCCTCAAGGTTGAGGAAAGAGAAGTTGAAGAACAAGGATGATATTCAGGTTTCTAACTTTCTTAAAATGTTTAAACAATTGAATTACAATATCTCCTTTGCCGAGGCTCTCGCTCACATGCCGAAATATGCTAAAATGTTTAAAGATCTTCTCAGTGATAAGGAGAAACTTCTTGATATCGCTTAGACCCAACTTAACGAGAATTGCTCCGTAGTGCTCTTAAGAAAATTACCCACCAAACTTGGTGATTCGGGTCGTTTTCTCATTCCTTGCAACTTCCCCGGGGTAGATAATTGTATGGCCCTAGCCGATCTAGGTGCTAGTATAAACTTAATGCCATTAAGTGTTTGGAAACAATTATCTCTACCCGAGCTAGTCCCCACACGAATGACATTGGAATTAGCTAACCGTACGGTTGCTTATCCGGTGGGGATAGCCGAATATGTCTTCGTCGGTGTCGACAAATTCATCTTTCCGGAGGATTTTGTTGTCGTTGACTACGAGATGGATCCCTATGTTCCATTAATCGTTGGACGTCCATTCTTGAGGACCGGTCGCACTCTCATTGATGTAGCCGCGGGCGAATTAATCATGAGAGTTGGTGACGATAAAATCGTCTTCGACATGGGTAAACTTTCTAAGCAACCTTATAAACACGAGAGCGTTAATTTCATTGACGTTCTTGATGAAGCGTGTGAAGAACATTTCAAAGAAGCTTGTAAAAGTGGTTCTTCTTCTCGACCCATTGTTGAGACCGTTGCCTCTATTGCTCCCTCACTAACTCCATTTGGAGAAAGTGATTTCCTTTTGGAAGAATTTGAAGCAACTTTGGGGAATATGGACTTACAATATGACGATTCTCCCTCCAATTGGGATGAAGACATTCGTACCATTGAGAAACTTCTCAATGAGGACCATATTTCTCCACAGTCTCCTAAGGAAATCTCTATCGATGATCCGAATTTGACTACGCCTTCCATCGAAAATCCTCCGGAGTTAGAGCTTAAGGATTTACCGTCTCATCTCGAATACGTTTTCCTTGAAGACAATAAGAAGTTACCCGTCATCATTGCAAAGGACTTGAAAGAGGATGAAAATACTCGACTTATCGACGTGCTGAAGAATCATAAGAAAGCAATTTCTTGGAAAATTTCTAACATTCACGGAATTGATCCGAACTTCTGTACTCATAAAATTCTCATGGAATATGACTTTAAACCCGCAATCCAAAGCCTAAGAAGGGTTAATCCTATTTCATGACGTCATCAAGAAAGAGGTTATCAAACTTCTAGATGCCGGAATGATTTACCCTATTTCGGATTCGCCATGGGTTAGTTTCTTTCATTGTGTGCCTAAGAAAGGCGGAATAACCGTTTTTCCCAATGAAAACAACGAGTTGATTCCTACTCGACTTGTCACGGGTTGGAGAGTTTGCATAGACTATCTGATGTGTCGTGGATTAACACATATACGTTATAGGACAAATTTAGGTAATTACCTTTAGGAAAAAGTAATTAACCAAAAATAAGTTAAAGACGGATACGATTAAACACGTGAGTGAGTCGAGTTCGTTGTACACGAAGATCAAGTGAATTTGAGACGATTTGTTTTGATTTGGACAATTGATTTGAATGTGTCGTCGGATTCTAAACTACAATTAAACTCTACGAATTTTAAGCTAATTAAAATTATCCTAAAGTGCATGAATCGTAAACCCGCCTATTTAAAATAAAATCTACAAACAATTACTTAAAATTAAAACACTATTTAAAAATTAATCTATTTTAATAATCTATAAAAATATAATCTATTTAAAAATTAAAACTTTTAATCTATTTAACAATCTAATTAAACTATTTTTTTAAACTAATTAAACTTTTTTTTAAATAAAAACTTTTTTTTTTAATTTTATTTTTATACTACTAATTTTTTTTAGAATTACTCTAATTAAAAACCAAAAGCTATAAAAGAAATAAAACGTGACTATTTGTAAATACAGTAAAACAAATCTGCCAACTCCCTTATACTACATTAAATACTTAAATGAAAAGAGATTCAAAAGAGCTCGTAGCTCGTCTGGTTATCAAGTAGGGAGAGTGAAGTCTAGGTCTCGAGTTCGAAACCCATGGAAGACATAATTTTTGGAATTAAAACCTTTTTAGACAGATTACTAAAAAGACACCTTAGGAAAGGTTTTTGAGCTTATTAACCATAAGCTGAGAGGACTCAACTTTGTGAGCTTATCAGATAAGATTAATCTGATAAGTTATTACAGTAGTAAAAACAAGCAGAAATACTCTATGAACAATAAAAAAAACAGGTCCAGCAGACAAATCATTATATCATTTAAGCAAATTTTCAGCAAAATCAAACAGATTCAATAGATCAAATGAAATCTAACAAGAACCTAACAGCTAATCAGATTTTACCAGAATCATACAAGAAACTTAAAACCAACTGAATATCAATTAACAGCAGAACTACGATTCAACAAACAGAAAGATCAAATTACAATAACAAGTAAAACTCAAGTTCAAATACTTCCAATAATTCAAAACATACCCAATCATCCAAAAAGTTCAGTCACAAATCCAAAGGACAAACACAGTAAGCTCAAACTCAAAACGACAAGCATCACAAAACGATTTCAAAAAGAAAGCTATTAATACGAGCTTAATCAATTCAAGCAGTCACAATAAAACTCCCAAACAAGCAGAAACTTCAGTAAACTATAACCTAGTTTAACTGATATAAACAAAATGCAGATAAAACTGGATTTGATAGCACAACTCTACAAGAATCTAATATTCAACTAATAATATGGCAGCAGTTAAGAACACTCTTTTAACCTGATAAACATCTCAACAAAGCTTAACAGACTTAAATCAATCCTATTACCCCAATATGACTGAATCCTAATACAGTATCCAAGCAAATTAAAAGTAAACTAAATTCAAATTATTCAGTGATAATTCAGAAAGTGGAAT
This sequence comes from Glebionis coronaria, assembly GCA_025667525.1. Taxonomy (NCBI): domain Eukaryota; kingdom Viridiplantae; phylum Streptophyta; class Magnoliopsida; order Asterales; family Asteraceae; genus Glebionis; species Glebionis coronaria. The sequence goes on from CM046878.1 coordinate 412,590,709, forward strand.
CCAAAGCCGTAAACAGTTAAAACTAAAATTCAATTAAATCTACATCAAACTAACATCAGTATAATCAACACTTAAGCATATCAAACTAAAACTCAATATCAGATTACTTAACATTTATTCTAACTAAAAGCTTGAAATTTAAAGGGATCGAACCATTTGTAGAAAACCTTTGAGTAGAAGCACAACGCTGAGCTGGCTTATGAACCGAAAGTAAAAACGCCGTCTTTCACTATCACCATTACTCGAACCATCACCAATAACAAATCGACAGTAGCTTTAAATTTATCCAATTAGGATAAATTGACCCCAAATAATACTTCAATATCTCATTAATCTATTGAGTAGATTAATGAAATATCTTTCACAGTTATAATATTTAAACTAGATTCGAGAAAGAAGAAAAATAAAGGTATTCAAACAGTAATATTACGCATCAAAACAGAACTTTTATTAATTCAACTGAAACTGGTACAATACTTTTAAAAAGAAAATACAATTTTCCTATTCTAATTTTAACATTATAACACTAAAGTAATTAAAGGGATGGATAAAATTACAGAAATTGGGGGTTTAAATAAGCCAACCCCAAGGCTGTTGGTGAGCATCTTCGGATCTTCAAAGGGATATTCCCTTCTCTTTTAAGCCATTGATCTTGATTTCCTTATTCTCTCTCTTCTTTGACGGCTGAGATGATCCCAAATAGCACACGGATCGCCAACGTGGCATCCGTGTGCTAGTTGTGTTTCTTTTGAGGGCTGTGATTGGAGGATTAAGAGATGTGAGGTGTCTCCTCCACTGAAAATCAGCCACGTAGCATTCTCGTTACACTCCTTCTCTTCCTTAAAATGGGGGGTTTTATTTTCTTTTCGAGTGAATTAACGGAATATATAAAAAGCCCTTTGTAACTCTTATTATTTACCCATCTAGGGTTTTTGAACAGTGGGTTTATTTTTACAGGTTTGAGAAAAGAAAAATGGGGAAGAAGGTGATTTCTTGTTTGTAACGAAAAGTAAATATGTGTGTGAAATAATGGAACACGTTTTATTTATTAAATGGGAGTGACGTGTGGGGATAAAACGTGTGCTAGTTGACTGAGATTGGGATTAAGTATTTGTTTGTTTATTGAAAGTAACGAGAACTCAAACCCTAGAAGCCCACATGTGTTAACTTCGTTTCTTTATTAGTGAGCAATGGGCTTTAGGCCCAAAAACCATTCGTTTAACATATTTCCATCCGTGTAAAATCCATTTTGGGCCTATTAGACTTTTAAAAGTCCAACTTTATTAACTTGAATCAATAATGGGCTTTTGAGCCCATTTTCCAAATGTGGGTCTCACTTGGCTCGTAAACTCGACAAATGATTAAATCCGCTAAAGTCAAGCTCGATTTTTGGCTTCTTCAATCTTTATCATCAAACTCGTGTCGGTTTTTGCCGGTTTTCGCGAACTTGGTACCTACACACATGAAAACAAGAAACAAACATTTCCAAGGCATATTTGATAGATAATGTGCAATATTTCATTGTTTTAAGCTATAAATGATATGAGTAAAAACACTCATATCAAATTCCCCCATGCTAAGCAATTGCCGTGTCCTCACGAAATGATAAAATAAAATTATAGCTATACCATTATTCAACTTATGACATTTTATTTAGCAAAAACATAAAATAACTTTAAGGATCATAAAAACTCAAATAGATTCATCGTCCTCGACTTTTCACTTTTCCATGCCAAGTGCAAAAACAAGATCATTGTTATTATAAGTTGGTAGACTAACACGAACTCATGTGGGCCAATTAATCACTAAGACTCCCTTATTCCTATGTGTATCTCTTATATTTTATTTTTGTCTTGAATGATCACGAGGATGCATTGTTGACTTATTTCGATAATTTATTAGGCCGAAAATAAAGTGAACGATTTAATCAATAGTTAGCTAAAGGACAAAATCTTTTAAAACTGCTTTCCGGGCTCTCATAAAGTTCATATCTTGGCATAACTTGTTTCGCGATTTGAGACCTTTCTCGGATCGATATTTGGCAGTGACTTAATACTTCCAACCTTGAGAGACGCTCACGAAATAATGGTCTTCTCTTCATAATATTTCTTCACTTGAAGTTTTGAGAGATTCATACTTGGACCACGACTTCTTCATTTTTCTCCAATCTTTACTTGGGATTTTGATTTACAACGATTCGCCTCCTTTTTGGACTTGGCTTCATTTATCCTCATACCTTATTTTTGGTCTTTTTGGATAGACTTCTCCATGACTTTTTGGGAGTATTTTGCTTTTCGTCGTGTGTCTCGATCCTTCATATTGATTTTTGATAAATGAGTCTTCACATCACTTGAGATCTTTAGCAATAAAACATAGCCCTCGTGTCTTGTTAGGACCTTTTTGGACTTGCCAATCTTTGCATCCCGCTTCAATAAGTTATGCCTTGGCTATGAACTCTAATCCTTACCGAGCAACTTTTAAACGATCTTGGGCTAGAAGCTAAGTAACTTTTCAAATCGTTCAACATTATTTATTGCAATTAAATTTATTAACAAGTGATGGGAGAATAGGCTCATAATTAACTCACATAAATTCCCGAAAGAATACCACACTTATAATTGGCTCTATCATCTCTTGTTCTCCATATTGTAAAATTCCAAGAATGAAATCAATGGATACTTAGCGTATCAAATCAAAGTTTTTGGGTTTTCAAGTCATCTATAGGATCTTGCAACTTCTTATACTTTTGCAAGTTTTAGAATTTGCGTTTTAAAGTTCCCTTGATAGACGACTTTCTAGGATCAATTATAGGAGCTTGCGAAAAGTTCTTGTCCTTAACTCGAATGAATTAAGACTTTCGCATTTTAAAGCTCCCTATATAATAGCCTAGCAAAACTTAATTCAAATACGTTAAGGAAAAGCTAAGGTTAAAAACCAAGTCGAGTCAAAAACTATTCTTATTAAAAGTCTACATTCATGTCAAAAACACTTATTTTATTTATTAAAACTTAAAAATACCACTAAAAATTTAAAATTTTATTGAAAAATGAGAAAACTATACGTTTGGACACGACAAAAGCAATTGCAAGCGATTATATCGATTGACTCCCCCATGCTAAAACCAAACATTGTCCTCAATGTTTCTTAGCTCAAGAGTAACACTCCCTTGCTAAGACACGAAGAGTCTAATGCAAACTCCTAGCATGGAAAGAGCACGCAAATCTATAAGCCGTTTATTAATTATGCCTCAAGAAAAACGTTAGTCGATAAAAATCAAGGGGTAGAAAGTGTGCCCCTTTTTGGCATTCAAATAATGGAAGATCAAGTGGACCGGCAAAAACCGAACACGAGAGTCTTCAATGATTAGGGACGTACCTAAGATCACAACATAACAAAACACGAACACGAGCTTGAAAGATCAAGCCTTATTAGGTGTTAGAAAATAGAAAGAAGATAGAATGTATGGGACTCCCCCACAAGGCACCTCGTTTTTGTTAACCGAGTCATGAGCTCGACTCGATCCCTGCATTCATTGGTCCTTAGGGAAAGTTCGAAGATCCGAAACAACCTCCGTAGGTATGTCCCCTCCAAAGTAGTGTTTCACACGATGACCATTCACCTTAAAGTTAGGCCTGTCTTTTTGAGCTAGCTCAACGGTGCCATAAGGGAAAACTTGTGCAATGGTGAATGGTCCGGACCAACGGGATTTAAGCTTGCCCGAGAAAATCTTAAGTCTAGAGTTGAATAAGAGGACTTGATCACCAACATTGAAAATGCGGTTATTGATCTTAGAGTCATGAATCCTCTTAGTCTTCTCTTTGTAGATCAAAGAATTTTCATAAGCTTGATCCCTTAATTCACTTAGTTCATTCAATTGAACCTTGCGATGATCACCCGTGGCCCCCAAATCAAAGTTACAATGCTTAAGAGCCCAATACGCCTTATGTTCGAGTTCAATTGGCAAGTGGCATGCTTTTCCGTAGACCAACCTAAATGGTGTACAACCAATTGGCGTCTTGTGAGCCGTACGGAAAGCCCACAATGCATCGTCCAATTTATCCGACCATGAAGTGCGATTCTCTCCAATAGAACGCTCCAAAATCCTCTTAAGAGCTCGGTTTGAAACCTCCACTTGACCACTCGTTTGAGGGTGATAAGCCGTAGAAAGTCGATGAGTGACAACATATTTCTTTAGAACTTTTGCAAATTGTTCATTACAAAAATGAGTCCCACGATCACTTATAATAGCCCGCGGAGTTCCAAACCTAGCAAAGAGTTGTTTCAAAAATTTCACCACAGCTCGAGCATCATTCGTGGGCAAAGCCTTAGCTTCGACCCATTTAGACAAATAGTCCACGGCTACGAGAATGTATTTGTTTCCTTTCGAAGATGGAAACGGCCCCATAAAATCGATCCCCCATATGTCAAAGATTTCACAAACTTGGATAATGTTTTGAGGCATTTCATCCCTTTGTGAGTTCTTTCCTTGACGTTGACAAGCATCACAAGTCTTGATCAAGTCTTGGGCATCACGATATATGGAAGGCCAAAAGAAGCCGGCATCAAAGACTTTCTTCGCGGTGGCGTTTGCACCATGATGTCCCCCGGTGGGTCCCTTATGACAAGATTTAAGGATATCTTGAGCTTCTTTGCCAAACACGCACCTACGAATCACTTGATCCGCGCACACACGAAACAAATAGGGGTCGTCCCAAAAGTAGTAGGAAATATCCTTGAAAAACTTTCGTTTTTGTTGGGACGACATACCCTTGATCACAAACTTCCCCGCATGATAATTTGCGATGTCCGCAAACCATGGGGTACTATCATCACCACGAAAAGCAATCATACCAAGCGTCTCGAGAGGAAATGTTTCATTAATTTCCTTGTTTTCTTGATCGCTTTGGTGAGGATTCTCAAGTCGAGATAAATGATCGGCCGCGAGATTCTCGGCTCCTTTTTTGTCTAGAATTTGAACATTAAATTCTTGAAGGAGGAGAATCCACCGGAGCAACCTCGGCTTAGCATCTTGTTTATTAAAAAGGTATTTGATAGCCGAGTGGTCCGTATACAATATGGTTTGGGACAAGACGAGATATGGTCTAAACTTTTCAAAAGCATACACAACAGCAAGAAACTCCTTTTCCGTTGTAGTATACTTTGTTTGAACATCCGTCATAGTCTTACTTGCATAATGTATAGGCAAGAAGTGTTTTAGCTTACGTTGCCCCAAAACCGCACCTACCGCATAATCACTAGCATCATACATAATTTCAAAAGGTAGATCCCAATCCGGGGCAACTAAGATTGGAGATTCGGTTAACTTCTTTTTAAGCATCTCAAAGGCTTGAATACACTCATCCGAAAAGATGAAAGGAGTCTCTTTTTCCAAAAGATGGGTCATAGGCCGAGCTATCTTAGAGAAGTCTTGTATAAAACGACGATAGAAACCGGCATGGCCGAGAAAACTCCTTACTCCCTTAACGGTGGTGGGTGGAGGCAATTTGGCAATCACGTCGATTTTAGCCCTATCAACCTCAATACCGGCCTTAGAGATCTTATGACCTAACACAATTCCCTCTTTGCACATGAAGTGACATTTCTCATAATTAAGCACAAGATTCGTTTCCTCACAACGTTGCAACATTCTTTCAAGGTTAGAGAGACATGAAGTGAAAGAATCCCCAAAAACCGAAAAGTCATCCATGAAGACTTCCATGGTTTTCTCGATCATATCATGGAAAATGGCCGTCATGCACCTTTGGAATGTCCCCAGAGCATTGCATAGTCCAAAAGGCATGCGACGATAGGCAAATGTTCCATAAGGACAAGTGAATGTGGTCTTTTCTTGATCACGAGGGTCAATGGGGATTTGAAAATAGCCGGAAAATCCATCCAAAAAGCAATAGAATTCATTACCCGCTAGTCTCTCTAATATTTGATCCATAAAAGGTAATGGAAAATGATCCTTCCTAGTGGCATCATTAAGCTTCCTATAGTCAATACAAACACGCCAACCGGTCACAAGTCTAGTAGGAATCAATTCATTATCCTCATTAGTAACAACCGTCATTCCTCCTTTCTTTGGAACACAATGCACGGGGCTAACCCATGGACTATCCGAGATAGGGTAGATCATTCCGGCGTCTAGAAGTTTAGTGACTTCCTTTTTGATCACCTCATGAATCTTTGGATTGACCCTTCTTTGATGTTGGATAGCGGGTTTATAATCATCCTCCATTAGAATTTTATGAGTACAAAATTTGGGATCTATACCCTTAATGTCGGAGATTTTCCATGCAATGGCCCGTTTATGTTTCTTAAGCACTTTAATAAGCTCATCCTTTTCATTTTCCCATAATCCCTTAGCAATAATCACCGGTAACTTATCCGTTCCTTCAAGAAAAGCATACTCCAAATGAGTGGGTAATTCCTTAAGTTCTAATTCGGGTGCTTCCTCAATAGATGTTTTCACTTTAGTTTCATTAACACTCACAACTTTTAGTTCCATAGGTGGTGATTCAAAAGGATCCATATTCAACAATTTTTCAATCAACGCAATATCTCCCTCGGGATCAAAATTCTCACTATCAAACTCACTAGGATCAAATGGTGTGCTAAGGTAATCATCAATTTCCTTCTCGATTTTTGAATAACCATTATTCTCAAGCTCTTCAAGAACGAAGTCACCTCCCTCAAATGGAGTGAGTGGAGGCTTAGCCGAAGAGATAATAGGATTCGATGAAGTAGGATTGCCACTTTTAGAAGTATCCGAAAAACCAAGCATATCTTGCGAAGCCTCTCCACTAGCAACATCAATCACATCGACTTGATTGATTGATTCCTCGTCGTATTCGGAAGAAAACTTCGAGATGTTACCAACATTAAGAGTGATACTTTCATCATCAAAACGTAAAGTCAATTTTCCCTCTCTCATGTCAACTAAAGAACTAGCCGTATTTAAAAACGGTCGTCCCAAAATAAGAGGCACTCGAGAATTTTCCGGATAATCACAAATGACAAAATCCACCGGAAAAATGAGCTTTCCTACTTTGACTAATACGTCCTCGGCTATACCTTTTGGAAAGGCGATCAATCGATCCGCTAGCTCGATAGTCATCTTAGTAGGTGAAAGCTCGGGAAGTGATAACCTTTTCCATACGGAAAGAGGCATCAAGTTAATGCTAGCGCCTAGATCGGCTAATGCTAAGCATTCTCCCATATTAGGGAAATCACATGGTATCAAAAATTGACCGGGGTCTCCAAGCTTTTTGGGAAACTTTTTAGAGAGAACCGCGGAACAACTTTCATTTAAAGAGGTAGATACTTCAACTAACTTCTCCTTATCATTCATCAACCTTTTAATTGTAGAAGCAAATTTAGGCATGCTAAGCAATGCATCCGCGAAACTAAGATTAATATACATTTTCTTAAACACATCTAAAAACGTAGAAACTTGAGCATTGGTCTTTTCGCGGAGCTTCTCTTTGGTAAGTCTCGAAGGGTAGGGTAGTGTGGGTTTAGTCTTCGGAAGCTCGGGTTCCGGAATAGGCAATTGGTCTACCTTTGGTGGAATAGGAATTTCCTTTTCTTTAACCACCTCGGGTTCTTGCTCCACTTCCCTCACCGGAGAGGTACTCACATGTGGAAGCAAAGGTCCGTCCAAAGCTTTCCCACTACGTGTGGTTATAGCTTTCATCTCACCCTTCAGGTTTGGAATGGTGTTACTAGGTAAGCCACCCGAAGACGAGGAAGGTTGACTCATAAAGGATTCAAACATTGAAAGCAATTTATTTTGACCTTGTTCCAAACTTTGTTGCATACGATTTTGACCTTGCTCTAATCTTTGCTCAAAACGGTTTTGGTTTTGTTCAAGTCTTTGTTGATTAAGCTCAATCTTATTGTTTTTCCCTTTAATCGTATTTTGAAACTCGTTTTTCAAAGTTGCCATTTGTCCTTGAATGTTATTGTAACACCCCACTTGGATAAATGGACCGTTACGTGTATTTATGGCGTGTCATCAAAGCATAAGGTAAATGTCCTAGAACATTAACTGACCATAAAGGAAATACCGGAATCAAACTTCGGTAATCCAAACATAAGCCCAAAACATGAAATATAAAATACTGAAAGAAAGGACTAAACAATGTCCAAATAAGCAGAATAATATAAGAAATGCATAAAGTAAGAAGTTTGGGTAGCTTCCATCCAAATGCACATGCTCTTAGAATCCTAAAAGCATCCTGATGTACCTGCCGTTAGAACATGAAAGGAACTACGGCTGAGCATAACGCTCAGTGAACGGATATAAAGCATGATAAGAATATACTGAATGAAACAGGCGATAGAATACAGAAACTGTAAGACTGATATGAAACATGTGGTAGAACTCTGCATAAAATCTGAGCAATCTGGTTCATATATACTGATACTGAAATATAACTATTAATTCTGAAAACATGCATTTACTGTATTTTATTTGCCAGAGCTTATATAGGTCACGTGCTGTAACAACCGTGCATGAATAACTGGAGGGGTGACCTCGTCATGCTGTAGAGGGGTGACCTCTAAATAACTGTGCTGGGTGGAGGGATCAGCTCCAATGTGAAGGATGTAGAGCACACACCACATTCACCCTGATAACATGAAACACTTATAAGCCTAGGATGCATCCATACGCCCCACTAAAAATACTGATAAAATGGCCAAGCTGAGCTGAGTGGGACGATGCAGGATATCACTCTCCTGCATGTGAGTCACGACACCGGTGCCTCTAGTGCCGTGGTTACGGTACCTCCGTAACTAGTACATAAACTGGTCGTGCTTGTATATATCAGGCAATTTATTTCGTTATTAACATGATTACTGATAAACTTAAACATATATTGGGGAAAACATTTGGCTGCAGACGGGGAATCCTAATCATGCATAAAAGAAAGTCCTTACTGAAAGGACGGAAAATCCGTACCTCGAGTCCAGAAACGAAATAAGACTAAAAGCTAACGGATCGGATCTGACTTCACGGATACTACATAAATAATAGACAGAAATTAAGTCGTCTGATTACTGTCTATAATTTATGATTCTGGTATGTTCTTATTTCAATTTAAAAATTGTTCTTGTATTATAGTACTGTAAGATCCGATAAATCTGAATGTTCTTTAATATTTCTGATGAGTGCATTCATATAATTTTGATTACCGTGTGATATGTATTTCTAATATTTTCGATCTTACTAAAAATAGAAACCTGTCATATATAGAAAGTTTCCTGATTTAGAAATATTCCCAAATTTAGTTTTTCTGAAATAAGTCATTAATTAAATCATAAATTAAATCCGACTTTTAAAAGGACAAAGCTAATATCAATTTAGTCTTACTAATTAAATAAACAAAATAATTAATATATTTAACTTTATTTTTAAAATCTAAAAAAAACTTATTTATAAAGTGCTTTAACCAAATTAAAATAATTCCCACTGTTAGTGTTGTATCCCCACTGTTTTCTTATGTTCCCACTTCTAGTGTAGTGGTTCCCACTGCTTATGCAGTGGTTCCCACTGCTAGCTATACGGTTCCCCCTGCTAGTTATATCCCCACTGTTTTTGTAATCCCAAACACCCCCTTATGTACGGCAGACCCAAACGCCCCTGCTGTCATGTCTAACCCCAACACCCCTGCTGTCATTTTGGTTCGGGCTGGTCTCAACACGAAAGTCACCACTGAGACTCTAAGAGTCTCAGTTTTATACTGATGTTCACCACGCCCCACCTATAGGGTTGTGGTTGAGCGGCTGGCCAAAGAGAGGGTCACCGAGACATGGTCTCGGCTTAATGCCCAAACCAAACCGAGTACTCCCCTTCATGGGGTATTGCTATCCTCGGAGAGAACAAAAACAACACCAACCCGAATCCTTGCTTGTTGCTGTTTTCGTGGTTGTGCAAGGAAAAGGCCACCGAGACTTATGTCTCGGCTGGGACACCACTCAACACCAAACGGACGAATTAAAAGAAAAGGGCAGAGCATTTACCGTTTAATGAATGTAAAAGAGGCACGAATCGATGATGAAGAACTAACTGGATCCCTTTTTTTTTTTACAACTGGCGGCACCAAAACCCTAAACACTCATTTTTTTTTTCGTCTGGTAACCTACAAAAGGTATCCCCGTTTCTTTTTTTTACTACTCAAACCAAACGGGCTTAAAGCCCATGACTCTTTCTTTTTTTTTTTTTCAAACAAAAACCGGCCATGGGCCCTTTTACTTCTCTTTTTTTTGTATAAGAACCAGCTGCATAATGCTTAATATATTTTCTATATATATTAATTTTTTTATTTTTTTAATGTATCGCTTGTATTAAATTCTCGTGTGATATTCCCGTATGTTAATAATACGTAATTGGTTGATAGCAATCTAACTGCGTATTTAATATGCGAATAATTAAATACGGGTTTTACAATTCTTCCCCTCTAAAAACAATAATTCGTCCCCGAATTAAAGATACGACCATAATGGGTTTTACAATTCTTCCCCTCTAAACAGGAGAAATTCGTCCTCGAATTACAGGTAATAGGCTGATGAAGTTATAAGAACTGAAAGAACACGTAGACTGGAAAGACGATTAAACTGGAGGATAAATTGTCTTCTAATTAAGACATAATGCTGCTGATAGGTATTAACCTGACGTGACTGAAATGATCATGTACGTGACATGACTGAAAGAACTTAACTGGATTTATTGAAAGAAAGGAAATGAGAGGTCCGGATGGACTCCTCCGTTTCGAGTGGCCTCCCGCTCGAAACGATTTCTTCAAGGGTCTAACATAATAAATAAAATCTTGGTCCTGATGACCCTGTCCTGATGATGCTGAATAGTTTCTGGTTCCATATTTAAGATGGATTTTCTGCACCTGAATGAATAAGCTATAGCATGCAGTAGACATGGAACGGTACGTACAATTATCCTGAAGAGATAACATTTATATCTCTGAGCAAGCTGCTGAAACATAGGGACGGACTACGTGAACAATTGTGAACCTGCTAAGTGAGCAATTGTGAACGTGGTTCATAATTATATGAGGAGCGCTGGCATGGAATTAGAATAAGTGAATCATACTGTGAACGTGATACTAGAACATATTATAAACATAAGCTGACTGAGGAAGGAATGCCAACCGATACGGCCTGAGATGTGAAACATCTGCCAGGTTATGGAATGTATTCGGTAATAAACTGTGAAACGTGTATTGTGAAATGGCGCACGAACTTGAACGTGAACAATGTTATGAATACAACGTGAGCTTAAATCAAGAGATAGCATAAAGATGAACTGAAACAGCATCATACTGTGAATAAGGCGTAAACGTGAAAGTGAAGATAAACCTGAATTTAAAGTGGGCGTAAACATACACTTGATCGTGAACATGAATTCTGTCTGATATGATGGTCAATGGAATGCCTGAAATCGTACGATTTACTGCTAAATTTTAAAATTTCTGCAGATCTTCTACTACGTGATCCTTTCGGATGAAAGAAACGCGCAGGCTGATTACATGGTTGATGATAACTTATATAGTATCATACTTTCTCTAAGCCTGTGGTAGCTGAGAACAATTTCATAGAATTTCATCTTATTTCTGTTCAGACATTTCTAAGGGTTGTAGTACATCACTAACATGACGGCGTTCTATCTTGAACCCGTAGTAGGTCAGGCATCTGGATATGAACATAGCTCTATCAATGTGTAATACGGTTTCTATCAAAATTCTGCCTATGCCTATGGGCATTCTAGTGTGAATCTGGTTGAATAGTCATAGCAGAATTTATGCGTTAGCCTAGGCTTTAGTGATGACTGTCAGCAATTTCTGCGTTAGCAGTCAATTGAGTTTTAGAAGATTGTACTTCGTTCACAGGCGTCAGTCGGGACCATCAGGTGATGGTCTTCACCTTCGCAGGATTGTCTGAACCTTCTTTCTGCCGAAGTAGGATGGCTCAGAAATTCCACCTTGTTCAATTTGAATTCATATCTAAAAAGTTGTATATAAAATTTTCTCCTATCGAAGATTCTATACAACTGTGAGAAAATGATTCTCGTGTTCTTCTTTAAAATTTAGCAGACCAAAATGTGATCCATGAATACGCTGACGATTTTGTTTGAGAATTATAGAAAATTTTTATTCATAAATTCCACACTATTGCCGGAGCATTGGGGAGTTCAGAGTTATAAAATCGAAATCTTTAGAGAGACTATAATATGTGCAGTAGCAGTCTGGAAACATCATATTTTCTCTCACCACTGATGGTAGCATGATCGGAATTTGTTCTAGAAAATGTTTAAGATATCGTAGCAGGTCAGGTAAACCTTCTATACGTGGACTGAATATCAATTAGAAATGGTGATCTGAAAAATTTTCCGGTGGTCGGTACATGACCTCATGTTACTGGTCTTATTTCTGATGGACAGAAAATGATGCACCTTCTAGTGATGTGCTAAGGTGATTTTGCCTCGTTCCGATAACTTTGGCAGTAGTTGTTGCAACCCTTTTTGACTTAGCTGACGCCTTGAAATAAAAGTTTTGAAAATAGGTTCTGTTCTTGAGAGAGCTTGATGTTAAATTATGTCTTGTGGGTAGGAAGGAATTTCTGGACACCTTCTGGACTGACATCTGGAAATATTAGGAACATCTGCTGATCATGGATTTGAGGAGTTTCAGAAGTGAATTTATAACTGGTAGTTAAAAGTCTTCATAGCTATAGACTGATAAGTCACGCGCTTGTAAAGCAGAAATAATTTGTACGGATTTTTCTGGCAGAGAGTATAACAATATATATAGAATTTAGTAAGACAGATCTTATCGTTAATAGAAAGGAAACCTTAATAATATAGGTGATACTGTGGAGTCCTTTCGGCTAAGAGGTAGGTAAATATCTGATTTACATAAAACTGACATAGGAATACGTGGAGTAACGTGGCGACTTCCACTGAGTGGGTTCGTCTGTAACTCACAGAATGATTACCGTGTGTCTAATCTGAATGATAATCTGGTGGTGGTGACTGAATTTTAATGATTTGATATATGCGTGGCATAATAGAATGAGTATACCCCTTTCTGAAAGATACCCTGAATTACTGAGGGTCTTGCTTGGAACATACTGGAACTAGGAGCTCGGACTCGTACTCTGAGAAGATATTCGTATGACGTGTATCATGACTGGTGCCCTGATATGTGTCTTCCGAAATGATACCAGAGAACTATGCCTTGACTGATGTCTTGGCACGTGTTTTAATAGAGGATATGAACAAGGCTGGAAAATTTTGGTAACTGCTAGGATTGGCGGACCGGTTAGACTACTGACCTCTGTAATTTTGGTCATGTCCGTTCCGGAGTTCCGATGATTACTGACTGATTAATTATGAGCACGGTGATTGTCGCTACTACTTTGTCTGTCAGTTTCCTGACGGTCGTTATCATGACCGTGATTAATGTAATTATTTCTGCTGAGTGGTCGACTGGTTACCGGTTCCCACTCTTCTGACAGAAAGATTAGCTGGGGGATGTGTGACATCTAACTGAGGAAGTAAAAACATAAAATAGAATGGTAGTGTCTGATGGTTGAATTTATTCTTGTCAGAAATCTCAAATTTATAGTTTTCGTCCTCGTTCCGCGACATCAGTATCTTGGGAAATCTCCAAGGTTCAGTAGCATCAGCATCTGTATGGTCTTCAGAGTGTTAGCAGCATCAGCATCTGGTAAAATCTTCAACTCACGAGCAGCATCAGCACCTGGTAGAATATCGACAAGTGGAAACGCCTGAGATGATTAAGGATCGATTAGCAACATCTATGGAGTAGGGTACCTGGAGTACACCTGAAATATTATACATAGAGTATAACTGAGACACTGTACATGGAGTACACGCGAAATACTGTACATGGAGTATATATGAGACACTGTACATGGGGTACATGTGGAATGCTGTACATGGAGCTGGTGGAAATTTTATGGGATGATCGATACTGGTGTCGCTTGTCTGACATTATCAAAGAAATAAATTGATTTAAACGGTAAATGGGTAACGTGATAGCCTGGTAATTCCTGCGTAGACTTAATGATGGTTGTGCAGAGGCTGAAAGTATGATTAAACAGAGTTTCATCAATGTTCAGTATGAAGACCGAAGGCATGATTGATAAAGACCAGAACATGATTTATCATGAAATAGGATTTTACTGTAATCCTTCTATATTTTCGCCTGAAGGCATCATCACCTTGCTGAAAACATAATCCTCGTAAGGAGACATGAAACTGAATCATCATGTAGATGACATCAACGTGAGAATATGAAAATTTGACTGTTACAAGGAACATAAAAGTCAAATCAACTGAGGTATAATATCAACTGATGGGGACGACTATGGTTCAATCCACATAATTTAAAGAAGAAAACATGAGGATAAGTATGGGCTATTATGGTTCGATCCATACTGGTCAAAATTTTCTGAGAACTGTCATGTATAGAAATTTATAATCTCGGATTAAATATGGATGGTTGTAGTGCAATCCCTACTTGTCACAATTTATGAAATGTCCTGATATGACAAAGGTGAACAACTGTGGATCAGTTCACAAAACATTATTTGACTGAAAAGCATTAAATTCGACTTGAGAAATGGTGAACGTTTATGGCTGGTTCACCAAGTGATATTTGACTGAAAAGATAAATCTGTCATGAGTAAGGGTAAACGCCTATGGTCGGTTTACCAATACAAAATCTGAACGGGCAAGGGTGAGCGCCTATGGTCGGCTCACCAAAACGAAAATTCGCTAAAAAGCACATGCGACTAAATATGGCTAGTTATGTACCAACCTTTTACTTAGTCAAAACTTTAAGAAAACTGACTGATAAATGAAGAAAACTGACTGAATAATCCATGAGAAACATGAAAGATAACAACGCCAAAATCTGGAAAGTTCCTGGTGACTACCCACTAGTCACAGGTCAAGTTTTAGAGCCTACAGGTCGAACCTTGTGCTCTGATACCATAATTGTAACACCCCACTTGGATAAATGGACCGTTACGTGTATTTATGGCGTGTCATCAAAGCATAAGGTAAATGTCCTAGAACATTAACTGACCATAAAGGAAATACCGGAATCAAACTTCGGTAATCCAAACATAAGCCCAAAACATGAAATATAAAATACTGAAAGAAAGGACTAAACAATGTCCAAATAAGCAGAATAATATAAGAAATGCATAAAGTAAGAAGTTTGGGTAGCTTTCATCCAAATGCACATGCTCTTAGAATCCTAAAAGCATCCTGATGTACCTGCCGTTAGAACATGAAAGGAACTACGGCTGAGCATAACGCTCAGTGAACGGATATAAAGCATGATAAGAATATACTGAATGAAACAGGCGATAGAATACAGAAACTGTAAGACTGATATGAAACATGTGGTAGAACTCTGCATAAAATCTGAGCAATCTGGTTCATATATACTGATACTGAAATATAACTATTAATTCTGAAAACATGCATTTACTGTATTTTATTTGCCAGAGCTTATATAGGTCACGTGCTGTGACAACCGTGCATGAATAACTGGAGGGGTGACCTCGTCATGCTGTAGAGGGGTGACCTCTAAATAACTGTGCTGGGTGGAGGGATCAGCTCCAATGTGAAGGATGTAGAGCACACACCACATTCACCCTGATAACATGAAACACTTATAAGCCTAGGATGCATCCATACGCCCCACTAAAAATACTGATAAAATGGCCAAGCTGAGCTGAGTGGGACGATGCAGGATATCACTCTCCTGCATGTGAGTCACGACACCGGTGCCTCTAGTGCCGTGGTTACGGTACCTCCGTAACTAGTACATAAACTGGTCGTGCTTGTATATAATGCTCAGGTAATTTATTTCGTTATTAACATGATTACTGATAAACTTAAACATATATTGGGGAAAACATTTGGCTGCAGACGGGGAATCCTAATCATGCATAAAAGAAAGTCCTTACTGAAAGGACGGAAAATCCGTACCTCGAGTCCAGAAACGAAATAAGACTGAAAGCTAACGAATCGGATCTGACTTCACGGATACTACATAAATAATAGACGGAAATTAAGTCGTCTGATTACTGTCTATAATTTATGATTCTGGTATGTTCTTATTTCAATTTAAAAATTGTTCTTGTATTATAGTACTGTAAGATCCGATAAATCTGAATGTTCTTTAATATTTCTGATGAGTGCATTCATATAATTTTGATTACCGTGTGATATGTATTTCTAATATTTTCGATCTTACTAAAAATAGAAACCTGTCATATATAGAAAGTTTCCTGATTTAGAAATATTCCCAAATTTAGTTTTTCTGAAATAAGTCATTAATTAAATCATAAATTAAATCCGACTTTTAAAAGGACAAAGCTAATATCAATTTAGTCTTACTAATTAAATAAACAAAATAATTAATATATTTAACTTTATTTTTAAAATCTAAAAAAAAACTTATTTATAAAGTGCTTTAACCAAATTAAAATAATTCCCACTGTTAGTGTTGTATCCCCACTGTTTTCTTATGTTCCCACTTCTAGTGTAGTGGTTCCCACTGCTTATGCAGTGGTTCCCACTGCTAGCTATACGGTTCCCCCTGCTAGTTATATCCCCACTGTTTTTGTAATCCTAAACACCCCCTTATGTACTGCAGACCCAAACGCCCCTGCTGTCATGTCTAACCCCAACACCCCTGCTGTCATTTTGGTTCGGGTTGGTCTCAACACGAAAGTCACCACTGAGACTCTAAGAGTCTCAGTTTTATACTGATGTTCACCACGCCCCACCTATAGGGTTGTGGTTGAGCGGCTGGCCAAAGAGAGGGTCACCGAGACATGGTCTCGGCTTAATGCCCAAACCAAACCGAGTACTCCCCTTCATGGGGTATTGCTATCCTCGGAGAGAACAAAAACAACACCAACCCGAATCCTTGCTTGTTGCTGTTTTCGTGGCTGTGCAAGGAAAAGGCCACCGAGACTTATGTCTCGGCTGGGACACCACTCAACACCAAACGGACGAATTAAAAGAAAAGGGCAGAGCATTTACCGTTTAATGAATGTAAAAGAGGCACGAATCGATGATGAAGAACTAACTGGATCCCCTTTTTTTTTTTACAACTGGCGGCACCAAAACCCTAAACACTCACTTTTTTTTTTCGTCTGGTAACCTACAAAAGGTATCCCCGTTTCTTTTTTTTTTACTACTCAAACCAAACGGGCTTAAAGCCCATGACTCTTTCTTTTTTTTTTTCAAACAAAAACCGGCCATGGGCCCTTTTACTTCTCTTTTTTTTGTATAAGAACCAGCTGCATAATGCTTAATATATTTTCTATATATATTAATTTTTTTATTTTTTTAATGTATCGCTTGTATTAAATTCTCGTGTGATATTCCCGTATGTTAATAATACGTAATTGGTTGATAGCAATCTAACTGCGTATTTAATATGCGAATAATTAAATACGGGTTTTACAGTTATTTTGAAAAGCTTTTAAACTTTCCTCATTAATGTAGCTTGACAAATCATTTTGATTATTGCTTTGAAAACCTTGATTGTTTCGATTAACATTAAACCCATTTCCTTGATTAAAATTCCCTTGGTTACCACGGTTAAAATTATTCCCATTATTTCCATTGTTGTACCTATTTTGAACCGGTGGAAAACCCGGTGGAGCAACATGATTTTGACGAGGAACTTGACCGTTGGAGCCATAAGTTCCCGTCGCGGCAAAAGCACTAGCTTGATCAAACCCCGTGTTCAAACAAGCATAATTAGGATGTGCTCCACCACATGATACACAAACATTTTCAACCATATTAATCGATCCATGAGGATTCTTCCTAATCTCATTCAAAATAGTGTCAATCTTAGAATCCAATCTAGCAATCTCGGTGTTCACCTTAGAAACACTCGGTGTGTTTCGTGAATATTGTGCTCTAGACTTATTCTCAATTATACACCACGCGTCTCTAGGTGTTTTTCTTAAAAGATTACCACCCGCGGCGGCATTTAAAGAATCTTGTTCAATCATATTAAGCCCATTATAGAAAGTATTTATTTGATGCAATTCCGAGAAACCGTGGTGTGGACATTTTTCTCAACAAATCCTTAAATCTTTCCCAAGCAACCCCAAACGATTCATGCACTTTTTGTTCAAATCTAGTGATCTCATTTTTAAAATGTGTTGTATTGGACGGTGGAAAGAAATAATTCATAAACTTTGACACTAAATCATCCCAAGTTAAGATCGAACCCGGTGGTTCTTTCTCATACCAAAGCTTAGCATTACCCTCGAGCGAGTACGGAAAAAGCATGAGCTTAATCACGTCATTCGGCACATCTCTAAATTTGAGAGTCGAGGTAATTCGATTACAATTCCGAATGTGAGAATGCGGACTATCGATCTCATTGCCACGAATGGGTCGGCACGAATGAGCGATACAAGATCCGTCTTAATCTCAAAATGATCCGCCAAAATAGCCGGCACAACGATTGCTTCCCCATACCCTTCGGTGGGTGCACGGAGCAATTCCTCCATTGTACGGTTATCGGCCATCTCTACAACAATAGGTGGAAGCTCGGGTTCCACTATTCGTTGTTGACGATTTCTATTTCTACGAGGAATATTTTCAAGCCTATTAAAATCAATCACAAGACGTGAAGAACGTAATTGCATACACTACAAAGACGAGAATTTAGAGGATTGAAGAAAAGAAATTAGACAAGAAAGAAGATTATTTTTGGTATTTTATTTGGTATTGCTCAATCAAAAATGATCGACAAAAACAAGGAATAAGGATAACTACTATGGAAGTAAATTACCCTCGGTCGACTTTGAAACGATAGGTGAAAACCTAAACGTCTCGAGGTTCAATAAGTAAACAACAAAAAAAAATAAGATTTATTACTACTTGAGTCGGCAAACCAATAATAGGTTGTCCCTCTCAATATACGCACAAGCAAGCGGGGAAACGAGGTGGCACTAAGCACTTAAAAACCTTTTTCCTTAGACGGCCTTTTATAGCACGTCGCCTTATACCCACCTTATAGTTTGTATAAATCGAGTTCAAACTTCTTATTAGTATTTATCTATTTTGCCTTTATTTTTGTTTTGGGTTCGAATACAATAGCTAGGTGATGAAATCCCAACTAAGGCTTATTTGAAAAGTATTTAAAATTGTTGTTCTATGTAATACAATATATTATTCACAAAAAACGAGAAAAACGATACATACTACTTAATAGAAAAATAACAAAACTTTCCGAGGACGGAAAGGGTCTTCAAATCCACGATCAACAAATCTCCACAAAAGCGAATCATACACAAGATCCCCGGCAGCGGCGCCAAAATTTTTTATGTGTCGTGGATTAACACATATACGTTATAGGACAAATTTAGGTAATTACCTTTAGGAAAAAGTAATTAACCAAAAATAAGTCAAAGACGGATACGATTAAACACGTGAGTGAGTCGAGTTTGTTGTACACGAAGATCAAGTGAATTTGAGACGATTTGTTTTGATTTGGACAATTGATTTGAATGTGTCGTCGGATTTTAAACTACAATTAAACTCTACGAATTTTAAGCTAATTAAAATTATCCTAAAGTGCATGAATCGTAAACCCGCCTATTTAAAATAAAATCTACAAACAATTACTTAAAATTAAAATACTATTTAAAAATTAATCTATTTTAATAATCTATAAAAATATAATCTATTTAAAAATTAAAACTTTTAATCTATTTAACAATCTAATTAAACTATTTTTTTTAAACTAATTAAACTTTTTTTTAAATAAAAACATTTTTTTTTTAATTTTATTTTTATACTACTAATTTTTTTTAGAATTACTCTAATTAAAAACCAAAAGCTATAAAAGAAATAAAACGTGACTATTTGTAAATACAGTAAAACAAATCTGCCAACTCCCTTATACTACATTAAATACTTAAATGAAAAGA
This sequence comes from Glebionis coronaria, assembly GCA_025667525.1. NCBI lineage: Eukaryota > Viridiplantae > Streptophyta > Magnoliopsida > Asterales > Asteraceae > Glebionis > Glebionis coronaria. Next base: position 412,610,737 of record CM046878.1, read on the forward strand.
GAATCAAAAGAGCTCGTAGCTCGTCTGGTTATCAAGTTGGGAGAGTGAAGTCTAGGTCTCGAGTTCGAAACCCATGGAAGACATAATTTTTGGAATTAAAACCTTTTTAGAAAGATTACTAAAAAGACACCTTAGGAAAGGTTTTTGAGCTTATTAACCATAAGCTGAGAGGACTCAACTTTGTGAGCTTATCAGATAAGATTAATCTGATAAGCTATTACAGTAGTAAAAACAAGCAGAAATACTCTATGAACAATAAAAAAAAACAGGTCCAGCAGACAAATCATTATATCATTTAAGCAAATTTTCAGCAAAATCAAACAGATTCAATAGATCAAATGAAATCTAACAAGAACCTAACAGCTAATCAGATTTTACCAGAATCATACAAGAAACTTAAAACCAACTGAATATCAATTAACAGCAGAACTACGATTCAACAAACAGAAAGATCAAATTACAATAACAAGTAAAACTCAAGTTCAAATACTTCCAATAATTCAAAACATACCCAATCATCCAAAAAGTTCAGTCACAAATCCAAAGGACAAACACAGTAAGCTCAAACTCAAAACGACAAGCATCACAAAATGGTTTCAAAAAGAAAGCTATTAATACGAGCTTAATCAATTCAAGCAGTCACAATAAAACTCCCAAACAAGCAGAAACTTCAGTAAACTATAACCTAGTTTAACTGATATAAACAAAATGCAGATAAAACTGGATTTGATAGCACAACTCTACAAGAATCTAATATTCAACTAATAATATGGCAGCAGTTCAGAACACTCTTTTAACCTGATAAACATCTCAACAAAGCTTAACAGACTTAAATCAATCCTATTACCCCAATATGACTGAATCCTAACACAGTATCCAAGCAAATTAAAAGTAAACTAAATTCAAATTATTCAGTGATAATTCAGAAAGTGGAATCCAAAGCCGTAAACAGTTAAAACTAAAATTCAATTAAATCTACATCAAACTAACATCAGTATAATCAACACTTAAGCATATCAAACTAAAACTCAATATCAGATTACTTAACATTTATTCTAACTAAAAGCTTGAAATTAAAAGGGATCGAACCATTTGTAGAAAACCTTTGAGTAGAAGCACAGCGCTGAGCTGGCTTATGAACCGAAAGTAAAAACACCGTCTTTCACTATCACCATTACTCGAACCATCACCAATAACAAATCGACAGTAGCTTTAAATTTATCCAATTAGGATAAATTGACCCCAAATAATACTTCAATATCTCATTAATCTATTGAGTAGATTAATGAAATATCTTTCACAGTTATAATATTTAAACTAGATTCGAGAAAGAAGAAAAATAAAGGTATTCAAACAGTAATATTACGCATCAAAACAGAACTTTTATTAATTCAACTGAAACTGGTACAATACTTTTAAAAAGAAAATACAATTTTCCTATTCTAATTTTAACATTATAACACTAAAGTAATTAAAGGGATGAATAAAATTACAGAAATTGGGGGTTTAAATAAGCCAACCCCAAGGCTGTTGGTGAGCATCTTCGGATCTTCAAAGGGATATTCCCTTCTCTTTTAAGCCATTGATCTTGTTTTCCTTATTCTCTCTCTTCTTTGACGGCTGAGATGATCCCAAATAGCACACGGATCGCCAACGTGGCATCCGTGTGCTAGTTGTGTTTCTTTTGAGGGCTGTGATTGGAGGATTAAGAGATGTGAGGTGTCTCCTCCACTGAAAATCAGCCACGTAGCATTCTCGTTACACTCCTTCTCTTCCTTAAAATGGGGGGTTTTATTTTCTTTTCGAGTGAATTAACGGAATATATAAAAAGCCCTTTGTAACTCTTATTATTTACCCATCTAGGGTTTTTGAACAGTGGGTTTATTTTTACAGGTTTGAGAAAAGAAAAATGGGGAAGAAGGTGATTCCTTGTTTGTAACGAAAAGTAAATATGTGTGTGAAATAATGGAACGCGTTTTATTTATTAAATGGGAGTGACGTGTGGGGATAAAACGTGTGCTAGTTGACTGAGATTGGGATTAAGTATTTGTTTGTTTATTGAAAGTAACGAGAACTCAAACCCTAGAAGCCCACATGTGTTAACTTCGTTTCTTTATTAGTGAGCAATGGGCTTTAGGCCCAAAAACCATTCGTTTAACATATTTCCATCCGTGTAAAATCCATTTTGGGCCTATTAGACTTTTAAAAGTCCAGCTTTATTAACTTGAATCAATAATGGGCTTTTGAGCCCATTTTCTAAATGTGGGTCTCACTTGGCTCGTAAACTCGACAAATGATTAAATCCGCTAAAGTCAAGCTCGATTTTTGGCTTCTTCAATCTTTATCATCAAACTCGTGTCCGTTTTTGCCGGTTTTCGCGAACTTGGTACCTACACACATGAAAACAAGAAACAAACATTTCCAAGGTATATTTGATAGATAATGTGCAATATTTCATTGTTTTAAGCTATAAATGATATGAGTAAAAACACTCATATCACTATCACAAGCTCAATGATGCCACTCGCAAGGATCATTTTCCTCTTCCTTTCATGGACCAAATGCTCGAGCGTTTAGCGGGTAATGAATATTATTGCTTCTTAGACGGTTTCTCCGGGTATTTTCAAATTCCCATCGATCCTAAAGACCAAGAGAAAACCACATTCACTTGTCCTTATGGAACATTTGCTTACAAAAGAATGCCTTTCGGCTTATGCATTGCTCCTGGGACTTTCCAAAGGTGTATGATGGCTATCTTCCATGACATGGTTGAAGAAACTAAGGAATTCTTCATGGATGATTTCTCGGTCTATGGTGATTCTTTCTCTACTTGCCTTGCCAATTTAGAACGTATGCTCAAATGGTGTGAAGACACTCGTCTCGTTCTTAATTGGGAAAAATGCCATTTCATGGTAAAAGAAGGTATTGAGCTTGGACATAAAATCTCCAAAGCCGGCCTTGAAGTCGACCGTGTTAAAGTCGATGTGATTGCTAAATTACCTCCACCTTCAACCGTGAAGGGTGTGAGAAGTTTCCTTGGTCATGCGGGATTCTATCGTCGATTCATCCTAGATTTCTCTAAGATCGCTCGCCCGATGACCCACCTCTTGGAAAAAGATACTCCTTTTATCTTTTCTAAAGAGTGTCTCGAATCTTTCAATCTTCTTAAGGATAAATTAACTAAGGCACCGGTCTTGGTTACCCATAATTGGGAGTTACCTTTTGAACTGATGTGTGATGCTAGCGATTTTGCTATTGGACCGGTTTTAGGCCAAAGAGTGAACAAACACTTCCAACCAATCCATTATGCTAGCAAGACAATGACGGGGGCTCAATTGCATTATACCACTACCGAAAAAGAGCTTTTAGCTGTAGTGTATGCTTTTGAAAAATTTCGCCCCTATCTTGTCCTTTCCACCACCATTGTCTATACCGACCATTCCGCGTTGAAGTACTTGTTAACCAAACAAGATTCCAAGCCAAGATTTCTTCGTTGGGTTTTACTCCTTCAAGAATTCAAAATTGAAGTTCGTGACAAGAAGGGAGCGGAAAACCTAGCCGCGGATCATCTTAGTAGACTCGAGGATCCTTATCAAGGGGAGCTCACAAATCAAGAGATTAATGACTCTTTTCCCGTTGAGGCCTTGATGTCTACTAACTCCAATATTGATGAAACCCCGTGGTTTGCGGACATTGCAAACTATTTGACGGGTGGAATTCTCATGGAAGGGTTAACGTCCTGGCAAAAGAAAAAGTTCTTTAACGACATTAAGCACTATTTCTGGGACGACCCTTGCCTTTTCAAACAATGTGCGGATCTTGTCATTCGTCGGTGTGTTGATGGTCCGGCAGCTTTATTAATCTTAGAAGCTTGCCATAAAGGACCCACCGGTGGTCACTTTGGTCCTAATTACACCGCGAAGAAAGTTTTCGACTCTGGATTCTATTGGCCCACCATTTATCATGACGCTCATGAAATGGTTAAACATTGTGATGCTTGCCAAAGACAAGGTAAGATCACACATAAAGATGAGATGCCTCAAAATTTCATACAACAATGTGAAATCTTTGACGTGTGGGGCATCGACTTTATGGGGCCATTTCCATCATCCAAAGGGAACAAGTACATCCTCGTAGCTGTTGACTACGTATCCAAATGGGTTGAATCAAAGGCTCTCCCTACGAACGATGCGAGGGTAGTTGTGAACTTTCTGAAGCAGCTTTTTGCTCGATTCGGTGTTCCTCGTGCTATCATCAGTGACCGCGGGACTCATTTTTGCAATGATCAATTTGCTCGAGTCATGGCTAAGTACGGTGTCAATCACCGTCTTTCCACCGCTTATCATCCTCAAACAAATGGTCAAGCCAAGATATCTAACCGTGGATTGAAGAGAATTTTAGAGCGAACTATGGGAGAGCATCGTGCCTCGTGGGCCGATAAGTTAGATGATGCTTTGTGGGCTTTCCGTACTGCATATAAGACACCGATTGGTTGCACTCCATATCGTTTTGTGTACGGGAAGGCATGACACCTCCCTATTGAGCTGGAACATAAGGCGTACTGGGCCTTGAAATGGGCCAATTTTGATATCACCAAAGCCGGTGATCTTCAGAAGATTCAATTCAACGAGCTAAATGAACTGAGGAATGAATCTGTTGGGCCAATGAAAGTTTGAACTATGGCCCAGTCTAGATTTGTTTAATTAGACTAAGTGTTTGCTGATCGCTGAGAGGACCAGCGACAGAGATTAGACCAGTGGAAGGCAAAGCCTCAGCTGGCACACCAGGAACATTCAAGTCAAAGACAACGTCAAAGAAGTCGAAGACAATCTGAAGTCAGACTCACCAGCGATTATGGATAGTTGGGATGTTGAAGGAATGTACTGGTGTTCAAGGATCTCTCAGTTGACAACACTCAGAGATCACTTAAGAACCCTAGAAGTCTGGGATAAGCAAAGCTTATCCAATCCTTTATAGTTTAGGCGGGAGAATATTCCAAGTGTTTTGAGCGGGACAAAACAAGAGATTCAAGATAAAGCCTAGTACGACCTAGTGGGACAAAAGGTGAACAGTTGGCATAATTGTTCACCTAAAGTTGTTTAAAGGTATGTCTCGATTTAGACATGCATTTAATACGTTGTACTCTTCCATTGAGAAGGTGACACGTATCAACTACTCCCACTAAGGAAGCAACCTCGTGCACTATAAATAGGAGTGAGAAGGAAGAATTAACTCAACCCTTGTGCTTGGATAATTTATCTAAGTTAATTCTCTCCTTGGAACCGCTGAGCCCTCAGCTGCCTACCTGCGTCTCATTGGTTCCCTTATAAACTTGAGTCTCGAATCAAGTTTACTTGTTTCTAGGGTTCATTTCTTGTTGTCATTCAACAAGTGTATTCATAGAACTTTGTAATACTTTGTTTATAATACTTAGTAAAGCATTACGCGTTTGAAAAGTATTTCATTGTGTTTCGTGGTTACAAGAGTTATAGTTTATCAACAGTTGTCATATAAAGGGACTTTCAATTGGTATCAGAGCGGTTTGATTTATAAAACTTTTCATAAACCGTTCTAGTTTTTAAAATCAAGATCTTAATATGGCTGATACTATACCTCCTCCACATTTTGGTCAAACCAGTTTAGGTACCACTTCGACCACCATACCGGCCACCACATCTACTACCATGCCTACACCAGTTGTAAGCACTGGTAATAATGATGATGACCTTCCCCAACTACTTGATGTTCGAGGGGGGTCACATGTGTCCAATGTACCAGCATTCGATGAAGAGGATTTCTCAAGTTGGAAAAGTGAATTTCTTATATATTTAGATGGCTTAGAACCCTTCTTGATAGAAATCTTAGAAAATGGTCCATATGTACCACTGGCCGTTTCCTCTACCCCTGAGAGACCCATTAAGAAACCTGTTAAGCAATGGTCTCCAGCGGATAGATGTCTGGCTAACCAGGACAAGAGACTCAAAAGTATCATAGTCTCTTGCCTACCCAAGAACATTATGAAGTCCATCATTAAATGCAACTCTGCTAAGGAGATGTGGACTGAATTAGTTCTAGGGTATGAAGGTCCAGAGGAAACAAAAGAAACCAAAATCCAAGCCCTTAGACTTAAGTTTAATGCTTTTAAAGCTTTGGAAACAGAAACTGTTGCACAAACTTATACTAGGCTTAAGATTTTATTGAATGATTTAGGAAACAATGGAGTTGTTCTACCTAAGGCTGAGGTTAATGCTACTTTTGTCAATAGCTTACCTAGAAAATGGCTTAGCCTGAATCAGACCTTAAGAGCTAATAATGCTATAAAGAATGATACTTTAGCCCAATTGTTTGGTAGATATAACTATGAAGAAGGGCTAATTGACTCCATTTATAAATCAGAGGCTGACAGATTTACCACCAGTATCACTGGTTCAAAAGCTCTTGTTGCTAACCATTCCTTTTAGGACAGCGACTCTGACATTGAAGAGGACACCAGAAGTAGTCAAGAATTTCTTAATGAATTACATGCTGAGTTCCATGACAGAGCTCTTTTAGCTGATCAAAAGAGGTACTACAAGAGATCTGGTAGAGTTGGAGCTGCAAAGGTTGATAAATCCAAGGTGTCATGCTACACTTGTGGAAAGACTGGTCACTATCAAAAAGATTACTGGTTAAACAAAACCTCCTCTCCAAGCTTCCCTTCATCCAGCAGCAACAACAGCAAGAAGAAGTTTTCCAACTCTCATTTCAAGCAAACCTCTCTCTCTAACTCAGAAGGGAAGAAGGACTACAAAGTCAAATACAAAGCCTTGAAAGCTGAGTTGCTAAAACTCAATTAGAAAGCCGATGATGCAACAAAGAAAAAGGATGTTAAGAAGACTGAAAAAGGTCTGATCGCTGCCTCATTCGAGTGGGATGATGAACCTCTCACTTCTGAGGATGAAGGTACCACCACCGTCAGAGCCTTTATGGCTGTCTCTGATGAAGAACCCGCTGTGGGTAAAAGTGAAGCAAGATCTGGTCAATGGGTGGATATCACCATGAAAAAGGTACAAAGAATGTTATCCATGATTTAAGGTCCTGATAGAGACCATGTCAGTGAATATACCTTGGTTGACCTCCACTTTGTGGAAGAGCAAAGAAAAAACCTGTTAAACAAATTCAACAGTCTTAAAACAGAGTTAAATCTTTGCCAATCTGAATTAACAAATCTTAAACCATTTGTGAATCTTGCTAATCAACTTCAAAATGAAGTGAGCAAATTATCCATTGAAAATGAGTCTTTGTCTAATGAAAATTCTGAACTAAGAAAAACCATTGAGAAATGGAATTTGGCTTAATCCACAGTGAAAGAAATAGTCACTGGATCCATACCTGGTGATGTGGTTCAGGCTATTAAGGGAAAGGGTAGATTCAAAAAACATGTCCATGTTCCCAATGTCAAATTTGTCCCTTCAGATTTCCCTTCTCCTTCTTCCACCTCTGTGGATGAGAAGAACTCTGACAAAGAATCAGAGGTACCAGCTCCACCAAGACCCGCTGGTGCCAACCCATCTGATTCCTTGCTTGGCCCTAAACCTCAAACCAAAACCCCTGGGAATTCAGTTCTCAAAGTCGCTGACAAAGCGAATAAAAAGGTTTTTGTGGCTAAGGACTCCAACAAACCCACTCCTCCCCTGAAGAGCTTTCTCCCACCAAGCAACTTCTCCTCACCCTGATGGAAGAGGTAAAAGGGTTGAAAGAACAAATCAACCCCAGAGTTAATAGTCCATCTGTTAACTCTCTTGGTGAGGGGTCTAATAGCTCCAAGGGGAGAGCTTTGTTCAGACCTTGCAAGCACTGTGGTTTCAAGAATCACTCATCCGAGGATTGCTCCAAGAAACCTAAGTGTATCACATGCGAGTCCTCTGAACACACATCCAGAGAGCATGAGGGGATCATAGCGGTTCAAAGAACCAGAACTCAAATGAGATCTAAAACTCCTCATCGACCCTCAAGAAAGGCTGAGCCTAAGCCCAGAGATAACTCTCAGGGTTACAGACCTAACCCCCCCTGCAAGTACTGTGGTTTCTTCGACCACCACTCTGATGAGTGTGAACATTATCCTGGATGTGACATCTGTGGAAGCATGCGTCATGAACCAAGGGATTGCAACCAAAGAGGGGGAGGTAACCAGAGAAGGACCAATGTCGTTGGTCAGCGACAGCATGGACCCACTGGAAAGTGGGTTCATCATAGAAACTAATCTGGATTTGTTATACCTATGCAGGAATATCTGAAGAAATCTGTTTGGTATCTGGACAGCGGGTGCTCCAGACACATGACAAGGGTTAAACAATATCTGCATAGATATAAAAAGGAGTCTGGTCCTAAACTAGTCTTTGGAGATGATTCCTCAGGGGCTACTGAGGGTTATGGCTCAGTGGATTGTAATGGAATAACCTTCACAAAGGTCGCTTATGTCAATAGACTGAAGCACAACCTAATCAGCATTAGTCAACTCTGCGATGTTGGCTTCAAAGTTCTGTTCACCAAGACCCAAGGAACAATCTTCAATCAAAATGATGATGTTGTTCTTATTGCACCCAGGAGAAGGGATGTGTACGTCATCGACATGACATCTTGTCCAGAGGGGACAAACACTTGTCTCTATGCCAAAGCATCTGATAGTGAAAATTGGCTATGGCATAAGAGACTCTCCCATCTCAACTTCAAAAACATTAACAAACTGGCCAAGAATGATTTAGTAGCTGGGCTTCCCTCTCTGACCTTCACCAAAGACAGACCCTGCTCAGCGTGCGAGAAAGGGAAGCACCACAGAGCCTCATTCAAGACTAAACAATCATTCTCCATAAATAAGTCCCTCTATCTCCTTCACATGGACTTATTTGGACCAGTAAAACCTCAATCCCTAAATCACAACAAATATACACTAGTCATTGTAGATGAATTCTCAGATGCACTTGGGTATTCTTTCTCAAAAGAAAGAGTGATGTTGCTGAAAGAATAATGTCCTTCATCAGAGAAATTGAGAATCTCAATGACTGCAGAGTTAAGGCTATCAGAAGTGACAATGGCACTTCAAGAATCATGCCATGGAAGCCTTTTGTGATGAAAAGAGAATATCACAGAACTTTTCTAACCCAGGCACCCCTGAGCAAAATGGTGTCGCTGAAAGAAGAAACAGAACCCTCATAGAGGCTGCTAGAACAATGCTCAGCGAATCAAGACTTCCTAAACAATTCTGGGGTGAAGCAGTGAATACAGCTTGTCACACACAAAACAGATCCATCATTGTGAAGAGACATGGCAAGACCTCTTATGAAGTATATAGGAAGAGAGCCCCTGATGTAAGCTACTTCCATGTCTTTGGTTGCCCTGTTTTCATTCACAACTACAGAGATCACCTAGGAAAATTTGATGAAAAGTCTGATGATGGATTCTTCGTTGGTTACTCTCTTACCTCCAGAACTTACAGAGTGTTCAACATCCGTAGACAAGAATTAGAAGAATCCATCCATGTCACCTTCAATGAAGCAGACGCTGTCATCAACCACACAAACTCAGAAGAATGTGACATTGACTTCAATGAAGTTAAATCTTATCCAGAGGATGATTTCTCACATCCCAAGGAATCATCCAAGGGCGGTCACAAGTAATTCCCTTATGTTCATGCATTTGATCCTCATTCAATCTCTGACATCACTCCAGAAGTTGAAAATGCTTAACAAATCTCTCCACCCACTACTGTGAATGCTGATCTTATTGAACCAATCTCTCCTCCTGATGAAGAGATTATGGATGAAGAAATAATCTGTGAAGAACCCTCAGCATTCATTGAACCTGTTTTGACTCCTGAACCCACAGAGACTCCTGCTCCTCAATCCAAATGGAGTAGGAACCAAGATATTCTTCTGGTGAATATTCTTGGTGAACCCTCTGAAGGAGTCACCACCAGAGGTAAATTAAGATCTCTAGAAACCGCCTCAGTGAATGAATGCCTTTTCGCTGATTTTCTCTCTGAGGATGAACCCAAGAATGTGGCTGCTACGCTTCTAGATGAAGGGTGGGTTGTTGCAATGCAAGATGAGCTTAATCAGATCAAGAGAAACAAGGTGTGGACTCTGGTAAAAGCTCCAGCTGGAAAGCAAGTGGTTGGAACTAAATGGGTCTACAGAAACAAGAGGGATGAAGCTGGCATGATTGTTAAAAACAAGGCTAGGCTTGTGGTGCTGAGATATAATCAATCTGAGGGGATTGACTATGATGAAACGTTTGCACCAGTAGCCAGATTGGAAGCTATTAGAATCTTCCTAGCCTTTGCAGCTTATATGGGGTTTACTGTGTACCAGATGGATGTGAAGAGTGCTTTCCTCAATGGAAAGCTTGCAGAGGAAGTATATGTCTATCAACCCCCATGGTTTGAAAGCAGTGAGTATCCTGACCACGTCTGCAGACTTCACAAAGCACTCTATGGGCTAAAACAAGCGCCTAGAGCCTGGTATGAAACCCTATCCAAATTCTTACTTGAAAATAAATTTGTTAGAGGTACCATTGATAAAACCCTGTTCACTTATAGGTCCAAGGGTGATGTCATTTTAGTATAGATTTATGTGGATGATATAATTTTTGGTTCAACCAATATTACATTGAGCAAACAGTTTGCCAAATTAATGACCAAAAAATATGAAATGAGCATGATGGGGGAATTAACTTTTTTCTTGGGTTTTCAAATTAAACATAATTCAAAAGGAATTTCCATTTGTCAAGAAAAATATGTTAAGGATTTTCTCAAGAAGTATGATCTGTCTGATTGTGCATCAGTGAAATGCCCTATGCTTCCTCCCAACAACTTGGGAGCTGATGACTCAGGGGTCTCTGTTAATGAGACCTTATATAGAGTCATGATTGGGTCACTGATGTACCTCACAGCAAGCAGACCAGACATACAATTTGCCACATGTCTCTGTGCTAGGTACCAAGCTAACCCTAAGGAATCCCACCTTGTAGCTGTCAAAAGAATTTTCAGGTACTTAAAAGGATCTCCCACATTAGGTCTCTGGTATCCTAATGGATCAGGCTTCAACCTCAAAGCCTACTCAGACTCTGACTATGCTGGGTGCTGTCTTGATAGAAAGAGCACCTCTGGGAGTTGTCAAATCCTTGGTGGAAAGTTAGTATGTTGGAACGCCAAGAAACAAAACTCTGTGGCCATGTCATCAGCTGAAGCTGAATATGTTGCGGCCGCTGGTTGTTGTCCTCAAGTTCTCTGGATGAAAAGTCAGTTGGCTGATTATGGGATCATTTATGAAAAGGTTCCCATATTCTGTGACAACACAAGTGCTATAGCCATCTCTAATAATCCGGTACTTCATTCCAGAACTAAGCATATTGACATCAGGTATCACTTTATCAGAGACCATATTTTAAAAGGTGATATTGAGCTTCATTTTATACCCACTGAATACCAGCTCGCTGATATATTCACCAAACCTCTGGCTGAGCCAAGTTTTACTAGGTTGGTTGCTGAGCTGGGTATGCTCAATATTGGTAAACAAATCTGATAAATGATCTCTGACCTCTATCTTTGGGCATTAAAGGGAATTGAATGTAATGAGGTAGTTACATTCCAATGGGACTTAATATATTCTCATATTTAATTCAAATGATTAACCTTTATTGTCAACAACTTTCCCGCTTTCCACGGGACAAAAATATCACATGAAGAGTCAAGGGGTCCCACTTTTCCTAAAAGGTAAATTTTTGCATTAAATGCTTTAATTGTAAAACGTCAAACCCTTTTATCAAAACCCTTGACTCACTTTTCAAAACTCACATTCTCATAACTTTAACACACACACAACTATTCATCTTCTCAAAACCTTCATTTCTTCCACACTTCAACAATGGCGTCTTCATCATCTAACACCGCTTTCACTGTTCTGGCCGCCTCGAACGTTGATTTTGGGATACACGATGGCAAAATTGCCTTGAACAACTGTGTAGCTCTCTTGGAACACACAAATTCACTCTACCAACCTTTGTTCTTCTTCCTCAAAAACTCCACCATTTTTGAAGCCATAACCAGAGTACCCTCCACTTGCTACCACCAATATTTGAAGGAGTTCTGGTATAGCGCGGAAGTTGATCCAACCTCTTCTCACATCACCTTCAACCTTTCCACACATACCCAACCTCTCACCTTTGATCTTCATACATTGTCCAAAGTCATTGGACTTCCTGTCAATGAAGGCATGTCCGCTGTGCCTGCCAGCGCCACTGTGAAGAAGGCTCTTGCTACCCTTCGTCCTTATGACGACAATGATAAACCCTTCACCACACAAGGTTTCCAGACCAAATCCCTGATCAAGGTGAACTACTTCTCACCTATTTGGAGGATGCTGATGTTATATATTGTGAAATGTATGGGTGGGAACCAGGGGTCTCATGATCAACTCAATGGAGCCCAGCAAGCTATTGCCTACAGCTTAATTTGGGGACAAGATATAGGGATCGCCCATATACTTTACTCTGACCTCATTGCTAAGCTAGAAAACAAAGGGAAGAAGAACATAATGGCCACCATCTGCTACACAAGATATCTCTCTCTTCTCTTAGAAGACATGTTGGGTGAAGGATACACAAATGATGAACTTCTCTCTTTCTCTCCTTATCACATCACTGCTGCATCACTAAAGACCCCTCTGGAAGATGAAGTGCCTCTCAACAGGCACATGATGCAGGTCGCTGGGTTACCGGTTGCTGATGGAGAGCCCTTGATCCCTCACAATGAGGTGAATGCTGAAAGTGCAACTGACAAGTCTCTGTTAAAGACCTCTGTGCAGTCTTCTTCTCAGCCCAAGGTGCCCAAGGAAAAGAAGAAAAAGAGGAAAGACATCCCCCTTTCCTCTGAAACCCCTTTTGTTAATCCTTCTAAGTCCAAGAAGACCAAGAAGAACCCATCCCCTTCTCTGGTGGATGTGGTTGTAGAGCCTGCCGCTGACAAACAACCAGAGTCTAGCGTCTCCCAGTCAGCAGAGATGACAAAGAACCTTCTCAACGCTGATATCTCTCAGGTATTAGTTTGTCATTTTATTCTTTTGGAGGCTCACATACAATCACTCTCAACATTCTGTAGGAGAGAGTGATGAAGACTTAGGGTTTTCCTCAACCCATAGAGTGTCTGTGTCAGCACCTAGAACCTTAGGATTATCTGTACACTCTGTCTTCACACAAGGACATGATTCATTTGTGCTCATAACGCACCCCGATGATCCTTCACCCTCTGGATTGTGCTCTTGTCCATACTAACTTGAGCATGCTATAGGTCCCGACCCAGAGTCTCTTCACTTCACGCAGTCTCTGGGTCCCCTCATTGAAAAGAGTCCCAAAGAACTCATTCTTTTGGGGGGGACTGAATAATCACCCTCAGTCTTCCTAGGGGCAGCGATAAAAGGTGACCATTACCTTCAAACAATTCACAACTAAAAGAGTCCCAAAGAATTTATTCTTTTGGAGGGACTGAATAATCACCCTCATTCTTCCTAGGGGCAGCGATAAATGGCGACCTTTAACCTCCATGAATTCACAACTAAAAGAGTCCCAAGGAGCAATCCTTCAGGGGGAGCTGGATAATCACACCCAGCTATCCTAGGGGCAGCGAACGGCGACCATTCACCACATAATTTTCACAACTCAAAAGAGTCCCAAGGTGCAATCCTTATGGGGGAGCTGGATAATCACACCCAACTATCCTAGGGGCAGCGAATGGCGACCCTTCACCATAACTATTTCACACTTAAAAGAGTCCCAAGGAGAAATCCTTAGGGGCGGCTGGATAATCACACCCAGCTTTCCTAGGGGCAGCGAATGGCGATCTATAACTTCATAATTTTTTCATAATTGGTTACTAACAAATTTCATAACAGGCTCATAATCTTCATGAAGAACAGCAGAATGATGATGCCTATTCTATTGCTGGTGATGAAAATGCTGAAGTCCCCCACATAGATCTTGATGCCATGTCAAACATTGATTCCATACCAGAGGATGAGGTCTTCATTATCGAAGAGGACTTGACCATTTCAGACTATGCTGATATGGATGCTGATGATGACCAAGTTACATCAGAATTGAAACCCATCCCCTTCCCATCATTGCCCAATACGCAAGAACTAGCTGCTAAGCGGCTATGGACCAGAGGCTCTGTGCACCAACCCCAGTTCCCTTCCCAACATTGCCAAATGTCATGGAACTAGGGGCCAAGCAACACTTAGAATATTTACAAAAGCTCAAGCGTGTCCACGTTCCTCGAATGAAAGATGTTCAGGAACTCGCTGCTGAGGCTCTCTGGATCAAGAGGGGTGACATCAGTAAAACAAAGCCCAAAGTCACAAATGATGTCATCCTCTCTGAACTGCAAACCCTAACCCACGCTGCTGAGGAGCTCACCACAACACTAGAGACTTCACTAACTTCATCTGTGGAGTCCTCTATGTCTTCCTTACTTCCGCAACTACTGGGGAGTGCCTTGCAAGCTCACCTCCCAGTTGTTATTAACCAGAGCCTCCAGCAATACATACCATCTGTCCTCTCATCAGCTGTCAAAGCAAATGTTGCAGCTATTGCTAAGGCGTCTGAGCCTTCACGGACTCTTCTTCAAGAGCTGTTGCAAGAGGAACTTAAGGAAATATGCCTATTTGTTCATCAAGAATTCAAGAAGTTCCTTAGTCATGGTTTAGGCACAGCTACTACCGGCGCTATGCCTGAGGGGGAGAATTCAGCAACCTCCACCTCTGAAGAAGAAGAAGACACTGCCTCACCTAAGGGGGAGTAGTCACTCAAACACCCAAAACCCTCAACAGTGATTCCTACACCACAACCTCTTAGATCCTTCAACCCCAGAACTGATGCAATAAAGGATAAGGGTAAAGGAATTGCTATTGAACAGCCTGAAATAACCCTGCACTCCCTACAAGAAGAAGGTGGATCTACAGCAAGGCTCTCCAAAGACTTTGACCTAAACAAATTCAAGAGTGCTGATGAACCACCACTCACACCAGAGCAGGCAAAAGCTCAAATCTTGGAACACCAAAGGCTGGCAAACATCAGAGCGGCTGATCTCAAAAGCAAAGAAGCTCTGAACAAACTCTCTCCTGCTGGAAAGGAAACTCAGCTGGTGAAGCTCAAAGAATTGGAGGTTAAAAGGAGCAACCTTCTAAAGGAATATGAAAGACTTGTAAACCAAAGAGCTGAACCTGGTCAAATCACCAAGTATGCATGTTACACTGACAAGGACAAAAAGGTGGTGATGACCCTTTACAGAGAGAACCAACTAACCAACTATAAAGTCTTCAGTGACTTTAAACTCAGAGATCTGGGCCTCTCTGAATGGTTAGAAATGCTGGCTCTTGCCCAAAATAAGACTGGGTCTGGTGCTGCCCAAATGATGAAGAATATTCAAGCAACGCTTAATTGGGTAAGAGACACGGCAAAGAAGCTGAAGGTACCCCTGCCTCCTCAACTTTCACAACAACAACCTTCTCAAGGACCAAGGAAAAGGAAAACCCAAATGGGGCCTCTGGTGGAGAAGCTAGTTACTGAAAACATTGTTGTTGATGGGATGCACAGAAACTTGGTTCTGCCCAAAGAGATCACCAAACCAGTAAGGGGCCAAGTATACTCAGAACCAGAGACAGGAATTGCAAAGCAGCTGAGGATTTTGAGTTTGAAGTTGAACTAGTCATCAACTCTAGGAGTGACAAGGTTGAAGCCCAGAGAATCTATGATCAAGGCCTCGATCGCTGAAGAACCTTTTTACTTTTTGTTTATGTTTACACCTCTGGGTGTTTTTGTAATAGACTAGGTTCTTTATGTTTAACAAAACTTTGAGGTATGTTTGTTAAATTATGTGTAAGAAGAAACTGTGTACTCACTTACAATAATTTTAGACTTAGTATAATTTATAAACAAATATGGGAGATAGTTGGGCCAATGAAAGTTTGAACTATGGCCCAGTCTAGATTTATTTAATTAGACTAAGTGTTTGCTGATCGCTGAGAGGACCAGCGACAGAGACTAGACTAGTGGAAGGCAAAGCCTCAGCTGGCACACCAGGAACATTCAAGTCAAAGACAACGTCAGAGAAGTCGAAGACAATCTGAAGTCAGACTCACCAGCGATTATGGATAGCTGGGATGTTGAAGGAATGTACTGGTGTTCAAGGATCTCTGAGTTGACAACACTCAGAGATCACTTAAGAACCCTAGAAGTCTGGGATAAGCAAAGCTTATCCAATCCTTTATAGTTTAGGCGGGAGAATCTTCCAAGTGTTATGAGCGGGACAAAACAAGAGATTCAAGATAAAGCCTAGTACGACCTAGTGGGACAAAAGGTGAACAGTTGGCAGAACTGTTCACCTAAAGTTGTTTAAAGGTATGTCTCGATTTAGACATGCATTTAATACGTTGTACTCTTCCATTGAGAAGGTGACACGTATCAACTACTCCCACTAAGGAAGCAACCTCGTACACTATAAATAGGAGTGAGAAGGAAGAATTAACTCAACCCTTGTGCTTGGATAATTTATCTAAGTTAATTCTCTCCTTGGAACCGCTGAGCCCTCAGCTGCCTACCAGCGTCTCATTGGTTCCCTTGTAAACTTGAGTCTCGAATCAAGTTTACTTGTTTCTAGGGTTCATATCTTGTTGTCATTCTACGAGTGTATTCATAGCACTTTGTAATACTTTGTTTATAATACTTAATAAAGCATTACGCGTTTGAAAAGTATTTCATTGTGTTTTGTGGTTACAAGAGTTATAGTTTATCAATAATTGTCATATTAAGGGACTTTCGGAATCTTATGAGAATTCTTTGATCTACAAGGAGAAGACCAAGATCATTCATGACCCAAGGATTAAGAACCGAGAGTTTCACGTTGGTGATCAAGTTTTACTCTTTAACTCTCGGTTGAAGATCTTCTCGGGCAAGCTGAAGAGCCGTTGGTCTGGTCCATTCACCGTCGCCAAAGTCTTCCCCTATGGCACCATTGAGCTTTCTTAACCAAATGGGCCTAATTTTAAAGTGAATGGCCAGCGTGTGAAGCTGTACTTTGGTGAGGACATCTCTCATGAGATGATTTCATCCCTCACCACGTTTCCCTTGAATTAGTTCTGGGTCGAGTCAGGCTCGTGACTCGGTTAACAAAAACAAGCACTTCTCGGGAGGCAACCCGTTGATCTATCCTTTATCGTTTTCATAATAAGTGTAGGGGGAGCACCGTACGTGTTTGTTGTCTTGTTTCTTATTTTGTGCAGGGATTAAAGATTCAAAGAGAACTTTTGATGACATTTGACGAACCGTGATCCCGTGTACCGGTCTTCCCGGTTCTATCCTAAACTGTCGTGATTCAATATTTCATATCTTATATGTTGACATTGAAATCACAATAGTCGTCCTTTCCTTAGCAAGATTTAAACAACGTGCACAATGTCCTAAGTGTAGGGGAGTTTACTCCCACATGCTTAAACATTGAGGAAAATGTTTATATCAAGTGTAGGGGGGACTTCTATCGAAGTAAGTGGTCTTTTCCATGAAATTGTCCTCATTTTAACCGGAACATTTGATTTTTCGACATTTTTCAAAAATTTTAATCTATTTTGGCCTAGTTGTATAGTAGTATTTTCCTTTGCTATCGTTATTTACTTTCTTTGCTAGAATAAATTTTGAATAAAGTGGTTTTAATTTTTCAACGTCATGAATCTTTTGACTCAACCCGAGATTACTTATCTAAGTTTACTCTAGCTAGTATCCTTAACGTGTTTAAGTCAAGTTTTGCTAGGCTTTTATATAGGGAGCTTCAAAACACGAAAGTCTTAACTCTCACGGGTTAAGAACAAGAACTTTTCGCAAGTTCCTATAATTGATCCTAGAAAGTCGTTATCAAGGGAACCTTAAAATGCGAATTCTAAACTTGAAATAGTCTAAGAAGTTGCAAGATCCTATAGATGACTTGAAAACCCAAAACTTTGATTTAATTGGCGAAGCATCCACGAGTCTCATTCCTTGAGATTTTAAATTGTGAAGAACGAGAGATGATAGAGTCAATTATAAGTTTGGTATTCTTTTTTGAGTTTTATGTGAGTTTATTATAAGCTTTTTCTCCCATCGCTTGTTAATAAATATATTTGCAATAAATAAGGTTGTACGATTTGAAAAGTTACTTAGCTTCTAGCACAAGATCGTTTAAAAGTTGCTCGGTATTAATTAGAGTTCATAGCCAAGGCATAACTTATTGAATCGGGATGCGAAGATTGGCGAGTCCGAAAAGGCCCTAACAAGGCATGAGGGCTACATTTTGTTGCTAAAAATTCCAAGTGATGTGAATGTTAGAAGTATTTAAAGTGATGGTCATATAATATACCGTTGCGAAGCTCGTGGAAAATGCTACTTAACGATGTTGAGAGTTCTAGTATAATGTTATGTATATAACGGGAATTAGTCCCGAACCCACAAATGAGGAAGGCAACGTATAGTATAAAAGGCCCAAGGCACCTCATTTGTGGTGTGTGTTTTCCATTCCTTTGTTTGTAGAGAAAGAAACATATGTGTTTCTCTCACAAGGAATTCACAACCATCTTCCTTTTTCTCTTTTCCTTCATCTAATCTAATCTTTCTTTTTTGGTTTAATCTTCATTTTTATTTCTATATCCTATATAGTCGTGTGAATCATTCCAACAAGTGGTATCATTCGCCAAGGGATTCGTATTTAAGCATTTCGTGAGTTTTTGATTATTTTTTGCCAAAGCATCAAAAAACATTTCGTGTTTGTTAGTGTTCTTAAGTCGTATACCTTCTTTAATTGTGTCGTAGTGATTTGGGTATCTTGGTTTTGGTTAAAACACAAATCTTTTGGATCAAAAGTTACAAACTTTCTTGTTTTTAAACTTTCCGAATTTCTAGCAAGTCATACCATCGGAAAGTACAAGTGAGTGAGGCTTGATCGCAATAACCACAAGGTTCTTCTTTGCGATCTAAGGATTCCGATATCTTATTCCGACGAGATATTCCGATCGTTCATTGCGATCGCGGATTCCGACGGTTTTAAGGGATATTGAGTCGTTACTCTGTCCAATTTGTTTTAGCCATATTGCGATCTAGACATTCCGACAGGTAAACGTTCCGACAGATCCAACATTCCGACAGATCCAACATTCCGATAGAAGGACATTCCGATCAACATTCCGACTGATCAACATTCCGACAGATCAACATTCCAACAGATCCAACATTCCGATAGAAGGACATTCCGATCAACATTCCGATAGATCATTCCGATCAACATTCCGATACCATTCCGATAGATCATTCCGATCATCATTCCGATAGAATATTCCGATGGGCATTCCGATGGAAATTTTGTTTGAGTAATTTTTAGACTTAGCCACCATCTAGACTAGTCCCAGCACATTGTTTGAGTAAATTTTTTCCCTACTAGTTTTTGGCTATTTCTAACTCAATTTAAAAATCTGGCGATACAAAATTTTTCAGCTTACCATTTTGTCGGACTGAGGAATTTATTGTCGGACTGAAAAAAAAATCAGAAGTTTCGGAATTTCAACAACATCACACGCTTTCTACGAATTGAGATCCTGTTTTTCACACGACTGCTACGATGATGTCTCAACAAGATATTTATGTTGCGGGTACTGAGAATCGTCCACCCATGCTTACCAAGGAGAACTACACTACATGGGCTAGTCGTCTCCTTCGTTATGCAAAATGTAAACCTTTGGGAAAGTTGATTGTCAACTCGATTCAAAAGGGTCCGTATGTTAGAAGAACAATTATTGTGCATGGGGACCCTACGAAGGCTAACCAAGTAGCTGACTCAAGTCATGAGCAAACAGATGAAGAATTAACTGAAGCTGAATCCAAACAACTCGACGCTGATGATCAAGCAATTTAAGTCATTCTTATGGGACTTCCTGAAGATGTTTATGCTGCTGTCGATAGTTGTGAAACCGCACACGAGATGTGGCATAGGATTCAGAAAATGATGAAGGGCAGTGAAATCGGTTTACAAGAAAAGGAAACTAAGTTGCTTCGTGAATGGGAGAAATTTACGTCTACTGAAGGGGAACAAATTGAACCTTATTATCATCGGTTTTCAACCCTCATGAACCATCTTAGAAGAAACAAACATGAACCTGCACAAATTGCTGCCAACATCAAATTTCTTGATAATCTTCCTTCTGAATGGTCACGATATGTCACTCTTGTCAATCAAACCAATGATATTCATGTCGTGGACTACACTCAAGTTTATGACTATTTGAAGATGAATCAAGATGAAGCTAACGAAGTTAGGGCAGAAAGACGTGCCAAGACACAAGATCCATTGGCTTGTATGGCAAACTCTCCATCATCTATGTCATATCCCATGGTACCCTACCATCAACCCTCATCAAGTAACTTCATGCCACAACAACAATAACAACAACAACAACTCACTGCTTATGGATATCAACCTCCTGCTGCTATGAATTACTTACAACAACCCATTGCCTGTTTTGATGACATCACTGATCCTACTCATGCTACTAATACTGGTCTTGCCCTTCTTGCAAAGGCATTCAAATTCACCATTAACCCCACCAACAACAATCAGAGAATCTCCTCGAACACTAGAAATAGGCAGATTGCTCAACCTTTCATGAATGCAAATCAAGATCTCCAATTGGTAATTGCTGGAAACACGGGGACTCAGTTTCAACAATATGGTCAGAATGTTGGGCAGACCGTTGGTAATGCAGGAAATCAGTATGGTCAAAACGGTGGTCAAAATCCGGGTGTTCCGAATGCAGGTAATCAGAATGGGTTAATTGTTGTGCCAGCGGTTGGTAACCATATGGGAAACATTGTGGCTGCAAGGGCTGAGAATACTAGTACGGGAAATGGAAACAACAATCGTCAGGTTCAGTGCTACAACCGCAGGGGATTTGGTCATTATGCTCGAGATTGCACAGCCAAAAAGAAGAGGGATGCTGCTTATCTTCAGACTCAGCTTCTCATAGCACAAAAAGAAGAGGCAGGGATTCCACTTCAAGGTGAGGCATTTGATCTTATGGCTTCTGCTGCAGAATATGACGAGGAAGAAGAGGTGAATGCCAACTACATCTTGATGGTAAACTTACAGCAAGCATCAACCTCAAGAATGCATGATGACAGAGCTCCCGTCTATGATTCAGACGGTCCCTCTGAGGTACACCCAAGTTTTGATGATAATGATATATATAATATGTCTAATCAGGAGGAAGAGTATACTGAGATGCTTGAGCCCTACACTGAGACACACGAGGATCAAACGAATAATAGTAATATTATTTCGAATGAGCCTAGTGTGGACCTTAGTATGGATCAAGTTGCTCATCCTACAACCCATCCTGATGAGACACATGCGTATTATAAATCTCTATTTGATAAGCTTGCTAAGGATGTAGATCATGCTACGGTGGTTAATAATAAGTTTAGAGAAACTAATGCCAAATTGACCACTGAGCTTGCGGGATATAAGGAACGGGAGAAAAGTTTTGAGATTCATCATGCTAAAATCAAGGAACTTGAACAAGCTCATGCTACATCGGTTTATCAAGAAAAATGCACAACTAAGAAATTAAATGCCTTACACTTAAATAGTGATAAAAAGATAAGCGAATTGAATGATGAAATCACTTCTCTTAATAAACAGCTTTCAACTGAAAATTTTATTATTTTGGATTTAAAAGAAGAACGAAACAAGCTGAAACATGATTTCAAAATTCGAGAAGATGGTCTTCTTAACGATTTTTGCAAATCTCAGGATAGGATTAGAGAATTAGACAACCTTTTAGTAAAACGTGGCCAAACTATACAGACGATAAATATGCTCGCACCAAAAGTGAATGAGATAAATTACACTCGATACAAATTGGCTTTAGGTTGTCCTCTTCCCCCTAATCCCAGATACCTTAAGCAAGTTCAGGCCACTAATGAAACTTTATATAATGGTAGTGTGCTATTGTCTGATGAGCATGATCCTCCTAGTGTGCATGATTCCTATGAAACTACTGAACTTGCTGTAGAGACTCGTTTAAGAATGAAAAAGCTTGATAAAGAAGCGATACCCGTTTATTACCCGAAAATTAATCCTCCAACTGTTTTTGTTCGGTCTAAAACGAGTACTGAAATGCTTTTGCTCCCAAGTGAGGAATTGACTGATGACCCTCCTAAACCGAGTATCACACGCCGATTTCTAAACGAGCTTAAAGATAACTTTGTCATTCTTAAACGTGTTGTTAATTCCAAAATCACCGGAGGTACTTTTACATCACCTGTTCATATTGAGGTTCAGAAAATTCTTCAAAACGATATTAATCTGATGATTAATCAAGTTGATGCTCGGTTAGGAAATTTGGAAAACACTTTTCTAAAAGAATTAGCCAACTTTGTTGAAGACTTTAAATCTTTGACGAAGGAAGCTGATGAATCTCTTGATAAAATCAAAGTTTTGGAAACCGACCTTGAACGCCTCTCTAAAGCTCGTGATTTAGTAGACCTGTTGAATTAGGTACCTCTATGTCGCATAATGAAAACCTCCAAACTGAGCTTGATCTTATGAAAGAGAAAATGGAATCTTATGTCATTAAAAAGGATAAAGAATTCACCGATCTTTAGAATAAATTTGTCAAAAAATGTGATGAATGCAAATATGACAAGATTTCGTATGAAATGCAACAAACAATCGCATGGTTGCAGGCTCAGTTAGGAGGGGTTACGGAAACGAATTTGGCCTCTTTAGGGTTAGAGAGTGCTAGTGATGGTAATGTTCAGAAGCTTAAGGCTAAGATTGCAGATTTAGAATCTGTTGTTGTTTCATATAAGCGGGTTGTTGAACAAAGTAAGTGTGACAACCGTGGTTTTGAGGTTCGTCACTCGGTCTTATTTTTAGGTTAATTTATGTGTGACTATGTGATTTGCGTGTTTACATGTTATTTTGCGTGAACGAGGTTGGTGTGGATATCGTTTATGGGTATAAAGTACTCATAAGTAAATCGAGTAACGGTTATTTCATGTTCATGAGCTCACAAATTAGTGACTATGAAATGAAATGGTCTTATTTTGGTGTTTTACGTATACGTATAAGTATTATAGTAAATCGTATTTTTTTACGATTTGGGGTTTAGCATTTAGAGGTCTCGGGTAAGGTGTTTAGTCATGGGAGTATTTTTCGGGATGGTTTTAAGTCATTTAGGACTTAGTTTAAAAGTTTATTTCAAAATTCAAGATTTTTTTTAAAACTGTATATTTTACGTTTTTTTACGGTATACGCGTAAATTGACTAGTTTTACGGTTTTGAGGTTTTAGGAGCTGAAATAAATTAAGGTAACTTAAGGTATTATTAATAATGTATTAATAAGTCTTAAAAAGAAAAAAAATAAAAAAAATATATATATATATGAATCGGGTTTTAAACCGACTAGAAAAGAAAAAGAAAGGATAATGGGCCAGAAGACCCAACTTGAGCCCAATTTGGAAAAGCCTTTTTAATAAACATATAAATACCATGTTTATATCAAAAAAATAGTTTTTCATTAATTTCTCCCCTTTTGGCCAAATTTTTACAAGCCCTATTTAGGGATTCATCAAAAATAATTTTCTTGAAGATTTGAGGTAAAAATCTTGATTTAATTCTTATAGTTTTCTTGTTTTATAGCATTAAGGCTTCAAGTTTTATGTAATCAATTTATATGATGGATTAGAGTTCTTAATAGATCTATAATTAGGGGTTTGGTGATTATTAGTGATGTTAATTATGGTTTAATCATGTTTAATATTGTTTTTAAAAACTAGGTAGATTTTTGAGTCACTTGTTTTGATCATATCTAGAGTTATACAAACTCTTATTTTGCGATCCAAGCATCCGTGAATAGTTAATTGAAGTGGCTTTCAAATGCAAGAAACGAGAAATAAATTTGAGGTCGGGAGGTGGGTCAAAAACAGGTTACAACAGTTGGAGGTCAAAACAGTTTTGAAATCAGTCGGGTTTAATTTAATGTTTTAAGGTGATTGGGGTACTTAGGAGTACACTTGCGCCCTCTAATGAGCATGGTAGTTGGTTTATATATTAAATAAGAGACCTGAAGTTTGGCTAAGCAAATGGGTTAGGGTAAGACCCCCTAATCATAACAAACTTTTTGTATGTTCAAAATCGGTAAAATGCGGATAGGCAGAAGTATATATATATATATATATATATATATATATATATATATATATATATATATATATATATATATATATATATATATATATATATATATATATATATATATATATATATATATATATATATATATATATATATATATATATATATATATATCGGGGCCTTAACAGTAGCTTTAAGGTTGGGGAAAAAGGTAGGAGTTAGCTAACATATGTAAGGAGATAGGGTTTCCTTTACAGAGATCATGGGTATGTTTAGGTGGGCGTTTGGCTTATAGTTAGGAGACCTAAAAACAGGGACTGTTTTGGGTAAAATGTTAACGGGACGGGTTATGAAGTAAACTAAGTTAAGGGCTTTATAGAGGGGTGTAATGAGATGCTTAGAGCATATAAATGAGGTATATATATGGGATAAAGTTAGATGTCCATCATAGGTTGATGAGCCATCTTAATGTTTGGTTCATGTTTTGATTGTGTGCTTTTGTTTCTTAGCTTTTGCTAGTGCGCGGACTTTTGGAGAAGCTCAATCAGGTGAGTTTCATAGTCCCATGCCTTTTTATGATTTGATTTCCAGATGGGATGGAAGAGACACTGTATGGTTTTGTAACTAATGTTGTGAATGTTTTTATGGTTTGTGATGGACTTGTGTGTGCACTTATGTGATTAACTGCTATGTGATTCTTGATTGTGTTTATGATTTGGATCAGGGGACACGTACCGTCTCAGTTATTGTGGTTTGACTTGGTACGAAGGGGATGTTGACAAGGCGGGGTCTTGGGGAGGTACATAGATGTGTGAGCATCTATGGGACCAATAGATAATGATAAGGCGGGGCCTTGGGATTGGTACATAGGTGTATGGGCGCCTATGGTACCATGGTGTTTGGTAAGCTGGGAGCCTTGGATTTTGTTTGGAATGATTGATCTTGAATGTTAGTTGTTAATGCATATTTGTAGCACATTGTCCATATGTTTAGTGGTTTATGGTTGTTCACAGCTTATTGTAATCTATTTTTGGTTGGAGTCTAAACCTATGACTCTCACCAACATTATGTTGACGTGTTTTAGTATCTCTTTCAGGTGATAAAGTGGTTAAGCGTGAGAACATATGTGGCTAGGATTGGAGTCGCGTAGGAATGCATTTAGAAGGAGATCCCCGTTACTTCTTAGTTTATTTTTCTGTTTGTTTCAATAAGTGATACTATGAACCTATATGTTGATTTGTTTGTGTTATTTGTTTGTCTTGGGTAAGAGGTAGGACTGTTACCTACTTACCTAGACTCCCGCATTGATGAGATATTGTCATGACATTTGTGTCACCTTTTATGACATTTCTAATTCATATAGTTCTCTCTATGGACACGCTATTGTTGTGATGATATCCATGCATCGCGTCCTATATTCCGCCATGGTGGGGTGTGACAGAATCGTATCAGAGACAATGGTTATAGAGAATTAGGTTTCCTAGTCTAGCAGCCTAGTCTATAACTTAAGGGTCCCTGCATATAGGCGTCATAGGAGTATGTGTGTATTTTATATTAATTTAAGTTTTCTGGATGTTATTGGTTTTTTCTTGCGATGTTTGTTAAGTTTTGACTAGTATGGGTTGAACCATAGTAGTTCATACTTAGCCACATGTTATTTTCTTTTCGGGTCGTGACTAGTGAAGGTTGAACCATAATCATCCACGCTAGTCATTGTTGTATTTTGCTTAAATTGTACATTATAGTACATAATTTGGTACATGGTAGTTTCTGTCTTTTGTTGAGTTATTTTATGTACTTGAGGTATAGTATTTTTCTTTTCATGTTTAGTCATGTCCCTAAGAATCATGTGGGGGTTCGAGTTATTAGGAGTAGGTGGATATGAAGGATTTTAAGTTGTTTCCACTCTTATGGGCGACATGACTTATAACTGATTATGTTTTCGTTTTGGATTTAGTCTATGCTGTTTTAGCTAGACTATGGATTTATGTATTCCAATAGTTTGATTATATTTTTTTAATGGATGGAGTTTTGTACTTTACTGTTTATGTGGTTATGAGCTTATGTGAGTAGATGGATATATGTGTTATGTGTTGCATTAATTCTTATAAGTGTCATCATAGGAGGGAGTGCATTGGAGAAAGGGTAATTGTATAAGTATGGTGGCCAACATAGTTATACAAGTACCATAACTCCAATGGATTCCTAAGTATGATTGCATGAAAGAGGGTTAATACATGCTTGTATAGTAGATGTTAGACGGATTTAAGTATATGTATCCCGATATGCCTATATATGTATGATCCCCTATAATTATCGATTGTATCCTTAGGAGGGTGGCTAGCTCGCTTCTTTTTAGATATTCAACCTCCGTTGTGGCGTATTCTTCGAGTTTCCTATTTCACGTGTCCGTTTTAAAATGGTGTCCTTGGTGTTAAGTATATTGAAATAAATTGAGATTTCTTTTGGGATAATGAAATCTTTTGTGTTGAGTCTTACATTCCTTTTTGTCGTAATATATTGAATAGACTTGGAAATCTACTATAGGGTTGTATAGTTGGTTGTATACGGTAACATAAGGGTAAGGTGTTGGAATCGTGTTTGAAACAAGATGTAACATAAGAAATCTTAATCAACAATTATTTATTTCAAAATTCTAAAAGACTTTTTTTTTTAAATAAAGCGAAATAAAATTTCTTTCTACTTACATAGTTTATATAACTGAGTTTAACCGATTTACGTCATTTATAATTATTTATACAAGGTTAAATTGAGTTCATGAAAATTTCACATACAATTATTTCTTTCATTTAAAAGGATTGCATTAATCACTAAGTTTATTCTTTAGTTTTTAAAACAACTAGTATAAAATTGTTTTGGTCGTAACTTGTTCGTTTTTAAAGCTTTTTGGGTGATTCAAAAGCCTAAAATTATGTACTCAGAATGTACTTCTCAAATATTTGGTATGTATAGTTATGGGGTGTCAGTAGCTTGATCGAAATTTTGGTACAAGTGACGTGTTCAAGGTTGAGTTTTGAATAGTAGTTTTTTTATGATTTGGGATGCACGGGATACCTAGTCTTTGAGTTGAGTTTTGAGATCATCTAGAAGGTTGTTTGTAGATTGTTTGAGTCACATAGATATGGTGAGGAAAGAAAAAAAAATATTCTTTTGGAAAAGTCGATCTTGTGCACGGTTTAAATAATATGTCGCGGGGCATAAGATGTTTTGGTTGCCATTAAGTGTTTCTTGGATCATTTTTCGTTGTCATGAGTCAGTTGAATTGGTACATGTTTGAGTTTTCCTTTTGAGTTTTCGTGGTTTTGGTATGTTTTAACTCGTGCACGTGAAATATCGTTAGTTATCCGTGGGTTTGATTCGTTGGTCGTATCTAGTGGATTCAGGATGTAGTTTTGGGTTCGTATTGATTGGGAGCGTTGAGGTAGACATATGAAAGACTTGGTCGCGCCTACACGATTAAGTAGGTGGCCCTGAGAGAATGGTCGGAATGCCCTTAGTGGGGATGAAAGAGTTAAAAGTTCAAAGACGAACTAATGTGGTCATGAGGTCTCTTAGGAGTACCAAGGGAGATGAATAGAGATTTGTATAATGTATGGATATTGGCACAAGTAACGCGCCATAGAGAGTGTTGGAAGGGGATATAATACCTCAAAGGTATTTATGGTTGTTCGTAAGGCATGTAAGTATTCCGAAAATTTCCTGAGATTTAGTAGGTTTGCCTATTATTGTGAGGTAGAACCATAAATAGAGCAAGTAGGAGAAGTGAGAAGAGTTGTAGTTAGTGCCTTTCCAAGGAAATTGTTGATGGAATGATTTTAAGAGCAAGAGTTGTTAGAAATTGCAACGGATGCAAGGTAAAATTTGAGTTGCTTAGTAGTAGATTGGCTGTGAAAAGCGGTTGAGTGGTCTGATAAGAGGAAGTATTGGTCTTTTAGAATACGTGTAGATTTTCGCGAGTAGAACGAGGTAGAAATTTATTCGTATTTCTTCTAAGAGAGGGTGCAAGGAGGACGTAGTTGAAACTGCTAAGGATGTTGTATGAACGCTTTGGGTTTACAGTTATGATTTTGGCTTCGCCGAGGTGCTAGCAGTTTTCATGGAGTCAATGAACCGGGGGTGCATGACAATATATAAACGAGTTGTCATCGGGAGCATCGACGACATCTTGATCTACTAAAATCTAAGAAGGAGAGTGAGGCGAATTATGAGTTGGTTTTGGAGTTGTTAGGAAAGGGAATTATACGTGAGATTTTCAAGTGTGAGTTTTAGGATTAAGTTGGCCAGGATGAGTAGTCAGAGATGATGGCATATCGTGGAACCAAAAAGGGGCAAAGTGAAGAAGGATGAGGAAGCATTTTGGAGGCTGAATAGGTGGATTGGATAATGAGCAGATCTTGGAATTATCGGAAGGACTGGATGAATTCGCGAAGCATTACGATACGTGGAGCAAGGATTTGGATGTATACGAGAACGAAAAAGAAAGGCGGTTGTTTATACGTTATGGGAACTAAAGATTTGGAAGAACTAGATAGACTTAGTTAGTGGAGCTGGATTGTTATATCTGCCTAGAATGCTAGAGGAATTTGGTGTACGAGACGTAGAGAATGATCTATACAGATCATGAACGTCTCCAACACATATTTAATCATCTTGATTGGACATTTGGCAAAGGTGATGGGTGGAGTTAAGTGATGAAAGACAATTGCAAGGCTAAGTACCATCTGGGAAAGGCAAACATGGTTGATGAGACATGGAATAAAAAGAATGAAGTGAAGCTGAGACGAACTTGAACTATATGGATGACGTATTAGGGTGGTTTGGATGAAGGATGTAGGTTGCACGAGTTGAGTTGTCTAAAGCAGAGAACGCGTCAACATGTATGTTGCGTGGCTTGGACAATCATATGGAGAAAAGGGACGTAGACTATACTTCCTACATAGATAGGAGTAGCTTAGAAAGGGTGATGTAAGGACGAAGTTGGTGAAAGGGATACATAATGGGGTGGAGGAATAAGTACGAGAGAGTTGGGTGATAGTCGATAGACTGACTAATTCATCTCATATTTCAAGAGGAATGAGAAGTCACGTAGTTGAGAAGTTGGAAGGATTGCGTACGAATGTGATGAAATAGAGGGTTCTGCGTAAAAGTTAGCCTAATATGTATGGAATGCCTTATGAAGGATTATGGTAAGGGAAGAAATGATGGGAAGCAAGTGTAGTATACCGTTGATAGACTAATGTTTGGTATGAGCATACTATAGGGGTAATTGAGAAAGACGCCTAGAGCATTGGCGTGAGATTTGGAGATAGTTGGAGAACGCATTATATTAGGAAGAATTCTCCTACAAAGAGAGAGTCACCGGTGAGAGGGGCATATTCCCCATTGATGAGGATGTAAGGAATAAAGGAGGAAACACCTAAATTATAGGCTGAAGACGGGATATAAGATGGTATGGAAAATAAGATTGTGGAGAGACAAGCGAAAATTAGTATGGAGGAAGAATGATTCGAGGGAGCAAGAGGTTGTGAAGATAGTGGGGTGATATTGAAGAGAAACCGTTAGAGCAAGAGGTTAGTAGTCACGAACAATGGAACGTCCACCTAGAGAAAAGGTGTAACACATGTTAGTATGAAGGATGGTTAGTTACTTGGTGTCGAGCATGGGAAAGCAAGGATGAGTTGGTGTTTATGACATGTTTCTTGTGAATATTATGGGAAGCTTTTGGTTATGCAATCCTGCATATACCATTGGATGTGTTTAAGGTTGGGAGAACTTCCGAATGATGGAAAATCCGTAGACGATAGAAGTCGTTAGGTATTGTGATAGGAATTGTAGTAGAAACTGCTGGAGTTAATTCATAGGAGATGAGGTGGATCACCGTTACAGTGGGATGAAGTTAGAAGCGGCCAACGTATTGGACCAGAGGTGGATCGGAAAACTATGGAGGTGGTGGCAGTGACTAAGTAGAGGTTGAAAATAGCAAAGAACCGACAAGAGAGCTATGCGGACAAGAGGCGTAAGCCGTTGAGATTTGAGATAAAGTTATGCTAAAGGTTTCACCATGGAAAGGGGTGATGCGGTTTGGAAAGAAAAGGGAAGTTAGCACCTAGATTTGTAGGTCCATTTAAAATCCTTGAAAGGATTGGGCTAGTGGCGTATAGGTTGAGATTATCGGAGGAATTGAGTAGTGTGCATTATGTATTTCATGTATCAAACTTGAGGAAATGCTTAGCAAGAACCGACTTGCAAGTACCGTTAGATGATATTAGTATCGATACGAGTCTTCGTTTCATCGAAGAGCCGGTAGAGATTTTGGGTCGTGAAGCTAAGACGTTGGAACAAAGGGTAATAAACCGTAGTTATGGTAAGATGTAACTTGGAACGTGGACTAGAGTTCACGTAGGAACGGGAAGGATTTATGAGGAGCAAGTATCCTCAGCTATTTGATAATGACGATCCTAAGGAGTAAATCTCGGGATGAGATTTCTATTAGGAGGGAGTGATGTGACAATCGTGGTTTTGAGGTTCGTCACTCGGTCTTATTTTTAGGTTAATTTATGTGTGACTATGTGATTTGCGTGTTTACATGTTATTTTGCGTGAACGAGGTTGGTGTGGATATCGTTTATGGGTATAAAGTACTCATAAGTAAATCGAGGAACGTTTATTTCATGTTCATGAGCTCACAAATTAGTGACTATGAAATGAAATGGTGTTATTTTGGTGTTTTACGTATACGTATAAGTATTATAGTAAATCGTATTTTTTTACGATTTGGGGTTTAGCATTTAGAGGTCTCGGGTAAGGTGTTTAGTCATGGGAGTATTTTTCGGGATGGTTCTAAGTCATTTAGGACTTAGTTTAAAAGTTTATTTCAAAATTCAAGAGTTTTTTTAAAACTGTATATTTTACGTTTTTTTACGGTATACGCGTAAATTGACTAGTTTTACGGTTTTGAGGTTTTAGGAGCTGAAATAAATTAAGGTAACTTAAGGTATTATTAATAATATATTAATAAGTCTTAAAAAGAAAAAAAAATAAAAAAATATATATGAATCGGGTTTAAAACCGACTAGAAAAGAAAAAGAAAGGATAATGGGCCAAAAGACCCAACTTGAGCCCAATTTGGAAAAGCCTTTTTAATAAAACATATAAATACCATGTTTATATCACAAAAATCAGTTTTTCATTAATTTTCTCCCCTTTTGGCCGAATTTTTACAAGCCCTAATTCAGGGATTCATCAAAAATAATTTTCTTGAAGATTTGAGGTAAAAATCTTGATTTAATTCTTATAGTTTTCTTGTTTTATAGCATTAAGGCTTCAAGTTTTATGTAATCAATTTATATGATGGATTAGAGTTCTTAATAGATCTGTAATTAGGGGTTTTATAACAATTAACATGATTAGGATAATGATTGGTGATTATTAGTGATGTTAATTAGGGTTTAATCATGTTTAAATTCGTTTTTAAAAACTGGGCAGATTTTTGAGTCACTTGTTTTGATCATATCTAGAGTTCTACAAACTCTTATTTTGTGATATAAGCATCCCTGAATAGGTAATTGAAGTGTCTTTCAAATGAAAGAAAGAGAACTAAATTGGAGGTTGGGAGGTGGGTCAAAAACAGGTTACAACAGTCGGAGGTCAAAACAGTTTTGAAATCAGTCGGGTTTAATTTAATGTTTTAAGATGATTGGGGTACTTAGGAGTACACTTGAGCCCTCTAATGAGCATGGTAGTTGGTTTATATATTAAATAAGAGACCTGAAGGGTGTATAAGCAAATGGGTTAGGGTAAGACCCCCTAATCATAACAAACTTTTTGTATGTTCAAAATCGGTAAAATGCGGATAGGCAGAAGTATATATATATATATCGGGGCCTTAACAGTTGCTTTAAGGTTGGGGCAAAAGGTAGGAGTTATCTAACATATTTAAGGGCATAGGGTTTCCTTTACAGAGATCATGGATATGTTTAGGTGGGCGTTTGGCTTATAGTTAGGAACCTAAAAACCGGGACTGTTTTGGGTAAAATGTTAACGGGACGGGTTATGAAGTAAACTGAGTTAAGGGCTTTATAGAGGAGTGTAATGAGATGATTAGAGCATATAAAAGAGGTATATATATGGGAGAAGGTTAGATGTCCATCATAGGTTGATGAGCCATCTTAGTGTTTGGTTCATGTTTTGATTGTGTGCTTTTGTTTGTTAGCTTTTTGCTAGTGCGCGGACTTTGGGAGAAGCTCAATCAGGTGAGTTTCATAGTCCCATGTCTTTTTATGATTTGATTTCCAGATGGGATGGAAGAGACACTGTATGGTTTTGTAACTAATGTTGTGAATGTTTTTATGGTTTATGATGGACTTGTGTGTGCACTTATGTGATTAACTGCTATGTGATTCTTGATTGTGTTTATGATTTGGATCGGGGGACACGTACCGTCTCAGTTATTGTGGTTTGACTTGGTACCAAGGGGATGTTGACAAGGCGGGGCCTTGGGGAGGTACATAGATGTGTGAGCATCTATGGGACCAATGGATAATGACAAGGCGGGGCCTTGGGATTGGTACATAGGTGTATGGGCGCCTATGGTACCATGGTGTTTGGTAAGGCTAGGAGCCTTGGATTTTGTTTGGAATGATTGATCTTGAATATTAGTTGTTAATGCATATTTGTAGCACATTGTCCATATGTTTAGTGGTTTATGGTTGTTCACAGCTTATTGTAATCTATTTTCGGTTGGAGTCTAAACCTATGACTCTCACCAACATTATGTTGACGTGTTTTAGTGTCTCTTTCAGTTGATAAAGTGGTTAAGCGTGAGAACATATGTGGCTAGGATTGGAGTCGCATAGGAATGCATTTAGAAGGAGATCCTCGTTCCTTCTTAGTTTATTTTTCTGTTTGTTTCAATAAGTGATACTATGAACCTATATGTTGATTTGTTTGTGTTATTTGTTTGTCTTGGGTAAGAGGTAGGACTGTTGTAAAACCCGCATGCTTTTACCATGCATAGTACCCTTAGGATCGTACGTACTAGTTAAAAACTTTCCTAATATAGCATGATTACGATTACGTGTTAGGAGTTTATGTATTACGTACGTGTTAGAACACGATAAGTATTTTATATGCACGATCACGTAATAATTATTTAGCAATAATTAATCACGAACATACGATCACGAAATCACGAGCGTAATTAAAACGCGAGCTATTATTAATTACGTATATATATTTAATACGAGCGTAATTAAATATATTAGAGTATGGTATTTACGTAACGAGAACATTTAAAACACGAACATAATTAAACACAAACGACCAACTAAATAACGAGACACGAAACGAGGTACGGGAACCCCATGGGGGGGGTCCCTACCCGCGGCTAAACAAGGGTAATGGGCCAAGCCCATTACCAATTTTACTAAAAGGGGGTTAAGTAATTTTTACTACTCAAAAATTAATTTACAGAAGATTCAAGAAAAACCTAAACCCTCCCTTTTCTCCTCCTCTTTGTGCCGCCACCTACAAATCACCAAACAAGGTGATTCCTTGATCTTGGATCTTGTTGATTTATTGTTTGTTCGTGTTTGTTCTTCATTTCCTTGATCCACGAATACGGTAAAACCTTTTTAAACCTTTTCTTTTTAATTAATCTTTTTATTAATGATGAACATGGGATGTTTTTTATAAAAACACATTAAGTAAACATAGATCTAACATGTTTTGATGATTAATTAAATCAAATGGTCGATTAAGGGGTGTTTTGTTTTGGGCCGCAGGCTGCAACCGACCCCAAAGGGGTTTCGGTTTGCTTAAGCCGACCACCACTAAGACCTTTTGGTCTTGGTTGGTGCGTGTGGGTCCCACGGCAGCAAGGGGTACCCCGATTTGGGTCGGGGTACGGTGTCGATTAATGTCCGGTTCATGTTTTTAAGCTTGGATCCGGATCATGGTTATGTTAGTTTTTTTTTATGTTATAAACTTATGTTAAAATTAAATTAATAAAAGTTGAGATTAATTTAATAACTTGACTTAGGTTAATTAATTATTAATAATCATGAAATTATTTTAACCTAAGTATTTATATTATTAAGACTTATAATTAATTAATTATTTAAAAACCATGGATATAATTAATTAATTAACATGACTTAGGTTATATTATTAATATTTAATAATACATATTTTAACCTAAGTATTTAATATATTTAATTAAAAACATGTCATACTTTAATTAAATATTATAACCTATAGTTTAATTAAATTACATGAAATAATTATTAAACTATATAATATATCATATGACTTAGAAAATAATCATGAAAACACTTAGGCTTATTTACTTAGCTTATTTAACCAGCTTATTTCTAATTATGGAAACTTTCTATTTTTAGAAACTTAATTAAATAAGGCAGCTAATTTATTTATGGAAACCAGCTATTTTTAGAAACTTATTTATTTAAGGCAGTTAATCTATTTATGGAAACTTATTTAATTAAGGCAGCTAATCTATTTATGGAAACTTTCTATTTTTAGAAACTTATCTATTTTAAGCAGTAAATCTATTTTTGGAAACTTTCTATTTTTGGAAACTTTCTATTTTTGGAAACTTTCTATTTTTGGAAACTTTCTATTTTTGGAAACTTTCTATTTTTGGTAACTTCCTATTTTTGGAAACTTTCTATTTTAGGAAACCTGCTATTTTTGGAAAGTTACTTATTTTACACAGTAAGTATAATAACACATGAAATACCAGAAATACTTAATCAGATTAAGCAGAGTATAAGAGTTAATACAGTTTAAGGCTTTAGAAAGTAAAATATAGTAAGAACACATAAAATAAGCTAAGACATGACATAAAACCAGCTATGTATTTAGCAAGCAGATACTTATTTCATGTACGTATTTATGTAGCACTAGTGCTTCGGAAGTAGGATTCTCGCAGTTCATCGTTCTCGTTCACTGGACAGAAGGTACGGATTCCCGTCCTTTCAGTATGGACATTCTTTCCTTATTAGGATTTCCCCGTATGCAGCCAACTGTTTTCCCGTATTATAAGTTACGTGCTTGATTGCTTATGTTTAATTAAGATTACCTATAGCCATATACATGCATGACCAGTTTCACCTAGTTATGGAGGTACCATAACCATAACATTAGAGGCACTGATGTTATGACTTCACCACGGCGGAGTGATTGCTCGTGGCGTCCCTTCAGCTTTTGGCCATATATTTATATTTATCATGTGGGGCGTATGGGTGCATCCTAGTTACACGTTTTTATTCAGGATTTTATGGTGAATGTGGTGTGTGCCTTGCATCCTTCACAAGGAGCTGATCCCTCCTACCCATAAAACCAGTATATTAAATTAGAGGCAGCCCCTCTAATTTGCATGATGAGGTCACCCCTCCAATTATTCATGCACGGTGGATTTTCATGACCTATATTGGCTAATGGTAAAATATGACAAACAGTATTTATAAGATAAACATAAGACTTTCAAACTATAAAACTAGTTTTATTAAGACTTAACCAGGTTACTCGGGACTTAGTTTCTTCCGCTGTTATTATGTTATATGCTTATCCTATTCATGCTTTATTGTATATCCGTGCACTGAGCGTATTGCTCAGCCGTTTTCCTTTTCTATGTTCCCAAAACGGCAGGTACTCAGGGACGCTCGTAGACACTAAGAGTACGTGCATATGGACTGGAAGCTGTCTAGCCTTCTTTACATTATGCATTTCCTTTCTTTATGATACTTATGCTTTGGACATTGTTTAGTCCTTTTCCTTTACTATACTATGTTTGTGTGTGATGAGCTTTACTTTTGGACTACCGATGTTTGATTCCGGTATTTTCCTTTATATGGTCAAGTAATGTTTAGACATTTTACCTTGTATGCTTTGATGACACGCCATAATTACTGTGATATTTCTATTTCCAAAATGGGGTGTTACAATTATGGTATCAGAGCCAGGGCTTCGACCTGTAGGCTCTCAAATATGACCTGTGATTAGTGGGTAGTCACTACGGTCTTCCTAGAACTGACAGTTGTTTTCATGCATTCATCACTTTTTAAGCATACATATACATGTCATTGTTACAGGGTTTTGACTAAGTAATGGTTGGTATAGGACTGGCCCTATTTAGTCGCATGTGTTTTATCGAAACTTTTAGATTTGGGACCGACCCATAGGCGTCCCCTCGCAATGTTTTTGTTTTGGGTGAACTGACTAGAGGCGTTCACTCTCGAGCATACAAAAGTTTTCATAAAACTGCATCATGCATTCATACACAAAATTTTCTTGCATAAAATTTTTCTCGTGAAATTTTTAGTATAATTTTTTTCATGTATATATTTTATATTTTATGTTTTGATCTGTTTAATCATATGTTTTATGTTATACTGTCAGATGGTTCTCACACGCGAACAGGAGCAGCTCAATGCTGCAATTCAGGCTGCCATGCAAGCCTTGCTTCCTCAACTGAGGAATGACATCCAGGCTGAAGTTCAAGCTGCCAACAATCAGCAGCAGCACAATCAGCCACCTCCTCCTCCTCCTCCAGTGACATTAGCAGTATGGCTGGAGAGATTCAACAAGCTCCGCCCTCGAGCTTTTGAGAAGACAGATAGCCCCAGCGATGCTGAAAGCTGGTTGGCTCACATCGAGAATATTTTCAACGCTATGGGCTGTGACCCCGCATACAAGGCGAGGTTGGCATGCTATCGGTTCGAAGGCGATGTACTCAACTGGTGGTTAGCTTTGATGCAATCTGAAGGTGGTGATGAGTGGGTTGCTGGTTTGACTTGGGCTCAGTTTAAGCACAGGGTGATGGAGCAGTTCTTTCCCAAGGCTGAGCAGGACAAGCTAAAGAGAGAGTACCATGGGATCCGTCAGAGAGCTGGGGAGAATAGCAACGAGTTTATGCAGCGCTTTCTTCGCTTGGCTGGTTTCCTTGGTGCGGCAGCAGGTACTCCTGAAGAGCGGGCACATCACTTCAGATGGGCTCTTTGCACATCGGTCGCAAACAATCTGGTGTGTGCTACGTTCAATATTGTAGCACAAGTGGCCGATGCAGCACGGAAATTGGAGATGCTGCAGGAGAGGGATGAGTTCGGGGAAGCTGAAAGACCCGACAAGAGGTAAACCTTCGTATTCAAGCGGTGACCAATCCGTATACCTTCCATATGTCAATTATTCATCTCTTTACCTGTATCTTCCAGGCAGAAAACTAGGGACCGGTCTCAGCCGGCTACTCAGCAGCAGCCTCACCAGCCCAAGGGAAACGGTCAGACTAACAACCGTTCTGCTACGGATAGGCGTGGCGGTAATGACAATTATCTTAACAACGCCGGGCAATCCAGCAACAGCAGGTCCTAATACTTACGAAATTTCTTATGTTTATGTTATAACTCATATTCTGACACTTTAGCAAACTTCTACCAGGAACCATGGAAACGGTAGGGACCAGAACCAGAGAGGTTCGCAGCCTAGCCGTCCAGCTATCACTGGTATTCAATCTTACGATTATCTGCTTCGTCCTTTGTACCCAAATATTATATCTTATGTAAAATGTTTTATCAGGTCCTCAGCCAGCCAGAGCACCTGCTGGAGGATACACTCATCCTCTTTGCTCTACTTGCCACCGTAGGCACCCAGGACCATGTCGCCATAATACTGATGCGTGCTTCAAGTGTGGTCTTCCTGGCCATATTATGAAGGATTGCCGTAAGGGCGAGATGGAGGGTACATCGGGACATGCTTATACCAAGCCGCCTCCTACTGCCGGGCGTGTCTACACGACATCTCGAGACCAGGCCAACAAGTCTACAGGTACCATCACTGGAATCTTGTATATGTATGGTCGCACTACATGTGTTCTTTTCGATACGGGTGCTACTCACTCGGTTATTTCTACTGCTTATGCTAAGAACATTAGGATGCCTCCCTTGCCACTAGAAAATAGGCTTACTATTTCCACGCCTTTGAGGGACTCTGTATTAATCACCCATGTATACAAGAGTCTTCCCCTAGAATTTGATGATAAGGTTCGACCTGTCGACGCACTTCCGTTGGATAAGAATGACTTCGACATGATTTTGGCCATGGATTGGCTATCCAAGTATCATGTTACTATAGACTGCCATTCATATCGAGTTATCTTCGGTGATGTCAATGCACCAGAGTACATTCATAATGGGTTCATACCCGGACGGTCTGTACAAGTCATATCCACCCTGCAAGCGCGTGCACTACTGTCACATGGCTGCGAGGGTTATCTAGCTACGGTTCACGACATAGATGCTGAATCTCCATCGATTCAGGATCAACCAATAGTGTCGGAATTCCAAGACGTGTTTCCAGCAGAACTTCCGGGCATACCACCTGCACGAGAAGTGGAATTCAGTATCGAGCTGGTTCCAGGAGCTGAACCAATCTCCAAGGCTCCTTATCGCATGGCTCTCATAGAGCTGAAGGAGCTGAAGGATCAACTGCAAGAACTTCTGGAACGAGGTTTCATTCGACCGAGCGCATCTCCATGGGGCGCACTGGTCTTGTTTGTTAAGAAGAAGGACGGCAGTATGCGTCTTTGCATAGACTATCGCGAGCTCAACAAGATTACTATTCGGAATAGGTATCCACTGCCACGCATTGACGATCTGTTTGACCAACTCCAAGGGGCCAAACACTTCTCCAAGATCGATCTTAGGTCAGGCTATCATCAGCTACGGGTCAAGGAGCATGACATCGCTAAGACTGCCTTTCGTACCCGTTATGGCCACTACGAGTTTGTAGTTATGCCATTTGTCCTAACAAATGCTCCAGCAGTATTTATGGATCTGATGAACAGAATCTTCCATGAATTTCTGGACAAGTTTGTCATTGTTTTCATCGATGACATCCTGATTTTCTCTAAATCCAAGGAGGAGCACGAAGACCATCTTCATACAGTACTACAGATTCTTCGCTAGAAGCAGCTGTATGCTAAATTCTCCAAGTGTGAGTTCTGGTTAGACAAGGTGGCATTCTTAGGTCACATTGTATCAGCAGAAGGAATCACTATGGATCCAGCGAAGGTTGAGGCCATCACTAAGTGGCCAAGGCCGACATCAGCGACGGAAGTCCGTAGTTTCTTAGGCTTAGCTGGCTATTACCGTAGGTTCGTGGAGAACTTTTCCCGCCTAACACTACCATTGACCAAACTGATGCGAAAAGGGGAGAAATTCGTCTGGACTGAAGATCGAGAGAAGAGCTTTGAAGACCTGAAGCAGAAGCTAGTATCTGCATCTATTCTTACTCTACCATCTGGTACGGGTGGATTTCAAATCTACAACGATGCATCGGGGAAGGGACTTGGGTGTGTTCTCATGCAACATGGGAAAGTGATCGCGTACGCTTCACGGCAGCTTAAGCCTTATGAAGAAAATTACCCCACGCACGATCTGGAACTTGCTGTAGTCGTGTTTGCATTGAAGATATGGAGACACTACTTATATGGAGAATCATGTGACATTTTCACGGCCCACAAGAGCTTGAAGTATATCTTCACTCAGCGTGAATTGAACATGAGGCAGAGGAGATGGTTAGAGCTGTTGAAGGATTATGACATTAATCTACAGTATCATCCCGGAAAGGCAAATGTAGTGGCAGATGCTCTTAGCAGGAAGTCCAGAATGATCAACGGCATTAAGATCGAAGAGGAAGTCATCAGAGACTTTGAGCGACTAGACATCGAGTACATGATACGCGGACAGCACGGTTACTGGGCTAATCTTAGAATAGAACCCGAGTTACTATCTAAGATCAAGGAAGCTCAGAAGGATGACGGAGAAATTTGGGCGATAGTACAGAATTTGGAGAAACAAACAGAATTCAGAGTAGATGTAGATGGTATCGTATGGCAGGGCACTAGACTTTGTGTTCCTGATGACCAAGAACTCCGGGAAGCTTTGTTAGCTGAAGCTCATAGCTCCCCATTCTCGATACATCCTGGTTCAACTAAAATGTACCATGACATCAAGCAGTACTTTTGGTGGAGTGGTATGAAACAAGATGTGGCCACTTATGTCTCCAAATGTCTTACCTGCCAGCAGGGTAAGATCGAGCATCAGCGATCTGGCGGTCTCCTTCAACCGTTAGATATTCCAGAGTGGAAGTGGGACAAAATCACCATGGATTTTGTTACCGGTCTTCCGCCTACCAAAAGGAAGCACGATGCAATTTGGGTTATCGTTGATCGACTTACCAAATCAGCTCATTTCTTACCGATCCGCAAGGAATATCCGGTAAGTAAACTCGCAGATACGTATAGACGAGAGATCATGAGACTCCACGGTGCACCATCCAGCATCGTCTCAGACAGAGATCCTCGATTCACTTCGCGCTTTTGGAAAAGTCTGCAGAAAGCTTGGGGTACACAACTTAAGCTTAGCACGGCTTTTCATCCTCAAACGGACGGACAGTCGGAGCGAACCATTCAGACATTGGAGGATATGTTGAGGTCGTGTGCGTTGGAATGGACGGG
The DNA here is from genome assembly GCA_025667525.1 of Glebionis coronaria. NCBI lineage: Eukaryota > Viridiplantae > Streptophyta > Magnoliopsida > Asterales > Asteraceae > Glebionis > Glebionis coronaria. Next base: position 412,651,532 of record CM046878.1, read on the forward strand.
TGATTGGGACGAATACATCTGTTTGGTGGAGTTTGCGTTCAACAACAGCTGGCACGCAAGCATCAAGTGTGCTCCATTTGAGATGTTGTATGGCAGGAAGTGTCGCGCCCCAATCTGCTGGGATCAGGTTGGCGAGCGAACACTCGAAGGACCAGAAATCATAGATATGACAAACGAGAAGATCGCAGTAGCTAGGCAGAAAATTCAGGAGGCACGGTCACGTCAAAAGAGTTACGCCGACAAGCATCGTAGGGATTTACACTTTAACGTAGGAGATCACGTCTTCCTTAAGGTTTCGCCGGCACGTGGTGTTAGACGCTTCGGGATTAAAGGGAAGCTCAGTCCTCGTTTCATCGGACCGTTTGATATCATTGAACGAGTCGGTGAAGTATCTTACCGATTGGCGTTACTGATACAATCATTTTCATATGGGTTCTTGTTAATTTCTCAGAATCCTCTCGAATTGATCTCGGTTCTAAGTGGAATGATTTGTTTTTGGTGACAAAAGGTGGGTTTGGTTTTCTAATCTACTAAATAGAGAATTGAATAAAAAGATAAAGATATACACTTAAATCAATCAACAATTAAAAAGCAACACTTGAATTAAAACAGGAAAATGACCTAACTGAAAAAGTATCCTACTCGGAATAAATCCTATTCGGAAAAACACAAACCTATGCGGAATGTTCCCTATTCGGAATAATGTGCTCTCAAACGGAAAATAACCCTATGCGGAAAAAGGGTCCAATTCGGAAAAATATTACTATTCGGAAAAATTAGCTCTATTCGGAAAATATGGTATATTCGGAATATCTGGCCCTATTCGGAAAACATTGCCTATGCGGAATAAATGAAAAGTTCCGAACAAGAGAAAAATAAAACAGCCTATTCGGAAAGTGACCCCTATTCGGAATGTTCCGAATAAGAGGTCAGACAAAAGGTCAAGTCGGAAAACTGGCTCAATTCGGAATGTTTATGGATAAAGAACAGTAGCAGTAATGTAAGAACAGGAGACGCGGTCTTTAATCCAAATCGACTCAATTACTCAAAAAGGTTTTACCAAACTAAACATAAATCATTTAAATATTATATGTAACAAATCCCACCAATAAAAACACTAAATCAACAACTTTTTAAGATCAAACTTGAACCAAATAAAAACTTAAAAACTTGCAATAGAAAGATGATGAACAAGATGAATATAAAGATTGGAATTGAAAGATTAATGTAAAAGTTAACAAGAGTAATGATTAAACACTTACAAGATTGAAAGAAAATTAGAAATCACCAAACACCCTAATGGTGTTGGTGATGCTACGAACCAAAGAAACTGGGAAAAGAAAAAAAAATGAAAGCTAACTCCCTAAAATGTGAAGGAAAACCCTATATATAGTCCTAGTGGTTGGTTGGTGAGTGGGCTTTCTCCCTTTCTTCTTGTCTTCTCGTCTTTTCAGAAAAGTTGACGTTTTCGATTCCGATTCGGGATTTGTCGTCGATAAATCTTCAAATAGGCCCATTGACTTCAAATCTTTTGCATCTCTTGGACAATAGACTTCGTCTTTAGTCTTTTTCCTTGATAAAACCCGTGCAATCCCATGTTTTCTTTAATATTCATCCGGTTAGCTCTGAAAACACAATAAACACAAAAACCACGCATAATTCCAAACAAATGATACTAAATACGTGTTTTGGTCTTGTTTTAGCCAGAATTAAGTAGTAAAAGGATGGGTGTTTACACACCTATCAAATCCCCTACACTTAACCATTGCCATGCCCTCATGCAATGCTTAGTGATAAAGCAATTTTACACTTTTCTCATAATTAATCAACCTTGGCCTTATTCAAATACTACTAAATAAAAATTAAAATACTAAGAGAAATTAAAACTTTAAAATAAATAAAAGGACGGAAATAACTTGCAAAGAAATCAAGGACTTACATTAGGGCTTTGGTGCTGCGAAGATTTATCACCCTCAAGTTTCACGTTCCCCAAACTAAGCTTAAAAACGAGATCATTGTTATTATAAGTTAGCAAATCAAACACTTACACACATGGCTTAATTATATGCTTAAACTCCCTTATTCCTAGGTGTATCTCTTATATTTTATTTTTGTCTTAGAATGATCATGAAGATGCATTTTTGGACTTATTTCGATAGTTTATTTAGGCTGAAAGCAAAGTGGGACGATTTGATCAATAGTTAGCTAAAGGACAAAATCTCTTAAAACTGCTTCTCGTGATATCAAAAAGTTCATATCTTGGCATAACTCGGTTCACGATTTGAGACCTTTCTCGGGCCGATATTTGGCATGTACTTCATACTTCATATCTTCGAGAGACGTTCTTGAGATAATGGTCTTCTCATCATAATAGAGTTTCTTCACTTGGAGACTTTTGAGGGGTACTCCAACTTTGTTGACCACGACTTCATGATTATTTCTTCAATCTCTAATTGGGATTTCGAGATACAACGATCCGCCTCCTTTTCGGACTTGGATCTATTCATCCTCATACCTTGTTAGGGTCTTTTCGGATAGACTTCTCCATGATCTTTATGGGAGTTGATTGCTTTTCGTCGTGAGTCTTGATCCTTCATATTGATTTTAGGAATAATGCTCTTCACATCACTTTGGATCTTTAGCAATAAAATGGAATCCTCATGCCTTGTTAGGGCCTTTTCGGACTCGCCAATCTTCGCGCCCCGCTTCATAAGTTATGCCTTGGCTATGAACTCTTATCATTACCGAGCAACTTTTAAACGATCTTGGGCTAGAAGCTAAGTAACTTTTCAAATCGTACGACCTTACTTATTGCAGATAAATTATTAGCAAGTGATGGGAGAATAGGCAAATAATTACACCAAGTGAGCTTGTGCAAGAATACCGACTTATAATTGACTCTATCATTTCTCGTTCTCCACAATTTAAAATCTCAAGTAATGAGACTCGTGAATGCTTAGCCTAATAAACCGATTAAGGTCTACATGGTTAAGGATACTAGCTAGAATAAACTTGGATAAGTTTATTCGGGTTGAGTCAAAATAAACGCAACGGGCCTAATATGTCAAAGATTTCAAAACTAGCTACACCACTTATTAATATTTTTGACTTATTGCGGGATATATACATATGAAAGCAACGATAAAAATTTAAAAATTACGACTAAATGGCCAAAGTTAATAAAAATTTGAAAAATGTTGAAAAATATGATTTTCCGGTTAAATGAAGGCATTTTCATGGAAAAGTCCACTTAAAACTTCGATAGAAGTCCCCCCTACACTTAAGATAAACATTGTCCTCAATGTTTAAGCATGTGGGAAAAGTCTCCCCTACACTTATGACATTGTGCACGTTGGTTAACTCGAGTTAAGGAAGAGACGACTAACGTGATCAATTTCAAATATGAATGTGAAGAAAATTGAATCACGATAGTTGAGAGATAGAACCGGATTTCGGATAACACGGGAGCACGGTTCTTCAAAGTTTCCAAGAGTGCACTTATCCCTGTAATCACATCACCACACAAATACAAAGAACCTATAGAGGCTCCCCTACACTTAGGGGGTTACAACATAAAAGGATAGATACTCCGGCTGCCTCCCGAGGAGCGCTTGTTTTTTATAACCGAGTCACGAGCCTGACTCGACCCAAAATTAGTTCATGGGGAACGTGGTGAGGGATGGAATCACCTCGTGAGAGGTGTCCTCACCAAAGTACAACTTCACTCGTTGGCCATTCACCTTAAAATTAGGTCCATTAGGTTGAGCGAGCTCGAGAGTACCATATGGAAAAATTTTGGCAATGGTGAATGGGCCGAACCAACGAGATTTGAGCTTGCCCGAGAAGATTTTCAACCGAGAGTTAAAAAGTAAGACTTTGTCTCCAACATGGAACTCTCGGTTTTTGATCTTGGAGTCGTGAATGAGCTTAGTTCTTTCCTTATAGATCAAAGAATTTTCATAAGCCTCATTCCGAAGTTCATTGAGCTCATTGAGTTGGATCTTGCGTAGGTCACCGGCTTTGTTTATATCAAAATTAGCCTACTTCAAGGCCCAATAAGCCTTGTGTTCCAACTCAATGGGGAGGTGGCACGCTTTCCCGTACACAAGACGATAAGGCGTACAGCCGATCGAGGTCTTGTAAGCAGTACGGAAAGCCCACAAAGCATCATCAAGTTTATCAGCCCATGAGGCACGATGCTCTCCCACGGTCCTTTCAAGAATTCGCTTAAGTCCTCGGTTGGATATTTCAGCCTGGCCATTAGTTTGTGGGTGGTAGGCTGTGGAAAGACGATGATTTACACCGTACTTAGCCATGACTCTAGCAAATTGGTCATTGCAGAAATGAGTCCCACGATCACTAATAATGGCGCGAGGCACACCGAATCTAGCGAATAGAGCTTTCAAAAAGTTACAAACCACCCTTGCGTCATTAGTAGGTAAAGCTTTGGCTTCAACCCACTTTGAAACGTAGTCAACGGCAACAAGGATGTATTTGTTTCCTTTAGAAGAAGGGAAGGGCCCCATAAAGTCGATACCCCAAACATCAAAGATTTCATACTCTTGAATGAAATTCTGAGGCATCTCGTCTTTATGTGTGATCGTGCCTTGTTTTTGGCAAACATCACATCTTTTAACCATATCGTGAGCGTCACGATATATGGAGGGCCAATAAAATCCCGAATCAAACACTTTTTTGGTGGTGTAGTTGGGACCAAAGTGACCACCGGTGGGTCCTTTGTGGCAGGCATCAAGGATTTCAGACGCTGCCGGTCCGTCGACACATCGGCGGATAATCAGGTCGGCACATTGTTTGAATAGGTAAGGGTCGTCCCAAAAGTAAGTCTTAATGTCGGTGAAGAACTTTTTCTTTTGTTGGGACGTCAACCCTTCCTTAAGAATTCCACCCGCCAAGTAGTTTGCAAAGTCCGCAAACCACGGGGTTTCATTCGACTTCGAGTTTATAGACATTAAGGTCTCCAAGGGAAAAGAATCATTGATTTCTTTGTTCGGATGCTCCCCTTGGTAAGGATCCTCAAGTCTGTTGAGATGATCCGCGGCTAGGTTTTCTGCTCCTTTTTTATTGCGAATTTCAATTTTAAATTCCTGGAGCAGCAAAACCCAGCGAAGAAGTCTTGGTTTGGAATCTTGCTTTGTTAACAAGTACTTCAGCGCGGAATGATCGGTATACACAATAGTGGTAGAAAGGACAAGATAGGGGCGAAATTTTTCAAACGCATAGACAACAGCTAAAAGCTCTTTTTCGGTTGTCGTATAATGCAATTGTGCCCCAGTCATTGTCTTGCTAGCGTAATGGATTGGTTGGAAGTGTTTGTTCACTCTTTGTCCAAGAACTGCTCCAATAGCAAAATCACTAGCATCGCACATCAACTCAAAGGGCAGCTCCCAATTCGGGGTAACCAAGACGGGTGCCTTAGTTAGCTTATCCTTAAGCGAGTTGAAGGCTTCAAGACACTCTTTGGAAAAGATAAACGGAGTATCTTTTTCCAAGAGGTGGGTCATCGGGCGAGCGATTTGAGAAAAATCTTTGATGAATCGACGGTAGAAGCCCGCATGACCCAGGAAACTTCTCACACCCTTCACGGTTGAAGGTGGAGGCAACTTTGCGATAACATCAACTTTAGCACGGTCTACTTCAAGACCGGCTTTCGAGATCTTATGTCCAAGCACGATGCCTTCTTTTACCATAAAATGGCATTTTTCCCAATTTAGAACTAGGCGAGTGTCTTCGCACCGCTTGAGCATACGTTCCAAATTGGCAAGGCAAGAAGAGAAGGAATCCCCGAAGACCGAGAAATCATCCATGAAGACTTCCATGGTGTGTTCCACCATGTCATGGAAGATAGCTAACATGCACCTTTGGAAAGTCCCGGGCGCATTACATAGGCCAAAAGGCATTCTTTTGTAAGCGAATGTGCCATAGGGACAAGTGAATGTAGTCTTCTCTTGATCTTGGGGGTCGATGGGTATTTGGAAATAACCCGAGAAACCATCAAGAAAGCAGTAATATTCATTACCTGCTAATCGTTCAAGCATTTGGTCCATAAAAGGTAGAGGGAAATGATCCTTTCTCGTGGCATCATTGAGTTTGCGGTAGTCTATACAAACTCTCCACCCAGTAACGAGACGAGTGGAAATCAACTCGTTGTGTTCATTGGGAACAACGGTTATTCCGCCCTTCTTGGGCACACAATGGATTGGACTAACCCATGGTGAATCCGAAATAGGGTAAATCATACCCGCATCAAGAAGTTTGATAACCTCTGTTTTGATGACTTCATGGATTTTTGGATTCACCCTTCGTTGGCTTTGAATTGTGGGCTTAAAGTCGTCCTCCATAAGAATTTTGTGGGTGCAGAAGTGAGGATCAATTCCACGAATATCCGAGATTTTCCAAGCAATAGCCTTCTTATGATCTTTCAACACGGCGACAAGTCGGGCTTTCTCTTCATCCTTCAAATCCGTAGCAATGATGACTGGCGACTTCTTCTCTTCTTCGAGGAATACATACTCGAGATGGGGCGGCAACTCCTTAAGTTCTAAATCTGAAGGATTTTGGACGGGAGGCGTTTTTAAAGTCGGAGTATTGATAGAAATAATCGTGGGAGATGGACGAGAAGGTTTGTCTTCGTTAAGAAGGTTGTCAAAGAAATTCATGTCTTCATCCCCATTGGTGGGAGAATCATTAGTAGCTAAATTCACATCTCCCATGGTGTCTTCAAGATTGTTCCAAAACAAATCATTATCTCCAAATAGAGACAATGATGAATCAATAGAGGACACGGTTTCAACATTGGGAAGAGAGGTAGGAATACTTTTGCAAGCATCATTAAAGTGTTCGTCACAAGCCTCATCAAGAACGTCAATACAATTAACACTCTCATATGAATAAGGCTGTTTAGACAACTTTCCCATGTTGAAGACTACTTTATCGTCACCCACTCTCATGATAAGCTCACCGGCTTCAACATCAATGAGAGTGCGACCGGTCCTCAAGAATGGACGACCAACAATTAATGGTACACGAGGGTCCATCTCGTAGTCGACGACAACAAAATCAGCAGGAAAGGTGAATTTGTCGACTCCTACAATGACGTCTTCGGCTATCCCCACTGGATAAGCAACCGTACGGTTAGCTAATTCCAAAGTCATTTTGGTGGGGACTAGCTCTGGGAGAGATAATTGCTTCCAAACGCTTAGAGGCATAAGATTAATACTGGCACCTAGATCGGCTAGGGCCATGCAATTCTCTACTCCCGGGAAATTGCAAGGGATAAGAAAACGACCCGGATCACCAAGCTTGATTGGCAATTTCCTTAAGAGTACTATAGAGCAATTCTCATTAAGTTGGGTGTTGGCAATATCGAGGAGCTTTTCCTTGTCTCTCAGAAGATCTTTAAACATTTTTGCATATTTAGGCATGTGAGCGAGAGCCTCAGCGAAGGAGATATTGAAATTCAGTTGTTTAAACATCTTAAGAAAGTTAGAAACCTGAATATCGTCCTTGCTTTTGAGCTTCTCTTTCCTCAACCTAGATGGATAAGGTATATTGGATGAAGAGGAAGGCTTTGGTAGAATAGGATCACTCACATCCTTGGGTGGAGGAGGGGTACAAGGAAGAGGTGGAGAAATTGGGGAAGGAGAAGGATGAGGAATAGGAGCAGGTGACTCGTTCTCCTTAGTCACAATCACCGGTGGAGGTATAGGAAGCTCGGGTTCCTTGGTACCTTTGCCACTTCGAGTAGTGATTGCTTTCATCTCCCCTCTTGGATTCGCAACGGTATTACTCGGAAGAGTACCCGAAGGAGAGGGTTGATTACCTTGGAAGAAACTAGCCATCATGTTCCTCAGATCATTAGTTTGGCTATCCAACGTGTTTCTCATGTCGGCTCTCAAATCGTTTCCTTGCTTGACCAAGTCTGCCTTCAAATTTCGCACTTCCTGTTGAAGGTTTTCCACGATCACATCATTGGTCCTCATGTAGGTTGCGACCTCTTGGTGTAATGCAGTGGGTTGGTTTGGAGGAGCATTGTATGCGGGTGGTTGATAAGCAGGTTGTTGATAAACTTGGTTGTTACGTTGAAGTGGTTGTTGCTGCTTGTGAGGAGGTATGTATGGTTGTCGAGGTTGTTGTTGTTGTTGAGGAGGGCGATTAAGGTTTTGTTGTTGGTTTGGGTTGGTAGGAGGAAAGCCAGGTGGGGAAAGATAATTGTTGGAGCGGTAGCTAAGCAAATTACGGTCACCTTGAGGTCTACCTTGATAAGCAGGTTGAGGATAGGTGCCATATGCCGCATTCACATTCTCAGCAGGGTAGTATTGGGTGGCGGTACAAGTTGTGTAAGAGTGAGGACCACCGCATATCTCGCAAGGTTGGCTGACAGCGTTAACTTGGGCGTTTTTAGCGTTGTTGTTGTTGTTGTTGCTGACGGTGTGGGTGACAAGCGATTCAAGAAGCGTAGTGATTTTGTCCAATCGCTTGTCGCTGTCACTAGTGCTAGCACTAGCGACATTGGTCCGAACACTCTTGGTTTGCACACGAGATTTATTCTCAATGATGTCCCAAGCAGCATTGGAAGTCTTAGCCAATAGATTACCCCCTGAGGCACTGTTCAGTGAATCTTGGTCACTCATGCTTAAACCATTGTAAAAAGTATTAATTTGATGTACTTTGGTAAAACCATGTTGTGGGCATTTTCTTAAAAGATCTTTGAAACGATCCCAAGATTCACTGAACGACTCATCGTACTTTTGTTCAAAATTTATGATCTCATTCCGCAAAGCGGTAGTACGAGAGGGTGGGAAAAAGTAATTGATAAACTTAGTCTCCAAATCCGTCCACGAGAGAATACTCTGTGGCGGTTCCTTAGCAAGCCAATGCCGGGCTTGTCCCTCTAAAGAAAAGGGAAAAAGTTGTAACCTTATAACCTCTTGTGGAACACCATTGAACTTGACCGTGTTGGTGAGTTGCAAGAATCTTTTGATGTGGTCGTGTGGATCATCAATGGTTCGTCCCAAGAATGGTTGAGCGGAGACCATCTGGATAAAGCCTGATTTTAGCTCAAAGTTGTTGGCAGCAATTGGAGGTATGACATTTGGATCCGTGTTGTCATCTACATGAGCTTGCAGTAATTCAATCATCGGGCGATTATCCGGAAGGGGCTCATTGTTGTTGTTATTGTTCATGTTGTTGAAAGGTGGGTTGTTGTTGTTATTATTGTTGGGAGGTGGTACACCGGCCATGTCTAAGTGATCGAGAGGCTCGGGCTCTTGATATGACATGGATCGAGTGCGCATACACCTGCAAAAGAACGAACAAAGAAAAACAAAGCAAAAATATTTTTGGTTTTTATGGTTTTTTAATTTTAATTTTTCTTTTTTTTTTGTATTTTTGAAAATTTTATATTTTTTAGGATTTTTATTTTTGAAAATTTTTGATGAAAAAGTAACGTTCACGGGGAACGGATCCCAAAATCCAAGTTCTCACAAAAAACTTTTGATCTTAACGAGAAGAGCCGGCAGCGGCGCCATTTGATACAATCATTTTCATATGGGTTCTTGTTAATTTCTCGGAATCCTCTCGAATTGATCTCGGTTCTAAGTGGAATGATTTGTTTTTGGTGACAAAAGGTGGGTTTGGTTTTCTAATCTACTAAATAGAAAATTGAATAAAAAGATAAAGATATACACTTAAATCAATCAACAATTAAAAAGCAACACTTGAATTAAAACAGGAAAATGACCTAACTGAAAAAGTATCCTACTCGGAATAAATCCTATTCGGAAAAACACAAACCTATGCGGAATGTTCTCTATTCGGAATAATGTGCTCTCAAACGGAAAATAACCCTATGCGGAAAAAGGGTCCAATTCGGAAAAATATTACTATTCGGAAAAATTAGCTCTATTCGGAAAATATGGTATATTCGGAATATCTGGCCCTATTCGGAAAACATTGCCTATGCGGAATAAATGAAAAGTTCCGAACAAGAGAAAAATAAAACAGCCTATTCGGAAAGTGACCCCTATTCGGAATGTTCTGAATAAGAGGTCAGACAAAAGGTCAAGTCGGAAAACTGGCTCAATTCGGAATGTTTATGGATAAAGAACAGTAGCAGAAATGTAAGAACAGGAGACGCGGTCTTTAATCCAAATCGACTCAATTACTCAAAAAGGTTTTACCAAACTAAACACAAATCATTTAAATATTATATGTAACAAATCCCACCAATAAAAACACTAAATCAACAACTTTTTAAGATCAAACTTGAACCAAATAAAAACTTAAGAACTTGCAATAGAAAGATGATGAACAAGATGAATATAAAGATTGGAATTGAAAGATTAATGTAAAAGTTAACAAGAGTAATGATTAAACACTTACAAGATTGAAAGAAAATTAAAAATCACCAAACACCCTAATGGTGTTGGTGATGCTACGAACCAAAGAAACTGGGAAAAGAAAAAAAAATGAAAGCTAACTCCCTAAAATGTGAAGGAAAACCCTATATATAGTCCTAGTGGTTGGTTGGTGAGTGGGCTTTCTCCCTTTCTTCTTGTCTTCTCGTCTTTTCAGAAAAGTTGACGTTTTCGATTCCGATTCGGGATTTGTCGTCGATTAAATTCAACTCGTCTTTTAATTTCTTCGTTAAATAGACTTGAGTTTCTTCGACATATGTAAATCTTCCATCTTTGGTCCTTTTCTTCGATAAATTTTCAAATAGGCCCATTGACTTCAAATCTTTTGCATCTCTTGGACAATAGACTTCGTCTTTAGTCTTTTTCCTTGATAAAACCCGTGTAATCCCATGTTTTCTTTAATATTCATTCGGTTAGCTCTGAAAACACAATAAACACAAAAACCACGCATAATTTCAAACAAATGATACTAAATACGTGTTTTGGTCTTGTTTTAGCCAGAATTAAGTGGTAAAAGGATGGGTGTTTACACACCTATCAGTTACCTCCGCAGCTTTCGCATGTGCACAATGTGTTTCATGTGTCCTTACTCAGAGGGTACCAATATCATCCCCTTCACATGGTTCAGTATCCACTGGAACAGATACGTGAAGATCTCACTTTTATAGAAGAACCCGAACGAGTTCTGGACAGGCAAGAACGAGTCATGAGAAAGAAGACGATTCCATTCGTCAAAATTCTATGGAGGGATCATACCGAGCGGGAAGCCACTTGGGAAACGGAGTAGTCTATCCGGGCTTCTTACCCTCATTTCATATTTTGAATTCGGGTATGTTCTTCTTTTCCAGTTTACTTTATCTATAATTCGGGGACGAATTATTCTTTTTAGGGGGGAAGAGTTGTAAAACCCGCATGCTTTTACCATGCATAGTACCCTTAGGATCGTATGTACTAGTTAAAAACTTTCCTAATATAGCATGATTACGATTACGTGTTAGGAGTTTATGTATTACGTACGTGTTAGAACACGATAAGTATTTTATATGCACGATCACGTAAAAATTATTTAGAAATAATTAATCACGAACATACGATCACGAAATCACGAGCATAATTAAAACACAAGCTATTATTAGTTACGTATATATATTTAATACGAGCGTAATTAAATATATTAGAGTATGGTATTTACGTAACGAGAACATTTAAAACACGAACATAATTAAACACAAACGACCAACTAAATAACGAGACACGAAACGAGGTACGGGAACCCCATGGGGGGTTCCCTACCCGCGGCTTAGCAAGGGTAATGGGCCAAGCCCATTACCAATTTTACTAAAAGGGGGTTAAGTAATTTTTACTACTCAAAAATTACTTTACAGAAGATCCAAGAAAAACCTAAACCCTCCCTTTTCTCCTCCTCTTTGGTGCCGCCACCTACAAATCACCAAACAAGGTGATTCCTTGATCTTGGATCTTGTTGATTTATTGTTTGTTCGTGTTTGTTCTTCATTCCCTTGATCCACGAATACGGTAAAACCTTTTTAAACCTTTTCTTTTTAATTAATCTTTTTATTAATGATGAACATGGGATGTTTTTTATAAAAACACATTAATTAAACATAGATCTAACATGTTTTGATGATTAATTAAATCAAATGGTCGATTAAGGGGTGTTTTGTTTTGGGCCGCAGGCTGCAACCGACCCCAAAGGGGTTTCGGTTTGCTTAAGCCGACCACCACCAAGACCTTTTGGTCTTGGTTGGTGCGTGTGGGTCCCACGGCAGCAAGGGGTACCCCGATTTGGGTCGGGGTACGGTGTCGATTCATGTCCGGTTCATGTTTTTAAGCTTAGATCCGGATCATGGTTATGTTAGTTTTTTTTTATGTTATAAACTTATGTTAAACTTAAATTAATAAAAGATGAGATTAATTTAATAACATGACTTAGGTTAATTAATTATTAATAATCATGAAATTATTTTAACCTAAGTATTTATATTATTAAGACTTATAATTAATTAATTATTTAAAAACCATGGATATAATTAATTAATTAACATGACTTAGGTTATATTATTAATATTTAATAATACATATTTAAACCTAAGTATTTAATATATTTAATTAAAAACATGTCATATTTTAATTAAATATTATAACCTATAGTTTAATTAAATTACATGAAATAATTATTAAACTATATAATATATCATATGACTTAGAAAATAATCATGAAAACACTTAGGCTTATTTACTTAGCTTATTTAACCAGCTTATTTCTAATTATGGAAACTTTCTATTTTTAGAAACTTAATTAAATAAGGCAGCTAATTTATTTATGGAAACCAGCTATTTTTAGAAACTTATTTATTTAAGGCAGATAATCTATTTATGGAAACTTATTTAATTAAGGCAGCTAATCTATTTATGGAAACTTTCTATTTTTAGAAACTTATCTATTTTAAGCATTAAATCTATTTTTGGAAACTTTCTATTTTTGGAAACTTTCTATTTTTGGAAACTTTCTATTTTTGGAAACTTTCTATTTTAGGAAACCTGCTATTTTTGGAAAGTTACTTATTATTACACAGTAAGTATAATAACACATGAAATACCATAAATACTTAATCAGATTAAGCAGAGTATAAGAGTTAATACAGTTTAAGGCTTTAAAAAGTAAAATATAGTAAGAACACATAAAATAAGCTAAGACATGACATAAAACCAGCTATGTATTTAGTAAGCAGATACTTATTTCATGTACGTATTTATGTAGCACTAGTGTTTCGGAAGTAGGATTCTCGCAGTTCATCTTTCTCGTTCACTGGACATAAGGTACGGATTCCCGTCCTTTCAGTATGGACATTCTTTCCTTATTAGGATTTCCCCGTATGCAGCCAACTATTTTCCTGTAGTATAAGTTACGTGTTTGATTGCTTATGTTTAATTAAGATTACATGTAGCCATATACATGCATGACCAGTTTCACCTAGTTATGGAGGTACCATAACCATAACATTAGAGGCACTGATGTTATGACTTCACCACGGCGGAGTGATTGCTCGTGGCGTCCCTTCAGATTTTGGCCATATATTTATATTTATCATGTGGGGCGTATGGGTGCATCCTAGTTACACGTTTTTATTCAGGATTTCATGGTGAATGTGGTGTGTGCCTTGCATCCTTCACAAGGAGTTGATCCCTCCTACCCATAAAACTAGTATATTAAAATAGAGGCAGCCCCTCTAATTTGCATGATGAGGTCACCCCTCCAATTATTCATGCACGGTGGATTTTCATGACCTATATTGGCTAATGGTAAAATATGACAAACAGTTTATAAGATAAACATAAGACTTTCAAACTATAAAACCAGTTTTATTAAGACTTAACCAGGTTACTCGGGACTTAGTTTCTTCCGCTGTTATTATGTTATATGCTTATCCTATTCATGCTTTATTGTATATCCGTGCATTGAGCGTATTGCTTAGCCGTTTTCCTTTTCTATGTTCCTAAAACGGCAGGTACTCAGGGACGCTCGTAGACACTAAGAGTACGTGCATATGGACTGGACGCTGTCTAGCCTTCTTTACATTATGCATTTCCTTTCTTTATGATACTTATGCTTTGGACATTGTTTAGTCCTTTTCCTTTACTATACTATGTTTGTGTGTGATGAGCTTTACTTTTGGACTAGCGATGTTTGATTCCGGTATTTTCCTTTATATGGTCAAGTAATGTTTAGACATTTTACCTTGTATGCTTTGATGACACGCCATAATTACTGTGATATTTCCATTTCCAAAATGGGGTGTTACAACTGCTACCTACTTACCTAGACTCCTGCATTGATGAGATATTTTCATGACATTTGTGTCACCTTTTATGACATTTCTAATTCATATAGTTCTCTCTATGGACACGCTATTGTTATGATGATATCCATGCGTCGCGTCGCATATTCCGCCATGGTGGGGTGTGACAGTAAGTCTGTCTATCAGAAACTTATTGATAAAATCTGTGAGAACTGTAAGTTAAAAGCCTTATTAAAAGATACGACTTCTAAGCATAGTATGATTCAGACACCAGCAACCTCGGGACCCACTCGTATTGCTGTGATACCTTTTCCCAAGGTTGCTGTGATTGCCCCAGGAATGTTTCGTGTTAGTTCTCCCTCTGTGCCTAGCAAACAACGTAAAGCAAGCATTAGGACAAAACCGATCACTATAACTCAACCACAAGTTATTGATTTAAAAAGTGCTAATTCTACTAGACGCGTGTCTTCTTCTACAGGAATAAACAACTACACTAAGAGCAGAAGGCCACAGCCTACGAGAAATACAAGGAATGATAGGGTCCCTTTTGCTTCTAGAAGTAGTCGCCCCAAGATCAATAATGTGGAAGTAGAAGAACACCCTAGGAATTTACCGCTTTTTAATCATAATCAGAAACCTAATTCATCTGAATGTAATGACTTTAAGCTTGCTATTCGGAATGAAAAATCTGAAGTTATTTATGCTAAATGTAATAAATGTTTCTTTACTTTTAGTCATGATGCTTGTGGTTTGACTATGAATGGGTTGAATTATGGTGGTTACACTCGAATTGACAAGCTGTCAGTCAGTGAACAACAAAGCACTCCTAAGGCTAAGGTGTATGTTCCAAAAAGTACGCATGTAGGGTCCACAGAAAGTATTGCTAAGCCTAGTAGCCCTAGATTCACCTCTAAATGGTTGCCTACTGGTAGAAATTTTGACTGTAGCGGCAAAATTATCGACACTAGTAGATCTCATACTGACAGTGAAACGTCGGTATGTGATACGGCTTAATTATCATCTAACCCTACAGGAACCTATTTCATCGGTTGCCAAAATATTTTCTTCTCTTATCATTGGCAGGCTGTTGAAATTTGTCTCTGGTGCATGGACTCGGGCTGTTCCAAACATATGACTGGGAATCGAAGCCTTCTCAAGAACTTTGTATGGCGTTTCATGGGAACTGTTCGATTTGGAAATGATCATGAAGCGGCAATTATAGGCTATGGTGATCTTCATTGGGTAAATATAATCATCACCAGAGTCTCTTTTGTTGATGGCTTGGGACATAATTTGTTCTCGGTTGGGAAATTTTGTGACTGGGACTTGGAGGTTGCTTTCAGAAGTCATACATGTTTTGTAAGAGATCTTGAAGGAATTGATTTGTTGAAAGGTAATCGTACCACCAACCTTTACACCATTTATCTTTTTCAAATGTCTGCTGCTTCTCCAATTTGTCTCATGGCCCGGGCCACTTCAACAAAGTCATGGTTATGGCATCAAAGGTTATCTCATCTCAACTTCGATGCCATCACCCAACTTGCGAAAGATGATCTCGTTACCGGTCTTCCAAAGTTTAAATATACAAAAGACCATCTTTGTCCTTCTTGTGAGCAAGGTAAAAGTAAGAAGAAGCCTCACAAACCCGAACCTGTTCCCAACTCAACGAATAGGTTACATATCCTACATATGGATTTATGTGGCCCAATGAGAATCAAAAGCATTAATGGAAAGCGGTATGTCCTAGTAATTGTGGATGATTATTCTCGTTACACATGGGTTCATTTTCTTGCATTAAAAGATGAAGCCCCTGATGTAGTTATTAATTTCCTGAAGAAGACATCAGTACTACTGCAAGCCCCTGTCATTATTATGAGAACGGATAACAGCACAGAATTCACCAATCAGAAATTGAAAGCTTATTTTGACGAAGTTTGGATTTCTCATCAAACTTCGGCTGTAAGAACTCCAGAGCAGAACGGAGTTGTGGAACGGAGGAATCGTACGTTAGTTGAAGCTGCTCAGACAATGATTCTCTCCTCCAATGCACCGTTATTCCTTTGGGTTGATGCTATAGCAACTGCATGTTATACTCAAAACCGCTCCATTATTCATACTCGATTCAACAAAACACCTTATGAGATCATTAATGGAAGAAAACCAGATATTTCATTTTTACATGTCTTCGGTGCATTATGTAATCCGAAGAATTATCGTGAGGATATCGGTAAACTTGAACCTAAAGGTGATATTGGTTTTTTCATTGGTTATTCTTCAACTGCTTGTGCTTATAGGGTTTATAATCGAAGGACAAGAAAGGTAATGGATACCATGAACATTACCTTTGATGAACTCTCGGGTATGGCCTCTCAGCATAGAAGTTCACATCCCGAGCTTCAAGGTCAGACTTCTGGACACGTAAGTTTAGGACTCGCGCTTCAATTTGCACCGTCGGCAATCTCATCGTTACAACCTTCGGAACGTGACTTGGAAGTTTTATTTGGGCCAATTTATGATGAATATATGGAGGGTCCTTCGTCATTTGGTGCTCCTCAAAATGCCCCGGCTGCACCTGCTATGGTAGTTCAAGAACCTCCGATTGCATCTACACCAACGGAATCTACTTCGGCACCATCTACGTCTACCTTAACCATATTGCCTCCAAATATTCCAACCACTTCTCTGACTGCTGACGCAACTCAACAACATTCTCAGCAAATACCTAATCATGTTCATCTTCAGAATGAAATAGTTGCTGAAAATGCAAACAATGCGATGCTCAACGAACATGAGTTTGTTAACCCATTTGCGGCTTCCACAAGTACTCCTCAGCCTTCAACATCATATGTGGATCCGTCGAGCTCGCATCAAGTTTCTCATACACTTCCATATGAACACAAATGGACTAAGAATCACCCTTTGGTTCAAGTGATTGACAATCTCTCACGAACGCTCTCAACACGAAATCAGCTACCTACAGATGGTGATATGTGTATCTATGCACTATCAGTCAGCACAATGGAACCAGCAAGTGTGAAAGAAGCAATGACCGATGCATCATGGATTGAGTCTATGCAAGAAGAACTCGATCAGGTCATCCGGCTTGATGTATGGGAGTTAGTACCTCGACCGGACAATATCGATCCGCTTACCCTGAAATGGTTATTCAAAAACAAGATGGATGAGGAGCAAACGGTCATTAGGAACACGACTCGGTTAGCTGTGAGAGGTTATAAACAGCAGGAGGGAATTGATTTTGTTGAATCCTTCGCCCCGGTTGCTCGGATGGAAGCTATTAGGATTTTCTTGGCATATGCTGCACACAAATCGTTCACTGTGTATCAAATGGACGTGAAGACAGATTTCTTGCATGGGCCGTTAAAAGAAGATATGTATGTATGTCAACCTGAAGGTTTCATCAATACCGAACATCCAAGCCATGTCTACAAGTTGAAAAAGGCAATTTATGGTTTGAAACAAGCACCGAGGGCATGGTACGACGAATTATCATCATTTCTTCTACAAAATCACTTCAGCAAAGGAATCATTGATCCAACGTTGTTTATCAAGCACTACGGCAACGGCATCTTGGTGGCTCAGGTCTATGTAGATGATATTATATTTGGTTCTACTAACCCAAAATATTCCATATTATTTGTCGACCTTATGAAAAGTCGATTCGAAATGTCCATGATGGGGAAAATGACGTTCTTTCTTGGTCTCCAAGTTCACCAATCCCCCCGTGGTATTTTCATAAATCAGTCCAAGTATGTGCTTGAGATTCTAACGAAATTTGGCATGGAAAACTGTGATCTTATTGGTACTCCAATGGGCACTAAACACAAGCTTGATTTAGATAAAAAAAAAAAAAGGACATTTGTAGATGCTACAAAATACCGAAGCATGATCGGGTCTCTTATGTACTTAACCTCAAGCAGACCGGACATTGTGCATGCTACTTTTTTATGTGCTCGGTACCAGGAGAAGCCAACCGAGAAGCACCTCAAGGAGGTTAAAAGGATCTTTCGTTATCTCCGGGGAACCATTAACATGGGTCTCTTGTATACGAAGGATTCGGGTTTTAATCTCACTGGTTTTTCAGATGCCGACCATGCAGGGTGTCATGATACATTCAAAAGCACTTTCGGTGGGGCACAATTCTTAGGCGAGAAGCTAGTGAGCTGGTCATCAAGGAAACAAGACTGTACGGTGTTGTTCACCGCGGAAGCAGAATATGTGTCTCTATCTGTGTGTAGTGCTCAAGTCCTTTGGATGAGAACACAACTCACGGATTATGGCTTTCACTTTAACAAAGTTCCTATTTATTGTGATTCACAATCAGCCATAGCCATATCCTGCAACCCGGTCCAACACTCCAAGACCAAGCACATAACTGTCCGATTCCATTTCATTAAGGAGCATGTGGAAAGAGGAACGATCGGACTGTATTTTGTCAAGACGGACTACCAACTAGCCGACATCTTCACCAAAGCTCTATCTCAAGACAGATTTGAATTCTTGGTTCGTCTACTTGGTATGCGTAGTTTCATCCAGATGAACTTGAACGTCTTGCACATTCGCAGTAATCTTGTATATATCTATCAGAAAATCAAAATACAAAATTATAGAACCTATAAAAACAAAATAAAAAATGAGAAAATCTTTCAAAAATAGCAAAAATATTCTTCTCCGAATGTCTCTCAGCATCGATAATATGGACTTACTTAGAAATGTTGTTTAATAATGACACGGGTACGTACATAAAGTTCGAATGAGAGTTCAAACAGTTTCAAAACATGTCTTTTCTATTTTTCTTCTCATAATGGCTTATAGTCACATGTCAGACTATAACCCGATCCCCAAAAGAAAGGAAAGTTGTTGACTTATCCTCAACAACGAGAAATTCGTTTTTCTCGGTCATGAGCTTATATCTAAACATTCAAAGTTTTAAGCTCATGAACACAATTTTCACGGACTTTTGAGCATAATTTTTCAAGGTATTTCAAAACAATGTGCTCATATACTCCCCTGTTTAAATAGAATCTCTTTTCAAGGGGGATTATAATGATTTCATAAACATTTGTTCCAAAGTTTCATGACACATTATTCTCTCCATGTTTCATCACTAGTTTCACAAAAATTTCAATTTCATGCAATTTTTTAGGGGGAGAATAGTGATTAAAATGTGATATAAGTGATTTCTCTTCCCAATATGTGCAAAAACCTTTCCTTTTATGATGCACATATGTAGGGGGAGCATTTTGGTGATACAAAAAACCTTCAAGGTGTAAACACTGATTTCATCAACACCTTGATTGCTTTTTCAACAGGTTTTTCTGGTTACGATATCTATACCCTTCAACACAATTAATCACGACGATATTGGTGTCAAAAGGTGGTTAGGTATTCGTCCTATGATCCAACCAGAACCGGAGGGATCTTCCCAGGGACAATCCATTAGAACTTAGAAGTCCTTAGGAAATATGGAGTAGTTGAGTGTACGGGAATAATGTCGACTAATGACTTAAGCTAGCACTGGAACAATCACAACAAGGTGCTAGTTATGACGTCTTGGTAAGCATTGAAGGGGTTGAAGAATGAAAAAGAAATGTAAGGATAAAGGGTGTAAAGAAAGAAGCCCTCGATACAACTTAGGCAGAAACCGGGTCAATACATCTATTATCAGAATCACTTTGATGATTTCTGATACTGAAGACAAAGCATCATGGACCTAGTGATGCAATGCACAACCCTTCCCAGCCTACTCAAGCTTCTCTCAAAAGAAGTTCGTTTTATTGTCACGGAGTTCAACTCATTTTTATCAACTTTCTCACTCCGAGATTGTAGATATTGAAAAGGTGGCAGTCTGCTCCAACCTCCGATCACCAAATAAACATGCACTTATAGAGTCTAGAGCCAACGAGATTCATCAAAAAATCTCATTAGGACACTTATTCCATATATCAACTGTTGTTCATCACAAGAACACATGCGATAATTTACAAATTCCTACGCTCTATCCATGTGATATTGCCATGACATTCAGAGTGATACTCTTTAGTATTCACAGTGATGAATGGAAATCCTTCCAGTGTTAACATCAAACAGCACTACGCTAGGTTATATGTAAGATTCACTTGAATTAAACATATGTTAACTGGAAAGAAACAGTGGTTTGACTCTTAACTGATTCAAACTCGTTCCAAGTCTCGATGCAATATCTTTATGATCTTGCCAGAACATTCAGAGTAATACTTTTTAGTATTTACAGTGACGAATGGAAATCCTTCCAGTGTCATCATCAAACAGCTTTGCGGTAGGTAACTTGTGCGATTCTATATGAATCAAACTTGTGTCAACTGGAAAGCAACGATGGTTTGATTCTTAATTGATTCAAACTTGTTCCAGGAAATTGAATTGACGACTTAATCAGCAGAATGGAACTGCATGATTCACTCCTTACTATGAATTATCTTTCGATATATTCAAGTATTGAGAACGGCTACCACAGCCGGAAACCCTGTCAAGGAAGTTCTTTGAACTTACCTAATCACAGGTACAGTATTCTTACTGTATAACAGGAAACCGGAGGAATGCAAACGGTGGCGTAACTTCAAGAGTCGTAATTCAAGACCACATGCTCATGTAAAAGAAGAAAGCTCAATAACATCTCAAACAAAGACTTCCGCTACTCTGATGATCAAGGGAGATTGTTAACAAGCTCTCAAGACAAAACCAAATATGAGTATGTGGGAAAAGCCACAAGAACACGGCAAGGCAAAGATCAAAGATCCAAGATCACAAGTCATGAAAGGAACAATGAAGGAACTCTCAATACATCGAGCTTCAAAG
Organism: Glebionis coronaria; assembly: GCA_025667525.1. NCBI lineage: Eukaryota > Viridiplantae > Streptophyta > Magnoliopsida > Asterales > Asteraceae > Glebionis > Glebionis coronaria. Next base: position 412,672,641 of record CM046878.1, read on the forward strand.
TCAACAACACCAAAGAAGTGAAGTCACATATTACATGACCACCCCTTAGGGGGAGATTGTTAGAAGTATTTAAAGTGATGGTCATATAATATACCGTTGCGAAGCTCGTGGAAAATGCTACTTAACGGTGTTGAGAGTTCTTGTATAATGTTATGAATGTAACGGGAATTAGTCCCGAACCCACAAATGAGGAAGGCCTTCCATACATTAGACGTATAGTATAAAAGGCCAAAGGCACCTCATTTGTGGTGTGTGTTTTCCATTCCTTTGTTTGTAGAGAAAGAAACGTATGTGTTTCTCTCACTAGGAATTCACAACCATCTTCCTTTTTCTCTTTTCCTTCATCTAATCTAATCTTTATTTTTTGGTTTAATCTTCATCTTTATTTCTATATCCTTTATAGTCGTGTGAATCATTCCAACAGTGAAGAATCATTTATCAAAAATCAATATGAAGGATCGAGACACACGACGAAAAGCAAATACTCCCCTAAAGATCATGGAGAAGTCTATCCAAAAAGGCCCTAACAAGGTACGAGGATAAATAGATCCAAGTCCTAATAGGAGGCGGATCGTTGTATATCAAAGTCTAAAATAAAGATTGGAGAAAAATGAAGAAGTCGTGGTCCAAATATGAAGAATCTCTCAAAAACTTCAACTGAAGAAATTCCTATTATGAAGAGAAGACCATAATTTCAAGAACGTTTCTCAAGATTCGAAGTATGAAGTCGCTGCCAAATATCGGTCCGAGAAAGGTCTCAAATCGTGAAGCGAGTTATGCCAAGATATGAACTTTAAGAGGTCCCGAGTAGCAGTTTTAAAAGATTTTGTCCTTTAGCTAACTATTGATTAAATCGTCCCACTTTATTTTAGGCCTAAATAAACTATCGAAATAAGTCAAACAATGCATCCTCGGGATCATTCAAGACAATCATAAAATATAAGAGATACACCTAGGAATAAGGGATTCTAAGTGAATAATTGGGCCACATGAGTTCGTGTTAGTTTGCTAACCTATAATAACAATGATCTCGTTTATAAGCTTGGTGTGGGGAACGTGAAACTTGAGGATGATAAACATTTATGACAGCCAAAACCCCAATGTAAGACTTTGATTTCTTTACTTATTTTGTATATATTTCTATCTTTTAGTTTTCTTAGTGTTTAGTATTTAATAAGGGCCAAGGTGGGTTATTTATGATGGAAAATGTAAATCGTGCTTTGAAATTAATGCATTGCATGAGGGCATTGCAATGGTTAAGTGTAGGGGATTTAATAAGTGTGAAAACACTTATCCTTTTACCACTTATTTCCAATAATAACAAGACCAAAACATGTATTTTATGTCGTAAAAGTCAGAATTATGCGTGGTTTGTGTTTTTATTGTGTTTCAGGATAAAAATATGAAAAAGGGAGAAAACACGGGCTATCACTGGCTTTTATCAAAGAAAACGAGAAAAGACGAAGTCAAAAGATCAAGAGTGCAAAAAGAACGGAAGTCCAAGGCCTATTCTGAAGATTTATCGAAGAAAAAGTCTAAAGACGGAAGTTTAATGAAGTCGAAGAACCAAGTCTAATTATAGAAGAAAATTATAAGACGAGTTCAATTTATATCGACAAATCCCGAGACGACATCGAGAAAGAAAAAGAATTTAAATCGAGTCGAGACGAGAAGAAAGAAAAAGGAAGCAACACATGCACCTCCCCACCTCCTATATATACCCTCCTAATGTGTCGTTAGGAGAGTGTTAGTTAGTTAGTTAGGATTAGTTCAATTTTTCAATTTTTGTAGTTTTAATTTTTAGAGAGAGAAAGTGTCTAACTTTCTCTCACTAGGAAAACTTCATCTTTTATTTCTTTCTTGTTTGAATCTAATCTTTACTTTTAAAAATTTAATCTTGTTTTGATCTTAATCTTCTTCTACCTTTCTTTGTTTTTGAGTTGTTTTTTATTCGTGATAATCTTTGATCTTGTTTAATCTTGATGTTTGTGATTAAAAAGATTATCTTTTTGTTCATCTATAAGTTTTTATACGATTTGAGCTTTGAGCTTATCATGCTTATTGACTTATTTTGTATTTAGCTTATTTACTTTTAAGTTTTCTTAAAAGGTTTCATCTTTTCAAAGTTTATTTTAAAAAAGTTGCTTATTTAGAGTTTTTGAAAGTTCTTATTTGTGCTTATTAGCTCTTTTCATTATAACTTTGGTAAAGTGTAGGATTGTGATTTTCAAAACGGGGCTTATTAAGTTTGCTTATTACGAAATACAAACTGTCGAAAAAGGGTTTACCCTTTCCGACGAAGCATTCTGATACATTCCATCGGATTAGGGTTTTGGATTCCGACAGTTTATTCCGATACATACCATCGGATTAGGGTTTTGGATTCCGATCGTTATTCCGATCGGTATTCCGACGGGTGTGTTTATCATTATTCCGATTGCTTTCCGACGGATTATTCCGATAGTTTTACTTGCCATTATTCCGATACTATTTCATTATTCCGACCGAAATTCATTTGATACATTCTGAAGGATTATTCCGACTGGTACATTCCGATAGTATTCCGACAGCAACATTCCGACGGGTTTAAGTGTTTATTTTTATTAAGTTTTCAAGTTTTAAATTTACTTTTATGTTTTTGATCATTTATTTTTAACTCGTAATTTTTAGTTTAATTTTTAAAAACTTTTATACTTACTCAACGACATTTTCATATTTTATTTTAGTATAAAATAGATAATCAAACCATTTTATTTTCCACCAAGAACGACTGAGTCGCACTTTCAACTGGTAATCAATTCGAAAAGACTGGAAAGACGAATCTTTTACATACGAGGGAAAACCTTGTATTAATGGGGTCAAACGCGTACCAAAATGTGGCGCAACATCATGCTGCAATGATTGAGTTTTTTCAGAACTTCAACTCATCAAATACTGCTCACCCAATTAATCCTCCTAGTTTTAACCTAGTACCCCCGCCACATCCCAGTTTTATGTCCCTACTGGCTCCTAATTGGGCTTACTTACTCCAACCCCCCTTTCCCTTTAATCAATCATCCCAACCTCCTTTCACTGACCTATCCCGACCACCTTTTGTCGGCAATCTCCAACCTCCCTATACCGACACATTTCCTATGCCTCCCGTCACCAACAATAACTATAAAAATTGTTATCGTCCCGTCCTCAACTCAAATCGTTGTATCCACTCTACTTCAAATTTGCAACCCGAAGGTTCCCGCTTAATCATGAATCCCCATATGAACGATTTTCGGAACGTTGAACAATTGGATCGAGATAGGGATCTCCAAAACAGTGGTGGGAACTCATTAGGGGATGACGAAAAAATGAGGATTACCGTCACTTTTCGGATGAGGACGAGTACACGTTGTAGTGGTATTTTTTCTTATTGTGTGTAATAAATTTTGAGACTTGTAGCATGTGTGATACATTTGATTTAGGATGTATAAGTAGATTTGATGAATATTGTATTGTAACGTTTGATAATTTATTCTATTGTGGTGGTATTGACGTTTAATGATTTGTTATTATACCGTATTGTGGATTTGCTAAATTCTGTCATTTTAAATTGTAGATTTTTCCCGAAAAAATATGAAAACTGCAAAAATGGCCTGTTTTTTACCCCCAGGCACTTATTGGGTCGACTAAGTCGACCCTAAAGTTCCATATGTTCCCAGATTTTAAGATTTAGGGTCGGCATAGTCGGCCCTAAACTTTCATATATTTCCATATTTAAACTTTAGGGTCGACTTTACCTTCAAATTTTGGGTCGACAAAGTTGACCCTAAACTTTATTTATTACTTGAAAAGTATTTTAAACGAAAAGAATTTTTATTTAAATCTAGGGTCGATCCTTAGCTTTGAAATTTAGGGTCGAAAAAGTCGACCCTAGATATTAATTTAGTTATTTTATTTAATTGAAAAAAGTATTTTCAGTTAGTTTAAAGGATTATTATTTGCAAATACTTAGGGTTGACTAAGTCGACCCTAATTTACACAATAACAATCGACCCTAAACTGAAAGTTATTCGGAAAAGGTGTTGGGCCCTTTGGTCGATCCTAGATACAAAAGAAGTTGTCGACCCTAGATATCTAGGGTCGAAAATTTAGTATCGACTCTTTAGGGTCGACTTAGTCGACCCTAGCCATTTAGGGTCGAAAATGGCTTCACCTAGGGTCGAAAAAGTCGACCCTAATAGCAAATTTTGTTGTAGTGCAAACTTATCTGAAATACAGAGGGACTCATCCCTACCCTTCATCTCTCTTCCATCCAGTGGCTGAGATTAAATCCCTATTTTACACTAAAGAGGTATTTTGGTCAATTCATCGTCTACTATATAAGGTTTTTTCTTCTTTCCTCTTTCATAAAAAACACACACATCGGTCTTTCTTTCTCTCTCTACCCTCGATCTTCTTTATCTATCTACAAATCCATCATTACGAATCCATAAACCTATCACAAATCCATCATCACGAATTCATCACGAATGCAGTACGAAGCCATCATCACAAATCCATCATTAATTGATCACCGCGAATCGATTGATCAATCACCAGGTTAGATTAATTAGATCTATTCTTATTTTTGCTTATTTCATTTGAATACACTTATTAATTTATCATCATTCAAATTTATAAGCTTTTAGCTAGCTTATTTTGAATGCACTATCTGAATTTATTGTTTTTAATGATAAGCTAACTTTTAGTTGATTTATGTGAATATTTAGATTATTGTGAATAAGCTCATTCATGTGGATAAGCTGATTCAAGTGAATAAGGGTGTGTTTAGTTGGAGAAAAATGCCCCTCTTTTCTAGAAAAGTTTTCTTTTGAAAAATGAAAACTAGAAAACATGTTTAGTTTCACTTTTTTTAATACTTTTAAAAAATAATGAAAATTTCATTTTCTAATTTTATATAGAAAATTAGAAAATCCCATATTACCCTTTTCTATTTTTTTTCACAAATAAAAATAAAACATGTTCACATATCTATTTCTAACCCTATTTTACATTTTTGTCACTTTCTTAACGGTTTTTTTTCAAATTTTGTACGTTTCGACCGTTTTTCACGTTTTGGTTAGTTTTCTTTACGTTTATTTATTTTTCACGTTTTCACCGTTTTTTTACGTTTTTATCTATTTTTTTTACGTATTTGTCAGTTTTTTATGTTTTCGTGTTGATCTCTCTCAATATCTCTCTCAATTCTAAAATCCAGGACTTGAATTCATCCGCCTCTTGCTTTCCTTTGACATTTGGATTTTTACTTAGTTTTTTACGCTTTGGTCAACTTTTTACGTCTTCGTCAATTTTACCAAGTTTTTGTCAGTTCTCTATGTCTCCATCAGTTATTTTTACGTTTTGGTTAGTATTTTAACGTTCTTGACAAGGTTTTACGTTTCGTCAATAATTTACGTTCCCATCAGTATATTTACGTTTTCGTCAATATTTTTAAGTTTTCCATCGATTTACTCTGTTTTCGTCAGTATTTTTACGTTTCCATCAGCAATTTTATGTTTTCGTCAGTATTATTACGTTTTCGTCTGAATTTTTACATTTTCGTCATTATTTTTACGTTTTCGTCAGAATTTTTACGTTTTCGTCCGAATATTTACGTTTTCGTCTGATTTTTACGTTTTCGTCATCTTTTTTGCTTTTCGTCCGATTTTTATGTTTTCGTCAGGCTTTTATCCGATATTTTACGTTTAAGTCTAATATTTTACGTTTTCATCAGGATTTTTCCCTTTTCTTCAACAATTTTACGTTTTTGTCAGAAATTTTACGTTTTCGTCATTAATTTACGTTTTCGTCAGTTTTAATACGTTTTCGTCAATATTTTTACATTTTCGTCCGTATTTTTACGTATTGACAAAAATATGCAAAAGAATTCTGGCCAAACGTAAAAATTCGAACAAAAACGTAAAAAGTCCAACGAAAACGTAAAAATACTTATGAAAACGTAAAAATTCGGACGGAAATGTAAAAAATCTGACAAAACCGTAAAATTAATGACGAAAACGTATATACTGACAAAAACGTAAAAATACTGAAAAAATCGCCGATGAAAACGTAAAAAAATCATATGAAAACATAAAAAATAGGACGAAAACGTAAAAATACTGACGGAAACGTAAAAATACTGACGGAAACGTAAAAATACTGATGAAAACGTAAACATTTGGACGAAAACATAAAAATACTGACGAAAACGTAAAAATACTGAGGAAAATGTAAAAATACTAACGAAAACGTAAAAATTCGGACAAAAACATAAAAATACCGACGAAAACGTAAATTTACTGACAAAAACGGAAAAATACAGACGAAAACATAAAAATTCGGACGAAAACGTAAAAACACTGACAAAAACGTAAAATTACTGACGAAAACATAAAAGTGTTTACGAAAACGTAAAAGCGCTAACGAAAACGTAAAAACGCTGACGAAAACGTAAAAAATCAGACGAAAACGTGAAAAATCGGACAAAAACGAAAAATTCGAGCGAAAACGTAAAACTTGATGAAACCCTAAAAAACGGACGAAAACGTAGTAATACTGATGAAAACATAAAAACTGATTAAAACGTAAAAGAACTTTCGAAAACGTGAAAAAAGAAGACGGGAAAAGAGAAACGTAAACGTAGAAAAACTAGAAAAAACGTGAAAAAAGGTTGATCATGAAAAAAATGGTTGAAAATAGTTTCGTCTAAACAGTGTTTATTTTTTTTAGAAAATGATAAATACCATCTAAACAAGTTTTCAAAATTTTCATCTCTATTCTAGAAAAGAAAACTTTTTCATTTTCTAGAAATTTAGAAACACAAAATTATGAAAAGTTTCCACAATTAAACAACCCCTAAACTTATGAAGTAGAGGATATGAGAGCTATGTGAATATGTGTATGAATTAGAGGAGAGTTTTGTAAATTAGAGGAGAGTTATAAATAAGCAAGTTTATCAACTTATTTTGGCGAATTGTAAGGGTTTATAAGTATGATAGTTATGAATAAGCTTATGTTAGTGTGAATAAGTTGCATAATTATGTATTTAAAATTAAGTTGCATATGTAAAATGGATTAAGTTTGATGTATCATATGTGATACCTCATTTATTATATATGATAGGTGATAGATGATAAGTTTATCATATATGATATATGAGGTATCATATATGATGTATCTAACATACTACAGAAAGTCTAACCTTTTGATTAATTTTCACAAAATCTTTTTAAGCTCTTCAAACTTGCCTTCTATCATATATTATCAATTGCTAATGACATGGTGCCTAATATGTTCTTTTCTTTCTTTGACAAATGCAGACTGTGCGATAACAACAACGAGCATATATGGATGTTTCAATTGCCCGCTTGGGCAAAAGGAAAAGGACTTGCATGAGTGTGTATGGAGGTGCGGTTGAAATCATGTAGGGGGGAAGAAATAGTTGATTGTTTTTATTGAATAAGTTTTGTAATTTATGTTTTTTTTTAAATCATGTATGTTTAAGTGATTAATCATATATGATATTTGTAATTTATATTTTTACGTAAGGTATCATATTTGATATGTTGTACAAATCATATATGATGTTACATGTATTAACTACATTTATAAATGACATATGGTTAGTTGTTTATTACATGATGTTTTGGTGAATTATCATATATGATACTTGTAGTTTTTACCTTTTTACCTCTTAAATTATGTTGTATGATACTGCATTATCATATATGATAATGCATTCTCATATATGATACTAAAAAAGAAGTGTGACAAATTATCACTTATGTCACATCATATATGATGTATACAACATATCAAAAAGATACACCCGCAGATGTTTCGCTATTTGCATATTCAACAAAAATCTACAAAAATTACTAAAAGATAAACTGTTCAAATGCCTAAAACAATGGATGTTTATCCGATTTATAAAAAATGTTGTTGCAAACTTGGCGCTCGTCTTTGTCATGTTCATGCACCTGATGTTGTTATTTCAGTAGAGAATCCGATGTTCCACTTCTTGGCATTGTCTTTTTGTAGCTCAATTTTACGTGATGACTGTTTCTTTTTGTGTTCACTTGTTTGGCCTTGAGATAATCGAGTTCTTCAAAATGCATTAAAAACAGATTTCACTACACAAATAAAAAAAATTGGTTTTAGTTTCAAGCACATTATCATATATGATTCATTACAAAAATATTGAATTTCAAGCAGTTTATCATATGTGATAATATACACACACCTAACTTTTAATTACCCATCAATATGTCACAAACTTGCTTGTATTTTGTTTCTTAGCATATTATCATTTTATCATATAATATCATATATGATACCTTCATATATCATATATGATAGATATATCATATATGATATACGGAGGTATCATATATGATATGTCTGTTCAGCGTATATTAAGCCTTCAACTTATGGTTATCCCACAACTTCAATAGATTCTTATCTATGCTCTTACATATAGTTACGTTACTCAAACTAACTTCTAGTTATGTTACGCCAAAATCTACACAATTACAATAAAAAAAACAAAAACAACAAAAACAAAAACAAAAACAAAAACAACAACAAAATAGTATCAATAACCAATACATCTATAATCACATGAATGAAGTCAATGAACTATTAATCAATCAACGATAACACCGAGATCAATGCAATCTCAACTAAGCTAATAAACTGATTAAAATAATGATTGACAAGATCGAACCTGTATGAAACAACCGCAAAAAACTAAACGGAACATGGTGATATTACCTAATATTAATCAATTGTAGAAGGAAGTGATGATATATTAAACAGAATATGGTGATAACTGAAAACAAGATGATGAGATAATATATCGGGGATGGATCAATTCATGTTTTTAGATCTGGAATTTGATCAAAGATGTATATGTGTGTGTAGGGCTGTAAACGAACCGGACGAACGCGAACGGAGGTATGTGTTGGGTCCACTAGATGTGGATCTTGCAGCCTGTCAGGAACGGTGAACGACTTCTGTAATCACAAGTCTATTCACAGAGAGACTCTATACACAATATAAGTGCGGAATACAAATACTATAAAGAAGAACAGAATAACTATAATGACTTGATCCTTTTCTAAGGATTTCTAATATTAATGATAACTAGAATTACGTTTGATGAAGATATGTAAAACCCTTCTGCCTAAGGTTCCTTTTATACTACAAGGAAACCCTAATATATCATTAAACAAAACGTGTAAAACTGATATGCATATCCTTTCTTAACATATCTCATGCATATCCTAACAGAATAATAACTAAATAATAAAGTTTGACTTAACTAAGACCAGGAGCACGACTTGCTCCTACTACTACTATGACCAGGAGGAACTACATACCTCCTAGTCTACCTATTACAATTAACTATTCCAATGGTCCTAACAGTCCTCCCCTAAACTTGAATTTGACCTGTTGAGTTCAAGTTTCCTGGTAAAACGTGCAATAAAGCTCGAGGATTGGAACAACAAAAGAAACAGCAGCATCATCAAGATAAGAAACATAAGAACCGCTGCAACATGGAACACCAGAAACTTCTCCAAAGCTTGAAACAAATCAGCATCGTGTTGAATCTTGACAACAACATGAGCAGATTTGATGAGTCTTTACCAAGTAGCTGCTCGCTCTTGGGCTAGCCAGTCTTTATGGTGGAATAAGCATCACCCTGGGAGACTAGAACCCAGCCCAACTCTTAGAACGTGAATCAATGGTGAGTGGGGGTACCCTGATGATTTTAGGCAAACCATCATAGCCGTCAACGGATTTGATATGTCTTTACCAGAAGTCGTACCCTTCTGGACTCGCCAACTCTTAGCAATGAAGCATCGGTGAGTTGAAAACCCTATAGCTTTAAGCAAGCTATTACAGCTATCAACGGATTTGATAAAATCTTTACCAAGAGCCGTACCCCCTTGGATTAGCCACTTTTCAGTCTAGGACCATGGCAAGTGAAAACCATCAAGTTTTGGGTAACCTGGCAACCATCAACGGATTTGAGAATCACACCAGGAGCCGTACCCTCAAGGTGAATCAACTCTTTCTTGTCTGTGAGACATGGTGAGTTGAGGACCATTTGTTGTGTGGACCAAGTCCAACACCAGATGAAACATCCAACCAACACAAGTGTGAAGCAGCAACAGAAACCCAATGTTTTGAAACAGTATAAGCAGATAGTATTTTATTCACAAGTGTAAAATCAATGATTTGTTTAAAGTATAAGCAGATATTATATAAAAAGTATGTTTTTTTTTAACTATAACAAATGGAAGTCACCAATCACTTTACATATTGGTGAAAAGAATTGCAGTATTAACAGATGAACATAGAACACAAAACATAAAAAAAAACTTACAAACCAACCCATCACAGACCAGACGCGGCCACCTTCTCAGCTTACAGGCGAGCTTGTATCCCTTCCACCAGTGTAGTTGCCATTGAAGTATCATTCCCGGAAGGGGCATTGGAAACATGCAAGTGACAAGCAAGCATGGCCTCCATCGAAGCAATAGTCAACGGATAGTCCAAATCCGTAAGCATGAATACCATTGCACCAGACTCCAAATCCAAGACATGCACACCACAGTCAGCATATAACTTTCATCTCGTGATAACCCATGTTGGTTGGTCCTTCCAGACACCAGAAAGGGGAGCATGTGGAGGGGAATCAAGCATCATTTTCAAATCAGCCCACATTCTCAGACCAGGCCAGGAGGGCACTTCACTAGGATGAACAGGCATACCAGCATCCACAAACCCATACAATGACATAAGACCTTTACGATCCGCCCAAGACAAAACACCTTGCAAACCCGAAGCATAACGAACATAACCATCACTAATGGTAATCCTATGAGTGAAAGTACCAGGAAGAGTCGTGGAAGGCTTAACCGTCCAACCAGTAAGAGACCCAGTACTCATTGGCAATTCTGAGTCACTATCGGAAGCTGCATCAATAAGATTCTCGGGAGCACGCTTCTCATAAGGAACAGACTTGCCACGTCTAGCACGTCTAGCCAACTGCTTGCGGATGGAACGACGAGGAGTGGGAGTACCAGACAAGGGTTCAACCATTACCTTTGTAGCAGGAGTAGGATCAGCAGAAGTAGAATCAATACCTTGTCCATCCAAAGGATCAACAGTAGCTGCACCAGGAGAAGGAGTAGGTTGAGAGCAAGTCACGGGTGGTGAGGGTTGTGCCATAGCAGGAGTAGCAGTGGTGGTGGTAGTGGTAGCATAGGTGGTGGTGGTAGGACCCGCAGATGAAACAGGAGGAGCAACCAACGGTGTAGAGGTGGTACCAACAGTAGAGACATGAACAACCGATGGAATACCAGTAGAACCAAGAGGAACATCAGATGAAGAACCAGGAGCAACAGTGGGTTGAGAAGTAGGAACCACTCGTGGAGGAGGACGATAGATGAAACGCTCCGGAACCAGTGTACTCTGACGCTTGATCATTCGTTCATATAAAGCCTTAAGCTCGTCAAAAGACAATGCCCGAACCCGTTCCCATGTCCAACCAACAATAAAATGAGCAGCTGACTGATACTTGACATACCTCTGCATCAACCTTTTCTCCTCAGTTCTCGTCAAAGGCCTGTTCTTACGTTGTTCACGCAGTTGAGCAGAAAGCGCTTTCACGCAGTTGAGCAGAAAGCGCTAATTGTTGCTTACGTATTAACACCATAGCTCGAGGAATACAATTATGCTCATTCACATCAGAACCCAAGAGATCAGTAAACTGCGAATAATCTGAGGTAAGAATAGTAAGCACCCACATCCAATCGCTATCATCCCAATGCATAGCATCATGCTGCAACTGTTCTCGTCTCTGCTTCTGAAGAGCTTCCTCCTCAGCCCGAGCAGCTTGGTCAATCTCCGCTTGCATTCTTTGTGCAGCCTCCTCACCCAACCTATCCTCCTCAAGTTGTTTGCGAGTACGCTTGCGAGGGGGTGAGGGAGCAGCAGGCATAGGGGCTTTCCCCTTAGGATCATGAGATGGTCCAGCAGTTGGACCAACAGTAGTACCAGCAATATCTTCCTTTGGTGTAGAGGTAGCAGCAACAGGAGGGATGCTTGAGGAAGTAGGAGGAATCGGTAGATCATCATATGACTTATCAGCAAACGTAGCCTTTGCCAACAAATTCAAGCCATCCTTCACAAGATCTTCAACCTCTTCATCAGAATCAGACTGAACCACATGCTTCTTCCTTCGCCTCTGTTGTGTCTCCAAAGCCTTAATCTGGTCAGCCATGGGAAGAACAAATTCCCTGGTAAGCTTACGATGTTGATTCAAATCCGCCTCCAAAGAAAGAATCCTTTGATGGTACCTGTGCATGAGATCAAGCAAAGAAGTAAGTGTAATAGGCTCCTCCGCTTTCCCACCAAGAGGACTTGGGTCTGGGAAGGCTTCATTGGAACCAGAAGCAATAAAGGGGTCATCATTATGAGCACGAGAACCAGAGGGCTTATCAGAAGAGTGAGGGACAGGACTAGGAGGGGGTATCCACAAATGGAGACGAATGTGACATCGAAGAGGGGGCAGCCTTGGAAGTGGATGGCCTTTCAACCACCACTTCCTCAACCGGCTCTTCCACAACCACATTCGGTGCACCACCAGCAGGATGCTCCTCCTCCATTGGGTCATCACCTAATGGAGGTTCCTCCTCGGCTTGGACAACCGGAGGAACAACATCAGGAGGACCTTGAGCAAGGCCCAGCATTGCATCAGTAAGGGGCCTCCAATACCCGCTAAACCCATAAGCCATATTGTATTAAACTTTAGCAGTAAGCTTGGGGGTCTCATACTCCTCCCTATCACGAGGTAAACACACAAGTATCTGCCGTAAAAACCTAGGATACATTAAAAATTTCTTCCTAGACCCGGTAATAGACAGATTGCTAACCATCCCATCAAACAAATAGCGAGAGAAATTAAACACCCTACCCTGTGCTATGCAGATCAGACCAGTAGCCAAAGGAGTGGGAAAAGCATCCCAACTCCCAGACTTGGGGCTTAAACAATGAATCAAAAAGTGCACTAGAAGCTTCCACTGGGGGGAAAACCTATTCTTTTGGAAGTTAAACTTCCCCCATGTTTATACCTAATAGCAGCCATCCCCTCCAAAACCTCAGCATTGGGGATGGAACAACACCACCTTCATCTTGAAGATGAAGGGAAATCTGAATAGAAGCTTTAGTAACCACATAAGAACGTCCATCAATGGTAGCATGGAGTTCACGTGGACGACCAACCACAGCCACAAGTGTAGCAGAATCCCAAAACTGGCGAATCACACTATCATAAACAATGGGACACACAGTAAAAGCATACCTGAGGTTAGAAGCCTCAGTAAACTCCAAAACTTCTATGAATTCATCATGTTTAGGACCATCTCCCAGATATGCAACCTTATTGTGAGCGGGTTGGTAGACCAAAGCAGCCATTGATGTTGATTAGAAGTAATGGAAGTTGATTTGTTAGGGTTTGAGAGAGTAGGAGCGTGTGTGTGTGTGTTATGATTGTGATGAATGAGTCAAGGGGGGTAATTGACCATAAATAATGGTCTAGTAACTGTTCATTGACCCCTAATAATGTGGGTTGCCCTTTCAAATTAGGCAGTTAATGCAAAGTAACCACTTGCCCCTTATACCATTATTTGCAAATCCCAATTTACCAAAGTTAAAATAAGATGATATATACCAGAATTAGCTTGCGTTGACTAAAAGTCAAAACGCATAATGGTCAATACTAGAAGCATAAAGTGGTCAACAGAAGTCAACGAAGTGAACAGTGACCCAAACCAAGACTAGAAGCCAACCAGCACTTGTCAAATAAGGATTTTTATCCACTAGAAGCCACCATAAACGACTAGAAGCCAGCCATGAATGACTAGAAGCCAAGCATTAATGAAGACAACCACCACAAGTGAGCAAAATCCTCCACTAGAAGTAACACACACCACAAGAACCCATTCAATCTGTTGTTAAAATCTACCAATATGTTAATCTGTACAAGTAAATATGTACACTAAGCCTCCCCTTAGGCTTAGCCTCCCCTCAATCCTAGGTCTCAAGGATTGACCATCCCGATGTGAACCACCAAGTGGTTGAACCGAGGACCATCAAAGGCTTTAGTCAACAGATCAACAACATTATCATCTGTATGAACCTTAAGAACCTGTATCAACTTCTTCTCATTGGCATCCCGTATAAAATGGTGCCGGATTTCAATATGTTTTGTACGTTGATGAAAAACAGGATTCTTCATAATGCATATAGTGCTTTGGTTGTCAATGAAAATTTTGGTGTTCATAAAACTGAACCCATAATCCAGCATCTGATTTTGGATCCACAAAACTTGTCAACAATAACTAGCAGCAGCTACGTATTCAACTTCTGTTGAAGAAGTAGCTACAATCGTCTGTTTCTTGCATTTCCATGAAATAAGTCTTCGACCCAAAAACGGACAACCACCAGTAGTAGATTTTCTTTCATTATTAGCACCTGCATAGTCACTATCACTATAAGCTTCAAGAACAAAAGGTGATTCTCTAGGATACCACAAGCCTAGCTTGGGTTGAGCCTTGATGTACTTGAAAATCTTCTTGACTGCATTCAAGTTAGAGACCGTTGGAGCCACCTGATGTCTAGAACAAGCACTTACTGCAAACATGATATTCGGACGTGATGCAGTCAAATACATGAGTGAGCCAATCATAGACCTATACATGTGAACATTTACCGGAGGATCTGACTCATTCTTGAGTTTGACTTTAGTAACTTCATAAGGTGTTGCTGCTGGTCTAAGAGGATCCATATCAAACTTCTGAAGGATCTCATGAACATACTTATCTTGACTTATGAAGATTCCATCCGACTGTTGCTTGACTTGAAGACCAAGGAAAAATGTAAGCTCTCCCATAGCACTCATCTGAAATTCGCCCTTCATCAGTTGTTCAAACTCATCACACCATTCCTTTTTAGTAGAACCAAAAATAATATCGTCCACATACACCTGAACAAGGATAATGTCCTTGGTATTCCTCTTAAGAAATAGTGTTTTGTCAATTGTGCCTCTTCTATAGCCATGTTTCAACAAGAAAGTTGAGAGACGCTCATACCAAGCTCTAGGAGCCTGATGAAGTCCATAAAGAGCTTTGACCACCTTGTAAACTTTCTTAGGATAAAGTGGATCGACAAAGCCCTTAGGTTGAGTGACATAAACTTCCTCATCAATCTTGCCATAGAGAAATGCACTCTTGACATCCATCTGAAAAGCTGTAAAGCCCACATAAGAAGCAAAAGCCAAAAATAGACGAATGGCCTTAATCCTAGCAACAGGAGCAAAAACTTCAGTGTAGTCAATGCCTTCAAGTTGTGTATGACCCTGTGCAACCAACCTCGCCTTATTTCTTACCACAATACCCCGTGCATCTTTCTTGTTTTTGAGAATCCATTTGGTACCAATTGCTGTCTTTCCATCCGGCAAGTCAACTAGGATCCAAACATTCTGAAACAAGAATTGCTGCATTTCCTCCTGCATAGCCTCCACCGAACTTTGATCCTCAAGAGCATGAGAGACTGATCTAGGTTCCACCTGTGAAAGAAAACAAGCATACAAACAATGTTGAAAGTCCGTATGATTATTATGCTTTTGATCTTCAATGTAGCTCACAAGAGCATGATGATCAGACGTGGCCTTCTTATGCATTCTGCGAGTCTTGACAGTAGAACCAGGATCTCCAATGATTTGAGTAGTAGGATGATCTTTGTGTGACTGCAACACTAGATTGGAAGCTACTTCCACTTCTGGTGCCAAGTTATTAAGATCCCCAACAAAGTCATCATCATATGAAGCAGAGTTGAAAATGCCATCTACTGGTTGCTTATGAATATCATCCAGCTTGGTAGAAGACTTCTTTTGATAGTTCCCCAGGTCAGAAGGACTTGAGAATCTAGTATGGGAAGTGGAATCACTAGCCGGACTACCAATAGGTGTTGAACTAGCACTAGGAGTAACAATTGGAGTACTAGGAGCAGCTTTGTCAGCAGTCGAATGCAAGGGAAACTCAAAGCCACCTTGTGCAGCTGCTGTAGTAGCTTCTTGTTGTTGTCTGAGTAATGTGTCAAGAGCTACTTGTGAATCCAATACATCCAATGGAGTTGCATCACTAGGAGGAGTAGGAGAGACTGTGGTGGAATAGGATGGAACAACAAAAATATCATCCTCGTCATCTGAGTCGGAAAGACTGGAGTGAGCACCTGTAATAGAACTTGCAAACACTTGTGGACCTGCATCATGGTTAGTTTTGAAACGAACGTATCCTAATGAGTCACTAAGATAATCAAGATCAAAATACCATTCAGGACCATTGCCTTGGATGTTTGACTTCTCCTCAAAATACCTGAGATTTATAGTTTCAATTACTCGCTTGGCTTGGAGATTGTAGACACGATAAGCCCGAGTGAGTTGAATATCCCATAATGTATCCTTCATCTGCCTTGCCATCAAATTTCGCCAAATAGTCACTAGTATTCAGAATGGTGACAGGACACCCAAATGGCTTCAAATGAGCAATATTTGGTACTTTGGCTGTTAGTAGCTCATAGGGAGTCTTCTTGTGAGGATTTGTAATAGAAACTCTATTCAAAACATAACTTGCAGCATTAACAGCTTCTGTCCATCACATGGTTGGAAGCTTGGAATCGGCAAGCATTGTTCTTGCAGCTTCTATTAGAGTCCTGTTCTTTCTTTCTGCCACGCCATTCTGTTGAGGCGTTCTTGCTGCACTATAATCTCTTTTGATGCCTTTAGCATTACAAAGTGCTATGAGGTCTGCATTTTTGAATTCGGTTCCATTATCACATCGAATACCTTTAACCTTCTTGGACAACTGATTCTCTATAAGTGTAATAAAATCTTTGAGAATTGAGTAGGTCTCACTCTTGGCAGCCATGAAGAAAACCCACGTAAACCTGCTATATCCATCAGTTACCACCAGACAGAATTGTTTGTGGTCAATGCTCCTAATAGAGGTAGGACCAAATAATTCCATATGTAGTAGCTGCAATGGTTCAGTTATAAGACTAAGAGCAGTAATGGCCTTGAAGTATGCTTTATGTTGTTTGCCTTTGCTGCATGCAAGACAATTGATATCATTTCTGAATGACTTGGGAGGTAAACCAGAGACCAGGTTCAAATTTGCTAGTTTGTGAATGGTCTTGAAGTTCACATGTCCCATCCTTCTGTGCCATTGAGTGGCTTCATCTTCTGAGACTTTAGCAACCAAACATGCTAGTTGACCAGTAGGGTTGAATTCATTCAGCTTGATACTATAAAGGTTGTGTCTTCTAGGGATTCTGAGAAGAACCTGTGAGTCATCCGGAAGTTTAAAGTCTTTGGATAACACTAGTGCATCAGTATCCGTAAAGAGGACAAACTGCTTCTTGTCACAAATCTGGGAGACAGATATCAAGTTGACGTGTTGAAGTGCTTCCACATAGTAGACCTGCTCAAAATTAAGATTAGGCGCCTGAATCGTTCCTTTGCCAGTGATCCTTCCTTCACCTCCACCAAAATAGACCTTTCCGCCTTGAAATGGCATAAAGTTAGATAAAAGACTTTTATTTCCTGTCATGCTCCTAGAGCATCCACTGTCAACAATTCCTAGAGTAGAATCTTGGTATGGAGTAACCTACAACAACAAGATAATAAAGATGCAAAAGTTAGTGTCTTAAGGGGACCCAAACCTTTTCAGGTTTGAGCCTGCCTTGTGGATCTTTAGAGGATAGCCAAGAAGATTGATGAGATCCACCGTTGTTCTTTGGTTGCCTATTCATCATAGAGGTGTTATTGTTTGACCAAGAACAACCTGCTGAGGGCTTAACAGTAGTTCCCAGATTTCTCGATCCAAAATACATGTGGTCAAAATTATATGCATAATTTGGATTAAAATTCTGAAAGTAGTTACTGGTTGGTCTATATGATGTTAATCCAATGTTTCTCCAATGATCAGAAGCTAAAGGAGAGGTCTTTCTAGAAGAAGAAAATGATTGAGCACATGGGTTTAGTCTTCTAGAAGAATATAGAACACCTCCTGGTAGACCAGGAGCAGGAAATGCTTGATGCACAGAAGAATGTTTGTCATAAAAATCACAATCTTTAATCAAATGAAATTCACTCCCACAAACAAAACATGTTTTAAACGACCTATTATTAGAATGATATTGTTTCATACTGCGAACTTTATTACACACAATTCTAGGAGAAACATTTTTCCTAGGACTCAATAAACCAGGACTAGACACTGTTGAAGTAAAATCAACTCTCTCTTCACACTTCCTAGCACTAGTAGCAACATGATCATTCGACTTGGAACTTGTAGGTCTCGCCTCTTCACTCGAACCACTTGATGCAGAGTCACTGGCTTTGTCACTGAAAGTACACGAGACAAAGTCATTAGAATTAGTAGAACTTTTTGGGGACTCATGCATCTGTGATCCATCCAAGTCATTATGCCTAGGAGTGGGCATGAAAGTTCCTGTAAGAGGTGGAGGGACAGCGTGCATTTCTGCTGCTGGTTTAAACCTATTGTAGCTAGGTGCTCCCTCTTCCTCTTTGTCGGGATCAAAGGCACTTGAAAAAGATAAATCAAACACATCTTCTGAATCAATATATTTATCAAATCCTAACCCTCTTTTACTCCTACCAGACATGCTACTATCAATTAATTTTGAAAGACTCTTAGGTGCCTTTTGCCATTTTTCAAATCTCAAAAGTGTAGCATCCAATTTTTCTTTCATCTCTTGTTTTTCTTTGATACTGTCATCTTTTACTTTTTCGGTGTATTTAAGCATATTTGTTGTGTTTTCTAAATCAATTTTCAGTATCCTAATTTTATCCTCATACTCACGTTGAGTATCTTGAAGCCACCTCTTTTGTTGTTCCAATGTTTTTAAAGAAGCCTTATAGGCTTGAACCTCTAAAAAATACTTATCATTCTGATCATTTAAGTCATTATATTGGGACAACAATTCTGAATATTTATCATGACAACCAAGAGGACAATGTTGTACCTAAGGTGAGATGCCCATAAGAGCAAACTCTTCTGCTTCCTCTGCATCAGATAGATTCCCAGCAATCATTGCAAACACGTCAGTAGAGGGCTCAGCTGTTTCCAGTGTAGTAGTCTGATGATCATTCCAGTTGACATAGAGTCAACAGACACCAATGCCTTCTTGTCATCCTTCACCTCCTGAATCTTAAAAGCTGAATATCTGCTCTTCTCTTGGTCATTCTTGTTAGGGCATTCCCTTGCAAAGTGACCTTGCTGCTGGCAGTTATAGCATCGAACCTTGCTTCTGTCAAACCTTGCTGGCTCTCTTGGGTTGTAATTAAGTTTTCGACCGGCTTTCTTCTCAAACTTGTGAACCCTAAGAGTGAGCATGGCCATCTGCCATTTGAGATCCATTTCATCCAGGTCAAGTTTATCAACCTGTTTGAAGTCATCAAAAGCAAGTTGCTGTTGAGCATCAATGTCAACAACAAAAGAGTGAAGAACAGCTTCTACCATGCTACCCGACTTGGCTGTTGGTTCAGGAGTAGAAGTATGCTGAAAAGTATGTTGAGAAGACATAGTGTTGCTTGGGCTACTAGCATAAGACATGGGACTGGATCCCATAGAACTCACAAAGGCAGAGTTAGCAGGAGTGGGAAAAGAATCACTTGAATATCCCCTCACATGAGGCTCAAAAGTTTTGAGCTTATGAAATAAATCATCAAAATTAAGATAGTCAAGCCCACCTTTTTCTTTGAGAGAGATTACCACCTGATTCCATGAGTAGGGTAAGGCTCTAAGAAATCTTGCATTGATATCATCATCGTCAGGTTTCGACCGAAGTTGATTTAACTGGCTCAATATCTTTTGGAACCTGTCATATCCTTGATGGATACCTTCAGTTTCTGAGATCTTGAATTCTGTGAATTCATCTCTCAACATGGATCTTCGCATTTTCTTTGACTCCTCATTCCCACCAAACCTTGCTTTTATTCTATTCCAGATCTCTCTTTCATCATCCAAATGATAGAAGTCACCCATGTGATCATCAGGAAAGGATTGAAGCAAAATAGTTTTTGCTTTGACCTCCTTCTGAAGAGCTATGATTTCTTCATGAGTTTTAGGGTCAAGAAGAGTAATATTACCATTCTTGTCTCTTCCAGTCAACTTCCTGCTGTTCCCATTCAGAATGATCTTCCAAAGGTCTTGATCAGTGTTGGTGATCCACCATTCCATCTTCATTGCCCAGCTTTCATATTCGTCCTTTTTCAGAAGAGGAAACTTACCATTTGTGTTGGAAACCGTAGCAACGATTTGCTGAGGTTGCTGAGTTCTAGGAGTACTATCTTCTCCTGTTTGAGTAGAACTTGAGGCAGACATGATTAAAAAATGTTAGTAATGAGAAAAATTGATTCTTCTTGTACAGAGACTCTCCCAGGCTCTGATACCACTTGTTGGGTCCACTAGATGTGGATCTTGCAGCCTGTCAGGAACGGTGAACGACTTCTGTAATCACAAGTCTATTCACAGAGAGACTCTATACACAATATAAGTGCGGAATACAAATACTATAAAGAAGAACAAAATAACTATAATGACTTGATCATTTTCCAAGGATTTCTAATATTAATGATAACTAGAATTACGTTTGATGAAGATATGTAAAACCCTTCTGCCTAAGGTTCCTTTTATACTACAAGGAAACCCTAATACATCATTAAACAAAACGTGTAAAACTGATATGCATATCCTTTCCTAACATATCTCATGCATATCCTAACAGAATAATAACTAAATAATAAAGTTTGACTTTAACTAAGACCAGGAGCACGACTTGCTCCTACTACTACTATGACCAGGAGGAACTACATACCTCCTAGTCTACCTATTACAATTAAATATTCCAATGGTCCTAACAGTATGTTCATGTTCGTTTATTTAATTTTAGCTGAACAAATAAACGAACGCGAACGCGTAATCGGAGCAAAAGTTTTGTTCATGTTTGTTTATTTATATTTGAACTTGTTCATGTTTGTTTATTAATAAGTTAAACGAACGTAGGCGAACATAAAATGAACATAAATGTGTGTAAACGATCATACATAAACGTAAACGGATATAAATGAGCTTGAAACTAAAGTTGTTACTTTAAACGATACATGTGATCTTTGAAATCATTATATTGTTTATATTATTGTTAGAAATCTTTGAGATACTCAATACATGATTTATTAACTTCTTTTTAGTATTTGAGATGTTAATCAAACGAAAATAATCGACCGTAATCGAACGAACCAATTGAAGATAATCGAACAAACATAATCGAGCGTTCACGAACGGAGCATTGTTCATGTTCGTTCATTTAACTAAACGAACGAAAAAATATTGTTTGTGTTCGTTCATTTATTAAATAAACAAACATAAACGAGTTTTCAGACGAACGATCGGCGAACAGTTCACTGAAAGTTATGTACGTTTACAGCCCTATGTGTGTGTGTTTTAGAGAGAATAAGAAAAAAAAGTGCACTGAATAGATCTGGGTGTGGGAGTGGGAGGGGTAAACTAACGGAAATGCTTCATTCGCCATTTTTTAATTAAAAAATAATGATTAATCAAAGCCTGTAATCAAGATTAGATGAAGGCAAAGATTAATCCCGTTTATATTTAAAGAATACAAAATATCCAATATAATCCTTCTCACGAAAGTAACCAATCACAAGGTAATTTTAACTCAAAAAAGTTTCAAAACTTACAATCGTCATTGCTGACAAATGCTCTCAAATGCTCAGTGACAAATACACCCTTCATAATATAATAGTATTCCGAGCCATTTGTAGTCGATCATCGAACCTGAAAATCTATAAAATGGACTAATGGTGTATAATTCACTTTCAAAAGTTGAAGCCATAATATGAAGTCTACTTACACATCAGTTCCTTTATTAATTATTTTTGTATATCTGGCAGCTGTATTATCAAACTCTAAGTCAATCATTAAAAACATCCCTGGCTTTGATGGAGATGTTCCATTTACTTTTGAAACTGGGTACTTGATTGATTTTTTCTTTTATTTCTCATATGGGATTTATAAAAATATTGCTGAAACTTATTTATTTTTCCTTTGTCAAAAGATACGTAGGAGTTGGAGAAATCGAAGATATTCAGGCTTTCTACTACTTTGCTGAGTCTCAAAGAGACCCTTTGCATGATCCTCTTCTTCTTTACCTTACGGGCGGCCCTGGCACTTCGGGGTTATATCCTTTCCTCTATCAAATTGGTAATTTCATTCTTTGATAGCTGCAGAATTTTTTTGCCTTAGTTTTTAATATTCAAATTGTTTATTACATGGATATACTACTAATCAAGAATTTGTGTATGCATGCATAACGCATCACTATAAAGATAGCTTAATATTCTTGATAAGAGAAATTTTATTTCCTAGCTTGTTAGAGCATTGGCTCAAAAACCCTTTAGATCTGATGCGGTAAGTTTTGTTTTGGGACTTACCTTAGTTTTGTGTTAGTAACCACCTTGTGTGAGGTTACTTAAGACATGAACTTGTCTGTAGAGAGTAATGTCATGTGTTAGTAACCACCTTGTTAGAGCATTGGCTCAAAAACCCTTTAGAGCTATGCCTTTATCTTTTTTTTTTTTCCTTTTTACGGCAGTATTTTATCAAACAAACTAGCAAAGAGTAAGAAATAAGATTGAAGTTTTTAACCAATCAATTTTTTTTTCTTATTAAATGTTTATACCTCTTATAAGTTATAATGAAAATTTAATTACACAGCTGTAGAAGGCAAGCGAGCAACAAGTTGTGTCGCAAGCCTTTTCTGAATAACGAAACTAATTCTATGAAAAACCACATCTATTTTTTTTCCTTTTTACGGCAGTATTTTATCAAACAAACTAGCAAAGAGTAAGAAATAAGATTGAAGTTTTTAACCAATCAATTTTTTTTTCTTATTAAATGTTTATACCTCTTATAAGTTATAATGAAAATTTAATTACACAGCTGTAGAAGGCAAGCGAGCAACAAGTTGTGTCGCAAGCCTTTTCTGAATAACGAAACTAATTCTATGAAAAACCACATCTATGGATTTAGGTGTCATAACGTTGCTATTCATAACGCGCTGAATTCTCTTCAGAAGCTCCACCACTTCAGGTGCAAGGAAACCATAGGTATCAAATATAAAAAGAATAAACACGTGTTGATTTTCAATGCATGATTTTTCGTGTTTTGTCACTTTTGCATGAGGCGGCTTTCAAAGCATCCTGACCCGCTGTAAAACGGCCCAACCCCACTAGAGGAGAAACCACAGTCATATCAACACACGCATGTTTTCCTCCAGCCCATCCAAAAACAAAAATATCCGTCGGTCTGAGTGTGGATCTTCCATCTAACGGGTCAGTCAAGAAGTTCACAGATGCTTCTTTCTTGGCGGAGATACTAGCACGCCTACATATGTAAAAAAGAACGTCCCTAACCATATCATAAGGCATGTTCCCTAAAAGAACCGCATGTTCCCCAAAAGAATCCAAACATACCTTGCGACAAACAAGACATATTGTATCAGCCGAAAATAATAGGATCATGAAGTAATACTTAAGAATAGAACAGTATTCCACTGGTGGCATATGTTGACCAATCAATTAAAAAAAATTACGTCTATATTTACACCATTTAAAAGGACGGGGTCATTATAGGTAAAAAAATACTTTTGTTTAGTTTAAGATAAAATATAAAAGACGCCTCTAGAAAAGTAAGAGAAAAGAAATGAAAAACGGTAGCTCGCGCGTGGATTTTAACTTTTACATGTTTTAGCTTTCACATTTGGCTTTTTGTGGTATTAGTTTTCAAAGCAAACACATCTTTTATTCATCACTTTTATGAGCTACTCTCTCCGTCCTAAAATTATACTCCATCCGTCCCAAAATTATTGTCCCCCGACAAAAAACACACAGTTTAAGAAAAGTACCACCTTTTCAGCTTTCTCTCTCTTACTTTTTACAGAAAAACAATTTTACCCTTAACCAATTAATTTAAAACCCTTCAAAAGTTTGTAATTATGAATTCAATTAAGGGTAATCTAGTAATCTCGATCTAAAATTCCTACCTATTTTTAGAAGTTTTATAAGTGGACAATTAATTTGGGACAATCCAAAAAGGAAAGAGGGACTATAATTTTGGGACGGAGGGAGTAGTTTATGTTTCCTTTTGGGTTGTCCCAAATTAATTGTCTACTTTTAAAATTTCTAAAAATAGGTAAAAATTTTAGATCGAGATTACTAGATTACTTTAAGTTAAATCATAATTACAAACTTTAAAAATATTTTAAATTAATTGGTTAAAGGTACAACTGTCTTTCTACAAAAAGTAAGAGAGAAAGATGAAAAGCTGGTAATTTTATTAAAAATTATTTAAAAAATTATTAATTTTTTTGTCGAGGGACAATAATTTTGAGACGGAAGAAGTAATGATTTAAAAAATTATTTAATTTGACGGTTATTGTCTTTGTTTGTGATCATTTTTATTTTTTTAATTTTATTATTAAATTTTCAAAAACCGATCATTATCTATTTTATGATAATTTTGCTATGTAAAATGAGTATTTTAGCTTTCGAAATTTATGAGTAGACCTAAATTATTTTGAATAGGTCTTTAGGTTTATGAAGCATAGTGAGCATCATTTAAATCTTAAATAGAATGAAAAGGTCAAAGATTTTAAAGATGTTTAAATTGTTTTTTTAATTTACTTTTTGATTTCTTTTTAAAAATTTTCATTTGGTTTATAATACGGAAAGTTTTATAAACATGTTATCTATAATAAAATTAGATTTGTGTTATGAAAATATTAAAAACTTAATGATTTAATAGTTATACTCAGGGGCGGATCTACTTGTGGGGTTGGGGGTAGCGGCGCCCTCCATAACTCGACCAAAACGACAAGATTACAGTGTATTTTTTGTTTAATTTCAACAGTTTTTTTTAAATGCCCCCCACTAGAAACACAAATTGCCCCTCACTCACACATTGAAGTCCAACATTTAACATTCGAAAACCTAAAAATCTTATATTTTAAGTTAAAATACTCGATTTTTTATTCGAATTTTAATTCTTTTCGCTTTGTTATTGTCAAATTTTTTTATTACCCCGAACACTTAAATCTTCTGCGTTCGCCACTGGTTATACTAACCTTTTAAAAAGATTATGGCAATGAATGCCGTGAGAATGTTCTTTCTAATTATATGCTTACATGTTAGTTTCATGTTTGCGTCTGCATGTATTTAGGGGCTTTAAGGTGGATATTTAAGTAACAACATATCATATCGTAACAAATTCACTAATTAAAACCCACTTGCAAACAAGGTTATAAATAGCGTAAAACGTGGCGTGGCGGTATGTCCAAGCTACATGTTTTAGCGGCTAAGGCGAAATTTTAACGTTTATAAAGCGTTGCTTATAACGACATAACATATAAATATATTTATTTATTTTATGTATTTTTATATTTATATTAAGTTCATAATTAGTGTTTTACATAATAATTAAAGTTAGAAAACTCTCTTATAGGTGACAATATTCTTTTTTTAGAGTTAAATTCAAAAAATTATTGCACTGCATGTCGTAGCGCGCCTTGACCTATTGTGTAGAATGAAAGTCACGTTTTAAGTTTTAGCGTATTTTAAAACGGGCTATAACGAGTTATTTAGAGGTATGTCTCCTCTCTTCATGTTTCCTTGTTGATCGCTACACTTGGCTTAACCAATGCAAATACTTCTTTGTTTTAAACAATGTGTTTTGAACTTGTCCAAAAGAATCAAACACCTCTGACAAATAGAAAAAGGTCATAAATTTATTACTAAGATATAAATTTAGAAATGTTAACCTTATAGTGAACCAAGATTGACTGTTCAAAAGCAACTCACACACCACTAAACAAAAAGTCTTGCAAGTATGAGTATACATATAATTAGCGGAGGCTAGAGGCCT
The DNA here is from genome assembly GCA_025667525.1 of Glebionis coronaria. Taxonomy (NCBI): domain Eukaryota; kingdom Viridiplantae; phylum Streptophyta; class Magnoliopsida; order Asterales; family Asteraceae; genus Glebionis; species Glebionis coronaria. The sequence continues at coordinate 412,698,746 of CM046878.1, forward strand.
TACCTAACAAGCAGCTGTACTTACGAAAATAATTTAAATCCAATATCTTATTCAGGCCCTTTGAGTATCAACTTCGGAAATTCATCGTGGACTAACATTACATTTGAGATGAATCCAAATTCATGGACAAATGTGAATTTTATTTTATATTCTGTCATCAATTATAGAAAGTATAATATTATTTCCATCGTTCATATTCTTAGTATCATACATATATATGAGTTAAAATACAGGAAAATTACTCAATTTTACGTTATTATTTCGCCAAGCAACGTATAAAAAAGACATTTGATTAGATAGGTTTGGTAAATATATAAACTGTGCATCTTCAAGGTTAAAAAACGTGTTTATGTTACTTAACTTTCTAAAATCATGCGTATAGTTCACTTAAATTAACATTAGTCATTTGGAAAGTGATCTACATTTCATTTTCTTACATTCATGAAGTAACTTAACTGCGAAAAATCTTAAAGATCAATAACTCTCGTGTTTTGACAATTGTTTTATAATGTTTTAGGTTGCTAATGTTATATTCGTAGATCTACCGGCTTGTGTAGGGTTCTCATATGCTAAAACATGGGAAGCATCAAGGAGTGGGGACTCAATTTTAGCTGTACATGTTTACGACTTTATAAGAAAGGTTAGATAAGTTCTACTGCCGCTTCTGCAATTTTTCTGTTTTGAACCAAATTTTGAACCTAAATGTTGAAAATCTGGTAATTGGGACCAAAGGACTTTCTATGGATCAAATGACTAATTTAAGAGAATCTTGTTTAGTACTAGTACTATATTGAAATATCCATCTATGCTTTCATATCTGATGTAAATATGTAAATATACAGTGGATTCTGGAGCACCCAAAGTTTCTCAGCAATCCACTATATATATCTGGGATTTCATACATGGGTATAGTCGTGCCAACTGCTACGTTAGAGACGTTCAAGGGTAAGAATTTCAAGATACAAATGCTAGTTAGCATCATTCATATTGCTTAATTATTTGCTTGGTAATTATTTATATGCCAAAAGACAGGAGATTAACTCTGATTGGGATTTACTTGGAGAAATGATAACATATGTTTAGAGGATCTTTGAGGATTTATGTTGAAACATAACCAACCAACTTTGTTAAATTATTCGTTGTCTATATATGGTACATTCTTTCTTACGGGTAGGCTGAGGACTGAGGTCCATGTCGAGATGACATTATCCCCAATTAGTGTGAAGAAAGAAGACCACGAGTCCCTCATGTTATGCATTAATCATTACTATTTCCGAGAGAAAAACAGAAGAACGATATAGGTGTGTGCCTCAAAACTAAACGCAAGCTTGCGTGCAGAAAGGAATTAAGGATGGGTGTTTATAAAGCGTTTATGTCATGCATTATTATGTTTTTGAGCCATTTTATTAACTCTGTTTTTTTTCTAATTTTGTAGGCAATGAACGTGGAAATCAACCACAACTTAATATAAAAGTAAACATCAACATGGTTTATAAACATAATAACACCTCTTATAACAGAAGTGTCAAACAAATGAATGAACTAATATTTCTTCCATTATGCAGGGATGCTTGATTGTTAGCCCTCTCACTGATAAATTCAATGATTTTAATTCAAGATTAGAGTTTGCTCATCGGCTCGCACTTATATCAGATGATATATATGAGGTAAATGCGGATACTTATACCAGCAAAATATTTTCTTCGACATCTTACTGATTCTTGTTGTATTTTAGTCTACAAAAGAAACTTGCCGTGGTAACTATGTGTATAATGATCCGAAGAACACCCTATGCTCAAATAGTCTTCAACGAGTAGATGAGGTAATGGATTAGTTTAATCAGACTATATGGTTTAATAATATGAGGACGCTAATCCAAATTTCTTATTTCAGTGCACAAGTGCACTTAACATTGCAAATGTCTTGGATCCTGTTTGTGATCCAATCAACCCAGAACCAATTTGTCGTGTAAGTTTCTGAAATACATTAACGTGGCACATATTTTTTTTTCTGTAGCTTTATTCTTCTATAAAACCCTGGAACTTGTGAAAAATGTTAAAAAATCGTAATCCTTTTTTTTTGTTTCTTAGGAAGCTGCACAGATATATTTAGAGTATTGGGCAAACTATAAAGATGTTCAGGATGCGCTTCATGTTCGTGAGGTATGTTTGCGAGTTCTATATTACTCACATCATATGCTTATTCATAGACTATGCTTTTGCTAATCAATTCACTCGCAACTCTCGTTACTGTACAAAAAATTGTCAGCATGTGAGTATGGTCTAACGTTCTATAATGACATATTTTTTCTGCAGGGAATAATAGAAGCTTGGCAGAAAAACAATGATACCCTCCATTACGATATTGGAAAAAATGACACCGTATATTACTCATATGATATCTTCAGCATTGTTGACAACCATAAACAACTAGTGACAAGAAATTGCCAAGTTTTCATCCTTAAGTACTGTTGTAATTTAAGTAAAGAACTAGCAAAAACAGGAGCCTTTAGAAAGTAGTGAGCCCTTGAAACAGCAACAAAATCCAAATAACCTGAAACAAAAGAACAAACTAACTGCACGGAATGATTCCTGTCCTTTAAGCTTAATACGAACTCGTATATTCGCTGCGAGTCTACAGTCGTACAAGCCCCAGGATTTGATGCAGCCAACACGTGTATATTCGGCAGCGACCGAAACACACAAAACAATAGCGGTAGTAGAAGACGATTGAGTATGGTTTACACAGAAGTATTATGCTTTCTGTTGTTAGTTTGTGTTAGTTTAGAAGAAAGGTTAAGCCCTTTTTTATACACAACTTTGTGACAGTTGTGGTATAACCCACGTACCGAGCTTCACTCCTCAATTTGAAATTTAGTTGCTTGAAAATAGTGGGTTAGTGGAAGAGTTCAAGTAGAACTTTTAGGAGAGTAACATAAGATATGGAAGACCAAATCTTTGAACATTTCTAAGCAAAACCCACGTATGATTTTAAAGCCTCAAAATATTTGTCACTAAATTTCTTTCACATAACCCCCACCATACTCATAATTGTAAAGTAATATAATTATAAAAACTATACAACTTATATTAATATCCAACAATCCCCCACCATGTTGGATAGTTTCCTACTACTCTAATAAGTCATGTCACAAAGTATCATTAAGATTAAACTTTGTATTATATAGATATGCACATTAATTGAAATTGATTCAATGGTTTCCTAAAGGAATTAAACCAGGAACCTTTAAATTTCAGTGACATACTTATACACATTTCTTATTGTAACCATTGTTTTCTCACTGAGCGCGAATATGGTCATGCGCTTAAATCCTGTTTCATGACCCTCTAAAAGAGAAACCATTACTCTTCATTCAAGGCGGCACCACCTCTTGATCATATAGGCAAAACTTTTATCTTCTTCGTTGCTAAGATGCCTCTAAAGCTTTGTTAAGAGGATTTACCTCATCCTTTTCTCGACAACGTCGTACTATCTTTACTATACATGAGTCAATTAGGCGATAGTACCTTCTATTGATTAGTAACTTAGTTATTACCCATTAAACTCGTGATGTAGGAGCACTACAACCAAGTCGGGTTTCCATTACTAATCAATTCTCATATGGTTTCATACTCAATACTCATGTCTCTAGTCGCTTTCATTAAGTCTCTCGTCAAAGATTTAATGAGGTCATCAATTTCATCTCAAAACACTTAATAAATCTCTCGTCAGAGACTTAATAAATGCAATAGTTAAGTTTTTTTGATCACTTAACAAACACGTCAATAATGGTACCATTCTCAATTAATTATCTTGTATCATGACTTAACATGACACACTCATGTATCACTAATTTTCGACATCTTTCGAAAATTTCCTTATTCATTTCGAGTCTATTTTAGAACTTTATTTCTAACTCATACTATATACATTAATCACAGTGTACACAAGTTGATATAACACATCAAAATAGACAACGTCAAACATATTATGTTCACAAATATAGCACGTAACCACTTCACACATACATTTTGAAGAGATATTTTCACATGGAAACATATGCCATGCAAACATATTATGCATGGAAATTATACACATGTAAATTTACACAGTGCCTTTTAAGTCTAACACTTACAAAAAATATTTCATGCAAAGGAATTTGAAACAAAACTTTCAAAAAATAAAAAGAAAACACTAGCTTTCATTGGCATAATTCAAACAAACAAAGACAGATAACTCAAAGCGAAAAACAACTACTACACTAGAATTCAAAGCAAACATAGTACGCTAGAAATTAAAACAACCAAAATTGAAAAAACAATGAATATAAAGAGGCGCTAGCCCGCCGTTGCTAGTGCTGAAATAATGGCTAGATAGAACTCGACCTTCACATGTTTACCCCACAAGATCCTCTCCATCATCAAGGTGAACTTGAGCCACCATATTTGCTATCTCAGTATTCACCATGTTCAACTCAGTCCCTGATTTTCGATCTTTGCACTCGCGAGCAAAGTGACCAGGTATTCCACACACATGGCACTTGAAAGACCGATTTGATGGAGCAGACTTCTTAAAATTGTTCTTTGTGACTCCTATCTTAGCTTTGTTTGAATCATTTCGAAAAACTCTCTTCTTAGAGCTTTCACCTTGCACATGATTCACACTTGACCCATTGTTACCCCGTTTCTCTCTAATTTTAGCCTCTTCTTCTATACGAAGATGCTTTAGAAGATCATCTAACGAATAATCTTCGGTTTTCTGCAACATTCTCTTAGAGAAACTTTTCCAAGAAGGTGGAAGCTTAGTTAAGATAGCACCCACTTGGAATGCATCACTAACAGGAACATCAAGCGATTTTAGTTTGTTCACAAGAACTTGGAGCTCATGCACTTGCTCCATAATAGATTTCCCTTCTATCATAGCATATTCTAAGTATTTTGAAACCAAATACTTGTTCGTACCTTGTTCATGCATTTTATACTTGAACTCCAGTGAACTCCAAAGCTCTCGCGGATTAGTAACGGACGCATACAAGTCGTAAAGAGTATCCGACAAGGCATTCTTTATATGGCCGCAACAAATAGTCTCGTCCTCTTTTCGAATCATTCGCATCTTCTCAAGCTCAGCAACCTTTTTCTCGTCTACCGGTTGATTGGGTGCCGGTATCGGGTTACTAGGAATAGGAGCCAAGGTTGGATCCAGAACATAGTAAACCTTTAACAAGATGAGTAAGAACTTCATCTTGTCAGCCCAACGAGTATAGGTGCACCCGTCAAACCTATCGAGTTTAACCAGTTCTTGGTTCATCATCCGGAGGTTCGTCATGGAAGCAGAAGCACCGTTATCCATGTTTCGTATTAAGCTTAAAGATTGTTGTAATTTAAGTAAAGAACTAGCAAATACAGGAGCCTTTAGAAAGTAGTGAGCCCTTGAAACATCAACAAAATCCAAATAACCTGAAACAAAAGAACAAACTAACTGCACGGAATGATTCCTGTCCTTTAAGCTTAATACGAACTCGTATATTCGCTGCGAGTCTACAGTCGTACAAGCCCCAGGATTTGATGCAGCCAACACGTGTATATTCGGCAGCGACCGAAACACACAAAACAATAGCGGTAGTAGAAGACGATTGAGTATGGTTTACACAGAAGTATTATGCTTTCTGTTGTTAGTTTGTGTTAGTTTAGAAGAAAGGTTAAGCCCTTTTTTATACACAACTTTGTGACAGTTGTGGTATAACCCACGTACCGAGCTTCACTCCTCAATTTGAAATTTAGTTGCTTGAAAATAGTGGGTTAGTGGAAGAGTTCAAGTAGAACTTTTAGGAGAGTAACATAAGATATGGAAGACCAAATCTTTGAACATTTCTAAGCAAAACCCACGTATGATTTTAAAGCCTCAAAATATTTGTCACTAAATTTCTTTCACATAACCCCCACCATACTCATAATTGTAAAGTAATATAATTATAAAAACTATACAACTTATATTAATATCCAACAAGTACTACATGTCACGAGCCAAATTCTGAAGGTCGGGTTCTGCTTGGAAGGCGCACATGAATGCGAGGGTTCCTGGTTTATTCTTGTTGGTCTCGTTGGAGTACCCCAACGATAAGGGTGTAGTACGTGTCACGAGTAGAGACTCGATATGGCACTACACTGGTCGGGAGTTGGGGCCGCTCCCCTGATGAGTCCAAGGCAGGACGAAACCAGTGAACCTCTATTATACGCGGGATGGATGGCTGGTCCTTATCGGTGTAAGGACGCCACGCGGGGTCTAAAGAATGACTCCTTGACATACAGCTACTCTGAATTACTTATCTTTTATCATTTTAAGCATAAAACAAATCTTACAAATTAGCTCTGTTTTAAGGTTTTGCGCAGCATAGGAGTTTTCTATATTCAAAAATGATTATTTAAATATTTGAAATTTTGGTCATCCTTATGTATATGTTGATATTGTTTTCATTTTTGATTGGCAGCGGTGATCATGATATGAATTTTCCATACGTTGGCACAGAAAAATGGATAGCCTCACTCGACCTTCCCATCGAAAGCCCATGGAAACCATGGCTAGTTGATAACCAGATTGCTGGGTAAGCGTTAATTTGTAGCTCTCTTTTGTATCGCTCATGGTACATAGTTTTTCGTATATCTTTCGTTAAGTTTTCCTATGTTTTATGAATTTTACGTATTGAGACGATGATTTGTTCGCTTTTGTAGATATCGGACAACATATTCCAAGAATGAATACTCATTAACGTATGCAACCATTAAGGTAAGAAGAAACGTAACACTTGAATAATATTAAATGACACGAATTTGTTAAAGTTAACACACAAACACACAGCGAGACATAATGTCTCAAAGATTAGACAATATATTTCATGAAACTGTAATTTCACGTAATTAGTACATGGAAATATTAGAAATTAACACTCTAATTTCACTTAACACTGTAATTTTTCTTTCAGCCCAACTATTGAAAAATTATTTGGCCATTAATCAGTTGCTAAAAACTTTCTCATAAGATAGATATGGTCATGGAAAACACGCAATCTTTACAACCATACGCAAACCTCCATCAAGGTCACACACCGGCCTCTTATCCTAAGGATTGACATTTTGAAAGTTTCCATGAAAAGAGTAAAAAACATTCATTAGCATACGTCGATAAAGCCGCACGCATACATTAAGTCAAAACTTGTCTCCCCGGCCCGGGAAACCCCTGAATATGGAAATCCAGTTTTCTGTCACAACTACACGCAGTACAATACAAATACCTAAATAAAGAGTGAATTTTTTTTTGTAGTTGATGAAACACTTAGTCTAGAACCCTAAACAATCATGTATTCATGTTTTATATTGTAGGGTGCGGGTCATGGAGTGGCATTGTACAAACCAAAACAAGCTTTGGACATTGTAGACGGCTGGTTTAATTCTCAAATTTATTTAAGCGACTTAAGAATAATGTAATTTTATATCGGGTATTATGCCTTTATTTTCATTAGTTTGAAATGCTATGTAATTTTTCATTTCGTAAGGACTGGTGGTTATCTTTCTTTCTTTCTATTACAATGATTACAATCCTTGCATGGCTCCTTCTTTATGAATGATGATGTTATTTACGGTAAATGTGGAAAATATACAACGTACTTTTTCAGATTATCCATTATGCCCATCGAACCATTTTATGTACGAAATACATACTTGACTGGAAAATGACATTTGACTTAACGGAATCGTTTGTATTTTCGTTAACTTAGAAATTAGTTTTACAATTTTAATCCTTTTTTTAACTTTGTTCATCATCTTCTTCATCTTTATGATTTTCCTAGATCCAAAATCTAAATCCCCAGATCCAAAAGGAGCATTACTTGAATGAGGTCAGCCATTTGAGCTCCCATGTTATCATATCTTTGTGCAATCGACATCACCAAAGGGACATTACTTAGTGTAAGTTTCTGTCTTGCCAAAGTGCATTCAATCTCTATGGTTCTCAAGTTAGTTCGAGAAATCCTCATAGAAGTTGCAAGTTTCTCTTCTGAAGGTTCAGATGCTAATTTTGTCTTCAGTCTGAAAATTGCATCTCCAGTAAGTTTGTCATAATCAAGCAATCAACTTGTGATAATCTTTATCTAATTCTAAACGATGCCGCACACACATTTGGACTTTTAATAGAAGATAACAATTGTAATGTCGTACTACAATAAGGAAAACATTATGTTTGCTATAGGGTTATTTGCATAGAATACCAACGTGTTTTTTCATTAGTAGAATTTTAGTTATTAGTCATTGTGCATTTGCTTGTACATCTGTGTCCCGTTTTTGGTCGTTTTCTAACTGATTGATCTGAGGATTTAGATTTTGGTTATGGGAAAATCACGAAGATGAAGAAGATGATGAACATGATGAAGATGATGTTAACTTTTGGATGAAAAGTTAAAGAAATGATTAAAATTGTAAAACTAATTTCTAAGTTAACGATAATACTAACGGTTCCGTTAAGTCAAATGTCATTTTTCAGTCAAGTATGTATTTCGTACATAAAATAGTTCGATTAGCATAATGGATAATCTGAGAAAGTACGTTGTGTATTTTCGACATTTACCCATGTTATTTATTGCATTTATATTTCTTTTATGGATAGTTTTTGTTTTGTGTTTAAAAATAAAATAAATATAAGATTAGCAAATGCATAGTAACGTTGTCGATGTCCATAAAGAGTGTGCCTACGAATAACTTGGCAAAAGATAAAAGATTTTGCTAATGAAATTGTAACATCCCCATTTTATCTTATAGTAGCGGAAGCTAATTTTGGGGTATTATTATCAAAGTACCATAGTCATAATAATAGAAAATGCTCAAAAATATTTTTATAAATATTTATGTTATCGTTCATTTATTCAGAGTTAAATAAAAACAACTGTACAATAATGTACATTACAGGTTTTCCCCATAGATTTAGTTTTATTTTTTAAAATGATAACTTTATTCAAGACACCACTATCCGCAGTCCGTCAGTCCTCATTTACCTGAAATATATGCCTTAAAGTCAACACAATAGTTGAGTGAATTCATAGGTTTTAAACAATATTTGAATACAAGTACGACTCCAGAGCTATATTATTATACACCCAACTTTTTAAATTCATCGATCCTTATTGCACTAGCTCATGACCCCGCAACTAGACATTATCAGGAAAAACCCAACAATTTTACCCTTAAGTAGGAAGTTTTCCGGACTATCCTAAATACCAAAATAAAGCATATCTATTTAGCCTAGGTAAGAACCATTAGCTGCTAGCAAGTGCGACTTTCCCATATAGGAGATGTCAGTCTCCAATAGTACTATTCACAATATTAGCGCTTATTAAATGATTAGCGGTCCACGATTAAAAGGGGACTTAATGGCAACAAGTAAACGTAGTGTCAATAATCATATAGGCAACATACAAAAACACTTGTATTCCAGTTTTAGCATATATCTCCCTTACGAGTTTTCAAATCATTTATAAAGCATTTAAAGTGAGACTATGAACTCACCTTAGCCTAAAGAGTCTTGAATTAATCAGCTATAACCAATCACAACCTTCTCACAATATTTGATTTAACACACAATATATAGATATATCAAGTCATAATCTCTGAGTTCAATCTTTTATTATTTCATTTGTTTATTCTTTTATTCATATATTTTGTTATTATAGTGTCATTGTTCGGGTCATTATACTCAGAAGTCATTCTATAAACGTTTGAGGAGCGAGGGCACTTTAAATCGTAAACCCAACCACTCAGTCAGAATGTAATATCGAGATGGAACATCTTTGTACAAAGTTCCATACGAACATGATACATTATATTTTATTACATTTTAAGTTCTTTAGTTTCAATATTGGCAAAAATAGTTATATTTTGACATAATTACACTTTTAACCCCTTAAGTATATAGTTTCATTATATTGCAATTTAATCATTCAATATTTAACCTTAGGGTCTGATTGGTGTATTTTGCAATCACCTAATAGCATGTTAATTTAGCTTAGTTATATATTTATTTGTTGTTATATATGTACATTGAGTGTGTTTTGTGATTATATAGGTTACGAGCGAAATGGAATAAAAATGGACGCTTTATTAATTTTTTGGAGAAAAAATGTTGTGAGCGCCGATAAATGAAGAAAAAATATTGAAGAAAAAAAGATTTGTGTGCGTCGCAATATTTTCGGTCATCTTTTATTTGTCTGGGCTTCGTTGGAGCAATTATTGGCGTTGGGTTATTTTTTATTGGGCCAAAGTTATTATATGTCAAAAGAATAATTAAAAAAAAAGATAATAATAATAATAATTTTTGGGCCCAATACCCAATAACCCACCGCTGGATAGTATAAAAAGAAAAAAAACACATCATAGAAGGTCATACCACAGTCGCAACATTGACAAAGAATAAAAAAACGTGAATCGTCCCTGTGAAGAAAAAAAACGGCAAGAAGAATTTGGTTTTGGTGGGCTCTTTTAAATGTGAAGAAAAAAAGTCAAAAGAAGAAGATACATATAGCAAGACATTTGTTTTTGGAGGAAGAATAACATATTAACAGCCACCATTTTCTTTTGTCGTAAAGTGAAAAAAAAGGATTTATTCAAGATGACGTTTGGTATTAAGCGAGGGGTCGAGTACATCGCGATGTCCGGCTAATTTTATTGTAATTCCTTCCGGTAACTTTATTTATGGTTTGATCATCACTTTTGGATTATTATATTTTTATTACATTGATTTATAATTTATTTATAAATTATTCTTATTGACTTAATATTATGTTTAATTATTTGTGCAAGACAATTTATTGTTAGTTAACGATTCATACTTATTTTATTTAGTAAAAAAAAATGGTCGTATAATCAACATAAATTGTACCTAAATAAATTGTTAAAACATAATTATTGGTTGGATTAATATAAGATTTATTATCGCGAGTCGTTGATAAACATAATAAATGCCAACATTAATTCATTCATATTAAGTCGAAATAATCTTTGTAAACGAACTAAAAAATTTCGATAGTCCATAAGTTTGATCAACCATAAATATTAGGAGCTGGAAGGGATTACATTTTTCTTTTAATTGTTTACATCTTTATTTTATTTTTCTAGCTTTATTAATAGCTTAATAATTATTTTTTTAATCCACATTTTTATTATCAAAAGTATTTTAGTTGTCAGATTTCAAAACCAAAACCTTTATTGATCAGTGATCAATAAAGGTTTTGGTTTTGAAATCTGACAACTAAAATACTTTTGATAATAAAAATGCGGATTAAAAATTAAAATAATTATTAAGCTAATAATAAAGCTAGAAAAATAAAATAAAGATGTAAACAATTAAAAGAAAAATGTAATCCCTTCCAGCTCCTAATATTTATGGTTGATCATACTTATGGACTATCGAAATTTTTTAGTTCGTTTACAAAGATTATTTCGACTTAATATGAATGAATTAATGTTGGCATTTATTATGTTTATCAACGACTCACGATAATAAATCTTATATTAATCCAACCAAATGTTTTAACAATTTATTTAGGTACAATTTATGTTGATTATACGATCATCTTTTTTTTTTACTAAATAAAATAAGTATGAATCGTTAACTAACAATAAATTGTCTTGCACAAATAATTAAACATAATATTATAAGAATAATTTATAAATAAATTATAAATCAATGTAATAAAAATATAATAATCCAAAAGTGATTATCAAACCATAAATAAAGTTACCGGAAGGAATTACAATAAAATTAGCCGGACATCGCGATGTACTCGACCCCTCGCTTAATAACAAACGTCATCTTGAATAAATCCTTTTTTTCACTTTACGACAAAAGAAAATGGTGGCTGTTAATATGTTATTCTTCCTCCGAAAACAAATGTCTTGCTATATGTATCTTCTTCTTTTGACTTTTTTTCTTCACATTTAAAAGAGCCCACCAAAACCAAATTCTTCTTGCCGTTTTTTTTTCTTCACAGGGACGATTCACGTTTTTTTTTTATTCTTTGTCAATGTTGCGACTGTGGTATGACCTTCTATGATGTGTTTTTTTTCTTTTTATACTATCCAGCAGTGGGTTATTGGGTATTGGGCCCAAAAATTATTATTATTTTTTTTTTTTATTCTTTTGACATAAAATAACTTTGGCACAATAAAAATAACCCAACGCCAATAATTGCTCCAACGAAGCCCGGACAAATAAAAGATGACCGAAAATATTGCGACGCACACAAATCTTTTTTTCTTCAATATTTTTTCTTCATTTATCGGCGCTCACAAAATCTTTTCTCCAAAAAATTAATAAAGCGTCCATTTTTATTCCATTTCGCTCGTAACCTACATAATCACAAAACACATTTAAAATACATATATAACAACAAATAAATATATAACTAAGCTAAATTAACATGTTATTAGGTGAATGCAAAATACACCAATCAGATCCCCTCGCACTTAACCTTTTACCTGTCCCAAGTAAAAATAAAATAAAAATATACAAGCATGTTAATTTCATAATTTTTAATCATACTATTGAAATTTCATCAAAAAGATCACATTCAACCTAATACACTAATAACCATCCTACATGACAAATAATCCAAAATGATTACCAATATTTTTGTCCTTCTTAAACACTTAGCATAACCATTCCCATTAACTCCATTTACTTTATGTTTTATATAATTAACCATGTGTCCAACGTACCTATTACACACCTATAATCAATATAAACATTAATCTAAAACAAGAGGTAAGAATATCGTACACCTTTTTATAACATTGGAGTTTTTATAGCATAAGAGCACATCATAAGCCATCATACTTAAGCTTATATACTTCTACATCCTTTCATCATTTTTTTTTCACATTCTTTTTTTCTTTTCATTTTTTTTTCATTTTTTCATTTTTTTTTTCATCACACATAAGCTCTCTCTTTTTTAGCCATTCGAGACCGTTTCTTATACAAGTCATTCCGAACGCTTTATACACTCCTTTTAAGGTTGATATAAAGACCAATTATTCAGAAAATTGAATATCTATCCTATAGGTGCATACTAAGACACAGTGGCACATGAGAACCGGTTAATTAAGTCTGTTTAATTAAATGGGAACAATTATACTTCGTGCCTACTGGTATAATTATATGGAACAATTAAATGGAATTATCTACCACATAGTATAATTATACAATGCACTAAATTAAACTGATCTTCCTAATTTCATTACAACAATACAAGGATTGAGTTATTTCACATAAAATTGTCTCAGCTAAGTGCAATGCTATCCATCATAAAAATTGGCGTCTGACTCATGCTAACAACTAAAGTATCACCTTGCGCGAGTGACGAATCAGATAGGCAAGCCCAACATATGACTATCACCAATAATTACGACAGTTCTCCAACTCTTTTCTAAGGCCACCGTGCGCGGGTGGCGAGCCGAATAAGATCAATTTCAAGTGTCCTAACCCAACTATTACATTATTATATTTCATACTATTTATTTAAACTTTCTACTCGATCTAAGCAAATGTAAGTAGAGGGAATTCAACCGGCATGGTTTGATCATCTAAATTATACATATGCCTAACTACATGCAAACAATCAAATCAATTTAATAACCAAATTAAACAATGGAATCGGGTGCACCTGATAATTATGGCCAAATCCTCTAGCTTGCTCCAATAAATCATCCACAAACTAATCTTCAGAATCTGCAAACACTCAACAAACATATATGTAGAAGAAACCTCTACATCTAATTAGCACAAGACTCTTATAATGTGATTTAAAATTTTAAAAATTTTCAATTTTCAATTTTTCCCAAAAATCACATTTTAACCAATTTTGACCAAAATTTCACACAAAAACATGTAACACATGTGCTACCCCCCCTCAACTTAAAGCATTGAATTGCCCCTAATACAAAAACTTTAAATTGAAATTTTGGTTAAAAATCAATTTGACAAACTCACACAAAAACAAAAACCTAACTCACTTTCGTAGGAACCACGGTTGCATTTAGCGTATGCAACAAGCCTTTAAACCACCCGGTAGCCCGACTGGACGAGTTTTGTCTCGTGAGGGTTTATAGTGAACACACCCACAAAGTTCCAGAAACCACGGGTTGCCTCCCGCGAAGCGCTAAGTTTACCGTCTTCAGCCAGACATAACTCATATGAGCTATTGAGACGGTTGGAGTGGTTCCAAGTAAACCACATCCACCGTTTCCATCTGATCACTTTCTAACTCAACATACGGCTTTAAACGGTGTCCATTAACTTTAAACGGCTCTCCACCCACCATATTTTTTATTTCAATGGCTCCGTATGGAGAGACTTGAGTCACAACGTATGGACCCGTCCATTTACTTCTCAACTTTCCAGGAAAAAGCTTAAGTCTAGCATTGAATAACCAAACTTTTTGACCAACCAAGAACGATTTCTTGGTGATGTGTCGATCATGAAAAGCTTTGGTTTTCTCCTTATAAGTCCTAGAACTTTCATAGGCATCACGTCTAATCTCATCCAATTCAGATAGTTGAAGTTTCCTAGAACTACCCGCTTTCTCTAAATCCAGATTAACGGTCTTAATCGCCCATTCAGCCCTATGCTCTATCTCAACCGGTAAATGACACGCCTTGCCATATACCAACTTATACGGTGACATACCAATAGGAGTCTTAAAAGCCGTCCTATATGCCCACAAAGCATCATCTAACCTCAAGGACCAATCTTTCCTATCACTACGAACGGTCTTTTCTAAAATTCGCTTAATCTCCCTATTAGATACTTCTACCTATCTACTAGTCTGTGGGTGATACGGGGTAGCTATCCTATGATTAACTCCATAGTGTTTCAATAATTTTCCAAATCTAAAGTTCTTAAAATGAGAACCCCCATCACTAATGATAGCCTTAGGAATTCCATGTCTAGCAAAGATATTCTTCTTAACAAACTTAAGAACTACACTATGGTCATTTGTTCTAGTAGCTTCAGCCTCTACCCACTTAGACACATAATCAACTGCCACTAAAATGTACACATTGCCATGGGAAGTGGGGAATGGTCACATAAAGTTAATACCCCACACGTCAAAGATCTCAACAACAAGTATAGGATTCATAGGCATTTGATCACGCCTTGAAATCCCACCAACTTGTTGGCAACGAATACATGCTTTTACAAAAGACTGGGCATCCTTGAATATAGTCGGCCAAAAGAAACCGCTTTGTAGGATCTTATGCCCAGTTTTCGTAGCACCAAAGTGACCACCACATGCATAAGAATGGCAATGAGCCAATATGTCCATATGCTCATGGTCGGGAACACATCTCCTAACAACTTGGTCAGCACACACCTTATAGAGCTCCGGATCCTCCCAAAAATAATGCTTCAACTGGGAGAAGAAGTATTTTCTTTGTTGCTTGGACCAAAAATCCGGAAGCTTTTTAACAACTAGGTAATTAACTATATTTGCGTACCAAGGAACCTTAGAAACCTCAAACAAACTTTCATCCGGAAAACTTTCCTTAATCACATCAGAAGGGTTGAACGACGGAGGGATAATTCTAGACAAATGGTCAGCAACTACATTTTCTGACCCCTTTTTATCCCGAATTTCTAGATTAAATTCCTGTAAAAGCAAAATCCACCTAAGAAACCTCGGTTTTGTCTCTTTCTTAGTCAACAAATGTCTTAAGGCACTATGATCTGAAAATACTATCACCTTAGAATGCCCCCAAATATATGACCTAAACTTATCAAGAGCAAAAACCACAGCTAACAACTCTTTTTCAGTAGTGGTGTAATTCATTTGAGCTTCTGAAATAGTCTTACTAGCATAAAAGATTACAACGGGTTTCTTATCGACCCGCTGTCCTAGAACCGCCCCAGCGGCATAATCACTTGCATCACACATGATCTCGAAAGGCTTCGACCAATCAGGTGATTGCAGAATAGGGGCTTCTACAAGCTTTTGCTTAAGCATGTTGAATGCTTTAAGACATGATTCAATAAAGTCAAAGCGTGCATCTTTTAAGAGTAGATTACAAAGAGGCTTTGATATTGCACTAAAATCTTTAATAAATCGCCTATAGAACCCGGCATGACCAAGAAAAGATCGCACACCTTTGACGGTAGTGGGAGGAGGAAGGCTCGAAATTACTTGAACTTTGGCACGGTCAACCTCAAATCCTTTTTCAGACACAACATGCCCTAATACAATTCCCTCTCTAACCATGAAATGGATCTTCTCCAAACTAAGCACCAAATTGGTTTCGGTGCATCTTTTTAACAAACTTTCAAGCTGATCAAGGCAGCTTTCAAAGGATTAACCAAAGATGGAGAAATCATCCATAAATATCTCTACAGATTCTCCAACCATGTCAGAAAAGATACTCATCATGCATCGCTGAAATGTAGCGGGTGCATTACACAGGCCAAAAGGCATTCTTCAAAATGCAAACGTCCCGTATGGATACGTAAACGTAGTTTTGGCCTGGTCATCAGGATGGATGGGTATTTGATTATAACCGGAGTACCCATCCAAGAAGCAATAGAACTTTTTACCCGAAAGCTTCTCAACTATTTGATCAATGAAAGGTAGTGGGAAGTGATCTTTAGATGTGGCATTATTCAGCTTACGGTAATCTATACAAACTCTCCACCCAGTAACTGGTCGGGTTGTGAGCTTTTCCCCATTGTCGGTTTCTACAACGGTGATTCCGGCCATTTTAGGCACCGTTTGAGTAGGACTTACCCATTTACTATCCGAGATGGGATAGATTATACCAGCATCTAACCATTTAAGAACTTCCGTCTTCACCACCTCTTTCATATTAGGATTCAGACGCCTTTGCGCATCTCTTGTTGGCTTAATATTAGGGTCCGTAACAATTCGATGCATACATAATGAAGGGTTGATCCCTTTCAAGTCTGCAATTGTCCATCCCACTGCTACTTTGTACTTAGAAAGCACTTTTAAGAGTGCTCCCTCTTGTGATTCAGAAAGACCATAAGCAACAATAACGGGTAAAGTATTGTTAGGACCTAGAAAAGCATATTTGAGATTGGATGGCAAAGGTTTTAGCTCAAGAGTTGGAGGCACCTCTAGAGACGGCTTCGTGGCCGTGTCAAAAGTAGAAGGCAATGGCTCCACTTTATAAGACCAAGGTGGTTTTTGATGGTCCAAGGAACTGACCAAACACTCTTGAATCTCTTGAACTTCAGCAACATCAAGAATCTCCTCATTATCACCAGTTAGATATAATTCCAAAGGGTCATCCTTAAGCATACGGGATGCATGCTTTTGGACTTCCTCGTCAATCACATCTACTTGGTAACATTCATTCATCGTAGGAGAATTCATGGAATTAAACACATTTAATCTTATCTTCTTATTACCGAATGCAATATCCATGGCGCCAGTCCGACAATTAATCCTAGCATCTATCGTGGCTAAGAATGGGCGCCCAAGGATAATAGTTGGTTGAACATGTTTGTATTGTGACTCGGTGTCCATAACAAAGAAGTCAACTGGGTAATAGAAATCATCAACTTTCACAATAACATCCTCTAAGATACCTCTAGGAATTTTAGTAGATCGATCGGCTAAGGAAATAATGGTGTCTGTCTTACGAAGAGTTCCTAAGTCATACTTATCAACCAAACTAGCAGGAAGGATGTTAATACTGGCACCAAGATCAAGGAGCGCCTTCTTAATGGCAATATTTCCGACCACAACTGAAATCAGTGGTGCTCCAGGATCTTTGAATTTAGGAGGAAGAAAGCTAGATAAGACTGCACTAACATGCTCAGTTAGGTCAATCTTTTTAGGCAACGACGCCTTCAGCTTCCTCTTTTGAGTACACAAGTCCTTTAAAAACTTGGCATATGCAGGAATTTGCTTGATAGCATCAATAAGCGGGAGATTGATTTTAACTTGCTTGAAAGTCTCCCACATATCCTCAGCATGAGGACCCTTTTTAGCTAACTTTGCAGATGTCGATTTCTCCAAAGCCGTAGGGTACCAACATTTATTATTATAGCATTAACTTTCATAAAATGACACTTTTGGCCAAAAATGTTAAATAACTTCAAAAATAACAGTTTTGGTCCATATACTTGTAAAATCATATAACTTCTTCAAAAATGTACCAAATGATCTAGGATTTCAAAACACATTTATAATCATAATAACAACATTTTATCAGAATTATAGCTCTTGAAATGTATTTTAAGTCATTATTTCATGTGAAATACAAAACTAAGGTTTTAAGACATCTTTAGCTTATAACTTTCATTTAAATTGACTAAATGACTTAGTTATTTTTGGATTATCTTTCTATAAAAATTTGGCATTATAAAAAGTCTTAAAATTCATTATAACAAGATCAAAGCTTGTTTAACATAGAAATTACCTAGGTAGCTCCAAAATAGCTCCTTGTGGCTTCCTATGAACACAACTTGCTATCAAAGCTTCAAAATCTTCAATGGCTTCCATCTAGACCTGGTTTTTGGTCTTGTGGGATGTTCTAGGACGTATATAGAAGTGTATATGAAGAATTGGTAGGAGGTTTAAGGAAAACGGGGTGCAAGTATACAAGGTTGCTATTCGACTTTATTTATACTACTAGCAACACTTAGGCTCCAATTTAAGGCTCCAAACGTGTAATCTAGAGAGAGCAATGACTAAGGATAGATAGTGAAGCTCTACACAAGTTTATAGCCACTAGCTTCAATCCAATCTTCACTTGTGGTTTAGAATAGGCCACAACACATTAAGGATGAGAATGGTGATATGTAGCACCCTAGTAGATGATGCACCTACTTGTCACCACTTCTAAAATATCTTAGGACATGTAAATATCTGATTTTGACCTTTAGAATTGGAGGTGAAGTGTTTGAAATAGGGTTTGGAGGGAAATTACAAAATCGGGTCATAAATCTAGGGCTTGTAACTTATGGTTTGTAATTTTTGTGATTAGGGACTTGAAAAAGTGATTAGTGAATGATTAAGGCTTAATTAGGGTTTATACATTCTATTTAAAATATTTGGGTCCTTGGTTTGAAGTTTAACAAAGGTTTAATATGAAAATGGGAAGTATACTTTTGTAGATTAGGGTTTTCTAATGATCTAGGGTTTAATCTAAGTAAAACTGATTATCCTCCTCTTAGATACTGATGTAAACTTAATTTAGGTCCTAGAAATTGTGTCTTAAGTGTAATGAGTTCTCACCCTTAGTTTAATGGTTTAGTTTGGGTAAACATGTCTAAAGAGTGAAAATACCTATTTTGACCTAATTTACAAGTCATGCATTAAAATAATATACCTTCTGCATTAGGGTACTTGTACATTGTCTTAACATAATCACCTAAACCTAATGAAGTCTTATAAGTATTTGTAGACTTGTCCTTTAAGAACTAGTTAATGATTCCAGGTAGATTCTTAATATAAGGGTTTCTATACCATTAAGCCTAATGACTTTCTATTTTAGGTAATTTGGGTTTGTATCTTAATGTAAGCTTATTCTAGGTCTTATATAGTATTTTTATGAATTCTATGGGTGCTACGTTCTTAGTTTAAGATTTTATATAGGTTGATCATATTCTAGGGTTAATTAAGTAAGTTTAAGGTCCTATGCTTTGAAAACTTGTACTTTATGTTTTAATAATTTATAACTTGGTTTAAGATAAATGTATTAACTTATTATGATATTTAGTTGAGTTTTATTATTTGTTTCAAAATATTAGAGTCTAATTCATTATAGATTAGATTTTATATGCTAATTTTTGTTTTAGGTCATTTTCTTGTAATTAGCTTGTGATTAGTGAATATTAGTGTTTTGTGATTATTTACCTTTTCTTTATATGGTAGATTAGAATTGGTATAATGTATTTGATAATAGTACATAGACTTTATGTAGTTATATTGCTTGGAATATTAGTTTATAAGGGATTTCTAGGGTTTCTATGGCTATTTAGGGTATCCTTGTTGTATTTGAGTTGTTCTTTTTCATTGTTTATACATATAGTTATTTTTAGAACTCAGACTTGATATATACATAGTGTATGTAACATATAGGCATATGTCGAAGTGATAGTTGAGATAGTGAGTATCCATATATTCAACAATTCAGTCACATATCATAATAAAATGCAAAAAAATCTTAGTAAAATCACCTCTTTATTTATTAACATGGTTATTACATTAGTAAAAAATAATGGATGTTATAGTCTCTTCCCCTTATTTTAAATCTCGTTTCGATATTTAGCTAGAAATAGGGTTAACATAAGAAAATAGATGCGGATATTTAGCTCGAATTTGATCTTCACGTTCCCAAGTATACTCAGATCCTCTTTTCGAGTTCCATCGTACCTTAACTATTGGGATACGGCTCTGATTCAAGCGATTCACTTCTATATCCATAATTTCTACATGCTCTTTCACAAAATTTAACTTATCATCGAGTTGAAGTTCTTTCATCGGTATGATGAGAGATTCATCAATTAAACATTTCTTTAGATTCGAAACATGAAAAGTATTGTGAACATTACTAAGCTCTTCAGGTAGCTATAGTTTATATGCCACATGGCCAATTCTTTTGGTTATTTTGAATGGTCCTATATACATTGGGTTCAGTTTCTTTTTCTTTTCGAACCGAATAACTCCTTGACGAGGCGAAACTTTCAACATAACACGATCTCCTACTACAAATTCCAAAGGTTTACGTCTAGTATTAGCGTAACTCCTTTGTCTATCTTATGCAGCTTATAATCGCTGTCGGATTTGAACAATCTTCTCAGTAGTCTCATGTATTATTTCTGGTCCAGTTAGTTGAACATCTCCAACTTCGGCCCAGCAAACAGGCGATCGGTAGTTTCTTCCATAAAGTACTTCGAAAGGCGCTGCTTGAATACTAGCATGATAACTATTGTTATAAGATAATTCTACTAAAGGTAGATGTTTCTCCCATCCTTTTTCAAAATATATCACCCAAACTCTAAGCATATCTTCAAGAGTTTGAATAGTCCTTTCACTTTGTCCATCTGTTTGTGGATGATATGTCGTACTCATGTCCAATTGAGTACCTAAGGCACTTTGCATCGATCCCCAAAATACAGATGTAAAATGACTATCACGATCTGAGATAATAGATATAGGAAATGTTGTAAAACAAGGCCTAGGCGCTAGGCGATCATACTCCGCCTAGGTGGCGCCTAGAAGCTAGGCGGTCAACAATGTCAAAAAGTCAACAAAAAGTCAATTTTTTTTACAAAAAATTAAGGGTTTTCTTTCTAATATATTGTGCCCATATTTATTTTAGCGTAACATGTTAAATAAGAGATATACAAATGATTTTAAACATAAAGTTATGGGTTTTTCGTATGAAATTGTAACCAATTGAATTATATGTTCACGTTTGAAGTTTTAAGCACTTAAATTGTTATGTTCTATTTGTCTATTTTGCAAGAATTTTGAATTATTTGAAATTAGAAGTATATTTTTATGTCATACATATTATTTATAATATTTATACGCATAAAATTCCAATCCGCCTAGGCGGCGCCTAGAATTCCGCCTCGAAGGTCGTCGACCGCCTCACTAGCGCCTAGCGATTTCTGCAACCTTGGATACAGGCACTCCGTGTTGAGAGATTATTTCCTTAATGTACAATTTCGTAAGAGTTTCCATACTATCGGTCTCTTAATAGGAAGAAATCGCGCAGATTATGTAAGACGATCAACAATAACCCAGATGGTGTCATGTCCATTTGATGTCTTAGGTAATTTAGTCACAAAATCTATCGTAATTATTTCCCACTTTCATATTGGAATCTCTGGTTGTATCAACAGACCGGATGGCTTCTGATACTCTGCTTTAACTCTTGCACACGTTAAACACTACTAACGTATTCTGCTATGATTGCCTTCATGTTAGGCCACCAATAGAGTTTCTTCAGATCTTGATACATCTTGTCGGAACCAAGATGTATAGAATACTTCGATTTATGAGACTCGTGCATAATCAAATCTCGTAAATTACCATGTGCAGGTAACCAACTACGATTAGTAATACACCGAATTCCATCTTGAAGAACTTCAAATTCTTTATCCATTCCTCTCAACTTCTGAGCTCCTACATTTTCTACCTTAAGTGCTTCTTTTTGCGCTTCGAGAATTTGGGTAGGTAACTTCGGTAAAAGAGTTATCATTAATGATCTAACTCGTAATGGCTTAACACGCTCCTTTCGACTTAAAGCATCAGCTACTACATTGGCTTTACCTGGGTGATAACGAATTTCACAATCGCAATCAGCAAGTAATTCTAACCAACGTTGCTGTCTCATATTCAATTCTTTCTGATGAAGAATATATTGAAGACTTTTATGATCAGTAAATACTATACACTTCGTACCATAGAGATAATGTCTCCAGATTTTAAGAGCAAATATCACCGCTCCTAGTTCTAGATCATGGGTAGTATAATTCTTCTCATTAGGTTTAAGTTGCCTTGATGCATAAGCAATAACTTTATTTCTTTGCATAAGCACTGCTCCCATTCCTTGAATAGACGCATCATAGTAAACGATAAAGTCATCGTTACCTTATGGTAATGCTAGGATAGGTGCTTCACACAACATTTCTTCAATAATTGTAAAGCTATTTCTTGACTATCTCCCCAAACAAACGGTTTGTTCTTCTGAGTCAATTCAGTCAAAGCTTTAGCAATTTTTGAAAAACCTTCGATAAATCTTCGGTAATACCCAACAAGTCCTAAATTGTCTTATTTCCGTAGGTATACTAGGCTTAATCCAATTCTTTACCGCTTCAATCTTAGCAGGATCCACACGAATACCTTGGCTACGAATGACATGTAATAGGATTTGAACTACATCAATCCAAAATTCGCACTTCGAGAACTTAGCATATAACTCCTCCTTCTTAAGTAATTCGAGAATTATACCAAGATGCTTGGCACATTCTTCTCTATTACGAGAGTAGATGAGAATATCATCGATAAATACGATTACAAATTTATCCAAGTAAGGCTTACACACTCTGTTCATGAGGTCCATGAAAACAGCTGGTGCATTGGTTAAACCAAAAGCATCACTTGAAATTCATAATGTACCTGAAAGCAGTTTTAGGAATATCCTCTTCCTTAACTCTCAGTTGATGATAAGCTGATCGTACATCAATTTTCGAATATACGCTCGATCCTTGGAGTTGATCAAATAAATCGTCGATTCTGGGTAATGGGTAACGATTCTTTATAGTAAGTTTGGTTAACTCACGATAATCGATACACATCCTAAAATATCCATGTTTCTTTTTCATAAATAATACTAGAGTTCCCCAAGGCGATATACTTTGTCTAATAAATCCTCGATCAGTTAGTTCTTGGATTTAACTTAACAATTCTTGCATTTCCGAAGGTGCTAATCGATAAGGTACTTTAGCAATTGGTGTTGCTCCTTGTATCAAATCAATTTGGGATATGAACGGCTTTCTCGTCACATAGAATTTTAGCATGGTATTTAGATAACCAGTCCATTCCAATGACTACGTGAACACTACCGAGCTTAATGGGTATAAGGTCGATTTCAAAGGATTGACGTAATAAAGTAATGATACATCCTCGAATAATGGTATTAGTGCTAACTATTTTTCCGTTGGCCATTTCTATATCATACTTAATTCAAAGAAACAATTGTAATATCTAACTTAGCAGCAATTTTAACAAATATGAAACTTCTATCAGCTCCTGAGTCAAATATTACTTTAACCAGACGTTGATTTAGATGAAACATACCCGTAACCATATTCTGATATTGATGAGTATCGTTCAGCAAATAGGCTTTTTCTCTGCTATTGCTCTCTTTATGACACTCATTCATCAGATGCCCATTTTCTCTTCAGTTTTGGCAAACTTTAGTTACAGGAATTTGGTTACTTCCAGTAGCTAATCCTTTACTTCTGTAGAATCTTGTTCGATGTCCTATTTTTTGGCAGTTCTGACAATTGATAGTGCAAAATCCTATGTGATGTAGAGAACACCTCTGACAAAGGGGTTGTCTTCCACTATAACCATTGCTCGAATTTACAGCATAAACTTTAGAAACATCATTTCTTTTATTCTGTTGTTGACGATTATTGCCTTGATCAGAGTTGCGAAACTTACTCTTCTGGAAATTACGATTAACAGGAAAGTTCTTCCTATCATCAAACTTCCTCTTATTATTAACTACCACTTGTACAGGGTTATACCGTATCACTTGATCCATTAATCTTTGAGTAATGGTGATAACTTCCTCTAAAGTTTGGGATTTAGAGGCGGTAACATTCCCTTCTATACTTATTGGTAATCCTCCAATAAAATATTCCATCAATTTTTCAGTATTAAGCACCATATTAGGACATAATAATGCCAATTCCTGAAATCTTCGGATGTAAACTTTAGGATTATTCTCCTTCACTGCTAAATTATATAATTCTTCCTCCATTTTCCTAATCTCACTGCGAGGACAATATTTCTTAACTAGCAGATTCTTGAATTCATTCCAAGGAGTTTGATAAGCTTTTTCTATCCCAATAGGTTGTGCATAATAAATCCACCAAGACAAAGCTTCTTCTATCAGCGTACCCATAGAAAATTTCACTTTACAATCTTCAAAACAATCACTGCGAACAAATACTAATCCAGTTCTCTCGAACCAGTGAATAAGTCTAACAGCTCCTTCAGATCCTTTATAGTTAAAAGGCTGACAGTTCATGAAATCTTTGTAAGTACATCTCTTCTCTATCGAAACTTCTCTCCTAGCAGCGTTTCCATTACTCTTACTAGCTATATTGGCGGCTTGTGCTTGCAAAGCTGCAGTCACACTCTCAGCAACCAATTGCCTTATTTCTTCAGGTGTCATATTTATTGTCGCAGATGTTGATGCTCTCGTATGAGCCATTCTACCAACATTTACAAATACTCGATAAGAATGATATTATTATATATTTTTTTAAATTTTCGTACGTGGAGTATGAAATGAATTTAATATATCATAGAGTATTTCTAATTCTTTCGACCATTTCATATATGAGGATTCATAATATGAATGATGATAAAATTTTCTAATTCTTTCATACATGAGGATTCATAATATAAATAACGATAAAGGCGTAAATAAGATAACAAGAATTTTTGAGAATAAACGCACACTTCTTTTATTTATGAACAACTTATCATTTATATTTACACGATAAGCATCTCTGTTACATAAAGAAAAACTGTACATATCTTACAAACTGAAACTAGATTTCTAAGCTTAGTTCCTTATTCTTATC
Source organism: Glebionis coronaria (assembly GCA_025667525.1). Classification (NCBI taxonomy): domain Eukaryota; kingdom Viridiplantae; phylum Streptophyta; class Magnoliopsida; order Asterales; family Asteraceae; genus Glebionis; species Glebionis coronaria. The sequence continues at coordinate 412,724,138 of CM046878.1, forward strand.
TCCTCAATTTTGTCGAAAATATATCTGGAGTCATATTGTTGAGTTGTTTAAGATCGTCGATGAGTAATTCTAAATTAAGCCCAGTCCTCGTAAGTCCTTCTTTCAGTTCAGTATTATCCTTCTATAGTATTGTCATAGTCATTTCATAACCATGCATCCTTCTACTCAGTCTAATATTATGGCGTCGAGTAACACCCACTTTATATTCCAACTGACTAATATGCTTTTCAATCTCCTTTCTTCCTCTTATCAAATTCCTAATATTCTTCTCCACTATTCTAAAAGCTTCAAGGGATATTTCATCAAGATGACTAGCAATTACCTATATTTGCTTGTCGTGCTTTTCCATAATCCGTGATCTAGAGTCTTCCTTAGTTTCATAAGGCTCTTCACGACTTTGATTGGGAGATGAATAAAGATCCTCATGTAACAGAAAAAGAGACGTAGGTGAAGGTACACTATTTATCACTTCAGTTTGATGTGAGAAATATTCTTGTACTTCAGGAGTATCGTAAAAAGTCAAAATCGATACACGCACATCTGTGGGAGATGGAGTGAACATCAGGATTTATCTTTCATCATCGTCGAAAATGAGAATATAGGTGCAAGTAGACATCCTTGTAGTTTATATAATATAATAACATAAGATATCTTACTTAAAGGAATAAAAATCTCACACTAGCGCTGATGATGGCTGATGGTCTTGAAATTAAAATTTTAGTTATAGCTTAAGAAAAACCTTATTCTCTATAACCATGAGCTCTGGATACCAATCTGTAACACCCTCATTTTACCTTGTAGCAGCGGAAGCTAATTTTGGGGTATTACTATCAAAATACCATAGTCATAATAATAGAAAATGTTCAAAAACATTTTTATAAATATTTACGTTATCATTCATTTATTCAGCGTTAAATAAAAACAACTCTACAATAATGTACATCACAGGTTTTCCCCAAAGATCTAGTTTTATTTTCTAGAATGACAACTTTCTTCAAGACACCACCATCCGTAGCCCTCTGATACATTGGTTTTGATTAGGTTCAGATTAGTTTCTCGGAATCTTCTCGAATTGATTCATAGCTCAAAGTGGAATGATTTGTTCTTGGTGACAAATAGTGGGTTTGGTTTTCTATATTACTAAGAAGGTAAATGCGTAAGGTAATTAAAAGTAAACTAGAAGCAATTAATTAATAAAAGTAAAACTTGAATACAAATTAAATAAAACAGTAACAGTAAATAACCTTAAAAATGCTTGATTCGGAATGTGGCTTAATCCAGAATAAATCAGACAAAATGCTCCATGCGGAATAAATAAGTTATTCGGAATAAATGTGCTATGCGGAATAAAAAGGTGATCCGGAATAAAGGTGTTACTCGGAATAAATGGCTATCCGGAATAATGGTGCTACCCGGAATAAAATTGCTACTCGGAATAATGATCCTATCCGGAATAAATGGCTACTCAGAATAAAAGGTTATTCGGAAGAAATGGCTATTCGGAATAATGGGATTATTTGGAATAAAAGGCTATCTGGAATAATGGGCTTACTCGGAATAAAAATATATTCCGGATAAAGGAAACTGATCCGTGCTTGATTCGGAATACCTGGACGAAGAACAGTAAACAGAAACCAAGAGCAGGGGAAAACGATTTTATCAAAAATCAACCAAGTTTTTAACCAAATCTTAAGCAAAACTAATCACAAATCATCTACTAACCATAAACATCAAATCCCAATCATAAAAACGCGAAACCCACTAACTTTTGAAGATCAAAATCAACCAAACAAGAACTTTAAAACTTTAAATCAAAGAACAAGATGAAATGGAAAGATTATATTGATGATTAAGGTTTAAACAGTCAAAGGAAAAAGATTAAAAGCTTACAAGATGAAGGATTCAAAAAATGAAAAATCACCAACACCTTAGTGGTGTTGGCTTCCTACGAAAGAAAAGAAGAAACTGGGAAAATGAAAAACTTGTTCCAAATGTGTGAGGGGTTTGTCCTTATATAGTCTAGTGGTGGTTGGTTGGTGGAGTGGGCTTTCTTCCTCTCTTCTTGTCTTCTCGTCTTTTCAGAAAAGTTGACGTTTTCGATTCTGATTCGGGATTTGTCGACGATTAAATTTAACTCGTCTTTTAATTTCTTCGTTTAATAGACTTGAGTTCCTTCGACATATGTAAATCTTCCATCTTTGGTCCTTTTCTTCGATAAATCTTCAAATAGGCCCATTGACTTCAAATCTTTTGCATCTCTTGGACAATAGACTTCGTCTTGAGTCTTTTTCCTTGATAAAACCCGTGCAATCCCATGTTTTCTTCAATATTCATCCGGTTGGATCTGAAAACATAATAAACACAAAAACCACGCATAATTCCAAACAAATGATATTAAATACGCGTTTTGGTCTTGTTTTAGCAAGAAATAAGTGGTAAAAGGATGGGTGTTTACACACCTATCAAATCCCCTACACTTAACCATTGCCATGCCCTCATGCAATGCTTAGTGATAAAGCAAGTTTACACTTTTCTCATAATCAATCAACCTTGGCCTTATTAACATACTACTAAAACAAAAATTAAAGTACTAAGAGAAATTAACACTTTAAAGGAAACAAAAGATTAGAAAACCATTTTCACTTGAAAATAGCTATATGGAAATAACTTGCAAAGAGATCAAGGACTTACATTAGGGCTTTGGTGCTGCGAAGATTTATCACCCTCAAGTTTCACGTTCCCCAAACTAAGCTTAAAAACGAGATCATTGTTATTATAAGTTAGCAAATCAAACACTTACACACATGGCTTAATTAAATGCTTAAACTCCCTTATTCCTAGTTGTATCTCTTATATTTTATTTTTGTCTTAGAATGATCATGGAGATGCATTTTTGGACTTATTTTGATAGTTTATTTAGGCTGAAAGCAAAGTAGGACGATTTGATCCATAGTTAGCTAAAGGACAATATCTCTTAAAACTGCTTCTCGGGATATCAAAAAGTTCATATCTTGGCATAACTCAGTTCACGATTTGAGACCTTTCTCGGGCCGATATTTGGCATGTACTTCATACTTCATATCTTAAGAGACGTGCTTCTCATCGTTAATAGAGTTTCTTCACTTAGAGACTTTTGAGGGGTACTCCAACTTTGTTGACCACGGCTTCATGATTATTTCTTCAATCTCTAATTGGGATTTTGAGATACAACGATCCGCCTCCTTTTTGGACTTGGATCTATTTATCCTCATACCTTGTTAGGGTCTTTTCGGATAGACTTCTCCATGATCTTTATGGGAGTTGATTTCTTTTCGTCGTGAGTCTTGATCCTTCATATTGATTTTGGGAATAATGCTTTTCACATCACCTTGGATCATTAGCAATAAGATTGAATCCTCATGCCTTGTTAGGGCCTTTTCGGACTCGCCAATCTTCGCGCCCCGCTTCATAAGTTATGCCTTGGCTATGAACTCTTATCATTACCGAACAACTTTTAAACGATCTTGGGCTAGAAGCTAAGTAACTTTTCAAATCGTACGACCTTACTTATTGCAGATAAATTATTAGCAAGTGATGGGAGAATAGGCAGATAATTACACCAAGTGAGCTTGTGCAAGAATGCCGACTTATAATTGACTCTATCATTTCTCGTCCTTCACAATTTAAAATCTCAAGTAATGAGACTCGTGGATGCTTAGCCTAATAAACCAATTAAGGTCTACATGGTTAAGGATACTAGCTAGAATAAACTTGGATAAGTCTATTCGGGTTGAGTCAAAATAATCGCAACGGGCCTAATATGTCAAAGATTTCAAAACTAGCTACACCACTTATTAATATTTTTGACTTTATTGCGGGATATATACATATGAAAGCAATGATAAAAATTTAAAAATTACTACTATATGGCCAAAGTTAATCAAAAAATTTGAAAAATATTGAAAAAGATGATTTTCCGGTTAAATGAAGGCATTTCATGGAAAAGTCCACTTAAAACTTCGATAGAAGTCCCCCCTATACTTAAGATAAACATTGTCCTCAATGTTTAAGCATGTGGGAAAAGTCTCCCCTACACTTAGGACATTGTGCACGTTGGTTAAATCAAGCTAAGGAAGAGACGACTAACATGATCAATTTCAAATGTGAGTATGAAGAAAATTGAATCACGATAGTTGAGAGATAGAACCGGATTCCGGATAACACGGGAGCACGGTTCTTCAAAGGTTCCAAAAGTTTACTTATCCCTGTAATCACATCACCACACAAACACAAAGAACCTATAGAGGTCCCCTACACTTAGGAGGTTAAACGGAAAAGGATAGATACTCGGGCTGCCTCCCGAGTAGCGCTTGTTTTTGATAACCGAGTCACGAGCCTGACTCGACCCAAAATTAGTTCATGGGAAACGTGGTGAGGGATGGAATCATCTCATGAGAGATGTCCTCACCAAAGTACAACTTCACTCGTTGGCCATTCACCTTAAAACTAGGTCCATTAGGTTGAGCGAGCTCGAGAGTACCATATGGAAAAATTTGGGCAATGGTGAATGGGTCGGACCAACGAGATTTCAGCTTGCCCGAAAAGATTTTCAACCGAGAGTTGAAGAGTAAAACTTTGTCTCCGACTTGGAACTCTCGGTTTTTGATCTTAGAATCGTGAATGAGCTTAGTCTTTTCCTTATAGATCAAAGAATTTTCATAAGCCTCATTACGGAGTTCATTGAGCTCATTGAGTTGGATATTGCGTAGGTCACCGGCTTTGTTGATATCAAAATTAGCCCACTTCAAGGCCCAGTAAGCCTTGTGTTCCAACTCAATGGGGAGGTGGCATGCTTTTCCGTACACGAGACGCTATGGTGTACAACCAATCGGAGTCTTGTAAGCGGTACGAAAAGCCCACAGAGCATCATCAAGTTTGTCGGCCCATGAGGCACGATGCTCTCCCACGGTTCTTTCAAGAATTCGCTTTAATCCTCGGTTAGATATTTCACCCTGGCCATTAGTTTGTGGGTGGTATGCGGTGGAAAGACGATGATTTACACCATACTTAGCCATGACTCTTGCGAATTGGTCATTGCAAAAATGAGTCCCGCGATCACTAATAATGGCACGAGGCACACCGAATCTAGCGAACAGCGATTTCAAAAAGTTACAAACCACCCTTGCGTCATTAGTGGGTAAAGCTTTGGCTTCAACCCATTTTGAAACGTAGTCAACGGCTACAAGGATGTATTTGTTTCCTTTAGAGGAAGGGAATGGCCCCATAAAGTCGATACCCCAAACATCAAAGATTTCACATTCTTGAATGAAATTCTGAGGCATCTCGTCTTTATGTGTGATCTTGCCTTGTTTTTGGCAAGCATCACAACGTTAAACCATCTCGTGAGCATCACGATAAATGGTGGGCCAATAAAATCCCGAGTCAAACACTTTTTTGGCGGTGTAGTTGGGACCAAAGTGACCACCGGTGGGTCCTTTGTGGCAAGCGTCAAGGATTTCTAAAGCTGCCGGTCCATCAACACATCGGCGAATAATCAAATCAGCGCATTGTTTGAAGAGATACGGGTCATCCCAAAAGTAAGTCTTAATGTCTTTGAAGAACTTTTTCTTTTGCTGGGATGTTAACCCGTCAACGAGAATTCCACCCGCCAAGTAGTTTGCAATGTCTGCAAACCACGGGGTTTCATCAGAATTCGAGTTGATAGACATTAAGGTCTCCAGGGGAAAAGAGTCATTGATCTCTTTGTTCGGATGTTCCCCTTGATAAGGATCCTCAAGTCTACTGAGATGATCCGCGGCTAGGTTTTCAGCTCCCTTTTTATCACGAATTTCGATTTTAAATTCTTGAAGTAGCAAAACCCAGCGGAGAAGTCTTGGTTTGGAATCTTGTTTAGTTAACAAGTACTTCAACGCGGAATGATCGGTATAAACGATTGTGGTGGAAAGGACAAGATAGGGGCGAAATTTTTCAAAAGCATAGACAACAGCTAAAAGCTCTTTTTCGGTTGTCATGTAATGCAATTGAGCCCCCGTCATTGTCTTGCTAGCGTAGTGGATTGGTTGGAAGTGTTTGTTCACTCTTTGGCCCAAAACCACTCCAATAGCATAGTCGCTAGCATCGCACATCAACTCGAAAGGCAGCTCCCAATTAGGGGTAACCAAGACGGGTGCCTTAGTTAGCTTATCCTTAAGCAAGTTGAAGGCTTCAATACACTCTTTGGAAAAGATAAAAGGAGTATCTTTTTCCAAGAGGTGGGTCATCGGGCGAGCGATTTTAGAAAAATCTTTGATGAAACGACGGTAGAAGCCCGCATGACCGAGGAAACTTCTCACACCCTTCACGGTTGAAGGTGGAGGCAACTTAGAAATAACATCGACTTTAGCACGGTCTACTTCAAGACCGGCTTTGGAGATCTTGTGTCCTAGCACGATGCCCTCTTTTACCATGAAATGACATTTTTCCCAATTAAGAACAAGGCGAGTGTCTTCACACCGCTTAAGCATACGTTCTAAATTGGCAAGGCAAGCAGAGAATGAATCGCCATAAACCGAGAAATCATCCATGAATACTTCCATAGTGTCTTCCACCATGTCATGGAAGATAGCCATCATACACCTTTGGAACATCCCAGGAGCATTACACAAACCAAAAGGCATGCGTTTGTAAGCAAATGTTCCGTAGGGACAAGTGAATGTGGTCTTTTCTTGGTCCTTGGGATCGATGGGAATTTGAAAATACCCAGAGAAACCGTCTAAGAAGCAGTAATAGTCATTACCCGCTAGACGCTCGAGCATTTGATCCATGAAAGGAAGAGGAAAATGATCTTTTCTCGTGGCATCATTGAGATTGCGATAGTCGATACAAACTCTCCACCCAGTAACGAGACGAGTGGGAATCAACTCTTTGTGTTCATTGGGAACAACGGTTATTCCGCCCTTCTTGGGCACACAATGGACGAGACTTACCCATGGTGAATCCGAGATAGGGTAAATCAAGCCGGCATCAAGAAGTTTGATAACCTCTTGTTTGATGACGTCGTGAATGCGAGGATTAACCCTTCTTTGGCTCTGGAATGCGGGTTTAAAGTCATCTTCCATGAGAATCTTGTGAGTACAAAAGTTCGGATCAATTCCGCGAATATCGGAAATTTTCCAAGCAATTGCCTGCTTATGATCTTTAAGCACGGCGATGAGGCGAGATTTTTCGTCTTCTTTCAAGTCCTTCGCGATGATGACGGGCGACTTCTTCTTATCTTCAAGGAACACGTACTCGAGATGGGGCGGCAACTCCTTAAGTTCTAAATCCGGAAGATTTTTGATGGGAGGCGTATTCAAAGTCGGTGCATCGATAGCAATATCCTTGGGAGATGGTGGAGAAATATTGTCTTCTTTAAGAAGGTTCTCAATGAGGCGAAGATCTTCATCCCAATCGATGGGAGAATCGTCATGTTCTAAGTTCACATCTCCCATGGTGGCTTCCAAATCTTTCCAAAGGAAACCACTTTCTCCAAATAGAGATAGTGATGAGTCAATAGAGGAAACGGTCTCAACATTGGGAAGAGAGGTAGGAATACTTTTACAAGCATCTTTGAAGTGTTCTTCACAAGCCTCATCAAGAACGTCAATACAATTAACACTCTCGTATGAATAAGGCTGTTTAGAAAGCTTTCCCATGTTGAAGACGATTTTATCGTCACCCACTCTCATGATAAGCTCACCCGCTTCAACATCGATGAGAGTGCGACCGGTCCTCAAGAATGGATGACCAACGATCAATGGCACACGAGGGTCCATGTCGTAGTCAACGACAACGAAATCGGCAGGAAAAGTGAATTTGTCGACTCCTACAAAGACGTCTTCGGCTATCCCCACTGGATAAGCAACCGTACGGTTAGCTAATTCCAAAGTCATTTTGGTGGGGACTAGCTCAGGGAGAGATAATTGCTTCCACACACTTAAAGGCATTAAGTTAATACTGGCACCTAGATCGGCTAGGGCCATGCAATTCTCTACTCCCGGGAAGTTACAAGGGATTAAGAAGCGACCCGGATCACCAAGCTTGGTTGGCAATTTCCTTAAGAGCACTGCAGAGCAATTCTCATTAAGTTGGGTATTAGCAATATCAAGAAGCTTCTCCTTGTCGCTAAGAAGATCTTTGAACATCTTCGCGTATTTAGGCATGTGAGTGAGAGCCTCAGCGAAGGAGATGTTAAAATTCAATTGTTTAAACACTTTGAGAAAGTTCGAAACCTGAATATCGTCCTTGCTTTTGAGTTTCTCTTTCCTAAACCTTGATGGATAAGGTATCTCGGAAGAAGAGGAAGTCTTTGGGAGAATAGGATCACTCACATCCTTGGGTGGAGGAGGGGTAGAAATAAGAGGTGGAGAAATTAGGGAAGTAGAAGGACGAGGAATAGGAGCAGGGGACTCGTTTTCCTTAGTCACAATCACCGGTGGAGGTATAGGAAGCTCGGGTTCCTTGGTACCTTTGCCACTGCGAGTGGTGATTGCTTTCATCTCCCCTCTTGGATTCGCAACGGTGTTACTCGGAAGAGTACCCGAAGAAGAGGATTGATTACCTTGGAAGAATCCAGCCATCATGTTCCTTAAGTCATTCTTTTGACTTGCCAAAGTGTTTCTCATATCAGCTCTCATATCGTTCCCTTGTTTCACCATGTCTGCTTTCAAGTTGAGCACTTCCCGCTGGAGATTTTCCACGATCACATCATTGGTCCTCATGTAGGTTTCAACATCTTGGTGTAATGCGGTGGGTTGGTTGGGAGGAGGAGCATGGTATGCGGGTGGTTGATAAGCAGGTTGTTGGTAAACTTGGTTGTTTCTTTGAGGTGGATATGGTTGTTTTTGAGGTGGTTGGTATGGTGCACGAGGTTGTTGTTGTTGTTGAGGAGGGCGATTGAGGTTTTGTTGTTGGTTTGGGTTGTTAGGAGGAAAACCGGGTGGGGAAAGAAAGTTGTTAGAGCGGTAGCTAAGCAAGTTGCGGTCACCTTGAGGACGAGCTTGATAAGCGGGCCGGAGGATAGGTACCGTATGCTACATTCACATTCTCAGAAGGGTAGTCTTGGGTGGTGGTACAAGTGGTGTAAGAGTGAGGACCCCCGCAGATTTCACATGGTTGGCTGACAGCATTGACTTGAGCGTTTTAGCGTTGATGTTGTTGGTGTTGCTAGCGGTTTGGGTAGCAAGCGATTCAAGAAGCGTAGTAATTTTGTCAAGTCGCTTGTCGTGGTCACTAGTACTAGCACTAGCGGCATTGGTCCGCACACTCTTGGTTTGCACACGAGACTTATTCTCAATGATATCCCAAGCGGCATTAGAAGTCTTAACCAAAATATTACCCCCCGAGGCACTGTTTAGTGAATCTTGGTCATTCATGCTTAAACCATTATAAAAAGTATTAATTTGGTGCACTTTGGTAAAACCATGTTGTGGGCACTTTCTTAAAAGATCTTTAAAACGGTCCCAAGATTCACTAAAAGACTCATCGTACTTTTGTTCAAAATTAATGATTTCATTCCGCAAAGCGGTAGTACGAGAGGGTGGGAAAAAGTAGTTGATAAATTTGGTCTCCAAATCCGTCCACGTCAGAATACTTTGTGGCGGTTCCTTTGCAAGCCAATGCCGGGCTTGTCCCTCTAAGGAGAAAGGAAAAAGTTGTAAACGGATTACCTCTTGTGGAACACCATTGAATTTGACCGTATTTGTGAGTTGCAAGAACCTTTTGATGTGGTCATGAGGATCATCAATGGTACGCCCCAAGAATGGTTGAGCAGAGACCATCTGGATAAAACCGGATTTGAGCTCAAAGTTGTTGGCTGCAATCGCGGGTATGACAATTGGATCATTGTTGCCGTCTACATGTGCTTGCAGAAGTTCAATCATCGGGCGATTGTCCGATAGAGGCTCATTGTTGTTGTTATTATTTTTGTTGCGAGGTGGATTGTTATTGTTGTTATTGTTTTGAGGTGGGTTATTGTTGTTGTTTTGTACACCGGCCATGTCTAAGTCTTCGAGAGGCTCGGGCTCTTGATAAGACGTCGATCGTGTACGCATGCACCTGCAAAAGAACTAACAAAGCAAAAACAAAGCAGAAATATTTTTGGTTTTTATGTTTTTTTAATTTTTAGGATTTTTGAAAATTTTATATTTTTTAGGGTTTTTGAAAATTTTATGAAAAAGTAGCGTTCACGGTGAACGGATCCCAAAATCCAAGTTCTCACAAAAAACTGTTAATCTTAACGAGAAGAGCCGGCAGCGGCGCCATTTGATACATTGGTTTTGATTAGGTTCAAATTAGTTTCTCGGAATCTTCTCGAATTGATTCACAGCTCAAAGTGGAATGATTTGTTCTTGGTGACAAATAGTGGGTTTGGTTTTCTATATTACTAAGAAGGTAAATGCGTAAGGTAATTAAAAGTAAACTAGAAGCAATTAATTAATAAAAGTAAAACTTGAATACAAATTAAAATAAAACAGTAACAGTAAATAACCTTAAAAATGCTTGATTCGGAATGTGGCTTGATCCAGAATAAATCAGACAAAAAGCTCCATGCGAATAAATAAGCTATTCGGAATAAATGTGCTATGCGGAATAAAAAGGTGATCCGGAATAAAGGTGTTACTCGGAATAAATGGCTATCCAGAATAATGGTGCTACCCGGAATAAAATTGCTACTCGGAATAATGATCCTATCCGGAATAAATGGCTACTCGGAATAAAAGGTTATTCGGAAGAAATGGCTATTCGGAATAATGGGCTTATTCGTAATAAAAGGCTATCTGGAATAATGGGCTTACTGGAATAAAAATATATTCCGGATAAAGGAAACTGATCCGTTCTTGATTCGGAATACCTGGACGAAGAACAGTAAACAGAAACCAAGAACAGGGGATAACGATTTTATCAAAAATCAACCAAGTTTTTAACCAAATCTTAAGCAAAACTAATCACAAATCATCTACTAACCATAAACATCAAATCCCAATCATAAAAGCGCTAAACCCACTAACTTTTGAAGATCAAAATCAACAAAACAAGAACTTTAAAACTTTAAATCAAAGAACAAGATGAACAAGATGAAATGGAAAGATTATATTGATGATTAAGGTTTAAACAATCAAAGGAAAAAGATTAAAAGCTTACAAGATGAAGGATTCAACAAAATGAAAAATCACCAACACCTTAGTGGTGTTGGCTTCCTACGAAAGAAAAGAAGAAACTGGGAAAATGAAAAACTTGTTCCAAATGTGTGAGGGGTTTGTCCTTATATAGGCTAGTGGTTGGTTGGTGGAGTGGGCTTTCTTCCTCTCTTCTTGTCTTCTCGTCTTTTCAGAAAAGTTGACGTTTTCGATTCTGATTCGGGATTTATCGGCGATTAAATTCAACTCGTCTTTTAATTTCTTCGTTTAATAGACTTGAGTTCCTTCGACATATGTAAATCTTCCATCTTTGGTCCTTTTCTTCGATAAATCTTCAAATAGGCCCATTGACTTCAAATCTTTTGCATCTCTTGGACAATAGACTTCGTCTTGAGTCTTTTTCCTTGATAAAACCCGTGCAATCCCATGTTTTCTTCAATATTCATCCGGCTGGCTCTGAAAACACAATAAACACAAAAACCACGCATAATTCCAAACACATGATATTAAATACGCGTTTTGGTCTTGTTTTAGCAAGAAATAAGTGGTAAAAGGATGTGTGTTTACACAACTATCACCCGCCAGTCCTCATTTACCTAAAATATATGCCTTAAAGTCAACACAATGGTTGAGTGAATTCATAGATTTTAAACAATATTTGAATACAAGTACGACTCCAGGGCTACATTATTATACACCCAACTTTTTAAATTCATCGATTCTTATTGCACTTGCTCATGACCCCGCAACTAGACATTATATGGAAAAACCCAACAAATTTTCACTTAAGTAGGAAGTTTTCCGGACTATCCTAAATAGCAAAGTAAAGCATATCTGTTTAGCCTAGGTTGGAACCATTAGCTGCTAGCAAGTGCGACTTGCCCAGATAGGAGATGTTAGTCTCCAATAGTACTATTCATAATATTATCGCTCATTAAATGATTAGCGGTCCACGATTAAAAAGGGACTTAAGGGCAACAAGTAAACGTAATGTCAATAATCATATAGGCATCATACAAAAACACTTGTATTCCAGTATTAGCATATATCCCCCTCACGGGTTTTCAAATCATTTATAAAGCATTTAAAAGTGAAGCTATGAACTCACCTTAGCCTAAAGAGTCTTGAATTAATCAGCTATACCCAATCACAACCTTCTCACAATATCTGAGTTGACACATAATATATAGATATATCTAGTCATAATCTCTGAGTTCAATATTTTATTATTTCATGTATTTATTTTTTTATTCATATATTTTGTTATTATAGTATCATTGTTAGGGCCATTATACTCAGAAGCTATTCTATAAATGTTTAAGGAGTGTGAGCACTTTAAATCGTAAACTCAACCACTCAGTCAGAACGTAATTTCGAGATGGAACATCTTTGTACAAATTTCCCTACTAACATGATACATTATATTTTATTACATTTTAAGTTCTTTAGTTGCAATATTGGCAAAAATAGTCCTTATAGTTATATTTTGACATAATTACACTTTTAACCCCTTAAGTATATAGTTTCATTATATTGCAATTTAATCCTTCAATATTTAACCTTAGGGTCTCAAACTTTACAACATTCATTATTATAGCTTTAGCTTTCATAAAATGACACTTTTGGCCTAAAATGGTGAATAGTTTCAAAAATGGCAGTTTTGGTCCCTATACTTGTATAAAACATATAACTTCTTCAAAAATGTACCAAATGATCTAGGATTTTAAAACAAAGTTTCAAAACATATTTATAATCATAATAAATTTTTTTATCATAATTATAGCTCTTGAAATGGATTTTAAGTCATTATCATGTAAAAATACAAAACTAGAGTTTTAAGACATCTTTAGCTTATAACTTTCATTTAAATTGATGAAATGACTTAGTTCTTTTTGGATTAGCTTTCTAACATAATTCTGGCATTATAACAAGTCTTAGAACTCATTATAACAAGATCAAAGCTTGTTTAACATAGAAATTACATAGGTAGCTACAAAATGACTCCTTATGGCTTCCTATGAACACTACTTGCTATCAAAGCTTCAATGGATTCCTTCAAGACCTGGTTTTTGGTCTTTTGGTATGTCCTAAGACGTATATATAAGTGTATATGAATAATGGGTAGGAGGTTTAAGGAAAACAGGGTGCAAGTATACAAGGTTGCTATTCGGCTCTATTTAAACTACTAGCAACACTTACGCTCCAAGTTAAGGCTCCAAACGTCTCAGATAGATAGAGAAATGACAAAGGATATCTAGTGAATCTCTACACAATTTTATAGCCCCTAGCTTCAATCTAATCTTCACTTGTGGCTTAGAATAGGTCACGACACATTAAGGATGAGAATGGTGATATGTAGCACCCTAGTAGGTGATGCACCTACTTTTCACCACTTCTAAAATAGCTTAGAACATGTAAATATCTGATTTTGAACTTTTTAATTGGAGGGAAAGTGTTTGAAATGGGTTTTGGAGAGAAATTATAATCTAGGTCCTAAATCTAGGGCTTATAACTTATGGTTTGTGTTTTTGGTGATTAGGGACTTAGGAAAGTGATTAGTGAATTATTAAGGCTTGATTAGGGTTTATACATTATATTTAAGAGATTTGGGTCCTTGATTTAAAGTTTAACAAAGGTTTGATGTGAAAATGGGAAGTATACTTTTGTAGATTAGGGTTTTCAAAGGATCTAGGGTTTAATCTTAGTAAAAGTGATTATACTCCTCTTAGATACTGATGTAAACTTAATTTAGGTCCTATAAAGTGTGTCTTAAGTGTCCAAAGAGTTCTCATACTTGGTTTAATGGTTTAGTTTAGGTAAACATGTCTAAAGAGTGAAAATACCTATTTTGACCTAATTTACAAGACATGCATTAAAATCTTGTACCTTATGCATTAGGGTACTTGTAACTTGTCTTAAGATAATCTTATAACCTTAATTATGTCCTATAAGTATTTGTAGACTTGTCCTTAAAGAACTAGGTAATGATTCCATGTAGATTTCTTAATATAAGGGTTTCTATATCATTAAGCCTAATGACTTTCTATTTTGGGTAATTAGGGTTTGTATCTTAATGTAAGATTATTCTAGGTCTTATATAGTATGTTTATAACTTCTATGGGTTCTACATTCTCAGTTTAAGGTTTTATATAGGTTGATCACATTCTAGAGTTAATTAAGTAAGCTTAAGGTCCTATGCTTTGAAAACTTGTACTTTATGCTTTAATAATTTGTAACTTGGTTTAAGATAAATGTATTAACTTATTATGATACTTAGTTGAGTTTTATAATTTGTTGCAAATGATTAGAGTCTAATTCATTATAGATTGGATGTTATATGCTAATCTTGGTTTTAGGTCATTTTTTTGTAATTAGCTTGTGATTAGTGAATATTAGTGTTTAGTAATTATTTATCTTTTCTTTATATGGTAGATTAGATTTAGTATAATGTATTTGATAATAGTACATAGATTTTATGTAGTTATATTGCTTGGAATATTAGTTTATAAGGGATTTCTAGGGTTTCCATGACTATTTAGGGTATCCTTGTTGTATTTGAGTTGTTCTTATTCATTGTTTAAAGATATAGTTATTTTTAGAACTCAGACTTTATATATACATAGTGTATGTAACATATAGGCATATGTAGAAGTGATAATTAAGATAGTGAGTATTCATATATTCAATAATTCAGTCATATATCATAATAAAATGCAAAAATTTGTTAGTAAAATCACCTCTTTATTTATAAACATGGATATTGCATTATTCAAAACTACTGGATCATGTAGAAATAACTTGTAAAAATAAGTTATAAATTAACAGAGGAAGTGACAGTTCTAAATGGAAAAACGTCTTTATCAAACTATATATGTGTCGAGATGAATATTTTATTAGAAAATAAGTTGAGATATTGATCCCCACGATGATTGACGGGTAACTTAGAAAATGGTGTAGAACGAGGCTCGAGTTTGTGTGTAACATCAATATGAGGATAGAAAAGACATAAAATAACACGCAAATGTTCATGTGTGGGTGTTTGGTTATAGATTTTGGAGAATGGTATTACTTTATTAATAACGGTAGAAGGTAATATGTTCAAAAGGTGAGCGACCATGTTAAGAGCTTCCACCCAATAAGAGAGAGACATGTTGTGACAACTGTGACTTTTGTAGGTTAGTCGACGTATTTGAATTGACTAAAAAACTTTTATGTGTTTAATCAATTTGCTTGTGAGATTTTTTGATATGTGTGTTAGCCTATGATGAGAAATATATGTTAGTCATTGTCATCATATGTGATGATTTTGGTGTTAATTTGATATCTCAAAAAATGATAGTATAACTTTATATGTGTACGTATATTTTATGTGTATGTAATTATAATTATATATGTATTTAGTTTTAGGAATTCATAAGATGCATATATTTTAAGTTAGAATTTAGAAGTAACCTTATAAATTATAAGTTAAGATTTAAAAATGAAAATTTACGTAGAAATGAAATGAATTAATATTATTTAACTAGTTAAAAAAGTTAAAAGGTTTAAAAAATATATAGACGTTTTTATAGATAACAGAATTAATAAGTAAATACAAGTAAATATTAATTAATAAAAAATATATTTATATATTTAATTAAATATCCGATCGAATATAGGAAAAGAAAATAAAGTAAGAGTTTTAAACTAATTCGAATGTGTATTAGATAATGATTAAAACTATTTTGTAAAACCTATAAATACAAAACCATTATTTGGTTTTGTGTTTTCTTTCTTTTGGTCGGTTGACTAACAAAGGAAAGGAAGAAGAAAAATATTTGTAAAACCTCTGATGGTGGAACCTAGTCGAAACCAGACATTTACAAGACTCTAAAATCTACCCTAAACTTGTTGTGTTGTGTGTTAATCCCACTTAATCGATAACACAAGATTCTAGAGAGAGAAAGAGAAGAAAATTAGAGAGATGGTGGAAGGTTTATGTTTACTAGAGAGAGAAAGTAAATGAACCAACACCCTCTTCCACACATGGAAGAGGGTTCATATACCCATGAGCTTGGTGGGCTCATGGGCTTGTTTCTTGGGCCGGGCTTGGCTTGCACTTGGGCTTACGCCCCTAACTTATATAATATTAGCTTAAAGTCAAGCTCGGTTAACTCGACTAACCTATTACAATACAAGACCATTAACGACTAAGATGGCCTATTACATTATTGTTCGACTATATAAAATATACGGCTAACAATCTCCCCCAATGTATCGGTCATCTTTAAATACATAAGATGATTGAGTGAATACATTCTTGTGGAGGTGATCTTCCTTCTTAGGTCTTGTATCTTGGTCTTGATCTTGTTTGTAACGGCTTTGTTCCTTCATGCTTTTGTGATCTTTATCTTGAGCCTTTGTCATTTGACTTTGAGTGCTTGAGATCTCCATCTTGTGCTCCTTGTGACTAAGATGACCTATTACATTTTTACATTCTTAGGTATCTTGATTATGCCATCTTGTGCTGTTGTGACTTCTGAATCGACATGTTCACACTTTGTTGATTTTTGAACGGCTAACAATCTCCCATTCAAATGAAGTTGTAGTTAGTCCTTCAAATATCCATCAGAGCTGCGAAAAACTTTTAACTTTTAGTATGAACATGTGTAGACGACTTTGGTTAGTACACAGCTACGCCACCATCTTGATATGCAACAACATATATAGACACGGACGAAATGGCTTTGAACATTTCACCCTAATTCGGTAGCGTTTTACCTCCGGTCGGTGAAGACCGTTAGACGGTATAAGATATGGTATCTGTGATCGGGTAGATTGAATTAAGAACCTTCTTGACAGGGTTTCCCGACGGTAGTAGCCAGTTCTCTTTACTCGACCATCTCAAAGCAGACTGCGAACGTAAAGAGTGAATCATAAGGATAAATTGTCCGTCTGATTAGATTCGTCAATTCAGAATTCCTGGAACAAGTTTAGTTATAAAAGAATCGCACCATTGTTGCTTTCTAGTTTTTCACAAGCTCGATTCACAAAGAATCTTGCGAGTCACCTACCGCAGTGCTGATTGAGGTTGACACTAGAAGGATTTCCATTCGTTACTGTGAGCACTAAAGAGTGTCACTCCGAATGTTCTGGCAAGATCACACGGATTTTGCGAAGAAACCTGGAATTAAGTTTGAATCAATTAAGAATCTAAACTTAGTTGCATTCCAGTACTCACAAGTTTGATTCGTGTAGAATCGCACAAGTTACCTACCATGAGCTTGTTTGATGCTGGCTCAAGCAGGATTTCCATCTTCATTGTGAATCGTATCACTCAGATGTTCTGGCAATATCACAAGGATAATACGTAGGACTCGATTGTGTCCTAATGAGATGATAGATAGATCTCTTTTGGGCTCTAGACTCGATAAGTGCATTTTTGGTAATCAGAGGCTGGAGCAGACTGCCACCTTTTCAATATGAACTAACTCGGAGTGAGAAAGTCAATAGATACGTGTTGATCTCCGTGACAATGAGACAAGTTTCTTTTGAGAGAAACTCGAATAGCTGGGGAAGGGTTGTGCATCGCATCACTGGGTCCATGACACTAGTCTTCAAAAGATGTGTTAACCCGGTTTCTTCCTAATGGTTGCAAAGAATATTTAACTCCTTCAATGCTTACCAATACGTCATCACTAGCACCTTATTGTGATTGTTCCAGTGCTAACTTAAGTAATTGGTCCGCATTCAGTTTCATTCAACTCCATCTTTCCTAAGGACAACTATTTCTAGCTATGGAATGTCCTTGGGTAGATCCCTCCGGTTCTGGTTGGATCATAGGACTTAGTTTCCTATCCTAAACCACCTTTTGACTCCATCGTTCTGTCGTGGATAGTAGGTTGTTTTGGGTATAGATTGTAACCATAAATCAATGAAAACCATTCAAAGTGCTTGATAAAAATCAAAACTTTTAACACTTGAAAGTTTTACATTTCCGAAAAGCTCCCCCTTCACACATGCATCGATATACGAAATAGTTTAGCATGTGAAGGAAAGAGTTGCACTTGAGTCTTTAAGATCACATGTTGCAATATATTACATTTTAATCACATTTTCTCCCCTATCTCTAATATAAAAACATCATATTAGAGATATCAATTGATTAAAATATGACAATTTCTGAAAACCAATTGGGAGAGAAACATGTGTGCACGCATGAACCATGAAATTTTTTCAGTCGGGATGCTCCCCCTCAACAATATATGTGTGTCTTAAAACAAAATTTGACAATATTTTGGAAAAACGACACCACAAAATATGTTGAGGTACAGAGTTGAGATGCCTTATCCGATATAATATATTACATTTGACAATTTAATATCATTTTCGGAATGTGTTGGATACATAAAATATGACAACTTTGAGATGTACCCAACGACATTAAAGGCTTGATTTTAAAACACTCCCCCTCAAAAATTGATCAAAATAACATATGACATTTTAGATATATAAAAACCATTTTATGAGGAAGGGAGTGTTGAACATACAATTTTGAAAGATTTAGAAAAATCTTTTGAGAAATTCTTGAAAAATTGTGTTCTAACGGTTTTAAAATAATCATGATAGAAGACTTCTCTTCTATTGCTTAGGGAAAGCACACTGAAACGTACACTCCCCTTTTGGGTCCGTTTTTCATGAGCTCAAAACGTCGATTGTTTTGTGACAAACTCATGACCGAGAAAAATTAGTTTCCCGTTTGTGGAGGATAAGTTATCATCCGTGATAAACTTTCCTTAAGTTGAAGTTCGAGTTCTGAGCTGACATTTACTTAGAATTTGTTTTTCATGAACTTAAAAACTTTGAATGTTTTTATGAGAAGCTCATGACCGAGAAGAATTAGTTTCCCGTTGAGAAGGATAATTTATCGTCCGTGATAAACTTTCCTTATTTGAGTTTCGAGTCCTAAGCTGTGATGTGCTTAGAAGTCATTATGAGAGAGTATCAAGCAACTTCATTTGCCAAAACCTCCAAGTCTTCTAGAGTCATATACTTCATACCAAGATGGCCAACGAGATACTGAAACCTATTTTGAGATAGGGCTTTAGTAAACAAGTCTGCTATCTGCTACTCAGTTCTGACAAAGTATAATTCCACGATACCACGTTCCACTTGTTCCTTGATGAAGTGATATCTGACTGCGATGTGCCTGGGACGGGAGTGCTGAACCGAATTGCAAGATATGGCTATGGTCGACTTTGAGTCACAATACATAGGTATTTTATCAAAGTGAAAGCCATAATCCATGAGTTGAGTTCTCATCCAGAGTACTTGAGCACAACACGCGGATAGAGCCACATATTTTGCTTCAGCTGATGAGAGCGAAGTGCAATCCTGCTTCCTTGACGACCAGCTCACAAGCTTATATTCCCCTAGAGATTGTACGCTACCAGAAGTGCTTTTTCGACTATCAAGGCAACCTGCGTGATCAGAATATGAAAAAGTTGTTAGATGAAAACCGGTTTCCTTCGGATACCAAAGTCCCATGTGAATGGTATTCTTAAGGTACCCGAAAGATATGTTTAACCTCTTTGAGGTGCTTTTGAGTAGGTCTGGCTTGATATCGAGCACAATAGCATGTGGCATGATGAATATCAGGCCTGCTGACTGTAAGGTACATAAGTGACCCAATCATACTGCGATATCGCGTTTGATCTACGGGATACGAGTACAAGTTAACGTCTAGGGATTTGGTCTGGTGTACCAACGCGAGCACATGAGGTCATACCATGATTTTTAAGTATCTCTTGAGCATACTTAGCTTGGTTAATGAAGATACCACGTGGGGATTGATGAATCTAGAGGCCTAAAAAGAATTTTAGCTCCCCCATCATTGACATTTCAAATCTGCTATGCATTAATTTTTCAAAACGTTTTGAAAGTTTTGGGTTCGTAGAACCAAAAATAATGTCATCAACATAGACTTGCACTAGCAGTATGTCATCCCCATATTTATTAGTAAAGAGAGTAGGATCAATAGAACCTTTGGAAAACCCTTTTGGAAACCAAGAAGTTTGATAGTTCTTCGTATCATGCCCTTGGAGCTTGTTTAAGTCCATATACAGCCTTCTTGAGACGATAGACTTTGTCAGGATGATGAGGATCGATGAATCCTTCCGACTGATTCACATACACTTCTTCCTTCAAATGTCCGATGAGAAAAGCAGTTTTAACGTCCATCTAGAAAATCATAAAGCCCTTATGTGCAGCATAAGCAAGGAATATCCTGACAGCTTCCAAACGAGCAACTAGAGCGAATGATTCATCGTAGTCTATGCCTTCTTGTTGACGGTATCCCTTAACCACAAGAAGAGATTTGTTTTTGATAATGGTTTGTTCTTCATCCAGTTTGTTTTTCCAGATCTATTTGAAATCTAAAATTGACATTCCATAGGGTCTGTCTACAAGTTCCCAAACATTTAGTCGTTTAAACTGATGAATTTCGTCTTGCATTGATTTAATCCACGCATGATCAGTCATGGGTTGCTTGATGTTTGTAGTTACAGTTGAACTCACGGTGAGTGCATACATACACACATCGCCATCGGTGTCAAGTTGTCTGCGTGTTCGAACAGGTTGTGAAGGATTTCCAATGACTTGCTCCAATGGATGATCACGTGTCCAATGGTGAGTGGATGGATATCGTTGGTAGAATGTATGCATGTTGGACGGATCAACATGTTGAGTAGAAGACTCTCCGACTTCGCGTACCGGTGTACCAAATGGGTTGATAAATTCTTCTTCGTTAGGTTGTGCATCGACTGCTCGATTGTTGTTTCCTCCTTCAGCATTGACGTTTGGTGATGTTGGTTGTATGACTGTTTCTTGAGTTTGTTAAGTATCTAATGGAATTGTCTCTTGAGCAACGGTTGCTGAAGTAGATGCAGTTGTGTCTTGTTGACTTTGTGCGGGTGCATCAACAGTATTGACAGCGGAAGGCTTTGACACAACTTGATTGTTTCCATAGTAATATTCTTTAAACATTGGATCATATAAATCAACCAACTCATTCATTTTTGTTGTATCCGTCGTGTCTGCTGTAGGAGTACTTTCTTTACATTCTTACACGGGACGTACACTGTTTAGTGTAGGTGCCATTGCTGGAAATTGAGGAACAGGACTTGAGTTGTTGTGTCCAAGTACCATTAGCGGCAATTCGTCAAAGTTCACATGAATAGTTTCAACAATAATCTTTGTTCTTTTGTTGTAAACTCGATATCCTTTCGACAAGGTAGTATACCCCACAAAGATACATGCATCACCTGTTTCTTTCATCTTGTCGAGATTCTCACCGTCTTTAAGAATGTAGCATAAAGATCCAAATACGTGAAAGAATTTAACAGTAGGTTTCCTGCCATTGATGATGTGGTAAGGTGTCTTTTCATGTCTAGGGATTACGAGAGAACGATTTTGAGTATAACAGGCAGTTGCAATTGCTTCAGCCCAGAAGAATAGTGGTAACTTTGATGCAGAAAGCATTGTTCGAGCTGCCTCAACCAAAGTACGGTTCCGTCTTTCGACAATACCGTTTTGTTCAGGAGTTCAAGCAATAGACGTTTGATGTTCGATGCCTTCATCTTGAAAATAAGATTGCAAAGTCTTGTTCAAAAATTCAGTACCCCTATCCGTTCTTACCGTTAAGACTTGAGCTTGAAGATTGCGTTGAATCATCTTGAGAAAGTTTTTGAGAACCTCTAGTGTTTCATCTTTGGACCTTAAGAAGAAAGTCCATGTGTATCTGAGTAATCATCAACAATCACGAGAATATACTTTTTCCCGTTAATAATCTCTACACGCATGGGATCACATAAATCCATGTGTAGAAGTTCCAATCGTCCTTTTGAGCTTGGAGTAGTCTTTGTTTTGAAAGACTTTCTTTTTTCTTTCCCCAACTCACAAGATGAACAAAGATGGTCTTTGACGAATTTTAACTTAGGAAGACCGGTCACAATATCATTCTTCGAAAGCAAGTTGATGGTGTCAAAGTTGAGATGTGACAATCGTTGATGCCATAACCATGCTTGAGAGGATGAATCTTTCGCCATTAAGCAAATTGGATTTGTTGAAGATGTGTCTTAGAGTTACTGTATAGAGATCAGAACCACGAGAACCTGTAAGAAGGTCATTCCCATCGTAGTCTCTAACATAGCAAGTAGTTTTCCGAAACGCCACTTCCAAATCCGCATCACAAAATTGACCAACGGAGAATAAACTGTGATTCAGTCCTTCGACGTAATAAACCCGTTTTATCATGATATTCCCTTGAACCAAATCTCCATATCCGAGTATCGGTGCAAACTGATCATTTCCAAACCGTACCGTACCCAGAAACTTCTCCACGAAGTTAATTAGAAGCTTGAGATTTCCCGTCATGTGCTTGGTGCACCCAGAGTCCATTATGAAGAGAATGATCTCGACGAGCTGCATATGAATTAGGAGACAATGTAGATTTTGACAAATGGGAGCCCGTGATAGCAGTAGGTTCCAAAATACTAGTAGACCTAGATGTAGATTCTAGAGGCAAGCTAACATTCATAGTCCTAATTAATATAGTGGTTGTCTTAGGTACCCATTTGTATCCGGGTGGTGTAAATTTCGAGTACCCCCGTGTACATGTCCTAATCATGTTCTCATAAAGCTTTTTTAACCTGTTTTGTTTACGCAGAGTAGTGGATTCTAACGCACTTATATTCTTAAGTGGTTTGACAGTGGATTGGTTCACGGTTCTTGTGGGTTTGCTAGTACTAGTGGGCACAAGAATAGGCTTCCTAGTTCTAGCATTCACGCCATTATGATTAAAAGCACACGCAACATGATTAAAGGTACGAGCAAATTTGCCACATTTAACACAGACAAATTTAATGTTCGAAGTCTTAATTTTCAAACTGTCATTACATGCAGTTACAGACGATTTATTCTTAGAAAACTTAAAATTCCTACGGTGGTCTTCTACTTCCATATTCTTCCCTTGACTATTGTTAGGCATGACTCTATCTTGCATTCTAGTGCTCTTAAGATGTGGTCCGCTAACGCTAGTAGTGGGAGTTACTCCTGTAGAAGAAGACACGCGTTGATTAGTTTTCTTAGAATTCTGAGGTAACCGCGATGTTCCAGTTTGAGTGGGCCTAGTGTGCATCTTATACATTTCTGGTGCTATGACATTTGTGCTCTTATCATTTCCTAGTTTAGGCAAAGTCTGTGGAGGTTTTCCCAAAATAGATGATTTAGGGCATTTAACCGCATTCGGTTGACGAACAGCGGATGGTTTACCCAAATCAGACTTTCCTTTCAGTTTTGCAATGAGCTTTTGTAACTCAGTGATTGCTATGTATCTTTCTAGTAGCTGAGATTTTCAAATCATTTATCGCAAAAAATTTCATTTAAAGTACGAAACAAAGATGCTGCCATTTCGCGACATTTTTGATGATTATGAGATTGATCATCACTTTGTGAAGCAAGTTCAAGGGTGTGAAAACTTTTCTCAAGATTAAAAAATCTTTTCTCAAGTTCTTTGTATCATTCAACCTTTTTTGAAAGCTCAACCTCAAGATTGTGACATTTATCAACAACTAAAACATTCAAATGATCTATACGATAGAATTCCCGCGAAAGTCGATCAATTTCGTTAGATAGTTGGGTTTCTTATGTCTTTAATTTAGTTTGAAGAAAATCAACTTCATCTTCAAGAGATTTGACATATCCTAAATCAGTCGTCATTTCTTCAGTGAGAGCATTATAAAACATTTCCACATTGTTTGAAAGGTCATCGATGGTTGGGACAATACATTGTTGAATGACGACTTCTACTTGTGGGTGAGGTTTAATATCCCAAACGTTATCTCTAAAAACTTTTTCATAATCAACAACACCTTTGTATAAATTTAAAACCCCTTGTTTTATAAACTCAAATTGCTGAACACTTTTACATTTTTCATCCCATTTACGTTTTTCATCCAAAATTCGCTTTTCTAACTAAATTGACTGCTTTTTGAAACCCCTTTTTGAAGAACTTCTCGTTTCCGTGTGATTATCCGTTGGTGGAATATTTGGAAAATAGTCTTGTTCATATGAACGCTCTTTTATAAGGACAAAGTTAATGACATGTTTCTCATTCCATGCGGTATAATCATAAGGTGCGATGAAGTCATTTAGGTTGGATTGACGTTCTGCGTCACGACGAAGGATTTCTTCGGAGTCGGGGGAAAGCAAAAGGGCAAGATTATCATTATAGCAACCGATATCATAAAGACCAGGCTTGATTGTTTGAACATTCTTGAGATATTCAGGCTTAACAAAACTCGTTTTCATATGTCTATTGAGCATATTCATAGTTTGAATAGACTGACCCGTTTTGTAAACAATGTTGTTTAACGTGTCTACTCTCTTTTCCAAAGCAAGAATTTTTTCAATATCCTTTTCTTCACGAGTTTTATAAAGCTTAGTTTGTTCTTAACCGACTCTAATTTAGTAATCTGGAGTTTATGTAACAGAAGTTGTTCTTCAAGGTCCAATATCTTTTGTTTTGACATATGAATTTCGTGTGTTACTTCAGAACAACATTGTTCATTGAGCACCTTACGTTCATATACCAAACCATTAGCTATCACAACTCGTCGATCAACATCTTTTACATAATCACACTCTTTAAGCCTGTCTGTCTCCTCGGCTAAGGATGTGTTTGCTTGCTTCAGACGTTTATTAGCCTCTTTGTTTTCATTAATTTCACGTTTTAAAGAATCAATAATAGACGCAAGCAAATCACGGTCCTCTTCCGAGTCAGTATCCTGAGTAGAATTTCCTTCATCATTACACATATGCTGTGAATCCGTAGAGATATTGCCATCCTCCGTTTCCATTTTATATGTGTCATTGATGCTTTCGGGTTGCTCAGGATGTTGTCGTTCATTAGCAAACACATTATAGTTATCATATGATGGTACCTTTTCAATTGGCTCAATATCAAAGATAGGTCCAGAAGTATCAGCAATCTCTGGAATCACTTCTTGAATCTTTGTCATGTACACATAATGTGCCTCCAACTCTTGATCTCGACTTCATCATCAGTGTCAGCACGCCAGTCAACTTCATTTGCTGTGAGTGGAATTCCTGCTTCTTCTTTCTTACACAGCAACATCTTTTCCTTGTGATATCCCGAATCCTTAACCCGTTTTGGCTTCTTACATTCCCTAGCCATGTGCCTAAATCCCTTACAGTTGAAGCATTGAATCCCAGTCTTCTGCACCACCGGAGTGCCTACAGTATCTCTAGCCCCAACTTGATTCAGCATCCTCTGATTATCATACCTAGCATCACGATCATACCTAGGTGCATGATCAACTTCCTTATATCTAGCATTGGATGATGATCTGAGGTTGTTGTTGGTAGGTTTGTAGATCTTCTTATAAGTTGTGGTGAGTAAAGACATGAGTTCCTCAATCTTCTTGTCCCTTGCAGTTTGTTCATCATCATTGTCTCCATCTGACTCGGTGTCATACTTTGGAGTGGACTGGGGACAATTGTTTTTGCTTTGTGTTTAGCAGTAGCTAGAGGTTTGGTGGATGAGCTTGATGACTTTGAGGAATGAGTAGGTGGTTGTTGACGGGGAACAGGTTTTGTTGAAGTAGCAGCTACAAAAGCAATAGAATTAGTAGACCGTTCTGCCTTTTCAGCCCTTAGTTCATTCACTTCATTCTGATGTTGTTTCAAGATATCATAAAGTTTGTGATAGGACATGGTCTTGATATCTTCCCTTTGTTTAACCAAAGTCACAAACCTTTGCCATTCCGGTTTGAGTTGAAGTAGAAACTGAACATTGGCATGATGATTGGAGATGGTGCACTGATTTCTGACAAGCTCATTCATCATTTTGTAGAATCTCGAGTAATATGAGTCAATGGATTCACCATCTTCAGATGTGAATTTTCCAAACTCCCAAAGTAGGTTAGTCTCGAGATCTTGAACATTGATCGACTCACCTTGCTTCAGTCGATGAATTGCATTCCACATTTCCATAGGATTAGGACATGCATCAACTCTGGAATAGATATCGTTATCAATTCCAGTGAGTATGAAGTTTACAGCATCAGCTTCAGCTTGGAGGAGTTTCTTTTTCTCAGCAGAACATGTGTCGAAATCCTCCATAGCTCGTATAGTTGATGAAGTACCATCCTCTGCTTGTGTGGTAATTGGTCTGAATTCAAAAACTGGAGGTGGATTCTCAAGGCAGTGACGAAGAGCAGTTCGGTTCTCTTTTCCGTCGAGAAATCTGAGAAAACGAGATCTCCATTGAACGTAGCAACTGACAGTGAGCACATATGGATTACCCTTCCAAACGAATTTGATTAGCAGTCGCAACGTTGATGTTGTTGTTAGACATGGTGAATACTTGTGAATGAATTACAGATCTTAGTGGATTTGTTGTGATGAGGTGTGGTTAAAATTTCGTAGCGTTCTGAGAATCTTCAGTCCGACAATAAATACCCCAGTCCGAGGAAACGGTAAGCCAAAAAATTTTGTATTGCCAAATTTTGAAATCGAGTTAGAAATAACCAAAAACTAGTGGGGAAAAAATTTGAATTTACTTGACCTAAAAATTTTTAACTCCTTTTTTTTAATCTTCGTGTAAACTATCTTCCGAGACTAGTCTAGATAGTGGCTAAGTCTATAAAATGCTCGAACAAAAATTGGCTAAGATTCCTCAATTATAAAAGAATCAATTTCGCAATACACTTGGATTCAATTTCGCAATGCAATTGGATTCAATTCCGCAATGCACTTGATTCAATTCCGCAATTCAATAATTTCGCAATTGGACAAGAGTTCACAATTGGACAGTTATTTCGCAATTGGACAAGATTTCGCAATTGGACAAGATTTCGCAATTGGACAGTAGTTTCGCAATTGGACAAGATTTCGCAATTGGACAATAATTTCGCAATTGGACAACATTTCGCAATTGGACTAGATTTCACAATTGGACAATAATTTCGCAGCTTTTTGGAAGATTCCGCAATTCCTTATAGGATTCAATTCCGCAATGATTGCGAAATTATGCACAATGTTGCGAAATTATGTAATATATTGCGGAATTTTCCTAAAAAGGTGGATCTTGGATGAACTTGAAAATTTTCGAGATTTCAAGCCAAAAATTAAGCCAAACACCCAAAATATTTGCGTTTTTGAGCGATTCAAGTAACCCAAATCACTACCACGGCTATGTAGATGATATTAGTGAAGATCAAACCACAAAAGAACACAAATAAATTTTGGTACGAGGGATATAAGAGAAAAACACACAAATTCAAGAACAATACCACACGAACTTCAGTCACCTATCTACTATAGGCTCTTGATACCAAATGTTAATCCCACTTAATCCATTACACAAGATTCTAGAGAGAGAAAGAGAAGAAAAGTAGAGAGAGAAACAAGAGATATGGTGGAAGGTTTATTTTTACTAGAGAGAGAAAGTAAAGTGAACCAACACCCTCTTCCACACATGGAAGAGGGTTTATATACCCATGAGCTTGGTTGGCTCATGGGCTTGTTTCTTGGGTCGGGCTTGGCTTGCACTTGGGCTTACGCCCCTAAGTTATACAATATTAGCTTAAAGTCCAAGCCCAGTTAACCCGACTAACCTATTACAATACAAGACCATTAACGACTAAGATGACCTATTACATTCTTGTTCGACTATATAAAATATACGGCTAACATTGTGGGTTTTTGAATTTTGTGTCGTATAGAAGAACGAGACCCATTATTTATACTATTCGGGGTCCCTACACCATATGGAATATTGCACCCTACGCCGAACATGGTATATCCTTCCTTTTATAACGAGTTTCCTACGCCATAGGGGGAGTAACCCCTACGTCGTAGGTCTTTTAAATGGAAATTCTTTGGGACTACCCTGAAATCTACGACGTAGAAGGAACAATAGTATACGTTGTAGGTCTTATTTCCTCTAATAGTCTGATCTTGTCGGCTATCATATCTTGTTAACAAAATACTAGTAACACCTACGCTGTAGACACCATATATGCCTACGCCGTAGGGCCTTCAAATATGGTAACTCTGTCAACGTGTTATCTACGACATATGGTAGATAACATCTACGCCGTAGGTGCCTTGAAATCCGTGCTTGGAGAATTTTCTTGTCTATTTCCATCAATTAGTCCTCGTTTTCCGTCACTTCCTTAATTTCTATTCCAAAACACAAAATAGATGAAACTATGCAGTATTGGATGTTAATCAACACTAAATTGGCACAATCGAAGGGATATTACGATAAAAAAACATTGAACTATTTGATGTTATCACACTTTCTAACTTTCTCTTGTCTCTAAATCATCATCAAAATCAACCTTCACGTCCTTCATCACCGCCACTATATCTTTTGTTCTTATCGACCTCATCCCTACCAACGCTGCTCAACCTAACGTTCTTTCTTTCTAGAGACCTTTTTCTAGGTTTTGTACTTCTTACCCTATGTGCTTGTTTCCTCACTTTGATTGCTGGATATCGCTTCCCTCAAACTTTTTTCATCTTACTAAACTAAAATCCTCAACAACTAACATGGAAAATAGAGAAGATGGTTCTAATTGGTATTTATTATTCTAATGTTTTTTATTTTGGTTAAAATTTTATAGTCTATCAATTTAATAAACAGGATTCAATATTCGATCTGTTATTGACATGATCTTGTATAGTATCATATTTTACTGAAGAAAATGACTGGTTTACTAGATTTTGACTTTGTTTCCAAGTTACCGAAAGATGAGGAAAGGCAAGCAAGGTAGGGTAGACAAAAATATTTTGTGTCCTTAAGAAATTTTGAAGAAAGAGGGAAAGGAAGGAACATAAAGTAAGGGGAAACTTTGCGGATATTGGACCAAAAGTCTTTCACCCAAATATGGATCGTTTTGGAAGTAAATGAGATGTTTCTAACTGAATTGACTAAATTTTCCTCTATCAAACAAAAATATATTTTTATTCTTCTCTAACTAGATCTCATCTTACTAGTTGGTTTCTTCTACCATTCACAAAAACCAGTTTGATTAACCATATGATTAAAAGATCTCTACGCTTGCTTGATGATTCTACACATATAAATTATGTCAACCTTTTTGAACAAGAATTTTGTCAATACCATTTACGAGAAGAACAATCATTTTTAATGAAAGTAAATGGCTTGTGTGTAGTTTCGATTCATCATCATTTACAAAATAAAAATCATTTTTAATGAAATGGGACCAAATTACGGTTAAAAGTTAGATTTTTGGTTGCATAAAATTATTACTTTTTTAAACTTTGTTTCTGGTTGCTGGTTGAAAGGGGAAGATGGTAAGTTGTTATATTTCATATTATTTTCTTCCTTTCCATTTTCTTAACTAGAGATTACATAGTGGGAGTGAGTTTTACATTACTTCCATTTCTTCCTTTTGCTTTACCTTTCTCTTCCCATCCTTTCATCTAAAAACAATTTTAAGAACAAGTGTTAATTTAGGACTTTTCATGAATTGTATATTTAGGATACAAACATTTGAAATTTTTTACTTTCAATTGCAAAAAGACATTGAGAAATTCAATGTTGTATAATTTGGCCAGCTGTCGATAGAATCGATTAATGATGACAATCTACATACTAAGTGATTGGTGTATTTTGCATACACCTAATAGCATGTTAATTTAGCATAATTGTATATTTATTTGTCGTTATACATGTACTTTTAGTGTATTTTGTGATTATGTAGGTTACGCGCGAAATGGAATAAAATGACCGCAATTAATTTTTTGGAGAAAAGATATTAAGAGCGCCGATAAATAAAGAAAAATATTGAAGAAAAAGATTTGAGCGCGTTGAATTTTTTGGTCATCTTTTATTTTTCCGGGCTTCGTTTGAGAAATATTTGGTGTTCATCTATTTTTAATTGGGCCAAAGTTATTATATCTTAAAAGAATAAAAAAATTATATAAACTTTTGGTCCAGTTGGCCCATTCACTTGATCGATTCTTATATGTTATATATACATCAAGGGAGCCATATATTCCACAACCACCAGAAGAGAAAACACAGAATCCTCCCTGTGGAAAAAAGACGGCAAGAATCTCATTCAACGGCAAGAAAAGAAGATAAACAAAATAAAGGGTTTTGTGAATTTGTTATCATCGGAGGAATATTATACTAGCCGCCATTTTTGGCAATAACAACATTCGACCATTGTTTCCTAGAGGATCAAACGCATCCGCAAATCAAAGAAGAAAAAAAATATAGAAAAGTTAGTGCAAGTTGTAGCACGGGAAAAAAACTATGGACAGTGCACACCGGGTCGGATACATCGCGATGTCCGGCTAATTTTGTTATAATTCTTTCCGGTAACTTTATTTATGGTTTGATCATTACTTTTGGATTATCATAATTTTATTACATTGATTTATGACTTATTTATAAAATATTTTGATAGACTTAATATTATGTTTAATTATTTGTGCAAGACAATTTATTGTTAGTTAACAATTTATACTTATTCTATTTAGTTAAAAAAAAAGATAACATAAGTTGTACCTAAATAAATTATTAAAACATAATTATTGGTTGGATTAATATAAGATTTATTATTGCGAGTCACTGATAAACATAATAAGTGCCAACATTAATTCATTCATATTAATTTGAAATAATCTTTGTAAACGAACTAAAAAGTTTCGATAATCCATAAGTGTGATCAACCATAAATATCGGGAGCTGGAATGGATTATATATTTTTTTTTTATTTACATCCTTATTATATTTTTCTAGCTTTATTATTAGTTTAATAAGTATTTTAATTTTTAATCAACATCTTTATTATTAAGAGTATTTCAGTGAATTAGATTTTAAAATCAAAACTTTTATTGATCAATGATCACCCCAAACTTAAATTAAAACCACATATTCCTCGTGGATTCGATACCCGCTTACCCTAACTAGTATAAGGTAATTAGGTTTATTTTTGATCTGTACTTCGACGTTGATAAAAAATCTGGTGCCGCTGCCGGAGAATAGTCAGCTTTTTGTTTAAGTTTTTGTTAATATATTTTTTTAAAAAAAATAAAAAATAAAAAAAAATTATTTTTCTTGTTTTGTTTGTTTGTTTGTTTGTTTTGTTTCTTGTGAGTGTGCATGTTAGTGTATGCGCACACGTAGATCGGGACGTACATCATCGTTAGCTTACGATCTCGAGGTTGAGAAAATTGCAAGGTTGAGGAGGAAAGCATTTCGACAGGTTTCTACTAATCTTGATTTTACATGTTTAGAAGAGCTTTTCGCTGATATGCCAGGTGAAGACGATGTTAGCGGAGATGTTAGCGGAGATACTAGCGGAGAAGAATTCCCACCACGGGGTGTTGATTCTTATTACAGGACGGGGATTTTCGAGGATCCCTCGCCTATCGTTTATCCGAATCCGTTTAAAGGGGCTAGAAGTAACTTTAAGATCCAACTAAACCTCATAGCAATCTTGCCAGTGTTTAAAGGTCGTGAGGAGCCATATGCACATCTTTGAGAGTTCTTCTCTATTACTGACACACATCAAGTTAACAACATTACCAAGGATGAGGTAAGACTTCGCCTTTTTCTTTTTTCTCTTAAAGATCAATCTAAGGACTGGTTCTCATCTCTTGAGCCAACTAGTATTAACTCATGGTCTGAAATGCAATCTATTTTTCTTGATGAATTTTATTCTATAAGTCAAACTACTGCTATTAGGAATAAGATTAAATCCTTTCGTCAAATCCCAGGCGAGTAGTTTCATGAAGCATTTAGTAGACTTAAGGAGTTATTAAGAACATGCCCTCATCATGATGTTCCAAAATGGGAGCTTGTCAAAGTCTTCTATGATGGGTTGGATTATAACAACCAACAATTTGTGATGGCAACTAGTGGGGGTATGTTTTTCTCGCGACCTATGAAGGAAGAATGGGAGTTTTTTGAAAAATTGAGCAAAGGTTCTAATAACTGACTTTTGGTTGGTTGATTAAAAAGGTTTGCTTGCAAGATCTTTCTTTGCGTTGCTCGTACCCAATTGATATATGTCGTTGTTTCGTTCTCGGTATCTTCTCAAATCGATCACGGTTAAAAGTGGAATCGTTGTACTTGGTGACTAAAAAGGGGGAGCTTTGGTCTAAATCTACTAAAATGGTAAGTGCTAGAAATAATAAAATTAAACTAAAAGCAATTACTGAGAATAAAAATAAAGCTAGAATTTAAAACTGGAAAAACTAGAGATTTACCTTATTCGGAATAATGGCTATCCGGAATATTTTGCCCTACTCGGAATGTTAGCTTTACTCGGAATAAATCTCTTATGCGGAATAATCAGCCTATTCGGAATACTGAGGTTATGCGGAATAATAGCTCCTACTCGGAATATTCGGGTATTCCGAATAAACAACAAATTCACACCTTGATCCAGAATAATGCTCTATGCGGAATATCTTAAAAAGAAACCCTATTCGGAATATTTGAAAGAAAACACTATGCGGAATAATGAGCTCTACCCGGAATAACGTAAGCTACTCGGAATGTTTGTGCTATGCGGAATAATTGCCCTATGAGGAATAATAACACTATGCGGAATGTTTTGGCTATGCGGAATATTTTGATATTCCAAGTAAACAACAAAATCACAAACTCTATCCGGAATATTACTGGGCGAACACAGTAACAAAATGCGAAGAACAGGGGATGACAGAAACACGAATTTAACACCAAAATTTACCAAGTTTTTAATCAAAACTGAAACCAATTTAACCACTACTCATTTACCTATGATAAACATCAATCTAAAACATCAAAAACACAAAACCCACTTACTTTTTATGATCTAACCAATAAAATAAAACTTTAAAAACTTATGAATCACAAAGAGATGAAGAACAAGATGTTAGAAAGATTAAAAGTAAACTGGTATTAATGATTTAAGATTCAACAAACAAAGTGGAAAGATTAAACTTACAAGATTGGAAGAAATCAAAGAAAATGAAAACCACTCCTTAAGGGAGATGGTTCTTCCTACGAACTAGGAAAAGTGTAACAGAAAGAAAAGCTGGTGGAAATTGTGAATGGGAGGAGTATTTATAGGCTTCTCCCTTGGTTGGTGAGTGCGCTTTCTCCCTTTCTTTTTGTCTTCTCGTCTTTTCAGAAAAGTTGACGTTTTCGATTTCGATTCAGGATTTGTCGACGAATAAATTCAACTCGTCTTTTAATTTCTTCATTTAATAGACTTGAGTTTCTTCGACATAGGTAAATCTTCCATCTTTGGTCCTTTTCTTCGATAAATCTTCAAATAGGCCCATTGACTTCAAATCTTTTGCATCTCTTGGACTATAGACTTCGTCTTGAGTCTTTTTCTTCGATAAAACCCGTGCAATCCCATGTTTTCTTCAATATTCATCCGGTTGACTCTGAAAACATAATAAACACAAAAACCGCGCATAATTCCAAACAAATGATATTAAATACGTGTTTTGGTCTTGTTTTAGCCAGTTATAATTGGTAAAAGGATGGGTGTTTTGACACCTATCAAATCCCCTACACTTAACCATTGCCATGCCCTCATGCAATGCTTAGTGATAAAGACTTTAAAGTAAACAAAAGGATAGAAAACTATTCACTTGAAAATAGCTATATGGAAATAACTTGCAAAGAGATCAATGACTTACATTAGGGCTTTGGTGCTGCGAAGATTTATCACCCTCAAGTTTCACGTTCCCCAAACTAAGCTTAAAAACGAGATCATTGTTATTATAAGTTAGCAAATCAAACACTTACACACATGGCTTAATTAAATGCTTAAAGTCCCTTATTCCTAGTTGTATCTCTTATATTTTATTTTTGTCTTAGAATGATTATGAAGATGCATTTTTGGACTTATTTCGATAGTTTATTTAGTTGAAAGCAAAGTAGGACGATTTGATCAATAGTTAGCTAAAGGACAAAATCTCTTAAAACTGATTCTCGGGATATCAAAAAGTTCATATCTTGGCATAACTCGGTTCACGATTTGAGACCTTTCTCGGGCCGATATTTGGCATGTACTTCATACTTCATATCTTGAGAGACGTGCTTGAGATAATGGTCTTCTCATCGTAATAGAGTTTCTTCACTTGGAGACTTTTGAGGGGTACTCCAACTTTGTTGACCACGACTTCATGATTATTTCTTCAATCTCTAATTGGGATTTTGAGATACAACGATCCGCCTCCTTTTCGGACTTGGATCTATTTATCCTCATACCTTGTTAGGGTCTTTTCGGATAGACTTCTCCATGATCTTTATGGGAGTTGATTGCTTTTTGTTGTGAGTCTTGATCCTTCATATCGATTTTGGGAATAATGCTTTTCACATCACCTTGGATCTTTAGCAATAAAATAAAATCCTCATGCCTTGTTAGGGCCTTTTCGGACTCGCCAATCTTCGCGCCCCGCTTCATAAGTTATGCCTTGGCTATGAACTCTTATCATTACCGAGCAACTTTTAAACGATATTGGGATAGAAGCTAAGTAACTTTTCAAATCGTACGACCTTACTTATTGCAGATAAATTATTAGCAAGTGATGGGAGAATAGGCAAATAATTACACCAAGTGAGCTTGTGCAAGAATACCGACTTATAATTGACTCTATCATTTCTCGTTCTCTATAATTTAAAATCTCAAGTAATGAGACTCGTGGATGCTTAGCCTAATAAACCAATTAAGGTCTACATGGTTAAGGATACTAGCTAGAATAAACTTGGATAAGTCTATTCGGGTTGAGTCAAAATAATTGCAACGGGCCTAATATGTCAAAGATTTCAAAACTAGCTACACCACTTTATTATATTAATATTTTTGACTTTATTGCGGGACATATACATATGAAAGCAACAATAAAAATTTAAAAATTACGACAAAATGGCCAAAGTTAATTAAAAATTTGAAAAATGCTGAAAAAGATGATTTTCCGGTTAAATGAAGGCATGTTAATGGAAAAGTCCACTTAAAACTTCGATAGAAGTCCCCCTACACTTAAGATAAACATTGTCCTTAATGTTTAAGCATGTGGGAGAAGTCTCCCCTACACTTATGACATTGTGCACGTTGGTTAAATCAAGCTAAGGAAGAGACGACTAAAGTGATCAATTGCAAATGTGAGTATGAAGAAGATTGAATCACGATAGTTGAGAGATAGAACCGGTATTGCGGATAACATGGAAGCACGGTTCTTCAAAGATTCCAAGAGTGCACTTATCCCTGTAATCACATCACCATCCAAATACAAGCAACCTATATAGCTCCCCCTACACTTAGGATGAAAAACGGGAAAGGGGGATAGATACTCGGGTTGCCTCCCGAGGAGCGCTTGTTTTTGTTCACCGAGTCACGAGCCTGACTCGGTCCCGAGTTAATTCAAGGGAAACGTGGTGATGGATGGAATCATCTCGTGAGAGATGTCCTCACCAAAGTACAATTTCAAACGCTGGCCATTCACCTTAAAGTTGGGCCTATTTGGCTGAGAAAGCTCAATGGTGCCATAGGGAAAGACATTGGCGATGGTGAATGGACCAGGCCAGCGGCTCTTCAACTTGCCCGAGAAGATCTTTAACCGAGAGTTAAAAAGTAAGACTTGATCACCAACGTGGAAATCTTGGTTTTTGATTTTAGCATCGTGGATAATCTTGGTCTTCTCCTTGTAGATCAATGAGTTCTCGTAAGCTTCATTCCTCAATTCTTGTAGCTCGTTGAGTTGAATCTTGCGAAGATCATCGGCTTTGTTGATGTCGAAGTTAGCCCACTTCAAGGCCCAGTATGCCTTATGTTCCAGCTCGATGGGGAGGTGGCATGCTTTCCCGTACACAAGACGATAAGGTGTACAACCAATCGGTGTCTTATAGGCGGTACGGAAAGCCCACAGAGCATCATCAAGTTTATCAGCCCACGAGGCACGATGCTCTCCTATAGTACGCTCCAAAATTCTCTTCAATCCACGGTTGGATATCTCGGCTTGACCGTTGGTTTGAGGATGATAAGCGGTTGAAAGACGGTGATTGACACCATACTTAGCCATGACTCTTGCAAATTGATCGTTGCAAAAATTGAGTCCCTCGGTCACTGATAATAGCACGAGGAACACCGAATCGAGCAAACAGTTGTTTCAAGAATTTACAAACCACCCTCGCGTCGTTAGTGGGTAAAGCTTGGGCTTCAACCCATTTGGAAACGTAGTCGACGGCGACAAGGATGTATTTTTTGCCTTTAGAAGAAGGGAATGGCCCCATAAAGTCGATGCCCCATACATCAAAGATTTCACATTCTTGTATGAAATTTTGAGGCATCTCATCTTTATGTGTGATCTTGCCTTGTTTTTGGCAAGCATCACAATGTTTAACCATCTCGTGAGCATCACGATAAATGGTGGGCCAATAGAATCCCGAGTCAAACACTTTTTTGGCGGTGTAGTTGGGACCAAAGTGACCACCGGTGGGTCCTTTGTGGCAAGCCTGGAGAATGTCAAAAGCTGCCGGTCCGTCAACACATCAGCGAATAATCAAGTCAACGCATTGTTTGAATAGAAAAGGGTCATCCCAAAAGTAAGTCTTAACATCGTTCAAGAACTTCTTCTTTTGTTGGGATGTTAACCCTTTGATGAGAACACCACCCGCTAAGTAGTTTGCAATATCGGCAAACCACGGGGTGTCATCCAGATTGAGATTTATAGACATTAAGGTTTCAAGGGGGAAAGAGTCATTGATCTCTTTGTTCGGATGATCCCCTTGATATGGATCCTCAAGTCTACTCAGATGATCCGCGGCTAGATTTTCAGCACCCTTCTTGTCACGAATTTCAATGTTGAATTCTTGAAGGAGTAAAACCCAGCGGAGAAGTCTTGGCTTAGAGTCGTGTTTAGTCATCAAGTACTTCAACGCGGAATGGTCCGTGTATACGATGGTGGTGGATAAAACAAGATAGGGCCGAAATTTTTCAAAAGCATAGACAACAGCTAAAAGCTCTTTTTCGGTTGTCGTATAATGCAATTGAGCCCCCGTCATTGTTTTGCTAGCATAGTGGATTGGTTGGAAGTGTTTGTTGATCCTTTGTCCCAAAACCGCACCAATAGAAAAGTCGCTAGCATCGCACATCAATTCAAAGGGTAGCTCCCAATTAGGGGTAACCAAGACCGGTGCCTCAGTTAGCTTATCCTTAAGAAGATTGAAGGCTTCGATACACTCTTTAGAAACGATAAAAGGAGTATCTTTTTCCAAGAGGTGGGTCATCGGGCGAGCGATTTTTGAGAAATCCTGAATGAATCGACGATAGAAGCCCACATGACCCAGAAAACTTCTCACACCCTTCACGGTTGAAGGTGGAGGTAATTTGGCTATGACATCTACTCTAGCACGGTCGACTTCAAGACCGGCTTTAGAGATTTTGTGTCCTAGCACAATGCCTTCTTTTACCATAAAATGGCATTTTTCCCAATTCAGAACAAGGCGAGTGTCTTCGCACCGCTTAAGCATACGTTCCAAATTGGCAAGGAAAGAAGAGAAGGAATCCCCAAAGACCGAGAAATCATCCATGAAGACTTCCATGGTTTGCTCAACCATGTCATGGAAGATAGCCAACATGCACCTTTGGAAAGTCCCGGGGGCATTGCATAAGCCAAAAGGCATTCTTTTGTAAGCAAATGTGCCATAGGGACAAGTGAATGTTGTCTTCTCTTGATCTTGAGGATCGATGGGTATTTAGAAATAACCCGAGAAACCATCAAGAAAGCAGTAATATTCATTACGCGCTAAACGTTCAAGCATTTGGTCCATAAAAGGAAGAGGGAAATGATCCTTTCTCGTGGCATCATTGAGTTTGCGGTAGTCTATACAAACTCTCCACCCAGTAACGAGACGGGTAGGAATCAACTCGTTGTTTTGATTGGGCACAACGGTGATTCTGCCTTTCTTAGGCACACAATGGACTGGACTAACCCATGGTGAATCCGAAATAGGGTAAATCATACCCGCATCAAGAAGTTTGATAACCTCTTTTTTGATGACTTCATGGATTTTTAGGATTCACCCTTCGTTGGCTTTGAATTGTGGGCTTAAAGTCGTCCTCCATGAGAATTTTATGTGTGCAAAAGTGAGGATCAATTCCGCGAATGTCGGAGATTTTCCAAGCGATAGCTCTTTTATGTTTCTTCAACACGGCGATAAGTCGGGCTTTTTCTTCTTCTTTCAGGTCCTTCGCGATGATGACCGGTAACTTCTTGTTGTCTTCAAGAAAAACGTACTCTATATGAGGAGGTAGGTCTTTAAGCTCAAGAGTAGGAGGATCCTCAATAGATGGTGTAACTAACGATGGATCATCATTAGTCACCTCTTTAGGAGAGGGAGGGGAAACGGGTCTTCATTGAGAAGTCTTTCAATAGTACGAATGTCTTCATCCCAATTAGTGGAAGAATCATCATACTTAATATCGAGAGGACCCAAGCTAGCTTCGAAATCATCCAAGTCACTTTCTCCAAAAGGAGTCAATGCCGGAGCAATTGAGGCAACGGTCTCAACATTGGGTAGAGAAGAGAGAGTACTTTTGCAAGCATCATGAAAATGTTCTTTACAAGCCTCATCGAGAACATCAATAGCATTAACACTCTCATATGAATAAGGTTGCTTAGAAATCTTACCCATGTTGAAGACAATTTTATCGTCACCAACTCTCATGATTATTTCGCCCGCGGCTACATCAATGAGAGTGCGACCGGTCCTCAGAAATGGACGTCCAACGATTAATGGAACACGAGGATCCATCTCGTAGTCAACGACAACAAAATCTGCCGGGAAGGTGAATTTGTCAACGCCAACGAAGACGTCTTCGGCTATCCCACTGGATAAGCAACTGTACGGTTGGCTAATTCCAAAGTCATTTTGGTAGGGACTAGATCGGGGAGAGATAATTGCTTCCAAACACTTAAAGGCATTAAGTTTATACTGGCACCTAGATCGGCTAGGGCCATGCAATTCTCTACTCCCGAGAAGTTGCAAGGAATTAAGAAGCGACCCGGATCACCAAGTTTGGTGGGCAATTTCCTTAAGAGCACTGCGGAGCAGTTCTCATTAAGTTGGGTCTGAGCAATGTCAAGAAGCTTCTCCTTATCACTTAGAAGATCTTTAAACATCTTAGCGTATTTGGGCATGTGAGCGAGAGCCTCGGCAAAGGAGATGTAAAAATTCAATTGTTTAAACATTTTAAGAAAGTTTGAAACTTGAATATCATCCTTGCTCTTTTGCTTCTGTTTCCTCAACCTTGAAGGATAAGGTAAATTGGATAAAGAAGAAAGCTTTAGGGGTGTAGGATCACTCACAACCACGGATGGTGGGGAAATGGGGATAGAAGGTGAAGGAGGTGAGGAAAGTTGCTCTTGTTCTTGTTCACAATCACGGGTGGAGGTGTAGGAAGCTCGGGTTCCGTATAACCTTTTCCACTACGAGTGGTGATTGCTTTCATCTCCCCTCTTGGATTCGCAACGGTGTTACTCGGAAGAGTACCCGAAGAAGAGGGTTGATTACCTTGGATGAGCGAACCGATCATATCACGTATGTTAAGCGCTTGAGTGCTGAAAGAGTCTCTGATGTCTGCGCGAATTTCATTGCTTTGTTTTGCCATGTCATTCCTCAGCTCGGCTCGAATATCGCTCCCTTGTTTCGCCATGTCATTCTTCAAGTTGACAAATTGACTTTGAAGATTCGTCACCATCTCTCGATTAGTCTTCATGAACGTCTCGACGTCTTGATTTAATACCATCGGTTGAGTTAGAGGTGGAGCTTGGTAAGCTTGAGAATTTCCTTGAGGTGAGTATGGGTTTCTTTGGGATTGATATTGATTGTTAGCACGAGGTTGGGATTGGTTGTTTCGGTTATAGCTTTGTTGTTGGTTTTGGTTTGGAGGAGGGAAACCGGGTGGAGCAAGATAGTTGTTTGAACGATAACTTAGCAAGCTACGGTCTCCTTGAGGACGAGCTTGATAGCCTCCCGTGGGATAAGTACCGTATGCCGCGTTAACGTTTTCAGAAAAATTTCCTTGAGTAGAAGGACAATCATTGTAAGAATGAGGACCACCACATGTGTCACAAGAAATAGAAACGGCTTTAGCTTGTTGAAAGTGGTTTGTGGCCATGGACATGAAATCCTTGTGCATATTCGCGATTTGGCGGGTAAGTTCGGTTATCTCGGGATTGGAAGTAGTAGAAGAAACATTGACTCTCTGATTAGATCTTGAGGATGCGGATGAATCCCAATTCTTGTGGTGAGTAGTCATGTTTTCAATCAACTCTCTACACTCCTCCGGTCTCCTTTTCATAAAAGTACCACCGGCGGCGGCGTTGATCGTGTCACGATCACGAAAAGTGAGACCATTGTAGAAAGTATCAATGAGAGTGACAGGGAGCATGTTGTGATTTGGACAGCGGTCGATCAAATCATTGTATCGTTCCCAAGCATCAAAGAGCGATTCATCATTGTCTTGCATGAATACACTAATTTGGTTACGAAGACTTGTGACCATGGATGGTGGGAAGTAACGCGACAAAAAGCGTTGAGTCATGTCGTCCCAAGTATGAATAGAGTTCTTTGGGAGACGGTCAAACCATTTTTCGGCATGGTGAGAAAGTGAGTGGGGAAAGAGTTGAAGGCGAAGGTCATCCATAGAAACACCGGGAGACTTCATGCTTTGGGTGATGGTAATGAATTTGTCGAGGTGTTTGTTGGCATCATCATCCGGAATTCCGCGAAATGAGTTAGTTTGCACTTGTTGGATCATGTGATGCTTCAACGAAAACTCCTGAGCCGTGACATGCATCGGTGCAATCGGGCCTCCACGTCCGTTCATCGTAGGTTGGCATAGCTCCTCCATGGTTCGTAGGTCGGGTAAGGGTGGATTATTCATGTTTGGGTGGGGTGGACTATTATTGTTTGGAGGGGTGGATTATTATTGTTGTTGTTGTGTACACCGGCCATGTCTAATTGTTCGAGAGTCTCGGGCTCTGAATAAGACGTTGATCGAGTACGCATACACTAAAAAGAAAATGCAAGAGAAAATATTTTTGGTTTTTATAGGTTTTTTAATGTTTTTGTATTTTTGAAAATTTTATATTTTTATGGGTTTTTGAAAACTTTTTGTGCTTGAAAATAACGTTC
The DNA here is from genome assembly GCA_025667525.1 of Glebionis coronaria. NCBI lineage: Eukaryota > Viridiplantae > Streptophyta > Magnoliopsida > Asterales > Asteraceae > Glebionis > Glebionis coronaria. Next base: position 412,765,541 of record CM046878.1, read on the forward strand.
CCGAAAGAACGGATCCCAAAATCCATTTTTTCTCACAAAAAACCGTTGATCCTTACGAAAAGAGCCGGCAGCGGCGCCATTTTAATAACTGACTTTTGGTTGGTTGATTAAAAAGGTTTGCTTGCAAGATCTTTCTTTGCGTTGCTCGTACCCAATTGATATATGTCGTTGTTTCGTTCTCGGTATCTTCTCGAATCGATCACGGTTAAAAGTGGAATCGTTGTACTTGGTGACTAAAAAGGGGGAGCTTTGGTCTAAATCTACTAAAATGGTAAGTGCTAGAAATAATAAAATTAAACTAAAAGCAATTACTGAGAATAAAAATAAAGCTAGAATTTAAAACTGGAATAAAACTGGAGATTTACCTTATTCGGAATAATGGCTATCCGGAATATTTTGCCCTACTCGGAATGTTAGCTTTACTCGGAATAAATCTCTTATGCGGAATAATCAGCCTAGTCAGAATACTGAGGTTATGCGGAATAATAGCTCCTACTCGGAATATTCGGGTATTCCGAATAAACAACAAATTCACACCTTGATCCGGAATAATGCTCTATGCGGAATATCTTAAAAAGAAACCCTATTCGGGATATCTGAAAGAAAACACTATACGGAATAATGAGCTACCCGGAATAATGTAAGCTACTCGGAATGTTTGTGCTATGCGGAATAACTGCCCTATGAGGAATAATAACACTATGCGAAATGTTTTGGCTATGCGTAATATTTTGATATTCCGAGTAAACAACAAAATCACAAACTCTATCCGGAATATTACTAGGCGAACACAGTAACAAAATGCGAAGAACAGGGGATGACAGAAACACGAATTTAACACCAAAATTTACCAAGTTTTTAATCAAAACTGAAACCAATTTAACCACTACTCATTTACCTATGATAAACATCAATCCAAAACATCAAAAACACAAAACCCACTTACTTTTTATGATCTAACCAATAAAATAAAACTTTAAAAACTTATGAATCACAAAGAGATGAAGAACAAGATGATAGAAAGATTAAAAGTAAACTGGTATTAATGATTTAAGATTCAACATACAAAGTGGAAAGATTAAACTTACAAGATTGGAAGAAATCAAAGAAAATGAAAACCACTCCTTAAGGGAGATGGTTCTTCCTACGAACTAGGAAAAGTGTAACAGAAAGAAAAGCTGGTGGAAATTGTGAATGAGAGGAGTATTTATAGGCTTCTCCCTTGGTTGGTGAGTGGGATTTCTCCCTTTCTTTTTGTCTTCTCGTCTTTTCAGAAAAGTTGACGTTTTCGATTTCGATTCGGGATTTGTCGACGAATAAATTCAACTCGTCTTTTAATTTCTTCATTTAATAGACTTAAGTTTCTTCGACATAGGTAAATCTTCCATCTTTGGTCCTTTTCTTTGATAAATCTTCAAATAGCCCATTGACTTCAAATATTTTGCATCTCTTGGACTATAGACTTCGTCTTGAGTCTTTTTCTTCGATAAAACCCGTGCAATCCCATGTTTTCTTCAATATTCATCCGGTTGACTCTGAAAACACAATAAACACAAAAACCGCACATAATTCCAAACAAATGATATTAAATACGTGTTTTGGTCTTGTTTTAGCCAGTTATAAGTGGTAAAAGGATGGGTGTTTCACACCTATCAGGTTCCAAGACCTAAGCTTCAGTGGACTGAAACAACCACCCATCTTCCGCCAATTCTGTGTCTAACAAACGTGGCACAAATTCTGAAATTAGCAAGTTAAGTAAGAAAGTTGATCCGTTGTTGAGAAATCTAGGAAAAGGTGTTCCAAATGTGTCTAAGGTGTCGCATAGTGGGTGTTCAATGTGTGGTCATCCGATTCACTCAGTCGATAATTGTCAAAGTTGGGGGCGCCACCAAATGAGGAGGTCAATGGAGTCTATGGAGGTCGTCCACCAAATGACCCATTCTCTGGAAGTTACGATCCTGGATGGCGCAATCACCCCAACTTCCTTTGAAAAGATGAAGACAATCGCCCTAATAATGCCCAACAACAACACTATGGTTATAAACCAAGGTATGAGGGTGGCGATTCATCTAACTTCTAACAAAATTCTTACAATCATAGGCCACAACAACAATATCCAAATCAGGGCCAAGGGAAAGATGATAACCCTCTCTTGAACCTTGACCAAATGTTTGATAGGCTTATGGATTCATTGTCTACTAACAATCAAGAGATCAATAGAAAATTCGAGGTCAGCAATCAAAGACAAGAGACCACTACCAAATCTATTGCAGCTCTTGAGAGACAAGTTGATCAATTGGCGGATCAATTGAACAAAAGAGATGAGGGATCCACCGGGGGAAATCATGGTGCTAACGCCACCGCGAAAAAAGTCTTTGATTCCGGTTTCTTTTGGCCTTTCATATATCGAGATGCCCAAGATTTGCTCAAGACTTGTGATGCTTGTCAACATCAAGGAAAGAAATCACAAAGGGATGAGATGCCCCAAAACATAATTCAAGTTTATGAAATCTTTGACATACGGGGAATCGATTTTATGGGGCCATTTCCATCATCAAAAAGAAATAAGTATATTCTCGTAGCCGTGGACTATTTGTCTAAATGGGTTGAAGCTAAGGCTTTGCCTACTAATTTTGCTCGAGTAATGGTGAAATTTTTGAAATAACTTTTTGCTAGGTTTGGAACTCCGCGGGCTATAATAAGTGATCGTGGGACCCATTTTTGTAATGAACAATTTGAAAAAGTTCTAAAGAAATATGGTTTCACTCGTCGACTTTCGACGGCTTATCACCCTCAAACGAGTGGTCAAGTGGAGGTTTCAAACCGAGCTCTAAAGAGAATTTTGGAGCGTTCTATAGGAGAAAATCGTACTTCATGGTCGGATAAATTGGACGATGCATTGTGGGCTTTCCGTACGGCCTATAAGACTCCAATTGGTTGTACACCAATTAGGTTGGTCTACAGAAAGGCATGCCACTTGCCAATTGAACTCGAACATAAGGCGTATTGGGCTCTTAAACATTGTAACTTTGATTTAAGGACCGCAAGTGATCATCGCAAGGTTCAATTAAATGAAGTAAGTGAATTAAGGGATCAAGCTTATGAGAACCCTTTGATCTATAAATAGAAGACTAAGAGGATTCATGACTCTAAGATCAAAAACCGCATTTTCAATGTTGGTGATCAAGTCCACTTATTCAACTCTAGACTTTAGATTTTCTCGGGCAAGCTTAAATCCCGTTGGTCCGGACCGTTCACCATTTCACAAATTTTCCATTATGGAACCGTTGAGCTAGCTCAAAAAGACGGGCCTAACTTTAAGGTGAATGGTCATTGAGTGAGGCACTATTTTGGAGGGGACATACCTACGAAGGTTTTTCCGGATCTCCAAACTTTCCCTAAGGACGAATGAATGCGGGGATCGAGTCGAGCTCATGACTCGGTTAAACGAGATGCCTTGTGGGGGAGTCCCATACATTCTATCTTCTTTCTATTTTCTACCACTAATAAGGCTTGATCTTTTCAAGCTCGTGCTCGTGTTCGTGTTTTTGTTGTGATGTGAATCTTAGGTATGACCCTAATCCTTAAAGACTCTCGTGTTTGGTTTTTTCCCGGTCCACTCAAGCTTCCATACTTTGATTGTCAAATGGGGAATTTGTTATCCTTTGATTTTTATCGACTAATGTTTTATCTTAAAGCATAATTAATAAACAGCTTATAGATTTACGTACTCTTACCATGTTAGGACTTTTGCATTTAACTCTTCGTGTTTTAGCAAGGGGGTGTAACTCTTGAGCTAGGAAACATTAAGGACAATGTTTGGTTCTAGCATGGGGGAGTCAATCGATATAATCGCTTGCAATTGCTTTTGTCGTGTTCAAACGTAATCGTTTTTCTCGTTTTTCATAAAAAATTTTAATTTTTAGTGTCAATTTTGTGTTTAATAATAAAGAAAATAAGTGTTATTGAAACAAATGTAGGCTTTCCGCTGGTGAAAATAAGAATAGTTTTTTACTCGATTGGTTTTTACCTTAGCTCTTTCCTTAACGTGTTTAAATCAAGTTTGCTAGACTTTTATATAGGGGACTTTAAAATGCGAAAGTCTTAACTCATACGGGTTTAAGAACAAGAAGTTTTCGCAAGTTCCTATAATTAATCCTAGAAAGTCATTTATCAAGGGAACTTTAAAATGAAAAATTCTAAGCTTGAAAAAGTCTAAGAAGATGCAAGATCCAATAGATGACTTGAAAACCCAAAACTTTGATTTAATAGGCTAAGTGTCCATTAGTCTCACATCTTTGAGATTTTACAATATGGAGAACAAGAGATGATAGAGTTGAATCATAAGTTTTGAGGTTAAGTCTTCCTTGTATAAGTATTTTAGTGTTTGATTCTTTCTCCTCGTATTTATTTTTCACGCTTGAATATTTAATTGCTTAATAAATGAAGTTTTTAGCGGTTTGGGAACAATATCTTAACTCGTAACTCCTTCTTTTTCTTCCCTTGTAATTAAAGTAAGAACACATTGAGGGTGTCAGCGTCATGGAATTTTTGATCATGGGATTGCAGAAATTTGGCTTACTATACTTATCATTAATAAAGAAGAATAAATAAAAACATGTTCTCTATGAGCCTTCGGGTGGGAGTCATGTAGCACTAGCCTTGTCATTAGAGCCTTAGGGTGTATGACATGGTGAAGTGTTTAATAAAAATTGCTTCATCATCATGAGCCTTAGGGTGGATGGTGAATGTCAGTTCCCTTGTTTATGTCCAAGGAGCCTTAGGGTGTAGATCATAAATAAGGAGCACTTTTACATCTTAAAGAGCCTCAAGGTGTATGATGTAAATGTTGCTAACTCCATTAATAAGGTCAAATCGAATTTGGAGGAATAATTGTTGCTTTAAGTAGTCCTATTAGCCAAATTTCAGATCCGGGAGTTTATCCTAAATCGTGTTAAGTTATCCTTGATGTGGGCTTTCTTTAGCGACAACGGTTTTTAAGGTCGAGGTTAGGTTTTGAGTGTTGGGTTTACACCGTTTTTGCCTTCATTTTTGGACTAATAATTATTAAATAAGTCAAATGAGCCTGTGGGTGAATGACAAAATTTAAAATCTAGAGATACAACTAGGAATAAAGGAGATTGAGTTTAACACAAATTACTTGTATGAGTGGTCTTAACATTGGAACTTATGATAGCCAATGATCTTGTTTTTAAACTTGGCATGGAAAGAGAGAAAAATCGAGGACGATGAATCTACTTGAGTTTTATGATCCTAAAGTTATTTTTAATAATGAAAGAAATACATTATGTCTTTGCAAAATAATGTGTCAAATGTCGAATAAAAGTTGTAGTTAGTGCTTTATTTTATCATTGCGTGAGGACACAGCAATTGCTTAGCAACGGGGAGTTTGATATGAGTGTAATTACTCGTATCATTTATATCATTAAACGGACTAAAAACGCATAACTTGTATGATTATTGTATTGTATATGCTTGTTTTGTTTGTTTCGTGTGTGTAGGTACCAAGATCACAAAAACCGGCAAAACCGACACGGGATTTGAAGGTTTTATCAAGAGCCAAAAGACAAGTCGTTTTTAAGACGGGATTCAAGTTTACAAAGGATTTTGGGCCTTTGTGGGACCCACTTAAGCGTAATGGGCCTGGAAACCCATTAAAATAGTTATATTTGAAAATTTTTGGAAAGCCCAATTAAAGGCCCAAAACAAGAATAAAGAGACGGATGGAATATTTTATACTTGGTCAACAGTTGGGTCCAAGCCCATTTACAAAAAAATAATGAGACGTTTTGGAGTATTTACAAGAATTGGTTCAAGGGCCCAATAACAAAACAAAGTGACGGTGGGAAAAGATATATACTTATCTTTGGTCAAGGCTAGTAGGTCAAAGAAAGAAGTCGCAACAATTTAACCAAAAGAAAAGAGGGATGAGAGAAACAATGAAAGAGGAAGAACATATCCAGGATATAAACCCTAAAAATTTGGGGGTTTCCAATTAATTGGCGATTGATGTACACGCGCAAGCTAATCAGAATAAAGAGGAAGAATTAGAGCATGGTCTACACTCAGATTCCTAGTACAAGGTGCCACGTGGCTGTTTGAATCGTCACAAAAGGGCTCTGATTGGTCTATATCCTGCCATATTGAAGAGAGCCAGTGATATTATGCCAGGTATGCACTCAACTAGCACAACTTCTTACAGCATGGCAATCCGTGTGACCAAGGGCAAATCACAGCCCTTGGATCATAACAAGAAAGAGAGAGAGAAGACAGAGGAGATGAACTGAGGGTCAAGAATCACTTCTTCATCAACAACCCACCCTCGGGTTCTCCTATAAATACCCCTCAAAATAAAGATGTAATCATCCTTTTTCACTTACTGTTATTATGTCAATTTATCGTTAGGCTTGTAATTTTTCTATTTTAAAAGTATTGTAACGAATTATTGTGTTAAAAAAAATTTATATTTCAGTTTAATCTACTTTGAATCCTACGTTTTATTTTCTTTTATTGAAATATTTGCAAACTGAAGTTATAAATTGATGAAATGATTGAGAAATTATTCAGTAAACTTTTTCTATAGTTTATATGAATAATCGAGTGGATTAAGGGTTAAAAACTTAAACCCACTGCTTAAGTTTATAAATGGCTGCTGGTTCGAATCATATTGGTGGTTCGTTGGGTTTGATTGTTTAATGGTGGTTCGAGGTGTTTGACGTCGTGTTAAGTTCTAAGGTAGCTCAGCGTTACCTTCTTCATCAAAGGTTTTCGTCATTCAAAGGTCAAGCTCGTTTTAGGATTTTCTTTCTGTTTATTTTATTAGGTGTTGTTTATTTGATTTAATAATCTGAATGTTATGATTTGATGAATTTGCTTTGATTTTTAGTTTGCTGCTAGTTGGTAATCTTTGAGTTAGAACAATTGTTGTCAAGTGTAATCGTTTGATTTAAGCTAATATATTTTGATTCGCGATTTATTGATGTATCTGATTTAGTTAGCTGTGCACGTTGAGGTTTCTAGTTTTCTGCATATTGACTGTATCTGTTAATGTTTTTGATGTTGTTAAATAAGATTGCTAATCTTATATTTGATTTAACTTTTGTTGAATCTGATTGGTTAGAATTACTGGACTGTTCTTTGGTTTGATTTGATGAATCTGCTATGTCAATGAATGCTGAGTTTACTTGCTAGCAAATCTGGATGTTGGTTATTGGATATAAATCTGGATGTTGTTTATTGGATATTTGTGCTATAAGTCTGATTATAACTTGAGTTAGAGTTGGTTGCTGTGATTTGACTTTCCTTGTTTCTGAATTTTTGTTGCTGTGAACTGATTAATATTACTGTGAATTTGTCACGAATACTAGAGTGTTTTGGCCTGATAGTATTGATTCTTTCATAATAATATGATGACTCTGCTGATTGTTTGCTTAAGTCCGATATTGTAGTTTGTTGATTAATGTTTGGTTGCTGATTTTTAGAAGTTGACATATCAGTTTTATGTTACTGATTATTTGAAGGTTATATAGTTTTATTGGATTTCTTTGAATGTATTAAGCTTTAATATGAATCCTGTATTGTTTGAGGAACTTTGAATGATATTTTGTGGTTTTTGTTAATACTAGGTGAGTACCCGCGCATAGCAGCGGAAATGCCTAACGAAACATAATTAACGATGCCCGATATTATGGTAGGTGTTTCATGTAATAACTGCAGCCTTAATATGACCTCTTATATCATTGAATTCCAACGAAAGAATATGACTGTTACTAAACTACGATGGTAACTTCACTCAAATCAGTTGTGTCCGCCATACTCTCTTTTGTTACTCTTCAATTGAAATTATAGATATAAACTTAAGTGAGTCGTGTACAAGAGCGGTTTCTTCTATCTTCTGCTGCTGCTGCTTGTCATTTTCACGTTTCTTATATAGCTTCTTCGGAACACGTTTCGCTTCACATTGGAGGAAAGTTTTCAAGATCATAATAGCATGGGGCGATATCAACAATCTTGAAAACAAAAACACAAAAAAAAAGAGATTTAGTAATTGACAGAATGGAAGTGACGGGTCACAATTAATATGCATATGGGTTGATCAGGTTCCTCATATTTTTTCCTAAACGCGTAGAATTTAGAAACTCTACTAAAATGGCAATACGCTAAACATATTGACAGTCACCGACAACGTTTGCAACTGTTAAAATCATTATAATCCATTCCTATAATATAACTTCAGTAACTACTGTAAAGATATATCGACCCATTTAGACTTGTTCCATTAATCGTAAATCACAGATTTTGAACCCGTACTAATCATGGTCTTCTCTTTATGAGAACGGACGGACTGTGCCTGCAGCAACCAGAAAAATACACGAAAAATAAGAAAAAATGTTAATCGTTAAAATGACTAACCATTCCCAACGAACATCTGTAATAGAGCATATAAAATTCCTGCTTGTTAACACATATTCTTTATAAATAACCCATTCCGGCTTGTGATCCAAACAATTTGATGGGTGCGAATGAACCACCTGCAAATCCAAAATCCATATAAGCTTTACCACACATAAAAAAATGCATATGTTATATACAGGTTATATAACCTGTATATACAGGTTATATAACCTGTATATACAGGTTATGAATACGAAATGAACTTGATAGTCTTTTACGGTCATATAACCTGCATGAAGTACCCAGATAACATAGCTTTTCTGAATATGATATAGTAGTCATGGCTGTTGAAATTTGTGCTGACAAACTTGACATTGAACCTCGCCATTATACGAGTAAGCTGTTGCCTAACATTATTTGTAAATTTGAACGCCCTACGATTCACAAAGTTCTCGTAACACAATTGTTGATCTTCATCAGCAAGCAAACACATATAAAGAGGTGGTCCTACTAAAAAAATCTATGCACAGAATAACAATACATATTAGAGCATGAGTACTTGCTATTTTGCTTGTGCATGATATACGTTCAACAACGTGAGATGGTCCCCGTCAATATGTCCAAAGCAATATTTTGCCTCGTCAGCAGCCTTCTGAGCTTTTCTTGGCCGGACTAAGTAATTGGGTCCTAAAGACAAAACTTGAGTTAACATAAAAGAGGCCCATGGTGGTCCATCAACAGATTCATAGAGACGAGCTCACACCTTTGCTTCATGAGGGAGAATACTGAGAAATTTACTTGCATTAGCACTTGCTTACAAACTCTATGTCATACCACATTTTAAGGATTTTAGAAACAAAATATTGGGCTTTAAGATGGAAGCAGCTCATATTTTATGAGGCTTTATGTTATGAGAGGGCCAAACTAAATCTTTTTATTCTTAACATAGAAATTATGAATAATAATACACTAATGGGCTTGTGTCTAGGGGCCAGGACCCTTCCTGGTCTCTTAATAGCTCCGCTCATGGGATCCTGGATAAATAATCCGACGAAATAATTTAAGTATATAGTTACATTTTTCATTTTCCTCAATTAAAATGTGAAGCCTTTATCATCATTTGTACTAATAAAGCGTTTCACAATTATAATACTAACCTGAACGTGCAATGATCCCTTGTGAGAACCCCTTGTGGGAACCCGACAGTGACTGAATATTTGCTAAACTCGTCGTAGTTCCAAAACCCCGCTCTCATTGCTTGTGTCAGAATGGTCTTCCGTCTCATTATCCCTTTTGGTAGAACCTATTCTCAAACCGTCCCTTTTCTTTTTTGACGTAAGCTCATCTCCTTTTTCTACTTTGTCCGTCTGAATTAATAGTGCCAACCCTGCAACGCATCATAATTAGAACTCACTTCAAGGGATGTTTTAAAAAGAGGTTACAGAAATTTCACAAAATTATATCACAAATTTGATTGTTTTAGCTACATACCAAGAAAATGTAGGCGCAAAACCTTGCCTTTCAACAATAAAACAATATTCTTTAAACCTACTGATGTGTTCTTAAAACCTACTGATGTGGCAAGTATCCAAATTACTAATGGCATTGCAAAATAACTATTTATGTACACATACCTATAAACAATGGGTATGTTTATGTCCTGAAAACAAATAGCTAAGGTGTCAAGGCTGCATATATGGTGGTGGTCTGTGACAACTCCTACCATCGTGTTCTCGTCCTATTGGTGTGAGACCATCCTTAATATAAAGTTGTTACTTTAAAAAATTAGTTAAATTCTACCTTGTACACGAAATGTTAAACATACATCAGCGGATACTCATAAAGTTGTTAAAATGCTTATACGGCTCAATATATCTCAAAATAAGTTCGCTTGCAACAACTACCAGACAGTATCGCCTTAAACTGCTAAAATAGTCCGTTTGGTTTATTATAATACGACTACAAATACGTACTGTTATTATTGTAGGAGGAAGTTTATTTGAGAACAAAAAAAATCTAAACACAAAAGAATACATAACAGATGTATGAATTAATGTAACATGGAGTTAAACGCAACCAGCTTTAGTATATCATAATCATAAAATGAGCTTACATGATCATGTAAGATTCAACCAAGTTGTCAAGAGTAAGGCCAATTCCAAGAACATCAGCAGAATTAGTAACAAATTTCCAAATCTGAAATATGAGAAATTGCAATATGAATCAGCTCATGAAGCGTCCCAATCACCGATATGAAGTGAAATTACATAAGAGGAAATGGCCATACCTACATGTGCATCCTCATATCAGAGGTTTCATGGAGGCCACAATGACTTCCTCGTTGTGCAATATTCACCTTGTTGTGCAATTATTCAACCTTGGTATCATATTAGAGACGTAAACAAAAAACGTGAGGCATGAGAACAAAACTAAGTTTAATAGACAAAAAGATGATAATAAAGTGATTCAAATAAAACACCTATTAATACCAATGAGCGATAACCAGTTATACTTTGGAGAGACGTTGATAACGATAACTGATGTCTAGACTTCTAAACCAACAAGTAGGAAAAGTAAATTTCAGTGAGCACCACTATTTTACCACATGAACCTGCAAAGAGAATGAGGTTAAATTGATGCAAAACAATATTTATCCGAGCTTTTGATAGTATGTAACTTAGCATGCAAGAGGGCAGGTATAGTTGTTCATATTAAAGATTTAAAGGAGAATAGGAGCACATTTACCTGAGATATTCAACAAAGTCGTGGACACCCTCCTATATTCATAATAGAGTAATTTTAATTATACTAGGTGAGTACCCGCGCATAGCAGCGGAAATGCCTAACGAAACATAATTAACGATGCCCGATATTATGGTAGGTGTTTCATGTAATAACTGCAGCCTTAATATGACCTCTTATATCATTGAATTCCAACGAAAGAATATGACTGTTACTAAACTACGATGGTAACTTCACTCAAATCAGTTGTGTCCGCCATACTCTCTTTTTGTTACTCTTCAATTGAAATTATAGATATAAACTTAAGTGAGTCGTGTACAAGAGCGGTTTATTCTATCTTCTGCTGCTGCTACTTGTCATTTTCACGTTTCTTATATAGCTTCTTCGGAACACGTTTCGCTTCACATTGGAGGAAAGTTTTCAAGATCATAATAGCGTGGGGCGATATCAACAATCTTGAAAACAAAAACACAAAAAAAAGAGATTTAGTAATTGACAGAATGGAAGTGACGAGTCACAATTAATATGCATATGGGTTGATCAGGTTCCTCATATTTTTTCCTAAACGCGTAGAATTTAGAAACTCTACTAAAATGGCAATACGCTAAACATATTGACAGTCACCGACAACGTTTGCAACTGTTAAAATCATTATAATCCATTCCTATAATATAACTTCAGTAACTACTGTAAAGATATATCGACCCATTTAGACTTGTTCCATTAATCGTAAATCACAGATTTTGAACCCGTACTAATCATGGTCTTCTCTTTATGAGAATGGACGGACTGTGCCTGCAGCAACCAAAAAAATACACGAAAAATAAGAAAAAATGTTAATCGTTAAAATGACTAACCATTCCCAACGAACATCTGTAATAGAGCATATAAAATTCCTGCTTGTTAACACATATTCGTTATAAATAACCCATTCCGGCTTGTGATCCAAACAATTTGATGGGTTCGAATGAACCACCTGCAAATCCAAAATCCATATAAGCTTTACCACACATAAAAAAATGCATATGTTATATACAGCAGGTTATGAATACGAAATGAACTTGATAGTCTTTTACGGTCATATAACCTGCATGAAGTACCCAGATAACATAGCTTTTCTGAATATGATATAGTAGTCATGGCTGTTGAAATTTGTGCTGACAAACTTGACATTGAACCTCGCCATTATACGAGTAAGCTGTTGCCTAACATTATTTGTAAATTCGAACGCCCTACGATTCACAAAGTTCTCGTAACATAATTGTTGATCTTCATCAGCAAGCAAACACATATAAAGAGGTGGTCCTACTAAAAAAATCTATGCACATAATAACAATACATATTAGAGCATGAGTACTTGCTATTTTGCTTGTGCATGATATACGTTCAACAGCGTGAGATGGTCCCCGTCAATATGTCCAAAGCAATATTTTGCCTCGTCAGTAGCCTTCTGAGCTTTTCTTGGCCGGACTAAGTAATTGGGTCCTAAAGACAAAACTTGAGTTAACATAAAAGAGGCACATGGTGGTCCATCAACAGATTCATAGAGACGAGCTCACACCTTTGCTTCATGAGGGAGAATACTGAGAAATTTACTTGCATTAGCACTTGCTTACAAACTCTATGTCATACCATATTTTAAGGATTTTAGAAACAAAATATTGGGCTTTAAGATGGAAGCAGCTCATTTTATGAGGCTTTATGTTATGAGAGGGCCAAACTAAATCTTTTTATTCTTAACATAGAAATTATGAATAATAATACACTAATGGGCTTGTGTCTAGGGGCCAGGACCCTTCCTGGTCTCTTAATAGCTCCGCTCATGGGATCCTGGATAAATAATCCGACGAAATAATTTAAGTATATAGTTACATTTTTCATTTTCCTCAATTAAAATGTGAAGCCTTTATCATCATTTGTACTAATAAAGCGTTTCACAATTATAATACTAACCTGAACGTGCAATGATCCCTTGTGAGAACCCCTTGTGGGAACCCGACAGTGACTGAATATTTGCTAAACTCGTCGTAGTTCCAAAACCCCGCTCTCATTGCTTGTGTCAGAATGGTCTTCCGTCTCATTATCCCTTTTGGTAGAACCTATTCTCAAACCGTCCCTTTTCTTTTTTGACGTAAGCTCATCTCCTTTTTCTACTTTGTCCGTCTGAATTAATAGTGCCAACCCTGCAACGCATCATAATTAGAACTCACTTCAAGGGATGTTTTAAAAAGAGGTTACAGAAATTTCACAAAATTATACCACAAATTTGATTGTTTTAGCTACATACCAAGAAAATGTAGGCGCAAAACCTTGCCTTTCAACAATAAAACAATATTCTTTAAACCTACTGATGTGTTCTTAAAACCTACTGATGTGGCAAGTATCCAAATTACTAATGGCATTGCAAAATAACTATTTATGTACACATACCTATAAACAATGGGTATGTTTATGTCCTGAAAACAAATAGCTAAGGTGTCAAGGCTGCATATATGGTGGTGGTCTGTGACAACTCCTACCATCGTGTTCTCGTCCTATTGGTGTGAGACCATCCTTAATATAAAGTTGTTACTTTAAAAAATTAGTTAAATTCTACCTTGTACACGAAATGTTAAACATACATCAGCGGATACTCATAAAGTTGTTGAAATGCTTATACGGCTCAATATATCTCAAAATAAGTTCGCTTGCAACAACTACCAGACAGTATCGCCTTAAACTGCTAAAATAGTCCGTTTGGTTTATTATAATACGACTACAAATACGTACTGTTATTATTGTAGGAGGAAGTTTATTTGAGAACAAAAAAAATCTAAACACAAAAGAATACATAACAGATGTATGAATTAATGTAACATGGAGTTAAACGCAACCAGCTTTAGTATATCATAATCATAAAATGAGCTTACATGATCATGTAAGATTCAACCAAGTTGTCAAGAGTAAGGCCAATTCCAAGAACATCAGCAGAATTAGTAACAAATTTCCAAATCTGAAATATGAGAAATTGCAATATGAATCAGCTCATGAAGCGTCCCAATCACCGATATGAAGTGAAATTACATAAGAGGAAATGGCCATACCTACATGTGCATCCTCATATCAGAGGTTTCATGGAGGCCACAGTGACTTCCTCGTTGTGCAATATTCACCTTGTTGTGCAATTATTCAACCTTGGTATCATATTAGAGACGTAAACAGAAAACGTGAGGCATGAGAACAAAACTAAGTTTAATAGACAAAAAGATGATAATAAAGTGATTCAAATCAAACACCTATTAATACCAATGAGCGATAACCAGGTATACTTTGGAGAGACGTTGATAACGATAACTGATGTCTAGACTTCTAAACCAACAAGTAGGAAAAGTAAATTTCAATGAGCACCACTATTTTACCACATGAACCTGCAAAGAGAATGAGGTTAAATTGATGCAAAACAATATTTATCCGAGCTTTTGATAGTATGTAACTTAGCATGCAAGAGGGCAGGTATAGTTTTTCATATTAAATTTAAAGGAGAATGGGAGCACAGTTACCTGAGATATTCAACAAAGTCGTGGACACCCTCCTATATTCATAATAGAGTAATTTTAATTATATGTGGTATTTGTTTTCATCAGGTATGAAAAACATCACAATAGGCAACAAGTAAGACCTTCAATATTGGTTGTGTTCATATCAAACATAATAAAAAAGTAACCTATAATATGCATAGGTCGGGCTGGTTGAAAGTGATCCAGTTCAATCTATAATTCTTAGTTGCATACACCCTCCCAGCTCGTGATGTTCATGATTATAACATTAATCCATTACCTAATCCCACGTGTACAACTAAAATATGGATAAACCAATAAAAAAAATGAGGTTCATACCGAGAACATAAGAATTTGTAGAGCACAGGCATGTTGACCTTCAAGAAGTTACGATGTTTCATTTTGTTAACCACCTCAGTAGACCAAATGATAACCGAGACTCGTTAAGAACATGAACCACAAAATTTCCTGAAACAAACATATCAATATTTAAACCGAAATAAAATCTCATCCATTAGTAGCAAGATAAGAACACATTTGATGTCCACATGATCAAACATTTGATCGAGCCGTTAATGTACATATCCATAAATAATTTAAGGCCAATACAAATTCAAATCAATACTAAAAACATGATAAAAGAACGTTTAATTAATAGAATTAAAATAACATTGTACACCGGACTTGATTGAAGAACGCATCTCAAACCTACAAACCGTTCAATGAAAATGTAATGTAGTAGAACACACCTCATCTGGTTCTTTCGATGGACAATTTTGATTCTAGAATGATAGAATGTAAATGGAATTTAAATTACACCGAAAGATTATTTTATCAACCATTTAAAGAAAATTAGGGTGGAAGCTACTATTTTTTTGGTTGACTTTGTCCGCTTTTAAGAATGTGGTGAGCCTGCCGGCATTCTAATACCCACATTAAGAGTGCTTACAACTAAGAATGCTTTCTATGAAAGTTTTTGCTTAAATCTTTTAGTTTATTTGATCTCCTAATATAACTCGTTTTTATTTAAGAAAACACTTTTTTTCATCTTTTTATTCAACCTTTTTGTATCTGTATATTTATTTGTGTAACAGCAATGTCACAAGCATTTTATGTTTCCATTGTTTCCTTTATTATATATTCATATCAAAATAGATAAATCACAATGAAAGAACACAATAATTAACTAAATCTAAATAATATCATAAAAACAACCTGCTTGAAGAACGTATTCGTTTTCCTTTCTACCAAAAAAAGATGATTTTACACGCGCTCTAAATTCAAATTAAAAAAAAAGATAAAAGAGATCATTTACCTTATAGTTGTGAAACCGATGGAGATGCAAACATGTATTTAAAAAGGAATATACACTTAAGTTGTGGATGCTAGCCCTGCAAAAAACAATTGCAAAAAACAATTAAAAAACAAAATCAATTCATGAAACAAATTAATCATCTCGTATTTAATTAATTCTATAGAAAATAATGTCGTAAATGGATCATACCGAAAGCCCCAACAATAATTAATATGTTAAATTGCAATTACACGAACCTGAATTAGATCAACACTCGATGCGTTGAGTCAATAAAGCTTAGAATACATTTCAGGCAAACAGATTCCGGCGAGAGGCAGATCTGAAAAAAACGTCAAAAATTAAAAAACATATAAACATAAAGATGATATACCAAAATTAATTATACACACAAAGAGAACATATAAATCAAGAAAAAAAATCAAAAGTCATCGTCGGCGGTTCGCCGGGATTTATGAGGCGGCGGTGAAACCATTTTTATTGATGGGATTTGTTTTGCTGTGTGTCTAGAGAGGGTCGAAAGAAACTAAAGGTGAAAGTGTGAGATTTGTAATATATCCGTCTAGTGGGCCACAACCTTCTGTTTTAAATAGGTTAGCTGTTTATGAGAAACTATATTCCTTATTTAGTTTCAAGAATAAAACGCAGCTTTTAATATGACATCATTTCTAAAGATAGTTTAGTTGACATATTTTTGTGCTTTCTAATAATAAAAATATTGAGTAGAGTAAATAAGGAAATGTTGAGAAAACTTTCTTATTTTAGAAATGAAGAGAAAATTATACAGACATTATAAGTAGTAGAGAATATGTGGTATTTGTTTTCATCAGGTATGAAAAACATCACAATAGGCAACAAGTAAGACCTTCAATATTGGTTGTGTTCATATCAAACATAATAAAAAAGTGACCTATAATATGCATAGGTCGGGCTGGTTGAAAGTGATCCAGTTCAATCTATAATTCTTAGTTGCATACACCCTCCCAGCTCATGATGTTCATGATTATAACATTAATCCATTACCTAATCCCACGTGTACAACTAAAATATGGATAAACCAATAAAAAAATGAGGTTCATACCGAGAACATAAGAATTTGTAGAGCACAGGCATGTTGACCTTCAAGAAGTTACGATGTTTCATTTTGTTAACCACCTCAGTAGACCAAATGATAACCGAGACTCGTTAAGAACATGAACCACAAAATTTCCTGAAACAAACATATCAATATTTAAACCGAAATAAAATCTCATCCATTAGTAGCAAGATAAGAACACATTTGATGTCCACATGATCAAACATTTGATCGAGCCGTTAATGTACATATCCATAAATAATTTAAGGCCAATACAAATTCAAATCAATACTAAAAACATGATAAACGAACGTTTAATTAATAGAATTAAAATAACATTGTACACCGGACTTGATTGAAGAACGCATCTCAAACCTACAAACCGTTCAATGAAAATGTAATGTAGTAGAACACACCTCATCTGGTTCTTTCGATGGACAATTTTGATTCTAGAATGATAGAATGTAATGGAATTTAAATTACACCAAAAGATTATTTTATCAACCATTTAAAGAAAATTAGGGTGGAAGCTACTATTTTTTTGGTTGACTTTGTCCGCTTTTAAGAATGTGGTGAGCCTGCCGGCATTCTAATACCCACATTAAGAGTGCTTACAACTAAGAATGCTTTCTATGAAAGTTTTTGCTTAAATCTTTTAGTTTATTTGATCTCCTAATATAACTCGTTTTCATTTAAGAAAACACTTTTTTCATCTTTTTATTCAACCTTTTTGTATCTGTATATTTATTTGTGTAACAGCAATGTCACAAGCATTTTATGTTTCCATTGTTTCCTTTATTATAAATTCATATCAAAATAGATAAATCACAATGAAAGAACACAATAATTAACTAAATCTAAATAATATCATAAAAACAACCTGCTTGAAGAACGTATTCGTTTTCCTTTGTACCAAAAAAAGATGATTTTACACGCGCTCTAAATTCAAATTAAAAAAAAGATAAAAGAGATCATTTACCTTATAGTTGTGAAACCGATGGAGATGCAAACATGTATTTAAAAAGGAATATACACTTAAGTTGTGGATGCTAGCCCTGCAAAAAACAATTGCAAAAAACAATTAAAAAACAAAATCAATTCATGAAACAAATTAATCATCTCGTATTTAATTAATTCTATAGAAAATAATGTCGTAAATGGATCATACCGAAAGCCCCAACAATAATTAATATGTTAAATTGCAATTACACGAACCTGAATTAGATCAACACTCGATGCGTTGAGTCAATAAAGCTTAGAATACATTTCAGGCAAACAGATTCCGGCGAGAGGCAGATCTGAAAAAAACGTCAAAAATTAAAAAACATATAAACATAAAGATGATATACCAAAATTAATTATACACACAAAGAGAACATATAAATCAAGAAAAAAAATCAAAAGTCATCGTCGGCGGTTCGTCGGGATTTATGAGGCGGCGGTGAAACCATTTTTATTGATGGGATTTGTTTTGCTGTGTGTCTAGAGAGGGTCGAAAGAAACTAAAGGTGAAAGTGTGAGATTTGTAATATATCCGTCTAGTGGGCCACAACCTTCTGTTTTAAAAAGGTTAGCTGTTTATGAGAAACTATATTCCTTATTTAGTTTCAAGAATAAAACGCAGCTTTTAATATGACATCATTTCTAAAGATAGTTTAGTTGATATATTTTTTGTGCTTTCTAATAATAAAAATATTGAGTAGAGTAAATAAGGAAATGTTGAGAAAACTTTCTTATTTTAGAAATGAAGAGAAAATTATACAGACATTATAAGTAGTAGAGATTTCTTAATTACTGTTGAGTTAAATTGTTACCATATTTGTGCTCATATCCTTACTCCTTAGGTTAAAGTGTTTGAGTTTGAATTCTTGTGTTTATTAACTGACTGCTGAATCTAGGACTTTTTGGTTAAATATTTGTAGTCCAAAAATAATTAATTGTAAACAAAAAAAGTTGTTCTCAGAGGGTCTCGACCTCAAGACATCACAGTTCACAGCCATCTGACACAACCATCTGGGCTAAGCCTACTTTTTATTAATGTAACACCAATAGTATTGGTCCAATAGTATTTAATACACGTTTCTTTTCTGTTAACTGAAATGTTTAATAAACGTTTATGATACTTTAATTTTTTTCTTATTCACATTTATATTTTAAAAACGTTTAATATTTTTTTTCTCTCTAAAAGTTTAGTTTTCAAAAAATAGATTAAATTAGTTTGTTAAAAAGAAAAATAAAAAATAAAAAATAAACATTTAATTTCTTTAAATAAAGTTTTGTTTTAAATAATTTTGTTACAATTTATTAGTTTAAAGTAAAATTATAAAATAAATAAGTAATATAGATTTAAATTTCGACTTTTAGATTTAATTTGGTTAGACGATTCATGCACTTTAAAATTTGTAGGATTAATTTAGATAAAAACCGAAACCGATTCAAGTTAATTGTCCAATTCAAAACGGAAAGTCTCAAATTCACAATTTCTTCGTGTACAACGAACCGGGATCACTCTCGTGTTTATTAATCCGTCTTTTAGCTTATTTTGGACTATTACTTTTTTCTAAAGGTAATTTCCTAAATTTGCTCTATAGCGTATTATATTAAAATACACCGATACTTTTCCCACACATCATGCACAAACATATATTCTTTCAAAACATATACATAAACATCATAGGTTTATTTTACAAAGAGCATGTATTCCCCCTCGCGGGTTTTATAAAGCATATAAAGCAGTAAAAACGATGCAATGAACTCACTTGATACAATTGTCACAACGTCAATCGAGAAAAAACTTCAATCGAGAACAAACGTCAATCGAGAACAAACGCCAACGATCGATACGCGATCACACGAGACCTAAGGATAAGGAGACGTGTCTTAGGATCGAGACGATAACTAAATCACACATATATGTAATTAGTTTATTTTAATAACTTTTTAGACATTTCATAAGTTTTATAATTTTTATAAAACTTTTAGAAATTTTTTTACCATTTTAGTGTATTATCTAATTTTGAAACTTTAAGCCAATTAGTGGCGCACTACAAGTTTGTATGACTTAAGCCCAATTCAAACAAAGTATTATCCTCTAATTTTGTTATTAATCTCATGCCCAATAATGCCCCATTAGCCGTACAAGTGTAAGTGAGGCTTTTATGGCCCAAGTCCACTTTATATGGTTTTCGGGTTCTAAAACGCCTCCAAACGATGTTGACTTAATATTTCATGTTGGTCGGTGATGTAGGCTTTTTATACAAGTTTTAGGAAAGACAAGTATAAAGCGATAAGTATTAATCGATACGGTTTAGGAAAACCGTAAAGACGAAAAGTCCAAGTTCGTTCTCGGCGGAGGTGTAGTTGTTATAGCCAATATAATAAAATCAAGTTTGGATTAGTGTCGTTTTTGGGTTTCAGAATAGAAAGTTAAAATACGAGTTACACTACGATGTATAACGTAAAACGCGAACGTAAATTCGTAAAACGCGACGAAATTAAAATTTAAAGATAAAAATGATTTAAAAAATTAAAACTAAGACTAAGATAATATAAATAAGAATAAAAATTCAATAAATAAATTTTAAAACCTTTTATTAATTAAATATTCAATTTTAAATGCTAATTAAAGCCCTAAAATTAAATATAATTAAGAAAAAGCCCAAAATATTATTTTATAAAACAAATACCTTACTTATAATAATTAAACACTAAAAAGTAATTTTCCTAATTTTTAAAAACTATTTTTCTATTTTTAAAACACTAAAAACACTTTTGAAACTAAAATAATGATTAAAAATAATAAAATAATGCTAAAATTAATTTTATCTTTTCAAAAATCCTAAGTTATATATCTAAACAGTAGAAAAATGAAAAAGTTTGAAAAAAGTAAATTTTATGACTAAAAGACAAAACAATTTGAATTTAAAACTCTTTAAACTTAAATTAAATCTAAAAAATAATTAAAAAGAGTGAATAGTGAAATTTTTATACTAAAAATCTTAAAATAATTTACTTGAACTAAGAAAAATGAAAAATTTGAAAAATATAACTTTTTTGCACTAAAAGACAAAAGATAAACTATAAAAATTAATTAAAACTGAATTAAATCTAAAAAAATACCAAATGAACAGTATAATAAAATTAAACTTTTTGAAAAATCATAAAATAATTAAACAAAATAAGGAAAAATTAAAAATCTAAAAAAAGCTAAATATTTAGCACTAAAGTAAAAAATACACAATTTGTGATAGTGACTCTATTTGTCTTTTAGCCAAGCAGTGGCAAGGCTAAGCCTATCAGTGGGAAAATCTTCGCACTGCTCTATATCAGAAAAACGATATTGCTTGTTTTTGAGTTGTTTAGTTGAAAGTTTTTTATAACAAGGGCACCCTCACAACCAGTTGAGTTGTGGGGAGTCACATCAAGACTAAAAACACCAAGATCAACACAAGAGAAGCACAAACAAGGCAAATAACAGTTACTGATGTAGCATGTAGGGTCTATGGACGTTTTACTGGTCTAATGTGCACCTAGGTTAGTTTTAAGGCCACCAATCTTGTCAAAACAATACCAATACACAATTAACCAACTACAAACCCTATATAACACTTACCTCTAACTGATTAACAAGATTTCAAATTCAAAAACCATTAAAACAACCTAGTTATAGGCCTACTGATGAACATATGATATTTTTACCAATATTAGAACTTGCAAACTTCATTTTATCCTACCAAACTTAAAACAACCACTAATATGCCTTTATACTAAATATTTAGAGTGTGTTTAACTTGTTTATGCTAAAGATTTGTGTCACCCAAGCCTTGACACACCCAAACCCAAACACCCCTTTAACTGATAGAAACCAAAATTTTACAAAGGACTTTCAAATAAAACACTTAAAACTAATTTAACCTTAATCTATCATGCATTAAAACAATCTATCAAGCAGTAACAAAGCAATAATTATCACAAAAACCCACAAACACAAATCCACAAAAATTATTAAACTATAAAAATATGAATAAGGGGGTTCAAGCCTCTTACCAGCTGAATAACTTCCCTAGGTTCACTTTGTGAGCTTAGGAGGGATGTGGAAGTGAGTAGAGAGCCCTTGCTGGGGTCTACAACAAACCAAGGGTGCCAATGTCTTCAATAAATGAAAATAAAAGGAAAGAATGAAATGAGAGTGAGATGGCTTGTTTTTGGAACCCTGCACATACAACAAACCAAAAGATAAAAGCAGCCTCTATAAAGCTACTTTGCAAGCTGATGTGTCAAGTCAGCTTGCAGATAGCTTATGAAACAGTAAGGGGTGAGAAAAATCAAAACAATGGTAAAAAAAACTTTTTGGAAACAGATTTCTCCACTACCACACTAAGTACCAACCAACAAGGATTATACAGACTTGATGAAACTTTTTTTGGTGTCAGCAAAACAAGCCCATAAGTCCCTATAATTCCAAAATCTGAAAACCAAGCCAATTAGCCAAGTGTCCTTGACCACTTAATTTAAGAATCCGAATTTTCTAAAAGAAATATTTTTTTCAACAATGAAAACTTTGGATTAAAACTAAATTTCTTGCATAAACAGAAATTCTTAAACTACAAACAAAAGTAAATGGGAACTCAGTTTTGTAAATTTAAATTTAAATAATACAAAACTGGAACAAGAAAGATAAGGGGTACAGGAACCCCTTTTATACACATACAAGGAAGATTCTAGTATGAAGAAAAGCTAAAACCCTAATCAATAAAAATCCTAAAATGCCCCTTGTTTGAATTCATGGTCAAAAGGCTCCATGTGATTGATGTCGACATGCCAGTTGTAAATCTTAATCATGGCCGTTGAAAAGAAGCTTTGGGACAAAGGAATTGTTGTGGTCCTTTGATTGACTGTCCATATTCGAGTTTTACCCAAAGTGAGGGAGAAGGGGAACCATGATGGGGTCTTTGGAGGTCACGGGGTACAAAGTTTGGGTGTGGGATGGGTTTAGTGGGTGATAAATTAAGGTTCTGAAAGCTTTGGCTGACTGGTTTTGGTAAATAAAGAAAAACCCAATTAGGGTTCATAGTGTTCTTGACTGGGTTTAGGGGGGGTTTTAATCTTGTTTTGGTATAATAAGTATGTTTGGCGCGTGATTATTGTTTAAACAGGTTTTTTTATTTAAATAAAAATGAGTGGAGTGTCACGTGGTATAGGTTGTGAGGTGGTGTGGGGTGATTGGTGGTGAGGGGTGAGGTGGAAAAGTGATTGGCTGGGAGTACTTTGTGTGTCTGCCATAAATAGTCCCCTTACTCCCATTATTTTGTCACTTGAAGTTTAACAGCCCAAAACATAGAATCCTTTGTTAAGCAAGTTTTCTTTTTCCAACTTTGGCCACCAAATATTTTGTAAACTTGTTCCAAGGGCATAATTTGTATTTTCTTGAATCTTCAAGCGCCAATCATGTATAATCTTGAAACTTTATGGACCAAACTTGTATAATTAAGATTTACAAGGGCCAAAAGTGTCAAGTCTTCAAAACTTGGAGGACCAATCTTGCCAAATCTTCAAACTTCAAGGACTATTTTGGAAAATCATTGTTCGGGTCCGGTTCTTTGTGCGACTCTGTTTCCCGTGTTCGTTTTTGCTTGAATCTTGTGATCTTTTGTTGATTTCACGATATCCGTGCCTAAAAAACACAATGAACAAACACAAGCATATTTTCGGATATTTTAATGATATTTTAAGCGTTTTAAGCCCGATTTGGACGATGAGACTATGTATAATTGCAGTCTCATCACTCCCCCATACAAACCATTGCCGTGTCTCTACGCAATGCTAGAATTAAGTATCGTAGCACTTCCAAAATTCATTTTTATGTGACTTTTATTGAAAACATAAACTAAAATAAATTACTACACGTGTTTTAGACATAATGTATCGTTTTCATCATGATTAAGTGACTTTTAGGGTCAAAGAATAAGAACACGTGAATGCCTCATAGAGATAAGTTCATCATCCTCGATTTTCACCTAACTACATGCTAAGCGTGTAATGAGATCATTGTCATTATAAGTTAGCAACACAATCATTACTCATGAGTGTTAACTATGTACTTAGACTCCCTTATTCCTAATTGGTATCTCTTATATTTTATTTTTTTCTTTATGATCACGAGGATACATTTTTACTTATTTCGATATTTTATTAAGGCCGAAAATAAAGTAGGACGATTTAATTGATAGTTAGCTAAAGGACACGATCTTTTAAAATGGCTTCTCGTAATCTCCTTAAGTTCATATCTTGGCATAACTCATTTCACGATTTGAGACCTTTCTCGGACCGATATTTGGCATGTGTTTCGAACTTCAAATCTTGGAAGACGTTCTTGAAATAATGGTCTTCTCTTCATATATGGAATTTCTTCACTTGGACCACGACTTTATTATTTTTCTTCAATCCTTATTTGGGATTTTGATATACAACGATCCGCCTCCTTTTCGAACTTGGTTATATTTATCCTCATACATTGTTTGGGTCTTTTTGGATAGACTTCTCCATGATCTTTAGGGGAGTATATTGCTTCTCGTCGTGTGTCTCGATCCTTCATATTGATTTTGGAATAATGATACTTCACAACATCTTGGATCTTTAGCAACAAAATGGAGTTCCTCATGCCTTGTTAGGGCCTTTTTGGAACTTTGCCAATCTTCGCATCCCGCTTCAATAAGTTATGCCTTGGCTTTGAACCCTATTCGAACACGAGAAACTTTTAAATGATCTTGGGATAGAAGCTAAGTAACCTTTTAAATCGTACGACCTTACTTATTGCATTTATTTAAAAAAAAGCGTGGGGGGGAATAAGCTAATAATTACTACATATGAGATCGTGAAAGATTACGTAACTTATAATTAACTCTATCATTTCTCGTCCTCATTTAAGAGACTTAGCCTAATTAAAGTTAAGGAGTCGAAGCTAGTGCTCAACACGCATGGTCGAGTAAAAAATTACTCTTATTCTCACTATCAGAAAACCTACATTCGTATCTTAGACACTTATGAAAAACAAGAACAATTTTAAAATTTGGCCATTTTCAGCCTTATTTTGCATAAAACGATAACAAAAAGATGAATATTCGATTGCGTGATGACGTAAGCAAGGTGAAGTATCTACTCAGCCCCCATACTAAAACTAAACATTGTCCTCAATTTTTTGACTTTTGAGTCTAGGGGTAAAACACCCCCATACTAGAGACGAAAGTCGAATGCATAATCTCGAGCATGGAAAGGGTAAAAAGAATAACCTATAGCCGTTTGTGAATTATGCTAATAAGATAATCGTTAGAACATAAAAGGATATCATCGGATATCGGAATCTCCAAAGGCAACGATCGAAGCTCGAGTGATCCGTAAAACGAACACGAGAGGCTTCAATCATGACGATGAACCTAATGAATCACAATCACAAACAACCACGAAACAAAGGTTGGAAGAGCACAAGTCCCCTTGTTACACTATTAGAAAGCGATAATTTTTACAAGGATAAGCATGAGAATCCCCCACGAGGCACCTTGTTTTTGATAACCGAGTCAAAAGCTCGACTCAAATCCTCATAAATGTGATCATTTAGGGATAATCATGGTATGGTCATTTTTGGTGGGGCTTACATGATAAACAATGCCCAAAAGTACATAGAGTACTTTAAAAACCCGATAAACAAATACCGGGGTCAAAGATAGCGTCCTCGTTTTCGGATGAAAGACGAAACAACGCTACTCCAACCAAAAACTCGAGAGGGTCAAAGAAAATAGATGAGAAGAAATAGAATGGTGGGAGAATGGGTGGGGCACTAAAACCATGAGCTACTCGAGGTAGACTCACACCAAGCTAATAGATATGATTTCCATTTATTGCATCGGTGGAAGACCGAGATTTCCCTTTACAAGCAATTCTGGGATCAAATATCTCGTCCTCGGTGGAGAAATGTGAGGGAACATAAGGGGATTCCCCCACACTAAAACCACACCAACCATCGTCAAAAGGAGCAGACGAGGTAGTAGCACTCATAAAACGCGGTGATGACGGAGTTAAACTTGTAGAAAAATCTTTTAAACCAATTTTAAAATCTTTTCCTTTTTCATCGTTCAAAAACTCTTTATGAAAACCCGATTTGATGATGTCGAAAATATTTGGCGTTTCAAACTCAACATTAACCACGCTAAAAATCCTCACATTTAAGTCGCGCTTAGGGGGTGGTGGATTGTATAAGTTCTCAAAACGTTGATCAACAAAGAACACCGCCCCTCGGGGTCAACATATTCGTCATCCTCATGATCATGCATCTCATCGATTTCTTCATCATAGATGGGTTTGTCAAACCAAGGTTTTTCATTCCTCTCATGTAAGATTTTAGAAACTCTCTCGAAAAGATCACGATCAATCACAAACCCATCATTCTTTTGTGGGGATCGTTGATAAGTTAGATCTTACGAATGTGGTAAATGTCATTCTCATTTGAGGAGTGTTGATTAGGTAACTCATTGAGAATGGGATTTTTGGTCACGTGAGTTGGTTCGTCATCAAAAATAAGACGTTCCAACTCATTAAGTTCATCCTCGATTTTGGAAAGATCTACCTCACTTGTAGGTGGAAGTGGAGGCAAAAGAGCTAGCTCTCGTTTAATAATTTCCTCATCAAACTCGTAATCATCGTACTTCACATGTGAAGAGGTCTTTTTGGGAGAATCCTCAAAAATGGCATGTGGATTTTGAAGCACGAGATCAATCTCGGCAAAATCGCTATCGTCATCATCAAAGAAAGAGTCGATGTGAGCACTAACAACCATGGTCTTACAAGCCCTAGGGCTATGCTTAGGTGACTTTTATAAGACGAGAGGATCGATGTCGATGAAACCTTTAGCCTCAACGGGTGTTGGGCTAGGAAATGGAGGCACTTCAATGGATTTAGAAGTCGATGCCTCAAAGACGTGGTCCTTCGAAGGTGGTGAAGACGAGTCCATTTTGGTCATTGTCGTGATGGCACTAACGTCACCCTTCAGAATCGGTTGTTCACTTGTTTCTCCGAATAAATCCCAACATGATTTTTCATCCATAAATCTACGAATACCCTTTTGAATTAGGTACACGTATTCTTTATCATTAAAATCATCATCCTTAAAACCGTTCATTTTAATTCTTTCAAAACATGCGTCAAGCCTCATATTTTCCGCTAAAGTTAACATTTTGAAATCATTAGAATTTAAAACATCGGGTTTTGCAACCTTGGTTTTATCATGATCATTTGAAACTTGGGATTTATTTGCGAAAAATTCCATTCGTTCCTCCCCATATCTCATAGTTAATCTCCCCTCATAGACGTCGATTACGGCTCGAGCCGTCGATAAAAAGGGTCGAGCTAAAATAATGGGACATTTAGGGTCACACTCGTAATAGGAAATGACGAAATCCAAGGGAAAAACAAACTTTCCAATCCTAACATAGGCATCCTCGGCTATTCCAATTGGTTCTAAAGGTGTACAATTTTCAAGCTCGATAGTCATGTTAGTGGGGGTAAGTGAAGGCAATCTCATCAATTTCCAAAGATAATGAGGTATAAGATTGATGCTAGAACCTAAATCGGTAAGGGCTAAACATCCCCCAGTCTCAGAAAAATCACAAGGTAGTAGAAATTGGCCCGGATCCTCTTCCTTTCTCGGTATATGCCTTTTGGGTTTTTTAAGAAGGATCGATGCACAAGTTTCTTCAAGGGTTAATTTGGTGAGGTCGATGAAGCTCTATTTTTGAATCGTGGATGGAATTTGAGGTACACGAGGGTGTGCACTCTTTTCCTTGGTCGCCACGTTCACCCCATCGACTTTAGAACATGAAGGCGTCTTAGAAGTCGAGGGTTGAGAAGAAGGAACAACTCTAAATCCATCAAGGTTAAGGGTAATCATACGACTTTTCTCACAAGACGAGGCGGCTTTATATTGTTCCTTCGGATTTGCAACGGTGTCACTAGGTAACGAACTCGATGACGCACCCGAGGCCTTGTTCATAATAGCCAAAAACATCTTTTTGATGTCGATTTGTCCTTGCTCAATCTTCGTGTTTTGATTTTTCAAAGTACTAGAAAAGTCGTTTTTCAAAGTACCTATTTGTCCATCTAAACGTCTCATATTAGCCTCATCGTTTTCATATATTCTTGAAAATCGTTTGACGAACTATTTTGATTAGCATTAAAGTTCCCTTGTTTTTGATTGCTTCTTTGAAAATTTCCTTGATTACCATTTGAAAAATTGTTACCTTGATTGTTGTTGTTTGAAAAATTCGAGTTTTGGTTGTCGTTGTTATCTCGGTTTTGCCAATTTAAATTACGACCTTGATTATAACCTTCATTTTAAAAATTCCCTTGTTGATTATTTCCTTGAAAATTGTTACGGTTTTGAAAATTGTTGCCTTGATTAAAATTGCCTTGTGATGGACCCGCGTTGTTTTGATTTTAAAAATTGTTGTTTAGCGCGTTAACACTCGACGTTTGGCCATCCGTAGCCGCACACTTGTAATAATTATGAGGTCCACCACACAACGTACACGATGCCTCAACCGCTTTCACCGTAGCGGGAGCGTCTTTCTTTTGCATCCCAATTAAGAACGACGTAAACACATTCGTCAACTTATCGACTTTCGCATCATCCCTCTCAATGTCGTGATTAGAATTACTAACATTGGCTACATTGGCAACACTCGGTGCGTTGTAGAGTTGGTAAACCTTGGATCGATTCTCAATAATCATTAATTCATCTTTCGGAGTCTTACACAAAAAGTTGCCACTGGCGGCGGAATTCAACGAATCTTGTTGTTGAAAACTAAGACCGTTGTAAAACGTATCGATTTGGTGCAACTCGTAAAATCCATGGTGAGGACATTGCCTAAGCAATTCCTTAAAACGATCCCACGCGTCTCTAAAAGATTCATTCGGTTTTTGCTCAAATCTCGTAATCTCGTTTTTGAGAAACGTCTTCTTAGACGGTGGGAAAAAATGATTAACGAACTTGGAAACGAGATACTTCCATGTAGTTATGGAATTAGGTGGTTCTTTCCCGTACCAATCATGGACGACACCATCGAGCGAGTACAGAAAAAGCATAAGCTTGACGACATCGTTGTCGACGTACTTAAACTTGCTCGTGGCCAAAAGACGATCAAAATTTCGAATGTGATCGTGAGGATTATCCGCCTCACAACCTCGAAACTTTGTTGCTTGAATCAACGAAAGCATTCCGCTCTTAATCTCAAAATCCTCCGCTTCGATAGCGGGAATTACGATCGCGTCTCCATAACCCTCGGTGGGCGCTTGGAGCAATTCCATCATCGAACGATTGTCGGCCATCTCGTCTACGGTCTCTTCAACAATGATATTAGGAACGTCGGTTTCTAATTCTCGTCTACGTCGTCGATTCCTTCGATTACGATTGCGTCGATTCGAAGCGTCGCTAGAATTAGAATAATCCTTCGATCGAGTGCGCATGCACTAAGCGTAGAATGGGGGTAGCAAAGAAGATTCTTTTTGCGGTTTTTCGATTTTTCAATTTTTTTTATTTTTGATTGTTTTTAATTTTTTTGGATTTTTTGTGTATTACGTAGACTCAAATCTACAAATCTCTCCTTGAATCGATTTCTCGATTAAAGGAGCCTCAAGGAATGAAAACGATCACGTGGAGTGAACGCCTTCGATGACTTTAGAACGTTGCTGGAACACCAAAACGTTCAAGAGGGTTTAATCTTGAAAACAAGCAAATATATATACGTAGATAATACTTGGGCGACAAACCCTCGATTAGCCCTCTTTCTCAAAACACGCACAAGCAAGCCCGGGAAACGAGGCGGCGCTAAGCACTTAAAAGCCTTTTTCCCTTAGGTCGTGAAATACAACCGCCTTATAACCACCTTATAGTTTGTGTTAATCAAAATTAAGCCTCACAAAAATATATATCTATTTTGCCTTTAAACTTTTGCTTTAGATTTGAATACAATAATTGAGTGATGAAATCCCAATTAAGGTTGTGTTTTCACGCTTTTGGAGATATTGTAAATTTATTGTGATACGTATACAATATATTAATAATATTCATTAAAGAAAACGAAAACGATAATATATCTAGAATATAGTAAAATGATTGTTTTGTGTTTAGTTTAGGAAAACTAAACACGGATCATTGGATATTATAGTATAATAGAGAAAAATAACAAAAATGAGTATGTACGTTATATACGCGTTCCAAAAAGTGAAAAGCAAAAAGGCACTACTCACACAAACACGATATATATATAAGGCTAACACACCTCCCCGGTAGCGGCGCAAAAATTGATGTAGGCTTTTTATACAAGTTTTAGGAAAAACAAGTATAAAGCGATAAGTATTAATCGATACGCTTTAGGAAAACCGTAAAGACGAAAAGTCCAAGTTCGTTCTCGGAGGAGGTGTAGTTGTTATAGCCAATATAATAAAATCAAGTTTGGATTAGTTTCGTTTTTGGGTTTTAAAAGACGAGTTACACTACGATTAAACTACGACGTATGACGTAAAACGCGAACGTAAATACGTAAAACGCGACAAAATTAAAATTTAAAGCTAAAAATGATTTAAAAATTAAAACTAAGTCTAAAATAATATAAATAAGAATAAAAATTCAATTAATAAATTTTAAAACCTTTTATTAATTAAATATTCAATTTTAAATGCTAAATAAAGCCCTAAAATTATATATAATTAAGAAAAAGCTCAAAATATTATTTTATCAAACGAATACCTTACTTACATTAATTAAACACTAAAAAGTTTTTTTCCTAATTCTTAGAAACTATTCTTCTATTTTTAAAATACGAAAAACACTTTTTAAACTAAAATAATGATTAAAAATAATAAAATAATGCTAAAATCAATTTTACCTTTTCAAAAATCCTAAATTATATATCTAAACAGTATAAAAATGAAAAAGTTTGAAAAAAAGTAATTTTACCACTAAAAGACAAAATGGTTTGAATTGAAAAATATTTAAATTTAAATTAAATCTAAAAAATAATTAAAAAGAGTGAACAATGAACTTTTTATACTAAAAATCTTAAAATAATTAACTTGAACTAAGAAAAATGAAAAATTGAAAAATATAACTTTTTTGCACTAAAAGACAAAAGAGAGATTTATAAAAACTAATTAAAACTAAATTAAATCTAAAAAATACCAAATTAACAGTAAAATAAAATTAAACTTTTTGAAAAATCATAAAATAATTAAACAGCAAGGAAAAATTAAAAATCTGGAAAAAAGCTAAATATTTAGCACTAAAGACAAAAATACACAACTTGTGATAGTGACTGGTCAGATCTGTTTATCTTTTAGCCAAGCAGTGGCAATGCTAAGCCTATCAGTGGGAAAATCTTCCCACTGCTCTATATCAGAAAAATGGTGTTGCTTGTTTTTGAGTTGTTTAGTTGATGGTATTTTATAACAATGGCACCCCCCACAACCAGTTGGGTTGTGGGGAGTCACAACAAGACTAAAAACACCAAGATCAACATAAGAAAAGCACAAACAAGTCAAATAACAGTTACTGATGTAGCATGTAGGGTCTGTGGAAATTTTGCTGGTCTAATGTGCACCTAGGTGAGTTTTAAGGCCACCAATCTTGCTCAAAACAATACCAATACACAGTTAACCAACTACAAACCCTAGATAACACTTACCTCTAACTGATTAACAAGATTTCAAATTCAAAAACCCTAAAACAACCCAGTTATAGGCCTACTAATGAACATATGATATTTTTACCAATATTAGAACTTGCAAACTTCATTTTATCCTACCAAACTTAAAACAACCACTGATATGCCTTTATACTAAATATTTAGAGTGTGTTTAACTTGTTTATGCTAAAGATTTGTTTCACCCAAGCCTTGACACACCCAAACCCAAACACCCCTTTAACTGATAGAAACCGAAATTTTACAAAGGACTTTCAAATAAAACACTTAAAACTGATTTAACCTTAATCTATCATGCATCAAAACTATCTATCAAGCAGTAACAAAGCAATAATTAACACAAAAACCACAAACACAAATCCACAAAAATCATTAAACTATAAAAATATGAATAAGGGGGTTCAAGCCTCTTACCAGCTGAATGCCTTCCCTAGGTTCACTTTGTGAGCTTATGAGGGATGTGGAAGTGAGTAGAGAGCCCTTGATGGGGTCTACAACAAACCAAGGGTGCCAATGTATTCAACAAATGAAAATAAAAGGAAAGAATGAAATGAGAGTAAGATGGCTTGTTTTTGGAACCCTGCACATATAACAAACCAAAAGATAAAATCAGCCTCAATAAGCTACTTTGCAATCTGATGTGTCAAGTCAGCTTGCAGATAGTTTATGAAACAGTAAGGGGGTGAGAAAAATCAAAACAATGGTAAAAACAAACTTTTTGGAAACAGATTTCTCCACTACCACACTAAGTACCAACCAACAAGGATTATACGGACTTGATGAAACTTGTTTTGGTGTCAGCAAAACAAGCTCATAAGTCCCTATAATTCCAAAATCTAAAAACCAAGCCAATTAGCCAAGTGTCCTTGACCACTTAGCTCAAGAATCTGAATTTTCTAAAAGAAATATTTTTTTTCAACAATGAAAACTTTGGATTAAAACTAAATTTCTTGCATAAACAGAAATTCTTAAACTACAAACAAAAGTAAATGGGAACTCAGTTTTGTAAATTTAAATATTTCATTTTCATTACTATAAGAAAATAATACAAAAATAGAACAAGAAAGAAAAGGGGTACATGCACCTTTTTTATACACATACAAGGAAGATTCTAGTATGAAGAAAAGCTAAAACCCTAATCATAAAAAAAAATCCTAAAATGCCCCTTGTTTGAATTCGTGGTCAAAAGGCTCCATGTGATTGATGTCGGCATGCCAGTTCTTAGTCTTGATCATGGCCGTTGAAAAGAAGCTTTGGGACAAAGGAATTGCTGCGGTCCTTTGATTCACTGTCCATATTTGAGTTTTGCCCAAAGTGAGGGAGCAGGGGAACCATGGTGGGGTCCTTGGAGGTCACGGGGTACAAAGTTTGGGTGTGGGATGGGTTTAGTGGGTGATAAATTAAGGTTCTGGAAGCTTTGGCTGACTGATTTTGGTTAATAAAGAAAAACCCAATTAGGGTTCATAGTGTTCTTGACTGGGTTTAAGGGGAGGGGGTTTAATATTTTTTTGGGATAATAAGTATGTTTGGCGCGTGATTATTGTTTAAACAGGTTTTTTATTTGAATAAAAATGAGTGGAGTGTAACGTGGTGTAGGTTGTGAGGTGGTGTGGGGTGATTGGTGGCGAGGGGTGAGGTGGAAAAGTGATTGGCTGGGAGTACTTTGTGTGTCTGCCACAAATAGTCCCCCTACTCCCATTGTTTTGTCACTTGAAGTTTAATAGCCCAAAACATAGAATCCTTTGTTAAGCAAGTTTTCTTTTTCCAACTTTGGCCACCAAATATTTTGTAAACTTGTTCCAAGGGCATAATTCGCATTTTCTTGAATCTTCAAGGGCCAATCATGTATAATCTTGAAACTTTATGGACCAAACTTGTATAATTAAGATTTACAAGGGCCAAAAGTGTCAAGTCTTCAAAACTTGGAGGACCAATCTTGCCAAATCTTCAACCTTCAAGGACTATTTTGGAAAATCATTGTTCCGGTCCGGTTCTTTGTGTGGCTTCGTTTCCCGTGTTCGTTTTTGCTTGATTCTTGTGATCTTTTTTTGATTTCACGATATCCGTACCTAAAATACACAATGAACAAACAAAGCATATTTTGGGGTATTTTAATGATATTTTAAGCGTTTTAAGCCCGATTTGGACGATGAGACTATGTATAATTGCAGTATCATCAGTCGGGTCTCGGGTTTTATAGTTATCAGTATATAAATGAGTATATATTTTTCGACAAGTGGGTCTTACCACTTTGGTATTTATAAAAATCATAGATTTTACGTTAATTTAATATACCCCAATTCATACAATATTTCGGACATGTCTCGTTAAATAGATCATATCTCCTAAATCGTAAATCTCCTAGGTGAGTTCTTATTACCAAAATTATTCTCAACTTGTGTACTTTATTGATTATAAGTGCAATTACCCATAACTTATGCTTATCATAGCTTAATTATCCATTTTCACACATTGAAACGTTGGATGTGATTCGCAGCCAACTTCGTTTCGGCCGCAATTTCCAAATCGTTAGGAATTGATAAACCGTCCAACTTATTTTAATCCTACACGATTTTATATACAACTTTAATTTTACATATTCATAAGTTGGTATACTTATGTGAATCTAATTACACATCTTTATTCCTTGTAAAGCGGTCTTAAAATGTTTAAATGTTATCACTATTGTGCAAATTTATGTGTGTTTGTTGTTTATATGTGTCTAGGTACATAAATAAAAATAAAACACGAGACAAAAGATCAAGAAACGGCAAAATGGACATGAGATTAGAAGAAGTGCACATGACTGAAGCCGGGAGTACACTTATCGGAATCAATTCGAATCAACTTGACAAAGTTTGAAGCTTTTTCAAGAAGTCAAAGTCGATACCCAGCTTTTATGGAAAGAAGACCAACAATCGAGTTTGACGATGCCTTCAATGGGCCGATTCAACACTATTTAAATGGGTCGAATCGACCCATTATAATTCAGCCTCTATGCTCGGTGGATGATGAAGGCACGCCCAGCAAGAAAGAGGCCCACGTAGCAATTGAACACCAAGAGTAAAAGGAAAATTTTCGTTTAATGAACAAGTTGCTGGGACGTTTTTTCAATTCAGCCTAAGCGAAATGAAAAGTGAAAGTGAAGTTTCAGTTATTAACAAAAAAAGAAAGCAGCCAAGCCCAGCAAACAAGAAGTAGCCCAGCCAGTGTTGCAAAAATCGGCTTTGTCGGCCGATTAATCGGGGATAAATCGCTTGGCGGGGATTAACCGCCACGATTTTCATTAATCGGCCTTATTAATCGGTTTGGTCAAAACCGGTCAAAAATCGGATAAATCGGGGATATATAAGGGATAAGTCGGTCAAATATTAAAAAAGAGATAAATCGGCCAACTTGGTTTCGAATATAAATCGTCCATATCGGATAAATCGGACAAAAATCAGATAAATCGGCCTAATCGGGCATATACTTTCAAAATACTATAATTTTATACATGAAAATCCAATCCGATTAATCCTCGATTAATCCTCGCCAAACCGATTAATCATTTGGTGGTACCCAACCGCCTAGCTAGCGCCGAGCGATTTTTGTAACCTTGAGCCCAGCAACGAATTAACAAGAAATGAAAGACAGGCCCGACAGCCGTTTATACATGAAGCCCAGCAGAAAAAAATGCAGCCAGAGTATGGGACTTTATATAGCTGCTAGGGTTTGATGTATTTCACATAGTTGTAGTGTAAAATCAAAAGTAAGGTTTCATACCTTAAAATACTCAGCCGCCTCTTTCTTTCATGTTTCTTAGTATCATTTTTTTAAGCTTTGTAATAGAATACGTTTTATCATCTATAAAATATTAGTTAATCTTTTATATCATATCATCTTTAATCTTCAATCTTATATCTTTTTGTTCATGCTTAATAATAGTAGATGTTGTATTTTTTTCTTTATCATCTTAGCTTAAACATTTTTGTAGCTTATTTAATTTATAAGGGTTAAGTGTAGCTTTAAAGATCCTTGGAATAAGCCCTTGTAGCTTATAAAGGTGTAAAGCTTAAAATCCATTTTTTTCTTTTTTTATTATCTTTAAAATTTTGTGGCTAATAAGATCTTAAAAGATCTTAATATTTTTCTTGGCCTATATTTCGAGATCTAGCTTATTGTGGGTGCATATGTTCAATTATCTTTTTTTAAGCTTTTTGAATCACATAAGTTATAAGCTTAGGCTTCAACTTATTAATAAGTTAACTTTTCAATTAATTGTGTTAATTATTACTAAGTAAAATAAATAACTTATTTTGGGTGCTTTTTCAATTAGCTTTTCAAGCTTTTTCAATCACATAAGTTATAAGCTTAGGCTTCAACTTATTTATAAGCTTTATTTTAATTAGTATTATTATCCATTTAATTAATTAATTTTATTATCATTTAATTTATGTCTTTAATTTATGCATTTAGTTAATTAATGTTGTTTAAAATTATCTTATCTTTGATTAACTTTTAAAAAATTGTATCTTTTTGATAATTTAGTGTAGATCTTTTAAAATAGTCTTAAAAATTAAATCCTTTTATAAAAAACAAAAAAAAGTGTTGATCTATTAATCTTTACTTAAAAACAGAACTTTTTTTATAAAATCAACAAAAAATTATATATATATATATATATATATATATATATATATATATATATATATATATATATATATATATATATATATATATATATATATATATATATATATATATATATATATATATATATATATATATATATATATATATATATATATATATATATATATTATATATATATACATATATATATATATATATATATATATATATATATATATATATATATATATATATATATATATATATATATATATATATATATATATATATATATATATATATATATATATATACTAGCGTCATAACCCGCCCAATGGGCGGGGTCGTTTCGTAAATCTTTTCTAAAAATACCTTTGTGTATTAATATTTTTTTTTTGCTTTGGGACTTGATTTGAAAAAAAAAAAGGAAACAAATTTTGATTTTTTTAGGGTTTGGCCCACCCAACGGACTTGTTTTGTCCTATTTTAATCTTTAGTTATACTAATATTGGTTTATTTTAAAAATTATTTTTGTTTGTTAAACGTAAATTATGATTTGATATTATTAGTTCTTGTTACAGCTATGTAATATCTTTGGTTTTTTTATCTTTTTTTAAAAGTAACTTTGTGTATTTGTTATATGTGTTGGCCGTGTGTCTCGTTTTTGTTACAAGGTTTCTTTGGGTTTTTCTTTTGGTGTTTGGCCATCTAAGAAGCGTGTTTTGTCTAAGTGAATATTTGCTATAGCCTGTTCAACGAGCTTTGTGAGTATTGAAAGAATCAAATTTAGCCTACAGGTTATAGAATGAGAACAAACTTTATGGAATTTACTATAATGAGAAACTAACTTTTAATTATCGATACCACTAACACCACTAACGTACTTTCAAATTTATTTTTTTGCAACATGAACCAAACGTCTATATTGTTAGTTATAATGTGGCAACGCTAATCCGTACTGTAGCGACCGATCGATTGAAATGTTAGTCCGTTATATCAACGATTATTTTTAATCAACAAACAAAAAAGGAAAATAGATGTGATTAGTTATTTTACACTCATATGTTGTTGTTAAAGTTAATGACAAAGAATTATAAATAAATAAAAAAATGTTAAGAGAAATATTGATAAAGAACGCATAGATTGGTAGCCTTTATCAGACGAAGTTTTATTTGAAAACTTCATTTTCCCCTACAGTATTGCAATTGTCTTTCATAAAATGATTTGTGGTAGCCAACTCCAAATAAAAGACACTTCAGTTCAGTTAAGCGGAACAAAAGATGGCATGGCAGATGACTACCAATTTGAAAAGAAAAACAGGCTCCCTTTTCTATTACGTTCCTGTGAGAATTCCAACTTGACGACATATATTACGAAAAGTAGGCAACTGTAAGCTTAGATTGAGCAGCTCTAGTGAAGTAGTCATAAATTATGAATAAAACTATGTAAACTAACATATATTATATCAAGATAGTCATCCAATTAGACAATGGCATCAACTTTGGATAGCACGTGACAATTCTCGTGAATCAAATTAATAACAAACAAAATGTTGTATTAGAATTTGTATTAGAATGGTATGAATATAGTTTTAAGCAAAATTGAGTAGTTGGTATTAAAAAATACCATCGATTAACACAGCTGCAATAATCCAAGGCCGTATGAGAACTTGTAATTTCATTCTTTAGCTTTGTCGTCTCTTCCTGGTGCCAGGCCAAGTACGAACAACACCTCTAATAGTAAAGAACCCTCACAATTATGCTTTGTTTAAACACGTTGGAGCTCCTGCTTGTGTTGGTTTGGTTGCTCCAGTTGATGTCGCTGTCCCACCAGGAAACACTTGTCTCAACCCATCTCAAACATGTTTCTTCCAGGTTAACTTACTATTATAGATTCATGTCAATTATATAATATATGTATATCGTAAGATGTTAATTTAAACTTTATAGTCAAATCATTTCCTTAACATTCCCACCAAGTAGAGTGAGGAAATTCAGAACTCAGAAGATCAGGTGCACATAACAAAAGAGTAAAATAATCCTTTTTTCTTGTTGCTGCTACTTCTAAGTAGGTACATTATTTCTTGATGATGTATTCCCATTTTGCATACCTGATCAGTGATCCTCATGTAATTCTTTTAGATATCCATTCCAGTTGGTTTGAGTGCACAAGAATGTTTAATATTTTTCTTCGGCATCTATAGTATGCCTGCACATATAAATTACAACAGAGAAAAAAAATGTTATAATAGAGCTTTTTACCGATCTGTGGATCCATGAAGAAGCACATTTCTTCCCTTACAGCTTTGCTTTTGTTTACGTAATGATCACAATCCAGATTCATCATAAAATGGTGCATTTGTAACAAATCTGATAAACCATTCAACACAATCGGTCTAATCAACATAAATGGTACATTTGTAAGCACTGTAGACACTCAAATCTGATAAACCTTTAAGAATATAACGCACAGGAAGGAAATTTTAGTTATGTTTTGCATCTAATTTGATTAAAAGTTAATATAAGTGGCAAACTATGTAGGTCGGATCGGTCACTGGTTTGATGAGTCGCTTAGGACTACGGGTCCCAGTCAAATGGGTCTCTAGTCGTGTTCTTATAGTTCTATTCATGCCCACTCCTATGTTGACTTCATATCCGCTCCTATGCTGACCTTCACATCTCTGCACCTTATAGTCGCGCTCTTTGGCAGCTTGTTTGACTAATTGTTAGAGCACAGGTGCATCATCCACTTCCACTATTTTATTTTTATTTTTTTTAGAAAG
Source organism: Glebionis coronaria (assembly GCA_025667525.1). Lineage (NCBI taxonomy): Eukaryota > Viridiplantae > Streptophyta > Magnoliopsida > Asterales > Asteraceae > Glebionis > Glebionis coronaria. The sequence continues at coordinate 412,804,764 of CM046878.1, forward strand.
GCATCAGCTTCAACTATTATTTGCATAAACGCAGCTGCAACACGTTGTGTATAGAGTCCCCGAGCAAGAATCCACTTAAGCAGATAACCAATCTTCCTTTATGACCAATGCAAACAACAGGAACCATCATAGAGCTACTCGTGTGGAAATGACCCCTAAATATCTGGAGAGTAATGAAGCCTAAAATAAGCCACAAGAAGTGTGAAAATTTGTTGGCATCATGTATTATCAATTTTAGTACACAGATTTTATCTTAGTTTCAATATCAGGGTGTTTGGGATTGCTTATATCTAGGTTCTTTTTAGCAGAAAAATAAGCAAACACCAACCTACCTGCTTAATTTTTACTAAAATAAGCACAAATAAAATAAACGCAAGAGCAGTTAACTAAAATAAGAAATCGCAAAAGGCTAAAAAAATGCAACTATTTCTAATGTGAAAACGCAATAATCAGTACCTTTTCGGTAAGAGGGGGTATAGTGTATACTGTTTCGGCTTTCTCGACTTTAAGTAATAAAGGGTAGTATGCAAATATTGCTCTATATGGTTTGTTTTAATGCGTTCTGAGTCGCCTGTATGGCTATATCAGTGTATATTCTATACCTTAGATATTCTACTGATAATACATTTCGGTTTTGGTTTTTATGCCCTTTAGTTTCTCACGTAGATGGTCTTGTTAAAAAAAATCAATTGACGTCATAACAACCAGAAGTTAAGAAAATGACAAATGAGTTTTGTTCTTGTTTGACGATAATGAATAACAGGTCTATTAATGTCAAAACTCGCAATAGTAAGGAATATGAAATTTAATTATGTAATAGGTTCTGGACAAGTGGGGATTTTAACTCTTGATTTTGAAATTGGATTGAAGCAAAGTATGATTATGGAGTTTTTGTGTTTGTATTATTGACTGAATAAGTAGTCGTTTGATTTGATTTCCATGTACCCATGAAATTTGACTAAAGGGAAAAAATTTCATTTGATGTATTCCAGATTCTTATTCTGTAACAAAAACAAACAATATATCACTTACTTTAGAAACCTTTCATTTAATCTAACAGGTAGAGCTGGCATGTGCAACCAGTACTTAATCGAAAATAAAAAGGGATCCTCTCTGTCACATTTTTTTCTAGATCATCTTTCTCTGCAAATTACATGTTTCCTGCAGGTCCAAAAGGGATGCGGCACCTTCCCACTCTGTGCAGCAGAAGCTTTAGCAGCAGTTGAATGTGCATACAAATCCTCAATACGCTTGTAATGCTGTCATAGAGCAAATTACATGTCATTCCCATCCGACATTTAGTTGCAGCAATAAGCAAGTTACATTTTTGGATCTTTTGGAGCTGTATATGGCATTCGTTGCAGCATTCACTCCTGTCATTGAGTTGTAGTAGATAAAATTATCATAACTTGGTCTGTTGTGGAACTACGTATTACTACTTATATGAAACCATATTTAAAAAATAAATTCAAACATAAATAAATATACGATCAATAGAACACCTGATCTCGTCATTGGAGGTGCTGAAACAATCGAGTTGACAAAAGATTAGCCAAATGATACCTTTATATGCCTGCATAAGATATAGGAGAATATATCAGTTATTTTCCCCCAATAGAGAGAGACGACGTTTTTTTTACTTATGGGTTTTTAGAGTATAACCAGAATGAAAACATTGTAAAAAAAGCAAACCTAAAACTTTATCATGCGCCATATGTTTACTTACGGGCAGGCGGGCAGGCACGGGCAGGCGGGCAAAACGGGCGGCAGGCAAAACGGGCGCGGGCTAAACGGGCACGGGCTAAACGGGCGGGCTAAACGGGCGCAAGCTAAAACTAAAAAAACATATATAATAGTGTAGAAATAAAAAATAATAATTCTTGTTTAAAAGCCGAAGATAAAAAATAAAAAAAAAATAATTGATAGTTAAAAAATGTTTTACATGTGCGACGTTTAGCCAATTTAGTGAATTACATATGCACCCATTTAGCCCATCTATAATAAAGAATGGGCAAAAATTGCCCCATCTTTTTTTGAAAATGGACAAAAAGTTCCCATATTTAACAAAATGGGCCAGATTTGCCACCTCTAATTTAACCCATTTGCTTATAAATGACTGGATTGGATTATATTTTTCATCTTAAAAACATCAAATGGAAAGTTTTAAGAAAAATCTTGATGGTCCAACAACCAAACATCTTGTAAGGTATACTCTAAGGCACACGTCATATATCGGGTCAATTATAACTTTATATGATTACTGTATGATAAATTCTTGTTATTTATTTATAGTAGATGTTAAAAGATTGCGAGTAAACCCAAATGATCCACTTTGACCTGTTACCAAATCCGTCCTCTTTTGAGCTCAAGAATTATCTTTGGGACCATTTATGGGCTATATATAGTTCAGATTATAACACTTTGCTAACCGTTAGTGAACCATCAGGCGAGGTTGTCAAGAGAATAGAGGCACCTGGTGGGAAGTTTTTGTCCTTGAAAACCTCAACAAAGTTGTCGATAGTTGTACCATCTGCATCTGTATATGTTTTGTGAGCTTTCCAAACTCTAACGCGCATTTCAAACACCTTTTCAGAGTATTGCTTACTAGTTAATGGTAGTACCATTGTCACCTGAGTAAACTTTTCAAAGGGGCCTGTACAAAGCGCATAACAAAAGACAAACATTTCAAAAAATAGAATCATTGTTATCCTAATAACTGAGATATCATTACCAAAGGTTGGGAAAGTGTAGACGTGGTCCAAAACAATCTGTAGTAATACCTGAAATTACAGAAAAAGGGGAAAGATTCATCATCCGATATTGCTTGGTGGCGAGGTGGTTTGCTTCAATGGTTACTTGGCAGTGAATGAAGCACCTGAAAGGATTACGACAATTAGGAAAAAATTGGAAGTAAAAAATTCAATGGTTGCCGGTTCTGCTATTGCTAATTCTTCTGACTCTGTGGCATTGCCTTCCTTCCCATATGCGATATTGGCTCGGATGGTGTCATTAAACAAAACCAGCTCTTGGCTGATCCATCTGCTACCTTAACCACTTCACATTTAGCTTCTGAATCTGACCCCATCAAGTATTATCTGATCTGAATCAGATTGTTCAAGATATCAACCATTGACGGGCGCTCTTTGCGATCTTTCCGCAAACATTGATATGCAACTTAAGAGAAGATTTGTAAACACAACGGTGAAATTTTTTTCCCTTATAGTGTTGTTTATAATAGTATCTAGCTTCTTTTATTTGTAACATTTTTGTATAAATTTTGCTAGAAATTGGCAAATATCATCGTAGTTTTTAACACAAAGCCGCCCGCATAGAACCTCAAACAACACCACACCAAAGGAATAGAGTCAATAGACATCGGATTCTTTTGTCAAGAATCTTGTCTCATAGTAGAGCGGATCAAAATAATAAACCCAACTAAATATATACAGTGGAATATAGTATATTACTAATTTATACAGTGGAATGTACTACATGCGAGGTTACAATCGGGTCAACTACTTTTCCTAAAAGTTGCAGTAGGTAGAATGAAACGAAAGAGCATCTTTGTTTTTCATGTAAGCCTTTGTTAAAGGGAAGCCTATTTGATAATTACTATTTAGAACTTAGACAGAACTTCCATTACCTGGATTTTGTCGCAGTAATTTTTGACACAAATCTATGCACTCGGGAGTTAATTCTTTCACATCTAGAGGAAACTGCAATTTAGTTGATTTCATGATATTTTGAAGCAACTGCATGAATGGTGGAACAATGCAGAATAGTATAAGGTCAGCTTATATTCTAGAATTTTTTCCAACAATCAAAACCTGACTATAATAAAGATTTACAAACCTGAATTTGATAGTTTCCAGTGAAAGGTGTTCTCCCAGTTACAAGTTGAAATAATCACAAGATAACTAAATTAAAAACCGCCATGCATTCTTACCTTGGCATCATACTTATGACGCTGCATTATTTCTAGTGCCATATACATCTTCTTCATTTAAAAGCAACATAATGTTATTTTCATCTTTAAGCTATAAGGCGTGGCTCAAGCTCATTGTAACGCCGATATCAGTTTAGCTATGATACAACATTTCAAAACATTAGCATAATAGACGGGGATTGTTTCATTATAACATTCTATGATTTGCATTCCTTCACACTCTAATTACTTTTTTCTTTGAACTAGTCTTCTTATCTCATAGGCCCATACATCCTGAACCAGCAGAACGTACACATACTAATCTCGAAGGTCTTTTCTAGAAATTGACATCTCATCTAACACCAACACAAGAATCTCCTTGACATTGTCTTGTGAATATTTGTACCTTCACTTTTAGCGAGATAGAGCACTATATGTATTCTCAAGACAGTTCACATCCAAAGTTTTTTGAAGTTTCAGGCGTCGAGTTTCCAATGTATTCAAGGGATGGACAAACAAATATTTCTCAGGTTAGTTTTATATACATAAAACATTAACATTGTAAAAGTTATGACACGTGTGCTACCACATATTGTTTGAAAGTTACTGTTTCAGTTTACCTAAGTTTTAAGATGTTAAAAGTTCAATTGAAACTGTTTTCTCTAGGGAATTACCAATAAAATAAAACATTGCCTTACTTCATCGTGAGAGTATATTTTTTCTTTTGCAACATTTAGGGATTGATGTAACCAATTACAGTTTAGGCAACTTCTTCCTAATGAGATGGCCCCGGTGATGCAGATTGCTGGGTTGCCGAAAGAAAGTGTATGGGTGGGTTACTTGTGCTTGGATAAGACATAAATATGCTTTTAAACATCGCGGGAGATAAGAAAAATTCTCGAAACAAAGCCATGTTTTAGAAAATTTTTCACGACTACAAGATCAGTAAATGTGTTTGCATTAGAAAGTAGATACTGCAGGACTACATGAGGATTGCAAAATGGTTTCAAAGGGTTTCTAAAGGACTTTAGCAACTTGTCTTTGCAGTCACAACATTGACACCTTCATTCACCTTGTTATCATAACCCCCATCTCTCACCTGTTTAATGGCAGATGTATTATTAAAAACTATTAATGACCAAAAAAACACTTTTTTACAGTTTCAAAACTCATTTGCAGACATGTAAACTGACCCACATAAGCTTAAACTGTAGGCATAACCTTGACAAAAAGTATTTGAAACTTATTTTACCAGTGAGACCCAAATACAATTGATCAATAACTGTGCAACAACATGCAGAACTTCAGTCTGGACAACACTTAACAATTGATCAATAACAATGCCAAAAACCAACACTTATAGATACAGAATTACCCTTCGTTTTAGTGTTGGTTATATTTATGGCCTTCCTTCCCCATCTATCGTTCTAAAGAATATTTCAGTGTTGGTTTTTGGCATTGTTATTGATCAACTTCAGTCTGGACAACACTGGACAAAACTAAGTTTGGCTATATTTATGGCCTTCCTTCCCCATCTATCGTTCTAAAGAATATTTCAGCAACCCTGCACAGAGCTTAAATGTCAGATATTTATCTCCTTCGGTACTCATTCCTGCCCTAAGTCATTTTTCGGCACAAAATTTTAGCGACCAAAATCACCATACTCTTTTAAAAACACTATACACAAAACTAAACATTATTTTAAAACCACTTTTCTACAACTTATCAGATTCAAAACCCATGCCTTACGGATCATTCACCTTGGTTTCCTTTAGACTTTCAGCTGATGTCAATAAAGGTAGCATTTATTATTTAAGGGGTCATGGAAGACACCAGCGTAGTAGGTACATGAGAACACAATGGCTAACAAGGGTGCGAAGTTGGATGAAAGATTTTCCCCTTTATTACGAAAAATACTTGTTTTGACCTGTTATAAGACCTCTCTGACCTGCAAGTTAATCCATCTGGCACCTATAAATTTGAGTGACAGCAGGTACAAGAACACAGTGTCTAAGAAGATTGTGAAGTTGGATGAAAGATTGAATCTTTATTACGCAAAATATTTGCTTTGACCCGTTCTACAACCTCTCTGACCTGCAAGTTTATTCACCTGTAAGTTTGGATGACGGCTATAACAATCGTTTGCAATAACTACTGACCAAATATATATGTAGGAGTCTTTCTGTTTCATTATCAATTGATATGGTGCTGACACACTTAGCGTTCTTATATGTTCAACACATAGAATAAATAAAGGTCCCAATATATGGGTTGAGTTTGATCAACCTAAGTTGTGAGCTATATATTAATCCAAGTTCAACTTTAGTGTTGTTAAAAAGTAAAGGTATTGTAAATTTGTGTTAATTAAGATGAACCTTACAAAGGCGGTCAGTTGTTGCACTCGAGTAGTAACATGTTATGCATATAATAAATCAACCAAAAAGTAAGATTAAGCAACCGACCAGGCAAGCCGTTTTTGAGAATCCTCCATTCTTCTTGAATCTTCTTAGGCCAGTGTCTTGGTGGCTGCAAAAACTAACTCAGAAGTTCAGCTATAAAATCTTCAAGGAGGATTGACACTTCATTACAACAGAAATAGCAGCTTTCTTGTAAAACACACCTGAGAGTGGAGCTCACGTATAATCTCATACATGTCTAGAATCATAAATAACTTTTATAGCGATATTTGCCTTTGGCATTATTAGTAATATTTGAGTATGTTTGAGATGAATCTGAAATTATAGTTGACCGGTAACTATAGATGGCGATTTAACTCGTTTATTAAATTTGTCAAACTTGTAATCAGTTTTCGGGAAGAATAAGAACATCAATCAGCTTGGTTTAAAATGGGTCGAGTCAAACAAATTTAATTATTTAAACCTAAATCAGAGTTAAAAACAGGATTTATACATTATTGCTTTATTAGTGTCGAAGGTATTGTTTCTTTCATTGTCATGGTCATTTGTTGTGCAATTAGAATAAAATCTTGAGAACCTGACAGATACAATACTCACCCATTATTAGACTTGTGAATAAGTCCCCAAAGCGACTATCTAGGCCTTGATCAGATGTTCCCAAAGAGCGCCACATTCTTTTCCCAGAAAATTTTGAACCTGCAACTCCCTAACTATATAAAAACATCTGCCAAGAAAATAAAAGGATTATAAACCACCTACACTTGCCATATGTTTTGCCAAGAAAATGAATGCTGAAAAGACGAATGATAAAAAATAAAAAGATAATTAGCTTACATTTAGCTAAGAAGAGGAATGAAATGTTCTTGCAAATTCTCAAAAAATGATAATCAGCTTTGCTCCTCATCTATTTGGGTCTTCATGCAATCTTAAATTTTCGCTTACTTGCTTGAAGACGAAGTTCATCACTACATTAGTACGTCTCCGTATAGATAATTCCCCACAGTACCTAAGATCATTGTTTAATAAAAATATGAAAAGATGATATCAAAAAGATAATAATATGTAAGATGATTTTGTCCTGCAACAAAGGCACCCTGTTAATCCACACACGATCTTAGGACTGGAAGCACCAGCAAGTGCCAATAGTGGATAACAAAACCGGGTAAATGTCCAAATCAGTAACTGAAGCACAAGTAAAAAATGTGTTTGCTATAGGCCACCTGCACTTCTATTCTCCCAAATATTTAGCTGCAGTTCATCCAAACCAACACACACTTCAAAAACAGCGAAAGTTAACAGAAAAGGTCCAATCCTTAGTGGTTTAATTAAGAGAGATATAATAAGTTCCTGGAACAGATCACCTACTTCATATATTGCAAAATCCAGCATCAAAATGTCCAATTAACTAAATTCCGATATCAGAAATATAAAACTATTGGATGACACATAGAGCGAGTTTACTAACAGAAACAGAATTTCTTCCAACCATCACGTAAGACCATACAGAGGATAGGCTTGGCCACCAGAGACCACAATTTCTTATTTTCATCTATAGGCTGGTATGGCAGATCCAAAATAGGCAAGTCAATGGCAAATAAATCGCACGAGTTTCAAAATTATTAAACTTTATAAGAACCACATAACACAGATTTCTAAGATAAGGATGTTCGGTAGAGAATTTCCAAGTTTGAGCTGCTTGAGCTGATAAATAACACTTTTATGATTGGGGCATGCATAAACATGAAATATTATAGACGGATATGTTGGTCTCATTCCTTTTGAACTCATTATTATTATCGACCATGTGTAGATCCTTATTTAACCTCAAATAATCAGTTTTTAAGCAGCAAGGGAGAGTGGTTGTTATTTGGACTTGCAATAACCATATATTTAAAACCAAAATCTATATATCCAAACACTTGGAATTATGAGGGGCCACTTCAAGTCTTACCTTCTTAAAAATAAATATTATTACATGAGTGGAAAAAAAATTCAGTATAAAAAATATTGCTCAAAGCAAGGTCTGCAATACCTGTTTAAAAAGATCAGGCCACAAATGAGGTATGATCATCTATGTGTTAAGCTCTTTATCAAGATCATGATTTCCATAAGTAAAGAAGACCATTGAACCACAAAACCCCTTAAGAATTATGATTTCCAGCAAACCCCAAAATTGAGGGATTTCAACCAATCAGACCAAAATAGCAACCAATCAAAAGTATATAGATGAAAGATCCGATTGACGTGAAAAATCCGTGCAAGATTAGATGGAGTTGAGGGAAGAAGACAGGATGGTGATGGCCATTTTTTTAATTAGGGTTTATTTATGCACAATTAATGACATAACAAATTATTTGATGATTGAAGGTTTGATCACATAACAATAAAAACAGTTGTTTGATTCAAAGATTAAAAGAGGTATGATTGAAAGGGTTTTATGGGTGTTGGATCGTGAAAAATGGATATAAAGTCACTGGTGTGGCCGTGGTGTGTGTTTTTACCCCGTCGGTGGGTTGGTAAGAAAATGAAGAAAAATTGGTTTTAACCTATTATATATAGATGCGGTATCAAAACGTGTTTTTGCAAAGTGCGGCCCGGTTTTTCAAAATTGCGTTTCGTTCACTATTTTTGGCAAGATTTTGAGATTTTTTAACTAAAAAATAAATCCTATTGGTTTAAAAGTGCCATGTCACATATGACTGGGATTAGAGGTGTGGTATCAAGTCATAGTTATACCTATATAATATATATATATATATATATATATATATATATATATATATATATATATATATATATATATATATATATATATATATATATATATATAACGATTTAGTTTAATAATATATCATTGTTCATTATCCTAACACTCTTATGTTTTCCTTGTCCCGATTGAGTAAGATGCAAACCAAGTTTTAGAAAGTGAATAACATGGGCAAGTTATTCTCATGGTTTGGTATTTACTAGCTTATGCTAGAGCATGTAGAGCTATGGTTGAATGGCCAACTAGCAAATGGTAAGTTTCTCCTTTAATATTTCCTCTAAACCACGCTTTTATTTTAAGTAGTGTAAATTTAATTTAGTTTTTATTAAATTTAAATTTATTTTTATTTATTTTAGAAAAATGTTTAATTAAATTTATAAGCTACGTCATGAATATTTTTCTACATTTAAGCTCACGTTTTAATTTTTTTAGAACCATTCCTTTTGTAAGTAAACTGTTTGTCGAAAAAAAAGAGATTTACTTACTGTTTGTTTTAAGACATGACTTGTTGCCACTGTTAGTATTTTGTTTGCCATTGATAGCTTGTTTGTTCCCAATGTTAGTTGTATTCTGCCACTGTTAGTTATTAGGACTGTTTGAACTGTTAATTTTGAACTGCTTTCTGTATGAACTACCATATGTTTCTTTAAGCTATCTGTTTGCTATTTAAACTGTCTGTTTTTTATTTGAACAGTCTATTTGCTATTTTGAACCGTCTGTGTTTAATTCGAACTGTTAGCTTTTGTTTTTGAACTGTTTGGTTTGATTCTTCGTGTTATGTACTCCAAAGCCTAAAAATAATACCCCTCTTTGTTATTTAGCATCCAAAAATGATTCAATAATTCAAATTCTCCCCTCGCACGTGGAATACGATATTATCACGTTTTTTTCTAAAGTGTTGCGATAACAAATATATTATACACATCAATTTTTGGTGCCGATACCGGGGAGGGGCGTACGAATTTTATGTTTCTTGACTAAGAAAGATCCTTCCATTTTTGGGAGTTATATTTTATTTGAAGTAATATAAAACTCCAAAAAAAATATATACAAAAAAAGTTGTTTGTCCTCAAGTAGCACCAAAAATATTTTCTCATTTTTGTTTCTCATTTTTTTGTCTGTATATAGTGTTTAGGTAGAGAACAATAAAATTACCTATCTCCAAAAGAGTTGAAAAACTTACCCCAATAGTTGGCGTTCCAGTGGTTATTGGTGGTATCGATCAAAGAAAAATAAAGGCAAAATAGATAAATACTCTTAAAAAGTTAGAACTCGATTTGTACAAACTATAAGGTGGGTATAAGACGACGCGCTATAAAATGTCGTCTAAGGGAGAAAGTTTTTAAAAGCTTCATGCTTTCCCGCTCCCCCGCTTGCTTGTGCGCACATTGAGAGGAAAAACCGCTTAAGGGTTTGCCACCTCAAGTAAGAAACCATTTTTTTGTCTTTGTTTATATATTGAACCTCGAGACGATTTGGGTTTAACCAACGTTTCAAAGTCAAACGAGAGTCGTTTACATTCCAAAGTAAATACTTTCACTCCGTGTTCATTTATATAATCAATCTTTGATTGATTCGGAACTGTTGTTGATATTTTTTTACTACTATATTCAATCAAAAACTCAATAACAAAAAAACAAAAAAAAAACAAAAACAAAAACAAAATATATTTTATTGTGTTTAAACTTATAAAAATAAAAAATAAAAAATATTATGTTTGCATTTGTAGTGTATGCATACTCGATCATCGTCTAATCTTGACATTGATCTCGTTGTGTCAATTGCTAATCACAATAACCGTCGTCATAATCGAAATCAAAGAGTAACCGAGCCTGAGACTCATGAAAACATAAACATGGCCGGTGTGAATAATAACAACAATCAGCCACAACCCGACCTTCGTACGATGGAGGAGTTGTGCCAACCGACTATGAATGGACGAGGAGGACCGACTGCCCAGATGGCAATAACGGCTCCTGATTTTTCGTTGAAGCATCACATGATCCAACAAGTCCAAAAAATTGCCCATTTCGAGGGTTACCGGATGATGATGCTAACAAACACCTCGATAAATTCATAATCGTCACTTTAAGCATGAAATTAACCGGTGTTACCATGGATTTTCTTCGTCTTCATCTTTTTCCACATACTTTGTCCCACCATGTCGAAAAATGGTTTTATCGTCTTCCCAAAAATTCGATTCATACATGGGACTAGATGACTCAAAAAATTTTGTCAAGATATTTTCTACCATCCATGGTAACGAGTCTAAGGAATCAAATTAGTGGGTTTACATAAGAACCCGATGAGTCTCTTTTTGATGCATTGGAACGTTATAATGTTTTGATTGACCGTTGTCCTAACCACAATATGCTTCCCGTGACTTTAATTGATACTTTCTAGAATGGGTTGATTTTTCGTGATCGTGAAACGATTAATGCCGTCGCCGATGGTACATTCATGAAAAGAAGACCCCAGGAGTGTAGAGAGCTAATCGAGAACGTGACCACTCATCACAAAAATTTGGATTCACCCGCATCCTCAAGAAATAACCCGAGAGTCAATGTTTCTTCTTCTACTTCATCAAATCCCGAGTTAATCGAACTAACCCGCAAATAGCCGAAATGAACAAAAATTTCTTAACCATGGCTACGAAGCAAAATCAACAAGTGAAAGTTGTAGCACTTTCTTGTAAGACTTGCGGTGGTCCTCACTCATACATCGATTGTCCTTCTACTCAAGACAACCATTGTGAGAACGTGTATGCGGATAACGGTAACTTTTCCACGGGAGGATATCAAACCCGCCCACAAGGTGACCGTAATTTGCTTAGCTACCGTTCAAACAACTTTCTTTCACCACCCGGTTTTCCTCCTCAAAACCAAAACCAAAACCAAACCAATCTCAATAGAAACAATCAAAGCCAACCTAGAGCTCTAAATCAATATCAAACCCAAAGAACTCAATATTCACCTCAAGGAAATAATCATGTTTACCAACCACCCACCTATCAACCACCCGCTTACCAAGCTCCACCTTTTAGCCAATCCACGGCATTTACTCAAGTGGTCGAAACCTACATGAGGACTAATGACGTATTGGTTAAAAATCTTCAAATCAAAATTATTAACTTGAAGGGAGATTTCAATAAAAAAGGAATGATCTTCAAAACGAGCTTAAAAATAACATGAGAAATTCTTTAAATAATCAAACAAATGATTTAAGGAATATGATGGGTAGTTTCTTCCAAAGTAATCAACCCTCGACTTCGGGTGCTCTTACAAGTAACACCGTTTCAAATCCAAAAGGGGAGATGAAAGCAATCACCACCCGAAGTGGTAAAGTCTATAAAGAACCTGAGATTCCTAAAGCTAAACCCTCTATGGTGATTGCGGAGAAACAAACCGATGTGACAAAGGATAAAGAGCAACCTACAAGTTCATAAAGTACCACTCACATCCAACCTTTGGTAATCCAAGAACCAATTCTGGAACCCGAGATTCCAAGCACCTTGAAAAAACCTTCTCTTCCTTACCCTTCTCGTTTTCAAAAGGAAAAGCAACGTGACAAATCAAATGACCAAATTAAAAAAATTTGTAAATCTTTCAACAATTTCATTTTGATTTATCCTTCACGGATGCTTTAGTTCACATTCAGAAGTTTGCCACAATGTTTAAAAGGTTGTTAAGTGATAAGGAAAAATTATTGGAATTGTCCAACACACCTTTAAACACCAATTGTTTCGCGGCTCTCCTTAAAAAGCTTCCCGAAAATCTTGGTGACCCCGATAAATTTTTGATTCCTTGTAATTTCCCCGAATTAGGTGAATGCCTCACCTTGGCGGATCTTGGTACAAGAATTAACCTTATGCCGCTTTCCTTTTTCAAAAAGCTTCGAAATTCTGATCTCCTCCCTACGAGGATGACACTCGAGTTAGCCGACCAATCGGTTACTACTCCAAAGGGTGTTGCCGAAGACATTTTTGTGAAAATTGGTAAATTCCATTTTCCAGCCAATTTTGTTGTTGTAGTCTATGAGGTCGATCCAAGAGTTCCATTGATACTAGGACAACCATGTCTACACACCGCTCATGCTTTAATCGACGTTAATGGAGGGAAATTGACGTTACGTTTTGATGGAGAGGAAATCACAATTAATGTGGACCACACTTTACGATATCCCTCGGAGTATTTTGATGAATCCGTCAATGTTATCGATATTTTTGAAGCTACAAGTGACGAGTTTTCGCAAGAAATCCTTGGTTTTTCCGATAGCTCCGAAAGTGGCGATCCCACTTCAACGTATCCCATCATTGCTACTTCTTCTCATTCTATCACTCCATTTGAAGGAGGTGAATTTATTTTAGAAGAACTCGAAGAATTCCTTTCAAATCCCAAAGAATTTGAAGAAAATAAATTTGATCCTGAGGGAGAAATTTCATGGTTTATTATCCTTTTAATACTCCGCCGATGGAGATTAAACAAGTCGAAGTTGTTAATGAAAAATCGTCAATCGATGAGCCTCCTGAGTTAGAGCTCAAAGATTTACCGTCACATCTTGAATATGCTTTTTTAGATGATAACAACAAACTACCCGTCATAATTTAAAAGGGTTAAAAAAGGATGATCAAGATGCACTTTTAAAAGTTTTAAAGGCTCACAAACGAGCGTTGGCATGGAAATTATCTGACATCAAGGGAATTGATCCACGTTTTTATACTCATAAAATCTTAATGGAAGATGATTTTAAACCGTCAATTCAAAGTCAACGACGTGTTAATCCAAATATACATGAGGTTATTAAAAATGAAGTTGTAAAACTCCTTGATGCCGGTATTATTTATCCAATATCCGATAGCCCGTGGGTAAGCCCCATTCACTGTGTGTCTAGAAAAGGTGGAATAACAATTTTACCAAATGAGAATAATGAATTTGTTCTGATCGACTTCTCACCGGGTGGAGAATTTGCATCGATTATCGTAAACTCAATGAAGCCACCCGAAAAGACCATTTTCCGTTACCATTTATGGAGGAAATGTTAGAACGACTAGCCGGCAATGATTTTTATTGATTTTTAGAGGGATTCTTCGGGTACTTCCAAATCCCCATTGATCCTAGAGATCAAGAGAAGACCACTTTCACTTGTCCTTATGGAACTTTTGCCTATCGAAGAATGCCCTTTGGTCTTTGTAATGCACCGGGTACCTTTCAACGATGTATGATGGCAATTTTCCATGACATGATTGAAAGAACGATCGAATTTATGGATGACTTTTTGGTTTTTGGAAAATGTTTTTCGTCATGTTTAAATAATTTGAAAAAATGCTTAAAGGATGTGAAGAAACTAACTTGGTACTTAATTGGGAAAGATGTCATTTTATGTGCAATGAAGGAATTGTTTCGCATCATAAAATCTCTAAAAGTGGAATTGAAGTCGACAAATCGAAAATTGATGTAATTGCTAAATTGCCATATCCGTCTACCGTCAAAGGGGTTAGAAGTTTTTTGGGTCATGCGGGATTTAATCGTCGTTTTATACAAGATTTTTCTAAAATTGCAAGTCCGATGACCCACCTTCTTGAAAAATATACTCCTTTCTTGTTTTCCAATGATTGCATCACGAATTTCAATACCCTCAAACGGAAGCTTACCGAGGCTCGGATTTTGGTTTCTCCAAATTAGGATTCGCCCTTTGAAGTCATGTGCGATGCAAGTGATTTTGCCATAGGGGCGGTTGTAGGACAACGTAGGGGTAAACACTACTTACCGATTCATTACGCAAGTAAAACAATGAATGATGCTCAATATCATTACACTACAACCTAGAAAGAGTTATTAGCCATTGTATATGTTTTCGAAAAGTTTCGATCATATCTCGTTTTGTCCAAAACCGTTGTCTACACCGATCATTCCGCCTTGAAATATTTGTTTAACAAACAAGACGCAAAGCCTAGGTTACTTCGATGGATCCTCCTTTTACAAGAAATTAATGTCACATTCCGTGATAAAAAAGGAGCGGAGAACCTAGCAGCCGATCACTTAAGTCGTCTTGAAAATCCTCATCAAAGTGATATTGAGACCAAGGAAATAACCGAAACATTTCCTCTTGAGACACTTTCTCTCATTTCTTGTTTGGAAAATTCAAGTACCCCATGGTTTGCGGACTTTGCAAATTACCATGCAGGGAAATTCATCATCAAAGGGATGTCGTCTCAACAAAAACGAAAGTTTTTTAAAGACGTTCAATACTATTTTTAGGACGACCCCTATTTGTTTCGTATTTGTGCCGATCAAGTTATTCGACATTGTGTATTCGGAGAGGAAGCCACTTTTATCCTCAAATCTTTCCATTAAGGACCCACTGGTGGCCATCATGGTCCGAATTACACGGCTAAGAAAATCTTTGATGCGGGTTTCTTTTGGCCGACTATCTATCATGATGCACATGACTTCGTTAAGTCATGTGACTCTTGTCAACGCCAAGGCGAAATCTCTCAACGTGATGAGATGCCTCAAAACGCGATTCAAGTTTGTGAAATCTTCGACATATAGGGTATAGACTTTATGGGACCATTCCCATCTTCTCAAGAAAATAAGTATATCCTCGTTTTCGTTGATTATCTTTCGAAGTGGGTGGAAGCAAAGGCTCTCCCCACCAACGATGTCTGAGTCGTCGTTAAGATTTTAAAGCAACTTTTTGCTCGTTTTGGCACACCGTGTGCCATCATTAGTGATCGTAGATCCCATTTTTGCAACGAACAATTCGATAAAGTGTTGAAAAAATATGGGTCACCCATCGATTTTCTACGGCCTACCGCCCACAAGCGAGTGGCCAAGTGCAGGTCTCAAATCGTGCTTTAAAAAGAATTTTGGAATGGTCAATCGGGGAAAATCGAACCTCGTGGTCCGATAAACTCGATGATGCTTTATGGGCCTTCCGCACCGCTTATAAGACACCCATTGGATGCACTCCTTATAAGTTGGTCTACGGAAAATCATGCCACTTGCCCATTGAATTGGAGCACGAGGCTTATTAGGCCCTAAAGCACTCTAATTTTGACATAAAAATCGCAGGAGATCATCGTAAGATTCAATAAACAAACTAAATGAATTACGTGATCAAGCTTATGAAAATTCTTTAATCTTCAAGGAGAAAACCAAAAAGATCCATGATGCCAAAATAAAAAACCGAGAGTTTAATAGTGGTTATCGTGTTCTTCTTTTCAATTCTCGACTTAAGATATTTTCCGGAAAGCTTAAATCACGTTGGATGTGACCATTGAGCATTACCCAAGTTTTTCCCTATGGGACCGTCGAGCTAGCTCAAGATGATGGACCCAGTTTTAAGGTGAATGGTCATAGAGTTAAACACTACTTTGGCGGGGAAATTCCTTCAATGGTTTCCCCCGACCTCCAAACCTTCCCTAATGCAATTAAATTATGGGGATCGAGTCGAGCCCGTGACTCGATAAATAAAAAGAAGGCTCCTCCCTTGGGAGGAATGACCCTTGCCTATCCTTGTAATTTTCTTTTCAATAATAAAATTTCTTTTTTTAATTACGGCAATAAGAATACACGTTATCAATGATTTAAAACTCATATGAACATTGAGACGTGCATCGATTTTAGTCTTTCAATGAAACTCATCGTTATTCTTTTTGCCAACTTTACCTTTTTAAAAACCTTCTCTCTTCTTTAAAAACCTTCTCTCTTCTTTTCTCAATTACGACATCGGGAATACGCGTATCACTCATGATACGTGCAAGGATCTTGCTTTAAAATATGACCATGATCATTATTCCCTTTACCAAAAGTTTTCTTTCCCTCCGAAAATAAGGACATGATTATTGAGCTCAACATTGCACATAGTTGGGACAATTTTCCATCTCAACATTGCACTTCGTTGAGGCAGTCTTTATTTTCCGTCCTCGGGACCTTAAGTCAGCCTTACACTTTTATGTCGACATTGCACGAGGCCCCTACTTTATGTCTTTCCCGAGCATTTCAAAAAGATCCGTTCGTGAATATTGAGAAACCCGAGGGCCGAGTCGCGCCGACGACTCGACAAACAAAAATGAAGTGTAGAAACTAGAAGGGGGTTGCATAGTTACTTAAATTTACTTGTTAAATATGGGTTTTCAAAAATCCTTTTCAAAAACTTAGGTTTGAGCAAATATGTGAAATATTCTTATACACAATATGGACAAGGGATAATGCAACTAAGCTAATAATCACAAGTATATGCAAGTAAAGAATAATGAATGTAAAGAGATAAGGAAAAGAAAGATCAAACCAAACACCAAGGATTTATAGTAGTTCGGAAACGAAGCTCACTCCTCGTCCCTACTCCACTCCTCGAGTACTCCTTACTCGAGAGTTCACTAATCAACAAACTCCTTAAGGTGGAGAAACCGTACACGTCGCTTAACCAATTTCCGACTCTAAGCTAATAGTCGAGCCCTAATCTTAACTAGGACCAATCTACACCAATATACTTTAAGGACTAAGTATTAACCTTACTACATACACAACTTCCAAATAGACACAACTATTTGGATCTTCACAACACAACTTCCAAATAACATAACTACTTGGATCTTCACAACACAACTAAAATGAATGAATAAAACTTGATCTTCAATAGATCTTGAGGTAGACTCAACACTTAAAGGATGAAAGTGTTTTTCTCTTTACAATTGGAGATGAAGAGATGAGAGGAGAAAGATTCACTTCTAAACAAGTAGTAATCAACCAAATAACCTAGGATTTGAATGATTTAAAAAGTATGTTTGAATCTGGAAATTTGTGTGCAAAAGAGGTGAAGAGAAAATCTGAGAATGTTCCACTATTCATAAGACAAAAGCCCAACGGCTCTTTTTGGACGCGGTTCCTTATTGATGCCTACGGTTTCATATCGATAAGGAACCGCAGAGGCATTTAAGGAACCGTAGAGGTAGACTCCGCGCCCTTTTTCGTTTAGTGGGGTAGTAACATCTGGTGGAATAGTTATCCTCAAAGGATATTCCTAAACCATATGGAATATGCCATTTTCAAATTTTCAAATATTTAATTTAATCAAACATTTTCTTAAAAATAAAGTTTAATAAAAAACTTTGTCACATTTAATAAAAGGTGAGTTTTAAGAAAACTTAAATCCTTGATCACTTAATTAAGATGAAAACTTGTTTGTTTATACCTTCAGTGATAATGGTTGAAATGAAAAATACTTGAACTCGAGAATTTGTTTTTCGTTGTTTTTGTAAATGTTTGTTTTTATATATTGTCGTAATCAAAACAAAGCGAGACCGAAAAATGCATGTAACGGTTTTAGGCATCATTAAACATTCTCTCCCTTTTTGATTTCGACAATACATAAACTGAACTACATGAAAAACAAGATTTTCGAAGACGAGTTTATTTCATTTCTCCCCCTTTGTCGAAACAAAAAGGATGCAAAATTCTTTGTAGAAGAAAAGAATCGGACTTTGCAAATGCTCCCCCTTGGTGCTTACTCCCCCTTGCTTGGGGCACCAAGGAATTGAGCTATGGTGACAAGCTACATGGAAGGTTAGTAGAAGAAAAGAAACACCCAACAAGATATAGCATAGGTCACACAAAAAGAAAAATAAGATAAGAAAAATAAGAAAAGAAAAGAGAAGATAACTAAGATCCAAGATAAGTCATGTTAAAAGGAAACATGAAATAAAGATACAAGAAAATAAATCATACAAAGATATATAAAAAAGAAAATAATCCAAAAGAAAAGCATAAATCTAATCCTAGTTGAACTCGAACTCTAAGATTTGCTTGAAATAGATGTCTTGGAGATGAGCAATCCACATGCTTAAATGAAAGACAAAGTGGTGGCGGAAGGAGGTGGTGGTGGCTTGGTAGTAATCTTATAGTCATAGTGAAAAGGAGGTTTGACTAGCACACTCACGATGTAATTCAATTCCTCATAAATGTGAGCCATAGCAAGATGTTGATATTGACAACAATGACAATATGTACCATGATGCATGACATTATCATGTGAGCGAGGAAGAACATAAAAGGCTAGTGGTGGAAGAGAAGAAGTTCCACAATCAATATTCTTAGAAGAAGAATAAATATGATTTTGAGTGTTCTTGGGTGAATTTGGATTGAAAGAGATTGGGGAATATGGAGGAGAATCAAGGCTTTCATTTGGTGAATAAGACATTTTGATATGAGAAATGATGCAAAATGCTTAGGGTTAAATAGAGAAAGCACAAGACACTTTTGGGATGGTCAAAGGTTGGAACCAAAGATTCCAAAAAGTGTTGGAACAAATTTGGAGTTACAGAAAACTCAAAATTTGAAGGTTCTGCCCGCGGTTCCTTATCCCCACCTGCGGTTCCATATATATATATATATATATATATATATATATATATATATATATATATATATATACATATATATATATATATATATATATATATATATATATATATATATATATATATATATATATATATATATATATATATATATATATATATATATATATATATATATATATATATATATATATATATATATATATATATATATATATATATATATATATATATATATATATATATATATATATATATATATATATATATATATATATATATATATATATATATATATATATATATATATATATATATATATATATATATATATATATATATATATATATATATATATATATATATATATATATATATATATATATATATATATATATAGAATCTGGATCGACTGAGAAGGAAAAAAACCTTCTTAATTGAGAAGGAAAAAACCTTCTCAATTGAGAAGGTTTTTCAAAAACCATAGCTTATTAACTTTGATTCAAGTTTTTCAAGTGTTGATTCATTTTAATATGATAATAATACAAAATGAGTCAAAAAAATTTGAATCAACATTAAAAAAACTCTCGATGTTGCGATATTTGTAAAATATTGAGTCTACTACACAAATTTTTTGAATCATTTCATAACTCGATTTTTACAAAGATTTATGAATCAAAATTATGATTTATAGTTTTGATTCACTATTAAATGATGTTAACTAGTGAATCAATAAAAAATTTTCGAATCAATGGCTCAAACGAAGATTTCTCAAATTTCTCAAAATAAAAACCTTCTCAATGGAACCGGAGCCTATATATATATATATATATATATATATATATATATATATATATATATATATATATATATATATATATATATATATATATATATATATATATATATATATATATATATATATTATATATATATGTATATGGATCCGCAGGATATTTAAAGAACTGCCCACAGAAGGTTTTTTTTGTGGATGAGGAGAATTTTCCAATTCAACAAATCCTTATTTTCTAGTCTAACTAATCATAGAGACATGCTAAAAAGCTATAATAGACATAGAAAACACACAATAACTCATCAAACAAGATTTTGACCAAAATACATGGATTTAAAATAAAATCGGTGTTGTAGGTGTGTTAATCTAGACACACAGTCATGACACGTTTTTAGATTTGAGAAAACCATACATATGAATTATGTATGCTTGTTGTCAATAGCAAGAAGCTATGAAGAACGTTTTTAGATTGAATTAACAATGCAAAAATATTTCTCGACCATTTTCGAAAGAACTTTGAGAATTTTGAAAAGGAGAAGAGGAATTTTTCAAAAAGAGTTTAAGAGACTCAATGACTCAAAGAATAAAAAGACTCAAAAGAGAAAAAGACTCGATTAATAAAATGCGCAATTAAGGAATATGTTCCATTAAACCTAGACCTAGACGCAAGTAATTAAAAGGTTCTTTCTTAAGTGGCTTAGTGAATATTTCGGCTAAGTTTTCTAACGAGGGCACCTTGTCAATCGAAATGTTCCCCTTTTGAACATTATCCCTAAGGAAATGGTGGAGAATCTCTATGTGCTTAGTTCGCGAGTGTTGCATGGGATTCTTGCTAAGGTCTATTGCACCCTTATTGTCACACATGATAGGAACATCATTGAGTGAAATCTCGTAATCAACAAGTTCTTGCTTCATCCATAGAGCTTGTTGACAAGCTTTACCGGCACTCACATACTCGGCTTCCGTGGTGGATATAGCAAGAGAGGTTTGTTTCTGGGAGAACCAAGAAGTTAAACAACAACCCATGAAGGTACAAACTCCACTAGTGCTTTTCTGGTCCACATAGTCTCCCGCATGATCCGAGTCTACGTATACTATGGTTTCTACGCCGGTCCCTTTAGGATACCATAATCCTAAATGTATAGTGCCTTTAATGTATCGTAAGATACGCTTAACCGCTTCAAGGTGAGAGGTTTTGGGAGCCTCTTGGAAGCGAGCACAAAGGCAAACACTAAACATGATATCTAGTCGACTTACCGTTAGGTACAACAAACTACCAATCATAACTCTATATTTGGTGTTGTCTATCGACTCACAATCATCATCTACGGTGAGTTTAGTATCCGAGGCCATAAGGGTCTTCATTGGTCTAGAGTCCTCTAATCCAAATTTCTTTAGCATTTCTTTAACGTACTTAGATTGATTAAAGAAAATACCATCTTCCATTTGTCTAATTTTTATTCCTAAAAAGAAGTTAAGTTCTCCCATCATGCTCATTTCAAACTCTTCATGCATGATTTTGGCAAAGTCATCACACAATCTTTGACAAGTTGAACCAAATATAATGTCATAAACATATATTTGTACGATTATGAGGTGAGAACCTTTCTTCTTTGTAAAGAGTGTATTGTCTACCATCCCCATGGTATACTCATGTTTTATAAGAAACGCTTTAAGTCTATCATACCAAGCTTTGGTTGCTTGTTTAAGACCATAAAGATCTTTCTTAAGCTTGTAAACATGATCCGGTTTCTCAAAATCAATGAATCCGGGAGGTTGAGCCACATATACATCCTCATTGATCAAACCGTTAAGAAACGCGCTCTTTACATCCATTTTTTGAAGCTTAAAGTCTAAAGCACAAGCATAAGCTAAAAGGATCCTAATGGACTCTAACCTTGCTACCGGTACATATGTCTCATCATAATCAATCACTTCTTGTTGATTATAGCCTTGAGCTACAAGTCTAGCCTTGTTACGAGACACAACATTTTTCTCATCTAACTTATTCCTATATACCCACTTGGTTCCTACGATGGTAGTACTTCTAGGTGGAGGAACAAGTTCCCAAACGTCATTAGTAATGAATTGATTCAATTATTCTTGCATGGCGATGACCCAACTTTCAATCATCAAAGCTTCTCTACCATTATTTGGTTCAATCATTAAGACAAAACAAAAGAAGTTACTTTGATCTTGGACTTGAGATCTAAGGGTCCTTTGATTTAAGTCGCCTATGACGTTTTCAAGAGCATGATCCTTAGACTCCCTAATGTTTACTCCCTTTTCAATATTAAGGTCTTCAACTCCTAATTTTCTAACCTCTTTAGCTTTAACTATGTCTATTTTATCTAAGTCATCATCTACCAAAGGTGGGGTCTTAGATGAAGAAGGGGTCTCAACAAATGTCACATTTAGTGATTCTTCGATTATACCCGAGGTTCTATGGAGGACTATGTAGGCTTCACTAGTTTGAGAATAACCTAGAAAGTGTTGGGAATAAAATGTAGTCAAGACACTTGGACGCTGACAAGAAAAATTTGGACGTTGATAGGAAGAAATCAGGGGTTGACAGGACAAGCGTTGACAGGAAGAAGTCAAGCGTTGATAAGAAGAAGTCAATCGTTGGACGCTGACAAGAGCAATTTGGACGTTGATAGGAAGAAATCAGGCGTTGACAGGACAAGCGTTGACAGGAAGAAGTCAAGCGTTGATAAGAAGAATTCAAGCACTGATAGAAAACTTAGTCTACACGTTTTATGTTTCTAGTATGTTTCTAGTAAAGGTATGTTCGACAATGTATTTCCTATGTTTATCTTTACCAAGATTAGCTGATACGTAGACTCTTGTACAAGGTTCCTTAATCTATAAAAGGAGGCCTTTAGGTTTTAGTTATATATATACATTTAACACTTTCATTTTACGCAAGTTTGATTTATCAATCAAAGTGAAAGTTTGGTTTATCTTGTTTGTGTGTTCTTGTTTAAGTATTAATTCCGCATAATACTTGAATTGTTACATATACAACAAAGTTTCTCTACGTGTTTAACTTGATTCAATCTCGTTTACACAAGCTAAATCGATCTAAGTTTCGGTTCAACAAGTGGTATCAGATCTTGTTGAGAAACTTTGATCTAAAGAACACAAAAACCCTAAATTGCCAAAAACCCTAATTTTCCAGAAACCCTAAAACTAAAACACCATGTCTACACCAGAGTTAACCTACTCCTCCTCAACCCCTAACATCAAGATTCCCATGCTAGACCCATACAACTTTGAGCTGTGGAAGTTTAACTTTGAGCAGTATCTTCAAATCCATGACCACACCCTATGGGAAATTATTGAATATGGAAACACATTCAATAAGGCTGCCAAGATTGCAGCTGCTATCTTGGTAAGATCAACTCCAGGCTCTACTGAAGAGGATCGAAAAGAAAAACCTGAAGATGGAAGAGCTGTCTCAGCTGAGGACGTTGCAAAGAGAAGGAACGACATGAAAACCCTAAGCATCCTCAAACTCTCTTTGGGACAAGCCAATCAGCACAAATATAGAGGTTATGATTCTGCAAAAGATCTTTGGGCAGCCCTTCAAATTGCTTATGGTGGTAATGATGATATTGCCTTAGAGAAAAAGAAGAAACTCTTGCATGAGTATGTTGTATTTAAATCCCTTCCCAATGAAAAGCTAAGTTGAGTGAGAAGCCGTCTTCTTGAAATTACAAGCAAGTTGTCATTCATGGGAACAGTGCATGATGATGTTGATATCATCACCACTTTCCTTAAAAGTCTTGGTGATGCATGGAAGATTGAAGCAAGGTCTATGATTGCTAATAATACTCACAAAAGTTCCAATTTTGATGATGTTTACAATAAACTGAGGCTTGTAGAGAATGAAATCCTTTTGGATCAAGGAAGCAAGTCTACCAATGGAAATATGGCCTTCTTCTCACATAGTGAAGGTTAATTTGATCAAAGGGAGTCATACATGCACCCCGTTAATGGATCACCTTGTGTTAACGTTGGATCAAGCTTTGTCAACGCCTCATATTCAGACGCTGACACATACAATGTTGACTCACCAAGAGTTAAGCCTGCTGGTATTGATCTAGATACTGTGTGTGCATACATTGCTTCATTGCCCAATGGTTTAGTGATTACATATGAGGACCTTGAGCAAATTAGTGATGAGCATCTGGAGGAGATGGACATAAAGTGGAATATGGCTCTTGCAAGCATAAGGGCAAACAGATGGAATCGAAGATTTAAGAAGAAGATGACTTTTAATGCTAAGGACACTGCTGGATTTGATAAATCCAAGGTTGAGTGTTATAATTGTCATATAATGGGACACTTTATGAGATAATGCAGATCTCCAAGAATATCTGATGCTGGAAAACCCTCAAGCCAAATCATCAAGGTTCAGGATCCCAAAGCTATGGTTGCTATGCAAGACATTGATGGTGTTGGCTGGGATTGGAGCTATTTGGCCAAGGATGAGGAAGAGAACAAAGCTTTGGTTGCAGAAAAGGAAGAAGAGGAGCATGTTCACTATGCTCTCATG
Source organism: Glebionis coronaria (assembly GCA_025667525.1). Classification (NCBI taxonomy): domain Eukaryota; kingdom Viridiplantae; phylum Streptophyta; class Magnoliopsida; order Asterales; family Asteraceae; genus Glebionis; species Glebionis coronaria. Next base: position 412,829,587 of record CM046878.1, read on the forward strand.
GCACACTCTTCATCTTCATCAGACAATGAGTTATATGATGATGCATTTTGTAGTAAGGGTTGTCGTCTAAATACTGAAAAGCTTAACAAAGAAGTCTTAAATTAACAGCAGATGTTGTTAATGAAATATGCAAGTTATCTAATTATAAACTTGCTCTTACTTAAACTGAAAAGACTGTGGCTGAATATAAGAAAATGGAGTTTGACCTAAAAGATCAAATCAATATTTTAACTCATGATTTAAATGCTAGTGTTGAGGTTAGAAACATTTTGGAGAGAGCCAATGGTGCTTTACAAGCTAAGTTAGATGAGGCTATCAAAAACAAAGATAATGTAGATCTTAAAATCCAAAGATTTGATAAAGCTTCACAAACCCTAGAAAAATGTGTTAGTGAACGAAGAGACTCTAGGGATATGACTGGGATTGGGATGAAAGAGTATGCTGGTGTTCCACCGCCTGCTAGGAACTTTTATGGTGTCCTTAGAAAGGATTTGTCTTGGACTGGTATACCAGAACTCCAAGAAGAGGAATTTATTCTTCCACCAAGGGTTCTTACCCCAGTAGAGGAATATAAGCAGAAATTGACTGATTTAGACCAATGGAAGAAAGCCAACCCTACCTTGTTTGTTAAGGGTGGCATGCTTAGTGACAGCCCAAATGAGTCTACACCCATAAAAGTGACCAATCCTACTACTGGCAAGACTGTTGACCTTGGCTTAAACGTTGATAGAAAACCTAGTATTAAATATACAGAACTGTATAGAAAACCTAGGTCACCAAAAAGTCAAATTAGTGATAATGGGACAGGTTTCTTTTCTTCTAGACCTAGAGCTATGTCTAGAAAATCCTGTTATGCTTGTGGAAGTTTTTCACATTTAGCTTATAAGTGTGTCAATGCTTCAAATGTCAACGCTGATAGAAAGTCAACCATGGGCAAACCCAAACCTTTTGTCCAGCAAAGTCCACAAGTTGTTAGACCAACCATATTCTTTACCAAAGGGTCTAATACTTATGGACAAAGACCTTTTCAGAAGACCAATACGTGGTCTAACAGACAATGGGTTCCTGTAGCAAACCCTAGGTTCAACGCTGATAAGGGTAATTTCAGCGTTGACAAGAACAAATTAAACGCTGACAGGAACGTTGCTAGATCAAGTAAATATTTGCAACCAAAGGGAAAGGGGTCTAAATCTTCTTCTAGTTTGACATGGAGACCTAAACAAGACCAAAACCCTAATTCGGATGGGATTTCTATGACCTGTAACAGATTTCATTATACTTCAAAGGTCATAACTAAACCAATTGGGGTTAACTGGGCGTTTCATCCAAAAAGGGATGAACAAGGGGTTGTCATAAGGACTAAGTCTGTTCTTGTTGAACAACCAAATGAATCCAAGTCTGCTCAGGCTTAGGTTCCCAAAGAAAACTAATTTGTTTTCTTTATGTGCAGGGCATTCAAAAGCACCCATCCTTTTACCACTTACTTCTTTATGGCTATTGGGATAGTGGATGCTCTAGGCACATGACGGGGAAGGAAGATTATTTGACAAACTTTATCCCCATTAAAGATGGTGACAAAGTGTACTTTGGAGGAGGATATGGGACTATCACTGGCAAAGGAACTTGATAGGTGTGGAAACACCCATCCTTTTACCACTTATTTCTTGCTAAAACGAGACTAAAACGCGTATTTAATATCATTTATTTGGAATTATGCGTGGTTTGTGTGTTTGTTGTGTTTTCAGAGCCAACCGGATAAATATTGAAGAAAACATGGGATTGCACGGGTTTTATCGAAGAAAAAGACGAAAAGACGAAGTCTATAGTCCAAGAGATGCAAAAGATTTGAAGTCAATGGGCCTATTTGAAGATTTATCGAAGAAAAGGACCGAAGATAGAAGATTTACATATGTCGAAGAAATCAAGTCTATTAAACAAAGAAATTAAAAGACGAGTCGAATATATTCATCGACAAATCCCGAATCAGAATCGAAAACGTCAACTTTACTGAAAAGATGAGAAGACAAAAAGAAAGAAGAAAGCCCACTCACCAACCAACCACATCTCCTATAAATAGGATTCCCCTTCACACATTAGAAGAAGTTTTTTTCATTTTTTTCTAGTTTCTTTCTTTTATTTCGTAGGGAAACCAACACCATCAAGGTGTTGGTGATTTTTCATCTTTGTTGAATTCATAAATCTTGTAAGTTTTAATCTTTCCTTTTGTTTGTTAAACCTTAATCCTTTAATACAAGTCTTCCTTTAATCTTGTTCTTCTTTTCTTATTGATCTTAAGTTTTAATTTTTTATTTTCGTGAGTTTGATCTTCAAAAGTAAGTGGGTTTTATGTTTTTGTTGATTTGGTTTAAAGTTTATCATTAGTAGATGATTGGTGGTTAGTATTGTTTAATCTTTGGTGAAAACTTTGTTGATTTTGGTTCAAATTCGTCTTATTGTATTGTTACTGTTCTTCGTGTTCTTCAAATCCCCAGATTCCGAATGAAGCCTTATATTCCGAATCAAGGATTTAGCTTAATATACCGAACGAAGTGTTTTCCAAGTTTATTCCAGATAAAGAGTTTATTCCGGATGAGTTGATATTCCGCATCAACCCTATATTCCGAATGAACAGCTTCCTATTTTTATTCCGGGTCAACAAGATATTCCGAACCAGCAATTTTCATTTAGATATTCCGAATCAGTGTGTTCATTCGGAATAATTAATATTCCGGGTGAATCATTTATTCCGAATCAGCAATTTCGTTTAATTATTCCGAATCAAGGTATTATTCTGGATGAACATTATATTCCGAATGAGTCGTTTTTCCGAATGAAACTTTTGTCTTAATTATTCCGAACCAAGTGATTATTCCGGATAAGCAAAATTATTCCGAGTCAAGGTTTTTCTTTTTATTATTCCGCATAAAGCCATTATTCCGAATCAACAATTATTCCGAACCAGCTAATTTCCCTTTTTATTCCGAACGAGCAACTATTTAGGATGAGCACATATTCCGGATGAAGGTTTTTGGCCAAGTTATTCCGAATGAACCAGTATTTCCGAATGAGCCATTTATTCCGGATGAAGGGATATTCCGCATGAAGGTATTATTTCGAATGAAGCGTTTTGTTTGATTATTCCGCATGAACTTTAATTATTCTGAATCAACAAATTTCCAAGTTAAGTTATTTCACTGTTTTACTGTTTAAGTGTTTAAGTTTAATTCAAGCTTTATTTTTATTAGTTGTTGTTGGCTTATTTTCTCTACTGCTCGCATTTAATCCTTTTTAGTAGAATAGAAAACCAAACCCGTTTTTAGTAACCAAGAACGATAATTCCACTTTGAGTCGTGATCAATTCGAGAAGATACCAAGAAACGAACTTTCAACCTAGCAAAATCTTTGTATTAAATGGCGCCGCTGCCGGCTCTTTTCGTAAGGATTAACGGTTTTTTGTGAGAAAATTGGATTTTGGGATCCGTTCACCGTGAACGTTACTTTTTCATCAACAAAAATTTTCAAAAAACCTAAAAAATATAAAATTTTCAAAAATCCAAAAAATTAAAAACATAAAAAACCAAAAAGATTTCTGCTTTGTTATTTATTTTGCAGGTGCATGCGTACACGATCAAGGTCTTATCCCGAGCCCGAGACTCTCGATAACTTAGACATGGCCGGTGTACACAACAATAATAATAATCCACCTCAAAACAACATGAATAAGAAAAACAATGAACCTCTACCGGACAATCGTCCTATGATCGAACTTTTGCAAGCACATGTAGAGGGCAACAACGATGCTATTGTCATACCCGCGATTGCAGCCAACAACTTTGAGCTCAAATCTGGCTTCATTCAAATGGTCTCTGCTTAACAATTCTTGGGGCGTACCATTGATGATCCTCATGACCACATCAAAAGGTTCCTTCAACTCACGAATAAGGTCAAATTTAATGGGGTTCCACAAGAGGTAATCCGCTTACAACTTTTTCCTTTCTCCTTAGAGGGACAAGCCCGGCATTGGCTTGCAAAGGAACCGCCACAAAGTATTCTTACGTGGACAGACTTAGAGACCAAATTCATAAACTACTTTTTCCCACCCTCTCGTACTACCGCTTTGCGGAATGAAATTATTAATTTTGAACAAAAGTACGATGAGACTTTTAGTGAATCATGGGACCGTTTTAAAGAACTTTTAAGAAAGTGCCCACAACATGGTTTTACCAAAGTGCACCAAATTAATACTTTTTACAATGGTTTAAGCATGAATGACCAAGATTCACTAAATAGTGCCTCGGGGGGTAATATTTTGGTTAAGACTTCTAACACAGCTTGGGATATTATTGAGAATAAGTCTAGAGTGCAAACCAAGAGTGTTCGGACCAATGCCGCTAGTGCTAGCACTAATGACAACGACAAGAGAATTGATAAACTTACTTCGCTTATTGAATCACTTGCTGTCCAAACCGCTAACAATACCAAAAGCATCAACACTCAAAACGCTCAAGTCAATGCTGTAAGCCAACCATGTGAAATATGCGGGGGTCCTCACTCTTACACTACTTGTACCTCCACCCAAGACTATCTTTGTGAGAATGTTAACGCAGCATACGGTACCTATCCTCTGGGAGGCTATCCAGCCCGCCTTCAAGGAGACCGTAACTTGCTAAGTTATCGTTCCACCAACTTTCTTTCACCGACCGGTTTTCCTCCAACCAATCAAAACCAACAACAAAACCTTAACCGAACCAATCAAAACCAACCTCGAGCACCATACCAACCACCTCAAAGACAACCATATCTACCTCAAAATCCTACTCAAGTTTACCAACCTGCTCCTTACCAACACCTGCTTATCAAGCACCTCTTCCTACCCAACCCACCGTTTTCAACCACGAGGTCGAAACGTACATGCGGACGAATGATGTGTTGGTGAAGAATCTGCAGACCCAGATTATTAATTTGAAGGGCGATATGGTGAAACAAGGGAATGATCTTAGAGCCGATATGCGAAACTCTTTGAGTAGTCAAACGAATGACCTAAGGGACATGATGGCTGGTTTCTTCCAAGGTAATCAACCCTCTTCTTTGGTTACTCTTCCGAGTAACACCGTTGCTAATCCAAGAGGGGAGATGAAAGCAATCACCACTCGCAGTGGAAAAGGTACCAAGGAACCCGAGCTTCCTACACCTACACCGGTGATTGTGACAAAGGAAAACGAGTCCACTATTCCTATTCCTCTACCTCTTACTTCTACCCCTCCACCACCCAAGGATGTGAGTGATCCTACAATTCCAAAGCCTTCCTCTTCATCCGATATACCTTATCCCTCAGGGTTGAGGAAAGAGAAGCTCAAAAGCAAGGACGATATTCAAGTTTCAAACTTTCTCAAAATGTTTAAACAATTGAATTTCAACATCTCCTTCGATGAGGCTCTCGCTCACATGCCTAAATATGCGAAGATGTTTAAAGATCTTATTAGTGACAAGGAAAAGCTTCTTGATATTGCTAATACCCAACTTAACGAGAATTGCTCCGCGGTTCTCTTAAGGAAATTGCCAACCAAACTTGGTGATCCGGGTCGCTTCTTAATCCCTTGCAACTTCCCGGGAGTAGAGAATTGCATGGCCCTAGCCGATCTAGGTGCTAGTATCAACTTAATGCCTCTAAGCGTTTGGAAGCAATTATCTCTCCCCGAGCTAGTCCCTACCAAAATGACTTTAAAATTAGCTAACCGTACGGTTGCTTATCCGGTGGGGATAGCCGAAGACGTTTTCGTTGGCGTTGACAAATTCACCTTCCCGACGGATTTTGTTGTCGTTGACTACGAGATGGATCCTCGTGTTCCATTAATCGTTGGACGTCCATTCTTGAGGACCGGTCGCACTCTCGTCGATGTAGAAGCGGGTGAGCTTATCATGAGAGTTGGTGACGATCAAATTGTCTTCAACATGGGTAAGATTTCTAAACAGCCTTATTCATACGAGAGTGTTAATTGTATCGATGTTCTTGATGAGGCTTGTGAAAAACACTTTAATGATGCTTTCAAAAGTAGTCTTACCTCTCTTCCCAATGTTGAGACCGTTGCGTCTATTGCTCCATCACTAACTCCATTTGGAGAAAGTGATTTCCTTCTGACTGAATTTGAAGCAACTTTGGGAGATGTGAACTTACAATATGACGATTCTCCCACCGATTGGGATGAAGACATTCGTACCATTGAGAAACTTCTCAATAAGGACCATATTTCTCCACCATCTCCCAAGGCTATTGCTATCGATGAACCGAATTTGAATACGCCTTCCATCGAAAATCCTCCGGATTTAGAGCTTAAGGAATTACCAACTCATCTCGAGTACGTATTTCTTGAAGACAAGAAGAAGTCACCCGTCATCATCGCTAAGGACTTGAAAGAAGAAGAATAATCTCGCCTTATCGCCGTGCTTAAAGATCATAAGAAGGCAATTGCTTGGAAAATTTCCGATATCCGCGGAATTGATCCAAACTTTTGTACTCACAAAATTCTCATGGAAGATGACTTTAAACCCGCAATCCAAAGCCAAAGAAGGGTTAATCCTCGAATTCACGACGTCATCAAACAAGAGGTTATCAAACTTATTGATGCCAGCATGATTTACCCTATTTCGGATTCGCCATGGGTAAGTCCCGTCCATTGTGTGCCAAAGAAAGGCGGAATAACCGTTGTTCCCAATGAACACAACGAGTTGATTCCTACTCGTCTCGTTACTGGGTGGAGAGTTTGTATCGACTATCGCAAACTCAATGATGCCACGAGAAAAGATCATTTTCCTCTTCCTTTCATGGATCAAATGCTCGAGCGTCTAGCGGGTAATGATTACTATTGCTTCTTAGACGATTTCTCTGGGTATTTTCAAATTCCCATCGATCCTAAAGACCAAGAGAAAACCACATTCACTTGTCCGTACGGAACATTTGCTTACAAACGAATGCCTTTCAGCTTATGCAATGCTCCTGGGACGTTCCAAAGGTGTATGATAGATATCTTCCATGACATGGTTGAAGAAACTATGGAAGTCTTCATGGATGATTTCTCGGTTTATAGCGATTCTTTCTCTGCTTTCCTTTCCAATTTAGAACGTATGCTTAAGCGGTGTGAAGACACTCGCCTTGTTCTAAATTGGGAAAAATGTGATTTCATTGTAAAAGAGGGCATCGTGCTAGGATATAAAATCTCGAAAGCCGGTCTCGAAGTGGACCTTGCTAAAGTTGATGTCATAGCCAAATTACCTAAACCTTCAACCGTGAAGGGTGTGAGAAGTTTCCTTGGTCATGTGGGCTTCTACCGTCGATTTATCAAAGATTTTTCTAAAATCGCTCGCCCGATGACCCACCTCTTGGAAAAAGATACTCCTTTTATCTTTTCCTAAGAGTGTATTGAAGCCTTCAACCTTCTTAAGGATAAGCTAACTAAGGCACCGGTCTTGGTTACCCCTAATTGGGAGCTACATTTCGAATTGATGTGTGATGCTAGCGACTTTGCTAATGGAGCGGTTTTGGGCCAAAGAGTAAATAAACACTTCCAACCAATCCATTATGCTAGCAAGACAATGACAGGGGCTCAATTGCGTTACACGACAACCGAAAAAGAGCTTTTAGCTGTTGTCTATGCTTTTGAAAAATTTCACCCCTATCTTGTTCTTTCCACTACCATCGTGTACACGGACCATTCCGCGTTGAAGTACTTGTTAACTAAACAAGATTCTAAACCAATACTTCTTCGCTGGGTTTTGCTACTTCAAGAATTTAAAATCGAAATTTGTGATAAGAAGGGAGCTGAAAACCTAGCCGCGGATCATCTCAGTAGACTTGAGGATCCTTATCAAGGGGATCATCCGAACAAAGAGATCAATGACTCTTTTCCCCTTGAGACCTTAATGTCTATCAACTCGAATTTTGATGAGACCCCGTGGTTTGCGGACATTGCAAACTACTTGGCGGGTGGAATTCTCATTGACGGGTTAACATCCCAACAAAAGAAAAAGTTCTTTAAAGATATTAAGACTTACTTTTGGGATAACCCGTATCTCTTCAAACAATGCGCTGATTTGATTATTCGCCGATGTGTTGATGGACCGGCAGCTTTAGATATTCTCGAAGCTTGCCACAAAGGACCCACCGGTGGTCACTTTGGTCCTAACTTCACTGCTAAGAAAGTGTTTGACTCGGGATTTTATTGGCCCACCATTTATCGTGACGCTCACGAAATGGTTAAACATTGTGATGCTTGCCAACAACAAGGCAAGATCACACATAAAGATGAGATGCCTCAAAATTTCATACAAGAATGTGAAATCTTTGATGTATGGGGCATCGACTTTATGGGGCCATTCCCTTCATCTAAAGGAAACAAATACATCCTTGTAGCCGTTGACTATGTTTCTAAATGGGTTGAAGCCAAAGCTTTACCCACTAACGATGCAAGGGTGGTTTGTAACTTTCTGAAGCAACTATTCGCTAGATTCGGTGTGCCTCGTGCCATTATTAGTGATCGCGGGACTCATTTTTGCAATGATCAATTCGCAAGAGTCATGGCTAAGTATGGTGTCAATCATCGTCTTTCTACCGCATACCAGCCACAAACTAATGGGCAGGCTGAAATCTCTAACCGAGGGTTAAAGCGAATTCTTGAACGAACTGTGAGAGAGCATCGTGCCTCATGGGCCGATAAACTTGATGATGCTCTGTGGGCTTTTCGTACCGCATACAAGACTCCGATTGGTTGTACACCATATCATCTCGTGTACAGAAAAGCATGCCACCTCCCCATTGAGTTGGAGCACAAGGCTTACTGGGCCTTGAAGTGGGCTAACTTCGACATCAACAAAGCCGGTGACCTACGCAAAATCCAACTCAATGAGCTTAATGAACTCAGGAATGAAGCTTATGAAAATTCCTTGATCTATAAGGAAAATACTAAGCTCATTCATGACTCAAAGATTAAAAACCGAGAGTTCCAAGTTGGAGACAAAGTTTTACTCTTCAGCTCTCGGTTAAAGATCTTTTCGGGCAAACTCAAATCTCGTTGGTCCGGCCCATTCACCATTGCTCAAATTTTTCCATATGGTACTCTTGAGCTCACTCAACCCAATGGACCAAATTTTAAGGTGAATGGCCAACGAGTGAAGTTGTACTTTGGAGAGGACATCTCTCATGAGATGATTCCATCCCTCTCCACCTTTCCTTTGAATTAGTTCGGGACCGAGTCAGGCTCGTGACTCGGTTAACAAAAACAAGCGCTCCTCGGGAGGCAACCCGAGTATCTATCTCTTTCTGTTTTACCTCCTAAGTGTAGGGGGACCTATATAGGTTGTTTGTGTTTGTGTAGTGATGTGATTACAGGGATGAGTGCACTTTTGGAATCTTTGAAGAACCGTGCTCCCATGTTATCCGCAAATCCGGTTCTATCTCTCAACTATCGTGATTCAGTTTTCTTCATACTCACATTTGAAATTGATCACTTTATGTGACAACCGTGGTTTTGATTTTGTCACTTGGTCTTACTTTTAGGTTATTTTATGTGTGCTTACTTAATTTGTGTGATTACCTGTTTATTTTTAGTGATTAAGGTTGGTGTGGTTATCGTTTATGAGTATAGAAGTACTCCTAAGTAAATCGAGGAACGGTTATTTCATGTTCATGAGCTCACAAGTGGTGACTATGAAATGAAAATGGTGATATTGTGGTGTTTACGTATACGTATAAGTATTATAGTAATAGTATTTTTTTAGGATTTACGGTTTAGCATTTAGAGGTCTCGGGTGAGGTAATTATCCATATGAATATTTTTCGGGGTGGTTTTAAGTCATTTAGGACTTAAATATAAAGTTTATTTCAAAATTTGAGATTTTTTATAAAGTGTATATTTTACGTCTTTTACGGTAAAACGCGTAAATTTGACTAGTTTTACGGTTTTGAGGTTTTGGAAGCTTTAGGAGCTGAAACAAATTAAGACAAATTAAGGTAATATTATTAATATATTATTAAACAATAAAAAGAAAAAAAAACGAAAATTAAGGGGTAGGGTTGGTTTGGTAGACGCAAGAAAAGAAAGGGAAAAAGGAAAAAAAAGGAAAAAAAAGGAAAGTGGGCTTTGGGTTGGATTAGGATTCACCCATACCCTATATAATGTATATACTAAACCAAATTCATTATTTTTCTCCTAGAGATGAAGGAAATTCGTGAGTCTTATAAAAAATTAGGGTTCTTATAAAATTTGGGGGTTTTCATAAATCCAAGGTAAATCTTCAAATCCCTTTTTAATTAAATTGTTTTTATGTTTTCTTTAATAATCTTATGATGGATTTAGGTTAGGGTTTAATATAAAAGCAATAAATTAATGTTGTATTAATCATAATATGATGATTACATAAATTAGGGCTTGTAATTAGAGGGATTAGGGTTAATTAATGAGGTTGATTTTGTTAAACCCGTTTTTAAAAACTGGGCAGAATTTTGAGTCAATTGTTTTGGTCATATTGGGAGTTATACAAACTCTTATTTTACGGTCCAAGTACCCCTGGAAAGGTATTTTAAGTGGCTTTCCAATGCAAGAAACGAGAACTAAATTGGAGGTAGGAAAGTGGGTCAAAAACAGGTTACAACAGTCGGAGGTCAAAACAGTTTTGAATTTAGCCTGTTTTCTTTTTAAGTTCTGGGTTGTTTGGGGTACTTAGGGTTGCATTGGGATCTTCTCACGAACGTGAGAGATGGTTTATATATTGTAGTAAGTATCTGAACTTGGTCTAAGGTTGTGGTTTAGGGTAAGACCCCTTAATGGTAACAAACTTTTAGTACGTTTAAAATCAGGAAATCTGGAATGACAAAAGTAGATATATGTATATCGGGGCCTTAACAGTAGCTTTAAGGTTAGGGCAAGTGGGAGGTGTTAGACAACATATGTAAGGGTATGAATATTACTTTTACAGAAACCATGGGTGTGTTTAAGTGGATGTTTGACTTAAAGTTTTGAGACCTAAAAACTGGGACTGTTTTGGGTAAAATATGAACGGGATAGTTATTAAACTTAACCAAGTTAAGGACTTGTTAAGGAAGGGTAATGGGGTGATTAGAGCTTGTCAATGAGGTAAATATGTGGGAATAGGCTAGATGTTCATCATAGGTTAATGAGCCATCTTAGTGATTGGTTCGTGTATTAATTGCGTGTTTTTGGTTTGTTAGTTTGTTGCTAGTGCAAGGACTTGTGAAGAAGCTATCAGGTGAGTTTCATAGTCCCATGTTTACTACTGATTTTGACTTCCAGATGAGATGGAAGAGACACTGTGTTGAGTTATTTATAAATTTTTGCTATGAATGTTTTTATGGTTGTGATGGACTTGTGTGTACATTTATGTGATTAACTGCTATGTGATTCTTGTTTGTGTGTGATCTGGATTGGAAAGGTACATAGGTGTATGGGCGCCTATGGGACCTATGGTTAATGATAAGGCGTGATGCCTTGGAAATTGTGATTGTTGGTAAGGCGTGATGCCTTGGAAATTGTGATTCTTGGTAAGGCGTGATGCCTTGGAATTGTAATGATTGATTTAACTTGAATGCTAGTTGTTAATACCTAATTGTAGCGCATTCTCCATGTTATTGTGTTGATGGTTGTTATTCACAGCTTGTAACCGATTTAGCGTTGGAGTCTAAACCTATGACTCTCACCAACTTTATGTTGACGTGTTTTAGTGTCTCTTTCAGGTGATACTATGGTTAAGCATGAGAACATAAGTGGCTAGGACTGGAGAAGCTTAGGAATGCATATAGAAGGATAATCCCCGTTTCCTTCTTAGTTTTATTTGATTGTTCATTTTAATAAGTGATACTGTGGCACACATATGATTGTTTTGGTATGTTATTTGTTGTCTTGGGTAAGAAGTAAGACTGTTACTTACTTACCTAGACTCCTGCATTTGATGAGATATTGTCATGACTTTGTGTCTCCATTTTATGACATTTCTTATCTCATATAGTTATCTCTATAGACACGCCATGTTGTGATGATATCCATACGTCGCGCCCCATATTCCGCCATGGTGGGGCGTGACAGAATGGTTTCAGAGACAATGGTTATAGAGAATTAGGTTGCCTAGTCGTGTAGCCTAGTCTATAGCTTAAGGGTCCCTGCATATAGGCGTCATAGGAGAATGTGTGCATTTTATAGTAATTGATGTGTTTGAATATTATTTTCGCAGTATTTGTTAGGTTATGAACTACTATGGTTCATACTTAACTACATGTTATTTTCTTTACGAGTTTTGATTAGTGCGGGTGGAACCATGGTCGTATACGCTAGTCATTGTTGGATTTCGCTTAATTATGTTTTCATGTTCTTTATACATTTTGAATTTTGTCTACGCTGGTTCAGCTGGACTACGAGTTTATGTGTTTCGTGCATTTGCTATGTTATTTTAATAGATGGAGTTTTGGACCTTATTTTGTGTAGTTATGTGCTTGTGAGTTGATGGATTATGTGTTATGTGTAGTATTAATTTCTTATAAGTGTCATCATAGGAGGGAGTACATTGGTGAAAGGGAACATGTATAATTATGGAGGCCTACATAATTATATATGTGCCACAACACCACTGGACTTTCAAGTATGATTGCATGAAAGAGAGTTAATACATGCTTGTATAGTATATGTTGGATGGATTTGAGTGTATGTACGCTTATGCTTATGTATGTAAAATTATTTTCTACTTACCGGTTGTATTCTTGGGATGGTTGCTAGCTCGTTTCTCTTTGAGATGTTCAACTTCTGTAGTAGCGCATTTCTTGGGTCCTCATTTCACGTGTTTGTTTGTACGGTACATTTGGCGTGAAGGATTTTGAGATGGTGGAGATTTCTTTTTGGGGTAACGATGTCTTTTGTTTCGAGTTATACATGGTAAAAAAAATAGAACTTGCAAATTGAAAAAAAAAATAGTTGTTGGTAGTCGATGAAATAAGGAAGTGTCGGGATCATGTTTCGAATAAGGTGGAATATAAATTCTTTAACATATAAGCATGACTCGGTTATTTTAAAATATTTTGGTTTTGATCACCTAAAGTTATTATTCTTAAGTTAAAAATTTTGTTCTTATTTAGTGAAATATGTTAAAATCATGTAATTAATAGAGTTTTAATTTTCTGGAATTAAAATAAATTAGGTTCTAGTTTTGGTAATTAATGGGGGGGTTTTAGGGTTTAAAAATCGTTTTTTTTTGGTATAAATCGGAGTAGGCAGAAATTGTCGCTAAACTGTCAAAATATGTCGCTAACTGTCAGAAACTGTCGCTAATGCCTAGGCAGATTTTGAGAAAAATCGTTTTGGTCATAACTTATTCGTTTTTAAAGGTTTTTGGGTGATTCAAAAGCCTAATATTATGTACTCGGAACATACTTTTCAAATATTCAGAAAGTTTCGTAATTGGAAGTCAGTAGCTTGGTCGAATTAATTGTACAAGTGTTGAGTTCAAGGTTAATTTTCGGACAACATGGGTTAAACTCGTGTTTTGGGAATTTTGCGGTAATGAACACTTGGGGGGTTAACATAGAGATGAGTTGGGAAGGAATTTGAGAGTTCTTTAGACCTTATTATACGTGGTTATATTTTGATGAGTTTTGATTTATGGTATTTATGAGTAAGACTGAAATCGGGGTGACAGTTTTAAACCCGTTGAGTTATGTGACGGCTCCTAACTTGGTTTCAAGACAGTTCTTGTTTGATGAGTTGCGAGATTTAGTTAGGTTGGTTACATAACTTTATGGTTTTGATAAGTTTCCTCGCGGACGGTTAAGGCTCATGTGTTGTTGGTTGAGATTATTTTCGTGTAAACTGAGTTCACGTTTAAACGTGAAGGTTTTATCAGGGATATGCATCCTCGTTTGTTTGCTGAGAATAAGTTTGAGTTTGGGAGTGAATCTCGGGACGAGATTTCTATTAGGAGGGAGTGATGTGACAACCGTGGTTTTGATTTTGTCACTTGGTCTTACTTTTAGGTTATTTTATGTGTGCTTACTTAATTTGTGTGATTACGTGTTTATTTTGAGTGATTAAGGTTGGTGTGGTTATCGTTTATGAGTATAGAAGTACTCCTAAGTAAATCGAGGAACGGCTATTTCATGTTCATGAGCTCACAAGTGGTGACTATGAAATGAAAATGGTGATATTGTGGTGTTTACGTATACGTATAAGTATTATAGTAATAGTATTTTTTTTAGGATTTACGGTTTAGCATTTAGAGGTCTCGGGTGAGGTAATTATCCATATGAATATTTTTCGGGGTGGTTTTAAGTCATTTAGGACTTAAATATAAAGTTTATTTCAAAATTTGAGATTTTTTATAAGTGTATATTTTACGTCTTTTATGGTAAAACGCGTAAATTTGACTAGTTTTACGGTTTTGAGGTTTTGGAAGTTTTAGGAGCTGTAATAAATTAAGACAAATTAAGGTAATATTAGTAATATATTATTAAACAATAAAAAGAAAAAAAACGAAAATTAAGGGGTAGGGTCGGTTTGGTAGACGCAAGAAAAGAAAGGGAAAAAGGAAAAAAAAGGAAAAAAAAAAAGGAAAGTGGGCTTTGGGTTGGATTAGGATTCACCCATACCCTATATAATGTATATACTAAACCAAATTCATTATTTTTCTCCTGGAGATGAAGGAAATTCGTGAGTCTTATAAAAAATTAGGGTTCTTATAAAATTTGGGGGTTTTCATAAATCCAAGGTAAATCTTCAAATCCCTTTTTAATTAAATTGTTTTTATGTTTTCTTTAATAATCTTAGGATGGATTTAGGTTAGGGTTTAATATAAAAACAGTAAATTAATGTTGTATTAATCATAATATGATGATTACATAAATTAGGGCTTGTAATTAGAGGGATTAGGGTTAATTAATGAGGTTGATTTTGTTAAACCCGTTTTTAAAAACTGGGCAGAATTTTGAGTCAATTGTTTTGGTCATATTGGGAGTTATACAAACTCTTATTTTACGATCCAAGTACCCCTGGAAAGGTATTTGAAGTGGCTTTCCAATGAAAGAAACGAGAACTAAATTGGAGGTAGGGAAGTGGGTCAAAAACAGGTTACAACAGTCGGAGGTCAAAACAGTTTTGAATTTAGCATGTTTTCTTTTTAAGTTTTGGGTTGTTTGGGGTACTTAGGGTTGCATTGGGATCTTCTCACGAACGTGAGAGATGGTTTATATATTGTAGTAAGTATCTGCACTTGGGCTAAGGTTGTGGTTTAGGGTAAGACCCCTTAATGGTAACAAACTTTTAGTACGTTTAAAATCAGGAAATCTGGAATGACAAAAGTAGATATATGTATATCGGGGCCTTAACAGTAGATTTAAGGTTAGGGCAAGTGGGAGGTGTTAGCCAACATATGTAAGGGTATGAATATTCCTTTTACAGAAACCTTGGGTGTGTTTAAGTGGATGTTTTAATAATGTTTTGAGACCTAAAAACTGGGACTGTTTTGGGTAAAATATGAACGGGATAGTTATTAAACTTAACCAAGTTAAGGACTTGTTAAGGAAGGGTAATGGGGTGATTAGAGCTTGTCAATGAGGTAAATATGTGGGAATAGGCTAGATGTCCATCATAGGTTAATGAGCCATCTTAGTGATTGGTTCGTGTATTAATTGCGTGTTTTTGGTTTGTTAGTTTGTTGCTAGTGCAAGGACTTGTGAAGAAGCTATCAGGTGAGTTTCATAGTCCCATGTTTACTATTGATTTTGACTTCCAGATGGGATGGAAGAGACACTGTGTTGAGTTATTTATAAATTGTTGCTGTGAATGTTTTTATGGTTGTGATGGACTTGTGTGTACATTTATGTGATTAACTGCTATGTGATTCTTGTTTGTGTGTGATCTGGATTGGAAAGGTACATAGGTGTATGGGCGCCTATGGGACCTATGGTTAATGATAAGGCGTGATGCCTTGGAAATTGTGATTGTTGGTAAGGCGTGATGCCTTGGAAATTGTGATTGTTGGTAAGGCGTGATGCCTTGGAATTGTAATGATTGATTTAACTTGAATGCTAGTTGTTAATACATAATTGTAGCGCATTGTCCATATGTTATTGTGTTGATGGTTGTTATTCACATCTTGTAACTGATTTAGCGTTGGAGTCTAAACCTATGACTCTCACCAACCTTTTGTTGACGTGTTTTAGTGTCTCTTTCAGGTGATACTATGGTTAAGCATGAGAACATAAGTGGCTAGGATTGGAGAAGCTTAGGAATGCATATAGAAGGAGAATCCCCGTTTCCTTCTTAGTTTTATTTGATTGTTCATTTTAATAAGTGATACTATGGCACACATATGATTGTTTTGGTATGTTATTTGTTGTCTTGGGTAAGAAGTAAGAGTGTTACTTACTTACCTAGACTCCTGCATTTGATGAGATATTGTCATGACTTTGTGTCTCCATTTTATGACATTTCTTATTTCATATAGTTATCTCTATAGACACGCCATGTTGTGATGATATCCATACGTCGCGCCCCATATTCCGCCATGGTGGGGTGTGACACTTTAGTCGTCTCTTCCTTAGCTTGATTTAACCAACGTGCACAATGTCATAAGTGTAGGGGAGACTTTTCCCACATGCTTAAACATTAAGGACAATGTTTATATTAAGTGTAGGGGAGACTTCTATCGAAGTTTTAAGTGGACTTTTCCATTAAAATGCCTTCATTTAACCGGAAAATCATCTTTTTCAGCATTTTTCAAATTTTTAATTAACTTTGGCCATATAGTCGAAAATTTTAAATTTTTATCGTTGCTATCATATGTATATATTCCATAATAAAGTCAAAAATATTAATAAAGTGGTGTAGCTAGTTTAGAAATCTTTGACATATTAGGCCCGTTGCGATTATTTTGACTCAACCCGAATAGACTTATCCAAATTTATTCTAGCAAGTATCCTTAACCATGTATACCTTCACTGGTTTATTAGGCTAAGCATCCACAAGTCTCATTACTTGAGATTTTAAATTGTGGAGAACGAGAAATGATAGAGTCAATTATAAGTCGGTATTCTTGCACAAGCACACTTGGTGTGATTATAAGCTTTTCCTCCCATCGCCTTAAATGAATAAATGCAGTAAGAGTTCATAGCCAAGGCATAACTAATGAAGCGGGGCGCGAAGATTGGTGAGTCCGAAAAGGCCCTAACAAGGCATGAGGATTCCATTTTATTGCTAAAGATCTAAGGTGATATGAAGAGCATTATTCCCAAATTCAATATGAAGTATCAAGACTCACGACGAAAAGCAATCAACTCCCATTAAGATCATGGAGAAGTCTATCCGAAAAGACCCTAACAAGGTATGAGGATAAATAGACCCAAGTCTGAAAAGGAGGCGGATCGTTCTATCTCAAAATCCTAATTAACGATTGAAGAAATAATCGTGGTCAAAAAAGTTGGAGTATCCCTCAAAAATCTCCAAGTGAAGAAACTCTATTAACGAAGAGAAGACCATTATCTCAAGAACGTCTCTCAAGATATGAAGTATGAAGTAATGCCAAATATCGGCCCGAGAAAGGTCTCAATTCGTGAAGCGAGTTATGCCAAGATATGAACTTTTTGAGGTCTCGAGAAGCAGTTTTAAGAGATTTTTTCCTTTAGCTAAATATTAATCAAATCGTCCTACTTTGCTTTCAGCCTAAATTTTGATATGAGTATAATTACTCATATCATTTGTATCAAATAACAATGAAATTGTGCAAGTTTATGGGCCAAGTGGGTCCCACATGAGCTTATTGGGCCTGAAAAGCCCAAATTTGGATACAATGATATTGCTTTTGGACAAAGCCCACATTCTTAGCCTAATATAATACTCGGATGGAAATAAAACATGGCCCAAGCCCAAAATAGAAAAGAAACGAATGGACATGAAATGGGCTTAGGGTTTGCTTTTGTCAAAACATGTGTATACACGTTATAACTCACAACACGTCACAATCCTCATCCCATTTAATATTCACCCACTCAGTCATAAATAAATAAACCGTTTTCACTTGTTTACATCATTCACCCACACACACATTAATTTACTCCTTTCGATATTATCTATGCTAACCTTTCTTCTCCATTTTCCACCCCAAAAACCAGTAAACATTTACAGTTTCACACAAACCCTAGATGGGTAAAAAGCCAATTAAATATGGGGCTTTTGATCACACGTGGTATTCACGTGTAGGGGAATTAAAACCCCCAATCTTTAAGGAAGAGAAAGGGTTGAACGAAGGTGCTACGTGGCCTTCTTATTTGAAGATACACCTCACTCTTCCTATTCAGCCAATCACAAGGCTTCAAAGAAGCACAACTAGCACACACGGATGCCACGTTGGCAATCCGTGTGCTAGTTGTGATATATCCACCGTCCGATCAAAGAAAGAAAGGAAGAGAGAAGATCCAAGGGCCATGAAGAAGAAAGGATATTCCTTCAAATATTCGGATATTCTCTTCATCAACAGCCTGGGATGGCTATAAAAACCCACCCAGTCTCTTGTATTTTTCATCCTTTCTTTTCTTTTAAAGTTATTATGCAGAAATAATTGTAGGGTTAATTTGTCTTTCTTTTATAAAGTATTGTAAAATTTCTGAAATTAATGAAAGATTATTTGTTTTAACTTTAAATCGTGTCTTATTTTATTTTCTGCTTGAATTGATATACGATTTAATTTCTATTAATTGTTTCACATTAATAATGTTGAGATGTTAATTATAAGCTAAGTAATAGTTTATAATTAATATTAAAAGATAAGTTTTGGATCAAGCTTTTCCCCACTGGAAAAGCCTCAATAATCTGTTCGATGGTCATTGATGGCTCGAATTATGTATCGTGATGGTGGTGTTATGGAGTTGTAGATGCGTTTAATTGGTCAGCTCATCGCTGCACCACGTCCCAATGGTTTCTACAAAAGGTACGAGTCAATTTAATCTTTGTTTAATTCATGATTATGTCATTTATGTTTATGTTTGATGCTAGATGAGTTTACTGCTTAATTTGTTTCTGAAATAGTTATCTATTTGTTTCTAGCTTGCGTTTTATTACTGTTCAACTTAAAAGTTTTTAAACTGCATATTTAGAAGTAAAAAACTTAGTTTGTGGAATGTGTGTATATGATTTATGTGATAATAAATTTGTTATTGAATCAATGAATCTGCGTTTGGGGTTAATTTTTTAGATCTTGCTATTTATATTTTTAGTCTAAATTGTGGTTGTGTATTGTTATGATTAGAAACTGGATTAGTATTTTGTCTAGTTTGCCTGGTATTTCGAATAAGCGCATAATTATAGTTAAAGGGATTTACTAGTTGATTAATCTTGTTTAGATTTTCAAGTCTGCTAGTTGATATTTTCTGATATAACCTGAAATTATAGGACTGTTCATTACTCTGATTGTAGCTTGTGTTGCTGAATATGTGAGTAGTACTCGTCTGTTTTAGAGTTCTTCATAACTAAGCTGCTAATCTGATAGTTACTTGCTAGCGTGGTTATTTAGTCATAGCAGGTTTTTTATAGAGTTTATTTCATTATGATTTGCATTTGAATTGAATATTAGCCTGTTATTAAAGTTTTAGTGTTACTGTGTTTCGTAATTGTTGAGTGTCGAATATTATCAGAATCTAGTACTCTGATGAACTTATAATCTGGTAGCCTTATCAGACTTTTCATTAGATTTGTGTAGTATAAGGTCACTCCTGTGACTCTTTTGATTAAGCTGTCTAAGATAGATTCTGCTCGTCTGGTTGTGGTTGATTTACTGATACATTTCGATATAATTTGAGTTGGATGAAAATGCTTTTGTTTTTAATGTGTTAACTAATATGCTTTCTTGTGGTTAATTTGGTTTATTGATATATCTGCTATATTGTTCATGTATGAGCTTATCAGATCCTAATGATCTGGTAAGTCTCAAAAGTTGTGTCCTCACAGCTTATAGCAAATAAGCTCATTAAAGTCTTTCCTGAGACTAAATTTTTCATATTCTGTTAAAAAGATTTAAATCAAAAAAAATGTGTCACTTATGGGTTTCGACCTCGAGACCTACTGGTTAACAGACCTGCGTGTTTTCCATCTGGGCTACATGCCCTTTTGATTTCTATTCTTGCAAGTTAATTAATATAGAGTAGTTTAACTTTGGCAGATTTCATTTAATTAACTTTTGAATCAATTTACTTTCGTTTTTAAATAAACCTTTTTAAAAAAATGTTTTTGTTAAAGTTTATGTTAGATAAATAAAAATAAATTAAAATAATAATAATAAAAAAAATAATAGAATAAATAAAAAATGTTTTTAATAAATTTAAAAGTTTAATTAGTTAACTTTTATAATTAGATTTTAATAATTAAAATAGAAATAGTTTTCTAAATAGATTTGTTTAAAGTAATTTTTAATTAAGTAATTAGTATAAAAAGTTTAAATTAGATTTTTTTAAAGTAAAGTAAAATTTATTTTAATTAAATAGATTTACTTTTATAGATTTTTAATTAGATTAATTTTTAAATAGTGTGTTAATTTTTAAGTAATTAAGATTTAAAAATAGCGGGGTTTACGATTCATGCACTTTAGGATAATATTAAATAGTCTAAAATTGGTAGATTTAAATTGTAGTTTAAAAACCGAAAACCAATTCAAATCGATTGTCCAAACCAAAGCAAAACGTCTCAAATTCATAAGATCTTCGTGTACAACGAACTCGAGTCACCAACGTGTTTAATTGAATTCGTCATTGGTATTATTAGTCTATTACTTTTTCCTAAAGGTAATTTTCTAATTTACCCTATAACGTAATATCAAAATAAATCACATATACGATCCACGATACATCAAAAATTTTGGCGCCGCTGCCAGGGATCTTGTGTACGATTCGCTTTTGTGGAGATTTGTTGATCGTTGATTTGAAGACCCTTTCCGTCCTCGGAAAGTTTTGTTATTTTTCTATTATATAGTATGTATCGTTTTTCTCGTTTTTTGTGAATAATATATTGTATTACGTAGCACAATAAATTTACATATCTTTCAAATAAGCCTTAGTTGGGATTTCATCACCTAGCTATTGTAGTCGAATCCAAAACAAAAATAAAAGGCAAAATAGATAAATACTAATAAGAAGTTTGAACTCGATTTATACAAACTATAAGGTGGGTATAAGGCGACGTGCTATAAAAGGCCGTCTAAGGAAAAAGGTTTTTAAGTGTTTTGTGCCACCTCGTTTCCCTGCTTGCTTGTGCGTACATTGAGAGGGACGACCTATTATTGGTTTGCCGACTCAAGTAGTAATAAATCTTATTTTTGTTGTTTACTTATTGAACCTCGAGACGTTTAGGTTTTCACCTATCGTTTCAAAGTCGACCGAGGGTAATTTACTTCCATAGTAGTTATCCTTATTCCTTGTTTTTATCGATCATTATTGATTGAGCAATACCAAATAAAATACCAAAAATAATCTTCTTCTTGTCTAATTTCTTTTCTTCAATCCTCTAAATTCTCGTCTTTGTAGTGTATGCAATTACGTTCTTCTCGTCTTGTGATTGATTTTAATAGGCTTGAAAATATTCCTCGTAGAAATAGAAATCGTCAACAATGAATAGTGGAACCCGAGCTTCCACCTATTGTTGTAGAGATGGCCGATAACCGAACAATGGAGGAATTGCTCCGTGCACCCACCGAAGGGTATGAGGAAGCAATCGTTGTGCCGGCTATTTTGGCGGATCATTATGAGATTAAGACGGGTCTTTTATCGCTCATTCGTGCCGACCAATTTCGTGGCAATGAGACCGATAACCCGCACTCTCACATTCGGAATTTTCTTCGAATTACCTCGACTCTCAAGTTTAGAGATGTGTCGAATGACGCGATTAAGCTTATGCTTTTTCCGTACTCGCTCGAGGGTAATGCTAAGATTTGGTATGAGAAAGAACCACCGGGTTCGATCTTAACATGGGATGATTTAGTGTCTAAGTTTATGAATTATTTCTTTCCACCGTCCAAAACAACACACTTTAAGAATGAGATCACTAGATTTGAACAAAAAGTGCATGAATCGTTTGGGGTTGCATGGGAAAGATTTAAAGATTTGTTGAGACAATGTCCACACCACGGTTTCTCGGAATTGCATCAAATAAATACTTTCTATAATGGGCTTAATATGATTAAACAAGATTCTTTAAATGTCGCCGCGGTTGGTAATCTTTTAAGAAAAACTCCGAGAGACGCGTGGGGAATAATTGAGAATAAATCTAGAGCACAATATTCACGAAACACACTGGGTGTTTCCAATGTGAATTCATTTAATCCCGGGATTGCTAGATTGGACTCTAAGATTGACACGATTTTGAATGAGCTTAGGAAGAATCCTCATGGATCCATTAATATGGTTGAGAATGTTTGTGTATCATGTGGTGGAGCACATCCTAATCATGCTTGTTTAACCACGGGGTTTGATCAAGCTAGTGTTTTTGCCGCGACGGGAGCTTATGGCTCCAACGGTCAAGTTCCTCGTCAAAATCATTTTGCTCCACCGGGTTTTCCATCGGTTCAAAATAGGTACAACAATGGAAACAATGGGAATAATTTTAACCGTGGTAACCAAGGGAATTTCAATCAAGGAAATGGGTTTAATGCTAATCAAAACAATCAAGGTTTTCAAGGGAATAATCAAAATGATTTGTCAAGCTACATTAAAACGAATGAAGCAAATTTGAAAGCTTTTCAAAATAACATTCAAGGACAAATGGCAACTTTGAAAAATGAGTTTCAAAATACGATAAAAGGGCAAAACAAAAAGATTGAGCTTAATCAACAAAGGCTAGAACAAAACCAAAACCGTTTTGAGCAAAGATTAGAGCAAAGTCAAAATCGTATGCAACAAAGTTTGGAACAAGGTCAAAATAAATTACTCTCGATGTTTGAATCTTTTATGACCAAACCTTCCTCGTCTTCGGGTGGCTTACCTAGTAACACCATTCCAAACCCGAAGGGTGAGATGAAAGCCATAACCACACGTAGTGGGAAAGCTTTAGACGGACCTTTGCTTCCACATGTGAGTACCTCTACAGTGAGGGAAGTGGAGCAAGAACCCGAGGTGGTTAAAGAAAAGGAAATTCCTATTCCACCAAAGGTAGACCAATTACCTATTCCGGAACCCGAGCTTCCGAAGACTAAACCCACACTACCCTAACCTTCAAGACTTAACCAAGAGAAGCTCCGCGAAAAGTCCAATGCTCAAATGGCTACTTTTTTAGAGATGTTTAAGAATCTTCATATTAATGTTAGTTTCGCGGATGCATTGCTTTACATGCCTAAGTTTGCTTCGACTATTAAGAGATCAATGAATGATAAAGGGAAATTGGTTGAAGTGTCTACATCTTTAGATGCTAATTGTTCCGCGGTTCTTACACAAAAACTTCCCAAAAAGCTTGGAGACCCGGGCAAGTTTGTGATACCATGTGATTTCCCTAATATGGAAGGATGCTTAGCTTTAGCCGATTTTGGTGCTAGCATTAATTTGATGCCTCTTTCCGTGTGGAAAAGGTTATCACTTCCCGAGCTTACACCTACTAAGATGACTCTCGAGCTAGCGGATTGATCGATCGCCTTACCAAAAGGTATAGCCGAGGACGTGTTTGTCAAGGTAGGGAAACTCGTCTTTCCAACGGACTTTGTAGTTTGCGATTATCCCGAAGATTCTCGTGTACCACTAATTTTGGGAAGACCGTTTTTGATGACGGCTAGTGCTTTAGTTGACATGAAAGCGGGGAAATTGAATTTAAGAGTTGATGATGAAAATATCACGTTTGATATTGGTCATATCTCTAAATTTTCTTCCAAGTATTACGAGGAATCAATTAATCAAATCGATGTGATTGATGTTACTTGTGAAGAATATTCTCAAGAAGTGCTTAGATTCTCAGCTAATTCCGAAAGTGGCAATCCTTCTTTATCGGATCCTATTATTGCCCTTTCGTCTCCACCCCTTACTCCATTTGGGGCTAGTGATTTTATCTTGGAGGAGGTGGATGATTTTCTTAGCACACCGGATTTGCTATCTTCATATGATGAGGATTATCATGATATGGAGGGAGATATCGATTTACTTGAAGCCTTTTTGAATGAAGATCCTTATGAATCGCCACCTATGGATTTGAAAGTTGTGAATGAAAATGAGACTAAAGTGAAAACATCTATTGAGGAAGCACCCGAATTAGAACTTAAGGAATTACCCACTCATTTGGAGTATGCTTTTCTTGAAGGAACGGATAAGTTACCGGTGATTATTGCTAAGGGATTAAAGGAAAATGAAAAGGATGAACTCATCAAAGTGCTTAAGAAGCATAAACGGGCCATTGCATGGAAAATCTCCGACATTAAGAGTATAGATCCCAAATTTTGTACTCATAAAATTTTAATAGAGGATGATTATAAACCCGCTATCTAAAATCAAAGAAGGGTCAATCCAAAGATTCATGAGGTGATCAAAAAGGAAGTCACTAAACTTCTAGACGCCGGAATGATCGACCCTATCTCGGATAGTCCATGGGTTAGCCCCGTGCATTGTGTTCCAAAGAAAGGAGGGATGACGGTTGTTACTAATGAGGATAATGAATTGATTCCTACTAGACTCGTGACCGGTTGGCGTGTTTGTATTGATTATAGGAAACTTAATGATGCCACTAGGAAGGATCATTTTCCATTACCTTTTATGGATCAAATGTTAGAGAGACTAGCGGGGAATGAATTTTATTGATTTTTGGATGGATTTTCTGGCTATTTCCAAATCCCCATTGACCCTCGTGACCAAGAAAAGACCACATTCACTTGTCCTTATGGAACATTTGCTTATCGTCGCATGCCTTTTGGACTATGCAATGCTCCGGGGACGTTCCAAAGGTGCATGATGGCCATTTTCCATTATATGATCGAAAAAAACCATGGAAGTCTTCATGGATGACTTTTCAGTTTTTGGGGAATCTTTCACTTCATGTCTCTCTAATCTTGAAAGAATGTTGCAACGTTGTGAGGACACAAATCTTGTGCTTAATTATGAAAAATGTCACTTCATGTGCAAAGAGGGAATTGTGTTAGGACATAAGATCTCTAAGTCCGGTATTGAGGTTGATAGGGCTAAAATCGACGTAATTTCCAAATTGCCTCCACCCACCACCGTTAAGGGAGTAAGGAGTTTTCTCGGCCATGCCGGCTTCTATCGTCGTTTTATACAAGACTTCTCTAAGATAGCTCGGCCTATGACCCATCTTTTGGAAAAAGAGACTCCTTTCATCTTTTCGGATGAGTGTATTCAAGCCTTTGAGATGCTTAAAAAGAAGTTAACCGAATCTCCAATCTTAGTTGCCCCGGATTGGGATCTACCTTTTGAAATTATGTGTGATGCTTGTGATTATGCGGTAGGTGCGGTTTTGGGGCAACGTAAGTTAAAACACTCCTTGCCTATACACTATGCAAGTAAGACTATGACGGATGCTCAAACAAAGTACACTACAACGGAAAAGGAGCTACTTGCCGTTGTGTATGCTTTTGAAAAGTTTAGACCATATCTCGTCTTGTCTCAAACCATAGTGTATACGGACCACTCGGCTATCAAATATCTTTTTAATAAACAAGATGCTAAGACAAGGTTGCTCTGGTGGATTCTCCTCCTTCAAGAATTTAATGTCAAAATTCTAGACAAAAAAGGAGCCGAGAATCTTGTGGCCGATCATTTATCTCGACTTGAGAATCCTCACCAAAGCGATCGAGAGAACAAGGAAATCAATGAAACATTTCCTCTAGAGACGCTTGGTATGATTGCTTTTCGTGGTGATGATAGTACCCCATGGTTTGCGGACATCGCAAATTACCATGCGGGAAAGTTTGTGATAAAGGGTATGTCGTCCCAACAAAAACGAAAGTTTTACAAGGATATCTCCTACTACTTTTGGGACGACCCCTATTTGTTTCGTGTGTGCGCAGATCAAGTGATTCGTAGGTGCGTGTTTGGCAAAGAAGCTCAAGATATCCTTAAATCTTGTCATGAGGGACCCACCGGGGGACATCATGGTGCTAACGCCACCGCGAAGAAAGTCTTTGATGCCGGCTTCTTTTGGCCTTCCATATATCGTGATGCCCAAGACTTGATCAAGTCTTGTGATGCTTGTCAACGTCAAGGAAAGAACTCGCAAAGGGATGAAATGCCTCAAAACATTATTCAAGTTTTTGAAATCTTTGACATGTGGGGGATCGATTTTATGGGGCCGTTTCCATCTTCGAAAGGAAACAAATACATTCTCGTAGCCGTGGACTATTTGTCTAAATGGGTTGAAGCTAAGGCTTTGCCCACGAATGATGCTCGAGTTGTGGTGAACTTTTTGAAACAACTCTTTGCTAGGTTTGGAACTCCGCGGGCTATTATAAGTGATCGTGGGACCCATTTTTGTAATTAACAATTTGAAAAAGTTCTAAAGAAATATGGTGTCACTCATCGACTTTCTACGGCTTATCACCCTCAAACGAGTGGTCAAGTGGAGGTTTCAAACCGTGCTCTTAAAAGGATTTTGGAGCGTTCTATTGGAGAAAATCGCACTTCATGGTCGGACAAATTGGACGATGCATTGTGGGCTTTCCGTACGGCTTACAAGACGCCAATTGGTTGTACACCATTTAGGTTGGTCTACGGAAAAGCATGCCACTTGCCAATTGAACTCGAACATAAGGCGTATTGGGCTCTTAAGCATTGTAACTTTGATTTGAGGACCGCGGGTGATCATCGCAAGGTTCAATTGAATGAACTAAGTGAATTAAGGGATCAAGCTTATGAAAATTCTTTGATCTACAAAGAGAAGACTAAGAGGATTCATGACTCTAAGATCAAAAACCGCATTTTCAATGTTGGTGATCAAGTCCTCTTATTCAACTCTAGACTTAAGATTTTCTCGGGCAAGCTTAAATCCCGTTGGTCCGAACCATTCACCATTGCATAAGTTTTCCCTTATGGCACCGTTGAGCTAGCTCAAAAAGACGGGCCTAACTTTAAGGTGAATGGTCATCGTGTGAAACACTACTTTGGAGGGGATATACCTACGGAGTTTGTCCCGGATCTTCAAACTTTCCCTAAGGACCAATGAATGCGGTGATCGAGTCGAGCTCATGACTCGGTTAACAAAAACGAGGTGCCTTATGGGGGAGTCCCATACATTCTATCTTCTTTCTATTTTCTAACACTAATAAGGCTTGATCTTTGTTGTGTTGTGATCTTAGGTATGACCCTAATATTTGAAGACTCTCGTGTTCGGTTTTTGCCGGTCCACTTGATCTTCCATTCTTTGAATGCCAAAAAGGGGCACACTTTCTATCCCTTGATTTTTATCGACTAACGTTTTATCTTGAGGCATAATTAATAAACGGCTTATAGATTTGCGTGCTCTTTCCATGCTAGGATTTTGCATTAGACTCTTCGTGTTTTAGCAAGGGGGTGTTACTCTTGAGCAAAGAAACATTGAGGACAATGTTTGGTTTTAGCATGGGGGAGTCAATCGATATAATCGCTTGCAATTGCTTTTGTCGTGTCCAAACGTATTGTTTTTCTCATTTTTCAATGAAATTTTAAATTTTTAGTGTAATTTTTAAGTTTTAATAAATAAAATAAGTGTTTTTGACACGAATGTAGGCTTTCCGTTGGTGAAAATAAGAATAGTTTTTGACTCGACTCGGTTTTTAACCTTAGCTTTTGCTTAACGTATTTGAATTAAGTTTTGCTAGGCTATTATATAGGGAGCTTTAAAACGCGAAAGCCTTAATTCATACGAGTTAAGAACAAGAACTTTTCGCAAGCTCCTATAATTGATCCTAGAAAGTCGGCTATCAAGGGAACTTTAAAACGCAAATTCTAAAACTTGAAAAAGTATAAGAAGATGCAAGATCCTATAGATGACTTGAAAACCCAAAACTTTGATTTAATAGGCTAAGTATCCATTGATTTCACATTCTTGAAATTTTACAATATGGAGAACAAGAGATGATAGAGCCAATTATAAGTTTGGTATTCTTTCGGGAATTTATGTGAGTTAATTATGAGCCTATTCTCCCATCGCTTGTTAATAAAATTATTTGCAATAAATAAGGTTGAACGATTTGAAAAGTTACTTAGCTTCTAGCCCAAGATCGTTTAAAAGTTGCTCGGTATGGATTAGAGTTCATAGCCAAGGCATAACTTATTGAAGCGGGATGCGAAGATTGGCGAGTCCAAAAAGGTCCTAACAAGACATGAGGGCTATGTTTTATTGCTAAAGATCTCAAGTGATGTGAAGAATCATTTATCAAAAATCAATATGAAGGATCGAGACACACGACAAAAAGCAAATACTCCCCAAAAGTCATGGAGAAGTCTATCCAAAAAGACCATAATAAGGTATGAGGATAAATGAAGCCAAGTCCAAAAAGGAGGCGGATCGTTGTATATCAAAATCCCAAATAAAGATTGGAGAAAAATGAAGAAGTCGTGGTCCAAGTATGAATCTCTCAAAACTTCAAGTGAAGAAATTCCTATATGAAGAGAAGACCATTATTTCATGAACGTCTCTCAATAAGTCAACAATGCATCCTTGTGATCAAAATAAGTCAACAATGCATCCTTGTGATCATTCAAGACAACAATAAAATATAAGAGATACACCTAGGAATAAGGGAGTCTAAGTGAATAATTGGCCCACATGAGTTCGTATTAGTTTACCAACTTATAATAACAATGATCTTGTTTTTGCACTTGGCATGGAAAAGTGAAAAGTCGAGGACAATGAATCTATTTGAGCTTTTATGATCCTTAAAGTTATTTTTCAATAATGAAAGAAATACATTATGTCTTTGCTAAATAAGTTGTCAAAAGTTGAATAATGGTGTAGTTAGAGTTTAATTTTATCATTGCGTGAGGACACGGCAATTGCTTAGCATGGGGGATTCTGATATGAGTATAATTACTCATATCATTTGTATCAAATAACAATGAAATTGTGCAAGTTTATGGGCCAAGTGGGTCCCACATGAGCTTATTGGGCCTGAAAAGCCCAAATTTGGATACAATGATATTGCTTTTGGACAAAGCCCACATTCTTAGCCCAATATAATACTCGGATGGAAATAAAACATGGCCCAAGCCCAAAATAGAAAAGAAACGAATGGACATGAAATGGGCTTAGGGTTTGCTTTTGTCAAAACATGTGTATACACGTTATAACTCACAACACGTCACAATCCTCATCCCATTTAATATTCACCCACTCAGTCATAAATAAATAAACCGTTTTCACTTGTTTACATCATTCACCCACACACACATTAATTTACTCCTTTCGATATTATCTATGCTAACCTTTCTTCTCCATTTTTCCACCCCAAAAACCAGTAAACATTTACAGTTTCACACAAACCCTAGATGGGTAAAAAGCCAATTAAATATGGGGCTTTTGATCACACGTGGTATTCACGTGTAGGGGAATTAAAACCCCCAATATTTAAGGAAGAGAAAGGGTTGAACGAAGGTGCTACGTGGCCGATTCTTATCCGAAGATACACCTCACTCTTCCTATTCAGCCAATCACAAGGCTTCAAAGAAGCACAACTAGCACACACGGATGCCACGTTGGCAATCCGTGTGCTAGTTGTGATATATCCACCGTCCGATCAAAGAAAGAAAGGGAGAGAGAAGATCCAAGGGCCATGAAGAAGAAAGGATATTCCTTCAAATATTCGGATATTCTCTTCATCAACAGCCTGGGATGGCTATAAAAACCCACCCAATCTCTTGTATTTTTCATCCTTTCTTTTCTTTTAAAGTTATTATGCAGAAATAATTGTAGGGTTAATTTGTATTTCTTTTATAAATTATTGTAAAATTTCTGAAATGCATTTGGTTGATAAATTATACTTGCTCTTGGTTTATAAAATGTTTTCGTACATTTTTCATGTTCAAATATTTTAGTCACGGGGTCAACTTTGGGTCTTGATAACTCGTTAAATAATAGTCAGAAAAATAAACGAGTTCTCATTATAAAAACTAGACCACGAGCTCTTATAATTGACTCTATCATCTCTCGTTCTCCACAATTTAAAATCTCAATGAATGAGACTCGTGGATGCTTAGCCTATTAAATCAAAGTTTTGAGTTTTCAAGTCATCTATAGGATCTTGCAACTTCTTAGACTTTTTCAAGTTTAGAATTTGCATTTTAAAGTTTCCTTGATAAACGACTTTCTAGGATCAATTATAGGAACTTGCGAAAAGTTCTTGTTCTTAACCCGTAAGAGTAAAGCAAATGTTCCATAAGGACAAATGAATGTGGTTTTTTCTTGATCACGAGGGTCTATAGGAATTTGGAAATAGCCGGAAATCCATCCAAAAAGCAATAGAATTCATTTCCCACTAGTCTCTCTGATATAAGTTTTATAAAGTTTACATTAGACGGGTCCAACCATCTAAGTTTTATTTAACAAAAACGTTAATTTTACGGTATTAGCCGAAAAAGTCGTAAAAATCATGTTTATTGTTTTATAACTTATAAAACTTAACAAGTTACCATTTTTATAAAATGTCCACTTATTTACCATTGTACATATTTATATAAATGTATTATATAAGTTAGCGGAACTTTATAAAATCAGTTTATATTAGTTATTTACGAGACTTAGGTTATAGTGTATTTATTTAAAAATTCATGTTTTAAACCTAAGTATTTAATTTAATTAAACATGTATCTAAATTAAATTCTTATAATGTGTGGTTTAATAAATTAACCAAGTTAATTATTTAATAAGCTATAATACTTGAACCATGACTTGTATTTTACTAAATAAACTTTACTTGACATTAATAATCCAGCTAAAGTCTAATTATGGAAACTTGCTATTTTTGGAAACTTTCTATTTTTAGAAACTTACTATTTATGGAAACCTGCTATTTTTAGAAAATTACTTAGTATTACAATACAAGTATTATAATACCATACTACATGGATAATAAACAACAGAATGCAAGAATAACTAACGTGGCACTGTTCACACATATGAAACCCCAGTTTTAACTTTTTACCATCAAAGGGGTTTGGTCAATTGCATCAGCAAAAGTGTAAACTGCATGTGTTTGTGTTCATCAGTAACATTCATCAGCTTGAATCTTGCTTAAACCTTTGAATCATTGCATGAAACCTGTTTAGAATTTCTTATTTAAGTTTAATATTGCTTGTGTATGCATTTGGTTAAGTTTGGCTGGCTGAATTGTGCTCTAAGTGCTTATTGAACCTAATCTGCTTATTTGTTCAAGTCTGGGCTAGATCTGGTGCTTAATTGAATTAACTGTACAAATTGGCTAATGAAAGATTATTTGTTTTAACTTTAAATCGTGTCTTGTTTTATTTTCTGCTTGAATTGATATACGATTTAATTTCTATTAATTGTTTCACATTAATAATGTTGAGATGTTAATTATAAGCTAAGTAATAGTTTATAAATAATATTAAAAGATAAGTTTTGGATCAAGCTTTTCCCCACTGGAAAAGCCTCAATAATCTGTTCGATGGTCATTGATGGCTCGAATTATGTATCGTGATGGTGGTGTTATGGAGTTGTAGATGCGTTTAATTGGTCAGCTCAGCGCTGCACCACGTCCCAATGGTTTCTACAAAAGGTACGAGTCAATTTAATCTTTGTTTAATTCATGATTATGTCATTTATGTTTATGTTTGATGCTAAATGAGTTTACTGCTTAATTTGTTTCTGAAATAGTTATCTATTTGTTTCTAGCTTGCGTTTTATTACTGTTCAACTTAAAAGTTTTTAAACTGCATATTTAGAAGTAAAAAACTTAGTTTGTGGAATGTGTGTGTATGATTTATGTGATAATAAATTTGTTATTGAATTAATGAATCTGCGTTTGGGGTTAATTTTTTAGATCTTGCTATTTATATTTTTAGTCTAAATTGTGGTTCTGTATTGTTATGATTAGAAACTGGATTAGTATTTTGTCTAGTTTGCCTGGTATTTCGAATAAGCGCATAATTATAGTTAAAGGGATTTACTAGTTGATTAATCTTGTTTAGATTTTCAAGTCTGCTAGTTGATATTTTCTGATCTAACCTGAAATTATAGGACTGTTCATTACTCTGATTGTAGCTTGTGTTGCTGAATATGTGAGTAGTACTCGTCTGTTTTAGAGTTCTTCATAACTAAGCTGCTAATCTGATAGTTACTTGCTAGCGTGGTTATTTAGTCATAGCAGGTTTTTTATAGAGTTTATTTCATTATGATTTGCATTTGAATTGAATATTAGCCTGTTATTAAAGTTTTAGTGTTACTGTGTTTCGTAATTGTTGAGTGTCGAATATTATCAGAATCTAGTATTCTGATGAACTTATAATCTGGTAGCCTTATCAGACTTTTCATTAGATTTGTGTAGTATAAAGTCACTCCTGTGACTCTTTTGATTAAGCTGTCTAAGATAGATTCTGCTAGTCTAGTTGTGGTTGATTTACTGATACATTTCGATATAATTTGAGTTGGATGAAAATGCTTTTGTTTTTAATGTGTTAACTAATATGCTTTCTTGTGGTTAATTTGGTTTATTGATATATCTGCTATATTGTTCATGTATGAGCTTATCAGATCCTAATGATCTGGTAAGTCTCAAAAGCTGTGTCCTCACAGCTTATAGCAAATAAGCTCATTAAAGTCTTTCCTAAGACTAAATTTTGCATATTCTGTTAAAAAGATTTAAATCAAAAAAAATGTGTCACTTATGGGTTTCGACCTCGAGACCTACTGGTTAACAGACCTGCGTGTTTTCCATCTGGGCTACATGCCCTTTTGATTTCTATTCTTGCAAGTTAATTAATATAGAGTAGTTTAACTTTGGCAGATTTCATTTAATTAACTTTTGAATCAATTTACTTTCGTTTTTAAATAAACCTTTTTAAAAAAATGTTTTTGTTAAAGTTTATATTAGATAAATAAAATAATAATAAATAAAAAAAATAATAGAATAAATAAAAAAATGTTTTTAATAAATTTAAAAGTTTAATTAGTTAATTTTTACAATTAGATTTTAATAATTAAAATAGAAATAGTTTTCTAAATAGATTTGTTTAAAGTAATTTTTAATTAAGTAATTAGTATAAAAAGTTTAAATTAGATTTTTTTAAAGTAAAGTAAAAGTTATTTTAATTAAATAGATTTACTTTTATAGATTTTTAATTAGATTAATTTTTAAATAGTGTGTTAATTTTTAAGTAATTAATTGTTTTAGATTTAAAAATAGCGGGGTTTACGATTCATGCACTTTATGATAATATTAAATAGTCTAAAATTGGTAGATTTAAATTGTAGTTTAAAAACCGAAAACCAATTCAAATCGATTGTCCAAATCAAAGCAAAATGTCTCAAATTCATAAGATCTTCGTGTACAACGAACTCGAGTCACCAACGTGTTTAATTGAATTCGTCATTGGTATTATTAGTCTATTACTTTTTCCTAAAGGTAATTTTCTAAATTAC
Organism: Glebionis coronaria; assembly: GCA_025667525.1. Classification (NCBI taxonomy): domain Eukaryota; kingdom Viridiplantae; phylum Streptophyta; class Magnoliopsida; order Asterales; family Asteraceae; genus Glebionis; species Glebionis coronaria. The sequence goes on from CM046878.1 coordinate 412,863,174, forward strand.
CCTATAACGTAATATCAAAATAAATCACATATACTATCCACGATACATCAATAAACTATCTCAATAAGTCCAAAAATGCATCTTCGTGATCATTCTAAGACAACAATAAAATATAAGAGATACACCTAGGAATAAGGGAGTTTAAGCATATAATTAAGCCATGTGTGTAAGTGTTTGTTTTGTTAACTTATAATAACAATGATCTCGTTTTTAAGCTTAGTTTGGGAACGTGAAACTTGAGGGTGATAAATCTTCGCAGCAACCAAAGCCCTAATGTAAGTCTTAGATCTCTTTGCAAGTTATTTCCAGATAGCTATTTTCAAGTGAAAATGGTTTTCTATCCCTTTTGTTTCCTTTAAAGCTTTTATTTCTTCATAGTAGTTTAAATTTTTGTTTTAGTAGTAAATTAATAAGGCCAAGGTTGATTGATTATGAGAAAAGTGTAAACTTGCTTTGTCACTAAGCATTGCATGAGGGCATGGCAATGGTTAAGTGTAGGGGATTTGATAGGTGTGGAAACACCCATCCTTTTACCACTTATTTCTTGCTAAAACGAGACCAAAACGTGTATTTAATATCATTTGTTTGAAATTATGCGTGGTTTGTGTGTTTGTTGTGTTTTCAGAGCCAACCAGATAAATATTGAAGAAAACATGGGATTGCACGGGTTTTAACGAAGAAAAAGACGAAAAGACAAAGTCTATAGTCCAAGAGATGCAAAAGATTTGAAGTCAATGGGTCTATTTGAAGATTTATCGAAGAAAAGGGCCGAAGATGGAAGATTTACATATGTCGAAGAACTCAAGTCTATTAAACAAAGAAATTAAAAGACGAGTCGAATTTATTCATCGACAAATCCCGAATCAGAATTGAAAACCTCAACTTTACTGAAAAGACGAGCAGACAAAAAGAAAGAAGAAAGCCCACTCACCAACCAACCACATCTCCTATAAATAGGATTCCCCTTCACACATTAGAAGAAGTTTTTTTCATTTTTTTTCCAGTTTCTTTCTTTTATTTCGTAGGGAAACCAACACCATTAAGGTGTTGGTGATTTTTCATCTTTGTTGAATTCACAAATCTTGTAAGTTTTAATCTTTCCTTTTGTTAGTTAAACCTTAATCCTTTAATACAAGTCTTCCTTTAATCTTGTTCTTCTTTTCTTATTGATCTTAAGTTTTAAGTTTTTATTTTAGTGAGTTTGATCTTCAAAAGTAAGTGGGTTTTATGTTTTTGTTGATTTGGTTTAAAGTTTATCATTAGTAGATGATTGGTGGTTAGTATTGTTTAATCTTTGGTGAAAACTTTGTTGATTTTGGTTCAAATTCGTCTTATTGTATTGTTACTGTTCTTCGTGTTCTTCAAATCCCCAGATTCCGAACGAAGCCTTATATTCTGAATCAAGGATTTAGCTTAATATTCCGAACGAAGTGTTTTCCAAGTTTATTCCGGATAAAGAGTTTATTCCGGATGAGTTGATATTCCGCATCAACCCTATATTCCGAATGAACAGCTTCCTATTTTTATTCCAGGTCAACAAGATATTCCGAACCAGCAATTTTCATTTAGATATTCCGAATCAGTGTGTTCATTCGGAATAATTAATATTCCGGGTGAATCATTTATTCCGAATCAGCAATTTCGTTTAATTATTCCGGATCAAGGTATTATTCCGGATGAACATTATATTCCGAATGAGTCGTTTTTCCGAATGAAACTTTTGTCTTAATTATTCCGAACCAAGTGATTATTCCGGATAAGCAAAATTATTCCGAGTCAAGGTTTTTCTTTTGATTATTCCGCATAAAGCCATTATTCCGAATCAACAATTATTTCGAACCAGCTAATTTCCCTTTTTATTCCGAACGAGCAACTATTCCGGATGAGCACATATTCCGGATGAAGGTTTTTATTCCTCATGAAGGTTTTTGGCCAAGTTATTCCGAATGAACCAGTCTTTCCGAATGAGCCATTTATTCCGGATGAAGGGATATTCCGCATGAAGGTATTATTCCGAATGAAGTGTTTTGTTTGATTATTCCGCATGAACTTTAATTATTCCGAATCAGCAATTTTCCAAGTTAAGTTATTTCACTGTTTTACTGTTTAAGTGTTTAAGTTTAATTCAAGGTTTATTTTTATTAGTTGTTTTTGGCTTATTTTCTCTACTGCTCGCATTTAATCCTTTTTAGTAGAATAGAAAACCAAACCCGCTTTTAGTAACCAAGAACGATAATTCCACTTTGAGTCGTGATCAATTCGAGAAGATACCGAGAAACGAACTTTCAACCTAGCAAAATCTTTGTATTATAACTCTTCTCACCAACAATTTGCGTTTTGAGAACGTATTTCTGGTAAAAGAACTTGACTATAATCTGTTTAGTGTATCACAGGTGTGTGATAACAAAAATAAGGTTCTTTTCACTGATACTGAATGCTTGGTGTTGAGCAAAGATTTTAAAATACCAGATGAGAAATTCATTGATTATAGAACACCTTGGCATAAGGACATTTATAATGTTAATCTTAATGGAATTAGGATGAATAATAATTTGTCATGTCTATATGCTAAGGCTTCAGTTGATGAGAGTAATCTTTGGCACAGAAGATTAGGGCACATTAATTTTAAGAATATAAATAGACTTGTGAGAAATAGTTTAGTTGATGGTTTTCCTGAGAAGGCTTTTCACAATGACCATTCTTGTGTTGCATGCCTTAAGGGCAAAGAACACAAAGTCTCCTTTAAGTCTAAACCTGTGCATTCTAGTTCTAAACCACTTCACTTACTGCATATGGACTTGTTTGGTCCAACTAATATAGAAAGCTTAAATGGTAAATCCTACTGTTTTGTCATCACTGATGATTTTTCTAGATTTACTTGGACTTTCTTTTTAGCTTTGAAAAGTGACACTGCTGATACTTTGATTAACTTTATTACCCAAATAGAGAAGAAGTCTGGTAATGAGGTTAAGATGCTTAGAAGTGATAATGGTAGTGAGTTTAGAAATAAGTTGTTAGATGACTTTTGTGCCAAGAAAGGGATTACTAGACAATTTAGTGTAGCTAGAACACCACAACAAAATGGGGTAGCTGAGAGAAAGAATAGAGCACTCATAGAAGCAGCTAGGACTATGTTGGTTGATGCTCACTTTCCCATTGCTTTTTGGGCTAAGGCTATGAATACAGCTTGTTATGTTCAGAATAGGGCATTAATCAACAAAATCCATAACAAAACACCTTATGAGCTATTTTGGGGCACGAAACCTAATATTGATTTTCTCAAACCTTTTGGATGTCATGTAGTTGTTTTGGACACTAGTGATTCCTTAGGTAAGTTTAGTGCTAAAGGTGATGAAGGCTACTTTATGGGTTATTCTGTGTAGAGTAGAGGATATAGAGTTTACATAAAGAAAGAAAAACGTATACTTGAAAAAGTACATGTTAGATTTTTAGAAAGTAAACCTAGTGATCCTGAAAGTGGTCCAAATTGGTTATTTAACTTGGAACCTCTATCTAGAACATTGAATTATATGCCTGTTACTAATCCAGACATTGTGAAGGTAACTTCAAATGTTGTGGAAGAACTAGTTGTTGAAATTTCAGGTATATAGGTTGATAAGGAGGTTGGCTCACAAGCAGACAAATCAGCACCCATACTTGAGTATGTTACCATTCCTATATGGACAGATGCATTTTCTGCTGCTACTGGAAAGGAAAAAGGTGGTCCACAAGTATCACCAGTTGAAAACATGCATGATTCTTCAAACGCTGACAGAGGAAAATCTGGCGTTGACAAGGACTTCAAGCTTTGGGTTATCCTTTCCCTAAAGAGGGATATTTAAATAAATATTCAAAACAGGAATTTCCCCTAGCTTGGATGTACTTAATACATGTCATACTTCAATGTTTGAGTCCCAAATGTACTGCACATAATGAAATTAACAGATCTATTGGTAGTGCCATTGTGTGTATTGCTAATGGGCAAAAATACAATTTTTCTAAAATGATTTTTGATGGCATGTGTAAAAACAAGGGTAGCAAGATGACTCTGGCTTACCCAAGATTTTTGCAAATGGTTTTTGATGAACAAAGGTATTGCACCAGGGATCATGATGATTTTTATAAAATCCCAGTGCAAAAGAAAGCAATTTTTGGAAAGATGAATTCACCCCCCCCCCCCCCCCCACAGAGACTTACCTCTTACCCAAGCCATGCTTGCTGTTATTGCAGCAGCACAACCTCAACCTGACCCACAACCACAACCAGACCCATCGCCTGAACCATCACATTTACCTCACCATATGGAACTTGACCAAGCTCCCTTCAACGCTGACACGTTAAATGTTGGCGTTGAAACTTCAAATCCAAACGTTGACACCTTTCTACAACAAACCCAAACATCCCTTAGCCTCCAAACTGTAACCCAATCCACATCATCTTCCTCACCCCTAGACGTTAGGATGGAAAAACGCCAAAGGACCATTGGAGTGTTCTCCTCTGGTGGTCCTAGCCATGTTGCAGAGAGAACCACCACCACAAGTGTGGTTGGTGATATGGGTGGGGCTAGGACTATTGGTACTAGCTTAGAAGCAGGCCAAGCCAGTCCTAACATCATTAAGACCCCATCCATGCCCCATGACTCTATTTTGAGAGGTCAAATACCCATTCTAGAGGAGGGCAGATTGGAACCCTTTACAATGTTGGAATTGACGGTTGTCTGCATTAGCTTGCAAAAGCAAAATGCAGACCTTGTACATACTGTCTCTACCCAAGGCCTTGAACTCAAGCAATTGAGGGAGGGGATTGTTGTTTTGGAAGCTGCTGAGGCTAGGAGAAGGCAGACAAGAGTCCTTTCTTCAGGGGAGGATTCTTACAAAGGGGAGGAAGCTGCTACTGAGCCAGTTAATTTAAGTGATAAAGGCTCAAATGAAGGAGAATCTTTGGGTATAGCTGAAGCTCTCACAGATTTGAAGAGGCAACCAGGTTTTGATGTTTCATTGATTACCCCTACAAATTTGAATTTATCTTTTATTGAGATGATGGAGCAGTTCACAAGAAGCGTTGACAAGAGTAAGGTGAGCGTTGACAAGCAGATTTTTTACGCTGACAAGCCATGCGCTGATAGGAGTAAGTTGGGCGTTGACACATAGGTTTTGGACGTTGATAGACCTGCAGGTATGGTTGTTGTATTCCAGTCATCAGCTATCATCAAGGAAGTGTCTTCACAGGTACCATCATCATCTTTACCCATCACTGATACATTAGATAAGGGTAAAGGGATTATGGTAGAATCAGTGGTTCCCAAGGATGCAGCCCAAGTAAAATTTGATTCAATGTTGGCTGCACAACTTGAGAAAGAAGATAGGGTAAAAGAAACTGCTATTGAGAGTAAGAAAAGCAGTGTTGATGAGAGCACAGATTCAAGTGTTATGATTATTGAAGAACCAGAAAGACTTGAATATGGTGATGTGTTGGCAAGGGAAAAACTTGCAGAGTTGAAGATGAAGGTGGATTATGATATGCCTGAAGTTTCCCATATGTACTTTGCATAGGAGAATAAGATCATGGAGAATCCAGATATGTCTTTATCAGATCAGATTTGGGGATTGGAGATTCTTCTCAGGATTCAAAGGGATTGCCAGGTAATCCTAAAGTATAAGGCCAACAAAGTTTTCTCACAATCTAAGAGGGATAGAAGGGAGCTTTATTATATGTTGCTTAGATGTCATCAAGGGGGTTGGACTTTTCAGAAGTTGCAGGGATTATCCTTTAATGAATTGGAGTATAAAGCTGTGACACCCTAGAATCGAGGTCATTAACGTTACCCTAAATTACGCTAATTTTTGAAATTTTTATAAATTATAATTTCTATATTTATAAGTATTTTGGTTAGAGCCGATGTTCGAGGTTATAATTTTTACGAATGACGTTTTAAGAAGGACGATGACGATTACGACCCCGAGGGATGCCCAATTTCATATAATTTTTGACGATTTATCGATAATGTGATTTTTCGAGAATTTTATTTACGGTTCGTGTTAAGTTGAGTCGGGTGAGTTTTATAGCCTTCCGAGTACATTTAAAGTATCCCAAAAATATTTTGGAGCGTTCGGGAAGATTTCCGACTCCCGTAAAATTTTCAAAATTGACAAATGAGTCGAACCCGCAAAGTTTTGAGGACGTTTTCTATTTAAGGACAAAAGAAGCCAAATATTACACAAAAGCCCCTCCCAACCCATCAAAAGGGCCAAAATGGACATAAACACAAACACATACAAAATATTTCACAAAAATCAAACACCCACTCCCTCCTCTCTCTCTCAAACCGACGGACACCCCAACCCACAAGAAAAATCCACCAAAAATCATTTTCCACTTGATTTTTCAAAAATCTAAGGTTAGACCACACTTAGTTTGGTCATTCCCCACATGTTCATGTGCTCAAATCCAACATGCATTGATAAAAAATTTTCAAGATTTTTCCATATGATCCAAATTCGTTTTTGAGGCTAAATGAGCTAATGCATGTTGATTTTAAGTGTTATGGAAGTATAAACACCAAGAAAACCCACCAAAATTAATTTGGTTGTGGTGATTGGGTCACCCAAACCCCACGGCAAAGGGGGTGTTTGGGGAGCCATGGTGGTTGTTGATTTTGCATGTTGTTCTTGTGTTTGGTTTGTTGTTTTAGGATGATTCACATAGGTTTTATTACTTGCATGTTCATTTTCTTTGATTCTTGATATTGAGATTGGTTGATCAATAGGGGTAGGATTGAAGTTTGATGTTAGGATATGTTTGGGAATGCTTAGGATGATGTTTAGTGTTGGTTAGAAGTCTTGGAATCGAGTCTAAGTGCGTTTTTGGTATGGTCATTTTTAGGCAGAAACATTTGGTCCATTTTATAAAAATTATTTTGTTTCCAGGTCTTGAAAACTAAATGTAGTGATAGAGGGTTTTTCTAGCTTTAATTTGGTATAAGGTAGAGCCCGTGACTCAAAACGAGCTAAAAGTTATGACATTTTAAAGATCGGGTACCGGGAGACGAGGACTTTCATAATCCGAATTTGTGCAAAGTTTTAGTCAAATCCCGAGGGTCACAAGTATAAATTGGTAAATGGTCAAGGGTCAAAATTTGGTCCCTAACCTGTGTAAATGGGTCTATATGTTGACTTAGGTGTCCAAGAAGTCAAAGGTATTTTTCATATAGGTCAAAGAGGTCAAAATTGGTCGAAGCGCAATTTCAGCCCGTAAAATGTAGTCGTGGAAAAGAGTTGCATAACGGGTCGTAAAAGTAAAAACTTTTATTGGGCTTAAAAACATGTTATCTACAGGTCATATAGGATTTTTGGAAATTTTGTCAAATTTTATAAGTATGGTTAAATAAGGTAAAACAGCCCGTACTTTAGTCGAGTACCGGCGAGAATGAGTAAAAATGGACAACATAACTAATAAGAACGAATGGTATAGAACGAGTGATACTTGTTGTTTTTGTTTTTGGCGTGAGTTATACTTGTCCTAAGAGACTTGTATATATGTATTTTATACAGTACCGTAAGTATTTAAATGAGATTACTCATTACGCGTTATTTGTGATAGGTGTTGATTTAACCGGGCATCCGTTTCATCGTCAGTGATCATCCCTCGAACTACCGACTACTTAATATCTAAGGTGTGAATTTATAGCCTCGCTTATATTATTTCAAATTGTTTTACCCGCGAGGGAAATGCATGCTAGTTTTTAAAAGGAACGTATATCATGAATGATTGTTAGACCCGAAAGTTGCCTTAGAAATTGTGTTGAGTACCAAAGTTGCAAAAGTCCCTAAATTCATGAACTATTAACTATTGTCCTGCCCTCGAGTAGGGGGAAATAGCCGCTTATGCAATTTGTAGTACTACGGGGTTAACGACCCAATGCTAGCCGAGAAGCTGTACTTATAGTAAGTTCTGCGGTAGATTATTTTGTATGAGAAATAAGGTATAATTGCAACTGATGCCTTTAGAAGGGGCACTGGTTTCATCTGAATCATGCCGGTATATTTACGCGGGTGATTGAGTTAACGGATTAGTGTCATGAGCTTAAACACAATTGTCAGTATCCTGATTATAGTTTGTTTGATCGACAAGACTATAAATGATCACGAATGGTTTTTATTATATATACGTTCAAATGGATTGAAAAACCTATAAATTCCACTCAACGTTTTCGTTGACCAAATTTTTGGCATGTGTTTCAGGTAACCGCTGAGAAGTAGGATGGAGCATGCATGGGATGGATGTTGTGTGTACAGCTTGGTGTCCGCTTGTTTTTCCCTCCTTTTCTATTTAAACAATTTTTATGTTTAATGTCATGTGGTTGTAAAACTGAAGTTCTTGGGTTGAGATTCATGGGGACCGAAAACGCTAAACTCTGTGCACTATTTGGGGTTGGAAAAACTGTGGACATGTATCATCTAAAAATTTTAAATTTCAAGTTTTAAGTCGACGTCTTTTTAGCGTCGTTTGACATATCTTGTGTGCAATGAATACTATGTAGCACCCATTGTTGTAGTTCCGCTACGCATAGCAATTGTGGGGGTGTTACAGATTGGTAATCAGAGCCACGAGTTATAGAGAACTAGGTCGTTTTTGAAAATCCTAAACTATAACTTTTGGTGTCGTAAGAAAAGGGTCCAAGCACACACAACTATCCTGCATGGCTCCGGTAAGATTTATTGTTGTATTTATGGCATTTGACGTATACTTTTGAGTAAAGTATATATGTGGGTAATTATTATATAAGTATGGAATTACTATATGTAGACGTTAAATTCTACGTGAAATATCCGACATCGTAATTTTTATATTAATCATGCATGAGCATCATATTATTACATTTCGGGCATATGTACCACCTTTGCATTGCATTTGCATGCATATATATTATAATTATTGTATAATTACTTATGTACCCTCCAAAATTCGCTGTTATTGCAGGAATGGCCGAGGTACTGCCTAACGATAACGGAAACGATTACGTCGTAGGTCACGAAGGGGGACCGTTTCCTCCGAACCCGCCGGACAATAATAATGGATGGATCGCTCCAGAAGACGAAATAGGGCCGGAAAACGACAATGGCGAAAGTGAAGTGGATAATTTCAGCATGAGTAGTGACGACAATGAGGATTCCGAAGAAGAGCCCGAGGAGCTATTGGATGATGGCATTCCCGAGGATGCTGTAGGCCAGACCGAACCCGATTTGTTTCAATCCCCGAATTCGCCGAAGGGTTATGAGGTACCACCGACCGGTCGTTATGAGCAGCAACCCTTTGATCGCCCGATGGACAATTGTAAGGATTATTTGAGGACCGTGCCAGGATTGGTTAGAGTAGGTGATGGGAGCAGTGGAGAGTCCAGCAAGTCGCCATCGATTCATGAGAACATTGCAAGGGTCTACTTTCCGAGACCGAGACACTACTGGGATCCCGCAGGTCGTTTGGGGAGGATGGAAAGGTTGATGTATGAGCGGTTTGTAGTTGAGACTAGGGTGATTAAGAAGTTTGATAAGACTGAAAGGGAACATCAAAGACTGTTGGAAAGGACTTCAAGAATTGCGTATGATGGGGTAATGAACACAAATGCCATCAACAGTTTAAAATCAATGGTTGCAAATTTAAGTGCTAGTCTTGACCGTGTGAGGGAAGATCAGATGAGGTTGTCGAGGATGCAGAGTTGGGAGCATCGTGTGAGGGATTCATTGCCCCCGGATTGGAGATTCGTGGACGATGTGGAGATGGAGGCGAACGACTTCATGGTTCAGCCGCCTACTAGAGGTGCTTGTATTTCGGTGGGAAATCAGGTAGCGATTGAGTGTGGATCCACATCAGGGACGAAAAAGGAAACAGAATGTGGACCGGATGAGAAAGGAAAGGGAAAAGTGGATGATGTGGATGAGGACGTGAGTGATGAGGAAACCGAGGAAGACGACGACGAGCCGCCATCTAAGAGGCCGTGTGGATCACCACATGCCTAGTTACTTGTTTTGTATTTTTCTTTGATCATTGTAATAGAACTATTTTAGACCTTTGTATGATGGTATTATGACGAGAAACTCAAGTACTTGATGTTTTGTGGTGAAAGATTGTAGTGGCATTACTTGTCACGATTTTGGTTAATTATCAATACAATCTATGTTACCTTTCATGATCTGTGATATGTCTTAAATTTGATCTTTTGTGGTGTGAATTGATAAATATTAGTAACTCCGTAGTGATGTGTCGTTGTATGTATTTTATGTCTGGGAAACTTGATATGAATACTTACATTGTTTTTCTATTTTTCTTGTCTTGCAGAAAGAGATATTCGATAACACAATGCCTCCAAAGTTGACTGCCGATCGTGTTAACAACATGATTCAGGAAGCGATAGCAAATGCGTTGCAAGCGGACCGAGCTGGGAGAAACCAGGATCCAGGAAGGAACGCGGGGAGACAGCAAGCCCCGAGAGTGTGTACCTATTCTAGCTTTATGAAGTGCGGTCCCACGCAGTTCCGTGGAACGGGTGGAGCTTTAGAACTTAGACGGTGGTTGGAAAAGGTTGAAAGCACGTTTGAAATCAGTGGTTGTGCAGAAGCAGATAAAGTGAAGTTTGCAGCGGCTACGTTTCTGGATGATGCGTTAAGTTGGTGGAATACCCAGGTAGCTACGGTTGGATTGGCTGTAGCGAATGCAAGGACGTGGAATGCGACCAAAGCTTTGTTGACCAAGAAGTTCTGCCCAGAGGAGGAATTGGGGCAATTGGAGGACGAATTGAGACATTTGACCTTGAAGAACAACGATATAGCTGCTTACACCAGGAGATTCAATGAGTTAAGTCTTTTGTGTCCGGACATATTTGCCAATGATGCCAAGAAAATGAAGCAGTATATTAAGGGTTTATCTAGCAACATCAAAGGTGAAACAACTTCGTCGAAACCTGGAACGTTTGATGAAGCGGTTCAAATGGCTCACGCTTTGATGGACGTTAAGCTTCAGGACAAGCAGAATTATATTGCTGAGGGCAACAAAAGGAAATGGGAAGCAGCACATGGCAATCAATCCCAAGGCCAGAACCGAGGTGGAAATCGAAACAACCATGGGCCGAACCGTAATCAGCAGTTTAATCAGAGAAGGAACGAAGGGATGAGGGCAGTGACGAACCCTAGAGGTGTGAAAGTGAATCCCCATTGTGGTAAGTGCAACTTGTATCATGTTGGAAATTGCCCGCCGGCATGCGGCAAGTGTGGAAAGGCAGGTCATAGGACTGCTAGTTGTCGAACGGGAGGAGTAGCCACTGGGGCTAATGCTATCAGGATGAGAGGATGTTATGGTTGTGGAGAAAGAGGGCATGTGCAAGCGAATTGCCCGAAGGCAGGAAACAGGCGGGGAGGTAATAATGCGACTGCTGTGTATCAAGTGGGAACTGCTGATAAACCACAGGGTCCAAATGTGGTTACCGGTACGTTTTTGCTAGACGCTTGTTATGCTAGTACTTTATTTGATTCTGGCTCCGACAAGAGTTTTGTAGACGTTAGATTTAGTCGTCATATCGATAGAGAACCGGTGTTGTTAACGACTAGTTATAATGTTGAATTAGCCGATGGAAAAATCGTTAGTACGAATTCTATACTGAAAGGGTGTACCTTGAAGTTAGGAAATTACGCTTTTAAAATCGACTTAATTGAACCTTGCAATTGATCTGTTCCAGTGTATACTCAAAGATCGATTTAAGATCAGGGTATCATCAACTGCGTGTAAGAGAGGAGGATATTCCTGTAACTGCCTTTCGTACGCGGTATGGACACTTTGAATTTCGAGTGATGCCGTTTGGGTTGACGAACGCGCCTGCTGTATTCATGGATCTTATGAATCGCGTGTGCAAGCCGTATCTAGATAAGTTTGTTATTGTTTTCATCGATGACATACTTATTTACTCTAAAAGTAAGGAGGAGCACGAGAAGCACCTGAGAAAGATTTTGGAGTTGTTAAGGAAGGAGAAGCTGTATGCAAAATTCTCTAAGTGTGAGTTTTGGTTGGAATCAGTGCAGTTTCTAGGTCATGTGATTGATAGTGAGGGAGTTCGTGTAGATCCTGCTAAGATCGAAGCGATCAGGGAATGGTCAGCACCGACGACGCCGACTGAAGTTCGACAATTTTTGGGTTTAGCTGGGTATTATAGAAGGTTTATTGAAGGATTTTCGTTGATTGCGAAACCATTGACGCGGCTTACCGAAAAGAATAGGGTGTATGAATGGGGAATTGAGGAAGAGCTTGCTTTCGAAACGCTCAAGGATAAGTTATGTTCCGCGCCGATTTTATCATTGCCTGAAGGAACCGAAGACTTCGTAGTGTATTGTGATGCGTCTCGTAAAGGTTATGGAGCGGTATTAATGCAACGTGAAAAGGTGATAGCTTACGCGTCAAGGCAATTAAGGAAGAACGAGGAGAACTACACGACGCACGATTTGGAATTAGGAGCGATAGTTTTTGCGTTGAAGCTGTGGAGACACTATCTGTATGGGACAAAGTGTGTTGTATTCACTGACCACAAGAGTTTGCAGCACATTTTAGATCAAAAGGAGTTGAATATGCGACAGAGACGATGGGTTGAACTATTGAGTGATTATGACTGTGAGATTCGCTACCACCCTGGGAAGGCGAATGTTGTGGCGGATGCATTAAGTAGGAAGGAACGGGAGAAACCTTTGAGGGTTAGAGCTTTAGTGATGAGTGAGAGCGTTGACTTAACCGAAACCATACTGAAGGCTCAGGAGAGAGGATTAATGAAAGGGAATGTTGAAGCCGAGAACTTGGGACGAATGTTGAAACCTCTTTTTGTGATTAGGTCTGACGGACTAAGATATTTTGAGAATCGAATTTGGTTACCATTGTGTTCATCTGAGGAAGGAAAGCCTGGAGTTCGAGAATTGGTTATGAATGAGTCGCATAAGTCGAAGTATTCGATACATCCCGGATCGGATAAAATGTATCACGACCTGAAGAAAGTTTATTGGTGGCCGAATATGAAGGCAGATATTGCTCGTTACGTTAGTAAGTGTTTGACTTGCGCGAAGGTTCAGGCAGAGCATAAGAAACCATCTGGATTGTTGGTACAACCGGAAATCCCAGAATGGAAATGGGAGAAAATCGCAATGGATTTTGTGACGGGTTTAGCTAGGACTCCTAGTGGATGCGATATGATATGGGTAATTGTGGATAGGTTGACGAAATCTGCTCATTTCTTACCTATGAAGAAGACGGACAGCATGGAAAAACTCGCCAGCGTGTACGTGAAGGAGATCGTCTGTAGACATGGAGTGCCGTTATCGATCATTTCGGATCGCGACAGTAGATTTACGTCGGAATTTTGGAGATCGCTTCAACGTGCGATGGGCACTGAACTGAGTTTAAGCACGGCTTATCACCCGGAAACTGACGGCCAGAGCGAACGAACGATTCAAACGATGGAGGACATGCTCCGAGCGTGCGTGATTGATTTTGGAGGAAGTTGGGAACGCCACTTGCCTCTGGTGGAATTTTCGTACAATAATAGTTATCATGCGAGTATCAAAGCGGCACCGTTCGAAGCATTGTATGGAAGGAAGTGTAGATCGCCCGTGTGTTGGAGTGAAGTAGGGGAAAGTCAATTGACTGGACCCGAAATGGTTTTAGAAACGACAGAGAAGATCGTGCAGATCAAGAACCGACTACTTGCTGCGAGAAGCCGACAGAAGAGTTATGCTGATAACCGAAGGAAACCGTTGGAGTTCGAAGTTGGAGATATGGTTATGCTCAAGGTATCGCCGTGGAAGGGTGTAATTCGTTTTGGGAAGAAAGGAAAGTTGAGTCCGAGGTATATTGGACCGTTTAAGATCGATGAACGAATTGGACCAGTAGCGTACAAGTTAGAATTGCCGACCGAGCTTAGTGCTATTCATGACACGTTTCACGTATCGAACCTGAAGAAGAGTTTGGCGGACAAGGAATTGGTGATTCCTTTGGACGAAATTCGACTAGACGACAAAATGCACTTTGTGGAAGAACCTGTGGAAATTATGGACCGGGAGGTCAAGCGGTTGAAGCGTAGTAGGATTCCCATTGTGAAGGTCCGATGGAATTCTAAGCGTGGACCGGAATACACCTGGGAACGTGAGGACTTTTTTTCAAGGAAAGGTATCCTCATCTGTTCCAGTAAGACGAAATGTGAGTACAAGAAGAGGCGAGCGCCGGGACGTCGCTCTCTTTAAGGAGGGGTGGATGTGACACCCTATAATCGAGGTCATTAACGTTACCCTAAATTACGCTAATTTTTGAAATTTTTATAAATTATAATTTCTATATTTATAAGTATTTTGGTTAGAGCCGATGTTCGAGGTTATAATTTTTACGAATGACGTTTTAAGAAGGACGATGACGATTACGACCCCGAGGGATGCCCAATTTCATATAATTTTTGACGATTTATCGATAATGTGATTTTTCGAGAATTTTATTTACGGTTCGTGTTAAGTTGAGTCGGGTGAGTTTTATAGCCTTCCGAGTACATTTAAAGTATCCCAAAAATATTTTGGAGCGTTCGGGAAGATTTCCGACTCCCGTAAAATTTTCAAAATTGACAAATGAGTCGAACCCGCAAAGTTTTGAGGACGTTTTCTATTTAAGGACAAAAGAAGCCAAATATTGCACAAAAGCCCCTCCCAACCCATCAAAAGGGCCAAAATGGACATAAACACAAACACATATAAAATATTTCACAAAAATCAAACACCCACTCCCTCCTCTCTCTCTCAAACCGACGGACACCCCAACCCACAAGAAAAATCCACCAAAAATCATTTTCCACTTGATTTTTCAAAAATCTAAGGTTAGACCACACTTAGTTTGGTCATTCCCCACATGTTCATGTGCTCAAATCCAACATGCATTGATAAAAATTTTTCAAGATTTTTCCATATGATCCAAATTCGTTTTTGAGGCTAAATGAGCTAATGCATGTTGATTTTAAGTGTTATGGAAGTATAAACACCAAGAAAACCTACCAAAATTAATTTGGTTGTGGTGATTGGGTCACCCAAACCCCACGGCAAAGGGGGTGTTTGGGGAGCCATGGTGGTTGTTGATTTTGCATGTTGTTCTTGTGTTTGGTTTGTTGTTTTAGGATGATTCACATAGGTTTTATTACTTGCATGTTCATTTTCTTTGATTCTTGATATTGAGATTGGTTGATCAATAGGGGTAGGATTGAAGTTTGATGTTAGGATATGTTTGGGAAGGCTTAGGATGATGTTTAGTGTTGGTTAGAAGTCTTGGAATCGAGTCTAAGTGCGTTTTTGGTATGGTCATTTTTAGGCAGAAACATTTGGTCCATTTTATAAAAATTATTTTGTTTCCAGGTCTTGAAAACTAAATGTAGTGATAGAGGGTTTTTCTAGCTTTAATTTGGTATAAGGTAGAGCCCGTGACTCAAAACGAGCTAAAAGTTATGACATTTTAAAGATCGGGTACCGGGAGACGAGGACTTTCATAATCCGAATTTGTGCAAAGTTTTAGTCAAATCCCGAGGGTCACAAGTATAAATTGGTAAATGGTAAAGGGTCAAAATTTGGTCCCTAACCTGTGTAAATGGGTCTATATGTTGACTTAGGTGTCCAAGAAGTCAAAGGTATTTTTCATATAGGTCAAAGAGGTCAAAATTGGTCGAAGCGCAATTTCAGCCCGTAAAATGTAGTCGTGGAAAAGAGTTGCGTAACGGGTCGTAAAAGTAAAAACTTTTATTGGGCTTAAAAACATGTTATCTACAGGTCATATAGGATTTTTGGAAATTTTGTCAAATTTTATAAGTATGGTTAAATAAGGTAAAACAGCCCGTACTTTAGTCGAGTACCGGCGAGAATGAGTAAAAATGGACAACATAACTAATAAGAACGAATGGTATAGAACGAGTGATACTTGTTGTTTTTGTTTTTGGCGTGAGTTATACTTGTCCTAAGAGACTTGTATATATGTATTTTATACAGTACCGTAAGTATTTAAATGAGATTACTCATTACGCGTTATTTGTGATAGGTGTTGATTTAACCGGGCATCCGTTTCATCGTCAGTGATCATCCCTCGAACTACCGACTACTTAATATCTAAGGTGTGAATTTATAGCCTCGCTTATATTATTTCAAATTGTTTTACCCGCGAGGGAAATGCATGCTAGTTTTTAAAAGGAACGTATATCATGAATGATTGTTAGACCCGAAAGTTGCCTTAGAAATTGTGTTGAGTACCAAAGTTGCAAAAGTCCCTAAATTCATGAACTATTAACTATTGTCCTGCCCTCGAGTAGGGGGAAATAGCCGCTTATGCAATTTGTAGTACTACGGGGTTAACGACCCAATGCTAGCCGAGAAGCTGTACTTATAGTAAGTTCTGCGGTAGATTATTTTGTATGAGAAATAAGGTATAATTGCAACTGATGCCTTTAGAAGGGGCACTGGTTTCATCTGAATCATGCCGGTATATTTACGCGGGTGATTGAGTTAACGGATTAGTGTCATGAGCTTAAACACAATTGTCAGTATCCTGATTATAGTTTGTTTGATCGACAAGACTATAAATGATCACGAATGGTTTTTATTATATATACGTTCAAATGGATTGAAAAACCTATAAATTCCACTCAACGTTTTCGTTGACCAAATTTTTGGCATGTGTTTCAGGTAACCGCTGAGAACTAGGATGGAGCATGCATGGGATGGATGTTGTGTGTACAGCTTGGTGTCCGCTTGTTTTTCCCTCCTTTTCTATTTAAACAATTTTTATGTTTAATGTCATGTGGTTGTAAAACTGAAGTTCTTGGGTTGAGATTCATGGGGACCGAAAACGCTAAACTCTGTGCACTATTTGGGGTTGGAAAAACTGTGGACATGTATCATCTAAAAATTTTAAATTTCAAGTTTTAAGTCGACGTCTTTTTAGCGTCGTTTGACATATCTTGTGTGCAATGAATACTATGTAGCACCCATTGTTGTAGTTCCGCTGCGCATAGCAATTGTGGGGGTGTTACAAAAGCTTATCCTATTTGGACAAGAGTGAAAGAGATGAACACTATTAGACTTCTTTAAGATGAAAGAAAGGAAGAGCTTGCAGAAGAGATGCAAATTTAACAGGCTTTAATTGTACCAAGACCTAAGAAGAAGGGAGTTCCACTTGAGTTCCCAGGAAATATGGATAGAGTGAATCCTAGTGAAGCTATTATTTGAAGGAGCATTAAGCTATCATCCTTGGAAGTTTTACATATGATGGAAGTATTACCTCATGATTCCAGAAACCCTATAATTAGCTATGAAGAAGATGCAAGTGGGTTCTGGATGATTGGCAGATATGGGAAAGAGGTACATACTTTTACTACTCTTATGTATTTGTTTGCAAGACTGGATAGGGAAGACTTGGCAGGCCTTTGGAGGTTGATGCAGGCCAAGTATGAGACTGAAGCACCTACTTCAGTCAATGGAATAAATATTTTGTCAACATTCAAGAGGATGTGTGCACCTGATGAAGAAGATCCAGTTTGGAAGGATCTTGATGATATCAGTGGACTTCAATGGCGTCTATATTCAGCAGCTGGTGTGTATCATTTGAGTACTGCAAAGTTTTCTGAGTATCTTCTTGTGGATGCTGAGTATCCTATGTCCAAAGAAGTTTTGAAGAAAATGATGACAACACAACTGGAGATAGACTACTCAAGTGACGTGGCCAAAGATTTGATTAGATATATTTATTTCTAATTTGATAAGATTTGTAAGAATCCTCCCAGTTCTTAGTTTTTTATTCAGAAACTTGATTACTAGAGTAGATATCAAGTTTAGGGGAGGATTGTTGGGAATAAAATGTAGTCAAGACACTTGGACGCTGACAAGAGCAATTTGGACGTTGATAGGAAGAAATCAGGCGTTGACAGGACAAGAATTGACAGGAAGAAGTCAAGCGTTGATAAGAAGAAGTCAAGCGTTGGACGGTGACAAGAGCAATTTAGACGTTGATAGGAAGAAATCAGGCGTTGACAGGACAAGCGTTGACAGGAAGAAGTCAAGCGTTGATAAGAAGAAGTCAAGCACTGATAGAAAACTTAGTCTACACGTTTTATGTTTCTAGTATGTTTCTAGTAAAGATATGTTCGACAATGTATTTCCTATGTTTATCTTTACCAAGAATAGCTACAAGGTTCCTTAATCTATAAAATGAGTCCTTTAGGTTTTAGTTATATATATACGTTTAACACTTTCATTGTACGCAAGTTCGATTTATCAATCAAAGTGAAAGTTTGGTTTATCTTGTTTGTGTGTTCTTGTTTAAGTATTAATTCCGCATAATACTTGAATTGTTACAAATACAACAAAGTTTCTCTACGTGTTTAACTTGATTCAATCTCATTTACACAAGCTAAATCGATCTATGTTTGGGATCAACAGAAAGATACCTTCGTACGACTTTGGGTCGAACTTAGTAAGGTAATATTTGGTGTTGAGAATGAAGCACTTGCTTCCAAACACCTTAAAGTATTATAATGAGGACTTATTACCTTTAAAAACCTCATAAGGGGTCATTCCTAAAAAAGGTCAAATAAGAATTCGGTTGAGAATATAGGTTGATGTGTCCACGGCATTGCACCAAAATTTTTGAGGCAAAGATTGCTCGTTTAAAATTGTCCTACTCATCTCTTGGATAGTCCTATTTTTCCTTTCAACTACCCCATTTGATTGTAGAGTGCGAGGAGCCGAGAAGTTATGGGTAATACCATAAGCTTCACAAAAGGCACTAAATTGCACTTCGTTATCAAATTCCCTACCATGATCCGTCCTAATAGAAATAATTGAATATTCTAGTTGATTTTGGATCCTTTGACTAAATGTTTCAAAATGATCGAAAGCTTCATTCCCTTAGAAGCCAAAAAAATCTAGTCCAAGTGAATCTAGAATAGTCATCAACAATAAATACGGTATAAAGGTTCCCTCCATAACTCCATATGGTGGAAGGTCCAAAGAGATCCATATGTAGGAGCTCTAGGCACCGAGAGGTCGATACCAAATTGTTGGCCTTGTGACTTGAGTGAACTTTCTTCCCAACATTGGAAGCATCACAAAAGTGACTATCAAACTTAATCTTGAGGAGATGTCTTACCGATTCCTTAGAGACTAAAGATTAAATTAAACGCATATTAGCGTGACCTAATCTCCTATGCCAAAGAGTAGAACTATCATCTAAAGTCGCAAGACATAAGTTGTCCTTTGACTTTCTATTGACCTTCATGACATAAGGCCCATGCGTTCTAACACCTTTTCCAATGATCTTTCCATATTTTACGATTACACTATCATGTTCCGAAAAGATGACCTTACACTTATTATCATAAATTTGACCTATATTAAACCCGAGGTTATCTACGTGTTCAACATTTTTGATGGTCATGGAGTCAAGAGAAACCGTACCTTTGCCAATGATGTTACCACATAGCTTACTAGCGAAAGTAACGTTACCTCAATTATATGCTTTGTAAGTAGAGAATAAAATTCGATTACCCGTCATGTGTTTAGAACAACTAATGACTGATTTTTGGTTAGTTAATAAAACAGTGGTTGCAAGATCTTTCTTTGTGTTGCTCGTACCCAATTATATTTGTCGTTGTTTCGTTCTCGGTATCTTCTCGAATCGATCACGGTTCAAAGTGGAATTGTTGTAATTGGTAACTAAAAAGGGGAGCTTTTGATCTATATCTACTAAAAAGGTAAATGCGAGAAGTAATAAAATTGAACTAAAACCAGTTACTGAAAATAAAACTTGAATTGAAATTAAACAGTAAAGACCTTCTCCTGGAAATTCAGCTGATTCGGAATAAACTTTGAAAAGCCTTGGTTCGGAATGTTCTTGCTCATGCGGAATAACCAAAGAAAACTGCTGGTTCGGAATACTTCTTAATATCTTGCTTCATTCGGAATGTTATTCTTCATCCGGAATAATTAACACAACTGCTCATTCGGAAAGATCTGCTCATCCGGAATATACCTTCATCCGGAATATTTGGTAAAAAGCTTGACTCGGAATAAAATGGTTGATCCGGAATGTTGTGTTGATTCGGAATAAGTGCTTGATCCGGAATGTTTAGCTCATCCGGAATACATTGTTCATCCGGAATAAAAGGTTCATGCGGAATATTTGTTGACTCGGATAACTTAAACAAAACCCTTCATTCGGAATATATGCTTCGTTCGGAGTAACTAGAAGAAAAAGCTTGATTCGGAATACATTAAAACAAAGGACTCATGCGGAATATTCAACTCATTCGGAATAAGGTTTCATTCGGAATGTTTCTTTATCCGGAATAATAAAATTGATTCGGAATAACTGCTGTTGATTCGGAATATTGAACTGAACTAGAATAATTAAAACTACATAATACTCATCCGGAATATCTTGTTCATCCGGAATATTTTAAACAGAAACCTTTGGTTCGGAATAATATGTTCAAATCCTTGATTCAGAATGATTAGTTCATTCGGAATCTGGGGACATGAAACAGTAAGGAGAGACGAAGAACAGGGAAACTTAATCAACACGAATTTAAACAAAATCCACCAAGTTTTTAACCAAAACTTAAACCAATTTAACCACTAATCATCTACTAATGATAAACATCAAACCAAAACAAAAAAAACTCAAAACCCACTTACTTTTGAAGATCAAACTCAATAAAATAAAAACTTAGAACTTTGGATTAACAAGAAAAGAAAGAAAGATTAAATGGAAACTTGTATTAAGGATTAAGATTCAAACAAACAAAGGAAAGATTAAACTTACATAATCATGAAGGAATCAAAGGAAATAAAAATCACCAATCTCCTTAAGGGAGTTGGTGTTCCTACGAACTAGGAGAAAAGAAAACAGAAAGAAAACTAGCTTGAAAATTATGAAGGGAAGGTCTATTTATAGGCCTTGTCTTTGGTTGGTGAGTGGGCTTTCTCCCTTTCTTTTTGTCTTCTCGTCTTTTCAGAAAAGTTGACGTTTTCGATTTCGATTCGGGATTGGTCAACAAATAAATTCAACTCGTCTTTTAATTTCTCCATTTACTAGACTTGAGTTCTTCGACATATGTAAATCTTCCATCTTTGGTCCTTTTCTTCGATAAATCTTCAAATAGGCCCATTGACTTCAAATCTTTTGCATCTCTTGGACTATAGACTTTGTCTTTTCGTCTTTTTCTTTGATAAAACCCGTGCAATCCCATGTTTTCTTTAATATTTATCCGGTTGGCTCTGAAAACACAACAAACACACAAACCACGCATAATTCCAAACAAATGACATTAAATACGCGTTTTGGTCTCGTTTTAGCAAGAAATAAGTGGTAAAAGGATGGGTGTTTTCACACCTATCAAATCCCCTACACTTAACCATTGCCATGCCCTCATGCAATGCTATAATTTTAAAGCACGGTTTACATTTCTCATCATAAATAACCCACCTTGGCCTTTATTAAATTCTAAACACTAAGGAAACCAAAAGAACAAAACAAGTAAAGTATTTAAAGACTTACATTAGGGTTTTAGATTGTCATGAATGTTCATCATTCTCAAGTTTCATGTTCCCCATACCAAGCTTAAAAACGATATCATTGTTATTATAAGTTAGCAAACTAACACGAACTCATGTGGCCCAATTATTCACTTAGACTCCCTTATTCCTAGGTGTATCTCTTATATTTTATTGTTGTCTTGAATGATCACGAGGATGCATTGTTTGACTTATTTCGATAGTTATTTAGGTTGAAAACAAAGTGGGACAATTTGATCAATAGTTAGCTAAAGGACAAAATCTTTTAAAACTGCTTCTCGGGACCTCATAAAGTTCATATCTTGGCATAACTCGCTTCACAATTTGAGACCTTTCTCGGACCGATATTTGGCAGCGACTTCATACTTCGAATCTTTGAGAGACGTTCTTGAAATTATGGTCTTCTCTTCATAATAGGAATTCCTTCACTTGAAGTTTTGAGAGATTCTTCATATTTGGACCACGACTTCTTCATTTTTCTCCAATCTTTATTTTGGACTTTGATATACAACGATCCGCCTCCTTTTAGGACTTGGATCTATTTATCCTCATACCTTGCTAGGGTCTTTTCGGATAGACTTCTCCATGACTTTTGGGGAGTTTTTGCTTTTCGTCGTGTGTCTCGATCCTTCATATTGATTTTCGATAAATGATTCTTCACATCACTTTTGGATCTTTAGCAACAAAATGTAGCCCTCATGCCTTGTTAGGGCCTTTTAGGACTCGCCAATCTTCGCATCCCGCTTCAATAAGTTATGCCTTGGCTATGAACTCTAATTAATACCGAGCAACTTTTAAACGATCTTGGGCTAGAAGCTAAGTAACTTTTCAAATCGTACAACCTTATTTATTGCAGATAAATTTATTAGCAAGCGATGGGAGAATAGGCTTATAATCAACTCACATAAATTCACGAAATAATACCAAAATTATAATTGACTCTATCATCTCTCGTTCTCCACAATTTAAAATCTCAAGGAATGAGACTCTTGGATGCTTAGCCAATTAAATCAAAGTTTTGGGTTTTCGAGTCGCCTATAGGATCTTGCATCTTCTTAGACTCTTTCAAGTTTAGAATTTGTGTTTTAAAGTTCCCTTGATAAAAGACTCTCTAGGATCAATTATAGGAACTTGCGAAAAGTTCTTGTTCTTAACCCGTGAGAGTTAAGACTTTCGCCTTTTAAAGCTCCTTATATAAAAGCATAGCAAAACTTGACTTAAACACGTTAAGGATACTAGCTAGAGTAAACTTAGATAAGTAAACTCGGGTTGAGTCAAAATATTCACGACTTTGAAAAATTTAAAACCACTTTATTGAAATTTTATTCTAGCAAGGAAAGAAAATAAACATAACAAAGGAAAATACAACTATACAACTAGGCCAAAATGGATTAAAAATTTTGAAAAATGTCGAAAAATCAAATTTTCCGGTTAAATGAAGGCACTTTAATGGAAAAGTCAACTTAAAACTTCGATAGAAGTCTCCCCTACACTTAATATAAACATTGTCCTCAATGTTTAAGCATGTGGGAAAAGTCTCCCCTACACTTATGACATTGTGCACGTTGGTTAAATCAAGTTAAGGAGGAGACAACTAAAGTGATCAATTTCAAATGTGAGTATGAAGAAAATTGAATCACGATAGTTGAGAGATAGAACCGGAATTGCGGATAACATGGCAGCACGGTTCTTCAAAGATTCCAAGAGTGCACTTATCCCTGGAATCACATCACCATACAAACACAAGCAACCTATATAGCTCCCCCTACACTTAGGATGAAAAACGGGAAAAGGGGGGATAGATACTCGGGCTGCCTCCCGAGGAGCGCTTGTTTTTGTTAACCGAGTCACGAGCCTGACTCGGTCCTGAACTAATGCATGGGAAACGTGGTGAGGGATGGAATCATCTCATGAGAGATGTCCTCACCAAAGTACAACTTCAAACGCTGGCCATTCACCTTAAAATTGGGCCCATTTGGCTGAGAAAGCTCAATGGTGCCATAGGGAAAGACTTTGGCGATGGTGAATGGACCAGACCAGCGGCTCTTCAAGTTGCCCGAGAAGATCTTCAACCGAGAGTTAAAAAGTAAGACTTGATCACCAACGTGGAACTCTCGGTTCTTAATTCTAGCATCGTGGATGATCTTGGTCTTCTCCTTGTAGATTAATGAGTTCTCGTAAGCTTCATTCCTCAGTTCATTTAGATCGTTGAGTTGAATCTTGCGAAGATCACCGGCTTTGTTGATGTCGAAGTTAGCCCACTTCAAGGCCCAATAGGCCTTATGTTCCAGCTCGATAGGGAGGTGGCATGCTTTCCAGTACACAAGACGATAAGGTGTACAACCATTCGGTGTCTTATAGGCGGTACGGAAAGCCCACAAAGCATCATCTAACTTATCGGCCCACGAGTCACGATGCTCTCCCACAGTACATTCCAAAATTCGCTTCAATCCACGGTTGGATATCTCGGATTGCCCATTAGTTTGGGGATGATAAGCGGTGGAAAGACGGTGATTGACACCATACTTAGCCATGACTCTTGCAAATTGATCATTGCAAAAATGCGTCTCGCGGTCACTGATTATAGCACGAGGAATACCGAATCGAGCAAACAGTTGCTTCAAAAAGTTCACAACCACCCTCGCATCGTTCGTTAGGAGGGCCTTGGCTTCAACCCATTTAGAAACGTAGTCAATAGCTACGAGGATGTACTTGTTTCCTTTAGAAGAAGTGAATGGCCCCATAATACTTGGCTTTTACCCCTAGTATCAAAATTCGTAATCCCAAGTCTTTTCGAATTGAAAACCGGTCTTAAGTGCGACTCAATCGTCTTTTGGTGAATCAAGAGAATGGTTTGGTTTATTCGTCTAATTTAAGCTATTAGCAAGTAATTAAAGTGTCGTTGAGTAAAATGGAAGAATAAAGATTAATACTTAAAATGACGAGTAAAAATAAATGCTTGTAAACTTTAAGGCAAAATGAGCTCACTAAATAAAACTAATACTTAGAAAATTTTCTAAAAATAAGAACTTAGTTGAAAAGTACTAAAAGAAAGTAAGATCGGAATTTAACAAAACAACTAAATCGGAATAAGCCAAAACAAGCCCAGATCGGAATGTATTCCGATCTGGTGGTCGGAAAATGGGAAGAATGCGCACAATCGGAATACAACAAAAAGTCCCAATCGGAATAATGGACAAAGACCCAGATCGGAATATCTGAAAAGGATGGCCAATCAGAATGTTGATAAGTAACTCTAATCGTAATATTACCAAATTAGCTCAATCGGAATGTTTATAAATCAAACAAATCGGAATGAAAGGAAACTAGCACAATCGGAATATAGGGATTGTTCAAATCGGAACACATGCAAAAATATCCAATCGGAATGATCAAAGACTCCACAATCGGAATATGTAACAATGGCTAGATTGGAATACTTGTGGGTGTGGTCGGAAAGTCAAAACCCTTTTCCGATTTGATCAATCGGAAAAAGGGGAAGGCTATCTGCTCGGAAAAGGCAGCAATCGGAAAAGGGCATTGTACCCTTTCCTAGATTTGTGGAATTCGGTTAAGCTAGGTAATAAGCTAAATTTATTAAGCTAATACCCGAAACTCAACAAACCAATAATAAACCGGATCAAATAAGCACTAATCTCAACTTATCTAACCTCAAAATAAGCAACTTTTTGGATCAAACAATAAAAACATAAACTTTTTAAGAAAACTTTTTATAACGTAAATAAGCTAATCATTAAAGTAAGCCAATAAGCACAAGAGTCTTAAAGCATAATCAAATGAAAACTTATGAAATGATCAAAAGATTAACTTTTTAGGCACGAAATCATTAAGAACAACACGGATCATATGATAATCGCACCAAAATCAATCTAAAATCAAAGAAAAGTAGAATGAGATTAAGGATTAAAAGCTTAAAATAGAACTTTGATTAATGAAATAAGCAATACAAAGTGTTTAATCTTGAAAGATTAAAATAAAAAATGAAACTTAGTGAGAGAAAGTTTAAGACTTTCTCTCTCTAAAACTAGAAAGAAAATGAAAAAGTGAAAATTAGCTAAATTAACTAACTACCCTCCTAATGACTATTAGGAGGGTATTTATAGGGAAGGTGGAAGGAGTGAATGTGTTGCATCTTCTTTCTTGCTTTCTTCACGTCTTCTCGACTCGACTTTAATTCTTTGTCTTTGTCGTCTCGGGATTTGAACTTGTCTTTTAATTTTCTTATTCTATTAGACTTAAGTTCTTCGACTTCGTTAAACTTCCGTCTTTAGACTTTTTCTTCGATAAATCTTCAGAATAGGCCTTGGACTTCCGTTCTTTTTGCACTCTTGATCTTTTGACTTCGTCTTTTCCCGTTTCCTTCGATAAAAGCCCGTGAAAACCCGTGTTTTCTTCCTTTTTCATATTTTGGTCCTAAAACACAATGAAAACACAAACCACGCATAATTCCGACTTTTACGACATAAATCACACGTTTTGGTCTTGTAATTATTGGAAATTAGTGGTAAAAGGATAAGTGTTTTCACACTTATTAAATCCCCTACACTTGACCATTGCAATGCCCTCATGCAATGCATTAGTTTTAAAGCACGGTTTACATTTTCCATCATAAATAACCCACCTTGGCCTTTATTAAATACTAAACATAAAAGATAGAAATCAATAAAGAAATTAAAAACTTACATTGGGTTTTGGCAGCCATGAACGTTTATCATCCTCAAGTTTCACGTTCCCCATACCAAGCTTAAAAACGAGATCATTGTTGTTATAAGTTAGCAAACTATCACGAACTCATGTGGGCCAATTACTCACTTAGACTCCCTTATTTCTAGGTGTATCTCTTATATTTTATTTTTGTCTTGAATGATCACAAGGATGCATTGTTTGACTTATTTCGATAGTTCTTTAGGCCGAAAATAAAGTGAACGATTTAATCAATAGTTAGCTAAAGGACCAAATCTTTTAAAACTGCTTCTCGGGACCTCATAAAGTTCATATCTTGGCACAACTCGCTTCACGATTTGAGACCTTTCTCGGACAGATATTTGGCAGCGACTTCATACTTCAAATCTTGAGAGACGTTCATGAAATAATGGTCTTCTCTTCATAATGGGAATTTATTCACTTGAAGTTTTGAGAGATTCTTCATCTTTAGACCACGACTTCTTCATTTTTCTCCAATCTTTATTTTGGACTTTGATATACAATGATCCGCCTCCTTTTAGGACTTGGATCTATTTATCCTCATACCTTGTTAGGGTCTTTTCGGATAGACTTCTCCATGACTTTTGGGGAGTTCTTGCTTTTCGTCGTGTGTCTCGATCCTTCATATTGATTTTCGATAAATGATTCTTCACATCACTTTCGGATCTTTAGCAACCAAATGTAGCCCTTATGCCTTGTTAGGGCCTTTTCGGACTCGCCAATCTTCGCATCCCGCTTCAATAAGTTATGCCTTGGCTATGAACTCTAATCCGTACCGAGCAACTTTTAAACGATCTGGGGCTAGAAGCTAAGTAACCTTTTAAATCGTATAACCTTATTTATTGCAGATAAATTTATTAACAAGCGGAGGGAGAATAGGCTTATAATTAACTCACATAAATTCACGAAAGAATACCAACTTATAATTGACTCTATCATCTCTCGTTCTCCACAATTTAAAATCTCAAGGAATGAGACTCGTGGATGCTTAGCCTATTAAATCAAAGTTTTGGGTTTTCGAGTCATCTATAGGATCTTGCAAATTCTTAGACTTTTTCAAGTTTAGAAATCGCATTTTAAAGTTCCCTTGATAAACGACTCTCTAGGATCAATTATAGGAACTTGCGAAAAGTTCTTGTTCTTAACCCGTGAGAGTTAAGACTTTCGCGTTTTATAGCTCCCTATATAAAAGCCTAGCAAAACTTGACTTAAACATGTTAAGGATACTAGCTAGAGTAAACTTAGATAAGTAAACTCGGGTTGAGTCAAAATGTTCACGACTAAGAAAAATCTAAAACTACTTTATTGAAAATTTATTCTAGCAAGGAAAGGAAATAAACATAATGATGAGAAATACCACTATACAACTAGGCCAAAATAGATTAAAAATTTTGAAAAATGTCGAAAAATCAAATTTTCCGGTTAAAATGAGGGCAAATTCATGGAAAAGACCACTTACTTTGATAGAAGTCCCCCCCACACTTGAGATAAACATTGTCCTCAATGTTTAAGCATGTGGGAGTAAACTCCCCTACACTTAGGACATTGTGCACTTTGTTTAAATCTTGCTAAGGAAAGGACAACTAAAGTGAATTCAATGTGAACATATATAAGATATGAAATATTGAATCACAAGAGTTTAGGATAGAACCGGGAAGATGGGAACACGGTATCACGGTTCGTCAAAAGTCATCAAGGTGGATCTTTGAAGCTTTAATCCCTACACAACACAAGAAACAAGACAACAAACACATACGGGGCTCCCCCTACACTTATTATGAAAGCAGTAAAGGATAGAACACGGGTTGCCTCCCGAGAAGCGCTTGTTTTTGTTCACCGAGTCATGAGCCTGACTCGACCCAAATTTAGTTCATGGGAAACATGGTGAGGGATGGAATCATCTCATGGGAGATGTCCTCACCAAAGTACAGCTTCAGACGCTGGCCATTCACCTTGAAATTGGGCCCATGTGGCTGAGAAAGCTCAATGGTCCCATATGGAAAGACTTTGGTGACGGTGAATGGACCAGACCAGCGGCTCTTCAACTTGCCAGAGAAGATCTTCAACCGAGAGTTAAAGAGTAAGACTTGATCACCAACGTGGAACTCTCGGTTCTTGATTTTAGCATCGTGGATAATCTTGGTCTTCTCCTTGTAGATCAATGAGTTCTCGTAAGCTTGATTCCTCAATTCTTGTAGCTCGTTGAGTTGAATCTTGCGAAAATCACCAGCTTTGTTGATGTCGAAGTTAGCCCACTTCAAGGCCCAGTATGCCTTATGTTCCAGCTCGATTGGGAGGTGGCAGGCTTTCCCGTACACAATACGATAGGGTGTACAACCGATTGGGGTCTTGTAAGCAGTACGGAAAGCCCATAGAGCGTCATCTAACTTATCGGCCCATGCGGCGCGATGCTCTCCCACAGTACGCTCCAAAATTCTCTTCAAGCCACGGTTGGATATCTCGGCTTGCCCATTGGTTTGGGGATGATAAGCGGTGGAAAGACGGTGAGTGACACCATACTTAGCCATGACTCTTGCAAATTAATCGTTGCAAAAATGAGTCCCGCGGTCACTGATAATAGCACGAGGAACGCCAAATCGAGCGAAAAGCTGCTTCAAAAAGTTCACAACCACCCTCGCATCATTCGTAGGGAGAGCTTTGGCTTCAACCCATTTAGAAACATAGTCGACGGCGACGAGGATGTACTTGTTCTCTTTGGAAGATGGAAATGGCCCCATAAAGTCGATGCCCCATACATCAAAGATTTCACATTCCTGTATGAAATTTTGAGGCATCTCATCCTTATGTGTGATCTTGCCTTGGCGTTGGCAAGCATCACAATGCTTAACCATTTCGTGAGCGTCACGATAAATGGTGGGCCAATAGAATCCAGAATCTAACACTTTCTTAGCGGTGTAGTTGGGACCAAAGTGACCACCGGTGGGTCCTTTGTGACAAGCTTGGAGAATGTCAAAAGCTGCCGGTCCGTCAACACATCGACGAATGATCAGGTCAGCACATTGTTTAAATAGAAAAGGGTCATCCCAAAAGTAAGTCTTAACATCATTCAAGAACTTCTTCTTTTGTTGGGATGTTAACCCTTTGATGAGAATACCACCCGCTAAGTAGTTTGCAATGTCTGCAAACCACGGGGTGCCATCAAGATTCAGATTTATAGACATTAAGGTCTCAAGGGGGAAAGAGTCATTGATCTCTTTGTTCGGATGATCCCCTTGATATGGATCCTCAAGTCTGCTCAGATGATCCGCGGCCAGGTTTTCAGCACCCTTCTTGTCACGAATTTCAATGTTCAATTCTTGAAGGAGTAAAACCCAGCGAAGAAGTCTTTGCTTAGAATCATGCTTTGTCATCAAGTACTTCAACGCGGAATGGTCCGTGTATACGATGGTGGGGGATAAAACAAGATAGGGGCGAAATTTCTGAAAAGCATAGACAACAGCTAAAAGCTCTTTTTCGGTTGTCGTATAATGCAATTGAGCCCCCGTCATTGTTTTGCTAGCATAGTGGATTGGTTGGAAGTGTTTATTCACTCTTTGGCCCAAAACCGCACCAATAGCAAAGTCGCTAGCATCGCACATCAATTCAAAAGGCAGCTCCCAATTAGGGGTAACCAAGACAGGTGCCTTAGTTAGCTTATCCTTAAGAAGATTGAAGGCTTCGAGAAACTCTTTAGAAAAGATAAAAGGAGTATCTTTTTCCAAGAGGTGGGTCATCGGGCGAGCGATTTTAGAGAAATCCTGAATGAATCGACGATAGAAGCCCGCATGACCCAGAAAACTTCTCACACCCTTCATGGTTGAAGGTGGAGGTAATTTGGCTATGACATCTACTTTAGCACGATCAACTTCAAGACCGGCTTTAGAGATTTTGTGTCCTAGCACAATGCCTTCTTTTACCATAAAATGGCATTTTTCCCAATTCGGAACAAGGCGAGTGTCTTCGCACCGCTTAAGCATACGTTCCAAATTGGCAAGGCAAGAAGAGAAGGAATCCCCGAAGACCGAGAAATCATCCATGAAGACTTCCATGGTTTGCTCAACCATGTCATGGAAGATAGCCAACATGCACCTTTGGAATGTCCCGGGAGCATTGCATAAGCCAAAAGGCATCCTTTTGTAAGCAAATGTGCCATAGGGACAAGTGAATGTTGTCTTCTCTTGATCTTGGGGATCGATGGGTATTTGGAAATAACCCGAGAAACCATCAAGAAAGCAGTAATATTCTTTACCTACTAAACGTTCAAGCATTTGGTCCATAAATGGTAGAGGGAAATGATCCTTTCTCGTGGCATCATTGAGTTTGCGGTAGTCTATACAAACTCTCCACCTAGTAACGAGACGGGTAGGAATTAACTCGTTGTTTGCATTGGGCACAACGGTGATTCCGCCTTTCTTAGGCACACAATGGACTGGACTAACCCATGGTGAATCCGAAATAGGGTATATCATACCCGCATCAAGAAGTTTGATAACCTCTTTTTTGATGACTTCATGGATTTTAGGATTCACCCTTCGTTGGCTTTGAATTGTGGGCTTAAAGTCGTCCTCCTTGAGAATTTTATGTGTGCAGAAGTGAGGATCAATTCCACGGATGTCGGAGATTTTCCAAGCGATAGCGCTTTTATGCTTCTTCAACACAGTGACAAGTCGGGCTTTTTCTTCTTCTTTCAGATCCTTTGCGATGATGACCGGTAACTTCTCGTTGTCTTCCAGGAAAACGTACTCAAGATGAGGGGGTAGGTCCTTAAGCTCGAGAGTGGGAGGATCCTCAATAGATGGTGAAACCAACGATGGATCATCATTAGTCACGTCTTTAGGAGAAGGGGGAGAAAATGGGTCCTCATTGAGAAGTCTCTCAATAGTACGAATGTCTTCATCCCAATTGGTGGACAAATTATCATACTTAATATCGAGAGGACCCAAGCTAGCTTCGAAATCATCCAAGTCACTTTCTCCCAAAGGAGTCAATGCCAGAGCAATTGAGGCAACGGTCGCAACATTGGGTAGAGAAGAAAGAGTACTTTTGCAAGCATCATGAAAATGTTCTTCACAAGCCTCATCGAGAACATCAATAGCATTAACACTCTCATACGAATAAGGTTGCTTAGAAATCTTACCCATGTTGAAGAAAATTTTATCGTCACCAACTCTCATGATTATTTCGCCCGCGGCTACATCAATGAGAGTGCGACCGGTCCTCAGAAATGGACGTCCAACGATTAATGGAACACGGGGATCCATCTCGTAGTCAACGACAACAAAATCCGCCGGGAAGGTGAATTTGTCAACGCCAACAAAGACATCTTCGGCTATCCCCACTGGATAAGCAACCGTACGGTTGGCTAATTCCAAAGTCATTTTGGTGGGGACTAGCTCGGGGAGAGATAATTGCTTCCAAACACTTAAAGGCATTAAGTTTATACTGGCACCTAGATCGGCTAGGGCCATGCAATTCTCTACTCCCGGGAAGTTGCAAGGAATCAAGAAGCGACCCGGATCACCAAGTTTGGTGGGCAATTTCCTTAAGAGCACTGCAGAGCAGTTCTCATTAAGTTGTGTCTGAGCGATGTCAAGAAGCTTTTCCTTATCACTTAGAAGATCTTTAAACATCTTAGCGTATTTGGGCATGTGAGCGAGAGCCTCGGCAAAGGAGATGTTAAAATTCAATTGTTTAAACATTTTTAGAAAGTTTGAAACCTGAATATCATCCTTGCTCTTTTGCTTTTCTTTCCTCAACCTTGAAGGATAAGGTATATTGGGTGAAGAAGAAGGCTTTAAGGGAGTAGGATCACTCACAACCACGGGTGGTGGGGAAATGGGATAGAAGGTGAAGGAGGTGAGGAAAGTTGCTCTTTTTCCTTGTTCACAATCACGGGTGGAGGTGTAGGAAGCTCGGGTTCCATATAACCTTTTCCACTACGAGTGGTGATTGCTTTCATCTCCCCTCTTGGATTCGCAACGGTATTACTCGGAAGAGTACCCGAAGAAGAGGGTTGATTACCTTGGATGAGCGAACCAATCATATCACGAAGGTGAACCGCTTGATTATTAAAAGAGTCTCTCATGTTGGCATTAATTTCATTGCTGTGTTTGGCCATCTCATTCCTTAGCTCGGCTCGAATATCGTTCCCTTGTTTTGCCATTTCTCCCTTCAAGTTGCGGACTTGACTCTGAAGATTCGTCACCATTTCCCGATTCGTCTTCATGAATGTCTCGACATCTGGACTCACTGCCATCGGTTGATTGAGAGGTAGAGCTTGGTAAGCTTGAGAATTTCCTTGAGGTGGGTATAGGTTTCGTTGGGATTGATATTGATTGTTTGCACGAGGTTGGGATTGGTTGTAGTTTTGTTGTTGGTTTTGGTTTGCAGGGGGGAAACCAGGTGGAGCAAGATAGTTGTTCGAACGATAACTTAGCAAGCCACGGTCTCCTTGAGGGCGGGCTTGATAGCCTCCCGTGGGATAAGTGCCGTAAGCTGCGTTAACGTTTTCAGAAAAATTGCCTTGGGTAGAAGGGCAATCATTATAAGAATGAGGACCACCACATGTGTCACAAGAAATAGCAACGGCTTTAGCTTGTTGAAATTGGTTTGTGGCTATGGACATGAAATCTTTATGCATACTCGCAATTTGTCGGGTAAGTTCGAATATCTCGGGATTGGAAGTAGTAGAAGAAACATTGACTCTCTGATTAGATCTTGAGGATGCGGATGAATCCCAATTCTTGTGGTGAGTAGTCATGTTTTCGATCAACTCTCGGCACTCCTCCGGTCTCCTTTTCATAAAGGTACCACCGGCGGCGGCATTGATCGTGTCACGATCACGAAAAGTGATACCATTGTAAAAGGTGTCAATGAGAGTGACGGGGAGCATATTGTGATTTGGACAGCGGTCGATCAAATCATTGTATCGTTCCCAAGCATCGAAAAGCGATTCATCATTATCTTGCATGAATCCACTGATTTGGTTACGAAGGCTCGTGACCATGGATGGGGAAAGTAGCGCGATAAAAAGCGTTGAGTCATGTCATTCCACGTATGAATAGAATTCTTAGGAAGACGGTCAAACCATTTTTTGGCATGGTGAGAAAGCGAGTGGGGAAAAAGTTGGAGGCGAAGGTCATCCATAGACACACCGGAGCACTTCATGCTTTGGGTAATGGTAATGAATTTGTCGAGGTGTTTGTTGGCATCATCATCCGGAATTCCACGAAATGGGTTAGTTTGCACTTGCTGGATCATGTGATGCTTCAACGAAAACTCCTGGGCCGTGACGTGCATTGGCGCAATCGGGCCTCCGCGTCCGTTCATGGTGGGTTGACACAATTCCTCCATCGTTCGTAAATCAGGTAGGTGGACATCGTTGTTGTTGTTGTTGTTGTTGTTATTATTCAAATTGGGTAGAGGTGGGTTATTATTGTTGTTATTAACACCAGCCATATCTAGATCTTCACGAGTCTCGGGCTCAGAATAGTTCGAAGATCTAGTACGCATACACCTGCAGAAGAAAAATATACACAGAGAGAATATCTATATAATATTTTTGGTGCAAAACCTTTTGGAAAAAGAATTGCTTTTATATGATTTTTCAATGTTTTTGTATTTTTGAAAAGTTTTATATTTTTTGGATTTTTTGAAAATTCTTAAAGCAAGGAAAATAACTTTCAAAGAACGGATCCCAAAATTCAATGCGTCTCTCACTAAAAACCGTTAATCGTAACGAAAAGAGCCGGCAGCGACGCCATTTAATACTTGGCTTTTACCCCTAGTATCAAAATTCGTAATCCCAAGTCTTTTCGAATTGAAAACCGGTCTTAAGTGCGACTCAATCGTCTTTTGGTGAATCAAGAGAATGGTTTGGTTGATTCGTCTAATTTAAGCTATTAGCAAGTAACTAAAGTGTCGTTGAGTAAAATGGAAGAATAAAGATTAATACTTAAAATGACGAGTAAAAATAAATGCTTGTAAACTTTAAGGCAAAATGAGCTCACTAAATAAAACTAATACTTAGAAAATTTTCTAAAAATAAGAACTTAGTTGAAAAGTACTAAAAGAAAGTAAGATCGGAATTTAACAAAACAACTAAATCGGAATAAGCCAAAACAAGCCCAGATCGGAATGTATTCCGATCTGGTGGTCGGAAAATGGGAAGAATGCGCACAATCGGAATACACCAAAAAGTCCCAATCGGAATAATGGACAAAGACCCAGATCGGAATATCTGAAAAGGATGGCCAATCGGAATGTTGATAAGCAAATCTAATCGGAATATTACCAAATTAGCTCAATCGGAATGTTTATAAATCAAACAAATCGGAATGAAAGGAAACTAGCACAATCGGAATACAGGGATTGTTCAAATCGGAACACATGCAAAAATATGCAATCGGAATGATCAAAGACTCCACAATCGGAATATGTAACAATGGCTAGATCAGAATACTTGTGGGTGTGGTCGGAAAGTCAAAACCCTTTTCCGATTTGATCAATCGGAAAAAGGGGAAGGCTATCTGCTCGGAAAAGGCAGCAATCGGAAAAGGGAATTGTACCCTTTCCTAGATTTGTGGAATTCAGTTAAGCTAGGTAATAAGCTAAATTTATTAAGCTAATACCCGAAACTCAACAAACCAATAATAAACCGGATCAAATAAGCACTAATCTCAACTTATCTAACCTCAAAATAAGCAACTTTTTGGATCAAACAATAAAAACATAAACTTTTTAAGAAAACTTTTTATAACGTAAATAAGCTAATCATAAAAGTAAGCCAATAAGCACAAGAGTCTTAAAGCTTAATCAAATGAAAACTTAAGAAATGATCAAAAGATTAACTTTTTAGGCACGAAATCATTAAGAACAACACGGATCATATGATAATCGCACCAAAATCAATCTAAAATCAAAGAAAAGTAGAATGAGATTAAGGATTAAAAGCTTAAAATAGAACTTTGATTAATGAAATAAGCAATACAAAGTGTTTAATCTTGAAAGATTAAAAGAAAAAATGAAACTTAGTGAGAGAAAGTTTAAGACTTTCTCTCTCTAAAACTAGAAAGAAAAAGAAGAAGTGAAAATTAGCTAAATTAACTAACTACCCTACTAATGACTATTAGGAGGGTATTTATAGGGAAGGTGGAAGGAGTGCATGTGTTGTATCTTCTTTCTTGCTTTCTTCACGTCTTCTCGACTCGACTTTAATTCTTTGTCTTTGTCGTCTCGGGATTTGAACTTGTCTTTTAATTTTCTTCTTCTATTAGACTTAAGTTCTTCGACTTCGTTAAACTTCCGTCTTTAGACTTTTTCTTCGATAAATCTTCAGAATAGGCCTTGGACTTCCGTTCTTTTTGCACTCTTGATCTTTTGACTTCGTCTTTTCCCGTTTCCTTTGATAAAAGCCCGTGAAAACCCGTGTTTTCTTCCTTTTTCATATTTTGGTCCTAAAACACAATAAAAACACAAACCACACATAATTCGGACTTTTATGACATAAATCACACGTTTTGGTCTTGTAATTATTGGAAATAAGTGGTAAAAGGATAAGTGTTTTCACACTTATTACCCCATAAAGTCGATGCCCCATACATCAAAGATTTCACATTCTTGTATGAAATTTTGAGGCATCTCATCTTTATGTGTGATCTTGCCTTGTTTTTGGCAAGCATCACAATGTTTAACCATCACGTGAGCATCACGATAAATGGTGGGCCAATAAAATCCAGAGTCAAACACTTTTTTGGCGGTGTAGTTGGGACCAAAGTGACCACCGGTGGGTCCTTTATGGCAAGCCTTGAGAATGTATAAAGCTGCCGGTCCGTCAACACATCAGCGAATAATCAAGTCAGCGCATTGTTTGAATAGTAAAGGGTCATCCCAAAAGTAAGTCTTAACATCATTCAAGAACTTTTTCTTTTGTTGGGATGTTAACCCTTTGATGAGAACACCACCCGCTAAGTAGTTTGCAATGTCCGCAAACCACGGGGTGTCATCAAGATTGGCACAAATAGACAGTAAGGTCTCAAGGGGAAAAGAGTCATTGATCTCTTTGTTCAGATGATCCCCTTGATATGGATCCTCAAGTCTACTTAGATGATCCGCGGCTAGGTTTTCAGCTCCCTTCTTGTCACGAATTTCAATGTTAAATTCTTGAAGGAGTAAAACCCAACGAAGAAGTCTTGGCTTAGATTCGTGCTTAGTCATCAAGTACTTCAACGCGGAATGGTCCGTGTATACGATTGTGGTGGATAAAACAATATAGGGGCGAAATTTTTCAAAAGCATAGACAACAGCTAAAAGCTCTTTTTCGGTTGTCGTATAATACAATTGAGCCCCCGTCATTGTCTTGCTAGCATAATGGATTGGTTGGAAGTGTTTATTCACTCTTTGGCCCAAAACCGCTCCAATAGCAAAGTCGCTAGCATCGCACATCAACTCAAAGGGTAGCTCCCAATTAGGGGTAACCAAGACCGGTGCCTTAGTTAGCTTATCCTTAAGAATATTGAAGGCTTCAATACACTCTTTGGAAAAGATAAAAGGAGTATCTTTTTCCAAGAGGTGGGTCATCGGGCAAGCGATTTTAGAAAAATCTTTGATAAAGCGACGGTAGAAGCCCGCATGACCAAGAAAACATCTCACACCCTTCACGGTTGAAGGTGGAGGTAATTTGGCTATGACATCCACTTTAGCACGGTCCACTTCAAGACCGGCTTTTGAGATTTTGTGTCCTAGCACAATGCCTTCTTTTACCATAAAATGGCATTTTCCTAATTTAGAACAAGGCGAGTGTCTTCGCACCGCTTAAGCATACGTTCTAAATTGGCAAGGCAAGAAGAGAATGAATCCCCAAAGACCGAGAAATCATCCATGAAGACTTCCATGGTTTGCTCAACCGTGTCATGGAAAATAGCCAACATGCACCTTTGGAAAGTCCCGGGGGTATTGCATAAGCCAAAAGGCATTCTTTTGTAGGCAAATGTGCCATAAGGAGAAGTGAATGTTGTCTTCTCTTGATCTTGGGGATCGATGGGTATTTGGAAATAACCCGAGAAACCATCTAGAAAGCAGTAATATTCATTACCCGCTAATCGTTCAAGCATTTGGTCCATAAAAGGAAGAGGGAAATGATCCTTTCTCGTGGCATCATTGAGTTTACGATAGTCTATACAAACTCTCCACCCATTAACGAGACGTGTAGGAATCAACTCGTTGTTTGCATTGGGCACAACGGTGATTCCGCCTTTCTTAGGCACACAATGGACTGGACTAACCCATGGTGAATCCGAGATAGGATAAATCATCCCGCATCAAGAAGTTTTATAACCTCTTTTTTTATAACGTCATGGATTTTAGGATTCACCCTTCGTTGGCTTTGAATTGTGGGCTTAAAGTCGTCCTCCATGAGAATTTTATGTGTGCAAAAGTGAGAATCAATTCCGCGAATATATAGATCTTCCAAGCGATAGCTCTTTTATGTTTCTTGAGAACTTCAATGAGACGAGTTTTCTCATCGGCTTTTAAGTCCTTAGCAATGATAACGGGAAGTTGATCAATGTCCTCTAAGAAAACATACTCGAGATGAGAAGGTAAGTCCTTAAGCTCAAGAGTAGGAGGATCCTCAATAGATGGTGTAACTAACGATGGATCATCATTAGTCACCTCTTTAGGAGAAGGAGGAGAAAACGGGTCTTCATTGAGAAGTTTCTCAATTGTACGAATGTCTTCTTCCCAACCGGTGGGAGAATCAGAATACTTAAGATCAAGTGGACCCGAGCTAGCTTCAAAATCATCGAAATGAAAGTCACTTTCTCCAAAGGGAGTCAATGACGGAGCAATTGAGGCAACGCTCTCAACATTGGGTAGAGAAGAGAGATTACTTTTGCAAGCATCATGAAAGTGTTCTTCACAAGCCGCATCGAGAACATCAATAGCATTAACACTCTCATATGAATAAGGTTGCTTAGAAATCTTACCCATGTTGAAGACAATTTTATCGTCACCAACTCTCATGATTATTTCGCCCGCCGGCTACATCAATGAGAGTGCGACCGGTCCTCAAGAAAGGACGTCCAACGATTAATGGAACACGGGGATCCATCTCGTAGTCAACGACAACAAAATCCGCCGGGAAGGTGAATTTGTCAACGCCAACGAAGACGTCTTCGGCTATCCCCACTGGATAAGCAACCGTACGGTTAGCTAATTCCAAAGTCGTTTTGGTGGGGACTAGCTCGGGGAGAGATAATTGCTTCCAAACACTTAAAGGTATTAAGTTAATACTAGCACCTAGATCGGCTAGGGCCATGCAATTCTCTACTCCCGGGAAGTTGCAAGGAATCAAGAAGCGACCCGGATCACCAAGTTTGGTGGGAAATTTCCTTAAGAGAACCGCGGAGCAATTCTCATTTAGTTGGGTCTGAGCAATGTCAAGAAGCTTTTCCTTGTCACTAAGAAGATCTTTAAACATCTTCGCGTATTTAGGCATGTGAGCGAGAGCCTCGGCAAAGGAGATGTTAAAATTCAATTGTTTAAACATTTTGAGAAAGTTTGAAACTTGAATATCATCCTTGCTCTTTTGCTTCTCTTTCCTCAACCTTGAAGGATAAGGTATATCGGATGAAGAGGAAGGCTTTAGGGGAATAGGATCACTCACAACCGCGGGTGGTGGGGAATGGGGGTAGAAGGCAAAGGAGGTTAGGAAAGTTGCTCTTTTTCCTTGTTCACAATCACGGGTGGAGGTATAGGAAGCCCGGGTTCCGTATAACCTTTTCGACTACGAGTGGTGATTGCTTTCATCTCCCCTCTTGGATTAGCAACGGTGTTACTCGGAAGAGTACCCGAAGAAGAGGGTTGATTACCTTGGAAGAGCGAACCGATCATATCACGTATGTTATCCGCTTGAGTGCTGAAAGAGTCTCTCATGTCTGCACGAATATCATTACTTTGTTTCGCCATGTCATTCCTTAGCTCGGTTCGAATATCACTCCCTTGTTTCGCCATGTCTCCCTTCAAGTTGATGAATTGACTCTTAAGATTCGTCACCATCTCTCTATTAGTCCTCATGAACGTCTCGATGTCTTGATTCAACACCGTTGGTTGATCGAGAGGTGGAGCTTGGTAAGCTTGAGAATTTCCTTGAGGTGGGTATGGGTTTCTTTGGGATTGATATTGATTGTTAGCACGAGGTTGGGATTGGTTATTTCGGTTATAGCTTTGTTGTTGGTTTGGTTTTGAGGAGTAAAACCGGGTGGTGCAAGATAGTTGTTTGAACGATAACTTAGCAAGTTACGGTCTCCTTGAGGACGAGCTTGATAGCCCCCCGTGGGATAAGTACCGTATGCCGCGTTAACGTTTTCACAAAAATTGCCTTGAGTAGAAGGACAATTATTGTAAGAATGAGGACCACCACATGTTTCACAAGAATTAGCAACGGCTTTAGCTTGATGAGTATGGTTACTAGCCAAAATTTGCATATTTTTGCTCATTTCGATAATGGCACGTTCCATGGCGGACATGTCGGTGGTGGAAGAAGTAGATGAAACATTGACTCTCGGATTAGATCTTGAGGATGCGGATGAATCCCAATTCTTGTGGTGAGTAGTCATGTTTTCAATCAACTCTCTACACTCCTCCGGTCTCCTTTTCATAAAAGTACCACCAGCGGCGGCGTTGATCGTGTCACGATCACGAAAAGTGAGACCATTGTAGAAAGTATCAATGAGAGTGATGGGTAGCATGTTGTGATTTGGAGAATGGTCGATCAAATCATTGTAGCGTTCCCAAGCATCAAAGAGTGATTCATCATTGTCTTGCATGAATCCACTAATTTGGTTACGAAGGCTCGTGACCATGGATGGTGGGAAGTAGCGCGACAAAAAGCGTTGAGTCATGTCTTCCCAAGTATGAATAGAATTCTTTGGGAGACGGTCAAACCATTTTTGGCATGGTGAGAAAGCATGTGCGGAAAGAGTTGAAGGCGAAGTACATCCATAGAAACACCGGGCATCTTCATGCTTTGAGTCATTGTAACGAATTTGTCGAGATGCTTGTTGGCATCATCATCCGGCAATCCGCAAAAATGGATTAGTTTGCACTTGTTGAATCATGTGATGCTTCAACGAAAACTCCTGAGCCGTGATTTGCATCGGCGCAATCGGGCCTCCACGTCCATTCATCGTAGGTTGGCATAGCTCCTCCATGGTTCGTAGGTCGGGTAGGGGTGGATTATTCATGTTGGGGTGAGGTGGATTATTATTGTTGTTGTGTACACCGGCCATGTCTAAATTATCGAGAGTCTCGGGCTCGGGATAAGACGTTGTTCGAGTACGCATACACTAAAAAGAAAATGCAAGAGAAGATATTTTTGGTGTTTATAGGTTTTTTAATTTTTTTGTATTTTTGAAATTTTTATATTTTTATGGGTTTTTGAAAATTTTTGTGCTTGAAAATAACGTTCCCGAAAGAACGGATCCCAAAATTCAATTTTTCTCACAAGAAACCGTTGATCCTTACGAAAAGAGCCGGCAGCGGCGCCATTTTAATGACTGATTTTTGGTTAGTTAATAAAACAGTGGTTGCAAGATCTTTCTTTGTGTTGCTCGTACCCAATTATATTTGTCATTGTTTCGTTCTCGGTATCTTCTCGAATCGATCACGGTTCAAAGTGGAATTGTTGTAATTGGTAACTAAAAGGGGGAGCTTTTGATCTATATCTACTAAAAAGGTAAATGCGAGAAGTAATAAAATTGAACTAAAACCAATTACTGAAAATAAAACTTGAATTGAAATTAAACAGTAAAGACCTTCTCCTGGAAATTCAGCTGATTCGGAATAAACTTTAAAAAGCCTTGGTTCGGAAGGTTCTTGCTCATGCGGAATAACCAAATAAAATTGATGGTTCGGAATACTTCTTAATATCTTGCTTCATTTGGAATGTTATTCTTCATCCGGAATAATTAACACAAACTGCTCATTCGGAAAGATCTGCTCATCCGGAATATACCTTCATCCGGAATATTTGGCAAAAAGCTTGACTCGGAATAAAATGGTTGATCCGGAATGTTGTGTTGATTCGGAATAAGTGCTTGATCCGGATTGTTTAGCTCATCCAGAATACATTGTTCATCCGGAATAAAAGGTTCATGCGGAATATTTGTTGACTCGGAATAACTTAAACAAAACCCTTCGTTCGGAATATATGCTTCGTTCGGAATAACTAGAAGAAAAAGCTTGATTCAGAATACATTAAAACAAAGGACTCATGCGGAATATTCAACTCATCCGGAATAAGGTTTCATTCAGAATGTTTCTTTATCCGGAATAATAAAATTGATTCGGAATAACTGTTGTTGATTCGAAATATTGAACTGATCCGGAATAATTAAAACTACATAATACTCATCCGGAATATCTTGTTCATCCGGAATATTTTAAACAGGAACCTTTGGTTTGGAATAATATGTTCAAATCCTTGATTCGGAATGATTAGTTCATTTGGAATCTGGGGACATGAAACAGTAAGGAGAGACGAAGAACATGGGAACTTAATCAACACGAATTTAAACAAAATCCACCAAGTTTTTAACCAAAACTTAAACCAATTTAACCACTAATCATCTACTAATGATAAACATCAAACCAAAACAACAAAAACTCAAAACCCACTTACTTTTGAAGATCAAACTCAATAAAATAAAAACTTATAACTTTGGATTAATGATAGGTGTGTAAACACCCATCCTCTTTACCACTTAATTACAATAATAACTGAGCCGAAACGTGTATTTTATGTCTTTTATGTCGGAATTATGCGTGGTTTGTGTTTTTGTTGTGATTTACGACGAAAAGGTGAAAAGTGGAGAAAACACGGGCATTCACGGGCTTTTATTGAAGAAAAGATGAAAGACGAAGTCAAGAAGTCAAGAGTGCAAAAAGAACGGAAGTCCAAGACAAATTCTGAAGATTTATCGAAGAAAAAGTCAAAAGACGGAAGTTTACTTAAAGCCGAAGAACTCAAGTCTACTTTATTGAAGAATTAAAAGACGTTTTCAAAGAAATCCCGAGCCAAAAGTCATTAAAAGTCCAAGTTTAAAGAAGATTAGAAGAATAAAGGACTAATGGTGCAATTAATGAAGATTAAAGGCTTAAGGACCTAATGACGCAATTAAGAAGAAAGGAAGGAGGGGAGGAAGCTTCCTAATCCTCCCCTATATATAGATTAGGCTTGTTAATCATTTTTCTTTGTTGGCTAAGTGTGACAATTAGTCTTCCATCATTTATTTACCTTGCACCTTTAAATTCATGTCATTTAAATACTTGTCAAATTTAAATACCTTGTCTTGCACCTTAAATTCCTTTAATTTGAAGTAAGTTTCCATTTAATTCTTGTCAATCTTTACTTTATCTTGTTAATCTCCTATCTACCTTTCTTAATCTTTGATTTTTATGTTTATGTTTATGTTCATGTTCTTATTTTGATCAAAGTGGGTTTTGATTATTTTTGTTAGTTTTGTTAGTTTTATTGATTTGGATAGTTTGTTTATGATTATTGGATGTTTTGTTATTAGTTTAGTTTAATCTTGTGTTTGATTTTGGTTAAATTTGTGGTTAGATTTGTGTTACTGTAATTCCCTGTTCTTCGGGGGTGTTTGTTTCTGTTACTGTGATTCCCAGGAAAGTTCCGGATCAATTCTTTGTTCACAAGGAAAACTTCCGAACCAAGGTTTCTTGTTCATTCGGAAGAGTTCCGAATAAAACTTCCGAATCAAAGTCTTCCGAATCAAGGCTTTGAGCTTCATTCGGAACATTCAAAACTTCCGAACCAAAAGTTCCGAACCAAGAAGTTCCGAACGAAGGCTTGGGATTAAGAAGTTCCGGATCAAGGAAAACTTCCGAATCAGGAAGTTCCAGACCAAAAGTTCCGAACCAGAAGGTGCTTATTCGGAACATCAAAAAGTTCCGAACCAGAGGGCTTCACTCGGAAGAGTTCCGGATCAAAGTCTTCCGAACCAAAGTTCCGAGTCAAGGATTTGGCATAAGAAGTTCCGAACCAGGAGGGTTCATTCGGAAGAGTTCCGGATCAACTCCAAAGTTCCGACTCAAGAACTTCCGAATCAAGGTTGAAGCAGAAACTTCCGAATCAAGGGTTTCTTTCAGTAAAGTTCCGAATCAGTAAAGTTCCGAACGAAGGATTGTTTTGGATAAGTGACATATTCAAAATAATTTGTTCCAGATCAAGGATTTTGGTAATGTTCCAAGCGAAGAAGAATCATTCCGAACGAAGGTGACATTCCGGATGAGTGATTGTTCCGGATGAAGGATTGTTCCAAATGAGTTGTATTCAGGTTCTATTTAGTTTTTGTCTTTAAGTTTCTGTCTTTAATTTTCAAGCTTTATTTTTCCCGCCTTTTATTTAGTTGCACTTTAAGTTTACTTGCCTTAGATTTATTTTAGCCTTGCCTTAGTTTAAGTTTTAGTTGCGTTTTAAGTTTGCCTTAGATAGTTTTTAGTTTGCGTTATTTACGTTTAGTGCCTTTTAATTTCAGTCAACGTTTTAAATACTTGCACTTACTTTAAATTAGTTTTAGATATACTTTAATTGCATTTTTACTTTAAAGTTTCGCACTTTTATTTTAAAAACAACCAAAATATTCTTTTTCACCAAAAACAATAGAGTCATACTTGAAGCTGGAAATCAATTCGTTAAGATACCGAGAAACGAACAATTGAACCTAGCAAAATCTCAATATTAAAATGGCGCCGCTGCCGGCTCTTCTCGTAAAGATTAACGGTTTTCTGTGAGAGACGCGTTGCTTTTTGGGATCCGTTCACTTGTGAGCGTTATTTTTCTTGCATAAAAAATTTAAAAAACCATAAAAATTAAAACTTGATAAAAATCCATAAAAATCAAAAATTTCAAAAATCCAAAAAGATTTTATTTTTATTGTGTATATATATTGTCTTTGTGTTTGGTATTGTTTTCTTTTGTCTTTTCAGGTGTATGCGTACTAGATCTTCTAATTATCAAGAGCCCGAGACTCGAGAAGATTTAAGTATGTCAGGTGTTAACAACAATAATAATCCACCGTACCTCAATAATAACAACAATGTTCTTCCACAGCCCGATCATCGGACAATGGAGGAGCTTTGTCAACCTACCATGTTTGGACGAGGAGGACCGATTGCGCCGATGCAAATCACGGCTCCGGAGTTTTCGTTGAAGCACCACATGATTCAGCAAGTGCAAACAAATCCTTTTCGAGGAATGCCTGATGATGATGCCAACAAACACCTCGACAAGTTCATTACAATCACTCAAAGCATGAAGTGCACCGGTGTCACAATGGATGTTCTTCGCCTTCAACTCTTTC
The DNA here is from genome assembly GCA_025667525.1 of Glebionis coronaria. NCBI lineage: Eukaryota > Viridiplantae > Streptophyta > Magnoliopsida > Asterales > Asteraceae > Glebionis > Glebionis coronaria. Next base: position 412,907,893 of record CM046878.1, read on the forward strand.
CACATACTTTATCACACCACGTCGAGAAATGGTTTGATCGTCTCCCGAAGAATTCCATTCATACTTGGGATGACATGACTCAACGCTTTTTGTCGCGCTACTTTCCACCATCCATGGTCACGAGCCTTCGCAATCAAATCAGCGGTTTATACAAGAACCCGATGAATCCCTTTTTGATGCTTGGGAAAGATATAATGTCTTGATTGATCGTTGTCCAAACCACAACATGCTTCCCGTAACTTTAATTGATACTTTCTACAACGGTTTGACTTTTTGAGATCGTGATACGATTAATGCAGCCGCCGGTGGCACATTTTTGAAAAGGAGACCCGAGGAGTGTAGAGAGCTTATTGAGAACATGAATACTCACCACAAAAACTGGGATTCCTTCGCTTCTTCAAGGAATAACCCGAGAGTCAATGTTTCTTCTACCTCAGCAAACCCTGATATGACCGAACTCACCCGCATGATGACTGAAATGAGCAAAAGTATCACGCTTCTCGCTTCAAACCAACAACAACAACAAGTTAAAGCGGTTGCTAAACCTTGTGAAACATGCGGCGGTCCTCACTCATACACCGATTGTCCTTCAACTCAAGGAAATCCGGAAAATGTGTATGCAGCTTATGGTAATTATTCACCAGAAAATTACCAAGCTCGACCTCAAGGGGATAGAAATTTGTTGAGTTACCGATCCAACAACTACCTTTCACCCGGTTTTTCTCCTCAAAACCAAAACCCCGCCAACAACTACAATAGAAGCAACCAAATCCCACCTAGAGCTTCTAATCCTTATCACCCACCCGCCCAACAAACTCCACCCATTAATCCCGATGTTGAAGCCATCATGAGAACCCAGGGAGAGCAAATCAAGAATCTGCAGAGCCAAATAATCAATTTGAAAGGAGATATTACCAAGCAAGGGAATGAGATAAGATCCGAGCTTCGAGATAATATTCAATCCTCCTTCAGCAATCAAACGACTGATTTGAAGAATATGCTTTCTAGTTTCTTGCCCGCCGCTCAACCTTCTACTTCGAGTTCTCTACCTTCAAACACCGTCCCCAATCCGCGAGCAAATGTGAGTGCTATTACTACTCGTAGTGGAATTAACATTGTCGATCCACCAATCCCACCCCCATCATCTACACCTCCTCCACCACCATTTATCCCTACTCCTCCTACACCTAGTATTAGTGCACCATTACCGTCTCCGCCTCGTCATGACGATGTACCTCGGAAGGAACCTTCAACATCTCAACCTTTAGCTACCACACCTGCACCTTCACCACCCAAACCCAATATCCCTTATCCTTCTCGTTTAGGCAAGACCAAACTGCTAACCAAGGAGGACTCCGAAGTGACACGCTATGTGAAGATGATCTCTCAGATGAACTTCAACATTAGCTTTCTTGAAGCACTTGTCCACATGCCCAAATTTGTTAAAGCATTTAAGGAATTGCTTAACAAGAAGGAGAAGCTGATTGAACTCACCAACACACGCTTAAATGAAAACTGCTCTGCAGTTATTCTTAGAGAACTTCCGGAAAAGCTTAGAGATCCCGGTCGTTTTGTGTTGCCTTGTGTTTTCAACAAAAATGAGGAATTTACTGCCCTTGTTGATCTCGGGGCCAGTATTAATTTGATGCCTTTGAGTGTTTGGAAAACACTATCATTGCCCGACCTCACTTCAACAAAGATGACTCTTGAACTTGCAAATCGCACTCTCGCTTACCCCGTTGGTATTGCCGAAGACGTGTTCATTAAAGTTGGCACATTTACTTTCCCGGTCGACTTTGTCGTTGTTGATTATGAAATGGACCCTCGTATTCCTTTAATACTTGGTCGGCCATTCTTGAGAACCGGACGAGCTCTAGTTGATGTTGCCGAAGGTGAGTTAATCTTAAGAGTTGGGGATGATGCACAAGTTTTTAAAATGGGAAAGCTTACAAGCAAATCCTATGGACGAGAATCAGTGAATATGATTAATGTGCTTGATGACTTTGTCGTCTATGACAATCCTCTATTCGACTCTTGCATTGATGATTCTCTCTCCAATTTGGAACCTTCACCCATTTATGATTCTCCAACGATCTTTGATGCTTATGATGATGATTCTAGCTCAGACTCGGATGATTATGATGACCTTACTTCTGAGTATCCCGACCTGCCCACATATGATGATTTTGATGAGGCTGATACTCTTTCGAGCGATTCTTCACACAATGAAGATCCTCCGCCATCACTCGATCCTACTTTGGACGATTACTCATTTGAGGAAGACTTCTCTATGTTTCTTAACACTTACTTCCCTCATGAGAGTGATGCACCTCCTTTAGATTTTGAAGATTATCGTCTTGATCCTACTTTGGATTTGAAGACCATTCTTTCAAAGGAGAAGAAACCGGTCGACACCGATATCCGCAGCACGTATGAGTTAACACCTCTTTGTCCATCTTCTGAGGACGAGGCCGTGCTTCTTCGCGGATCTTCTTCACACTCTGCTGAGCCTGAGTGCTATTTTCCCTTAAAGGAAAAGGTGTTCGACCCCGGTATCGATATTCTGCAGCCATCTCAGTATCCACCTGATGAAATAAAAGGAAAAATCTTTGGAACTATTGAAGACATGCTTGTACCTCACCATACTTGCTTCCACCGTGCTCCATCGATGCTTAAGGGAACCTTGCCTATTCTTCTTTGGCTTGCCTTGTTCGCCTTAAGCTTGTGCTATTTGATGGACGAAAACTATGTCTTTGATCCCGGTGGATATGTTTCATGCTTCTTCCTATGATGATCAAGGTCGAGTCAGGCTCACGACTCGGTAATCAAAAACCAAGCGCTTCTTGGGAGGCAACCCATGTATCTATCTTTTCGCTTTCTTTATCCTAAGTGTAGGGGAGACCCGTTGGTTTGCTTTTTCCTCTCCTCTCTTAATCAGGGATTCGAGCGCTCAATGATCCACTCTTGATGATTCTTGACGACCCGTGATTCCGTGTTCCCATTTTCCCGGTTCTATCCTAAACTCTTTTCGATTCACTATTTTATATTTTCTCAATATTAAAATAGGAATCTCTTTAGTTGTCCTTTCCTTAGCAAGATTTAAACAACGTGCACAATGTCCTAAGTGTAGGGGAGTTTACTCCCACATGCTTAAACATTGAGGACAATGTTTATCTTAAGTGTAGGGGGGACTTCTATCGAAGTTAAGTGGCCTTTTCCTTGTATTTGTCCTCATTTTAACCGGAAAATCATTTTTTTGACATTTTTTAAATTTATGATCTATTTTGGCCCATTAGTTTTCCCCTTTATATAGTTATTTTTCTTCTTTACTAGAATAAATCTTTAATAAAGTGGTTTTAATTTTCAAACGTTGTGAATCTTTTGACTCAACCAGAGTTTACTTATCAAAGTTTACTCTAGCTAGTATCCTTAACGTGTTTAAGTCAAGTTTTGCTAGGCTATTATATAGGGAGCTATAAAACGCGAAAGTCTTAACTCTCACGGGTTAAGAAAAAGAACTTTTCGCAAGTTCCTATAATTGATCCTAGAGAGTCGTTTATCAAGGGAACTTTAAAATGCGATTTCGAAACTTGAAAAAGTCTAAGAGTTTGCAAGATCCTATAGACGACTCGAAAACCCAAAACTTTGATTTAATAGGCTAAGCATCCACGAGTCTCATTCCTTGATATTTTAAACTGTGGAGAACGAGAGATGATAGAGCCAATTATAAGTTTGATATTTTTTCGTGAATTTATGTGAGTTAATTAAGAGCCTATTCTCCCATCGCTTGCTAATAAATTTATCTGCAATAAATAAGGTTGTACGATTTGAAAAGTTACTTAGCTTCTAGCCCAAGATCGTTTAAAAGTTGCTCGGTATGGATTAGAGTTCATAGCCAAGACATAACTTATTGAAGCGGGATGCGAAGATTGGCGAGTCCAAAAATGTCCTAACAAGACATGAAGGCTATATTTTGTTGCTAAAGATCCAAAGTGATGTGAATAATCATTTATCGAAAATCAATATGAAGGATCGAGACACACGACGAAAAGCAAAAACTCCCCAAAAGTCATGGAGAAGTGTATCCGAAAAGACCCTAGCAAGGTATGAGGATAAATAGATCCAAGTCATAAAAGGAGGCGGATCGTTGTATACAAAGTCCATAATAAAGATTGGAGAAAAATGAAGAAGTCGTGGTCCAAGTATGAATCTCTCAAAACTTCAAGTGAAGAAATCCCATTGTGAAGAGAAGACCATAATTTCATGAATGTCTCTCAAGGTTTGAAGTATGAAGTCGCTGCCAAATATCGGTCCGAGAAAGGTCTCAAATCGCGAAGCGAGTTATGCCAAGATATGAACTTTATGAGGTCCCGAGAAGCAGTTTTAAAAGATTTTGTCCTTTAGCTAACTATTGATTACATCGTTCACTTTATTTTCGGACTAAATAACTATCGAAATAAGTCAACAATGCATCCTCGTGATCATTCAAGACAACAATAAAATATAAGAGATACCCTTAGGAATAAGGGAGTCTAAGTGAATAATTAGCCCACATGAGTTCGTGTTAGTTTGCTAACTTATAATAACAATGATCTCGTTTTTAAGCTTGGTTTGGAGAAAGTGAAAACTTGAGGATGATGATTATTCATGACATTTTCAAAATCCAAGGTATGCTTTTGATTTCTTTACTTTGAATGTTTATAATTTTCTATCTCTTTAATAAAGGCCACCGTGGATTGATTATGATGAAAAATGTAAACTTGCTTTGTAACTAATGCATTGTATGAGGACATTGCAATGGTCAAGTGTAGGGGATTTGATAGGTGTGTAAACACCCGTCCTCTTTACCACTTAATTACAATAATAACCGAGCCAAAACGTGTATTTTATGTCTTTTATGTCGGAATTATGCGTGGTTTGTGTTTTTGTTGTGATTTAGGACGAAAAGGTGAAAAGTGGAGAAAACACGGGCATTCACGGGCTTTTATTTAATAAAAGATGAAAGACGAAGTCAAGAAGTCAAGAGTGCAAAAAGAACGGAAGTCCAAGACATATTCTGAAGATTTATCGAAGAAAAAGTCAAAAGACGGAAGTTTACTTAAAGTCGAAGAACTCAAGTCTACTTTATTGAAGAATTAAAAGACGTGTTCAAAGAAATCCCGAGCCAAAAGTCATTAAAAGTCCAAGTTTAAAGAAGATTAGAAGAATAAAGGACTAATGGTGCAATTAATGAAGATTAAAGGCTTAAGGACCTAATGACGCAATTAAGAAGAAAGGAAGGAGGGGAGGAAGCTTCCTAATCCTCCCCTATATATAGATTAGGCTTGTTAATCATTTTTCTTTGTTGGCTAAGTGTGACAATTAGTCTTCCACCATTTATTTACCTTGCACCTTTAAATTCATGTCATTTAAATACTTGTCAAATTTAAATACCTTGTCTTGCACCTTAAATTCCTTTAATTTCAAGTAAGTTTCCATTTAATTCTTGTCAATCTTTACTTTATCTTGTTAATCTCCTATCTACCTTTCTTAATCTTTGATTTTTATGTTTATGTTTATGTTCATGTTCTTATTTTGATCAAAGTGGGTTTTGATTATTTTGGTTAGTTTTGTTAGTTTTATTGATTTGGATAGTTTGTTTATGATTATTGGATGTTTTGTTATTAGTATAGTTTAATCTTGTGTTTGATTTTGGTTAAATTTGTGGTTAGATTTGTGTTACTGTAATTCCCTGTTCTTCAGGGGTGTTTGTTTCTGTTACTGTGATTCCCAGGAAAGTTACGGATCAATTCTTTGTTCACAAGGAAAACTTCCGAACCAAGGTTTCTTGTTCATTCGGAAGAGTTCCGAATAAAACTTCTGAATCAAAGTCTTCCGAATCAAGGCTTTGAGCTTCATTCGGAACATTCAAAAGTTCCGAACCAAAATTTCCGAACCAAGAAGTTCCGAACGAAGGCTTGGGATTAAGAAGTTCCGGATCAAGGAAAACTTCCGAATCAGGAAGTTCTGGACCAAAAGTTCCGAACCAGAAGGTGTTTATTCGGAACATCAAAAAGTTCCGAACCAGAGGGCTTCACTCGGAAGAGTTCCGGATCAAAATCTTCCGAACCAAAGTTCCGAGTCAAGGATTTGGCATAAGAAGTTCCGAACCAGGAGGGTTCATTCGGAAGAGTTCCGGATCAACTCCAAAGTTCCGACTCAAGAACTTCCGAGTCAAGGTTTAAGCAGAAACTTCTGAATCAAGGATTTCTTTCAGTAAAGTTCCGAATCAGTAAAGTTCCGAACGAAGGATTGTTTTAGATAAGTGACATATTCAGAATAATTTGTTCTGGATCAAGGATTTTGGTAATGTTTCAAGCGAAGAAGAATCATTCCGAACGAAGGTGACATTCCGGATGAGTGATTGTTCCGGACGAAGGATTGTTCCAAATGAGCTGTATTCAGGTTCTTTTTAGTTTTTGTCTTTAAGTTTCTGTCTTTAATTTTCAAGCTTTATTTTTCCCGCCTTTTATTTAGTTGCACTTTAAGTTTACTTGCCTTAGATTTATTTTAGCCTTGCCTTAGTTTAAGTTTTAGTTGCGTTTTAAGTTTGCCTTAGATAGTTTTAAGTTCGAGTTATTTACGTTTAGTGCCTTTTAATTTCAGTCAACGTTTTAAATACTTGCACTTACTTTAAATTAGTTTTAAATTTACTTTAATTGCATTTTTACTTTAAAGTTTCACACTTTTATTTTAAAAACAACCAAAATATTCTTTTTCACCAAAAACAATAGAGTCATACTTGAAGCCGGAAATCAATTCGTTAAGATACCGAGAAACGAACAATTGAACCTAGCAAAATCTCAATATTAATTAACAAGAAAAGAAAGAAAGATTAAATGGAAACTTGTATTAAGGATTAAGATTCAAAGAAACAGAGGAAAGATTAAACTTACATAATCATGAAGGAATCAAAGGAAATAAAAATCACCAATCTCCTTAAGGGAGTTGGTGTTCCTACGAACTAGGAGAAAAGAAAACAGAAAGAAAAACTAGCTTGAAAATTGTGAAAGGAAGGTCTATTTATAGGCCTTGTCTTTGGTTGGTGAGTGGGCTTTCTACCTTTCTTTTTGTCTTCTCTTCTTTTCAGAAAAGTTGACGTTTTCGATTTTGATTCGGGATTTGTCGACGAATAAATTCAACTCGTCTTTTAATTTCTTCATTTAATAGACTTGAGTTCTTCGACATACGTAAATCTTCCATCTTTGGTCCTTTTCTTCGATAAATCTTCAAATAGGCCCATTGACTTCAAATCTTTTGCATCTCTTGGACTATAGACTTCGTCTTTTCGTCTTTTTCTTTGATAAAACCCGTGCAATCCCATGTTTTCTTCAATATTTATCCGGTTGGCTCTGAAAACACAACAAACACACAAACCATGCATAATTCCAAACAAATGACATTAAATACGCGTTTTGGTCTCGTTTTTTAGCAAGAAATAAGTGGTAAAAGGATGGGTGTTTTCACACCTATCAACAACCACTATCCTTAATCCACTCGTCGGGCTCCAAATCGATTCCCAAGCATATCTAGGTAACAACACACAAGATCAAACATTTGGTCCCCAATATCTCATGGGTACAAATTTGTTAGTTCCAAACATCCCTTTCATTTGGTTGGGATGCATGAATGGAGTACATATGCCCCACGGAGAAAAAAATTGTTGACAATTACTCCAATTCATATGATCATTTTGATATCAACTGATTTTCTTAGGAGTGTTTGATCTAGACCTAGAGTTATTGTTGTTTCTAGGTGCTGGAGTTTTACTTCTAGGTCTTGACTTAGAGTGATCATCCCTTTTAGGTGTTGGTGTTCTACTTCTAGGCCTTGAATCATTACGTACTCTTGGAGTACTAGATGATTGTCTTGATGGATTTCTAATTCTCATTAGGGGTTTACTTAAAGGCTTGTAGAATTTATCAAGTTTCTTTTTGTCAATTATAGGTAATTCAACATTGTTAACAACAAGATGTTTTGACCCTTTACCTAAAATGGAAATTTCAGAAAGTTGAGAATTTTCAAGAATCCCGTCTTCTGTTTGCGGTTCCTTATCACACTCTACGGTTCCATAATTATAAGGAACCGCGCCATAAATTAGCGAACCGTGGACAGAGGGTCGTTTTTCTGAAAATCTAACTTGTTTTGGTTCACTAGTGGATGCTTCATTGGTGTTAAAACCTAAGCCTAGTCTTTCTTTAGAGTGATTTTTCTTATTTAACATGCCATCAAGAGCATTAGTACCTTTTATGAACTTTTCCAGTTTAATGAAAGTACTTTTGAGACCTTCATTCTCTTGTCTAAGGTGTTCACAATTTAAACAACCTAAATCAACTTCCTTATTTTTCTCAAGCTTAGCTAATTTATCTCTTAGCTCACTAATCTCATTTTCAAGCTCGGTCCTAGTTGATTTTAGCACTTTATTCTTTTCAATGAATTTTAAACTTAGTTTGCATAGGTTGTTATATTTACTTTCTAATTCTAAATTGTCTAATGAAGAACTATCATTGCTATAGTATTCGGTTTTCGTAATGTACCTCTTTGGAAGAATGAGCCATGAGACACTTTTCGTCTTTAGCATTGTCGTCACAGTCTTCACCACTATCGCTCCATGAACCACCAACAAAGGCCATGTGATTCTTGTCGCGAGATGGCTTGGGACAATCACCGATGAAGTGGTTTGGGTCACCACATCTAAAGCATTTCCTATCACCATTGTCATTCTTGAAAAATCGGTTTTTAGAAAATGCCTTCTTGTTGTTGCTTGGTTGTCTAACATGTTGACCTCGCCTTTTGAAGAACTTCTTGAAGTCTCTAACCGCCATGGCATATTCCTCATTATCACTTTCCGAGGAAGAGCTATCATGATCACTTTGCACCTTCTTGGCTTTGAGTGCTAGACTTTCTTTCACTACTATCTGGATCTTCACAACACAACTTCAAATAACACTACTACTTGGATCTTCGCAACACAACTAAAATGAATGAATAAAAATTGATCTTCAATAGATCTTGAGGTAGACTCAACACTTTAAAGATGAAAGTGTTCTTCTCCTTGCACTTGGAGAGGAAGACATGTGAGGAGAAAGATTCACTTCTAAACAAGTAGTAATCAACAAAATAACCAAGGATTTGAATGATTTAAGAAGTATGTTTGAATCTGGAAATTTGTGTGCAAAAGAGGTGAAGAGAAAATCTAAGAATGGTCCACTATTTATAAGACAAAATCCCAACGACTCTTTCTGGACGTAGTTCCTTATTGATGCATGTGGTTCCATATCGATAAGGGACCACATAGGCATTTAAGGAACCGTGGAGGTAGACTCTGTGCCTTTTTGTCTTTTAGTGGGGTAGTCACATCTGGTGGAATAGTTATCCTCAAAGGATATTCCTAAACCATATGGAATATGCCATTTTTAAATTTTCAAATATTTAATTTAATAAAACATTTTCTTAAAAATAAAGTTTAATAAAAAACTTTGTCACATTTAATAAAAGGTGAGTTTTAAGAAAACATAAATCCTTGATCACTTAATTAAGATGAAAACTTGTTTGTTCATACCTTAAGTGATAATGGTTGAAATAAAAAAAATACTTGAACTCAAGAATTCGTTTTTCGTTGTTTTCGTAAATGCTTGTTTTTATATATTGTCGTAATCAAAACAAAGCGAGACCAAAAAATACAAGTAACGTTTTTAGGCATCATTGCATTAACACGAAGTACTTTCCATAAGAGTGCGGTCGGATTCTATCTTCTTTCTCTTTTCTTTGTGGCCCAGATTTTAAGCTAATGTCTTACGGTGAGGTGCGCCTCTACCAGTGTTTGCTTCGTATTGGTTGTGCATGTATTCTTAGGTTTCGCATGGGCTAGGCGACTGTTGTGTCCGTCCAATTTTCCGTTGCGATCTTGAGCTCAATATGGACGACACAATGAATGATGATATACTTTTGCTAAAGATAACCATATTTTGCACATTTTTTCTAAAACTTTCTCTTTGTGTGAGTCATACCCTTTCCATACTAGGAATTTGCATTCGAATTTTCGAATCTAGTGTGGGGGTTTTACCTCATATTTAGAAACATTGTGGACAATGTTTAGTCTTACTGTCGAGGGTATCTATCGATATACTTTCCTTTGTTCGTTACCTGTGCACTCCGCTTTTTCTTTCAATGTACATAAAATAGCATAATTTTTTTTCATTTTCGTAAGTGTTTTGACACAAAAGTAGGCCTTCCGCTAGTGAGAATAAGAGTAATTTTTTACTTGACCGGGCGTGTTGAGCCCTTAGCTCATTCCTTAACCCTCTTAAATCAAGTTTTGCTAGACTTTCATATTGGGAGCTTTTAAAACACGGATTCTAGCTTGAAAAAGTCAAGGATTTCCAAGCTCTTATAATTGATCCTAGTTAGTCCTTTATATAGGGAGCTTTTAAAACGCGAATTCTAGCTTGAAAAAGTCAAGAATTTGCAAGTTCCTATAATTGACTTAAAAATATGAAACTTGATTTAATATAGTCATAATTAAGCTAATCTCTAGTAGATTTTAAATATGCTAAATTTTGACTTGCAAAGTCTCATTAATAATAGATCTTTATATAGTGAAGAGCGAGAGATGATAGAGTTACTATAAGTCATCATGCTAAATGTAGAATATTTCATATTCTTTCAAAAACTCATGTATTTCAATTGTGGCTTTTTTCTGTTTAAGATCAATGAATGTATATAAATTGCTAATAAATAAGTTTTAACGCCTTAATCCCATTATTTTTAATCTTTAGCATTTTCTTTTATCTTCCACGTAATCAAATTGAGTACATATCAAGGAGTGTCAGCGTTGTGTACTTTCAGACCATGGGATTACAAAATTTGGTCTACTATATGTATCACAAAATAATATAAATAAAATAAAAAACATGTTCTCAATGAGCCTTAGGGTGTGGGAAATATAGCACTAGCCTTGTCATTTGAGCCTTAGGGTGTATGGCATGATGAAATGTTTAATAAAAATTGCTTCATCATTATTTCAAGGAGCCTTAGGGTGTGGACTGATGATGAATGTCAATTACCTTGTTTATGGTTCAAGGAGCCTTAGGGTGTGGATCATATATGAGTAGCACTTTCCATCTTAAAGAGCCTAAGGGTATATGATGTAAATATTGCTAACTCCATTTAAAAGGCTAATTGACTTTGGAGGATTAATTGTTGCTTAAGTAGAACTAATACGCCAAATTTTGAATCCGAGAATTTATTCTCTAAATCATGTTAAGTCAATCCTTTTTGTGGAATTAATTTTTTGACATCGTTGCTTTTAGGAAATGTTAAGGGTTAATATCCTGTGATTATACCGGTCTTACTTATTTTCGGACTTAAGATCTATCAAATATGTCAATATGAAACTTCGGAATAGACAAATGTTAATGATAAAATCTTTAGATACAAACATTTATTAGGAATGTGGGGAGATCAAGTATTACATAATTGAGGTATATGAGTAGTGTTAGCATTGTGACTTATAATCAACAATGATCTTGTTTTTACGCTTGGCATGGAATGTGTGAAAAGTCAAGGACGACGAATTTATCTCTATGAGGCATGAAAGTGTTATTATTCTATGAACTTATACATCAAAATTTTGATGAACGCTATACATTATGTCATTTACACATTAGTAGTAAGTTAATCAATAAATGCTTTCAAGAAATGAAAAGCGTAGTTGCTACGATACTTTATTCTAGCATTGCGTAGGGACACGGAAATTGTTTAGTGGGAGGGTGTTGATGTGAATCTAATTACACATCTTTATTCCTTGTAAAATGGTCTTAAAATGTTTAAATATTATCATTATTGTGCAAATATATGTGTGTTTATTGTTTATATATGTGTAGGTACATAAATCAAGAAAACACGAGACAAAAGATCAAGAAACGGAAAAATGGACACCAGATTAGAAGAAGTGCACAAGACTGAATCCGGAATTACACTTATCGAAATCAATTTGAATCAACTTAACAAAGTTTGAAGACTTTTCAAGAAGTCAAAGTCGAGACCCGAGCTTTTATGAAAAGAAGACCAAAAATCGAGTTTGACGGTGCCTTCAATGGGCCGACCCAACACCATTTAAATGGGTCAGATCGACCCATTATAATTCAGCCTCTATGCTCGATGGATGATGAAGGTAGGCCCAACAAGAAAGATGCCCACGTAGCAATTTAATACCAAGAGTAAAAGGCAAATTTTTGTTTAATGAAGAAATAAGCTGCTGGGCCTTTTTATTAATTTAGCCCAAGCGAAATGAAAAGTGAAAGTAAAGTTTCAGTTATTAACAAAAAAAGCAGCCAAGCCTAGCAAACAAGAAGCAGCCTAGCAACGCATTAACAAGAAATGAAAGACAGGCCCAGCAGCCGTTTATACTTGAAGCCCAGCAGAAAACAAAAATAGCAAGAATTTGGGACTTTATATAGTTACTAGGAAAATATCATTCTCCATATTCTCTCTAGATAAACACCAGCCTTTTTACTTTTATCTTTTCGGTGATCGACTTCGGTCGGTCGTTTGGATTTCTATCTTCTTTCTTTATTAATAATATATCTCCTATCTCCCACAATAATATCCCTTTACCGATGGAGCTATCATTTCCTACCGTTGTTTGTTGTCCACCGTCATCGCTTAGGGATCTATGGTTTGCTGCTATTGCTTACGTATTTTCTGTTCAGAACTGATGTCGCCCTTTCATGCCGCCGATGGATTGTTGCAGCTTGGGGGTTTAGATTTAGATTTATTTGGCTTAAGTTTGGCTTCTTTAGGGATGTTAGGTTTTGTCTTCTTATGTTTTTATGTATCTTGTATACTTTTGCTCCAAGCTACACTCTATGGTTGTGCCTATCAAAATATCACATTGGCGATTCAGCCTCACCCTTATATTGTGTTGCTTCGTTGTCACAACCTTTCCGGTGTATGTCTGGATTTGTCTCAACTTGTTACTTCGTGTATTTAGTTTTGGCAAATCGGTTTCGATTTTGCCCTTTATGTTCGATGTAACATGTTTCCTCTATTTGTGAGGTGTGATATGGAATCTTGTTCAAACAAAATATATATAGTTGCTAGGGTTTGATGTATTTCATATAGTAGTAGTGTAAAATCAAAAGTAGGGTTTCATACCTTAAAATATTCAGCCGCCTCTTTCTTTCATTTTTCTTACTATCATTTCTTTTAAGCTTTGTAATGAAATATGTTTTATCATCTATGAAATCTTAGTTAATCTTTTACGTATATCATATAATCTTTAATCTTCAATCTTATATCACTTTGTTCATGCTTAATAATAGTAGATCTAGTATTTTTTTTCATTTTATCATCTTAGCTTAAATATTTTCGTGGCTTATGTAATTTATATGGTTAAGTGTAGCTTTAAAGATCCTTGGAATAAGCCCTAGTAGCTTATAGAGGTGAAAAGCTTAAAATCCATTTTTTTTATTATCTTTAAAATTTCGTGGCTAATAAGATCTTAAAAGATCTTAATATTTTTCGTGGCCTATATTTCAAGATCTAGCTTATTATGGGTGCATATATTCAATTAGCTTTATTAAACTTTTTGAATCACATAAGTTATAAGCTTAGGCTTCAACTTATTAATAAGCTAGCTTTTTAATTAATTGTGTTAATTATTACTAAGTAAAATAAATAGCTTATTTTGGGTGATTTTTCAATTAGCTTTTCAAGCTTTTTGAATCACATAAGTTATAAGCTTAGGCTTTAACTTATTTATAAGCTTTATTTTAATTAGTATTATTAGCCATTTAATTAATTTATTTTATTATCATTTAATTTATGTCTTTAATTTTTGCATTTAGTTAATTAATGTAGTTTAAAATTATCTTATCTTTGATTAACCTTTAAAAAAATTGTATCCTTTTGATAATTTAGTGTAGATCTTTTAAAATAGTCTTAAAAATTAAATCTTTTTATAAAAAAAACCTAAAAAAGTGTTGATCTATTAATCTTTACTTAAAAATAGAACTTTTTTTTATAAAATCAACAAATATATATATATATATATATATATATATATATATATATATATATATATATATATATATATATATATATATATATAGGGTTGAGTTATATGCAGAACTTATTTTAAGTGTAGAACTTTATAGAACTATTCTAAACCAATCAAAATTTAGTATTATTATTATTATTTATTTAATTCAAAAGGGTACTATAGTCCAAGTATATTTATATTTTTAGTTTTTAATTTAAAAACGTTTTTTTATTTTCTTTAATTTTTGATATTTTTATTTTTAGTATATATGTTAGAAAAATACGGTGCAGGTGTGTTTTTTTTTAATATTGTACTTTTTACATAAATGTTATACATATGATTTATAAATTTACAAAAACATAAATGTTCTAGTATGTAATAAAACAAATAACATAAATGTTAGAATATACTTTGCATAAATTTACCAAGTTTTGTAATAAAACAAAAAAAAAACATGAATGTTATACATATAACATAAAATTTACACAATAAACCAAAACCAACAATATATCACATAAAATGAAACATAAATAATAAAAGTTAAATATACATGCATACACATGACAACAATGGCTTATCAAGTTTATAATATATGTGATTGTACTCCAGAAACACATATGCACGTCTTTAAAAACATCTATGTACAACAGGAACATTTATGTACGACTTTTAAAACATTCATGTACAACTTCAAGAACATCAATGCACAACTTCAATGACATTTATGCATGTCATCTAAAAGCATCGTTAATCATCTTCATTACACCCGTCATTAACCTGAAACAAATGTATAAAAATCAAAAAACATAGTTGTTATACATTTAACATAAAAGTTTATGAAGATCATTTGTGCACGAATTTTAAAAGAACAAGTTAACACGTTGACCTATGTAGTTAACCTATGTCCTGTTAAAAAGGTAGCAAAACGAAAGAAATTGAATGAAAACTTAAAATTAAAAAATTACTATAGTACATACTATGTATATGTTTTTTTTTTACAAAAACATTATGCACGCTACGATTAAAAAATGCACAATGCACAATGCACATACACATTTGTAATAACCAGTTTTTTTTCTGAAAATTTGAGCATTAAAAGATTAAGTCAAATCATGACAAACTAGTTGATCAACTTGACACGTCTTACACTTTTCGAGATATACTTATGCGTAGTAGTTATGAACAGTCAAGATAGGTGGCTTCCCTTTTTTCTTGAAAAGAACCACTATTTTAATTATTCTTAAGCATTAATTTTATTGTTCTTAACAATTACGTAGATTTGTGGTTTATTTTTTTTTTCTAGCATATAGTAACCAAATCTAAATAATATCTAGTTGATCAACATAAATGGATACAATTAAATATAACCAATCAATTTTTAAGGATTAAAAGGACTTACGGAAGGATTGATGATTAAGAAATGGAAGAAAGATGATTTCTATATTAACAAGATTAACGACTACCGCTCCTCGAAAGTCTGGCGACTATTTTCGCACATCGGCTTTGTTGTCTCGACATGGTGTAGCAGTGGTTCATCGGATCATCGTCATTATTAGGCGATATGTTCTTACTAGATGGCGAGACAACTCAAGCCCTGTTCGCTAAAGGCGTAACAACATCAGCTTCACAAAACTCGATTTAGATCTGCACGAAAGAATCAATTTCGATCCATATCTTGTGTTTTTTATTTGGCAGAGGTGGTTTCATATTGCAGAGGGATAAAAATGGGCTAGGGTTTCTTTGAGGTGGTATGGAACAGGGATAGAAAAAAAAGATATGGCTAATTTTTTTTTGGGTATAACTTCTAAATAAATGCTCCTTATTTGTTGGACGGTTTTTAAAATTTTGTTACATGTATTTCCCATACTACCCTTTTTCTTTTCTAATTAATTGGAAAAAAGGTCTTTAACTTTTGTGTAATTATAATTTTGGTACATTTAATCTTAACCTTTTATCAAGTTCAATTAAAGGCTGAGATTCATTTTTATAGTTCTACATGGTTCTACACTTAAAATAGGTTCTGCATATAACTCTTACCTATATATATATATATATATATATATATATATATATATATATATATATATATAATGATTTAGTTTAATAATATATCATTGTTCATTGTCCTAACACTCTAATGTTTTCCTTGTCCCGATTGAGTAAGATGCAAACCAAGTTTTGTAAGGTGAATAACATGAGCAAGTTATTCTCATGGTTTGATCTTTACTAGCTTATGCTAAAGCTTGTAGAGCTATGGTTGTATGGCCAACTAGCAAATGGTAAGTTTCTCCTTTAATATTTCCTCTAAACCATGCTTTTATTTTAAGTATTGTAAACTTAATTTAGTTTTTCTTAAATTTAAATTCATTTTTATTTATTTTAGAAAAATGTTTTATTAAATTTATAAGCTACGTCTTGAATATTTTTCTACATTTAAGCTCACGTTTTAATTTTTTCTAGAACCATTCCTTTTGTAAGTTCATTGTTTGTCAGAAAAAAAGAGATTTACTTACTGTTTGTTTTAAGACGTGACTTGTTGCCACTGTTAGTATTCTATATGCCACTGATAGCTTGTTTGTTTCCACCGTTAGTTGTATTCTACTACTGTTAGTTATTAGGACTGTTTGAACTGTTAATTTTGAACTCCCTGACTGATTTTAAACTGCTTTCTGTATGAACTGCCATCTGTTTATTTAAGTTGTCTGTTTGCTATTTGAACTGTCTGTTTGTTATTTGAACTGTCTGTTTGCTATTTGAACTGCTTGTTTGCAATTTGAACTGTCTGTTTGCAATTTGAACTGCATGTTTGCTATTTTGAACTGTCTGTGTTTAATTCGAACTGTTAGCTTTTGTTTTTGAACAATTTGGTTTGTTTCTTTGTGTTATGTACTCGAAAGCCTAAAAATAATACCCCTCTTTGTTATTTAGCATCCAAAAACAATTCGATAATTCAAATAATCCCCTCGCTCGTGGAATATGATATTAGCACATTTTTCCTAAAGTGTTGCGATAACAAATATATTATACACATCATATACGAAATTGTTAAGTAAACAGTCCCTCAACACAACAAGCTGCCCTAGTTTACTAGTTCGGCTAAAACTACCTCTTCGAGAATCATCTCATGACGGTCCACCGGTGGATTTTGTCAGAAAATCATTGTCCATCATTCTATTCAACAATCTCACATCCAATACCCACTGACATAATCAAGAAATTCGTGTTTTCAACTGATCTATATTTTATATCATGATTGTAATACTTCTAGTGCTTGTCTATTCATGATTTTATTATTATAATGCATATGCAATGTCTAGATCCTTATTAATCAACTGTCATAATAAAATTAGTAGATACATGATTATTATATATTAAAAATTAATATACAGTTAAAAATTAAAAGAAGGTAATCAACGATCCTTACAAAGAAAATGAAAACAACATCATAACAAGGCAACTTCAAATCTCATTTGCTCAAACCCATACTTCTAAATCACCTCAAGACTAACCAAATACGGTTTTAACCAAGATTATATCTACGAAAAACCTTCTAACTTCAGCCCCAAAACTTTTAGATTAACTCCTTAACCAAGCTTCAAATGGCTAAATCAACATCACCTTAGTTGTGATAATCAAAGTCTAACAAGTATCCATAGATTTTTGAGATGGAAAATTTGGTGGTGATGGTGGTTTGTCGGATGACTTTGGACGGCAAGAACAAGAAGAGAGAGAGTGTGGATTATCTTTTTGAATGTGTGTGTGACCCATGGGAAGACCCTAGGCTCACCCGTCCATGGGCGGATCCCAGGGAAGATCCTTTTACTCTCCGTATACGGAACTACTCCGAAGACACAAAGCGTCGCATGCCGGCGTGTGTCAAGACCTATGATGGAACCGGTGATCCGGATGATCACCTCAAAATATTCGATACGCAGGCTAAAAATGAGCGATGGCCCATGCCTATATGGTGCCAAATGTTCAATTCAACTTTGATCGGTAATGCCCGTGACTGGTTTGAGGGACTCCCTCCACGAAGCATTGATAGCTTCACGGAACTACGCACTGCGTTCAAGAATAATTATACTCAGCGGAAGAAGTATAATAGGGATCCGGTCTCATTGGCAACTGTCAAGCAACGGCCGGGGGAGTCTACAGAAGCCTTCACTGAACGCTTCAACGACGAGTGCACACGCACAAAGACGATGCCGGAACTCCTGAAAATCTCCGACTACATGCACGCCATAACAGATAGGGAGTTAATCAGGCGTCTCAGTGACAAGCGTCCAGAGAAGTATGATGATCTCATGGAAAGGGTCAGAAATTTCATAGAGGGAGAAACAACGGTTGTCGCGACTTACCCTTCCAAAGGGAACGGCTACCGGTCAAACGACCAGTCCCGGAGACAATCGGGCGGTCAAAGCAATCAAAACAATAGTAGGGGCTCAGAATACAAGAGCCAAAACAAAGGAGGACGGCCGGATGATAAGTTTACCCCCTAAAGATGTCCTACCGGGAGATCTTGCTGACGGAAGGGGCAAATTTTCCGAGACCTCCCCCAATGACAACTCCGCCGGACCGTCGTCAAGGGAATCGTTTCTGCGAGTTCCATAATGACAAGGGCCATGGCACGGAGGAGTGTATCCAGCTTAAGAAGCACATTGAGTCACTGATCAAGTCAGGTAAACTCAAGCATTTGGTTAAGGATTGGAAGGATGGAAAAGACAACAAGAAGTATGACAAGAAGGATCCCTAAAAGAACAAACCTTCGACCATATACATGATCCAATCCAGAAAACGCCGCACGAGGCAGAAAATTGGCCAAAAATTTTCACGCGGCAGGGAAATCTCATTCCCTCCCATCACAGCAAGCGATGTGATTGATGCGCCTCTCACTATTGAGATAAGCATTGGAACACACAATGTTCGTCGCATGTATGTGGATGGAGGGTCATCAGCAGAAGTACTGTACGAACACTGTTTTGTGCAGTTACGGCCAGAAATAAGAAGCCAATTAGTACCGGCCACGGCGCCGCTCACTGGCTTAGTGGAGACACCATCTGGCCGATAGGGCAACTGCGTCTGCTTGTAACCATTGGGAATGAGGAACACTCCACTACTGCGTGGATGAACTTCATGGTGATACGCTCACATTCTCCGTACAATGGGATCATAGGCAGACCAGGTATTCTGGCTATGCGGGCGGTACCTTCCACGGCACACGGAATGATCAAGTTCCCTGTTGAGGGAGGAATCGTCACCATTTACAACACAATCATACCAGCATCCGAGTGTCATACCGTGACAACACCGGCTCCACCTGTTCCACCCAAGGATGGGTCACCACCTCCCAATTGGAGGGTGGCAATCCATCCTGACTATCCGGAACAGGAGGTATCCATAGGGGGGCGCTCTCGGATAGCGGCAAAAGGGCCATAAGCTCTCTTTTAAGTGCAAATCTAGATATATTCGCATGGGAGCCAAAGCATATGACAGGCGTACCACGCGCGATAGCATAACACAAGCTCCAAATCCGCCAGGGGTACCAACCCGTCAAGCAAAAGAAGCGCGACCAGGCGCCTGAGCGCAGCCAAGTGATATTGGAGGAAGTACGGAAACTAGTGGACGCAGGTATCATGCGCAAGGTATACTACCACGAGTGGTTATCCAATCCGGTCATGGTCAAAAAACATGACGGAAGTTGGCGCATGTGTGTGGATTTCACGGATCTGAACAAAGCCTGTCCACAGGATTGTTACCCGTTACCGGAGATTGACTGGAAGGTGGAATCCCTATGTGGATATCCCTTTAAGTGCTTCCTAGACGCATATAAAGGATACCACCAGATCCAGATGGCGGAGGAGGATGCAGAAAAGACGGCATTCCATACTAGTCAAGGCGTATATTGTTATACGAAAATGCCGTTTGGACTAAAGAACGTCGGTGCTACATACCAGCGGCTTGTGGACAAAGCCTTTGAATCACAGATAGGCCGCAACCTGGAAGTCTATGTGGATGATTTAGTCATAAAAAGTCATACGGAGGATACACTTCTCCGGGATGTCCAAGAGACATTCGACACACTGTGGAGGATTAATATGAAGCTAAATCCAAAGAAATGTACGTTTGGGGCAACGGAGGGAATGTTCCTTGGATATATGATTGATCCAAATGGCATCAAACCTTGTCCAGAAAAAACGGACGCAGTAATACAACTGCCATCCCCTCAGACACGGAAGGAGGTGCAATCCTAAAATGGGAAGCTGGTCGGGCTAAATAGGTTCCTATCAAAGTCCGCAGAGAAGTCATTACCCCTATTTAAGACACTCAAGAAGTGCATTAGGAAGGGAGACTTCCGGTGGACAAAGGAAACCGAGGAAGCCTTTGGCCAACTCAAGCAGCACCTTGCATCTCTCCCTATGCTAGTAGCTCCCTGGCCAAAGGAGGAACTCATTATGTATCTCTCAGCCACACTTGGAGCAATAAGCGCGATACTCATGACGGATAGGGATACGGTACAAACTCCGGTCTACTTCATAAGTAGAACATTACAAGGGCCGGAGTTGAATTACTCCTCTATGGAAAAATTGGTTTTGGCACTAGTGTTTGCTACAAAGCGGTTGCGCCGATACTTTCAGGCGTACCCAATTGTAGTCATTACGGACCAATCAATAAAGTAAGTCATCTCTAGACCGGATGTAGCAGGAAGGCTACAAAAATGGAGCATTCTATTGGGGGAGCATAATATATCTTATAGGCCAAGGACGGTTGTTAAAGGCCAGATCTTGGCAGATTTCTTGATAGAGAAGCCAGATGAGGAAGGACCAATCGTTAAACAAGACGAGACTCCAACAGAACCATGGGTGTTATTTACGGACGGATCCTCGTGTACGGATGGGTCAGGAGCTCGTCTCATCCTCACAAATCCGGAAGGAATGGAGTTTACGTACGCCCTCCGTTTTGAGTTCACAGCCACCAACAACGAAGCGGAATATGAAGCATTAATTTCGGGTTTAAAAATCGCCGCTAGAATAGGAGTCCGCAACCTTGAGGCCTACGTGGACTCACAGCTTGTCGCGAACCACATTCTAGGTGGATATGTGGCTAAGGAGGACAACATGGTCCGATACTTGGAGAAAGTCAAGTCACTCATCGCGGCTTTCGGCAAGTTTTCCATCAAGCAGGTGCCAAGAGGTGAGAACAAGAAGGCGGACGCTCTTAGCAAGATCGCATCTACAAGCTTCGCCCACTTGTCCAAGCAAGTCTTGGTGGAAATACTCAAGGAAAAATCTATAACAGAAGGGGAGGTCGCTACTATAGTTGAGGAGGATGGACCTACATGGATGACCCCGATCATCAACTATTTGACTAGTGAAACCCTTCCGGACGATGAAAAAGCGGCGCGGCGCATCAGAAGGAAGTCGCAGCACTTCGAACTTCGAGAAGGTATCCTTTATAAGCGTTCTTTCTTGCAGTCGTGGTTGCGGTGTGTTGGACCACGTCAGGCCACTTATGTAATCAGTGAGATACATGAAGGGTTATGCGGCATGCATGCAGGTCCACGATCCGTGGTAGCTCGAGCTTTACGTACAGGATATTATTCGCCTACCATGCATAGGGACGCACGCGACATGATTCGCAAGTGTAGTGATTGCCAAGTGCATAGACCAGTGCCGCGACACCCGCAACAGGAGCTTACACCTATTACATCCCCATGGCCATTCTATAAGTGGGGAATCGACATCGCAGGACCATTTCCTGTAGCTGCGGGGGGGAGTTAAGTTCTTGATTGTCGCGAGGGACTACTTCACACGATGGATAGAGGCCAAGGCAGTCAAATCCATCACGGGCAAACAAGTTAAAAAGTTTGTTTGGGAGAACATTGTGTGCCGTTTTGGCTTACCAGGAGAAATCATCTCGGACAACGGTAAATAGTTCGCGGATAATCCATTCAAGGACTGGTGTGCATCATTGAATATCAAACGGCGCTTCGCGTCTGTTAAGCATCCGCAGACAAATGGCCTTGTGGAACGAGCAAATAGAAGCTTGGGAAACGGCATCAAGGCATGTCTGGAGGAACGAAGTGCCAAATGGGTGGATGAGCTACCACATGTTCTATGGGACATAGGACTATGATCAAAACAGCCAACGCAGATACTCCATTTGCATTGGCCTACGGCACTGAAACTGTTATACCAACAGAAATAGGAAGGCCTACCATCCGCATGGCGGAGGTTAATGTCGTCACGAACGACGAGCAGCTGCGAATCAACCTGGATCTGTTGGCAGA
The DNA here is from genome assembly GCA_025667525.1 of Glebionis coronaria. Lineage (NCBI taxonomy): Eukaryota > Viridiplantae > Streptophyta > Magnoliopsida > Asterales > Asteraceae > Glebionis > Glebionis coronaria. Next base: position 412,930,263 of record CM046878.1, read on the forward strand.
AAAAAGGGAGATAGCAGCCATCAATGAGGCTAAGTCCAAGGCTAAAATGAAGGCTTATTATGACGCCAAGGTTAAAGGTGTTTCCTTTCGACCGGGAGATTATGTCTATCGTACTAACGAAGCAAGTCGAGCAGGGAATACAGGAAAGCTGGGCCCTAAGTGGGAAGGACCGTATGAGGTCACGGAAGCCTTGGGACGAGGCGCGTACAAGTTACGTGACATGGATGGCCGCGACCTGGAACGCACATGGAACATCTCCAATCTCAAAAGGTGTTATCTTTGAAAGCTACGGCTTCCGCATGGGTACTTTGCTATATGTGGCTTTAATGAAGATCCATGCACTCTATCTGTTTTGCTTCTTATGTTTTGTCTAGGTTCCTTTTTTGTTTTTTAGGACTCATCATTCTTGTTCAAACAAAAAATGTAAACGTTCTAATAAAATGCCGTGGTGCCTAGCTAGCTCCACGGCTTGTTTTGTGCAAATTATTTCTTAGGATTTTGTTAGTCATATGAATTTTAGTTATTATTATAATATGCCATGTTTCATTCATATGCATTCATTCAATCACCGTACATGTACTATACGCCTCCAGGCGGGGTAAGAGGATTAAGTGAACCTACTAATTCAACTTGCCGCGTAAGAGGGATGCAACCCCAGCGGCACGGATCATGTATCCTTACTAGACACCTTACTCACAAGACGTTGTGGTAAGTTTCGTATGCCGTACTCACGCAGTGCTTTGCATAGTAAAGACGCACGTCGCATGTCTAGTAAATTATAGACTTGAATGTACTTTCCCTTTTGTGTAAGACGTGACATGTCATGCAGTATCGGTATATGATATTTAACAAAATAAAAATACACAAGTTTCCAAATAAATAACAAAATGGTCGTGGTTATCACTGACCTACAAACAAAAGACAGTTATCTACCATATCAGTCTTAGCCGTGTACATGCACGGACGAATAAAAGTTACAAATGTTTACAAGATAAATTACAAGGGAGGTAGGAATTCCCCTATGTCTTTCTTTCCTTCTTCGATCAGAGCACGGAGGGCCTCCCCGCGAGCGTCCTTTCCATCCTGTGCCTTGACCGCAGTCGCATCCAATGCCTCCGCAAGCAGCTTTTCACCTTTCATCACTTTCGATGCGGAGTCATAAGTAGGCAGGGTCAAGGGGATGGGATCCGCAGTAAGTCTGGACATTACCGCCTCGTTCGGAGCATCCTTAAGCGCCTCGAGTTCATCCAGAAGAGGGTGTTGGATTTCCGCCAGTGCATTCATCGACGCGGTCATATTGTCCGCAGCTGAGGGATTATGGTAGGGATGCTGCATGATGTCTTCGTTCTTAACTATCAATTCCGCAACCTTGACAAAACCCTCATGCCTACCACGGTCGATTCCATCCGACACGACCCCGACGAATGCTTGCAGTAGGTGCGGAGCTTCCATGGCCTTGCTTACGACGAGGCGCATTCCTTGCCCAATCATCCACCTGCGTCCAGCTATGGCGGATAGCAAGGGAGGACACAGTCTTTCAGCACAACTTGTGGCCATCTTGCTCAGTTCCTCCTCCGCCGTTGCAGATTGCTCTTCCAACTTGGCCCGCACTTGTGTTAGCTCATCCTTCAGCGCATCGCGCTCTTGGGCGATGTTGAAGGCTTGTACGGTTACGGCCTTGGTGGAAGGTTCGGTCGCGGACGCCTGCATATGGAACTTCGAGTTATCACAAGGATAATATATTCTTTTTCTTGGGACGAATAAAAAATCAAGGAAAGAGTATATGTATAAAATTTTCGAAAGCATACCTTCTCATTCGATGCGGCTACAAGGGCTTCAAGCTCGGCAATGCGCTTTTCTCGGCTGTCGGCATGATGAGCTTGCTCTTTCACTGTAGCCTCGGCCGTCACCAGCGCCGATTGCAATGACGCAATGGTCTTCTCATTCTTCACAACCATTGCCTCTCGACGAGCTATCCTTTTGTCGGCCCGCTTCACATTCGCCAGGGCCTTGATCAGGCGGCGTCTTAGAGCGGCACCCACCGTCACTTGATGCGCAGACGACACATCGAACTGCTCCAGAAGGGATTCATGATCCAGCTCATCTAAGTCTTGTGCAAGGGCTGGAGGGGTAATGTGCTCGATGAATTCTGAGCACTCCGATTCTGCTTCCAACCTTGTTAGACTTGAGAGATTCCATGCTAGGCGCAGGCTATTTTCTGGCCCTTCGGGGAGTGGCTCCTCGGCGTGTGTCGCAGCAGGGGATGAGGGTCTGTTTGATGGTGCGGGGGATGGATTCCTCTCCACTTCTTCCTCTTGGGCTACGGCCGACGGATCCGCCCTGTTATTGACATTGCAAATTTTGTTTAGGCATTATATATTTCGCAAGAAAAATGACATAACTGACATACGAAGGGTACTTACGTGGTACCAATTGCAGGTTCTGGGGCGGTAGGAGCTACGGTACTTACAGGGGTAGCTCGCCAGACTTGCTCTTCCATGTGCGGGGTAGGGTCGGCTTGAGCAGTTGCAGTACCACTTCCCTCCTGGTACTGCGGATGGTCCTTTCTCAGTTTCTTTGGGGGAGCATTTGAGGCCCCGGCCTCATCCCCTATCATCTTTTCCACCCTCCTGGTGGTCTTTCTCTTTCTAGATGTGGGGGGGGGACCCGGAAGCTTGAGTGATGTCTTCATTGAGGAAATCGTTTTCATCTTGCTGGTGGGTCGCGGTTCCCTCCAACAGTAGCTCTCCACCATCTTCATTACAGAAGTCCAATGGGGATTTCTCGATGATAGGCTCCTCTTCATCTGATCTTTGCTCGGACGTTTCTTCGAGTGGAATGGTGCGGTCTGCGGTCGCATCGAGAAGGGGGAGTTCATTCTCCTTCAGAGGGCGGAATCCTTCAGGCACTCTCATGGGTTCGCCCTGACGTATTAGTCCGTGTAGGTTCATCTCTGCGGACATTTACAATTGCACGGGTCAGTAAAGTCCTGAATACAAATGGCATTTCACATTTACAAGGTATAAGTAAACCTACCCTCTCCATGTTCCGTCAGGAAGCACGGATATAAGTCATCCCTCCCATAATAACGACGACTTAATCCTACTAAGCACAAGAAATGTTCTGGCAACCCCTTATGGAATTCCGTGCGGTGGGTATCTAATATTTTCAGGTCTCTGCTGCTATAGTCTTTGGATTTGGGCGGAGAATCTTTGGGTACCCTAGTTTTAAGGACGAAAGGAGTAGGGAATACCTTCTCATCAACAAAGAAGTAATGGTCGTACCAGTTCTTAAGGGAGTCTAAAGGCTTCCTATAAGTCATGGGGGCGTTCCCGGATCGTTTTTTAAACGATAGCCACCCATTTACTAGTTGGGGGGCGTAAAAAGCTCTAAATAGGTTCACGGTCGGAGTCACTCCGCATGTATGACATGTAATTTCAAACTGGTTGACTTTACACGCCCCTATGACGTGAAGATGGGTTATGTGAAAGTCATAATACAATAGCATATCTACCAAGAATTTGGACAGGGGGATACGATAGTTGGCCGAGTCAAATAGGCGCGTGTACACGCCTATTTTCCCCACCGGTGCATCCGTAATTGCCTCACCTTCACCTGGATATGTGGGGTGTACGCTTTCGGGAATGTAATACTTCGACAAAAAGTCTATGTATTTTTCCGCCGACATCACGTTAAGGACACCCGTGATAAGTGGGTTGTACTTTACCATGTTTTATAAAAAGGTTTTGTAAGGCGTGATGATCTAACCTGCGGCGGAGGAAATCCGTGGAATAGAAGGCAAAAGTTTGGAGGATGGAGCTTGGAAATAACAATGGCGGAAGAGAGTATGTATTGTGTGTGTAACAAACACACACACCAACTCTTATATAGGGTTGCCTCGGTTTCCGAGGTAACGTGGATGTTTGACACGTGTAGGCCACTACGCCTATCCAACGGATGGGATTCCTGACACTTCTGCAAAAGTCAGAAGGGGCCCACGGGTCACTTCTTAGTAGTTTTACGTGGCTCAATGGTGGGCATTAATGGTGCACTTTTGCAGAAGTGCGGCTGACCAGTTGACTACCATTAATGCATTTATTCTTGTGTCGGGATGTGCGGTCTTACGTATGACCATATTCAATGCAACATTTAATTTGTCTCGGCCGTTACGTGCGGCTGAGGTGCTATTAGAATAATATTCCTAAGGCAGGCAGCCACGTGCGGCCAAAGCAAATTTTTTAAATATTTCTCATTCCCTAGGTCTTTCTTGGTATGTCCGGAGAGCATCTTGATAGTCTAGAGGTTACGCCTATGGCTGTAACAACTAGACTGGGGGACATGATGACGTATAGTCCCCAGACGGGTCAGGAACCCGGCCCACGGGTACTACCCGTATCCGGCCCATCACAGATGGGTGGGAATAATGTCATTTAAGCTTATGGGCTTGGATGAACAGTAACCGCACACACGTGTGCGGCCCACGGCCCGGCACGGCCGGTACAGGGTTAGACAGAATCATATCCTGTCTATGAATAGGATTTACCCCAAAGAGGAAGATATTCACTCACCATAATTAGAAGATAACAATCAATCTAATTCTGGTACTTATCCTTTCCTTGGGGCCGAAGTATCAGTGACAGCCCACTAGGGTTTCACTGCCTATAAAAGGAACCCCCAAGGGTTCCACAAAGGTATTACGTTCTATACTCTCAACTCACTCGATTCTCATAAACCCTAAACCGATACTTACTCTCACGCTGGAGTCTAATCGTGGGAGACATTCCCACGGTAAGTCTAACGCGTGCTGTTTAGTGTGCAGGATCCCAACCATACAGTTCACTTGGTGCAGGAGCCGGAGCCCAGCCAACCCGAATTAAGCCTAATTCGGGTTTAGCAAGGATCACCCAACTTTTACATCAACAGACGGCAAGAACAAGAAGAGAGAAAGAGTGGATTATCTTTTTGAATGTGTGTGTGTGTGTGTGTATTAGTTAGGTGGAGATATTATACATGTATTTTGTAAATGGATGGACAAGTGTAAAAAGGATGAGATATAGTTAACTACAAAGATACATGTAGTCTCTTGTTGTGTCCGCCCCAAACGGTGGTAAGAGTGGGGGTGATTATATTAATTAATTGCCCCATAATTTGTTAAAGCGGGTATTAACGAGATCCGATAAAAAGGTTACGTGATTTAAAACATATGCGTAAAACACGAAAAATAAACGCTCAATATAAAATAAAAACGTCGACATTCGGAGAACATTGATATTTCGATAAATAAATGAGGCTTAGATTTAAAATACGTTAACACGTTATATAAATGAACAACACCTAAAGGTTTAGCGTAAATTTCGAAGAATGCTCGTAAAACGACGACAATAAAATATCTCTATGTCATAACAAGAATGTTTATGGTCGTTGACGGACGTAGACTTTGCCGATAATTATAAATGATATGTATTCTATACGTTAAAGTCCTAACCTTGTCGGTTAATCAAGAATTCAATATTATTCATAGAACGAACATGACAAATAAAAGTCAGGTAATAAATATTGGTCTGAATATTTTGAATGAGGTTAGAGCTTGGTTTAAATGTTGATTTTAAATTTCAGGTTATTACAAGTGAACTTCTACTTTACCAACTTTCTATTAGAGTCGAACCAGGTTAATCTACATGATCTATTCGCAGAGATTGGAGAGATTGCTAATGTGTATGTAGCTAAAAAGGTGAGTAAATAAGGTCCAAAGTTCGTGTTTGCTCATTTTTTCGGGTTGGAATATCCAAGCTCTGGAAACTCATTTGAATTGGATTATGATCAGGACATTCAAACTCAGAGCAAACGTTGTTAGGTTTGATAGATATCATTTTAGGTTTAAACACGGATCTATGAATGTCGATTGGGTGTTTCAAATCCCTTCAAAATCAAACTAAATACCGAGTGTTAAACTTTCTCCATTGTAGAACCAAAACGAAATGTTAAAAGCGAATCATTTCACTTTTAAAACTTCAAATGATATAAGGGTCTTTCATTATTAAAGATTGCAAGGCCGGTGGCTAAAGAATTATGTTGGATTTCACAAGTATGAAACGGTATGACTCAATGTATATCATTGATGATGAAAGACATGGGATATCGAGTGAAAATATTTTGCCCATCAGAACGGAATCAAATTCCAGCAATGTTGCTGCAGACGTGGCTTCTCTGATGAATAACCCGATTTCTGATGTACGAGATTTGAATTTTGAATATGATGAGAGGACATCAGATGTCACGGGTTCATGTTTGCAAAAGCAAGTCAACAGCTGGAGCTTTACAAAAAGGAGTGACAAGTCGTTATCAAAGTATGTTACGTACTTTGAAGGTTTAGATAAGGTTGGATCATACTCCTTTGGGCCTGCCAACATGGATTCAGATATTAAGGATTCCCACACAACTATAAAAAGGGTATTGTCAGGCTTACAACAAGAAAGTTATTTAGTTCATCTAATACAAACTGTGTCAAACAATCTAGTGGGTTCAAGTCAGATCGATTACGCTCTTTTATTCATTTCAAATTAAAAAAAAGAATAAATTCATGTCTTTGAATAATATTCAAAGGAAGGAATTGAAACACAACCCTTATCGTTTCATTCTGAAAGGGTGACGTCGAGCTACGTTTCATGAATTAATAGAGGATTCAGAGTATTCGAACGGGGATAATGATGGCGAAGAGGATTATGATTTTGTTCAAAATTATCGATCACATAGATGCTTAAGTGCTCAATTTTAGTTTCTTAAAAGTGGTGTTGTGAAGTTTAATGGTGTATTCCATAAGGTCGGTGTCGTTGGTTAAAGCTTGGTTTCTACGCTTTTTTGGTGTCGCTTTTGAAACTTAAGGTTGTTTGTAGGTCACATCGGTGTTTTTTTTCCTTTTAGGTTTTTCAGGGTGTTAGGAGTGTTATATTATCTAACTTCGGCTCTTTTCTTTTTAGGTTTGGTTTTCTAAGGTGTTTGGAGTGTTATATTATCTAACTTCTTGTTAGTTTTTTGTTTTTTTATATTTAAAAAATATGTCGTTCAAAAAATAAGTTACATAAAGTTAAATAAATTTGAGTAGTACAAATTTTATAATTGTAAAAAATCTTATCAAGTTCGATCCTTTAAGCGAGCATGTTAAGCTTGAAAGTTTATAGTAGAAGTACTAAAAAAGTTAAACACTATAAAAAAGCTTCAAACTTTTGCTCGAACAACAAAAATATATTCGATTTTAAACCCATTTAAGTTAAAACTTGACTCGATTTGAATCATTAACACCTCTACCTGCACCTGTAATGCTAAATAATTAAATGATTGTAAAATATGTCGCTTAGATCCCTCTACAACGTGTAAGATTATTCTACCTACTCATTCTCAAGATTTTTTATAGAGTAGTTGTAATTTTTAAATAATTGCGTTTAATATTTTATGTCTTACAACACTATAAAATAAATAACATTTATTTATTTAAAGTTTTTTTTACTAATAAAATTTATAATCATTTAAGTAACTATAACTTTTCATTACTAAAACACAATGCATATAAAAATAAGCAAAAACATTTGCTTACTTTTTTCCCTACTCAAAAAAGAGTCATTAAAAGTTTTACACTTTTGTTTACTCAATATTGAGTAAGTAGTGACCTTTAGTGCACCCCTCTATTACTTACTATTTTTCGTAAGAGTATGAGTTGATAAAAATTAACTTTTAATGACTTTTTTTTAGTAAAAATTAATAAAAAATACTTTTGTTTATTCAATACTGAGTAAGTATAAACTTTTAGTTCTGCCATGTATTATTTACTCTTTTATATTTAATTTATTAAGTAAATATCATAAATTTTGTATTGCAAGTGTTAACTATGAAAACCAACAACGGGAGAAATTGTATTGTATTGAATATGTTTTTATATATACAATGAACCCTACGATCCCTATTTATACAAGGATTAGAAAGATCTAAATAAGGAAATTATTTTCTTGGTGCCTTTGATAAGACTGAATCTGCTCCTTTGTTTGGGCCTTAATTCTCGGTAGTAATGATGACTTCGTTCTGATCCTAAATTCTAACACTCCCCCTCAAGTTGAATGGTGGGATCTCCAACTTTCAACTTGCCCAGACAGTTGTGCATTATTTTGGTTCCCACAGCTTTTGTCAGAATATCGGCTAGTTGATATTCTGACCTGACAAACGCTAGTTCGATTATTCCTGCTTCGAGTTTCTCTTTGATGAAATGTCTGTCAATTTCCACATGCTTGGTTCTGTCATGCTGCACCGGATTCTCAGAAATTTTAATTGCCGCTTCATTATCACAAAAGACTTGAGCTGCCCCCGTTGGACGGAACCCTACTTCAGTGAGAAGTTTGCGTATCCATAAAAGTTCAGCAACCCCTCTGGATATCCCCCTATACTCAGCTTCAGCACTAGATAGGGACACTACCTTCTGCTTCTTACTTCTCCACGTAACTAGGTTGCCTCCTACCATAGAGAAGTACCCTGACGTTGATCTTCTGTTCCCTTTATCTCCTGCCCAGTCAGCGTCTGTGTAAACTTGAATGTTCAGATGTCCGTTTGATTTAAACAAAACTCCGTGTCCTGGAGTTCCTTTGAGGTATTCTATGATCCTTTCAACTGCATCCATGTGAGCCTTTTGGGGTTGATGCATGAATTGACTTACAACTCCCACAGAGTATGCTATGTCTGGACGGGTGTGCGAGAGATATATTAGTTTTCCGACCATTCGTTGATATCTCCCTTTATCAGCTAATTCAGCATCAGGTTCCAAGAACAGCTTTTGATTTGCAACCATTGGTGTCTCAGCTGGTTTGCAGTCAAGCATTCCGGTTTCTGCAAGTAGATCCAGGACATATTTCTTCTGGCAGATAAAGATACCCTGTTGAGACCTTAAGACCTCAATACCGAGAAAGTACTTCAATCTTCCCAGATCTTTCATTTCAAATTCTGTAAACAACCCTTCCTTTAGCTTTTTAATTTCTGGTTCGTCGTTCCCTGTGATAATCATGTCATCCACATAGATTATAAGACACGTCACAAACCCCTGTCTGTGTTTCAGAAACAAGGTATGATCTGAGTTGCTCTGTTTGAACCCGAATTTTTTCATTGCTAAAGTGAATCTTCCAAACCAGGCTCTAGGGGACTGCTTCAGGCCATATAGTGACTTCTTCAACCGACAAACTTCTCCGGCCTTGAATTCACCCGAGAAGCCAGGGGGGGCTTCCATGTACACTTCTTCTTTTAGATCTCCATGCAGGAAGGCATTCTTCACATCAAATTGATGGAGAGGCCAACCTTGATTTGACGCTATTGCGAATAACACCCTTATGGTATCAATTTTAGCAACTGGAGAAAAAGTCTCTGAGTAATCAATTCCGTAGGTCTGAGTGTACCCTTTTGCAACTAACCGGGCCTTGTATCTGTCAATTTTCCCATCGGGTTTGTACTTGACTGTAAATATCCACCGACATCTTACTGGTTTCTTTTCCTTCGGAAGAATACTCTTTTCCCATGTTTCATTTTTCTTTAACGCCTTCATTTCTTCATCCATAGCTTGTTTCCATTTTTCTGATTTTAAAGCTTCTTCTGTGTTTGAGGGAATTTCTTCAGAGTAGAGACTGGTATTAAAGGCTTTAGCTTCGGAGGTCAAACATCCATCTGCTAAGTTGGCCATAGGGTATCTGGATCCTCTGGAGGTCTTTTCTGGAGAGTAACGTTTTGCTGGAACTCCTCTATTTGCACGTGGTGGAAGGGTATATTTGTTTGATGCTTCTTCCACCACCGGTTCTTCTTGACCCAGATTACCTTGATCCACTGCTTCACTGAACTCCTGTTGTTCTGGGTCTATATTCTCAACACTTTCAAAAACATTATGAGGAGGGACAACAGTTTGAGGCTCAGAAATAGTTTGAGGCTCAGAAGGTTCAGAATTGTTTACCTCGGATATCAGATGGGAAAGGACTTCTTGGGTGGCACTGGTTTTGTCGACTCCAAGGGGTGTGGTACTGTGAACCGAGCAGTCTTCTTCATCATTTGTCAGCCAACTCAGTGAGTCATATGGTGACTCCTCCCCCTGACCACTGTGTTGGGAGTAGTAGAAGTATTTGGTTTCCAAAAAATCGCAGTTCATAGTGGTGAACATACGTCGTGTTTTTGGATTGTAGCACCTATACCCCTTTTGATTTACTCCATATCCAACAAATACACATTTTTCTGCGCAAGGATCAAGTTTGTCCCGATATGTCTTGGGTATGTGGACAAAGACAGTGCACCCAAAAACTTTTGGTTGAAGTGTGAGAGTTGTGGGAATTTTAGTGAACTTCTCAAGAGTATCTAGAGGAGTTTTCATGTTAAGGATTTTGGTTGGGAGACGGTTTAAGAGGTAGGTTGATGTGGCTAGGGCTTCTGGCCAAAACATTTTTGGGACATTTGATTCGATCATGAGGGCCCTAGTGATTTCAAGGAGTATACGGTTCTTTCGTTCCGCAACTCCGTTTTGCTCAGGAGTGTGGGGACAAGTGGTTTGATGGATAATTCCTTTTGATTGAAAAAATGATTTCATTTGTGAGTTTACAAATTCCCCTCCATTATCGGAACGAATGATTTGGATATATTTTTGGAATTGAGTTTGAACCATTGCATAGAATGAAGTGAATTTGTCAAAGACTTCATCCTTATTTTTTAAAAAATAAATCCATGTCATCCTAGTACAATCATCAACAAAGCTCACATAATATCGAAGGTTTTGCCCCCCAACTACGGGGGCAGGACCCCAGACATCAGAATGGATTAAAGAGAAAGGTGTGTCAACACGGGTATTATTATGTTTGAATGTTTGTCTATGACTTTTGGCTAAAATGCAAGTTTCACAAGATATATGTTTATTCAAAGGAAAAAGTTCAGGAAATAAAGTATGTAAATAGCTAACAGATGGGTGCCCCAACCTCCTATGCCATAGCCAAGCCTTCCTCTCCGTTGTTCCATGAGCTAGCATCACAGTACCACTTTGAGTCACTTCATCGACATAGTAGAGACCCCGTTTCTCAGTGCCACGCCCAATGATCCTCCCCGTCTTGATATCCTGTAAGAGACAAAATGACGGATGCATAAGAACTGAGCAATTCAACTCCTTTGTTACATGACTAATTGATAGTAGTTTGTGAGATAATGAAGGAACATATAAGCAATTAGGGAGTTTAATTTCAGGGTTAATCTTGATGGTTCCTCCATTTTTTACGCCCATTTTTTCTCCATTTGCGGTTTCAATGTGGGTTTTTACGGGTTTGGATACTTCGATGAAATCAGACACATCATACGTCATAGTGTCAGTTGCTCCACAATCGAAAATCCATGGTTTGCTTATTTGATCAAATCTGCCATGGGCCATATATGCAAGCCCACCAGATTTAATTTGCCCATTTTTAATCTTTGGCTCATTTGTAACAACCGGCCCCCCCTCCTGTTTAATCCTAATTTTAGTATCCTTATTTATTTTTGGTAATAAGGAAGTGAGAGTGTGAGATGTGTTTTGGGAAAAAATACTTTCCCTTTTTCCCTCTTTGTTACCTGTCGCCGTAAAAGTTGAAAAAACATCACCTTCTCCGGCCCCCGTTGCTGCTGCCGCGACTCCGCCGAAGCCGTTTCCGGCGGCGCTGCTGTTGCTGGTGGTGGCGCGGCTGGTAGGAGGCCCATCGTGATCTTTCTCCGATCTAAGGTTTCGTGAGCCCTTTTTGTGACCATCATTCCACCAATCGGGATAGCCCACGATTTTGAAACACTGGTTCCTTGTGTGCCTGGTCATCCCGCACTCATCACACTTGAGGTGTGATTTATCTTCCTTGACGAAGGGTTTCTTACCACGATATCCTTTGCCCGCTAAACCTAGCCCCTCGGGTTCGGATGACCCGACTTGCAACCCGGCTGCAACTCCGTGATTATCAGTGGTGGTTCCTCCCAAAATTGCTTGGTGAGCGGCTTCCTTGCGAATGGTTGAATATGCGGTTTCGACGGTTGGCAATGGGTCGACTCGAAGGATTTCACGTTTGATGGTTTCGAAGGTTCGATCAAGCCCATTTAGAAACTGGAACAATTTCTGTTCCGATCGTAACTTGGCATATGTTTTGATATCTTCCGGGCACTTCATCGGGTTTGGATCGGTACGATCGATTTCGCCCCACACACCTTGGAGCGAAATCCAGAAATCTTCTAAGGATTTTCCATGTTGCTTGAGTTCATTGGCCTTAACGTGGAGATTGAAAGTTTGTAACTTATCCTTGCCGCTGCTATATGTGGTTGCCAACGCTTCCCACAATTCTTTCGAGGTGGAAAATCCGGTGAGATTTCCGGCCAGATTTGGTTCAATATTTTGTATGAGCCACGAGAAGACTATCAGATCTTTCTGCTCCCATTCTTCGTATTTTTCTGTTGTTACTTTGTCGGGGGGGTTTTCGGTTAAATGATTGAGAAGTTGTTTTGATTTTCCGCCTATAGCAACTCGGATCATCCGACACCATAACGCGTAGTTTTGGCTGTTGAGTTTTAGATTGATTTGAAGGTTGTCTGAAAGTTTTGGGTTTTGTGGTTGATTAGCATTTGTTTGTAAAAAGTTTGCTAGTTGTAGTGCCAAATCGGAGCCACTGCCGCTTGTTTCAGGCATGGTGGTTGGATTCGGTTTTTTTCTGGGTATTGTAATGGGATTTTAACTGGTAAATGATCAGGCCAGGATAGCCAGCTCTGATACCATGTTAACTATGAAAACCAACAACGGGAGAAATTGTATTGTATTGAATATGTTTTTATATATACAATGAACCCTACGATCCCTATTTATACAAGGATTAGAAAGATCTAAATAAGGAAATTATTTTCTTGGTGCCTTTGATAAGACTGAATCCGCTCCTTTGTTTGGGCCTTAATTCTCGGTAGTAATGATGACTTCGTTCTGATCCTAAATTCTAACAGCAAGTTGATATTGGCGAATTTACTAATTATGATTGATGAATATGCACGTAATATAAAAATTAGATATACAAGATCAATAACGAATGGGCCAAAACCAGATTTACGCATAAACAATTTCATATTTATTAATAAAATATGAATCACGCACATGCTGGGGGTAGGTAAGTATATGGGTTCGGTGTTTAGTTAGGAGTTAGGTGATCGATTCATGTATTGTACTACTATTAAAAATTATAATTGCAATTTGCAACTAATTAATCAGTGATATTATAGAGAATACGAGGTCCAATGTATGCTTTTAAGATTTCATATCAACAAATTTCTTGCGGTACTGTGGTTACTCAATTTCATCAATTATGAAATTTCAACTATGAACTACAGTAACTCAAAAAATACAAAAAAGTTTTAACCGAGTGTCCTATATACTACATAGCAAAGCCGTTTGTTAATAAATTTTTAGGAATTATTAATGTTGATATTATATGTAAAATAAATTCTGGCATAGAGTTTTCGATTCATCATCAAAAAGCCTTAAAGAACATCAATATCCTTCCTGAATAACTTAGGGCTAAGAATTAACGTCGTAACCATTATAGAAGAAGACTCTTTCATACATAACCAAGTACTAGTATGTTGGAGGTTCCTTTGCCAAACAGCCAACCCTAACCGGCAAAATCTGAATTGTTTTTATTGAAATGTGTTCATATTTTACGATTAATTGATGTGCGACACATCTTACCATCTTCCCTACAATGTCCGCGTGACAAATCTTGCCTCTTAGTCTAGGAGTCACATGTGCGGGATTATTTTTAGTGCCAAAGTTTTGGACGTGAACTATATATAGTTATAATAAATCAAGAAAAGTTTGTATGTCGAAAATGCATAGGATGATCATTTTTCAAAAAAAAAAATAAAGAGATTTGAATTGTCATCATGAACCTAACTAAGACGATGGCTGTCATATATAAAATTACAATTAGTGCAAATTGCAATATTTAATTAACCTTATTTGAATATTCAAATGTGCAACACATTACGATCTTATACAACGGAGAAACTATTTGTTTTACTCATCCAAAGTTGAAAACCGAAATAATTATATATATAATGGAGTCCGATCGCATCCTTTAGAATTCAATAGCAGAGAGTAGAGAGAGTTCTGATAGAATGAAATCGAATTACATAATGAATCTCATTTTTATCATTTCTGTATGTCTTATCACTCTATCCAGCTCGAAATCGATCGTCAAGACTCTTCCTGGCTTTGATGGTGATCTACCTTTCACTCTCGAAACTGGGTATGATTAGATTTTTTTGTAACTTTTGATATGTTGTGCTAGAAAAAACTTGTTATGAGAGCTTATATCTGGTTTTTCATGTTGTGCCGAAAGTTATATTGGCCTTGGAGACGACAATGAACTTCAGTTTTTCTACTACTTTGTCGAGTCGTCAAGAGACCCGTTGCACGACCCTTTTCTTCTCTATCTCACTGGTGGCCCTGGCACTTCAGGACTTTATCCTTTCCTCTATCAAATCGGTAAACTTTTTGGATTTGTAAGCTTTAGATGCATACAAGTTTTGCGTTTTTGTAATCATTTTATGATGAATCAATAAGGTAGACTTAAAGCTTGTTAAGATCTTAGGCGAATTATATACATATATGCATCCTTTTTTTAAGTAGTTGATTAGTGACTGCTTTTTTTTTTTTTTTTAAACTAAAGAGTTGAGATGGATTATGTAATACAAGTAAAATAATTACCATGGATCATTGACCTGGTTATGGATTTTCCAAATTCCAAACCATATTTCTTTTTTTACATCGTTCATGAGCATTTGAATATTTGATGATATTGGAAAACTTTGTATTCCCAACTTAGTATCCCCCGAATATTAGTCTAAAGAAATTCTAGAATTTAAAAAAAAAAGCAAGGCACTCAGTTTTTGGTGTATTAGGTAGTTAATTTCACTGAGAAAAATTTTAATTAAATTTCTAGCAGGTCTTTTCGGTTTTAAGTCAAATTTCTAGTTTGTCTTTTTGGTCTTATACATTATTTTTATATAACTTTTATACACATTTTAAGTGCAGATAAACAGCGAAAAATTTTAATGGCACTTATTATCTAACACATTGTTTTTTAGAAATTTCTAGGAAAAAACAGGCTAAACAAAGAACATTTATATATGTTATTTTCGTTATTTTTTATTCCTTATTCTCTAGTAAATTGGACATGCATTTCTTTTTTCCGGTTACCTGCGTATGAGATTATAATATTGCTCAGATCATATTTATTTGCTTAGTTTGGGAGTTAAATCAGTAAAACTATTTCCAAGAAAATAGAATACTCCGTAAAATATTCTGGGAATGACACGATAATCTTATATCACCGTAACAGTTCTTATTTTTCATACCATAATCATAAATACCATATTTCTCCATTCTATATTATCACACCAGGTAACTAAACAGTATTATCAAATCCATAACAACCTAATGGATATACCACATGCTGTTATTAGAATTATTAAAAACCAAAAGGAAGACATTTCAACACTAAGCATCTTTGGACAGCATCCGGAAATTCCGAAAAGCATCTTAATTTGTTTATAGGGCAAATAGCATAAAAGGGTACTCATCTTATGTTAAAATTCAATTAAAGGTACTCAACTTTTTTTTTCTCAATTTAAGGTACCGATTTTTTTTCTTGTAGCAATGTTGGGACAATAACAAATTTAAAGGTTATATATTAACGATCATTTACTTTATTATTGCATCGTTAGTCCGTTATATTAACGACACTTTATAATAACCTCAAAATTCGTTTTTTTACAGTTTTAGACCGTTTTCTATCTTTTTCGTTTGATTTTTACCGTTTTCACTCGGTTTTTAATCGTTTTAGTCCGTTTTTTTCGTTTGATTAAAAACAAACGAAAACGGTAAAAAATTAGACGAAAAAGGTGAAAAACTGTCTAAAACTAAAAAAACAAATTTTAAGTTTATTATAAAGTGTTATTAATGTAAAGGACTAACGATGCAATAATAAAGTAAACGGTCGTTAATATATAACCTTTAAGTTTGTTATTGTCCCAAAATTGCAACAAAAAAAAGATTGGTACCTTAAATTGAGAAAAAAAAAGTTGAGTACCTTTAATTGAATTTTAACATAAGATGAGTACCTTTTTATGCTATTTGCCCTTTGTTTATATGATATTAACTTTTATACAAAAAGATATATTTAAGTAACCAATTCTATGTAAGTTCGAAATTGTCTTAATTAGTTTGATATAAAAAAAAAACTTGAATTTAGGAAGTCATATATATGAAAATTGATTGTTAGTGACAGTAAACAAAACGGCTGAAAGAGCAAAGTGATACAATCTACATGTATATTAACGGATTATACTCGCCAAATTAATGACTTAAATTATCTTTCGCAGGTCCACTAAGTATCAATTTTGATGTTTCATCATTTACTAACATTACATTGGAGACGAATCCTTATTCATGGGCAAAGGTTAAATTTTAATTAAAAAATTATATATTGATATAATTATGGTATTGTTTAATATCATATTTATATACTGAGATATTGCATATGTACGGTGAAATGACAAATAAATTTTGAAAATTTGCAGACTGCTAATGTATTATTCGTAGATCTACCGGCTGGTGTAGGGTTCTCATATGCTACAACATATGAAGCATCGATTAGTAGCGATTCTGTATTAGCTGTACATAGTTATGACTTCCTCAAAAAGGTTCGTGAATTTCTATTGTTTCATGGACTTCTTGTTTCATAAACACCAAAAAACTTATTTATCCAACACCTATATGCGAGACTTGAGCATAAAACCTTTCTCGCCAGGTAGTACTCCGTATTTAACAAGGCCTATAACTGTATAAGTTAGCTATGCGACTTATTTTTTCATACAACTTGTGTAATATGCTAGCAGTATTTTTTCAAATAGCGTATTCAATAAGTTATGGTTCTCTTATGTGATTGTGATGCTTGTTTGTAATCAGTGGCTTGTGGAACACCCATCGTTTCTCACTAATCCTTTGTACGTTACTGGGATTTCATACATGGGAATTCTCGTACCACTTGTTACTCTAGAGGTGTACAATGGTAAGTAATTCTAAACACAAATACTATTATTGATCCGAGTCAT
This sequence comes from Glebionis coronaria, assembly GCA_025667525.1. Taxonomy (NCBI): domain Eukaryota; kingdom Viridiplantae; phylum Streptophyta; class Magnoliopsida; order Asterales; family Asteraceae; genus Glebionis; species Glebionis coronaria. Next base: position 412,947,426 of record CM046878.1, read on the forward strand.
GTACATATGCTCGGCGTCTTATTCTTGGTCTATCAATCTCAACCAGTTGTAATACATCAAGAAGTTACTCGGAATCAAAGATCTATCAATCTTTCGTTTGACAATCATGCATTTATCTCTCAGTAACAGATACATATATATCTTGACTTATTTAACATCTAATTCCCAATATTTCTCTAATTTTGTAGGCAATGAACGTGGGGATGAACCACTACTGAATATCAAAGTACGTATCCTACTCTATAATTTTTTTGACCAATCTATTACAAAAATTGTTAAAAGCATTTTATGGAAAAATCAACAATTTAACCCTCTTGAGATGATGCATGCATAAGCAATACCATTTTCTGTTTCTTGAATAACTGCCAAATGACCCTGGATTTCGCACTACACGTGGAACCGATATTTTTGTTCAGACATAATACCTTATCAGTTTAGTTTTCCATGGAAACAACATTTTTTTAACATTAAACATCACTTTAATCTCAAATAGCAACTTTGTAACGATAAATATATTTCACAGGCGCAAGTTGCGCTAAGCAAAAAGGAATCAACCACCTTATTTATAAGGAATTAAGATCTGAATTTTGATTATAACTCTTTTTACTAAATTGATGCTATATACAGAACCAGAAGTTAAGTAATCTTTTTATTCAATATACAGGGGTCCGCGATTGTTAGCCCTCTTACAGATAAGTTCAGTGATTTTAATTCACGATTCGAGTTTGCTCACCGAATTGCACTTATATCAGATGAGATATATGAGGTAACAAAGATATTTGTATCAAATTATTCACACGTGTACTTCAGAATGTGAGTAAAATATGTTTTGACATCTTGGTCATTTGTGTTATTTAGTCTGCAAAGGAATCTTGCAATGGCAACTATGTATATAACAATCTAAGTAACGCCATATGTGCAAATGCTCTCCAACGGGTGGATGAGGTACATACATATAATCATGATCTGATGTTTCCTCGTTTATGTACTGCATCTCTAATCCAGCTATTCATTTCCAGTGCACAAGCGGAATTAACATGGCAAATATATTAGACCCATTGTGTGATGCTGTAAATCCCGATCCAACTTGCCGTGTAATAATTCTTTCTCTAATTCATTGACGGGTCATAGTTATTACCCAGAGAAAATCCTTTTAAACTACAAAGTCTGACTTTACTATTTATTATATGGTATAGGAAGCTGCTGAAAAATTTTTGAAGTACTGGGCAAACGATAAAGAAGTTCAGAAAGCTCTCTATGTTCGTGAGGTATAATTTCAGAATATATTTACGTCTTCATATAATAGTACGCAATGATGATAGGTGTCTATTACCAAAAGTCGCATTTATATATGAGAGCCTTTGACAAGTTTAGCTTTACTTGCAAAGTTGCAATCTACAGTACATACATAATGATAGCATAGACTAATGTCAAGCTAGCAAAACTAATAAGCCGTTGAGCGCAACATGCATTGATAGCGAGAGCATAATATGCAAAACTATTTGACTACTTGAAATTTTATTGCATAGAATCCCTTAGTCCATAGTTTCTTCAATGTACCACAATAATCAGCTAACTACCTCTAGCATAAGTTCATATGCTGTTTCCAGTAAATTTTATACAAATGTTCTTGTTCACATATGCCTAATATGAGGATGCCCCATACACGTTTATCTACTAGGTAAAAAATGACCAAACACCTTAATTTTGCCAAAATAAGCTCTTTGTATAGTAAGTAATTGATGGAGGAACATAAAAATAAACTGGTTATTTAGTTTAATTTGTGGTATCTTTTATTTAGTAATCTTATTTTGTGTTTTTTAAGAATAATTTTTATCTTTTTTTCCAAGTTTAGTTTTCCTATAAAATTAGGACTTATTTGTATGGAATTATAAAGTTATGAATAAAAATACAGACTTTTAGTCTTTTGTTAATCAACTTAAATCCAGGTTAGGGTTTATTGTTTGATTCATCCAAATAATCGGGTATTCGTTGAATCAACGATTGTTGGAGTTACATGATTATCGGTATTCTTTTTGAATCAACGATAGTTGGAAGGATTGTTTCTGGCATTCTTTGGAATTAACAGATTCAATTATCTATCTTTGTTACCTTTTTTATTTTCGCTACATCAGTAATGGGATTGGAGAAACCTAAGTTAACAAATTTTGGTAATTGAGCCACCACATTAACAATAGCCGTCGGTTATGCTCCATCATGTTAATAAACCCTTGCAAGATCTCCTCAATTTCCCTATTTTACATTGTACATTTTTAATTTAGTTAGTTACATGGAGAAAACATTAATCTTGCACGAGTTTGCATATCTCTTCAGATTATTGATTGCTAGTTGCTCCTATTCAAAAGTAGGTATTTAAACCTAAGGTACTGAAGTAACACATTACTTATAATTCTTCTTTCTTCACTTTTGATATTTTGTATAGTTAAATAATTGTCCTAATTACGTCATGTTAACATCCACATCATAGATTCATCCACATCTTTCTTTCGTTAAACATCTGTAAATAAGTCTCTTCATTGCAGAATGGTTCAACAGTTATAAATATCATTTGTTTCTTGTGCAGGGAACAGTAGAAATGTTCGAGAAGACCAACGAAACTATACATTACGATATGGGGAAAAATGACACCATAGTATACTCATATGACATCTTCAGCAGTATCATTTACCATCAACGACTTCTTACAAAGAACTGCCAAGTTTTGATCCTAAGGTATATGAATAGTACTCTTTTAAGAACCACTCAAGGCCCACCTAGAGAGTTTGTGACTATCACCATAAAATGTGTCTCAACTTCAATCTTAGGCCCTGAAAAGGAGTGGTTTTACTTGGTTTTAGTCTGTGTGGCGGTGGGTTCAAACCCAATTTTTTTTTAAATTAGTACTCTTTTAGGATTATCAATTCGCCGGTGAAAATGACAAAACATCTACCTTACAACACCTACATATACTTATTTAAAACTCCAAACTCGTAATTTTATTATTCAAGTTGGCATACCTCTTTGCGGTTCTAAATTTGATTTCTTAGATTCTTTTTATTGAAGTTTTAGCGCAATGGTTTTGTAATATGAAGTGCATTCTTCAGAGGTTTCCTTAATGTACCAAACTTAATTAATTCATGCCACATTGGAAAAAATTACTGTACTTATCGGAAACGGTCTTTCCTTTAAATAAACTGCTATATATCGAAAAGATTAATCTAAACAATGGAGTGCCTTATGACTACAAGTTGTTTACAAGTAACATATAGAAAATATTCTGAAGAGTTTGCAGATCATTGCGATTTAATTTCGGTCGCAGTGAAAAGTTTCATCTTACTTACTCCAATGATTTTAATGACAGTGGTGATCATGACATGAACTTTCCATATGTGGGTACTGAAAAATGGATACGATCACTCAATCTTCCGGTTGAAAGCCCGTGGAACCCATGGTTGGTTAACGACCAAGTTGCAGGGTAAGCTAAGTTTCCAGGATGTTTTTCACTAATACCCAGTTCTTTTCAATTTAAGAAATATTTCTTTTCCCTAAGTTCTCTTGGTCGAAGTGTCCTTGATTAGTTTTCCAGAACTCAATATGTTTAATTAGACAGCTTGCTATATTCAAATCAGTCACATCTAAACTAACCTATCTTTATTTTGTAGATATCGTGTGACATATACAAAGGACAAATACTCCTTACTGTATGCAACGGTTAAGGTATGAAACAAGACACTTAAGTCATCTCTATCAACACGTTTTAATTTTATTCCTCTCTAAACACACCCTCGAGTTCAAAACTCAACATGTTATGTACACTTTCACTTAAAGAAAGCCCACATTAGTCGAAAATGCAAGCTTTTAAGTTCTAATTTTAATTTGTGAAATCTGTTGGTGATAATGGAACAATTTTGTTCATAGGAGCAAAGAGAAGCAGATCGTATACAGCACAACGCAAACTATTACAACTAAAAAATCTGATTTGTGTTATGCAGGGTGCCGGTCATTCAATTCCACTATACAAGCCTGAAGAAACGTGGGTGATTTTGGATGAGTGGCTTGCTTCTACTAGCAATTCCTTGAGTGACTCATAAGTGAAGCAAATACATGAATAATATCTTCAGTATTCTTATCATTTTATTGTATGGAAAGAAATAGAATGTATCTTACATCTTTTTCTTTACATACCAAAATTGGGATAAGCTCCAGGATATATATAGTCGATGATAGAATTTATTTGGAGAGATTAGAATGCATCCATGAAACTCCAATATATAGATAGTTTGGTTTTCATTACTTTTCACATGTTTTATTTATGGGAAAGTTAACGAGTCATGTTTAGAGTAAGGCTCTCTGGTTTTAGAATAAAATAAGGTTTCGCCTTAAGGACCCGTTTTCCTTATTCTTCTTGCAAAGTTTCCGACATGATCTACATGTTCAGAAATTAAAATTAACTAGCATAGTACCCACATAATGCAACAGTAGATATTCAATAACTATTTTTTTTAAATAAGTGTTACACTTTTATCCATCGAGTTTGTATTTAAACTAAAGTTAAAGTTATAAAAAAAAGTTAAATTAAAAAAAAATAAACTCACTAAAAATAAAAAAAATAATAACAATAAAATATATTAAAATGGATGTTGAATTAAAGATTACGAAATTTTAAAAATATGGTAAAATTAGATTATTGAAAAAAAAAATAGATAAAAAGATATTTCATATAAATAATAGTTTTTTTAGGTTTGTTACAAAAGAGATGAGTGGATTAGATCAATCTAACAAAGCATGATCTAATCGCTTAAATTTAACTTACTTATTTTAAATTTTGGTTTAGAATTAGATTGTTAATTTTAATTCCGAGATTAAGATCGGAGTTAATATTGAAAATAGTTTTTTTATATAATAGTATAATTATAGAGGTGTAGATAAGAACTATAGAGACTAGCAAACTAACATAACTGGGCTATCCTAACATGGACCTAATAAGAACTAAGAGCCAAGCCAAGGGTGTCACGGCGGGCGAGAGTTCGCCGAGACTTGATGGCACCTTTGCCGGCCTTCTCCGGGCTGTGTTGCCACACCCACCTTTGGTCGCTGAGCATTTCTCACTGCAGCGACGAGCCTTCAACAAGGAGAAAGTGGCAATTATAGCCGTCGGCTATTTACTTTTTGATTTTGAAATTTTTTTAAAAAGTAGCCGTTGGCTATCGGTAATATTTTGAAAAGTGTAATTTTTTCTTTTTTTTAACCCTAAACCGTTTTTATATATCCCCATTTAACACTTTTAACACACGACATTCTTTCTCTTCTCTCTAAAACAAAAGAAAAATGTCTAACATCTCAAATGACCAATTCTCACAACTCAATTTCACCAGGCTTCTCAACACAAGTAATGTTGGAGTGTATTCGTCCCAACCAGGGTAAGATAATCACCTAGCTACGTACCAAAACAATGGTTACCGGATATCACTTGGAATCGTGTAATCACTTTCCAAAGTAAACTATTTGAACCTAATGCTTGGGTATCACGAATATCTACTTGGGATAAGACCAAATGCAGTTAGTGATTTAGGCACAAACCTCTAACCATTTTGCTTCTAAGTGTTTATATTTATGTGTCTCTTCATGCAATTTTATGATCACCTATTTATAGGTGGAGTACTCAACCTCTGATCAATGGTATTAAGAGGATTTAGCGCCCCATTAACTCCTCTTAATAAGCTCCATAATACCAGGAATAGTGGTTACATGGCCAATTAAACGTGGTCATTGACTCCACTTGAATAGGTCAAAGACCATTACAAGTTTACATGTTCAGCTCCAGCGTCCGTCTTTCCTTCAGTCCCACTGAAGCACCAGCTAACCCCTGAAGGGTGTTCTTGTTGAAGTCTTCGGTACTGAAAAAGACTACCGATGAGTAGACACTGAAGACAAGTCTTCAGTGGAATTTTTCTCTGATTAATAACTTCAGTCCAGAGTTACACTCACTGATTAGTAATGTTGAACAACATATTATCCACTATTTGAGTTAGAGTGTTCAGGGACTTATGGGTCTACACTCCGTACCTTCAGACTCATTCACCAGTATGAACTGAACCCACAATTAAACTATATTTCCAATAATCCTCCCCAATATAATAGAATTCCTTTTGCATGAAAATTAACTTTAACAAACATGTGCATACATGAACATATCTTAAGGACTGAATTTCCATATTAGTACATTACACTTCAAACATTCGAAAATCAGGGTGTTCTAAGAATTGAACCCTTCAATTACTTTGAATACATGAAGATAAAATACACACAAGTTTTCAAACACTTAAACGCTCCTGACACTACGATCCATGTGCCCATATCCAATTCATATATGTTGTAAGAGCCAAGTCCATGCTTCCTAAGGCGGAGAAATATCAACATTTACATAGGTGGTTCCTTTTTAGTTCATGCTCCTTCTACAACACTTTTTCAAAGACATTAACCATTGAGAAGTTTATAACTTCATCCTCCTTCAGCAGGTATAAGTACATCCTTGGGATGATGTAGATGTGCTTCAGTCCCATGAATGTTTAGCTATCCACATTGAACTCAACTCCTAAGTTTCTTCCGGAGGGAGTTGGGTGTCCTAGCATTCAGTGACTAGAGTAGACTTTAAACCCATCCCTTTAGCAGACTTTATAACCAAGTCTCTAGCTAATCCCTTCGTCAAGTGATCAACTAAGTTTTGTTGAGACCTCACAAACTGTATTGAAATCACCCCATTCATGTTTAGCTCACGATCATACTATGTATAACACCTAAGTGTCTAGACTTGCCATTGTGCATCTGGTTATATGCCTTAGCCAATGTAGATGCACTATCACAACAGATAGATATGGGCGTCATAGGTTTGACCCGCAATGGAATCTCAAGAAGCAAGTTCTCAACCATTCAACCTCTTTACCAGTAGCTGCTAGAGCCACAAACTCATATTCCATTGTTGAACCAGTAATGCAAGTTTGTTTCTTGGATGCCCAAGAAATTGCACCACCACCAAGCAAGAATACCCAACCACTGGTGGATGAATTATCCTCAGTATTGCTGATCCAGCTTGCATCAGTGTAGCCTTCCAATAATGAATCCATTGTTCCTTTCAAATACTTCATTACCATCTGAATTGCTTACCAGTGCTGAGTACTAGGATTACTAGTGTACCTACTTAGTTTTCCCATAGAAAAAGCAATGTCATGTCTTGTACAAGTTATGAAATACATCAATCAACCAATAACCCTAGAATATTCAAGCTGGGAGACAGCCTAACCATTGTTGAGCATCAGTTTCTCACTTGTATCCATAGGAGTACTAACTGGAGTACAATCAAAGTGATTGAATTTCTTTAGGACCTTCTCAATATAATGAGCCTGAGAAATCACAATACAATCACTTTCATGTTTAATCCTTATGCCAAGAATAACATCAGCCTCCCCCATGTCTTTCATGGAGAACCTTGATGACAAAATATATTTGTTTGATAAACCTTAGCTTGGTCAGTACCAAAGATTAACATGTCATCATCATATAGACAAATGATGAATCCTTTACTAGATTCATCAAATTTTCTATATACACATTTGTCAGCTTGGTTAAGTAAGTAACCATTTGACAAAACCACTTCATCAAATTTTTGATGCCATTGCTTAGGTGCCTGCTTCAATCAATACAAGGATTTGATCAGTTTACACACCTTGTGCTCATTACCAGGCGTGAATCCCTGAGGTTGGTTCATATAAGCCTCCTCTTCTAAATCATCATTCAAGAATGTTGTCTTCACATCCATCTGATGAATAATCAGACTGTGAATTGATGCCAATGCAATCAACATTCTTATGGTACTGATACATGCTACTGGAGCATAAGTATCAAAGTAGTTTATCCTTGACTTTTGTTTAAAGCCTTGAATGACTAACCTTGCCTTAAACTTTTCAATAGTTCCATCTACCTTCATTTTTTTTTTGAAAATCTATTTTCAACCTAATGGATTGCAACCTGGAGGTAGATCAACCAACACCCAAGTGTTGTTGCCCATGATGGAATCCATCTAATCATTTATTGCTTCTTTCCATAAAGCAACATCCTGGGACGTCATTGCTTCAACAAATGTTTTGGGATCATCCTCAACATTAAAGCAACGGTAGTATTGGTCAGAGACCTCATCTCTTGTTCCTTTAATTAAATACAATTGAAATTCAGGTCCAAAATTGTTTAGAGTCCTGTGTCTTGTGCTTCTTCTAAGCTCAGGCTCAGGTTGCTGAACCATAACCTCATTAGTGACCCTTTCAGGTTCCACTAAATCATTAATGTCCTCGGCTCCAGTAGGATGCTTGGTCTAGGGATTGATAAGAACCTAGTTTCATCAAAGTTAGCATCCTTTTATTCAATAAATGAGTTTATTGAAACTGAATGATTAGGTTCAATAACATAAAACCTATAAGCCTTGGAATGCTCAGCATATCCAACAAAGATGTATTCAATGCCTCTTTCACCCAAGTTTTTCACTTTTGGATCAGGGAGTCTTATAACAGCCCTACAACCCCAAACCTTGAGGTAGTTCAAGTTTGGAATCATTCTAGTCCAGAGTTCATAAGGGGTAATCTTGTTCCTTTTGCTTGGAACCCTATTTAAAAAATAACAAGCTGTTAACATAGCTTCACCACAAAACCCTTGACTTAGTCCTGAGTAGGACAACATGGAATTAACCATCTCTTTTAGTACTCTATTTTTCCTTTTAGATATACTATTTTGTAGTGGAGTATAGGGTGCAGTTGTTTCATGTATTATTCCAACAGATTGAAAATACTGAGCATTCATGTACTCACCTCCCTTATCAGTCCTAAATCTTTTGATTTTGACTCCTTGTTGTAATTCAACTTCGGTTTTAAATACTTTAAATTTATCTAATGCTTCATCCTTAGTATGTAATAAATAAACATAACAAAACCTTGAAGCATCATAAATAAATGTTACCAAGTATTTCTTATTCTCTAATGAGGGAGTAGTATGCAAATCACATAGATCACTATGGATTAGCTCCAAAACTTCAGTTTCACGTTTTACATCTTGAAATGGTTTCTTAGTTAATTTGTTCAGCATGCAAGTTTGACACTTTTCAGTATCCATGTCAAATCCTGGGATTAACCCATATTTAGACATATCTTGCATCCTTTTATAGTGGACATGGCCAAGCCTAATGCCATAGTGAAGAATCCTTCAGTTTACTAGTGGATACAAAGGCTGAACAAATATTTGCACTACCAGCACTAACTGAGTTAATACTAGAGGTTGATTCATAAACAATATTAAGCCTGAACATTTGATTGCTCAAATAACCAAAACCAATAAACACACCATGTTTGGATAAAACAAATTTATTATATTCAATCACATGTTTATAACCACAATTATTCAAAACACTACTAAAAACCAAATTCTTCCTAATATTTGAAACATGCAAAACTTTAAACAATCTAACAATCTTTCCAGAACTAAATCTAAGATCTACACAACCACATCCATGCACTAGGGTTGTTGACTCATTTCCCATGTGAAGAATAGATCCATCATTCAGTGACTCATAAGTCTTGAACCATCATCTATCTTTACACACGTGAACAGTTGCTCCAGAGTCAACCCACCATACAACATCATCACATCCATATTATAGTAAAAACATTCTCAAGTTCATAGATCTAAAAATATACTTACATATATTTTATGGGCTTAACATCCCTGCTGCTAAATGCACGTATCATATCTGCAGCAAAGGGTTAATATAATTTATATTTGCATTTATGATCTTTAAATATTATCAGTTTACATTTTCAGCCCTCCATTTAAGTCTTGCAACAGGTATCAATCCCTGCAGTTTACAGCAGGGATGATTTCCCCATATTTTATAAAAACTTCAAGTTATGTTTAAAATACATGGATCTAATAGATCCATCCATAGATTATATAGATCTAAAACTTTATCACATAAAAATAAATTTTATTTTTTTATTTTTAAAAAAACATATGATAAGCAACAGGCATGCATAGATCTACAAAGATTATGCATGGAAATGAAAAAATCGAAATAGGTGCGTATCTACGTAATCACAACAACCCGATCAACAAGTAAAATAACTAACAATCAACTAGATAATCAAATTCTTCAAACTTTCACCAAAGAACTAAATAAAGAAAATCCTTCCTTCTAAATCACCTTAAAACCCCTTGTATATATTTTATAGCACTAGATCTTTAAGAAATGAAGCATTTGTAAAATCAACAATGGTGGAAAGATGGTTTGTGTTTGTGTTGTGTGTTTTTAGAGGGAAGGAGGGAGAGAAAACTTATTTTGTATGTGAAAATAATGAGGTAAAGTGTGAATTTGTTACAAGTTATAATAAGTGTGTGATACATGCTTTTTACCTAGTAAGAAAATTAAAGTTCGTTGATGTATGTCTAATCGAATTGATCTTGGTTTCCTATGCGACTCAGTCGTTCTTTGGTGGAAACAATAATTGTGTCGTTGTAGTATATTAAAAATGTGCAAAAACTTTAAAGTAAAGGGCAATTAATTTAAATCTAACTCTAATTTAAAATAAATGACAAGAAATTTAAAAGCATGACGAAAAGTAAATGGACACTAAAAGTAAATAACGTCAACTTAAAACTATCTAAGGCAAACTTAAAACGCAACTAAAACTTAAAACTAAGGCAAGGCTAAAATAAATCTAAGGCAAGTAAACTTAAAGTGCGACTAAGTAAAAAGGCGGGAAAAGTAAAGCTTAAAAATCAAAAGTTAAAAACAGAAACTAAAAAGAAATACCTCACTCGGAATAATTACTCGTTCGGAATGTCACCTTCACCCGGAATAATTCTTCTTCGTTCGGAATAACAAAACACTCATTCGGAATATTCAAACAAAACCTTCATCCGGAATAAATCCTTTATCCGGAATATGTCACTTATCCGGAATAAACTCTTCACTCGGAATGTTAGCTTGATTCGGAATATTAGATGTTCCGAATGAACACTTTGACTCGGAATAATAAATGTTCCGAATGAACTCCCCTGATTCGGAATAGATTCCGAATGAACAGCCTTGATCCGGAATGTACCTTGATTCGGAACTTCACTAATTCGGAACTTCTTCTTGGTTCGGAATATATTCGGAATGAACTCAAAAACCTTGATTCGAAAAATGTTCCGAATGAAGCCCTTGATCCGGAATACAAGTTATTCCGGATGAACACCTCCTTGATTCGGAACAATAAATGTTCCGAATGAATAGCTTGATCCGGAATAATAAATTATTCCGAATAAAGACTACTGATCCGGAATAATTTGCTTGTTCGGAACAATCACAAGATTACCTTGATTCGGAACAAAAGCTTAGCTGGTCCTTCATTCGGAATACCTGGGGAAACAGGAAGAACGAAGAACACGCAAAAACAAAAATAATACGGATCTAAATAAAATCAATCACATTCAAACTAACCAAATAATATCTACTAATCATAAACAAACAATCCTAAACAATCAATCTAACAATAATAAACAAAATAATCAAAACCCACTTAAATCAAATCAATAAAATATCAAAAACATAAACATGAACATAAAGCATAAAGATTAAAGATTAAAGAAAGGTAGATAGGAGATTGACAAGAAAAGTAAAGATTGACAATAATTAAAAGAAAACTTACTTGAAATTAAATGTATTTAAGGTGCAAGACAATGTATTTAAATGGACATGAATTTAAATGATAAGGTAATTAAAATGGTGGAAGTACTAGTGTCACTCTAGCCAACAAAAACAAATGAATATCCTAATGATCTATTTATAGGGGAGGATTAGGGAGGTGCTTAGGAAGCTTCCTCCCCTCTTTCTTCTTTCTTTAATTACATCATTAAGTCCTTAATCTTCTTAATGCTTCGACTTTAATGACTTTGTCTCGGGATTTCTTTAAACTCGTCTTGTAATTCTTCAATAAGTTAGACTTGAGTTCTTCGGCTTTAAGTAAACTTCCGTCTTTTGACTTTTTCTTCGATAAATCTTCAGAATTGGTCTTGGACTTTCGTTCTTTTCGCACTCTTGATTTCTTGACTTCGTCTTTCGTCTTTTTCTTTGATAAAAGCCCGTGAATGCCCGTGTTTTCTCCCATTTTCACATTTTCGTCCTAAATCACAACAAAAACACAAACCACGCATAATTCCGACATTTACGACATAAAATACACGTTTTGGCTCGGTTATTATTGTAATTAAGTGGTAAAAAGGATGGGTGTTTACACACCTATCAGTGTGTAAGGCTTGAAAGTGACTTATGCATGTACATAACCAAGATTTTTACCAAGTCCATGTGGTGGTGTAAGTTTGACCATGCAAGATAAATAATTCAAATTAATACCAATGATAATTAGTTAAAGGTTTAAGGTAAAAAGGTTAATTAGTTATAGGTAATTATCAAAAAGTATACAATTAGGTTTAAAAATACGTAAAACTTTGAAATTTGTCGAAATAAATTAATTTTATGTTTTTTCGACGAAAATTGACATTTTAGGATTTTTAAAACTTTTTATGCATGCTAACGATGGTTAAACGTAAAATACTAAAATACGTTACGTAAAATAATTATTCACTGAAAATACGATTTTTTACTATAAATAGAAAATATACTAACATACATACATATAAACATATACATAAGCTTATAAACACTCAGTTTACTTAAGAAACGATCACGCAGTCAATACTAAACAGTCAAGTACATAATTCACCGATAACGAACAATCTCATGGATTATCGTCAATTCATTGACCGTCACAGCAAATAGGTCAGATTTAAGGAAAATTCCTAGAATAATAACTTAGCTTAGTGTCAAGTCACTACGCGTCCTTAGACGGTTATTCAGAAAACGGGGGATAACTTCCCGGTTTAAAAGTAGTTCAAGCACATAGTTGACTTAAAAAAGTCAAGGGGTAAAATAGTCATTTTAAAAATCTGAACAATTCACGATTATTACATTCTTACCTCGTTAAAGAAGCTTTGTCCTCAAAGCTTAAGGTGTGATATAGGCACAAGAGTCGACAAATAAATACGAGTACTTTATACGAGTTTGACGTTCACGCTCCCAAGTAAATTCAGGACCACACTAGAATTTCAACATGCTTTCACAATAGAATTATGACTATGATTCAATAGCTTGACCTTACGGTTCATAATTTCGACGAGTTCCTCGACAAAACGCGATTTATCGGTGAATCGGTACTCCTCCAACGAAGTGGAAAGTGTTTTATAAAAATGACACTCATTCGAATTCGAGATGTGAAAAGAAATACACACGTAGCTAAGTGCTTGTGGCGGCTCCAGTTAATAAGTTAAGACTCCAACTCTTGATTGCTCTTGAAAAGTACAATGTAACAGGAAGACAACTTCTCTCGTTTGTCAAAACGTATCCTACCTTTCCAAGGCGACACTTTATACTTAACTTCATCTCCATCATCTTGTCGTCAAAAGAATACGAACGATGTTATCCACACAAATAATATCAGGCGGTATTCGACAACTAATCGATGGAAAAAGATATATTTGAGAACTCGCTAAATACATGGATGTAAATTCGATGTTGAACAAACAGTTCGGTAAAGACATGATGTAATATCGAATGATGAGGTTCGGATCTATATGATGCGGTTGCATATAAGTCTACTTGGTTATATCAATGATTATGTCTTGCATAACTTAAGTATACACACACAAATTTTGCTTTCTAAAAATATATACAAGTAGAAAAATAGGTTTTTGGACACAATAACTAAGGTGACTACTATGAGCATAGAATAATTCTTCCCAAATTATACATAGGTGATCAGGCTTTATATAATTGGGGACTCATGCTCCTTTTCGTAAATAGTGTTATGTTTTTTCTTAAATCATATGGTATAAACTATAGCGTTTTATAAGATAGTAACCAAAACAATTTATGAAAACAGTTTTTGTAAAATGAATAAAAGCAGTTTATAATTTTCTAAGAAGTAGTTTACAAAGTATTTAGCAACGTATTTTAGAAAAATCCAATGAAATAGTTAAAAAAGATAAAAATGATTGGTTTAAAAGTGATAGCAAAATGGTGCGTAATATAGGTTCGGATAGTTCGTAAGATGATGTTAAGATATTTCGTAAAATAGGAAAATAATTCATAAGATGGCACAAAAGAATAAATATTGCAAGACAATGGCGAAACGATTTATAACGCGGTAATGATTTCAAAATAGATATGATTAAACGAACCGTAAAAATACATAGATTACTAGAGAATTCAAACTTAAAATAACTCCACGCGAGACGAAAAGTCTTTATAAAGAAGTACAACGAAAATCTTAAAAGGAAAAAAATGAACAAGGGATTGTACTTAGGTTTATGATATGGAAGTAAAACTTCATTAGGTATCCACATAATATACGACGAAATTTAGGGTTCTCAAGAGCTTTTATTTTTGTTGTTATCATTCTTTAAAATCAGAAAGGGTAAAATAAAATAAAATAATTTGAGTTCCGAAGGTTGAGTCCCAAAATGAAATGTTACAAAGTGATGAGTTTAAGTCGTGTTAATCAATCGACCTGTTTTTATGATGGGTAACGAGACGAAATAAGTGTTTTTAATAGACGGTGTTAAAACCCAGAGTAGGCATAATAAGAGATATATCACAAAGCAAACAGAAAAACTATATCTCTATTTTATTTAAATAACGTTATACGATATATAGAAAAATACGTACACATAATGTATATTTGTAAGGTATCTACATATAAAATATATAGTAGTATATGTAGTAGTATATATATAAGCATATAGATAGATATAATATAATAGCACCTAAAACACGTATTCACATATCGGTTATAGTCTGGGCCTATGAAATAACACCTAGTTCTCTATAACCAAGTCTCTGGTACTAATCTGTAACACCCAAATATCGGTCAACGGAAACGGTAATGCTCGGGGGCTGTTACGTCATTGTATCATAGTTCAAGGAAGTGTTACAAAAAAAAGGCCTGCAAGGCCGATTAATCGCCGATTAATCACAAACAAGGTCCCCTACCTTGCCGATTAGTGAAAAGGCGATTAATGACGATCAACTATGGTCAACGATGGTCAAGGGAGGTCAAACTTGCCAAACACTTGCAATTTTTGCTAAAAATACCAAAAACTCAATTTAAATATGTGTTTATCACTTATATTAATTATTTATATGTATGACACATTGTATTTTAAAAAGAATATTGCCAAAATAGTTAAACTCGTTAGAAATACCCAACACTTACTGGAAATACAAAAAATTTGCTAAAAGTTCCAATCCGATGAATGGCCGATTAAACCCGCCTAGAACGATTACAAGCTACAAGGTGTCGACCGGCCGGCTAGCGATTCGTGATTTTTGCAACATTGGTTCAAGGTACAAGAGAACGACTCTAAATGAGACGTTTTGAAAAGAATTTACCTCGTTGCATTTATTTGAAATAACATAGTTTACAAAACATAAGTGATATGAGTGAAATCTCATATCAATAATATCACAAATCACCCTAAAATACAAAGCAAAATACCTAATTTTTATTCATAAAAGCAGTATTATGGGTATGTTTTGTTGTTTGTGCTTGTGTAGGTAAAAAGATACAATTTTGGAGCAAACAAGTGAAATCAAGACTTATTGATGAAGAAAAGACAAAAGGAGGATGAAAAGTGACAAGCCTTGCAAAGACAAAGGACCTTTCTTGACAACTTTTAAAGATGAGGGACTAAAGTTACAATTATGAAAAAGTCAAGAACAAAGTCAATTTGGTCAACTCTCAAGTCAAATGGTCAAAGGATGATTTTTGAACAAGTTTGAAGTTAGAAGGACTAAAAATGAAAAAGAAATGAATTTTGGAGCTCAAATCATATTATGCCTAAACTATAAGGACTAGACATGACAAAGTGCTAGCAAGTTTGGATCAATCCATGTGTTACTTGTATCAACCAATGAGAGGAGAGCATTTCATGTACACGGATTGCCACCTCACAATCCACATCACCCCACTCAGCTGACACATTTATTACTACCCAGTCACAATAGTGCAATCCACTAACAATTAAAGCAACCAATCATAAATCAAGAAATGGATAACGACCCATAACTCATTCTTTCCACCAATAACAATATTACACCTGGCACATTCAAACTTATACGAGCCTAGGAACGATATTGAGCTAGAGTGCATATAAAGAAGAGTGTTCAACTCCAAATCAAGAGAGGATCACAACCCAACCACTCAATAACCTAAAAGTGGCTACATCAAAAAGCACCAATTCAAGTTCTTCAACGACCATCATCAATTGACTAATCAAGGCCACGTGGAAGCATATGATTTGCTCCAACACGTCATCTACCTCCAACAAACTCCATCCCAGCTGCTATAAATACCCCTTTAGTGTTTCATTTCTTATATGTACTTAGTGTGTGTATTTTTCACACACTTCCTAAATTCTACCTCATTTCAGTTAGCAAATTAGTTAAATACTACTCTCAAGTGATTAACAACCACTTGAGAGTTAGTTAGTTAGTTGTAACAAACTGTAACCTCCTTTCCTTCATTAATGAACATTCATTTTCATTTCACTCAAGTTCCACTGCTCATATCTTCATAATCCTTCATTCCTGTTATTGCTGTGTTTCTATTAATCATTCTTGATCAATGGAATGTGTTTGATGTCACTTGGAAGACTGTAGCTGGTTCAAACATGTTTTCAGTTCAATTTTATTGCCAAATAGCAGTTGTAGCAGGGGAAATTGATTAGTAGCTATAGATGATGAGATGATGGATTTTGGTTGTTGATTAATGGTGTGTTAGCTGATATTAGAGAGCTCAATGCTCCTCTACTTCATCAAAGGATTCATCAAGCTAAAAGGAACACTTTTCTAGTTTAAAATTTCTCTTAACTGTTTTTGCATGCTCAATACCTAGAAAAAGCTTTTTAGTGCTGATTCCCTCAACTCCTCCGCGGGTGGGAACATTCTTGCCAAATCCATACAAGAGGCATGGGACATTATTGAGACTAAATCCATGGTGCAAACAAATAACCAAATCGATGAGAGGGTCCATGTTGTTCAAGAGGACGTTTCCAAATCATTTGAAAGTCAACTCCTTTTACAAACGTAAGAAATGACCCAAAGCGAAAAGATGCAACAAGCAATGATGGAAGACTTTATGAAGATTTCCTTGACCAATACTTCCACCAATAATGACAATGCTATTACCATAAGTTGTGAAACATGTGGAGGTCCTCATTCTTACCTACAATGTGATAAGGTTCAAAATTACCAAGGTGAATGTTATGCTTATCAAGATGAACAAAGAGAGAATTTCAAACCTAACATCAACCCGAACAATCTCTCTTACAAGTCAAATAACTACCTTGCTCCACCCGGCTTTCCACCCCATCCACCCACCCAAAACCAAACAAACCCTCCTCAATTGCTTCAAAGAAATCAAGGGCTTAGGCAAACTATAAAGGACACAACAACTATAGAGCACCCAATAACCTTGAACCTCAAGGAAATAACTTTCATGCAAACAATCAAGGATTTAACCAACCACCTCCACCTCAATATCCAAACCAAGGTTTTTATCAAAGAAATATTCAACCTAATCCCACGGATTTGATTCTTCAAAAGCTTACTTCTTATGAAAGACAAATGAAAGAGACCTAAGAGGAAAACAACAAGAAATTTGCTCTTTTACAAACTCAAATTTTGCACACTCAAAGGCCTCAAGGTGCTCTACCTTCAAACACACAAACAAATCCAAGGGCTAATGTCAATGCAATCACAACAAGGAGTGGGAAGACAACTAATGATCCTTCACCTCCTACACCTCCTTTGCTTAAGCCTACTATGGTTCCACCTTGTGATAAGCCTTCAACATCAAACTCACCACCTTCAAGCTCTACAACTTCAACACCTACACCTCCTCATCCTACACCTACTACTCCTTTACCTTCCACACCTCCCAATGAAGAAACCAACAAAGAGAACCCTTCAACAACAACTACCCAACCTATACCAAAAACAAGCCTTCCATATCCATCAAGATTGAGAAAGGAGAAACTTAAAAATAAGGATGATATTCAAGTGTCAAACTTTTTGAGAATGTTTAAACAACTAAACATAAACATATCCTTTGCGGAAGCTCTTGCTTATATGCCAAAGTTTGCTAAAATGTTCAAAGATCTCCTCTCAAACAAGGAAAAGTTGGTGGATTTTCCTAACACATCACTTAATGATAATTGCTCCGCCGTGTTGCTCAAAACTTTACCTACATAACTTGGAGATCCGGGGCAATTTTTGATCCCTTGTCTTTTTCCCGGGGTGGAAAATTGCATGGCACTAGCGAATCTTGGGGCAAGCATTAATCTCATGCCTTTATCGGTTTGGCAAAAACTCTATCTTCCCGAGCTCACTCCTACTAGGATGACCCTTGAGTTAGCTAACCGTACCATAGCTTATCCGGTAGGCATTACGGAGGATGTATTTGTAGGGGTTGATACATTCACGTTTCCCGTGGATTTTGTAGTGGTTGATTATGATATGGACCCGAGAGTTCCTCTTATTGTTGGTAGACCATTCTTGAGGACGGGTCGTACTCTTATAGATGTGGCGGAAGGAGAATTAATTATGAGAGTTGAGGATGAGAAAGTGGTGTTTAAGCTAGGTAAAGTTACTAAGAAGTCTCAAAGTTGTGAAACAATTAACATAGTGGATGTTCTTGATGAGGTGTGTGATGAGCATTTTCATGAAACTTGTAAGAATGATAGTGAGAACATGCCTCATGTAGAGACCGTTGCCTCAATTGCTCCCTCCTTAACACCATTTGGAGAGAGTGATTTCCTCTTGGAGGAATTTGAGTCCAACTTCCTTGGTAATGATGATTCTCCCATTAATTGGGAAGAAGACATTCTCACTATCCAAAAGTTGGTCAATGAGGATCATATTCTTTCACCTACTCCACATGAAGTTACCATTGATGACCCATCTACCTTCCATTGAGAGTCCACCTTCTTTAGAGCTTAAGGATCTTCCATCACACCTTGAATATGCCTTCTTAGAGGGAAAGGACCAATTACCCGTGATCATAGCAAAAGACTTAAAAGATGATGAGAAGGAAAAACTCATAGAGGTGCTTAAGAAACATAAGAAAGCTATAGCATGGAAAATATCCGATATAAGGGGAATTGATCCAAATTTTTGTACACACAAAATCCTTATGGAGGATGATTATAAACCCGCTATTCAAAACCAGAGAAGGGTTAACCCTAAAATCCATGAGGTCATCAAAAAGGAAGTTATCAAACTCCTTGATGCGGGTATGATTTACCCCATTTCCGATTCTCCATGGGCTAGCCCGGTGCATTGTGTTCCTAAGAAGGATGGAATCACCGTAGTGCCTAATGAGAAGAATGAGCTTATCCCTACTAGACTTGTCACGGGTTGGAGAGTTTGTATTGGTTATAGGAAGCTCAATGATGCTACTAGGAAAGATCATTTCCCGTTACCTTTCATGGACCAAAAGCTTGAACGCTTGGCGGGAAATGAGTATTATTGCTTTCTAGATGGATTTTCGGGATATTTCCAAATACCCATTGATCCAAAAGATCAAGAAAAGACCATATTCACTTGTCCCTATGGTACATTTGCTTATATGAGAATGCCTTTTGGCTTGTGCAATGCACTTGGTAAATTCCAAAGGTGTATGATGGCAATCTTTCATGACATGATTGAGCACACTATAGAAGTTTTCATGGATGATTTCTCGGTTTTTGGAGATTCATTCACTTCTTGTCTCTCTCATTTAGAATGTATGTGTAAGAGGTGTGAAGAAATACGTCATGTTCTTAATTGGGAGAAGTGCCATTTCATGGTCAAAGAGAGGATAGTTTTGGGACATAAGATATCCAATAAGGGTTTAGAAGTAGATCGAGCTAAAATTGATGTTATTGCCAAACTTCCCCCACCTACCATGGTGAAAGGAGTTAGGAGTTTTTGGGTCATGTGTCTATAGACGTTTTATACAAGACTTTTCTAAGACTGCAAGACCCATGACCCACCCCTTGAAAAAGAGGCTCCTTTCATTTTCACACAAATGTGTTTAGACTCTTTTGAGATACTTAAGGAAAAGTTGACAAAGGATCCCGTTTTGGTTTCTCCATATTGGGATTGGCCTTTTGAGCTCATGTGTGATGCTAGTGATTATGCCATGGGGGCCGTGTTAGGACAAAGAGTTAATAAGCATTTTCAACCTATACACTATGCGAGTAAGACAATGACGGGTGCTCAACTTCATTATACCGCCCGTAGGTCCCTTATGACAAGCTTCTAAAATTTAAATGCTTCAGCTCGTTTAAGTTTTACAAAGCTCAAGCTCGAGCTCGGCTCGTTTCGAGCCTTATTATTTAGGCTCGGGCTCGGCTCGTGGTATGGTAGACAAGCTCGGGCTCAGCTCGAGCTCGGCTCGTTTGTACGATTTTGTAATGTAAACATAAAATTTGGCTCGAGCTCGGCTCGTAATATACCTAACTCATGCTCGTTTATAAGCTTGTTATTAAGCTCGTTAAGAAGCTCGTATATAAAACATCAAGCTCGTTTAGGCTCGCGAGCCCAAACGAGCTTTGTACGTAAAGCTCGGGCTCGAGCTCGTTTAATAAACGAGCTGCAACTTAGGCTTGAGCTCGGGGTCGAGCTCGTTTAAGCTCGGCTCGTTCGAGCTTTTTACCGATCCGATGCCGAGTTTTCACGAGCAGCTCGGCTCGTTTCCACCGCTACTTCCATATACAAAGATGCCCAAGAGATGGTGAAGTTTTGTGATGTATGTCAAAGACAAGGAAAGATTAATCAACGAGATGAGATGCCACAAAATTTTATACAAGAGTGTGAGATTTTTGATGTATGGGGTATAGACTTCATGGGACCTTTTCCATCATCAAAGGGCAATAAGTACATACTCGTAGCCGTGGACTATGTTTCAAAGTGGGTTGAGGCTAAAGCCTTGCCTACTAATGATTCTAGAGTTGTAGTGAAATTCTAGAAGCAATTATTTGCTAGATTTGGTGTACCTCGGGCTATCATAAGTGATCGTGGGACTCATTTTTGTAATGATCAATTTACTAGAGTCATGAAGAAGTATGGTGTTAACCATAGACTTTCTACCGCGTATCACCCTCAAACCAATGGGCAAACTGAGGTCACA
This sequence comes from Glebionis coronaria, assembly GCA_025667525.1. Taxonomy (NCBI): domain Eukaryota; kingdom Viridiplantae; phylum Streptophyta; class Magnoliopsida; order Asterales; family Asteraceae; genus Glebionis; species Glebionis coronaria. The sequence goes on from CM046878.1 coordinate 412,968,734, forward strand.
AATTGTGGTTTAAATAGGATTTTAGAAAGAACGGTGGGAGAGCATCGAGCTTCTTGGTCGGATAAGCTTGATGATGATTTGTGGGCTTTTAGGACGGCTTTTAAGACACCAATTGGTTGTACTCCGTATAGGCTTGTCTATGGAAAAGCATGCCACATCCTATTCGAGTTAGAGCAATAGGCTTCATGGGCTCTCAAATGGGCTAACTTTGATTTAAACCAAGCCGGTTGACATAGAAAAGACCAACTCAATGAGATTGATGAATTGAGAGCCAATGCATATAAAAACTCGTTGCTTTACAAGGAAAAGACTAAGAAATTGCATGATGCTAAGATCAAGAACCGTGAGTTCAAAGTTGGAGAGCCGGTTCTCCTCTTTAATTCAAGGTTGAAACTCTTTGCGGGCAAGCTTCAGTCAAGATGGTCCGGTCCATTCACCATTGCTCAAGTATTTCCATATGGGACTATTGAGTTGTCACAACCAAATGGCCCAAATTTCAAAGTGAATGGTCACCGTGTTAAGCATTACTTTGGGGAGGACATTTCTGTGGAAATGGTCCAAGAGATCCTCATTTTCCCCATGAATTAATTCATTGTGGAAAGAGTCGAGCTAGAGACTCCATAAATCAAGCTTGAATAACTAGGTTTAGAGTTTTTAGACTAGAGTGTGGTAGGATAGAAATAAGGGTATAGAGTTGAGGATAAGTGTAGGGGGATGCCTCTCTTTTGTCTTCATGTTGTTTGTAGGGTTGCTCTCTCTCATCGCATGCATTGGAGTTTATGGAGGAGGCCCTTGTATCGGGTTCACTTCGTTACTATTGTGATTTTTCATAACCACATTGTGCTTAAAATGAATTCACTATAGTAAACATTTTCTTAACTTGGGTAAAGCAAAGTTATCAATGTCATAAGTGTATGGAAGTTTACTCCAATACTCTTAAATATTGAGGACAATGTTTATCCTAAGTGTAGGGGGTCTTCTATCGAAGTGACCTTACCTAGAACTTTGTCATTGACTTCATGATAACTTGGAAATTAATTTTTCAAACATTTTTCAAATTTTTGATCTACTTTGGCCACCAAAAATATGCATTCATAATTTTTGCATTAATTATTTTTCATTTGCATAACACATTTGCATTGTATATATTTCTTCTTTTACTTTTTATAAAAATATATATAAAAAAGGAAAACAAATATAATAAAGGACATGGTTTAACAAATTTAGACTTCTTTGACATATTAGGCCCGCCATGGATACTTTGACTCAACCCGAGTTTGCTTATCCAAGCACTTTCTAGCTAGTAACCTTAACCATGTAGACCTTCATTGGTTTATTAGGCTAAGCATCCACTAGTCTCATTATTTGAGATTTTAAACTGTGGAGAACAAGAGATGATAGAGTTTGAAATAAGTGTAAAGGACTAGATAAACCTCATATTCATTAATTGTGACTTTTATATCCCCTTTCGTAACCTTTACTTTCTTGTCAACGCATGTATATATGTAAATAAATAATCAAGAACGGTTTTAATTGGTTTATAGTCTCTTATGCATTTTTTACTAATCATTCGTGGTTGATATAAGTACGACTTAAGATTCTAAGTTATAACGTTTTATGTGTACTAGACTTATGTCATGCTTAATACTTAGCGGGTGTTTTTCCTTTTATTCTTTTCAACTTTCTTTGTGAGGAATAAAGAAAAATAAGAGCGGCTTACAAAAAAAATGAGTGGCTAGAAAAAAAAAGAGAAAAAGAAAAAGAAAGAAAAAAAATAATTATACAAGACTCCCAAGAGGGGCAGTGAAATGTTAATTATAGTAGCTATTGAATTCCAATATTACCTTGACGGGTTGCGGGGATTTGATAGTTGCTCCAATCTAATATTACCTTGACGGATTACGGGATTGAAGATCCAAAGTCCCAAAAAGGCGGCGGATGTAAATTATTGCGTGAGTTTTATTTTTATTTCCTTAGCGAGTGTGTAGCTACTTATTAATGCATGACATATGGATCTTACACATAAGGCGAATGACTTATTACTCTTGAGTCGGACTTATATCAATTATGGTCGGTTTTTCAAGTAATGGATAAGATGGTTACTTAGGATTAAAATCGTGCTTCCTTATTTTGAGATTTTACATTTCTTATATTTCACGCTTTAAATAATGACAAATTTGCCTTCAAGCAATTTGCTCAAATAATAACCGGTCTTAGAGGCATAATTAGTGGGGTATAATGGTAACACAATTAATCTATATGAATGAGTTGATGTACTTTCACTTGTGGATAACAATGATCTTGTTTTTAAGCTTGGTATGGGGAAAGTGAAACTTGAGGGTGATAAGTGTTCATGGTTCTCAAAGCCCTAATCTAAGTCTTTGATTTCTTTATGAGTTATTTCCATCAAAACCATTTTAAGAAAATCCAAAAATATATAAATAGAATTGCTTTCCTTTGCGTTGCATTGTCAAAATCAAAATCATGCATCATATAATGTAGAGTAGTGTAAAAGCATTCCATATTGGCCAAGGTGGATTAATTATGAGAAAAGTGTAAATTGGTGCATTAAAATATGGCATTGCATGAGGTCATGGCAATGATCAAGTGTAGGGGATTTGATATGAGTGAAATCTCATATCAATAATATCACAAATCACCCTAAAACACAAAGCAAAATACCTCATTTTTATTCATAAAAGCAATATTATTGGTATGTTTTGTTGTTTGTGCTTGTGTAGGTAAAAAGATACAATTTTGGAGCAAACAAGTGAAATCAAGCCTTATTGATGAAGAAAAGACAAAAGGAGGATGAAAAGTGACAAGCCTTGCAAAAAAGGACCTTTCTTGACAACTTTCAAAGATGAGGGACTAAAGTTGCAATTATGAAAAAGTCAAGAACAAAGTCAAATTTGGTCAACTCTCAAGTCAAATGGTCAAAGGATGATTTTTTAACAAGTTTGAAGTTAGAAGGACTAAAAATGACAAAGAAATAAAGTTTAGAGCTCAAATCATATTCTGCCTAAACTATAAGGACTAAACATGACAAAGTGCTACCAAGTTTGGATCAATCCATGTGTTACTTATATCAACCAATGAGAGGAGAGCATTTCATGTACACGGATTGCCACCTCACAATCCACATCACCCCACTCAGCCGACACATTTATTACTGCCCAATCACAACAGTGCAATCCACTAACCATTAAACCAACCAATCATAAATCAAGAAATGGATAACGATCCACAACTCATTTTTTCCACCAATAACAATATTAAACCTGGCACATTCAAACTTATACGAGCCCAGGAACGAGATTGAGCTAGAGTGCATATCAAGAAGAGTGTTCAACATGAAATCTACTCCAAATCAAGAGAGGATCACAACCCAACCACTCAATTAACCTGAAAGTGACTACATCAAAAAGCCCCAATTCAAGTTCTTCAACGGCTATCATCAATTGACTAATCAAGGCCACGTGGAAGCATATGATTTGCTCCAACACGTCATCTACCTCCAACAAACTCCATCCCAGCTACTATAAATACCCCTTTAGTGTTTCATTTCTTATATATACTTAGTGTGTGTATATTTTACACACTTCCTAAATTCTCCCTCATTTCAGTTAGCAAATTAGTTAAATACTACTCTCAAGTGATTGACAACCACTTGAGAGTTAGTTAGTTAGTTGTAACAAACTGTAACCTCCTTTCCTCCATTAATGAACATTCATTTTCATTTCACTCAAGTTCTACTGCGCATATCTTCATAATCCTTCATTCCTGTAATTGGTGTGTTTCTATTGATCATTCTTGATCAACGAAATGTGTTTGATGTCACTTGGAAGACTGTAGCTGGTTCAAACGTGTTTTCAGGTCAATTTCATTGCCAAATAGCAGTTGTAGCAGGGGAGATTGATTGGTAGCTGTAGATGATGAGATGATGGATTTTGGTTGTTGATTAATGGTGTGTTAGCTGATATTAGAGAGCTCAGCGCTCCTCTACTTCATCAAAGGATTCATCAAGCTAAAAGTAACACTTTTCTAGTTTAAAATTCCTCTTAACTGTTTTTGCATGCTCAATACCTAGAAATAGCTTTTAACTGCTGAATTGAGACTGTGTTAGTGTACTTGTAGTGCGATTTTGATATTATGATAGTTTACTAGAAGTCTTATAGCTTTAATTCAGTTTTGATTGATAAAATTTGCTTTACATCAGTCAAAATTCATCAGTGTTCATTTTTGTGATCTAATAAGTAAACTTGCTACTTTTTGGTGTCAAACCAATTCATTTCTGTCACTCAACTAGTTTTGATAAGTCTCATAAGCTGTCCTAAGCTTTTACTCAAAAAGTCTTAACAAACTTTTGAAATCAGTCAATAACTAGTGTTTGGATTTAGGTCACTTTAGTGATCTAGTTGTTAAAACCTGTTGCTTTTAGATCATTTACACTCAACAAGTGAGTGTAAGTCTTTTGGTGAAGTTTCTTGGTCAAATTCAGTGTCAAACAGGCAAATTTCCTTTGAAAAGTTTGGGTCAGTCCTTGAATATGAACTTCAGTCAAAACAAGCTAACTTTGATCACTTGCCATTTGTTTGTTAGTTGATGGATTTAGTTGTTTTTTTTGTTCTGAATCTTAGCTTATCGTATTGTAGAACAATGATAATCTTGTGAAACAAGGGGGTTGATGTTTTTCTAGAGAGAGAAAGTTAGAGAGAGAAGTGAAAGAAAACTCATATATTGAAATGCAAGAAATAAACAACCAACACCTCTTTCCATGGTGGAAAGAGGTTTAAATACCCCAAGTCCTTAATGGACTTGGGCTTCCGGCCCATGAACATGCTCATGGGTCGGGCTATTTAATAAATGAGACTAAACTTAACTACGAGCCTATAACTACTTTGTTGGAGTGACCGAGACTTTCTAAATGCGTAAAACGTATTTCCAACAATCTCCCCCAAAGAGAGGTCACTCCAAATTTACAAAGTCCTAATCTAGCATGTTAGATCTTGTTCTTGAGCTCGTAGTCTTCTTTTCTTTCTTTTTCTTTTCTTTTGTGAATATGTGTTGAATGATATCAGCCTTTTTTGCTTGGAACATGTTCTTTTGGCCTTTCACGTGCAACCTTTATTTTTCTTGTGGGGTTCACCTCTTTGTGACTTCATGTCCCACACACTTATCCTTTGTTGAATTCTTGAAAGTTTCAGAGTCGATACAGCGGAAGACTTTTAGGTCATACTTTCTTGAATCTTCAGGAGTATTTGATGCTAAAGGAATAATCATGTGAGGACGTCTTCAACAGGTACACCGCAACGCCACCGTCTTCAACTGGTGCACAGCAACGCCACCGTCTTCAACAGGTACACAGCAACGCCACCGTCTTTAATAGGTACACAGCAACGACACGAATAAAATGGCTTTGACATTTTATTCTAATTCGGTAGCATTTTACCTCCGGTCGGTGAAGACCGTTGGACGATATTAGATATCGTACCCGTGACGGATAGTTTCAATTAAGTAACTTCCTGACAGGATTTCGCGGGTAAACCCGTTCTCTTTATTCGACCGTCCAAAGCTGACTGCGAACATAAAGAGTGAATCATTTGGATTAAAAATCCTTATGATTGAAGCCGTCAATTCATGAAACCTGGAACAAGTGAATTTCTATTAAGATATTCACCATCGTTGCTTTCCAGTTGTCACAAACTTGATTCAAATTGAATCTTGCTTGTTACCTACCAAGTGCTGTTTGATGTTAACACTAGAAGGATTTCCACTCGTCACTGTGAACACTAAAGAGTGTCACTCTGAGTGTTCTGGCAAGATCATACGATAATGCGTAGAGGCCTGGAACGAGTTTAAGTTCAATTAAGAATTAAACTACTGTTTCTTTCCAGTTGTCACAAGATTAGTTCGTAAAGAACCGCACGTGTCACCTACCATGAGCTTGTTTGATGTTGGCTCAAGCAGGATTTCCATCTTCACTGTAATACTTGCGTATCACTCGGATGTTCTGGCAATATTGCAAGAATACTGCGTAGGACTCATAAAAGATCTGTTACTTTTCATAGTGTGTGAAGAAGCAAGGAATAAATGAAAAGTGTCCTAATGAGACTTTTGATGATCTCTTGGCCCTAGACTCGATAGTGCGTTTTGATTTAGTGATCGATGGCTGGAGAGGAGTGCCACCTTTTCAATATCAGTCTATTCGGAGTGAATAAACCAATAGATAACGTGTTGAACTCCATGTGATTAAAACAAATACCTTTTGAGAGATATTTGAGTTAGCTGGGGAGGGTTGTGCATTGCATCACTGGGTCCATGATGGCTTTCTTCAATATCGAGAATCATTAACTAATGATCTCAATAGCATATGTATTGACCCGGTTTCTGTCTAAAGTTGTAAGGAGGGCTTCTTTCTTTACACCCTTTTTCTTTACAATTCTTTTTCATTCTTCAACCCCTTCAATGCTTACCAATACGTCATAACTAGCACCTTGTTGTGATTGTTCCAGTGCTAGCTTAAGTACTTGGTCGGCATTCAGCTACGTTCACATTCATTCTCCATCTTTCCTAGGACTTCTAGTGCTATCTAGGGAGTTGTCCTTGGGAAGATTGCATCTGTTCTGATGAATCATTGGACTAATACCTATACCTACCACCCTTTTGTCACCACATTCGTCGTGAGTTAAGTGTGTTTTGGGTTGATATAGTCACCATGAAAAATCCTTGAAAATCACTTAAAGCACTTGTGATATTAAAATCAAAGATTTTGTGCCTTAAGTGTTTTGATCATCAAAAACGCTCCCCCTTAACTTGTGCGTTACACATGTTAAGTTGGTTTATCTTTTAAGTCTTTTTCATTGTTTTAGCCAAATATCATTAAGTCTTCCTTAATCCCATTTTCTCCCCTTTCCAAAATGTTTACCATCAATATTTTGGATATTAATGGATTAACCGGTCTTTGGGTAATAAAATGAAATTAGATTTTGGCCAACGAACATATTAATGCTCCCCCTCAAATTAATGAGGGTAAGTTGTAGTGCTTGAGTATGAGTTGTTTGAAAGATTTAGAATCTCGAGAGAAATTCTTGAAAAAAAAATATCATACTTTTACACTACAACAAGCCACAAAAGCTGATAAAGTAAAAAAATAACATATTCACAATAATAAACATATGGAGTTGACCTGTAATGAGACGAACCAAAAATTAATTGGTTCGTTCCGTGAACCGATGGTGAGCTCCATATGGTCGTCCACCGACGAATCGTTCTATACTTCGTAGCAACCGGCGCTTCCTTAGAACTTCCTCAATCTTCTTGATTGCGTACGAAGAGCCCTTTCTGCACTGGGTTGTCCAGGTGTATATGACTGCCGGAAGAGGTAGATTGGAATTGAGAACCGACAGATCATCTCGAACATTCTTTAGCGTTCCATCACTGAATTTGTGCAGTTCTGAGAATCGCATATATTGCATGACTCCAGTCTCATTCGGATAAAAAATTCCTGCTTCCGGCTTGGTAGTCCCCATGTAAACTTTCTTGTTCTTATGGAAATTGCTGAGTGGAGTCGTATGGGGACGGTCCAGGTTTAGCTTCTTCTGATAGCTTTCTACTCCAAGTTGAAAGTCTTCCACCCGGTTTTGAATGACTATTTTCCTGGCATATTGACGAAAGTTTGAACTCAAGGCTATGACAATGTCAGGTGATAGATGGTCAACTTTTTCTTGAGCCAAGAGCAACAAAAGATCTTCTATGTCTTCAAGTTGAAGGTACTGGAGATCACTTTCGTCAATGCGGTATTCTTTCTCATCGGTACGTTTTAACAAGATTACATTTAAGTAATCATAACCGAAAACAGTCTGAGTGGTTGCTCCTAGGATGCTTTTGATTCTGTGAGATGAGACAATAGAAGCACCTCTCTTGGGACGATGGAAGTGATTATAGGCTAGCTTCTTCTTCTTGTCCCAGTGAGATATGCCAAGTGAAGCATAGGTATCATAAAACTTGAGCGGCTTCTTTCTCCATATTGACTCAGGCACTTTATCTTTTATCCATGGAACATTCTCCAAGTTGACAGCCTTGAGCATTGTTAGTGACGTGGCATATTTCTTTGCTCCATTTTCAAGGTATTCAAGATCGTGTGAGACAAAATGTTCTAATGGGATAGTAGCAGAACCGGTGATGACCGTTGGTGTAAGAGGTCGTAACACGGGAGTTTGAATTCCTGTAGTTGTCGCTCTCATTGATTTTGTAAGCTCATTCAGGTGATATTCTGCTTCATTATGGCTGATCTTTAGTGTGTCAAAGAAGTCCACATTTGCAGCTGCCATTTTGATCAGATCCGGGGTCATCGTCGGTTTCCCATGAGAATACCTTAGAAAGGCCGAGAAGTCGATAGGGTTGTTGAGGAATTGAGTCATCTCCATTTCAGTTGCAGTGTCAAATGGATGATGTGGTGCTGCGTTTGTTAGCCAAAGTTGCTCTTGTACAGTATCATCAATGATAAGGGATTCAGCAAATGTCGGTTCTGGAACATTTAAATCTTCAACTTCCATGTCATCGTCATGCTGAACTGTAGATGATGTTGAAGGTTGAGTTTGCGTCACCGGTATATCATCGTGTGGTTCTTCTTCAAGCATTGTCTCTGTCGGTTCTTCTTCTTGCATGTATTCTACAGATTCAATGTGAGAATCAGTATTGAATTCTGGTGCAGTAGATATACCTGAAGCAACCTTCTGAGTTTCTGATACTGTTGTCTCCATTGGCTTTTCTGTGGTGTCAGCAACCTTTTCTGCAGTGTCCTCTAGACCTGTCTCATTGGCCGTCTCATTATCATCCTTGTGTGTCTCTTCGGCATTTGTACCGGTGTTGTCATTCTTATCACCCTTGTTGACTTCATTACCCTTGTCATTATTGTCATCGTCATCCTGATCATCATCTGTATCCTCGTCCTCGTCCTGATCTTCATCTACATTCTTATCCTTTCCTTGTTCATCTTCTTCTTCCTCCTCATCTCCTTCCTTATCCTTATCCTCATTACCATCATCCTTTTCACCGTGTTCCTCGTCATCTTCCTCTTCTAGCTCATTCTCATCATCAGACTCAGAGTCGGTAGTGTCTGCAGAATTCTCTTCATCAATTGCTTTGTTGAGATATTGCAGAACTTTGCGTTTGTATTTTGATTTATGAGCTCCCAAATCTAGCAGACGTGTCTGTAGCAATGTCATCAATTGAAGAGTAGATAAACCATTACCGACAAGATGTGGTAGTTGTTGATCAACATAAGACTTGACTTCGCGTTGAATGATCGCGGTCATCTGCTCGTCAATTGACCCGAGAAAAGCAGCATTTTCTTTATCCCGAGTTTTCTTCTCTTTACGAAATGATTTATGTTGTTCTTTGAGCTTTGACACTTTGTCTGTTAGTTTTTAAAGAGTAGGCTCATCAGGATGCGGTTCCTTGGGGGGAGTAGCAAACCTTTCAGTCAACGTAGCTATTTGTGTAGCTTGAGCCTCTAGTTGTTGTTGAAGAGCCAGAATCAACGGATCATTGACTGTGAGAAAAGGATTTTATGTGGATGATACTTGTGGTTCTGTTGGTGGAGGTATAACCGAAACTGTTAAGGTGGTCGTGGATGATACTGGTTGTACTGGGATAGGTGTTGATGTAGATACAGTGGTTAGGACGATGGTTGATACAGGTTGTTCAACAATTGCGGGTGTGATGGTGGTGGTTGGGACCTCACTGATGACTGGGGTTGATAGTAGGGAAGTGGTGGTCGATGTAATAGTGGTTATAGGAACATCCACCATTTGTTCATTTGTTGACGGATCAGTGTTGGTGACCTCAACACCCTCCCCTTCTAAATTGAGATATTTCAAAACATCATCAGAATTTGAGGTAGACTTACTTTGAAGTTGTGTGTCTGGTATGAAAGTTGCATGAGCATCTTCATTTAGTACCATGTGAGTCGGTTCATGCAAAGATGTGGTGATATTTGCATCTCGATACATCATACTTGTATCAGTGTCAGCACTGCTCTCACGTTCTTCACTTGGTTCCCGACTTTCAAGTTGAAAGGTAGCAGCATCTTCATACTCATCTTCATAAGTATCTTCTTCGTCGAAAAATTCCGTATCACCATCAGGATTACCAAAATCTTCTAAGTCTTCAAATACCCTTGAGCCTGATCCGCCAAAGGCTTCCTGTCGGCTTTGTTGAAGAATAATACGAAGTCTTTTGGCTTCAGAAAGTTGTTGTTGAGCAGGATTATTTAGAGCAACACTTGCCTCTTTGCCTTTAGCTTTCTTTGCTTTCTTAGGCCTGCGGAGTGGTACTTCTTCCTGTTCTTCTTCAGTGTGGATCAGCTCATCATCATCATCTTCATCAACAATTTGCATTTTTCCTGAGCGTTTATCTTTAGGAGCAGCTGTTTGACGCTGTGAAACTCGTTTCTTGCGTTTACCTTTTTGCTTCTCTGAGGGTAGTAAATTTGCCCGCTTAAATTGTGCGTCAATATCATTAAGCATCTATTGGTATTTATCACTCTCCTTGATTCCATCATTAATCATTGTGTCGGGTACTAGTGCAGGAAGTAATGCATACTTTGTGGAATTTGTGTCTGCATTCATTGAGAGAATCACATAATCATCATCTTTGGTGTGATAGAAGAAATTCCCGCAAGTGTCAATGGTTGGGTCATTCTTCATAAAATGGTGGATAATGAGTTTGGTGAATCTCGGGAATGGAAGATGCACGGATTTCTTCTTCGTTCCAGTAATCTGGTAACAAAATTCTTGCCAGAGAAGAAGTGCATAGTCGACTTTTGATGCAGTATACAATCCCCAAAATAAGTGAGCCTGTGGTGGTCTCATTGCATCGGTGCCCCTAGTTTTACCAGTGAGACACTTGACGATGATGGTGATAATTGCTTTCCAGGGTTGCCCTATGTGTGAGGTGTTAATTTGTGATGGGTTGTTAATGTCACCCTCATAATTCATGGCACGAATGACTCGAAGCACTTCATCATTCTTTGGGTTAGCCACAAATTGTTCTCCTTGTGCCAACCTAGGAAGCTTAAACAATTTCCAAAAAATGCTCAAGTTGAGTACCCTTGGTGTTTTGTTCAGTTCGAAAGAGATAGTCTTGTTAGAGAAATATGCAGTGTTCCAGAATTCATGCATGTAGACTTCGGGAACAGATGCAATACGTCTGAGTGTGTCTCTGATGGGTGAAATGTCTAGGATATCCGTGGCGATTTTGAAATCTGGTAAAACCGAATCAAAAACATCTTGTAATCGAGAGTTGTTCTCAGCATATGGAAGCCTATTACTGAGCGAGACAAGTTCAAGATCACGAAGTCGTTGTTCTTCCTCGGTGATTGACATTTTCCTGCTTTGATGACATATGCACAAATGACATACACAACATATGTAGATATATTAAGTCTATGCCAAGTTTAAATGTAGGGAAAATGTCATTACAATTATTACCACAACATTCACACATACATCAGATGAACAAGGTCCTTACATTTAGCAATACACTTAGGATAACTGCCAGTGATATTTTTATTCTAAAGAGATACCGACCTAGCATTAGTTCTTAAAATTTATGGATTTCTTGGAGGTCATCACCAAAACCTCAGTAGGTTTAGGTTTGATTTCTACTAACACCTCAGTAGGTCTTGGTTTGATTTCAACCAAAACTTCAGGATGTTTTGATTTAGTTTCAACCACTACGTCAGGAATTGTAGGATTACCCTCAACCCAAAAGATAGTGGGCTTGAACAAAGATGAAGCTTTGTCTGCCATGGCCTGGAAACAAAAAACACAAGACATTGACTAAGTAATTTGTATCTCTTTTGTTTACATAGGCATCAACTTATTAAATAAGATGAACTTCTGTAATAAGAAACCGTTCAAGTATTCTTATGAGATAAAAATTTACTTGTTTCAATAACACTTGGTTTCGTTTAAATGGCCCTAAAGGACTCAAACCTAAAGAAGAATTAGTGCAAGCTAGGCCGAACTCATGGTATATACTAAGGCAATAACATAATCATAAGAGACCTAATTCCATCAAAATGTAGCAAACCATCGGAATCCTAACCATACCATCGCAATGAAGCAATCATCGGAATCCTAATGAAATAACATCCTATCGCAATATCTAAGGCCATCGCAATCAGTGCATTTCCATCGGAATAGATGAGAAGTCATCTCAATATTACCCATCGCAATACATAGTGCTAAGCAATCGCAATGACACATCGTAATGTGCCATCGCAACACGCCATCGCAATGAGCCATCGTAATGGCCATCGCAATGAGCCATCGCAACGAGCCATCGGAATGACCCATCGCAACGACCCATCGCAATGAACCATCGCAATGACACATCGCAATGAGCCATCGTAATGACTCATCGCAATAGCCCATCACAATGAGTCATCGGAATGACTCATCGCAATGACAGGCATCGCAATGATGTATCGTAATGTAAATCGAAATCCGTGACAGGGATTCGATCTCAACTTTGACTTCACGATCTGGAACTTTAGGCAATGTTTTAATAGATTCTGAGCAAAACCAATGTGTAATTATGTATCCTTAACAAATCCCACAACTTAAAAGACATATTCATAGCAAAAATCAAGAAACCCTAAATCGAAAAATGTGATCTATCGTTTCTGTGTTGATGCATTAAGATGAAACGGTTTTAAAGAGATGAACTATAACCAAAGATATAATACCTAGATATTGAAGCAGCAAGAAATAAGTTACAAATCACAGATCAAAATGGAGCTTGATGTCGCAAAAATGGCGGAAAGGAGTTGTGTTTGTGTGTGTTTTCAGTAAAGACGGGATGGAGGGGGGGGGTATGGTTTTGACTAGGTCAAAGTTGATTCACAACACCCACCACTTTTGCAAAAGTGTAAAACTGGTCCCCCTATTTGAAAATGTTAGTTAAAGTTAAAGTTAAAATTAACTTAACATAAAATAAACCCGTTCCCGAACACAAACACAAATACTTAATGCCAAAATGTTAATGACCTATGTAAGAGACTTAAAACACACAAGGCACACATAGCATAACTGAAGATGACGGGTAGCTGGATATTTTCTGACAATCCTTTTTAATGACAAAATTTGTTACCACGAAGAATTAATATTTGCTCCCCCTTAATCCCTGACCCGTTTTCTATTTAAAGAGCAATAGTCAAAGATATTAAGGACACAACTATTAATGAGGACATTTTCTGGTTAAGTGATTTTATAGAACGATTCTGGTGGAAATAAGATTTCTCTTATTTAAACAAGATAAGTGCACTGATACGTACACAAATTTGTGTTAGACCAAGTTATAAAGTAAACTTGGCCCCTTACAAGGTTTTAAAGCAAACCTTGCCCGAGAAACTTAATTCCCGTTGTGAGCCAACGTTTTCAAAAGAAATACGTGACTTTAATGCGAAAAGCGGGTTGCAGTCAGAAATAACTACAAGCCATAATGGGCATGTTTTAAAACTTGTAAAACTTTTATACGGACTCTATTTATGGCGTCGTGTCAATATTAATCGACATTTCTAAAGCCGTAAATATTACCGTACTAAAAGACATGCCCGTTTTGAAAAGAGAAATATTTTTGGGTTTTCTTGGTTTTATATTTTTTATGGTTTTTCTTGGTTTTATATTTTTTATGGTTTTTCTTGGTTTTATACTTTTGTATTTTGCTTTTGATGGTTTAAGTATGTACTATAATATACAAGATCACGATCAAAGGATACTCGAGAATAGTTTACCAATACTATTCTTCAGACTCTTCTGCCAACTCCTTAAGTGTCGCTGGTGAAAATGATTTCATGCCTAGCTTTTCGATCAAAAACTCGATGCGTCCTCGATCTAAGGCCTTTGTGAATATATCTGCCAGCTGATACTCAGTGTTGACGAAGTATAGTTCGATCACTCCATTTTCCACTTGCTCCTTGATGAAGTGGTAGCGGATGTCAATGTGCTTTGCTCGAGAGTGTTGAACGTAGTTGCAGCATAGAGCGATTGCACTTTTGTTATCACAGTACATCGGGATTTTGTTGAATCCAAGACCGTAGTCAGTCAATTGTGACCTCATCCAAAGAACTTGAGCACAACAATCGGACATAGCAATGTATTCAACCTCAGTACTTGATATCGCAGCGCTTCTCTGTCTTTTTTATGCCCAACTAATTAATCTATCTCCAAGGAGTTGCACACTGCCAGAAGTGCTACGTCTGGTATCTTGACACCCGGCATAATCTGCATCTGCATATGAAATTAGTGCAATAGAGGAATCCTTCGGATAACACAGACCACGATTAAGTGTTCCTTTTAGATACTGAAAGATCCTTTTCACAACATGTAAGTGCTTTTCGGTAGGCCGAGCCTGATACCGGGCACACATGCCTATAGCAAATTGTAAATCAGGCCTGCTAGCAGTCAGATAGAGAAGGGTGCCGATCATTCCACGATAAAGTTTAGGATCGACAGCTATCCCTTCCTTATCTTCATCTAACTTGGATCTCTCCACCATTGGAGTATCCACGGGGTCACAGTTTTCAAAGTGAAATTTCTTTAAGGATTCAAGAGCAAATTTGGATTGATTAATAAAGATGCCTCTGGGATTCTGAGAAATTTGCAACCCTAAGAAAAATGAAAATTTTCCCATCATTGACATCTTAAAGCGTGTGGATATAATTTTCTCAAAACGGTCAGACAAACGTTGATTAGTAGCAGCAAATATTATATCATCAACATAAATTTGTACCAGTATCATGTCGTTGTCCTCCTTGAGAATGAATAATGTGGGGTCCACTTTGCCTTTGAAGAAGCCTTTGGAGAAGCCTTTGGAGATGAGATATGTCGATAAGAGATCATACCACGCGCGTGGAGCTTGTTTCAACCCGTAAAGAGCCTTCTTGAGCTTGTACACGTGATTAGGATACTCTGAATTGACGAATCCATTCGGCTGGCTTACATAGACATCTTCCCTTAATTCACCATTGAGAAATTCCATCTTAACATCCATTTGGTAGACGATCATATTCATGTGAGCATCATAAGCAAGGAATAGTCTAATTGCCTCCAATCGTGCAACAGGAGCAAAGGATTCTTCAAAATCGATACCCAAAGCTTGTTTGTAACCTCTAGCGACCAATCTAGCTTTGTTTTTCAGCACACTACCTAACTCATCGAGCTTAACCTTGTATACCCACAACAGTGTCAAGATTTCAACGTTGCTGGGTAACGGAACTAATTCCCACACTTCAATACGTTGGAATTCATTAAGTTCCTCTTGTATGGCTTCAATCCATGATGATTTGGTCATGGCTTGTTTCCAGTTTTTAGGTTCAGTGTCTGAAAGAAATGCATCAAAATAGCAATATAATGCATGTTCTTGGAGTTGATGGCGTGTTAAGACTGGTCGATCGATGTCACCAATAATATTGCGGATTGGGTGATCCTTTGTCCATTTAGTGTTGTGAGTTTCAATCCGTGGTGGTCGGGAGTGAACGATTGCAGGAGCTTCCTCTAAGGTAAACGTACCTGTAGGGTCATCAGGTATATGTGAACCAAAGAAGGGAAGCTCTTGTAACTGAGCATATTCCAGATCATGATCATATAGTTCCTCTTCAACATCATTAGGAACGAGTGGGGGTGATGATTCAGGTGTTGTTTGAGAATTGGTGGGGGATGGAACATCATGTTCAAGAGTAACAGTAGATGCCTCGGATAGATTTCCATTATCTTAAGCAACAACCACGGGAATCGGAGCTACTGCTGCAGTTGTTGGAGAATCATTACTCTGAGGATCGAAGAATTCATCAAACATAGGTTGAAATAATTTATCCCACTCGGACCTTGTTGGTGGTAAAAATGATGGAGAAGTAGGATTGTTGGGAGGTAATCCGGAACTGATTGTACCGGTTCCCATCTCGTGCAATGCGGGTTCAGAGCTGTGTTGCTCAGAAGCCATCGCTGTCAGCTCATCAAAATCAACATCCAAAGTTTCTACAATCTTGCCAAGACGACGGTTATAAATCCGGTAAACTTTCTTAGCAGGCGAGTATCCAATGAAAATTCCAATATCAGCCTTTGGTTGAAGTTTTCCCAGATTCTCACTATTTGTATTTGGATAGCAAAGTGCACCAAACACATGAAGATAGGAAATATCAGGTTTGTGTCCATGAAGAAGCTCATATGGAGTTTTACCATGACGTTTGCGAATGATGGAGCAGTTTTGGGTATAACATGCGGTTGCCACTGCTTCTGCCCATAAGAATAAAGGAGCATTCGCATAAATCAACATAGTTCGAGCAGCTTCCATCAGTGTACGGTTACGTCTTTCAACGACACCATTTTGTTGTGGAGTGCGAGCCACAGATGTTTCATGAGAGATACCAACCTTTTCATAATAAGTTCGAAGAGTCTGATTAACGAACTCAGTTCCGTTATCAGTCCGAATGCGGCGAACAGTAGCATTACGACGTACTTGGATCATCTTTAAGAAAGTAATGATATACTCTGGTGCTTGATCCTTTGATGCTAAAAACGTTACCCATGTAAACCTTGAGAAATCATCCACGATAACGAGGATGTATTTTCTACCACTCACACTAGCTGTACGCATTGGCCCGCAAAGATCCATGTGCAAAAGATATAGTGGTTCTTGGTTGGTGTCTTCTTCTTTATGTTTGTAAGATTTCTTGGTGCTTTTCCCCAATGAACACGCGGAACATAAATGATCCTTGTCGAACTTAAGTTTTGGAAGACCACGAACAAGTTCGTTTCTAGCCAAATGGTTAATAGCATCAAAGTTAAGATGAGATAATCGTCGATGCCACAACCATGACTTGGTCTTAGATGCTTTGGAGAGAAGGCAAAAAGGAGAGGCGGCCATCATGTTTTGAATAGACAAAGTGTAGAGATTATCCCCTCGAAAACCCTTTAACAAATCATTTCCTGCAAGATCGCGAATGAAGCAAGTATGTTGTCGAAAGGCCACTTCAAGGTTAGAATCGCAGAATTGTCCTACTGAAAATAGATTGTGACCAAGTCCCTCCACATAATAAACCCTTGAAATCGTGACATTCCCAATTTGGTATTCACCATAACCCATAATCTTTGCAATATGATCGTTGCCGAATTTTACCGTTCCTAGAAACTTGCTGACGAAATTTTTGAGCATCGAGCGGTCTCCAGTCATATGTTTGGAGCACCCCGAGTCCAAATACCAAAGAATAATTTGGACGACCTGAAAATTTTACCAAACACAGACGATGTATCGGATTCTAATTGTTCTTCTGAGTTAGCAGGTACAGATACAGTTATCTTAGATTTGCTATCAGACGAAACTTTAGGTTTCCAGATTTTCTTACTAGTGGTTGGCTTAGATTCTAGTTGTCTAGTATTCTGAGGTACTTTTTGACTGGGGACATTACCACTGGTAGGCACAGTAGTGGGGGCAGACCTAGTTAAAGGGCGCTTGTTCCATTTCTTAGTGCTAGTGTTCCTATTTAAAGGACGCTTAGACCTAACTTCCGTGGATGTGATCCTAGTTAAAGGGCACTTAGTTCCATTTGCACTAAAGGTCCTACCAGTGGGTTTCCATTGCCACCCAACTTGGGTAATTTTCTTCCCTGTTGGAGTCCATCCAAGATTGTTCTTAATAGCATGCATTTCATTCACGTGATCAACAAGGCATAAATCATGATGCTGAGAAAACATGCATTCATTACAATTCCAACATTTCGCATTAGAATTCACATTTTGCTTAGGTTTCCACTCATAAAGAGGACCTTTTGTCTTAGCTACATGATTCTTTTTATTTAAAACTGAAATAACGTTCCTAGGGTGCACTTCTACTTTCTTCTTCTCAGTCCTATTAGTGGAAGGCTTGATCCTATCTTTCTTTCCTCGAGATCCTTTAGCCTTAGTGGACACAGTTACTCCTGTAGAAGCCAAGGGAACATTAGTTACAGATTTTAAAGGTGCCTTACTTGATGGTGCCAATGATGGTTTTGCTCCTGGGGTCTTATTGAATGGAGTTACAGCAATGGGTCGATTAGTGAGTAGTGCAGAACCCGGTTTTCCTATGTATTGCAAATATGGTAAGCAATATTGAACACGCTTAATATATTCATGAGCTGAATAGTAGTAACTGCTTGAGGGATCTAACACATACAAATCATCTAAAATATCCCTAACAAGATCTACATGCTTAGTTGCATTCCTCATATAATCATCGTAGGTAACCGGGTTTCTTATGGAGCAGGTTCTTATAAAGCACTACTGACTTGGTTGTTGGAGCACTAGAGGACGGTGCAGAGTTGGTAGCTAAGTTATTAACAAATTCTTGTCGGGTGAGAAGAAGTGTCTCCTTTAACTCGGCCAAAACCATGTTTTTGTCTATGAGCTGAATTTTTAGGTCAGAGGTTTCCTCACATTTCTTGTTCAGTTTGTCAATTAAAGACTTTCGCGCTGTCGCATTAAACGCGAGGTGTTCTTCTCTTGAACCAGAAATTTGTGAGTCTCCCTGCCTTACTTGTTCACGCCCTCCTGGTATAGAATTAATTCTATTTTCTAGGACATGATTCTTAGTCTCTGCAGCCTCTAGTTCCGTTTTTGTTTCTACTAATTCTCTCTTAAGTCTCATCATCTCTTCTTCTAAATTTTGAACCATCTGAGTCATCTTGTCACTTGTCTCAACGGAGTTTCCACCATCATTTAGTTTTGAAAGAGTTTCATTTTTAGATTGATTCTCAATTTCAAGAGATATAGAGTGTTGTTGAAGCTCGTTAAAACTTTTTGAAAGTGTATTATATGAATCTTGAAGCTTTAAAAATTCAGCGTTGGATTCATGACAAGAATGATTTTCTACAGTATTCACATTTTCAACAGTATTCACAGATTCATGCACATCATCACAAATATTCACAGTAGATGAAATTTCATGAGTATATTTAACAGTAACAACTTGTATCACTTCGAGAGACACCATATGTTCTAAAAAGCAGTCATATTCTGATAAAATCTTTTCCTTTTCAATTAAGTGTTGTTCGTAAGCATCATCCATTTTATTGAAAACTTTTTGAACTTCACCAATTTCAAAACTTAAATTACACGCTAGATCATAGACTCCTTGTTTAATATGGTCCACAAACGGAACGATCGCTTCTTCAAACACCGTTTTCATGTGTTCGAACGCCCATTCTCCAGCGGTTTGAGCCGTTGAAGTCGTACATTCCAAAATGACCTTGTCAAAATCGGTAAGGTATTGCCCAATCTCTTCCAAGCTGAGCTTTACCGTACTAACCGGGGGAAGATTCTTAGGAATTTCCTTTGGTTTGTCCGAGTTGACAAGTGTAGGAATTATACTAAGGCATTCTCTAGTCGGCATGAAAGTGGATGTTTGGAGAGTTTTCTTTTTCATATTAAAACGAATCCTAAGATCTATTGTGGCATTTTTTGCATTCATTGAAGCATAATCATATTCAGGATATGTCAAAAGTAATTTTAACTGCTTTTCATCATATGGTGTCATAGAATCACTTGAGAACACTATCGGATCTAATACCAATCCTAACTTTGTTGCATCATAAAGTCGTGGGTTGTGGTTAAGTGCTTGCTTTGCATAACCCGGGTTAGGTGGTAAGTCTATGAGACGCGATAAGTTGAACTCTTTAAATGATGCATGAAACAAGTGTACTAGATGTGAAGCAGCATACTGTTTTAAAAGCTTAAGTTCCGTTTCTTTTATTCTTTCAGACGTCTGAATTTCCATTTCAAGCTGTTTGGACTCCAGAATTTCAAAATCCGTTTGAAGTTGTTGAAAATTAGTAACGACTGACTCTTTTTCTTTAAGCTCATTCGAAAGATTTGTTCTTAAACTTTCAATTTCTAACAGATTGTCCATTTGAACTTTCCTAAACCTATCAAATTCAGGATTGGTTAAGGTAGTGGACACAGGAGTCATTTCCAAGGTTTTAACCTTGTCCTTATGCAAAGCAAGCTCGGCAGATAGAGTCTGATTAGCATTAAGGGTTTCAAGGACCGCATTATTCATTTGACTAAGCAAAGATGCAGGGACCATAACCAAATCAGGTTGAGCAGACGAATTGATAGTCGTAAAAGCTCCCGGTTATGGTCCACTCAAAGTCTGAGGACTTGCAATGTTATTGCTATCATTGTTTGTCTCGTCGATTGAGTTACTAACCACCGGGGGCTGTTCCGAATACTCAGACATTTGCTCAACTTGATGAGGTACAATACTAGTATCTGTAGCAGTATTGGGTACCTCGGAAATGGTATCAGTTCCATAGAGTGAAAGGTTTGCCATAAGAGCTGCTTTGGCGGTGTTAAGATCATCACAATCCGAGTCATATGCATCCAAATCATCACATTGATATGCAGCATTGTTGGTGATGACTGTTGTGAGACCATCAGTTTCCGCTACTCCCGGATCTGCAAGGAATGCCAATTCTTCTTCATCAAGCTCACGACCTTGTGCTTGAGCATTCACCAGATAAATCTTCTCCTTAAACCATGTGTCGTCCCTTCTCCTCTTAGGTTGCTTGCATTCTCGGGCCATGTGCCCTTCCCCTTTGCAGTTGTAGCAAATAACCACCTTCATTTTACCAGTGCTGTTTGCCCTTGTAGCAGTAGTATTGGATGAACGTGCACCAGCAGTGGACGAATTTGATCTCCCTTGAAGTGGTTGCACCATGACCCTTCCGTCCTGAATTGTTGCCTGTTGTCGAGAATTAGACGAGTTCCTTAACTGATTGTTAGTTGGTGCTGAACCTCGGTAACCTCGTTTGTTCAAAGTTTGACTTAAAAATGCAGACATCAGAGCAAGGATTTCAGTAGGGCTATCTCCTTGTCTAAATTCAGGGACAGGGATGTCATCTTCACAGTACAATGCCGATGCTGGTTGAGCAACAAACTGATTGGTTGGAGCACTTACTTGATGTGAGTAATGAGGTTGAGGAGCCTCGAGTTGTGGATAAGTACTAGCAAGGTTGGTGGGAGGTTGATACGGTGAATACTGGTGTGAAGCATAAGGTGATGGGTGTGAATCTCCTTGTGATGATGATGTTGCTGGTTGGTGATAAGATGTTGGCGGCGGTGGCAGAATCGAGTACTGTGGAAAGCTTGGTGTTTGATACACAGGTTGATATGAAGATTTGTGTCCTAAAGCAAGCTGAGAGTTTTGGTATGACAGTGTAGGATGGTTTGCCAATAATGTCATTGGTTCATGATAAGGTCCTTGAGAAATTCGGTTTTGGATCACATGCTTCTCATGTTGTTGTAAGAAAGCATAGAGTTGATCTAAATTGGACTTGTGTAGATCACGAATCATTTTGACATCAGTCACATATTGACTCCATTCAGGGGGTAGTGTGTTCAAAAACTTGGTGTTTAACTGAAATTGTTCAATCCTTAGATTATAGACATTCATGTCATTCATCAAAGTGGTAAAACGCCAGTAAAAATCATGAAGAGTCTCCCCTGGAATGTATTGGAATCTATCAAACAAATCATATAATTGACATTCTCGTTCTTGCTTAGTGAGAGAAGTCCCTTGTAGCAAAACCGCAAGTCGATCCCAAAGATCCTTGGCCACTTTATGTTCACTCACCATTCTGAAGATATTAGTTGGAAGGGCTTGAAGAATTGTCTGAACAACCCTTTCATCGGCATCTGCAATGAGTTTGTTGGCATCGGTTAACTCATGATACTGCCTTGGCCTTGTCACATTGTTGACTGTAACCTCTCCCCAATCTAATGGACCTTTGTCAATTGATTCTAGCATAAGTCGACCACTTTGTTTGCCCATGATGTACGTTCTCATGCGACTTTGCCATGATTCAAATAAATCTTTGATGAGCAAAGGTGGGCGAGTATCGGTACCCGAAATGATCGATATATCGGTGAGTGAAGTCATAGTTGGCATAAATGAATGTGAATTCATTTTGTGATCCCTTGAAAAAGATTATCAAAGATGATCGAACAATGAAATAAGGTTATGAGTTTTTTGTGTTGTTAACTAAAAGATATTGTTATCTTGTTGTAGTGTTTGCTTTTGAACGTTTCCAAATTACCAAATTAAATGCCAAATAGAAGAAAATCCACTAAGTATCTAAAACAAGTTCTGTCGCAATGTTCGTTCTGTCGGAATACCTAGATCGTAATGTAAAGCTATCGAAATAATTCAGATCGCAAAGTGCTATCGAAATGCTTTAGATCGCAATGTAACCTGTCGGAATGATGATGATGGTATCGGAATGCCTAGATCGCAATGCAAAGCCTATCGGAATGCTCAGATCGCAAAACCTATCGGAATGTTTCAGATCGGAATGCTGACAAAATTTAAGCAGAGTAACGACTTAAAAACCTTCCTTATACCCGTCGGAATCTCAGATCGCAAAGTACAATCGGAATACCAGATCGGAATAAGTAATAAAACCCAACTATCGCAATGTAGAACCAAACCCTTTCCGATGGTAAGGTTATTGCGATGGAAGCCCACGTTCAAACTTGTACTTTCTGATGAAGGTTTCTGCTAGAATTTCGGAATGAAGAACACAAACTTTTTTGCACTTTTGATCCAAGAAAGATGATGTTTTAATGAAAACCAAGATACCAAGAACACTTTTAAGCACAAATCCCTATGTTACACTACTTAATACTACGATCCAACCAAAAAATTTTGAAGATTTCGGCAAAAACAAACTTGTACTCTACGAATTGTTTAGAAAACAATACTCAACACAAAAACAAACCTTTATCTCATCCCATGCTCTTGATACCAATTGTAGAACAATGATAATCTTGTGAAACAAGGGGGTTGATGTTTTTCTAGAGAGAGAAAGTTAGAGAGAGAAGTGAAAGAAAACTCATATATTGAAATGCAAGAAATAAACAACCAACACCTCTTTCCATGGTGGAAAGAGGTTTAAATACCCCAAGTCCTTAATGGACTTGGGCTTCCGGCCCATGAACATGCTCATGGGTCGGGCTATTTAATAAATGAGACTAAACTTAACTACGAGCCTATAACTACTTTGTTGGAGTGACCGAGACTTTCTAAATGCGTAAAACGTATTTCCAACACGTATGAACTTTCAAGTTTAGCAAGGAAATTATACAGTTTTCAGTATTGAGTCAGTGACAAGCTTAATAATAAGCACTTGAGCATTTTCAAGTTTCTGTGACAAATAGCAAACTATTTTTCCATATCTCTTAATCTACTTCATAAAACCTCCAATTTTCTTTCACAAATCCCTTTACAAACATGTCTTGAATAGATTTTGAGAATGTTAGCTTTTTGGAAAATCTGGTCAAACTTGGTCAAAATAAGCTATTTTGGCTTATTTCATATTTCAGCTTATTCTCTTAGTCATTTTCAGAACTAATTGACATTCCAAGCTTCTCATTACTTGTTTAATCAATTTTAACAAGAAAATCACGTTGTGGAAGTCTAGAAAAGTTTTGAGATTATTTTGAGCTTAATGAAATAAGCAAACTCGAGTTTTACTAGATTTTAGCCAAATTCCTTTTGCAGGTCTAGCTTATTTTTTATTTTAAACATTTTGAAAAAAATTAGAATAATTTTAGTTGAGAAATAATCTCAATCCAGCTTATTCGACACTTGTTACCCGTTTTTTGTGAAAAAGTCTTGTTTAATTGCACTTTGGTCCTCAATATTTTAAACTTTGTTAATCTGCTTGCTAAACTTGTACTTTTCTAGGGTTTGCACTTTTCAGTCCCTATTATTTTGGTTTGTTACAAATTTGGTTAGTCAGTTTTGGTATTTGTTAGTTTGTTGGAATAGTTTGTTACATATTTTCATAGTTAGTCCCTATAATTTCTGAATTTACACATTTAGTCCCTATAATTTCATTTCCTTTCCATTTTGAGCATTTTTACATGGTGTGCATTAGATACTTGTACTTTGTGCTATCTTTGTGGTATTTGCAGTTTTTTTTACGGTTAAGTAGCTATAATATTTTCCATTTTTTACGTGTTTGTTTGAAATAGACATAGATACCAAATAATTTTGTAAAACCAAAAACAATTAATGACTTGATATTAGCGGGACTTTCAATTTATCTTGAGCTTGGAATAACGAACTTGAATAAATACTAAATATTAATAAGTTTAGAATGCAAAGCAGCGGAAATCATAAGTTAGAAATCGACAACGAGATAAATGTTCAATGCATAAGATAATCCTCAAAAATATGTCAACTAAGCATGAGACTCCACATACTTTAAATAGCACGCAAGATCACATACCTGAGATAAATGCTTAAAAGTGTCAACACAATGGTTGGTGAGTTCATAGGTTTAAGTCAAAAGCATATTAAGAGATGGACCGCAAACAAGATGTTCTAAGCATACGGGACCATTATAGGTGATATAATATCAACATATGGGAAATAGCGGGTAAAGTAGTTATGATAGCACTAAGCTTATGACACCGATGCTAATGACAAGATGAAACAATATAAGTGCCCGCTAGGTGTCCTATCCCTAAGACAACCTCTAAAATGGTCATAAGTATATGTCCGTTTGGCAGTGGTGACAGATGACACCCGGACGGGAGTGCCAAACTCTAATAGATCTATCTATAACATATGTGCTAACTTGATCGGTCATCCGGAAGTAACTAACAGTTCATGATGGTCAAAGTGGGACAATGGTACTTAGGCATATCTAAAAACATAACTTCAGCAAATAGATCAAGAATACATGTTTTTGCGTCCATAAAGATGTTACAAGCATTACTCACCCTTAACAGATTAAACATATAAAGTAGTTTAAAAAGGGCTATGACTCACCTCAAGCAAAGAATCAATCCGCACAAGTAAGGTTAAGTAATAGCGAACAACACAAGTAGCAACCTAAATATAATATTGTAGTTTAGGCGCTAGCAAATAAATCACATAAGTTCGTCACGTATGTTGTTTATCACTCATATGCATTGTTTCATATATAAAACATGATTTATCGAAATCATATTGTTCTAAGTAATATATTACACTTAGACAAAAATATTTATTTTTGACTTAATAAAATTTCGACAGCCTTTCGGCGTAAATTTTAATTTATCCATATTTAACTTAGTAAATTTTCTCGACACGCTTTCTACAGAAAATTTGACAGCCTTTCGACGTTATTTTAAAATTTGCCATTTTTAGTAAATACTCAAATCTCGACCTAATTCCTCTAATTTCAATACTTTCTCAATCACAATCAACCAATAGCTCTTTTTTCGTAAAATACCAACTTCCACTTTCGTAAAATAAACTTGGTTTTGTCCATCAGTGCAAACCTAGTTTTGTCACTTGTAACTATTCTTGGTCTTTTTCGTAAAATAAACTTTTGTTGATACAATACGACTAGCATCTTGCTAGGATGTTGTCGAGAGTGTAGATTTGTTAGGGTTGTCGTCGAGGGTGTTTTGTGACAATCATTTCGAGTTTGTTGTAATTCTTAGCATTTCGCTAGTATTATTTTTATAAAGCTTTATTATCTTTTTAAAAAAAAACAAAGCGACTAAACAGTTTATGTTGATAAAACATAGACCGATAAACATATACATTCTTTTCTTAAACATTGCAAGTTAGTTAAGCTACTTAATTAAGATAACAACTATAAAATTAACAAAAACCAACATCACAAAACACTTGCATCTCCAAACAAACCTTCAAAATCACAACATTTATCAAACCAGTTTTTTCTCATCCCTTTTAATTCTCTTGTTTACGTTTATAATTTTTCTTCTTTTATCCGTTTAGATAAAACAATTTTGTTTAAACTAGCCTGGTACCCGCGCAATGCACCAGCGGGTACCAGATGACTATTTTTTACGAATAAATGATACACTTTTACTCATCACTACGTATTTAAATTAAAGTTAAAATTATAAAAAGTTAAATCTAAATAAATAAACACATTAAAATGAAAAAAACTAATATTTAATCAAAATATATCAAAATAGATATTGATTAAAGAGCGTAAAATTTTAGAAAATATAGTGAAATTAGATTATACAAAAAATAAATAAATAAAAAGATATTTTAATTTAAATATAAATTGTTTTTTAATAGTTTGTTACAAAAGTTTGTTATAAAAAAGATGATTGGATGAGATTTCTAAATTACGAAATGTTAAAAGGTGAATTTTTTTAAGACTTCTAAAAATAAAAAGGTTTAAACGCTTTATGTGTGCACAAACATCTTTTGCCAAGTTGATACGTGAGCCATTCGTTTTGCATTTTCGATAATTATAAACTTTAATTACATCGAGTTTCGAATCTAACATAAACTTTTCTAAAGATAAAAAAACTACTAAAGTAACTATATCTTTAATAAAAGGGGGGAATCTCGGTTCCCAATGAACAGTTCCCCCCTCACACCAAACATTTTTTATAATACTTCTCCTCACACAGGCCTTCTCACAATCACACACACTTCAATCGTCTCCTCCACTGTAGATGGCACTGTTCTTAACGAATAAAAAAAGAGGCCCTTTCCTGTAGCTGCTCTCACAAAAAAAATTGTGGGTGTAAGAATGGACAGTAGCCGTTGATTGGATCTGTTCATTTGAAATCTTCGTCGTTCATTCATTTTTGGGGTTTAGTATGTTTATCATCACATTGATTGATGTCCATAGCCCACACAACACATAATAAAAAAAACCACCATCCCAACATCTCTCTCTAAAATAACCGATCTAATTTTGATTGGGTTTGATCCACAAACTTTTTGATCTACTTTTGATCGTGTGCACATGTTATTGATTGTGATGGAATGAAGAAGTTATTGGTGGAAACCCTAAATTTTCTGGGGGTTTGCTGGAACCCCAATTTTTTATGGGGTATTGATGCTTCCATGGTATTCTTTCTTTCTGGGTTAGTGAGTTTTATGTTATTAATAAAAAAAGTTGATAAATTGGACACACGATAATACAATAAGTGAGTTGATAAGTTTGGACACGGTAGTATTATTCTTTTTTTAGGTTTGTGTTGTTTTTTCTATAAAATAAGTGTTGATTTTTTTTATGATTCTTTTGCAGATGATGATGGTCGAGAAAAAAAGATGGGATACGCCATGTTTTACAATAAAAACGAGATATGTTTTTCAACTTAATTTTTCGTGTACTAATTACTTGGGGTTTTATTCCCCTAATTGAATTGGGTGTGCTGTCGGTGTTTTATTACGAGATGATTGTAATTTGAGATGATGGTAATTTTTTTTTTTTTTTTTTGTATGTGAGTAATGATGCTGTTACATGAATCGCGATTAGGAATGTAAAATTGATGATATGTGCTCAAAGTAAGGTAAGATAATTTGCATTCTTTCGGTGGAATTTCTTGATTACTGGGTGTTAGGCTATTCTTTGGTCACTTTGGCTATGTGACCCGTAATTATGGGATTTTATAAAATCGATATTCAACAAGCTTAGGTGTGTTAGATAAGCTCATAAGTGTCGAATTAGGCTGAAATAATGACCTTATTCATGCTCTTTGTTAACAAGAATGGCTTTCACACCGTACGAACAAGATCCAGAGCAAGGACCTTAACGTTTCAGTTGAAGGCCTTTTTTGTTTGTTAGTTTTATGTTCCTGTATTTTGTATTATCGTAAGTCTTGATTTCGTAATAGTCTCTTTTTTCCGTTGTAGAGGAAAATGACGGATGATGAAGAGTGGAGGTTTGAGTGAGGCTGTTAAGGCGAGAGGACATACCCATCTTGGAGCTTATGCTCTTCTCTGGGGAGGGGCTGTGAAAAAGAGAAAGGATTGTTTGGTTTTCGATCCATAGAATAAGGTAATGTCTCTATCTTCATGTCTTCACTTTGTTGGTCATATTAAGATAGAAAAATGTTTCACGCGACTGCTTGATCAAGTTGGATGATGGTTGTGTAAATATGAATAGGCTGCAGACATTAAAACAGGTGGTGTAACCTGACTAATATGTGCTTTAATGCATTTATTGTGAAGCATTCATAAGACCACCGTTTACTTATCTAAGCCTCATGATAATATAATACGACATCGATTCCTAATGAACAGTTCCCCCCTTACACCAAACATTTTTTATATTACTTCTCCTCACACAGGCCTTCTCACAATCACACACACTTCAATCGTCTCCTCCACTGTAGATGGCACTGTTCTTAACGAATAAAAAAAGAGGCCCTTTCCTGTAGCTGCTCTCACAAAAAAAATTATGGGTGTAAGAATGGACCGTAGCCGTTGATTAGATCTGTTCATTTGAAATCTTCGTCGTTCATTCGTTTTTGGGGTTTAGTATGCTTATCATCACATTGGTTAATGCCCATAGCCCACACACCACATAATAAAAAAACCACCATCCCAACATCTCTCTCTAAAATAACCGATCTAATTTTGATTGGGTTTGATCCACAAACTTTTTGATCTAATTTTGACCGTGTGCACATGTTATTGATTGTGATGGAATGAAGAAGTTATTGGTGGAAACCCCAATTTTTTTGGGGGTTTGCTGGAACCCTAATTTTTTTATGGGGTATTGATGCTTCCATGGTATTCTTTCTTTCTAGGTTAGTGAGTTTTATGTTATTAATAAAAAAGGTTGATAAATTGGACACGCGATAATACAATAAGTGAGTTGATAAGTTTGGACACGGTAGTATTATTCGTTTTTTTAGGTTTGTGTTGTTTTTCTATAAAAAAGTGTTGATTTCTTTTATGATTCTTTTGCAGATGATGATGGTCGAGAAAAAAAGATGGGATACGCCATGTTTTACAATAAAAACGAGGTCTATTTTTCAACTTAATTTTTCGTGTACTAATTACTTGGGGTTTTATTCCCCTAATTTAATTGGATGTGCTGTCGGTGATTTATTACGAGATGATTGTAATTCGAGATGATGGTAATTTTGTTTTTTTTGTTTTTTTGTATGTGAGTAATGATGCTGTTACATGAATCACGATTAGGAATGTAAAATTGATGATATGTGCTCAAAGTAAGGTAAGATAATTTTCATTCTTTCGGTGGAATTTCTTGATTACTGGGTGTTAGGCTATTCTTTGGTCACTTTGGCTATGTGACCCGTAATTATGGGATTTTATAAAATCGATATTCAACAAGCTTAGGTGTGTTAGATAAGCTCATAAGTGTCGAATTAGGCTGAAATAATGACCTTATTCATGCTCTTTTTTAACAGGAATGGCTTTTACACCGTACGAACAAGATCCAGAGCAAGGACCTTAACGTTTCAGTTGAAGCCCTTTTTTGTTTGTTTGTTTTATGTTCCTGTATTTTGTATTATCGTAAGTCTTGATTTCGTAATTGTCTCTTTTTTCCGTTATAGAGGAAAATGACGGATGATGAAGAGTCGAGGTTTGAGTGAGGCTGTTAAGGCGAGAGGACATACCCATCTTGGAGCTTATGCTCTTCTCTGGGGAGGGGCTGTGAAAAAGAGAAAGGATTGTTTGGTTTTCGATCCATAGAATAAGGTAGTGTCTCTATCTTCATGTCTTCACTTTGTTGGTCATATTAAGATAGAAAAATGTTTCACGCGACTGCTTGATCAAGTTGGATGATGGTTGTGTAAATATGAATAGGCTGCAGACATTAAAACAGGTGGTGTAACCGGACTAATATGTGCTTTAATGCGTTTATTGTGAAGCATTCATAAGACCACCGTTTACTTATCTAAGCCTCATGATAATATAATATGACATGAGGTATGTTACATGATATAATGCTTCTTGAGAATGATGTTTGCTATTGTTTTATTAACTACTTATCTACTTATTCAGTTAGTTTTCGATTGGGTGTTTGGGATTGCTTATGCTTATCCTTTGTTCAAACCTCCCATGAAACAACAGACACTCATTTGTTTCTATTATGCTTTTTGTAGATTATAGACACACTTTATTTGTTTTGAGAATTTAATGCGTTAGAATCATCTAAAAGGCGGTTTTCAGTATGCTTGGTTGGTGGATATTAGAAATAGGAGCTCGATCTTTGGATCAGTAGTACTGATATTAAAAGTAGGAGCTCGATCTTTGGATCATATTAGTTGATCAATAGTACTGATAGGTAAATATGTAGTGGATTAAGGTGTGTTTTGAAACATTATATCACTTGCAGAAGTGATGGTTCTGAAGCACTGTCAGTTTGAAACTACAATTTAAGATAATCAAGCCTATGAAACCTCGGCTGAAGGAATTCTTTTTTAAAAATATCAAAGTTTCAGATGGTTTCAAATGGCGTAATCGCTGCATTAAACAAAAGTCAACATGGTCAAGGTGTTATGTTATCATTCATATTCAATTAGATTAAAATGTTTTAAAGCAGTTTTTTTTAAATCAAGAAATTTTTGAAAGTTAAAGCCTTTGTATCCTTATACTTTTTGGAAGTTTAGACCTGTTCGTTAATAATATTTGAGAATTTAAGCTTTTTATCAGATTTTTTAAAGCTTGAGCATCTTAATCATTTTTTTTCTGAGTTGAATGTATAGATTTGTAAAAAAAATTCATATGACTTAAGAGTATTTTATAAGTACTAGAATCATGAGCCTAAATATATAAACATTTTTGATGAAATGTTGTATTGGGATTTGAAGGTTGGATCCCGTCCCGTCTCTGTGGTGTCTAATTCTTTCTACTGTGTTTGCTTCTCATATCTTAAAAAAATTAGCTTGACGGAAATCAGCGAATTGTGAATGGTATATGGGCCTGTCTCACATTGCATTTTTGTTTGCTTATACGTTCTTTAGAAGTTTTTAGTATGCTTATACGATCAAAATATTGTTTCAACTTTCAATAATAATGGCCATACTCAGGTGTATAATGATCTCGGAAACTGCTCTCAGAGATCTTAATTTGTTGCCTCAATCTGAGAGGACCAATGAGACCTCAAGTGAAGACATCTTAGCTGCCATTTGTTGAAAATGTTAAAGGAAAACAGAGAATAAGCATTGTCACAAAGGTAAATAGGGTTAATGCTAGAATTTGTTGGTTCATTGCAAGGAATACACACTCAGCAAACGCTTGAAATATTTTTGTGTTGTTGGCAGTCAGAATTTTTGTTCTACAAGTCGTTCAGAAAGGTTCAGTTGATAGCTTCATGAGCGAAGTAATGTGAGTAGCATGCTAAAACTGTAAGAGGCGAGCAAGCGGTAGTTCCTCCTTCAGCAATATATTATCCTGAACTGAAAATCAGAACAGACATCAAAAAAATATGCGAGTGAAAAAAAGGCTACCTTTCGTTAGTTACATTGTGAGTGGAGCTGATCTTTTGACCCGTTGAGTGACTAAATAAGGTATGTTATTTTCTATTTATTCTTTGAATTTTGTGAAGGTATCCTTATGCTGTTTTTAAAGCGTCTTTTACACTCCTATTTACAGGTTCTTTCACTGCTTAATTTGTGTTTTATAATACAAAATTTATAGTTAAAATTGCAATTGTAATTAGGTAGGACATGTTTCTTATAGTACTTTTATAGCGCTTAGGTACTGCTAATACACGTGAATGAGAGTTTTTAGTTAATCTTTTTTTTGTGCAGCGAGATAAGAGCAGCGAAACACCCTCCTGCTGCAAAAGAGGTGTTTGGCTGCTGTTAAAACAGTTTCCAAACACCCCTGCTGCTGCAAAGGGGCCGTTTGGCTGCTGTTAAAACAGGTTTCAAACACCCATTATGCTGCAAATGGGGTATTTGGCCGCTGTTAATCTCACACTAATATAACTAACTTCTTTAGCATCATCTTAGTTTTGTTTTATTTGTTATGCAGGGGTTTTATGGTCTTTAGTTATGTGGATTGATGAGCAACAAGAAGTGCGTTTTAGGTTTCTTCATACGCTTGAGATACAACAAAAGGAATGAGTGACAACTGAACAGGCATGGAGAGCACAAGAGATTATGAGAAAGAATTAATAACATAAGATGTTAGACAAAGAGAGCTCGGTCGTGGTTGCGAAATATGCTTCTGTTATCACGTTTGTACAGAAAATGAAGGAAAAGAACAAGGATGGGGTCTAGATAATGACCAATGAATTAAAAGCAAAGCTAATAGGTACGGCAGACCCTTGTATATTTCTGTTGTTTATTGAATCGTTGAAATTAGTGTCGTGTAAAGAATTTTTCCTGAACTGAGTTATAAGTATTGCATTCCATACATTGTATTAAGAGCTAGTATATTCATGTATTTTGGATTTCCTTTTATGAGCCCGTTTGATATTTAAGTAATGACTCGCCTGTCCAAGATCCGGGATTGGAAATGGACTACAAAAACAACTAGATACTTGTAGATAGTTGCAATTGACCCGTATACACTAATTATTTTGTGTCATAAACTTTGCGAGGGTAGTCCTACATTTGATGTTTGCTGCTTTAATAGTTTTGTGATGTAATGGTATTGGTTTGACAAAGTTTGACAGCTTAACAAGTTATGTATAAGTTGTTGATTAAAGAAACCATGCAGACGCTGCAAATAAGGAAAACTAAAACACCCGCGGCGAAGCGCGGGCACTCTACCTAGTATTTACAAAAATTCAAAACTTCACTCACAAGTAACTAAACATAAAAGTAGGGTTGAGATAATAAATCGCTTCTACGTAAAATGAAAACTGATATTCCTAGACCTTATTGTTTACAATATAGTTGGCCAAGTCTAGTTGAAGGCTTTGGGTTTATTAGAGTTTGGATAGCTTGTTTACAAAGTTATGTATTAATTATAAATACATATGCAATTTTCTCATGTAAAAACAAAAATACAATCAATAAATATAATCTTTTTATGTCATACTAGGACTCAAACCCTTTAAATCATAAACAAACTATAACCACTTGCATTAGTAACACCCGTTGTTACTCCTATTGTGATTTTCCGATTCAGTTGTTGTTTCAACACACCTGAAAGTTTCAATCAACGACGTATGATTAACCAAAATTATACTAGAATAGTGGCATATACTCTACCATAAACAATTTACTATGCGATATAGCACACACAACACTCATTTATTTGTGTATGCATTGACTGAAAAATCGATACAACTTTCTTTTCTAGATTTGAAGCTTACACATTTTATTTGCATTATGCAAGACATTGTTATCATGACTGATATCAACCCTAAAAGAGTGCATTGACACATAGAACATTTATGCTCATGAGGTAGTATTCGAGCAGTAGCTACATTACTGTGATTTGGATGAGAAAGCAAACAGAAAAATGTGATGACAAACTTGAAAACATTCTTCATACACCTAACCAGCTTCTTTTGATCTATAATGTAGGTTAATTCGTGTGTGTGAGTGTGCTTAATATGAGGTTTGTACACTATTTGGGATCAGAACATGCTAGTGTAGTTAGCTACTTCCAGTATCCTCGATCCAAAAAAAACTAGTGGAGTCACATTATAGTTGGGAAAAAAAATTCTAAAGTTAGATGTTGGGTGGTGGTATTTCTTTTTGTTCTTTCTGCGGCCTCTGGGTGCATTTTTTACGAAAAAGATTACAGGTGAAAAACCAGGTTTGCACTGATGGACAAACAATTTTACAGTGTTTTTTTTACATAGCATTTCAAATTTTTGTGCTACATTTGAATCTTTGTTCCAAAAAAGCAATCTATATATGAAAATAAAACTACTTGATTACGACCCATTTGACTAGTTACATGCAAAACCCAAATCAACCCATTTATATATAAACGAGGTGAGGCACCCACGTGTTGCGGTGGTTTTTTGAATGATAGTTTTAAGTTGTATGTGGTTCATTGTATTTGTGTTGTTTAAATTTCAAGGCAACAGTGTGGCACTATGGTGTACTATGCTTTAAGAAAATAAAATATGGTTGGTTAGGAGACAAATGAAAACTAAACAATCTGAGATTAGATAGATACTAAATATCACTATATCTTTGTAGTATTTGGGAGTTGGTCTTGCTGTTGCTTAATCAAGATATTCGGTCCCTTTGCCGACGTCGCCTTTGACAATGCTACATATACGTCCATGGTCAAAAATAGGTTCAGGGAGATTGATTCTTATTTTGTTAAACGACGACCCTTGGCTTTTATTAATTATCATTGCGTAGAGGACTTTTACGGAGCACTGCTTTCTTTTGAAAATAAACGACAATCTTTCATCTTTGTTTACCAAGACAATGTGCGGGATGAACACTTTTCTGACATACGCGTGCTAGTAATAATTTTAGCTTCAGTAACTTTGTTAAAGAGTTGTGTTACGATAAGTCTTGTTCCATTACATAAACCAACACTTAAGTTCATGTTCTTGAAAAGCAATGTCGGTGTCCCAATTCTCAACTCTAGTTTATGGGGTTGTAATCATGGAACTGAGAGCGTATTTAGATATTATGTAGGAAATAAGTCTCTCCACCGATGTTGTATTTTTAGGTATGACATCGTTTGAGCTGTTAAAAGACCTCATTTCACCTTCAACCATTCTTAAAACTTAATTATTTATTAGATCAGCTGTCTCGTTTTTAAGACACACAACGGCTTTATCCTGTAAGGCTTGTGCGATTGACCTTTGCAGAGACTCATTATCATATATGAATTTTATCAGTTATAATCTTGTATTTTCGAATTCGGGGTACAAAATTCATCTGAAATATGTACCCAAGAGTTTGCATTGTCAGATTCATCTAGGGTGGCGATGTTGCCATCACCCATCTGAAGTAGCTAATCTGAAAATTTGCTAATACTTTAAGTGTTAATTGGTTGGATTTAGTAACAAAGTGGTAATTGTATATGTTAGTATTTAAAATATCATATAGTATACATTGGTAAGGAATGCATTTATCTAGCATCAAAGGTATAGCAATCAAAGTAATTATTGGTTCACATTAGAGGTGGTAAAATGAGTGGGTTGGACGGGCATGAGTGATGGCAAAACGGGCGACGGATTAAAAGGGCGCGAGCAAAAAGGGTGAAGACTAAAACGGAAAAAAACATATAAAAACGTAAAACTAAAAAAATAATAATAATTATTTGAAAGTCGAGAAAAAAACATTAATTATAAATTACACATTGAATGATCAATTTTTTGTTTTATATGCGCCCGTTAAAGTTCATCTAGTGTCTTACATGTGTCAATTGATCTTATTAATAATAAAAGTTCATCTAGTGTCTGTGTGGAGGTGTGCTCAAACCCCGTGGATTATTCGACCAATGAGTCAGAAATCACGATTATCAAAAAAACAAATCTCACTTTTATAAAAAAAATTAAAAATCTTATAATTAACAAAATAGTAAAAATTTTCCCCCTTTAGTTCGCATAAATAACAATATGATAATTCCGTTTGATGTGATCCTACCGTAAATCGTTAGGGATAATAAGGAAAATAATCCTATATTATTTTTCATTATCTTGAAGATATAGCTAACAGATGTTGCTTTATAAGTTGTTGCATGAACTTGATGAGATCCTACTTTGTTTGTTTGTGTATAAAAAGTATTGTCTATATGTTAAACGTGTGGTTGATGAATTGGGCCAAACATACATGATATCTTTACAACAAATAAAACGACATCTTGCAAAGAGTAAAACGACATAAGGCCAAACAATACGACGTCGTTTGCTTTACCTAATAATATATATTATAATGGGTTTAGAGTTTCTACCTTACCTCTAAGTCAAAATGCACATGTAGGAGAAGATCTTAAGCATTATAATAAAAAAATTGATAACGAGAGAGATAGAAAGAGGCCAAACATGTGAAGCTATAATACAGACAATTAGTAGTGTAGTACTTTGATGTTCACTTGAATTATAAAAACAAAAGAACTGGCCTCAGATTTTCAAAGTTGATATCAGCAATCACCTGAATAGGCCCTGGTTCAGTTTGAAGAACAACTGAGAATAAACTATAGAAACAATAGTAATAACAATCCTTTATGGTCAATGAGAAACTGCTATGTTGATCATTATAGAACTGCAAAACACTACAGAGATACAATTATCAGGCAAATGCTCAATACAAGCATACCAACACCGTATGTGATCCGAGCAGGGTTAATGCTTTTTCTTTTAGCAACTAAATACTTCGAGTAAATATGGTCCCAGCTCCCAACTAACATAAAATCTTAAGGGGCTCTGTCAAATGGTTTCGTGTCATTATAGCATGTGTCCCAGATAGCTTCCATTGCATCCTTAGCCGCTGCTTTTGATGTGACAACCACGGTTTTGAGGTTCGTCATTTAGTCATATTTATAAGATATTTTATGTGTGACTATGTGTTTTATATGTTTATGTGTTTATTTTGTATGAATGAGGAAGGAATGGACATCGTTTATGTGTACGAAATACTCATAAATAAATCGATGAGTGGATATTTCATGATCATGAGCTCACATTATAGTGACTATGAAATGAAATGAAGTCATTTTGGTAATTTACGTATACGTATAAGTATTATAGTAAGTCGTATTTTTACGATTTTGGGTTAAGCATTTTGAGGTCTCGGATAAGGTATTTAGTCACAGGAATAACTTTCGGGATGGTTTTAAGTCATTTAGGAATTAGTTATTTATTTTGTTTCATATTTCAAGAGTTTTTATAAAACTGTATATTTTTACGGTTTACGCCTAAAACTGACTAGTTTTACGGTTTTGAGGTTTTGGAGGACTTAAGGGCTGAAAAAAATTTAGAAGATTTAAGGAAACATTAGTAGTGTATTAATAATTAATAAAAAAAGAAAAAAAAGGTGTAGGTCGGTTTGACGACGCATCACAAGGGAAAAGGGAAAAGGAAAGAAAGTTTGGGCTTGGTTGGACTAGGTCTCACCCACACCCTATTTAAAGTCTTCTAGTTAATCATAAACGCATTATTTTTCTCCTGGGATTTCTTAAGGTCGCGGCATTCATAACCAAAATTAGGGTTTTTCATTAAAATTTTGGTTTTCATAAAACTAAGGTAAAAACCTTTTATCTCTTTTCAGTTAAATTGTTTTTAATGTTTTCTTAATTATTATATGATGGATCTAGGTTACGGTTTATTATAAAATCTATATTTTAATGATATACAAATGATTAAATTATTAGAGCTTGTAACTAATTAAGTTATGGGTAATTAATTAGGTTAATTTAATTAAATTCGTCATTAAAAATTGGGCAGAATTTTAGGTCACTTGTTTTGATCATATCTAGAGTTCTATACACTTTTAAGATGCGAACCAAGTACCCCTGGAAAGTTATTTTAGTTGCCTTTTGAATGCAAGAAACGAGGACTAAATTGGAGGTCGGGAATGGGTCAAAATCAGGTTACAACAGTCGGAGGTCAAAACAGTTTTGAAATCAGTCGGTTTTAAATTAATGTTTTAAGATGGTTAGGGTACTTAGGAGTACAATTGGACCTTAAAATGAACATCGGAATTTTTTTATATATTAGATAAGATGCCTGGAAGAGGGATAATCAATTGGGCCAAAAGAGAAGAGTTAGCTAACACATGTAAGGGAATAGGGTTTTCTTTACAGAAAGCATGAGTTTGGTTAGGTGGTCGTTTGGCTCATAATTTGGGGACTAAAAATCGGGATAGCTATTGAACTTAACTAAGTTAAGGGCTTGTTAGAGAAGGGTTATGGTATGTTTAGGACATATTAATGAATTTAATATGAGCGTAAGGGTTAGACGTCCATCATAGATTGATGAGCCATTTTAGTTATTGGTTCATGTCTTGATGTATTGTATTTATTTTTTTAGCTTTTTGCGAGTGCGTGGATATTTGGAGAAGCTCAATTAGGTGAGTTTCATAATCCTATATTTCTTAATATTTTTACTTCCAGATGGGATGGAAGAGACACACTTTACTTTACTTGTTCTTATAAATGAAATTGTTGTGAATGTTTTAGTATGTTAGTCTGGACATTATGTGTATACTTATGCATTTAACTGCTATGTGAAATACTTAATTTATTTAAGTATAACTTGATATCAAGAAGGACAAGTTTGGGCCTTAAGAATAAGACTGGGTCTTGGGGTTGGTTATTAGGTGTATAGGCGCCTAATATGCCATGGAAGGAAGGAAGGATAGGAAAGGCTTGGAGCCTGGGACGGCAAGGATAAGCGCTTAGTACTGAATAGTTATGCATGTTAGTAGTACATTGTCCAATTGTATTAAATGTTATTGAATGTCGTTATTCACAGCTATTGTATTGAAATGTTATATATTTTGGCGTTGGAGTCTAAACCTATGACTCTCACCAACATTATTATTGACGTGTTTTAGTGTCTCTTTCAGGTAATTTTGTGGTTAAGCCAGCGAATAAGATTGAGTAGACCTGGAAGCATATGATTGCATATAGAAGGAGATCCCCGCTCCTTCTTAGTTTATTTTTGTCTTTTGAATAAGTGATACTTAGACACATATATGTTTTTCTTGTTTATGTTATTTGTTTGTCTCGGGTAAGCGGTAGGACTGTTACCTACTTACCTAGACGCCTGCATTGTTTGAGATATTGTCATGACATTTGTGTCACCTTATTATTACATTTCTACTTTATTTAGTTTTCTCTATAGACACGCCATGTTGTGATGATATCTATATGTCGCGCATCATATTCCTCCATGGTGGAGTGTGACATTTGAGCAGTAAGGATTGCTCGCCAATGACTTCATTACTCTTCTTCTCGCACATTCCTTTAATAAAAAGAAAAAAACAGATAACACATGTTACGGAGCCGCTAACTTGAGAAAACTTATAAAGTAAATATTCTAGTCTTACCAGCTAGAATTACATCAATGTTGGAAGATATAACACCAAATTAAGAAAAAATTTATTAGATAAATAGGATATGGCAAATAAATGTCCTGGTATTTTCTCATTTCAATAACCTACACAATATTTCATTAAAAAATAATAATAATAAGAACTACAAAATATAAGAATAAACTAGTGAACATCATTGGTATTCCTAGAAAGGGGCAACTATGGTCTATGGCCCACACAAGTAATTTCGAGCAAACCACAAGGACTGATTTTATAGTTAACTCTATGTTTTAAATACGCTTACATAAACCAACTAATTCGATTTGTTTTTTTCATAGAGAACGATTTAAGAGTGTTTATAAATTATTTCTCTTAGCACTATCTTATCTTATCTTACTATATAATAAAGCATTTGGGACTTTTCTATAACTAGAAAGTCTAAAATTTCAGACTTCCCACTTTCTTGTTAAGGAAATATACAAATATACAGATTTGTATAATGTTAAACTTATCTTGAATATGTGAATGACACGTATGATATCAGATCAAACAGATTCATGATTGTATAATAAATTAGATCTGATTATCATTGTGGTGGCGACGACGGTTACTACAGCGCTGTGGCGTGGATTCCGGCGGAAAATCCGATGGCTTAGTTTGGCGGTGATGAGATAGAAGAGATGAAATAGAAAAAAATGTAATTGTGGTTAATAATGATATGTTCTCGGGATGCTCTTTTTTACAAGTGTGTAGGTGTGACTTTTACTAATTTTATTTATTTATAAATTGCTTCTTTTTACGTTTGGGCTCTGGATTCAATTTTGCGCTGCCTTTTCTTTTGGCCATTAACGTTTTGCTTTTCAGTTTATTATTTTTCTATGACATGTTAAAGTATACAGAATTGAGAATACATTAGTGATACTGGATATTGGATGGTTTTATTTTACATCACAAGACCTGCACATGCATGTTTTAATTGAACACTTTTGTGTAATTTATTAATAGTAATCGTAACAACTTTACAAAGCCAACAAAATTTTATTTGGTACATATAAATACATATCGTGTTTAAGAGATGATTTTGTGATTATATATTCCGCTAACTAGGCCACACTCAAAACCATTCAACGGTGTTGAATGGATCATCAAGTGAATATTAGAGCAAAAGAATAGTTTTAAATAATAACTATGCAAGTTCTGTATAACATGTGTATCAATATCGTATATAGTTATAAATTTAATCGCGCTATAACGATATCAAAATCACGAGTTTTGTAAAAAAAATCAATTTAATAATTAGATATAATTTATCATATTGTTCCGTGTCAAACTAAAACTACATTCATCAACTACAATTCAGCCTCGCTACAACACGCGTGCAAAGTAACACTCGATAATAACTACGAAGCATTACTTCTGAGTTTTGAATAAAGTAATGTCTTGTGCTTAGAATTTTATATACTCCATCAACCACCCGGATGACTTTTTATGTTTATATGTCGATGCATTTTACGGGTACCATACTATTATATTATAAAGTATTTTGGGACATTTCTATCTTTTAAATATCTGAAAAATTAAGACATTTAAAATTGGTTTTTATGAAAACATTTATTTTGTAATTGACTATCGATTTTTTATTAATATTTTGTAACAAACTTTTAAAAAGCTATCTTTAACTGAGAAATATAGTATTTTTATTTAATTGTATTATATGTTTTTGAGTCAATATTTACTTTGATATATTTTAATTTATTTTTAATTTTTTTTCATTCTTTTTAGGGTTTATGTTATTCTGATTTAATTCGTTTACAACTTGAATCTTTAAATACAAATTTAACGGGCAATAGTAATAACATTTGTCATCTAAAAAATTGTAACTGGGTACCCACCGCTGCACTGCGCGGGTACCATACTAGTAACAAATAATAAATCAATGAATCAAATTTAAGTAATATAAAAATGATCAAATGTTCTATAAATGCTTAGATTATTCCACTTAATAGCCTCTTCTTGACCGGCTTTTCTGTCAGCCTTTACAGTAAAGCATATCAGCCAATTCAGCCCTATTTTGACTTTTGACCCATTACCCAACCCGACCGACCTTACGCAATTCACCACATGTTGTATTGGAACCCAGACATTTACTATCTATTTATACTATTAAAACAAGGTTTTTGCATATATCATTTTGCTAATGTGTCCTAATGTAAGTGGCTCATTTTCATTAAGCTGATGTCACATTCCACTTACATACATTTATTTAAAAAATATTTTAGTAATCTTTAATTACTACGCCTGTTTCTGTTTATTTTAATACAAATCTTCTTGGAAAAACCTGTTTTTTGGAAGAAATCAAAGGTCAGGTTTCTTTGTAAATGAAAAAAGGCATTCGAATTTTAAAATTGATTCTTCATTTGCATTTCTGAACTCTCTTTCCTTACAATTTCTTCAACATTCGTAATCCAGTGTATTATATGCCTTCATTTTCATTTGCATATGTGTTCATTACTTTTGGACTATGAAACCTATTGATTGTTGTTTTTGGTTTTACTGATACTAACCAGGTTCTTTATTATATGCTTTCT
Organism: Glebionis coronaria; assembly: GCA_025667525.1. Classification (NCBI taxonomy): domain Eukaryota; kingdom Viridiplantae; phylum Streptophyta; class Magnoliopsida; order Asterales; family Asteraceae; genus Glebionis; species Glebionis coronaria. The sequence goes on from CM046878.1 coordinate 413,010,081, forward strand.
CGGATTCATCTATTTCTTAAAGGTGCAAAGAATGATCCAAAAATATGATATTGAAGGTACATCTTTGACTTCTCCTGCTAGATTTTTATTTTTGATTATCTTCATGTTAAAAGTTAGTCCTTTATATGTTTTGTTTTCTTTGCTCTTTATTCTTTGTTTGACAACAAACTTTGGCCATAAAACAAGAATTGAGGTTGACATGAATGTTATGTCTCTTTATGTTTATGAACACCAAAGTATTCGATCAAATGCCTAAATGAAAAAATAAGTTATATGAAGTATTAAAAAAAGTAACAACTAGAAAGATGCATCAATTTTCTTTTTTTTAATAAAAGATAATTATCTCTTGAATTGAACCTCGCTTACTCCACTCATTATTTACTTATATGACCTTAAACATGTGACTATGTGAGTATGTGACTTTTAGCAGGGGTTGAAACAAGACATTTCATTCAACCTAGTAATGGTAAGGTAATAAAAGAAGGCGGGATTTATGCTGACGAAAACAAATCATAAGCTTACAACTCAAGTTTCCCCCACATTCCTTTTGCATCGTATTAGTACTTTAATTTGATACTTTTATTACACAACATGTTTTAAAAAATGTTGTTATTGCATTGTTTACAACTGCTTATGCCCAATATTATAGTGACATATTATGCATAGCGATATGCTAACTTTACCTCTTAATTGCTAATGTGATCAATAGGCTTCAATTAGTGTTTTTTGAATTCCTTTTTCCTTAGCATCCATACATATATGCTCCTACTCGGGTTTGAGGTTTGGGTTGAAAGACTGATTCTTTTTATGTTTTGATTATGGATTTATAAAAAATGCTTTAATTATGCATACAAGGTTTTTGATATGCCTCAATGAAGATATCTTTTATTATTTGATTGAGTTAATACTCTTTGATATTTGGTAAGCATATATATTGATTAAGCATCTTATAAAAGTCAAACTGTTATGTACATGTGAAGTTTACACTAAGCTTAAACGACTACTTATAAGGTGTTTCCAAACACCTCTAAGATATCTTTCTGATGTTTTGTTTGGAATTGTTTTTAAGATGAAAGAATCTTATTTGTCACAATATTGTAACTTGCCCTTCAATAACCTTGAAGAATTAAATATGCCATTGGTAGGCTATAACTGACGATACTTCATTATGTAAAAATATTGAAGAAATAACATTTTCATAAACTACTCTTACATTTAGTAATGTTTTAGGATAATAAGTTAATAACTATGGGTTGTAGTTTTCGTTTTCTTCTTTGCTTATATTGTTTAGTACTTACATAAGCTATTTTCATGATGAAAGTTTAGTACTTACAATAGCCAAAGTTTAATGTCCCTCCCACATGGAAATCATTTTTGGGATAAAGCTGGTGCATTGAAGTTGGTTCATTTAGTAGTCAAATATCACTTGCTTTTAAGGATATGAGCAAGCAATAGCTAACTACACTTTTTGGTTTCTTGAGACTTATATTCATACAGTTGTTTGCTTCGATCATTAGGCTCTTCATGTATTCACATTTTTTTGGACTGAAGTGTCAAAAGGTTAACACTATCATAAATAAGTCGATTCTGACTTGAGAACTTTTTGTTTTTATCATAACCTTTAATTCTAAATTAATCTTCTGTTTTGCAACTGAGTTATGTGATTATTCATAGAAAGACTTTGTGACACCTACAATCATGCTATTTTAGTTTAGAAGAAAAATAAGCTTAAACATTCTTATGTGATACTCCATATATTGCTTGCACGTGTCACAGAGACTTTCTATGCTATTGACTATTGTTAATGAAAGTTTAGAGTCAACAATCACATGATGTCAAGGGATGTATATACACCTTTTTTCATCTGCAAATTGATTCCAAGACATGCTTAAGCTATTTTCTTTTTGTAATGAAGTTATGTGCAGTTCACAAATGTGTACTTAGGAATTGGTAATTTTGACTCATTTATTATGATTTATGAATGTGTAGGTCACAAATAAGGGAACTCACAATTAGCTGTCAAAATAATAGCGCACGAGAAAAAGCGGTCTGGATATAATACAAATTACAAAAGAAGACTTCTTAGTATGCAAAGAAGGTTAAAGGCCATATAGAGAAGAAAAATGCATGATATAACAATCCATCGAATGTCGGTGAGATTGAAGACATGTTTAAGTAATGGTGGAGTTGCAGCGCTTGATCTTTGTACTTTGTGCTTCTTATGGCCAAATGGCATTCTAGATTTTACATTAGATTGTAGAAACCTTAACAACCATAATGCACTCGGGATGTGTATTTTAATGAACAGAGTACGCTTTTTTTTTCTTTTTTGTGCAAGTCTTTATTTAAGGTTAATTCAGCTGGTTTTAGATGTGCAATATAAAATATGAACATTATAGGGTCGTTTTATTTAAGGTTAATTCAACTGGTTACTTATTTTATACTTTTAAGTGTAACATGTGCCTGCATAGATAATGATTTGAACAAACAATAGATAACAGTAACACTGTTCAACGAATATTTGGATTGGCTGATGTTTTGGCCTTATGTATGTTACTTTTAGCTAAACTTAAAATGCGTGTAATAGTATTTTTGAAAACTTCATTAGTACACAGGCCAAACGAAGTCGTACTGAGGACCCTAAGTACTGTTAAATCGGTGCGTATAACATCCCCTTGAGAATAGTTGGACCTATTATTGAAGGGGTCTCTAACATAATCAAATTATGTTATTTAACCCCAGATTTGATTCACTATTTCCGTTTTTTTTTCTTTTTAGTTTGAGTGAACACCCGGTAGCCAATCGATCAGGACTAGGAGCTGCACCAAGACGGATTAGTTCGCCTTCGGGCTCACTCACCATAATTAACTTTCTTATTGAAGTATTTCATTATATAAAATACGCTCCATTAAATATCTCACACATACTCATAACTTAAATAAAAAATAATAAAATAAAAATGAGATCTATAATTTTTACTACTCATGCATGGTGAATGGTTCATCACTCTCATTTTTTCCCAACTCACGCATTTTAAGTTGTTGTTTGGCTTTGGCCCGTGAGTTGGCCACTCACTTGTGTTGTGAGGCAAACTCCTTATACTTCGCTGGCTTAGGTTTGTAAATAATAATAAAAAATGAGTATTTCTATAGGATGTTTGTACTTTTTTGCCTTTGAGATAATGAGCACATGATTAAAAGTATAACTTATTATTATTTTGAATATTGAGAATAAATATATGATGTGAAGTTAAAATTTTAAATTCTCTAATTTGCTTTTAATCCAATTATTAGTAGTATAGTTTTTGCCATTTTTATTGATATGTTAGAGCATGTCCAATGCACCAAGTCTTTAATAGTTGATGCATTTAATGTCATTATTATCAAACACATATAAGAACTATAGCTTTTCCAAAAGACTTTTATTTAGCTAAGTCATTGGTAAAAATTAAGCTCAAAAGTCTTTCAAGCAATGGTGAAAAGCTATCTAAACAACTTTGTGAACTAACAACAAGTCTTTGAGAGCTTTTTCCATTGTAGATGCTCTTAAAGCTAATTTCATAATAAGGGTTGGGCACACCAGTTTTTTTCCAAACGGTTTGGTTTGAGTCGACCAGTTTGATTTAAACCAATTCAGTTTAAACTCAGTTTTTTTTTAGATTTTAACCGGTTTAGATCGGTTTTAACCGGTTTAGATCGGTTTTAACCGGTTGAATTTGGTTTTATCTGATTTTTTAACAGGACCGGGCCATTTCATAATTCCATTACGAAATCACTGGGTAAACTGGTTTTGGTTTTTTTCTTTGGTTTGGTTCATGAAGCGTGTTTTTTGCCCACCTGTACCTGTCATAAGAAATTGTAGCAAGGAAGTATGTGATGCTGAATATTGGGCCTTTCATACGTATGTAATTCATTCTAGCTTTTTCGATAAGTAGCACGCTGCAAAATTCTCTATTTAAGCTCCTAATTCGAGTTTATATAATATCCGAGGATGCGTTTGCTACTTACGGGAGTCAAATATTTGTAATTTACATGTTTTCAAGGGTCAACTTTATTAAGTATTTTGTTAATTATTATTTATACATTTTATTTATTAAAACGTAACATTTCATCAGCTAATTACCAATGGATAATTTAACCCTAATAAATATATGAATGTTTTACTTATACTTCCCGTATATTACACGGGTCTTAAGCTATCTATTTATACTATTAAAACGAGGGTTTTGAATATATCATTTTGCTAATGTGTCCTAATGTAAGTGGCTCATTTTCATTAAGCTGATTTCACATTCCACTTACATACATTTATTTAAAAAATATTTTTGTAATATTTAATTACTACGCCTGTTTCTATTTATTTTAATACAAATCTTCTTGGAAAAACCTGTTTTTTTTGGAAGAAATCAAAAGTCAAGTTTCTTTATAAATGAAAACAAGGCATTTAATTTTAAAATTGATTCTTCATTTGCATTTCTGAACTCTTTTTCCTTACAATTTCTTCAACATCCGCAATCCAGTGTATTATATGCCTTCTTTTTTATTTGCATATGTGTTCATTACTTTTGGACTATGAAACCTATTGATTGTTGTTTTTGGTTTTACTGATACTAACCAGGTTGTTTATTATATGCTTTTTCGGATTCATCTGTTTCTTAAAGGTGCAAAGAATGCTCCAAAAATATGATATTGAAGGTACATCTTTGACTTTTCCTGCTAGATTTTTATTTTTGATTATCTTCATGTTAAAAGTTAGTCCTTTATATGTTTTGTTTTCTTTGCTTTTTGTTCTTTGTTTGACAACAAACTTTGGCCATAAAACATGAATTGAGGTTGACATGAATGTTATGGCTCTTTATGTTTATGAACACCAAAGTGTTCGATCAAATGCCTAAATGAAAAAAATAAGTTATATGAAGTATTAAATAAAGTAGCAACTAGAAAGATGCATTCTTTTTTTCAATAAAAGATAATTATCTCTTGAATTGAACCTCGCTTACTCCACTCATTATTTACTTATATGACCTTAAACATGTGACTATGTGAGTATGTGACTTTTAGCAGGGGGTTGAAACAAGACATTTCATTCAACCACGTAATTGTAAGGTATTAAAAGAAGGCGGGATTTGTGCTGACGAAAACGAATCATAAGGTTACAACTCAAGTTTCCCCCACATTCCTTTTGCATCGTATTAGTACTTTAATTTGATACTTTAATTACACAGCATGTTTTAAAAAATGTTGTTATTGCATTGTTTACAACTGCTTATGCCCAATATTAGAGTGACATATTATGCATATCGATATGCTAACTTTGCCTCTTAATTGCTAATGTGATCAATAGGATTCGATTAGTGTTTTTTGAATTCCTTTTTCCTTAGCATCCATACATATATGCTCCTACTCGGGTTTGAGGTTTGGGTTGAAAAACTGATTCTTTTTATGTTTTGATTATGGATTTATAAAAATGCTTCAATTATGCATACAAGGTTTTTGATATGCCTCAATGAAAATATCTTTTATTATTTGATTGAGTTAATACTCTTTGATATTTGGTAAGCATATATATTGATTAAGTATCTCACAAAAGTAAAACTGTTATGTACATGTGAAGTTTACACTGAGCCTAAACGACTACTTATAAGGTGTTTCCAAACACCTCTAAGCTATCCTTCTGATGTTTTGTTTGGAATTTTTTTTTAAGCCGAAACAATCTTATTTGTCACAATATTGTAACTTGCCCTTCAATAACTTTGAAGATTTGGTAGGCTACAACTGAGGATACTTCATTATGTAAAAATATTAAAGAAATAACATTTTCATAAACTACTCTTACGTTTAGTAATGTTTTAGGATAATAAGTTAATAACTATGGGTTGTAGTTTTTGTTTTCTTCTTTGCTTATATTGTTTAGTACTTACATAAACTATTTTCATGATGAAAGTTTAGTACTTACAATAATCAAAGTTTAATGTCCCTCTCACATGGAAATCATTTTTGGGATAAAGCTGGTGCATTGAAGTTGGTTCATTTAGTAGTCAAATATCACTTGCTTTTAAGGATATGAGCAAGCAATAGCTAACTACGCTTTTTGGTTTCTTGAGTCTTATATTCATACAATTATTTGCTTCTATCATTAGGCTCTTCATGTATTCACATTTTTTTGGACTGAAGTGTCAAAAGGTTAACACTATCATAAATAAGTCGATTCTGACTTGAGAATTTTTTTTGTTTTTGTCATAACCTTTAATTCTAAATTAATCTTCTGTTTTGCAACTGAGTTATGTGATTATTCATAGAAAGACTCTGTGACACCTGCAATCATGCTATTGTTATACCCTTAAGTTATCCTTGTGACTTTTTAGTTTAGAATAAATATAAGCTTAAAAATTCTTATGTGATACTCCATATATTGCTTGCACGTGTCACATAGACTTTTATGCTATTGACTATTGTTAAGGAAAGCTTAGAGTTAACAATCACACCATGTTAAGGGATGCATATACACCTTTTTCATCTGTAAATTGATTCCAAGACATGCTGGAGCTATTTTCTTTTTGTAATGGAGTTATGTACAGTTCACAAATGTGTACTTAGGAGTTGGTAATTTTGACTCATTTATTATGATTTATGAATGTGTAGGTCAACTCACAATTAGCTGTCAAAATAGTAGCGCACGAGAAAATGTGGTCTGGATATGATAAAAATTACAAAAGAAGACTGCTTAGTGTGCAAAGAAGGTTTAAGGCCATATAGAGAAGAAAAATGCATGATATAACAATCCATCGAATGTCGGTGAGATTTTCGACATGTTTAAGTAATGGTGGAGTTGCAGCCTGCTTGATCTTTGTAGTTTGTGCTTCTTATGGTCAAATGGCATTCTAGATTTTACATTAGATTGTAGAAACCTTAACAACCATAATGCACTCGGGATGTGTATTTTAATGATAAGAGTAGGCTTTTTTTCCTTTTTTGTGCAAGTCTTTATTTAAGGTTAATTCAACTGGTTTTAGCAGTAGCAGGTACCCTCGTGTGCAATATAAAATATGAACATTATAGGGTCGTTTTATTTAAGGTTAATTCAACTGGTTACTTATTTTATACTTTTGAGTGTAACCTGTGCCTGCATAGATAATGATTTGAACAAACAATAGATAACAGTAACACTGTTCAACGGATATTTGGATTGGCTGATGTTTTGGCCTTATGTATGTTACTTTTAGCTAAACTTAAAATGCGTATAATAGTATTTCTGAAAACTTCATTAGTAAATTACTCAATCACCATAATTAACTTTCTTATTGAAGAATTTCATTATATAAAATACGCTCCATTAAATATCTCACACATACTCATAAGTTAAATAAAAAATAATAAAATAAAAATGAGATCTATAGTTTTTACTACTCATGCATGGTGAATGGTTCATCACTCTCATTTTTCCCCAACTCACGCATTTCAAGTTGTTGTTTGGCTTTGGCCCGTGAGTTGGCCACTCACTTGTGTTGTGAGGTAAACTCCTTATACTTCGCTGGCTTAGGTTTGCAAATAATAATAAAAAAATGAGTATTTCTATAGGATGTTGTACTTTTTTGCCTTTGAGATAATGAGCACATGATTAAAAGTATAATTTAAGAATGAGTGTTGCTATATCCTCCTACAATATCTTCCTACATATCCTCATACACACACAATAATATTTTATATTTTATCTCTACTCATTATCTCTCCGCATCTAAACCGTCAATTCTAACATGTGTCAAGATTCTGTGAGTAGGCATATAAGTAGGAAGAATTTGTAGGAGGATAAATCATTTCTCTTTATGGATATTTTGAATATTGAGAATAAATATATGATGTGAAGTTAAAATTTTAAATTCTCTAATTTGCTTTTAATCCAATTATTAGTAGTATAGTTTTTGCCAGCTAATTTCATAATAAGAGTTGGGCTCACCAGTTTTTTTCCAAACGGTTTGGTTTGAGTCGACCAATTTGATTTAAACCAATTCGGTTTAAACTTAGTTTTTTTAGATTTTAACCGGTTTAGATCGGTTTTAACCGGTTTAGATCGGTTTTAACCTGTTGAATTTGGTTTTATCCGATTTTTTAACAGGACCTGGCCATTTTCGTAATTCTATTACGAAATCACTAGGTAAACTGGTTGTGGTTTTTTCTTTGGTTCGGTTCATGAAGCGTGTTTTTTGCCCACATGACCCTGTCATAACAAATTGTAGAAAGGAAGTATGTGATGCTGAATATTGGGCCTTTCATACGTATGGAATTCATTGTAGGTTTTTCGATAAGTAGCACGCTACAAAATTCTCTATTTAAGCTCCTAATTCGAGTTTATATAATATCCGAGGATGCGTTTGCTACTTACGGGAGTCAAATATTTGTAATTTACATGTTTTTAAGGGTCAACTTTATTAAGTATTTTGTTAATTATCATTTATACATTTTATTTATTAAAACGTAACATTTCATCAGCTAATTACCAATGAATAATTTAACCCTAATAAATATATGAATGTTTTACTTATACTGTCCGTATATTACACGGGTCTTAAGCTAGTTATTAAGAAAGTAAAGTCATGCCAAAAGGTAAACGCCATTGAGATTTGTAAACATCCTTCTGAATGGGAAATGGGAAAGGAAATATAAGGGAACTATGGAAGCTAATCCGAAGGACAGCATATTAATATAGCAACTCAGCATAGTTTTATGTTACATATATGAATCATTTATGAGTAAGGTATAGGTTTTATTCCTCATCTCAGACACAATAATTCAGTAAAAACGCCAAAAAAAGGATAATAACATAATATAGTTTTCAAGACCCCTTTGGAGAACCTCAAAAAGTGTATGTAGGAACATTTAGCCATACATTTTGAAAGTTTCCTACAATGTGTCTTTTAACACACCCATCAACAGGCCAGTCATGGATGACCTCTACCTGTTAGCGCCATCAGCTATTGACCATTCCAAAAGTGTTCTTTTTCTTTTGTAAAAGTAAAAAGTAAAAACCCTCACACGATAAATCCAACCACCCCACTACAACTCTCAATCCACATGCTAATGCCAGAAAAAAGAGTTGACAGCAAAATGTATGTTCTGAAGGTTTATATAGTTCATAACAATTATTTAAAACCTTAATATGGATCAAAGAACGCATAGCAGAAGCGATTAACAAGATCATTAATTTAACACAATTATATTAATCAAGATTAGGGTTACATACCTTTATCCTAGCAAGATCCACAAGACGACGGAGCAAACGGCGACTAGGGTTGATCACGAACACCACCAAGAATATAGTCTAAAGTAAGACTATATCACGTTCTTGTACACACGTAATACGGCGAGTTAACCGTGAGTCTAGCACGAACAAACCGAGCTTCAACGCTTATGGAATATCTACCCAACAACCCTAGAGAGGGGCTAGGACTAGATAAATAGCTAAATCGAAAACCAACGAAAACCCCTTAGGGTGTGTGTGTGGCAATCGCAAGAAGCAAGAGAAAGGGGAGGGACAAAAATTATGAAGGCCTTGGGGTTGTTTTTATGGGCTTGGCAATCCTTGGGCTCCAAGTAAATAAACAAGAATTAGGAAACAAAAGTTTCCCTTTGCCCCTTCTCCTTTGGCCGACGGACACAAGCCTCCCCAAGGGGTGTTTGCGTAATTTTTGTTTTCCTTCTTTTCACTTCTATTAGTTTCCATAACGGTCGTTTATAACTTAACTTTTATTTATTAACGACCGTTAGTTAAGCTTCGGTTTGATTTAATAAATATATATATAATATATTTAATAAATAAATTAACCCTTTACGTTATGTGTGCAATCCCGTGATCTCGAGTTTGATCCTATCACACGACTATTAATTTTAAGTCCATAAACTTTCAGCTCCCACTTGGACAAAATTCTAATATCGTGATCATATTGACTAGCGTCTAGTTACACTAGCAATGTCACTAGTACAAACCGGGTAAGGTCTCCTGGAAAAGAACCTTTTAATGATTAAATCATTATTATTATCCTTTCATTTTAAATACAACGTTAATAAGGATATGGATCTCAGTCATTCCTTTCATTAACCATTCTGTTTCTCGTTTATGGATATAGCAAGATCACCAAAACAAATTTGGGTGCGGCCGCACAAATATCTTACTACTCCCCCGAGGGGGCCAGCTGTATTATTCTTCAAAATAAATTTTGAAGGAAACGAATCCCATTTTGACTACAAGCAAAACTTATGAACTTTGCAACACTTCCGAAAATAATCCTTATAGCTACCAGTTACGTTTAGCGTTAGATTATTCCACAGAAATGCACTAGATCCACGACAGTTTCCTGGTATCTCAGGTCTAAGGATAACTATTTATGATTTACTTGATGACAAAGATCCATAAAGTAAAATCATATAGTTGGGATAAGTCCAATATTTGATCCATCAAATATCATCCAAAATTGACCAATATACTTTCAAGTATACTCTGTCACTATTTTGAATTGTCTTAGTTTAATAATACTCCCATATTATTAATCGACAACGGACAATTAGAAACATCATAATGCTCATGGATTATAACATGTAAAATAGGATACAAAATCAAATAACAGAAAAATAAACGAAATCCAATCTTTATTTCATCAATTTAATAATGTCTCACATCCTTTATCTAAATACTAAAAATAGATCAATGCATAAAACTGGTACATGCATCATGCCTCTAGTAATGATATTCATACTTGTTTGGCAAAGCATAAAATAACCAATCTTGACCTATTGGAATTTTGAGAATACTTTCTTCAAGAATTCAATTCATTGAAACTCTTGTACATGTGCATCCAAACAATTTGATATTGCCACATAGTATCAAAATTGTGAAACATCCTTGATCACCAATTTCCTAAACTTCCAAAACACATTTGAAGTACAAAGTATTCTAATTCTTTAATGTATAATGCAACTTTAATCAACATGTCATCTCCCAAAGATCCCATGACTAATATTGAGTGTTACCTCAGTTATATCTTTTCAAGTTTTACAACTTGTCATAAAAGATATAAATACGTTACCTTTAATATCTATTATGTAATGTTTGATTCCAACCAAACCTCCAAATTTGTTGGCTATGATAATTTGCACAACGATTGACAAATTATTCATTTATAGAATATGGAAGCCGATCCAAGATTTAGGATGTTATTCTATTTCCAAACATATTCCTTCAGAATATTCATTACACAAGTTATTTAATAACTTCTTAAATAGATTTAATGTATTCAAATCATCATGTATTTTAAGCATGATATAAATACAACACAACACACATGAAAATTTCTCAAACCCGATTTAGATTTCTTCATGTCCTAAATATCCATGTAAACTTACTACATGGCATATTACGTTGTATTTCCACCGCACAATCAAATAAATTTATTTGTCCCAAGGTTAATGTATATCTTATTTTCTAAATCTTCAAAGTAAAGTTTCACCTCAAATCTAAACCAAATCAACATTTAATTTGAATGAAATCTTACTTTCTTACATGTCTATTTGACACATATAATTTAAGAAAATAACCATAATACTCCCACTAGCTTTTAGGAATACTCAGAAACTATCTTATTTAAATTTAAATCCAATCTTGGATTTCAAATTAAACATAAGAATAATCTCCTAGATGCATGCTTTTATCCATTCACAGATAATTGCATTTTGTACTTTTCCAAAGATTTATATTTTGAAGTAATAAACTCATTTCGATTACTTAAGTCCTTTCTCAAGTAGTCATTCAAAAAATAGTTCATACATATCCAAATTTGTCAATTTAAAATATGACCATCAAAATCTTTATACATTTAATGTGTTTAGGAAAGAATACTCAATCATAATTAATTACTTAAGTGTGATTAATAATCTATTCATAATACATTCATTAAATATGTGTACAATTTTATCCATGTAATTTCGACACAAAGATTAAACCACCACAATTGGCGTTTTTCTTCCTTTGACGAAACTCATCTTCAATTTCTAGTCAAACTATTTAAGATAAACCAAAACCGAAATTTGATTATCTTGTTGGACAACATCTATAACAATCATAGTATGAGTAGTTTACCCAAAACAATGTTTGGTAATAAATCATAACAATTATTTGTAACTCATAATTCTCAGACTATAAATCGCATATCCGAGATATCCTTACGGACCTATGACATAAATTCCTTTATCTTAAGGTTTAGCATTTACACGCCTACCTCATGATAATTACTAGTGTATTTTAGAAGATCATGTATCTTGTAATTTTATCTTTCAAGATCAAACCTCCCACTTGCTTTTAGTTACTTAAAATTACTCTTTAAATACATAGCAAATAGATCAACATTCCAACGTTATCTATATGGGACATTACAAAAAACACAATGACAGTTCCATACCCTTTATTTTCTAAACAATCCACTTCATAAGTAGTTTAGCAAAATCCGAACTTCATTTAAGATATAATGTGATTCATCAAATTCCATATATAATGGTATCTTATTAATCTTCTTAGATCAAGTCATACTCAACTTTCTAACCTTGATTTCTTTTGGAATAAAGAAAGATATAGTTATCTTGAATCAAACATCACCATCATATTGAGAATTTTAATTCTCCTAATGAACATACCATAACAATGATGTATTTCATTTAGGGAAATATTGTAAGTCAATCTTAACAATATTTAAGATAAATATATATCATTAGGCTTACCTATATACCAACTAAATTATCTTAATGGTATAATAGATTTCCTAACCATTTTGCATGCTTTATAACTCAAGTACTTTTAATACAAAGTCACTTCATAAAAGTTATAAGTCCATTACACGTTACATGTATATGTCTTTAGTGAAATAGAGACAATACATTAACGTCTTACTTTATATTATACGTCTTCCAAGACTTTATGTTTATGACTTTATTCAATAAATCATAAACATGTATAACTAAAGTAAATCATGAACACCACTAGGTTTCATTCATCTTTTCAAGTTAATTCACTCCTATACTATTATATGAACACCACTAGGTTTCATTAGTAGTATAAGATTACTCTATGTATCTTATGTCATTCCAGGAATTTGTCCATTTTAAGAAACTCCAAAACATTCCACGCCCGATCTTACGACATGTGGATATTTTACCCTTTAGTTTACAATTTAGTCCAAGCTCTTACATGACTAAAACAACAAGTGTTTCTTAATGTGAATGATATATATACTTTTAAGTAGTCTTTTAATCATATTGACACATGATCTAAATATTAATTAGATTGTTAGTCTCTTATCTTAAAGACAAGAGAATCATATCTTCATGAGTTGTTTCTTGCACACAATGTTCATATCTCCCACTTGTGCATGGAACAACCTCATATATAAGATAAACATCACGTCTAACGTTCGTCTATACAAAATATGATTATGTCACATATATTAGCTTTTACAAGTAGATGTAGAACTACTTAATCAACAAGAATCAGTACATAACTATCTTTGAAGATATTAGTGTCAACAATTCGAAAGTAATTATCTTAGGACATACTAAAGATAACATGGGTTATTTACCAAGACAACAAAGCTTGTAACTCCCACTGACTTAGAGAATGTTTTAATAGACTCAAAATCAGTAATACAACACAATTCTCCCACTGAACTTGACAACATTGAAAATGTTTCATAATCGGTGAAAATAATTAGTGTTGTGTTTACTTTCTTACACTTTTGAAAAACACATTCGTAACAATTACTTATAGTGTTTAAGAGTGTACTCTACTTCGTAAATGATGAATTACCCATCAAATGCTTTTTAACTTTAAAGACTTGACATGCAATTTCTTCCTTAATAGGTCTACCAACCCTACAATGGTATGTAGTGCCTATAAATGGTCAAAGCACAACTACTAGACAAATATGCTAGTTTGCCTTATAACCAATTTGCGGTAACTTTTAATAACTCAAAATATGCACTTTTCTTAGCTATTAAAGTTTGCTATGAGTTACAGATTTGAATTTGACATTTCTAAAATCCTTATTACTCCTTCTTTACTCATGAAAAAGAGTTTTAGGTTTATCTTTCATTTGCAAATTGACTCTATCCTCAACCATACGGTTTGTAGATCAATAAATGAATAAACCACGTTTACGGTGTAACATTGCATTAATACATTTGCAAAAGAATTTACAAAATTCAATTTTAGTATTTTCGATAATACCATTCAAGAAAATAAAATTACCCCGGTAATAATAACCATAGTATTTTCCTTGAAAACTAGAATCCAAATTGACATAATTTTATCACATCAGTTGATCTGCTAGCAATGAAAGTATTCAAAATGGTAACTTGTCGAACAATGATTGACAAACAAATTTGTAATTTCTAGATTTTTTAAGGGATTTACATTGCCAAAAGTCATTTTGCATTGTAAACATGTTTCATCCCTTCTTTATGCCTTAAGTTTCCAGATCTCACTGAGTAACTCAATTAAGTCGACTAATCTAAAGAACGTAAAACTTTAATGTGCAATCTTATTCAGTCATGAAGTTTTCTCTCCATTACAACATCGTCCGATATCTTATATGACGACAATTGTAACTTCAAGTGTTTGTCAATTAGAGGGCATATGACTTAAATTTTAGGGTATAGATTTTGGTGTCAAAATCATGTATGGAGAAGCATGCATACATCTCCATAACATAAGTTTAATAAAACGTTTAGTAAACTTTTTGTTGAGACTAAAAGTTCATCATATACTTGCAAGTTGAGGTATTGGTTAAAACAGTTAAAGATTTTACACACAACTAAATTCACACCGTACTTTTTCTAGAACTTAGTTATAGCACAAAGCAATAACCTTATTCATTGTGTTTCGGATGTGAATTAATGTAGTTAGATCAACCTTAAAGAATTGTACCAATAACAACCGTAGGTAATACCAATTTGACGCACAGGCGAGCCGGGAATTCGGTCAGCGCTGAAGCATAACACCTTATTCCTTAACCGGGTACATGACCAGCGGTGCGTTATACCCACTTTATAGTTTGTCAAAATTGAGTAGGCCGTCAAGTTGCTATTGCAATTCTAATCAACACAAATCATATGTAATTTAGATCTCAAAACAATTCATTTATTTTGATATGATTTAGTCCATATTAATTTTTCTTGTAAAAAATTACCCTTGTTTACAACATACAATCAATATAAAACGTATGAAAACAAGTAGGTACAAAAAAAACTAAATCATAAACACATAATAACAATTTATATGTGCAATAAATAAATCAAATAGCCACATGCATACGATTTATTCAATAAATAATATCAAATCTAGGTTTTTATATTCATATAAAAGTCTTCCCTAATTTTAGATTTATTGAATCAAATAAAGCATGTAGCAAAAAAAACGTAACAATTACCACATAAAACATATGATCCATGAAAAACATGCATGTTTATCACGGATCTCCCTCATAACTTAACAATTAAATCTCTATGGATCGAAACATGAATTTACATAACATAACAATTAATCATGCAATTCATCAAAATTCCACCCAAATCACTTAACAATTAATGAAATCACTACGGATCGTAACCACGCATGACATAACAATTAATTCATGCATAAATCTAAAGTTAATTACCATGTAATTTTAGGGTTTACAAAAAAACTTTTTTTTTATATAAAAAATTCGGCATAGCCGATTTTAAAAATAATAAAAAAACAAAACCCTAATTTTTATAAAACCTAAAAAACAACATGTAATTTTTAACACAAATCAATATTAGTTAAAAAAAACTTTAGATCTTGATAATTATAATCATGTTAAAACGGCTCTCGATGCCACTGAAGGTTTATATAGTTCATAACAATTATTTAAAACCCTAATATGGATCAAAGAACGCATAGCGGAAGCGATTAACAAGATCATTAATTTAACACAATTATATTAATCAAGATTAGGGTTACATACCTTTATCCTAGCAAGATCCACAAGACGACGGAGCAAACGGCGACTAGGGTTGATCACGAACACCACCAAGAATATAGTCTAAAGTAAGACTATATCATGTTCTTGTACACACGTAATACGGCGAGTTAACCGTGAGTCTAGCACGAACAAACCGAGCTTCAACGCTTATGGAATATCTACCCAACAACCCTAGAGAGGGGCTAGGACTAGATAAATAGCTAAATCGAAAACCAACGAAAACCCCTTAGGGTGTGTGTGTGGCAATCGCAAGAAGCAAGAGAAAGGGGAGGGACAAAAATTATGAAGGCCTTGGGGTTGTTTTTATAGGCTTGGAAATCCTTGGGCTCCAAGTAAATAAACAAGAATTAGGAAACAAAAGTTTCCCTTTGCCCCTTCTCCTTTGGCCGACGGACACAAGCCCCCCCAAGGGGGTGTTTGCGTAATTTTTGTTTTCCTTCTTTTCACTTCTATAAGTTTCCATAACGGTCGTTTATAACTTAACTTTTATTTATTAACGATCGTTAGTTAAGCTTCGGTTTGATTTAATAAATATATATATAATATATTTAATAAATAAATTAACCCTTTACGTTATGTGTGCAATCCTGTGATCCCGAGTTCGATCCTATCACACGACTATTAATTTTAAGTCCATAAACTTTCATGTTCTACGTCTACTTCATTGAAATGTCTTCAATTGCCATTGATCAACCGTCTTGAAAAGTTCTACTTGGCCTCCGTGTCATTCAATTTTTCATTGTTTTCATCTTTAAATATCAATTTTCAATATATTTCTGATATTTATGTAATATAATAAAATCCATAGGGTGTTTGTTTGTGACTAGGAAACACCAAGGGTCTGAGTCAAGTTATATAGTACTATTACGAAAATAGATGTTCAAACCCACACCTATTTTGTGGGTTTAGAGTATGCCAATAGACTCAATTAGGGCTGAGAATCGGTCCGGGATCAGACCGGACCGGAATGGTCCGAAACCTTGGACGACTGGACCGAAATAGTCCGATCCGGTCCGGGTTGGTCCGGTCCGGTTCGGTCCTCGGTCCGGTCCTATTAAGCATAATCAAAGAAATTTTGGTAAGACTGAACCGGACCGGGCCGAGGACCGAATTTGTCCAAAACCCCGGACCGAGGACCAGACTGAAATTGTTCGGTCCGGTTCAATTCGGTCCGGTCCGGGTCGGTTTTTAGTCCGCCATGCTCAGCCCTCAATATCCACCATATAAACTAGGGGTGTTCATCGGTTCGGTTTTCAGGTTTGTGGTTTGTATGGTTCGGGTTAATCCGTTTGGAAATTTTGAAAGTTAAAACCACAACCAAATCAAACCAGTAACAGTACTGATAAAACCAAACCATAAACCAACTTAGAATTCGGTTTGGTTTCGGTTTAAACCAAGAAAACCAAATTCAAGAAAAATTCAAAATATAATCTATAAGTCGCAAACAAAAACTTAAACTTTTAAGTAAAAATAACATATTATAAGCTCTTAAAAGTGCTCAAGTAAATCGACAATTTTTTTAAGAAACCTACAGGGTTTAGATATTAACATAAATAAATGGAAGCAAAATAAGGTAACTCTCTCTCTGTTTTCACGATTCTAATTAACTTGAATTGTCCATCTTCACGCATCCAAACACAAGTGCAACTTCAAACTCACTCCATATATGAGAATTTATATGAATCAAGTAGGTAAACTCTTGGTCAGTTGCTCGAGATATACATCAATATTTAATCGATGAGTGATTAATTTGAAAGATAACTACTTAGGATAATAAGATAGAATATATATATATATATAGTTAAAAATTTCAAGCATATAGAGTTATTCGGTTATTTCTGTTTGGTTTGGTTTTATTTTTGTCAAACCATAACCAAACCAAACACCAATTAAATACTTCGGTTCGGTTTCAAACCAAACCGTACACCAATAAAAAATTTCGGTACGGTTTTATTCGATTTCGATCCAGTTTATTTTTCGGTTTATTCGGTGTCAAACCAAACACTAAACACCCCTAATATAAACCAAAACCCATTAACCAATTCCTGATAAGAAACCACTCAAGAGTGACCTATTGGCGAAAGAGCTTGTGACATCACTCTAAGACACATCAAGTCTCAAATTCAATTCATACTAAGTAAAAATCTGTAATGACCACCAAGTCGCTATCCTCTTAAAAAGGAAGGCTGATAAAAAAAAATATAAAAGTCATTCCTATATGTCCATAACCATAAACAAAACACTACCTTATTGTACAAAATTCCAGACTTAGAAGTTATGTTATAGAACTCAGTTTAGCATAAGATTTGGAGTACCACACCAGGCACCGACAAAGCAGAGAATCGGTTAGAAAATACTATGTTTTGTTATGCCTCAACTTTATTAATCACTAAATAGATGATAGTTGCTTAGGGTGCGTCACTACTAAAGGTGTAATCAAGTCAAACTTTTATCAAGCAACTCGAGCTTGAGTTCGAGTTTGGCTTGATCAAGCCAAGCTTTTATCAAGCTCAAGCTCAAAAAATAGCTCGAAACTATATCAAGCTCAAGCTCAAACTTTTGATAGCTCGGCTCGAGTTTTTATCAAGCTTTTTCAAGCTCTATCAAAAATATATTTTTATGACGAATTTATATAAGCAGCTAATTGTTAATTTGAGTATTAACCTAATTTTAAGGGCTAATTTCATAAAAATTATATATTTTAAGGACTTTTAACTCTGATTACATTTATATTTTAGTTATTTGTAGTTTAAATGATTCTTTATTTTTGTAAATTTAATTATTTCATTTACTCGGTATTTGGTGGAATACAATATGTGTATAAATATTCTTTGTACTCTTCTTAATACTAAATGCAACGTGTCTAAATTGTGCTCGCATTCACATCATGCAATGGCCTTTGTGACCTTAATCGAATTGGAGTGCAAAACTGAAGGAGGCCCAAGTATTGAAGAACGGGCTGACTTGTTTCTGGAGGCCCGAGATCGCGTGACGAAGAGGGGTTTAGTAAAATGGGAATAACTTTTGCATCCTAAGTCCGTTTTCAGCTCGTGACCTGTCAAAACGTGCGTAAAAAGGAGACCGATGACGCTGTAACCAACTTTTTGCTGGTTGCGGATTTTCTAAGGCCCGAAAAGCCTTTTTACTATCAGTTTTTTGCATTTTTATGTTTTTTTCACTTTCAGTTGGACTTTGTCATTGGGCTACGGTCCAGCCCGTTGGATTTTTAGGGTTTTTCTTTATTTGCAGTCATTATTTAATGAATCTGCTGTAACCCTAGCAAGACAGTTATCAGTTTAATAAAAGCTAAACCACTGGCCGTTGTGTTGCCGTGTTTTACCCTAATTTTTGGGCATTCTTTAGAATTAACGATAATTAGCAGAATTGTTTCTGGCATTCTTATTGAATCAACAGATCCAATTACTTATCTTTGTTACTTTGTTTTTTAGTCTACATCAGTTCGTATCAGCGAATGATGTACCAGCGGTTACAGAATCTGAAACAGGGGGCCAAGTCTGTTGAAGATTACACGACCGAATTTTACCAACTAATTGCAAGGAATGACGTTCAAGAGACAGAAGATCAGCTTGTCTCTCGATACATTGGTGGTTTAAGAGTCCAGATCATGGATTCTGTTAACATGTTTGATCCGATGACACTTTCTGAAGCGTATCAACGAGCACTGACTTTTGAGAAGCAGAACCGACGAGTGGGGAGTTCTTCTTCTCCTGCAATAACAGGTGCTTCTGGTTCGGGTAATGCGGCATCGCGTTTTGCCCCAACTCAGGCTAAAGTAGTTGGTGAGAATACTGGACCAGTTCCTAAAGCGGCCGACAGTGGTGGGTTCAAGTGCTTTAGCTGTGGTGAACCTGGTCACCGACAATCAGAGTGTAAGAAGGCTGGGAAGAGGCAGTTATTTATTGAACTTGAGGAAGATGATGATGTGGCTTATGATGACTACGTGGTTGACGCAGTTTATGATGTAGAACCTGAGTATGAGGAGGAGTATGTGTCTGGAGATGTGGGGGTGAATTTGGTGGTAAGGCGCTCCTGCTTAACACCTAAAGCTGATGGTGATGATTGGCTCAAACACAACATCTTTCAGTCAACTTGTACCATTATGGGTAAGGTTTGCACTTTTGTATGCGATTCAGGTAGTTGTGATAATTTGATAGCTGAAGGAGCAGTCCAGAAATTAGGGTTGAAAACTAAAGATCGTCCCAAACCTTATAAGTTATAGTGGCTTAAAAAGGGTGGGGAGATAACAGTTTCCAAGCGTGTCCAAGTTCTGTTTTCTGTAGGAACAACTTATAAGGATAATCTTTGGTGTGATGTGATACCTATGGATGCTTGTCACTTATTGTTGGGTAGACCTTGGGAGTATGACCGTGATGTAACTCACCATGGGAGAACTAATACTTATAGTTTCCTGTTTGGGGTGTGAAGATTACTTTGATGCCAAATAAACCTAAGGAAGTTGTTAATAAACCCACTGGTACTTTACTAACTCTTTCGCAGTTCGAAGACGAGCTGGAGGTGGGAGGTGATGTTTTTGTATTAATAGGGAAGGAGGTTTCTGAAGACGGTGAAGTTCCTGAAGCCATGATCCCTTTACTTGAGGAATTCTCTGATGTTTTCCCTGATGAATTACCTGATGGTTTGCCACCATTGCGTGACATACAACATCATATTGATATAGAGCCTGGGTCACAATTGCCCAATAGTCCACATTATAGGATGAGCCCGGGAGAACATGAGGAGTTGCGCAGGCAGGTTGAGGAGCTGGTTTCCAAGGGTCATGTTTGTGAGAGTATGAGCCCGTGTGTTGTTCCTGCCCTATTGACTCCAAAGAAGGATGGTACATGGCGTATGTGTGTTGATAGTCGAGCCATCAATAAGATTACTGTGAGGTACAGGTTTCCTATTCCTCGCCTTGATGATGTGCTTGACCAGATTAGTGGTGATACCATTTTCACGAAGCTAGATTTAAAGAGTGGGTATTACTAGATTCGTCTTAGACCTGGTGACGAGTGGAAGACCGCTTTCAAGACCCGTGAAGGGTTGTATGAGTGGTTGGTCATGCCTTTTTGTTTATCAAACGCACCAAGCATATTTATGCGTGTGATGAATCAACTGCTCAGGCCTTTTATTAGCAAGTTTGTGGTTGTTTATTTTGATGACATTCTTATTTATAGTGCTTCTTATAATGAGCATGTCAATCATGTGAGGCAGGTCTTGACCTTGCTTCGGAAGGATAATTTTTATGCAGCCACGAAGAAGTGTGTGTTCATGACCCCCTAAATTTTTGTTTTTAGGGTATGTTGTTTCTGGTGATGGCATACAGGTGGATGAATCTAAGGTAGCAGCTATTCAGGAGTGGCCAACTCTAACTACCATTACTGAAGTTTAGAGTTTCCATGGTCTTGCTTCTTTCTATAGGCGGTTTATCCCTAATTTCAGTTCCATTATGGCCCCTTTGACAGACTGTATGAAGGGTAAGTCATTTGTGTGGACAGAGGAAGCAGAGATGGCTTTTCAGGTTGTCAAGAAAAAGCTTACTACAGCGCCAATCCTGGTATTGCCTGACTTTTCTAAAGTTTTTGAGCTTCATACTGATGCTTCTAAGGTTGCAATTGGTGGAGTTCTTAGTCAGGGTGGGCGGCCTGTTGCCTATTTTAGCGAGAAGTTGACAGGGCCGACGTCGAGGTACTCGACTTATGACTTGGAGTTTTATGCAGTGGTCCAAGCTGTGAAGCATTGGCGCCATTATTTGTTTCATAAGGAGTTTGTTTTGTTCACTGACCATGATTCCTTAAGGCATATTCGTACTCAAGATAAGGTTTCACATAAACATGGGCGTTGGTTGGTTTTTCTTGAGAAATTTACTTTTGTGGTGAAACACAAAACGGGTGCTTCCAATCGTGTTGCTGATGCCTTAAGCAGTAGAAGTAGTTTACTTGTAACCATGCAGGTTGATGTTCTTGGACTGGATGTCATTCGTGACATGGTGACTGTGGATCCATACTTTTCAATTGTTCTACAGCATTTGCAATCCGGAGAGAAAACGGATTTTGTTATGCATGATGGGTTCCTATTCAAAGGGAATCAACTTTTTATTCCTGGTTCAAGTCCTCGCTTGCAAATTATTAAGGAGTTGCATGGTGAAGGACATGTTGGTCGTGATCACACTTTACAGTTGGTTCAAGCTTCTTATTTTTGGCCTACTATGAGGAAGGAAGTGGATCGTTACGTCAAGAGGTGTCGTATTTGTCAAGTTTCAAAGGGGACGGCTACTAATGCAGGTCTTTATATGCCTTTGTCAGTTACTTTGCAGCCCTGGGTTGATATTAGCATGGATTTTGTGTTGGGGCTACCTCGTATTCAAAGGGGTAATGATTCAATATTTGTTGTTGTTGATCGTTTTTCTAAGATGGTTCATTTTATTCCTTGCAAGAAGACAACAGATGCAGTTAATGTAGCCCAACTTTTCTTTAGGGATGTGTACCGTTTACATGGTTTACCTTCCTCCATTGTTTCTGATCGGGACACCAGGTTTTTTAGTCATTTTTGGCGTAGTTTGTGGAAGATGGTGAATACTCAACTCAATTTTAGTAGTGCTTATCATCCTCAAACTGATGGGCAAACCGAAGTTGTTAACAGGTCCCTTGGTAACCTGTTAAGGTGTTTGGTGGGTGATCATGTGAAGGCATGGGATCAGAAGTTGTATCAAGCTGAGTTTGCTCATAATCATGTTGTTAATCGGAGCACTGGGGTTAGTCCTTTCTAGGTGGTTTATTCTGCTCAGCCACGTGGTCCTCTTGATCTTATGACTCCTCAGATTTCTAGGTCTGTTCCGAAGAAAGTGCAGGATTTTGTTGAGGGGTTGCATGATGTTCATAAATCTGTTCGTGACAACTTGGTTCGCGCTAATTCGAAGTACAAGCAGGATGCAGATCAAAAGAGGAGACATGTTGACTTCGAAGTAGGAGACTTTGTGTAGGCTGTTTTGACTAAGGATCGTTTTCCAGTTGGTGAATATAATAAATTGTCTGCTACGAAGATTGGTCCAGTGGAAATTGTGGATAAGATGAACTCAAATGCTTATCGTTTGAAGTTGCCAAGTCATATTCGTTATTCTGATGTTTTTAATGTGAAGCACTTGTTGCCTTACCATGGTGATTCTTCAGATGATGATACAGTTGGGAATTCGAGGGCGAATTTTTCTTATCCAGGGGGGAATGATGGAGGCCCAAGTATTGAAGAACGGGCTGACTTGTTTCTGGAGGCCCGAGATCGCGTGACGAAGAGGGGTTTAGTAAAATGGGCATAACTTTTGCATCCTAAGTCCGTTTTCAGCCCGTGGCATGTCAATACGTGCGTAAAAAGGAGACCGACGACGCTGTAACCATCTTTTAGCTGGTTGCGGATTTCCTAAGGCCCGAAAAGCCTTTTTACTATCAGTTTTTTGCATTTTTATGTTTTTTTCACTTTCAGTTGGACTTTGTCATTGGGCTACGGTCCAGCCCGTTGGATTTTTAGGGTTTTTCTTTATTTGCAGTCATTATTTAATGAATCTGCTGTAACCCTAGCAAGACAGTTATCAGTTTAATAAAAGTTAAACTATTGGCCATTGTGTTGCCGTGTTTTACCCTAATTTTTGGGCATTCTTTAGAATCAACGATTATTAGCAGAATTGTTTCTGGCATTCTTGTTGAATCAACAGATCCAATTACTTATCTTTGTTACTTTGTTTTTTAGTCTACATCAGTTCGTATCAGCGAATGATGTACCAGCGGTTACAGAATCTGAAACAGGGGGCCAAGTCTGTTGAAGATTACACGACCGAATTTTACCAACTAATTGCAAGGAATGACGTTCAAGAGACAGAAGATCAGCTTGTCTCTCGATACATTGGTGGTTTAAGAGTCCAGATCATGGATTCTGTTAACATGTTTGATCCGATGACACTTTCTAAAGCGTATCAACGAGCACTGACTTTTGAGAAGCAGAACCGACGAGTGGGGAGTTCTTCTTCTCCTGCAATAACAGGTGCTTCTGGTTCTGGTAATGCGGCATCGCGTTTTGCCCCAACTCAGGCTAAAGCAGTTGGTGAGAATACTGGACCGGTTCCTAAAGCGGTCGGCAGTGGTGGGTTCAAGTGCTTTAGCTGTGGTGAACCTGGTCACCGACAATCAGAGTGTAAGAAGGCTGGGAAGAGGCAGTTATTTATTGAACTTGAGGAAGATGATGATGTGGCTTATGATGACTACGTGGGAGACGCAGTTTATGATGCAGAACCTGAGTATGAGGAGGAGTATGTGTCTGGAGATGTGGGGGTGAATTTGGTGGTAAGGCGCTGCTGCTTAACACCTAAAGCTGATGGTGATGATTGGATCAAACACAACATCTTTCAGTCAACTTGTACCATTATGCGTAAGGTTTACACTTTTGTATGCGATTCAGGTAGTTGTGATAATTTGATAGCTGAAGGAGCAGTCCAGAAATTAGGGATGAAAACTGAAGATCGTCCCAAACCTTATAAGTTATAGTGGCTTAAAAAGGGTGGGGAGATAACAGTTTCCAAGCGTGTCCAAGTTCCGTTTTCTGTAGGAACAACTTATAAGGATAATCTTTGGTGTGATGTGATACCTATGGATGCTTGTCACTTATTGTTGGGTAGACCTTGGGAGTATGACCGTGATGTAACTCACCATGGGAGAACTAATACTTATAGTTTCCTGTTTGGGGGTGTGAAGATTACTTTGATGCCAAATAAACCTAAAGAAGTTGTTAATAAACCCACTGGTACTTTACTAACTCTTTCGCAGTTCGAAGACGAGCTGGAGGTGGGAGGTGTTGTTTTTGTATTAATAGGGAAGGAGGTTTCTGAAGACGGTGAAGTTCCTGAAGCCATGATCCCTTTACTTGAGGAATTCTCTGATGTTTTCCCTGATGAATTACCTGATGGTTTGCCACCATTGCGTAACATAAAACATCATATTGATCTAGAGCCTGGGTCACAATTGCCCAACAGGCCACATTATAGGATGAGCCCGGGAGAACATGAGGAGTTGCGCAGGCAGGTTGAGGAGCTGGTTTCCAAGGGTCATGTTCGTGAGAGTATGAGCCCGTGTGCTGTTCTTGCCCTATTGACTCCAAAGAAGGATGGTACACGGCGTATGTGTGTTGATAGTCGAGCCATCAATAAGATTACTGTGAGGTACAGGTTTCCTATTCCTCGCCTTGATGATTTGCTTGACCAGATTAGTGGTGCTACCATTTTCACGAAGCTGGATTTGAAGAGTGGGTATTACCAGATTCGTCTTAGACCTGGTGACGAGTGGAAGACCGCTTTCAAGACCCGTGAAGGGTTGTATGAGTGGTTGGTCATGTCTTTTGGTTTATCAAACGCACCACGCACATTTATGCGTGTGATGAATCAACTGCTCAGGCCTTTTATTAGCAAGTTTGTGGTTGTTTATTTTGATGACATTCTTATTTATAGTGCTTCTTATAATGAGCATGTTAATCATGTGAGGCAGGTCTTGACCTTGCTGCGGAAGGATAACTTTTATGCAGCCACGAAGAAGTGTGTGTTCATGACCCCTAAATTTTTGTTTTTAGGGTATGTTGTTTCTGGTGATGGCATACAGGTGGATGAATCTAAGGTAGCAGCTGTTCAGGAGTGGCCAACTCCAACTACCATTACTGAAGTTCGGAGTTTCCATGGTCTTGCTTCTTTCTATAGGCGGTTTATCCCTAATTTCAGTTCCATTATGGCCCCTTTGACAGACTGTATGAAGGGTAAGTCATTTGTGTGGACGGAGGAAGCAGAGATGGCTTTTCAGGTTGTCAAGAAAAAGCTTACTACAGCGCCAATCCTGGTATTGCCTGACTTTTCTAAAGTTTTTGAGCTTCATACTGATGCTTCTAAGGTTGCAATTGGTGGAGTTCTTAGTCAGGGTGGGCGGCATGTTGCCTATTTTAGCCAGAAGTTGACAGGGCCGACGTCGAGGTACTCGACTTATGACTTGGAGTTTTATGCAGTGGTCCAAGCTGTGAAGCATTGGCGCCATTATTTGTTTCATAAGGAGTTTGTTTTGTTCACTGACCATGATTCCTTAAGGCATATTCGTACTCAAGATAAGGTTTCACATAAACATGGGCGTTGGTTGGTTTTTCTTGAGAAATTTACTTTTGTGGTGAAACACAAAACAGGTGCTTCTAATCGTGCTGCTGATGCCTTAAGCAGGAGAAGTAGTTTACTTGTAACCATGCAGGTTGATGTTCTTGGACTGGATGTCATTCGTGACATGGTGACTGTGGATCCATAATTTTCAATTGTTCTACAGGATTTGCAATCCGGAGAGAAAACGGATTTTGTTATGCATGATGGGTTCCTATTCAAAGGGAATCAACTTTTTATTCCTGATTCAAGTCCTCGCTTGCAAATTATTAAGGAGTTGCATGGTGAAGGACATGTTGGTCGTGATCGCACTTTACAGCTGGTTCAAGCTTCTTATTTTTGGCCTACTATGAGGAAGGAAGTGGATCGTTACGTCAAGAGGTGTCGTATTTGTCAAGTTTCAAAGGGGACGGCTACTAATGCAGGTCTTTATATGCCTTTGCCAGTTCTTTTGCAGCCCTGGGTTGATATTAGCATGGATTTTGTGTTGGGGATACCTCGTACTCAAAGGGGTAATGATTCAATATTTGTTGTTGTTGATCGTTTTTCTAAGATGGTTTATTTTATTCCTTGCAAGAATACAACAGATGCAGTTAATGTAGCCCAACTTTTCTTTAGGGATGTGTACCGTTTACATGGTATACCTTCCTCCATTGTTTCTGATCGGGACATCATGTCTTTGAGTCATTTTTGGCGTAGTTTGTGGAAGATGGTGAATACTCAACTCAATTTAGTAGTGCTTATCATCCTCAAACTGATGGGCAAACCGAAGTTGTTAACAGGTCCCTTGGTAACCTGTTAAGGTGTTTGGTGGGTGATCATGTGAAGGCATGGGATCAGAAGTTGTATCAAGCTAAGTTTGCTCATAATCATGTTGTTAATCGGAGCACTGGGTTTAGTCCTTTCCAGGTGGTTTATTCTGCTCAGCCACGTGGTCCTATTGATCTTATGACTCCTCAGATTTCTAGGTCTGTTCCGAAGAAAGTGCATGATTTTGTTGAGGGGTTGCATGATGTTCATAAATCTGTTCGTGACAACTTGGTTCGCGCTAATTCGAAGTACAAGCAGGATGCAGATCAAAAGAGGAGACATGTTGACTTTGAAGTAGGAGACTTTGTGTGGGCTGTTTTGACTAAGGATCGTTTTCCAGTTGGTGAATATAATAAATTGTCTGCTACGAAGATTGGTCCAGTGGAAATTGTGGATAAGATGAACTCAAATGCTTATCGTTTGAAGTTGCTAAGTCATATTCGTTGTTCTGATGTTTTTAATGTGAAGCACTTGTTGCCTTACCATGGTGATTCTTCAGATGATGATACAGTTGGGAATTCGAGGGCGAATTTTTCTTATCCAGGGGGGAATGATGGAGGCCCTAGTATTGAAGAACGGGCTGACTTGTTTATGGAGGCCCGAGATCGTGTGACGAAGAGGGGTTTAGTAAAATGGGCATAACTTTTGCATCCTAAGTCCGTTTTCAGCCCGTGACCTGTCAAAACGTGCGTAAAAAGGAGACCGACGACGCTGTAACCAACTTTTTTGCTGGTTGTTTTTCTAAGGCCCGAAAAGCCTTTTTACTATCAGTTTTTTGCATTTTTATGTTTTTTTCACTTTCAGTTGGACTTTGTCATTGGGCTACGGTCCAGCCCGTTGGATTTTTAGGGTTTTTCTTTGTTTGCAGTCATTATTTAATGAATCTGTTGTAACCCTAGCAAGACAGTTATCAGTTTAATAAAAGTTAAACCACTGGCCGTTGTGTTGCCGTGTTTTACCCTAATTTTCGGGCATTATTTAGAATCAACGATTATTAGCAGAATTGTTTCTGGCATTCTTATTGAATCAACAGATCCAATTACTTATCTTTGTTACTTTGTTTTTTAGTCTACATCAAAAACACATTTTGTAACCAAGATTGTACGATGATTTTGTTATTGGTTTTATTAATATTAAATAAATCAAATTTGTTTTAAGTAATGATTTTTGTTTTTTTTATTTTATACATATGTTTATTAATGAGTTTCATTATAAAAAATTTAAATTTATACACATTCAAGCTTTTCAAGCCAAGCTCAAGCTTTTATCAAGCCTTATCAAACCAAGCTCAAGCCTGGATTGGTAAAGCTTGACAAGCTATCAAGCCAAGCTCAAGCCTCCAATTTTAGTATCAACCCAAGCTCAAGCCCTACTAAGCTTGAGCTCAGCTCGACTCGATTACACCCCCGTTTAGTTGGAAAATATATTTTATTATTTTCTATTTTTCTATTTTGTAAAAAAAATGATTTCTTTTTCTACAAAACATTTAAAAATTTAGAAAACGCGTTTAGTTAGAGAAATTTGTGTTTTTCATTTTCTAAAACTATAAAAGAAACAAAGGGGGAAATGAATTTTTTATGTTTAAAGGAAAACTTAAAAAACAAAAAAATGAGTTTTTTTTTGTTTTGTGTGCAAAAAGGTAACAGGGTTTTTGCATTTTTTAGAAAATATTTTTATAAAACGATAATTTGAACGCGTTTTCTGTTTTCCTTGTTTTCTAAAAAACATTTTGTAAAAAATAAGATGTTTTCCATCCAACTAAACGCAGCCTTAATGTTTCAACATTTGCAAAAATTAGAAAATATTATATTTTGGTATGCCGTCACTTTATTAATCACTAAATAGATGATACTTGCTTAATGTTTAAACATTTGCAAAAATTATAGCTCCGAGGACAACAGTTCACTGTAGATGAGTTCTCATATTTGTTTTCAAAATCAAAATGTTGGTGATACTATTGTTGACAATAGATGCTGATGGTACTAATCTTAATAAGGAGGATGTTGATGATACTATAGTTGATTATGGTGATATACTTGATCCAAGATATTGGGATACCCTTAGTCCTCACAAGATTAAGGTTTTAGCAGCAAATGGTCCATAAAGAAAGGTCTATTGAAACGTGTGCTACAATAATTTTGTTGTATGCTCAAATTCTAACAAATAATGTGATCTGCAATCAGGGGCGGAGCCATGTTGATGGTAGTGGGGGGCAGTGGCGGAGCCAAGAAATCAAATTAAAGGGGGCAAAAACTTGAATGTTTCCGACGTAATACGGGTTAAAAAACTATAGGAAAATCTAAAATGGGTCGGTTCCGATCAACCGGTTTACTTTTTTAGATAACCATGGTTTTTGGCATATGGATCGGCTGGTTTAATTACACACAAAATAATACTAAAAGTCCCTAATCAATGCAAGAAACCCTAATCTTAACTTAATTAACACAAGGTATTACTTTTCAAACGTAATCTTATTATTGTATAATAAAGAATTACAAGTGTTATGGATAACACCGTTTGATGACAATGTGTTGTGCACACTTTGAACAACAACAAATCCTAACTTATGAATACAGTCGTAGCTGTTTGATTCACTAAGTTATATGCACTAAAGTTCTTAATATCTCAAAGTGTTAAACATTTATGCATGGATACACATCCTATTTATAGTGTTACGAGTTTGACTTAAACAGTACTTGATGTCGACTACACAAGCTTTTACAAGTTCCCACATCAGTCACATGATGTCCTTCTATTCTTGGTAGTCTTCCATTATGCTTTAAGGAACAGTTGTCAAAAACAGTTTCCTTATTCTTCATAGTCTCGAACACACAAATGGCATGTCCAAAGTGTGTTGAGAGTTATCAGGGTATTGCCACCCCTGTTAACTCTCAACCCCTCAGAGTCCCTGATACATCTTGGCTGTTATCCATCACAGCCAATGAGTATGTCTTCAGGTAATTCTTCGACTTCCCTGACAATGTCTCTGACATGGACTCCTCTGAGGTTGCTCACAGGGACTTGGATCTCTGTGAGTCTTGCGAAACTTGCCTGCCTCCTAGGCACAGGCAAGGGACTATCTATCAGCCTAATTATGTTTAAATCAATGATCAGGGAATCTAATAAGTTTAGATTCCCAACAATCTCCCCCTATTTAAACATAAATAATGCTAGATCTAACTAAGTTAAGGTAAGTGAGTTTAACAGCTTCTTCTTACACATAACAGATCTAAACAAACATACCTCATGATTTTATTAAGACTTAAAGAAAATTACAAGTTCATTACATAAGTAAAATAAAAGATGAAGGTAAAAAGGGCTGAGACCATCTTCAATAGTCATTATTTTTAATTCTTTCTTCAGCTTCGACCACATCTAATCTGTTATCAATTTCATCCTGCAAAGTCTTTGCAAACTTCATGGAATACTCTGTGTTGATCTTGAGACACTTCTTGTGACAGAGTAGCTGAATAGTTGATGCCAAGCACAGCTCATCTTCCCTCTGAAAAGCATACTGGCAAGCCTTGTTCATGAATGCCATTCCTCTTTCAGGATATGTGTATGTTTGACCATCAACAGGGCCAACAATACCATTTGGAAGGATCAAATCCCTGTGCATACCATCCACATGAACATCTTCAGTAACAAAAGTTTCATTGATAATTTGTGAAATTCTTCTCCTTTTGTTGCCTGTCTTTGGGGGTTCTTGTTCAAAGAGCTGTGGTGGGGGATCAATCTTAAGTTTGGCTGCTGTTTCCTTGATCCAGTTAAACTTGGCCTTAAGAGTCTTTAGCAGAAGAAAATTAGCCTGTCCAGACTTTTTGGCAGCTAAGGCTTCAAGTTCGAACCATTCTGATAACCCAAGTGTCTTTAACCTGAAGTTGTCAAACACATCCATATTTCTCTGTTGGTTTTCCCTCCATAAAATCATCTGTGGGGTGTTTGTGGATTTATGAATGGTGTATTTGAACTTGGTTATCTTGCCAGCAGCATACATGTTGTTCACGCAGGCATCATAGTCAGCTTTGACTTTCTTTAAGGCCTCAGCGCGTTTTACTTCCATTTCCCTCAACCTTTGTTTTTGTTTTTCTCTTTCAGGTGGTGTCATCTTCCTCAAATTCGCTTCATTTAATTCTTTGGCTGTCTTGAGTTCACTTAATTTTTTGAATTCTTCAGTCTGTTGCTCAATTTCTTCAGGGGTCAAAGGAATCTCGTCGGAAGGTGTAAAGGTTGAGAATTGTGAAAGGTCTGTGGTGGATCCTCCTGTCTCTAGCATCGCAGCTATCTTCTTAAGTTTGGTGTCAGTATCAACCAAAACTATCTCCTTTCCTTTCTTCGAGACAGAGGACTCCACACTTATGTTTTTCAAAACATCAGCTCTTTTGATAAACGCTGTCTGAGCCTGAGTTTGAATAGCTTTGGGAAGAGAGCTAACAGTGAATTTTAATTTCTTGGCCGCTGGCTCATCATCATCCTCAGGCTTGCTGATGTTAACTAAGATCAGAGATTTTGATGAGTCAGCTCCATCTTCAGTTTGTTGCTCCCCCTGAGTATCGTCCTCATCATCAGGTACTATAACTGGGGTGATGACTTGGAGAGGAACAGGTGTAGTTGAGGGATTAGCTGATGATGAGCCTTGTTCAGCAGATGCAAGGCTGAGTGTAGTATTCTTCTCCCCCTCACGTTTATCCTTGTTTCGCAGATGCTTGGATAAACGTGCCTGAAAACGTCTTGTAATCTGCTCCACAGAGGCAGCCATGGCACGTTGTCTTTTTCTTGAAGCCCTGGCAATCTTTAGCAGGAGGTTGGCATTTGCATTAGTATTTGCCTGAACACGCCTGACAATAAAGTTAGCATGGTTGTATTGCCTGTTGCGAACAGCATTAAAGTGCCTGTGCATGGTGTGTTCATGTTCATGGAACATAGCAGGGACAACTGAGTCAATGGCATCCTTTATCCTTGTTGAAAGATGACCGAGTCCCTGGGCTACACCTCGTCTTGCACCATCCTGAATTGGCTCAGTGACAGCCTCAGTCACAGCCTTTTTGATGATGCCTGGAAATGTCACAGTGAAGTTGTGCATCTCAGACTTGATCACATCCAGCTTTCTTGATAAGCGCTCAATATCAGATTGATGATGGACAGGCTGAAGATTCTTGATATTGAGGCTTTGCTGAGCAAAATCATCCCCCCTTGGAATTAAGTCAAAGTTGGTCTGGGCAGGATGATCAAACAAGAGAAATTCGGCTGTTGGATCATAAGTTGGTCTTTGGAAGACTGTTGTTGCGGATGTAGCAGAGTTTGGAGTGGCAACAGCTTCCTTGAGGGAAGAAGTCTTGTCATCAGCTGGTGTGGACACAGCTATTTCTTTAGGAGGAGAGGCAGACAGCTGGTCGTCCTCATCTTCTTCATCCTCTTCATCGAACATTACCTCAGGGAATTCATCCTCAGGCATTGGCTCAATATCAGAGACATAATCTTCTAATGCGAGCATTTCTTCATCAGCATTGAACACAGGCTCTTCATCAGTTGGTTTGTCCTGAGTCATAGTTTCAGCCTCCTTTTCTTGTTGTACCTGAGACTCGATGACTGGCTGTACAATTTCAGCTTACAAATTTGTTGTAATTAGTAACATGGAAAAATATAAGGGGAATGGTCGCCATTTCGCTGTCCCAGAGAGGCTGAGGGTGATTACTCAGCCACTCCAAAGGATAAATCCTTGGGATTCTTTTAAGTGTGAATAAAGTGTGGTTAATGATCGCCATTCGCTGCCCCTAGGAAAGCTGAGTGTGATTATTCAGCCCCCCCAAAAGGTAAAAAACCTTTGGGACTCTTTTGATTGTGAAACATATGTTGTTTATGGATCGCCAGTCGTTGCCCCTAGGAAAGCTGAGTGTGATTATTCAGCCCCCCAAAAGGTAAACCTTTGGGACTCTTTTAAGAGTGAAACATATGTTGTTGTAGGTCGCCTGTTACACTGCCCCTAGGAAAGTTGAGGGTGATGATTCAGCTCCCCCTGAAAGGATAAATCCTTTGTGACTCTTTTAAGGAGGGAACCAAGAGGCTGTGTGAAGTACAGCTGATCAAGGTTGAGACATTAGTATATTCAGGTTGTTGTTAGCCTGAATATTATCTAGAGGGTTCAGGGTCATCGGGGTGCTTTATAAACACAAATGAATCATTCCCTGGTGCAAAGACAGGGTGTACAGAAGTCTTAAAGTATTCTAAGTGTAAAGACAGACTTCTATGGGTCGAGGATTACCCTAACTTCACCACTCTCTCCTACAGACAAATGAGAGTGGCTGCTTGTGAACCTCTAAAAATGTACACTGATTACCTGTGAGATATCAGCTTGATTTGGCTGGTTTCCTGTTGTCTCAGCTGACCTAGAGACACTAGACGCCTGTTGTTTGTCAGCCAAAGAGTCTGAATCCACAAGAGTATCTGGACCAGAGGCGGTGTCAGTCTTCTTTTCCTTGGCCTTATTAACAGCTTTGGAGTGGGAAGAAGAGGGGATTTTCTTCTTCTTTGGCTGTTGGCCAGATGAAGCCTTGGACTTAGTAGTGTGTTGCCCAGAGGTCAAATACATAGACTTGCCAGCAACACTAGAAGTATTCACCTTCTCAGAGGAAGGGAGCAAGGGCTTCTCAACGTTTGGTACCTGGTTGGCCACGTTCAGCATATGGGCGGTGACAGGGATATCCTTAGCTCCTATTTCCTTGTAGATGGCGCTTGTGATGCGATAGGGCTTAAGAGCAGTCAAGGCCTTGTTGTGGTAGTTATCTCCCAGCAAACTTTCAAAGATCAGGGACAGGAAGCGCACATAACAGATGTTCTTTTCCCTGACCTGATTCCTTCCCTTCAGTTGTTCTACCAGGTTTGAGAATAGGATGCTTCCAACGTCAACATCAGCTCCCCAGATTAATCCATACGCAATAGCCTGATGATTGAACGACATCTGATCCTGTGATCCCTGCATTCCTCCCAGGGACTTCACAATGTGGGTGAAGAGGACACGCCACATAGGAGTGAAATACTTAATCTTCAGAGGGGATTTGGCGAGGACCTCAGCTGGTGTAAGGCGGGTTAACGTCATGGCAAGGGTTGAGTGTGGCCAGGGCTTCCTTGACAGCCTTTTTGTCAACTGCCTTTAGGCATTCATCTCCATGTTTTAGTCCGGCCACACTAGAAAAGTCTTTAAGGGAGAAGGCAAAAGGATGTTCATTGCATGAAAGGCTAAATGTAATGGTGTCTTCTACTAATTCAGCAGAATACCAGAATTCCCTAAGGTATTCTTGGTAAAAGGTGGATGGAGATTTGGTGAAGGCTTCATTTAGGTCACAATTCTGCATGAAATTTACCAGATCTGAATAGGTGTTGTTTGGTGCCTTAATCCATCCAATGGCGTTGTTGGAGGCGAGGATGTTCTCGTTGATCTCGAAGTTAACATTGGAGGCTTTTGGAACGGGAAACGCCATGGATTTGAGGTTGAAGGTGAATGAAAATGGCGGATGGTTGAGAGAGATAAGAACTTAGAGAGAGAAGTAGATTTTAGAATGGTGGTGAGTGAGAAGAGAAGGAAGACAATATATATTCAAACTTAAGTGAACAGTTATTCAACCGTATTAAATGCAAGGTGCGAAAATGACTGCTCAAGTGGGTCCCCTTGACCTTTCAAAAAGTTTGTCTCCTCGTTATCCGAAAAATAAATGATTAAATATTTGAGAATGTTTTTTGCATTTACTTGGAAAGTAACTACCTAGTTTCATGTGAAAAACATTTAATATAGAATCAATCATTTAATGAACACATTTAATATCAAGCCACAGGCTTTGAGATATTGAGCATCCCTAGCTCAGCAACTAGCCTGTTGAACGAAGGTTCAGCCAAAGGCTTTGTAAAGATATCAGCTAGTTGCAGCTCTGTGGGAACAAAATGCAGCTCAATATCTCCCTTCATTATATGATCCCTGATAAAATGATACCTGATATCAATGTGTTTGGTACGAGAGTGAAGAACAGGGTTGTTGGATATGGCAATGGCGCTGGTGTTGTCACAAAAGATTGGTACTTTGTCATACAAGATTTCATAGTCAGCCAATTGACTTTTCATCCAGAGCACCTGAGCACAACAGCTGGCTGCAGCGACATATTCTACTTCAGCTGAAGACATAGCCACAGAGTTTTGCTTCTTAGCACTCCATCCAACCAATTTTCCTCCTAGGATTTGACAGCTGCCTGAAGTGCTTTTCCTGTCAATACAGCATCCAGCATAATCTGAATCTGAATAGGCCTTGAGATCAAAGCCTGATTCCTTTGGATACCATAGACCTAGGGATGGTGTTCCTTTGAGATACCTGAAAATTCTCTTAACAGCCACTAGATGGGATTCTTTTGGGTTAGCTTGGTACCTTGCACAGAGACATGTGGAGAATTGGATATCTGGACGACTGGCTGTTAGATACATCAGTGACCCAATCATGCCTCTATATAAAGTCTCATTGACAGAGACCCCTGACTCATCAGGGCCCAAGTTGTTGGGTGGAAGCATGGGGCATTTCACTGATGCACAATCAGCTAAGTCATATTTTTTAAGTAAATCCTTAACATACTTTTCTTGACAAATAGAAATTCCCTTAGGACATTGTTTAATTTGAAAGCCCAAAAAGTAAGTTAATCCACCCATCATACTCATCTCATATTTCTTGGTCATTAATTTAGCAAAACGTTTACTAAGATTGACATTTGTTGACCCAAAGATGATATCATCCACATAAATCTGCACAATGATGAAATCACTCTTGTCCTTGAAGGTAAAGAGTGTTTTATCAATAGAACCCCTGATAAATTTATTTTCAGATAAGAAATTTGAAAGAGTTTCATACCATGCTCTTGGAGCTTGTTTCAGACCATACATTGCCTTGTGAAGTCTGTACACATGGTTGGGAAACTCGCTGTTCTCAAATCCTTCAGGTTGTGCAACATACACTTCCTCAGCCAAATCACCATTGAGGAAGGCACTCTTAACATCCATCTGATACACAGTGATGTTCATATAGGCAGCATAAGCAAGGAAGATTCTGATGGCCTCAAGTCTAGCAACAGGTGCAAAAGTTTCATCATAATCAATTCCTTCAGTCTGAGAGAACCCCTGTGCTACCAGTCTTGCCTTGTTCCTGATGATGTTCCCAATTTCATCCATCTTATTTCTATATATCCATCTAGTGCCTGTGATATTCTTTCCAGGTGGAGCTGGCACTAGTGTCCATACTTTGTTCCTTTTGAACTGATTGATTTCTTCTTGCATAGCAGCTACCCATCCTTCTTCTACCAGAGCCTCAGCTACTATTTTAGGTTCAATTTGTGAAAGAAATTCAGCAAATAGACATTCATTGGCTGAGGCTGACTCTGAGTCTTGGATTCGCTGTCTGGTTGTGACCCCTGCATTTGGTTCCCCAATAATGTTGACAAGAAGAATGTGTTGATCTCTTGACCACTTATTTTGAGGAGCTGGGGATTTAAGAACAGGGGTACTTGAGGGCACAGCTGGTACAATTTGAGTCTCATCCTGCTGACTAGGAGGGCTTTCTTCAAAGACAACCTCAGTTTCAGAGTCTTCTTCAGCCATATCAAGGGAAGCTATTTCATTATCAGCAGGAGAATCTTCAGAGATTTGAAGAATTGGTGAGTCATCAATATCATGAGAAGGACCATCAGAGATTTGAGGTTCTTCTTCATCAAGTTCCTGAGAGGTAGGAACTTCTATGTTGTGAGTAGACAGAGGGTCAAAAGCAGGGACATAAGGAGTGAGAGTGTTGGAGTGATGATGACTGGTAGGTCTGGGTTCTGTGAACTCATCACTTGGGAAAGAAATATTTTCATTAAAATCTATTTCATCACCCTCTGTTCCTGTTCTCTGTATGACTTCATCATCTTCATTAAATCTGACATGGAATGTTTCTTCTACTTCTTGTCTTCTGATGTTGAATACTCTGAAGGCTTTGGCTGTTGGAGAGTATCCCAAAAAGAAACCATTATCAGCTTTTTCATCAAACTTTCCAAGTTTATCCCTGTAGTTATAAATAAACACAGGGCATCCAAACACATGAAAATAGCTGACGTCTGGTGATCTTTTTCTGAAAACTTCATAGGAGGTTTTACCATGTCTTTTGACAATGATTGATCTGTTTTGAGTGTAGCAGGCAGTGTGAACAGCTTCTCCCCAAAATTGCTTTGGTAAGGCTGCACCATTTAACATAGTTCTTGCTGCTTCAATCAAAGTCCTGTTTCTTCTTTCAGCCACACCATTTTGTTCAGGAGTGCCAGCTGAAGAGAAGTTCTGAGAAATCCCTTTTTCATCACAAAATGATTCAAGTTGATGATTCTTGAATTCTGTACCATTATCACTTCTTAGATCTTTGACTCTAACATCATTCATATTTTCAACCTGTCTGATGAAGGACATGATGGTTTCAGCTGCATCACTTTTCCTTCTGAGGAAGAACACCCATGTATATCTTGAAAATTCATCAACTATGACCAAGGTGTATTTGTTGTGATTAATGGTTTGAGGTTTGACAGGCCCAAACAAATCCATGTGAAGGAGATGTAAGCACTTGTGAATAGAGAATGATTGCCTAGTCTTGAATGAAGACCTGTGATATTTTCCTTTGACACAGGCAGAACACGTTTTGTCTTTGGAAAACATTACTGAAGGTAGACCAGCAACCAAGTTTTGAGTGGCTATCTTATTGATGTTCTTGAAGTTGAGATGAGACAGTCTTTTGTGCCACAGCCAGTTAACACTTTCAGAGGCTTTGGCAAGAAAACAATTTGAACTGTCTTCAGAGCACACAGCCATGTTGATGACATAAACATCTCTCCTTCTGGGTGCAATCAGCACAACATCATTGTTTTTGTTGAATATGGTTCCCTGAGTCTTGGTAAACAAAACCTTATAGTCAGCATCACATAATTGGCTGATGCTAATAAGATTGTGTTTAAGACCATTCACATATGCAACCCTGGTAAATGTGATCCCATTGCAGTTCACTGAGCCATATCCTTCTGTGTCACCTGAAGAGTTATCTCCAAACACCACTTTGGGACCTGGCTCCTTTGAGTATCTGTGCAGGTATTGTTGAATCCCTGTCATGTGTCTAGAACAGCCACTATCTAGATACCATACCGATTCCTTGAGATATTTCTGCACAGATACATAGAAACAGATTAGTTCCTATGGTGAACCCACTTTCCAGTGGGTTCCCTGAATTGCTTGTTAGCAACTCTTGTGTTCCTGAAAAACTTTTGGCGTTGGGATGGACAGTTCATTGTTTCATGGTTATAGCTCCCACAGATATCACACCCAGGGAAGTCACCACACTCGTCTGAGTGATGGTCTGTGAACCCACAGAATTTACAGGGAGGATAAGGTTTATAATTTCCCTGTTGCATTTTGGAACTCTGTGGTCTGTCCCTAGAGGATGTCTGAGCTCTTTTAGCTGCCATGTGTCTGTCATGATCTAAGGTCGAATGGTGAGAATTTTTACATACATTGCAATAAGGTTTGATTAACCTTTCCCCTTTGGGTTCACCTAGGACTGACTTAGGTTCATGAGAAGTAGAGCATTCAGCGGAAGGCTTAATGTGTTGTTTCAAGAGTTCTACTTCTTTCATAAGAGACAACAGGCGATCTTCAGTGGTAGGGTCAACCTTATTCACAGCTTTAGAAGTGACAGGCTTAAAGGCTACTTGTTTACCAGTTTGTTTAGCAGGCACACGAAAAACTTTGGCTGGAGGATTCTCAATATCTGTCCTAAGTTCGTCCTTAGCAGATCTAGAAGAACTGCTAGGTTCAACTCCAGAGAGTTTGGGCAAAGGTGGTAGCTCAGCCACATCTTCAGAGACAGGGTCATTAGTCAAAGAGGTATCTGACATATGAATAGTCTCTGTAGATTTAAAGACAATGTCTTTGGGTTTGGTGAGAATCCTCAGCTTTTTATTCTTAGCAGTTATATCCCTGTTTAAGTCAGCAGGCACTTCATCCCTAAGCAATTCATCAATAGTAAACCTAGCACACAACCATTTTTCAATAATCTTGTTCAACTCAGAGACTTGATCATTTAAAGCTATGTTTTTCAAGGTTAATCTAGCTACTTCATTTTGCAGGGATATTTTCTCTAAATTAACCCGCCTGAGAGTTTCACATTCAGCCTTAGCATTTATCATTTCAGATTTAATAGAGTGAAACTTATCAAGAAGGTTCTTTCTTTGTTCCTCAACAAAGTGTAAATCAACAATGGTGTAATCAAGGACATGCTTACGTTCATCACTATCAGACATTGATAAAAGCCTGTGTACCTTTTTCATTGTGATGTCAACCCATTGTCCTGATCTAGCATCACCTTTTCCAACAGCTGGTTCATCCTCAGCTATCGCCATAAAAGCCCTGACTCTTGTGGTGTCTTCTTCATCTGAAGTCAGTGGTTCATCATTCCAATCATAAGTTTCAGCAACCAACCCTTTCTCTGTCTTTTTCTCACCACCTTTCTTTTTGGACATAGCTTCAATCTTCAAGTTCATTTGTTCTAACTCAGCTTTAAGTGCCTTGTACTTATTTTTGTAATCTTTCTTCTCAGTGTCTGAAGAATTGGATTGAGATGAGTTGTTATGTTGTTTGAACTTGTAGGGTTTGGATGAAGATGATGGATAAGAGGGTGAGGATGTCTTGGTGGAAGGACAATCTTTTTGATAATGTCCAAGCTTTCCACAGGCAAAACATGTTTGTTTTGACCTGTCAGTTGGTTTGCTAGCTGATCCTACTCTTCCAGATCTTTTGTAGTATCTTCTTTGGTTGGCTAGCAACGCTCTTTCATGGAATTCTGCATTGAGGTCTGACAAGAACTCTTGGCTGCTACGGGTATCCTCTTCAATATCAGAATCGCTGTCATGAGGATGTGTTGCAGAGATCAAAGCTTTGGAAGATGCTCCTTGGACTACAAATCTTTCAGTCTCTGATTTGTAGATAGTATCGATCAGCCCTTCTTCATAATTGTACTTACCATAGAGCTGAGCAAGGGTATCATTTTTGATTGAGTTGTTAGCTCTCTGAGTCTGATTCATGCTCAGCCACTTTCTTGGAAGGCTGTTGACAAAAGTAGCATTGATCTCAGCTTGACCAATAGTGACATCATTCATAGTCAGGTCATTTAGAAGAATCTTCAGCCTAGTATAGGTTTGCTGAACCTTTTCACCTTCAAGTGACTTAAAGGCATTAAACTGAAGTCTGAGTGCCTGAATCTTTGTATCTCTTATTTCAGAGGGTCCTTCATGGCCAAGAATGAGGTCTGTCCACATTTGTTTAGCTGTGGGACACTGAATGACAGACTTCATGATATGCTTGGGAAGACAAGAAATTATGATACTTTTGAGACGTTTATCTTGGTTTGCTAATTTCCTATCAGCTGAAGTCCATTGTTTGATAGGTTTGGGAAGAGGGTTTTCTTCAGTGGATGTAAGCGCCATGGGAATATATGGACCATTTTCTAAAATTTCTAAGAGAAAAGGTTCAAGTCCATCAAGGTATACAAGAAATTGACTCTTCCAACTGGCAAAGTCTTCTTCATCAAAGACTGGTACACTGGTTACGTGTGATCCACCTCTTGAGTCAAGAAGTTGGGGTAGATCATCGTCATTGGCAGGAGGGTTAAGTCTTGGTGAAGATGGGTTTGTGGAAGGTGATTGTGGGCTAGAAGTTTCCGGCATGGTGGATC
Organism: Glebionis coronaria; assembly: GCA_025667525.1. Taxonomy (NCBI): domain Eukaryota; kingdom Viridiplantae; phylum Streptophyta; class Magnoliopsida; order Asterales; family Asteraceae; genus Glebionis; species Glebionis coronaria. Next base: position 413,050,887 of record CM046878.1, read on the forward strand.
TTGATTATAAAACTGAGAACGATGTTTCTTGAAGGTTTTAATATCAAACACCGCTCTGATACCAATTGAAAGTCCCTAATCAATGCAAGAAACCCTAATCTTAACTTAATTAACACAAGGTATTACTTTTCAAACGTAATCTTATTATTGTATAATAAAGAATTACAAGTGTTATAGATAACACCGTTTGATAACAATGTGTTATGCACACTTTGAACAACAACAAATCCTAACTTATGAATACAGTCGTAGCTGTTTGATTCACTAAGTTATATGCACTAAAGTTCTTAATATCTCAAAGTGTTAAACATTTATGCATGGATACACATCCTATTTATAGTGTTACGAGTTTGACTTAAACAGTACTTGATGTCGACTACACAAGCTTTTACAAGTTCCCACATCAGTCACATGATGTCCTTCTATTCTTGGTAGTCTTCCATTATGCTTTAAGGAACAGTTGTCAAAAACAGTTTCCTTATTCTTCATAGTCTCGAACACACAAATGGCATGTCCAAAGTGTGCTGAGAGTTATCAGGGTATTGCCACCCCTGTTAACTCTCAACCCCTCAGAGTCCCTGATACATCTTGGCTGTTATCCATCACAGCCAATGAGTATGTCTTCAGGTAATTCTTCGACTTTCCTGACAATGTCTCTGACATGGACTCCTCTGAGGTTGCTCACAGGGACTTGGATCTCTGTGAGTCTTGCGAAACTTGCCTGCCTCCTAGGCACAGGCAAGGGACTATCTATCAGCCTAATTATGTTTAAATCAATGATCAGGGAATCTAATAAGTTTAGATTCCCAACAAATACTTCGATTGTGCAACTACGATGTATCTAAAATGAAGCCACACTGACAACGCGATTTTATTATGTTACACGTGCTATAATATTTACTAGATATTAACACATAAGTAAATATAAATAAACGTCAAGCTAAAAGCGACTAAACTTGTAGTATCGGATGATTAACATGATTTTTTTTTACAATAGACTATCTTTTTTCTAATTTTTTTTTTCTGTAATTTTAAACGAGTCGTGACAGGTATCATATAAAATGTACCAAAAAGGCCTGCAATTAACACTTATATACTTAAAATAAATTTTGGTGTCCAAAATAAATTCTGTTTTTTTACTTCGAATCTTACAATAATTAAATAAGTTTCACACGTCCTATCAACACAAATTATACTATCATTGAGAGATAAACTATCTAGTTAAAACCAAATTTGATTAACATGTCTACTCAAAATCTATAAAACTTTTATTAATGCATTATTGTTTTATGAATAATTTTAGTAAAAGGTACTAGTATCAATTACGATAAAAAATACTTGTGTTTTAACAAATAAAAAGTGTATCTCATGTACGTCACTCAGTACCACTAGTATCAAAGTACTACTAGTAAAAAAGTACTAATAAAAGAAAAGACATACAGTAAGAGTTATTATTATATTTGTTTACTCAACCCAAAGTATCAGTCAGTACCATCCATCATCATTTTCCCAACTCCCAAACCTTTTTTCTCCATTGTTTCCGGTGAACAAAGTCTAAAGTCACCGTAATATGATTTTTTTTTTCTTTTTTTTTTTGGTAACCGTAATATGATATTTGGCTTTAGAGAACATTCAAAAGGTTGGCAAGCTAAGAGCGACGGGGGCAATATCATTTTGTGGATGAGGGCACTTGATTTTTTTCTCACAAGTTTGACTTATTTTCCTATATATCGCGAGAGCTTGGTCGGGGGCATTGCCCCCCACTACCATCAACATGGCTCCGCCTCTGGTGGGGGGAAATGCCCCCGACCAAGCTCTCGCGATATATAGGAAAATAAGTCAAACTTGTGAGAAAAAAATCAAGTGCCCTCATCCACAAAATGATATTGCCCCCGTCGCTCTTAGCTTGCCAACCTTTTGAATGTTCTCTAAAGCCAAATATCATATTACGGTTACCAAAAAAAAAAGAAAAAAAAATCATATTACGGTGACTTTAGACTTTGTTCACCGGAAACAATGGAGAAAAAAGGTTTGCGTGTTGGGAAAATGATGATGGATGGTACTGACTGATACTTTGGGTTGAGTAAACAAATATAATAATAACTCTTACTGTATGTCTTTTCTTTTATTAGTACTTTTTTATTAGTAGTACTTTGATACTAGTGGTACTGAGTGACGTACATGAGATACACTTTTTATTTGTTAAAACACAAGTATTTTTTATCGTAATTGATACTAGTACCTTTTAACTAAATTATTCATAAAACAATAATGCATTAATAAAAGTTTTATAGATTTTGAGTAGACATGTTAATCAAATTTGGTTTTAACTAGATAGTTTATCTCTCAATGATAGTATAATTTGTGTTGATAGGACGTGTGAAACTTATTTAATTATTGTAAGATTCGAAGTAAAAAAACAGAATTTATTTTGGACACCAAAATTTATTTTAAGTATATAAGTGTTAATTGCAGGCCTAAGAGCCTTTTTGGTACATTTTATATGATACCCGTCCCGACTCGTTTAAAATTACAGAAAAAAAAATTAGAAAAAAGATAGTCTATTGTAAAAAAAATCATGTTAATCATCCGATACTACAAGTTTAGTCGCTTTTAGCTTGACGTTTATTTATATTTACTTATGTGTTAATATCTAGTAAATATTATAGCACGTGTAACATAATAAAATCGCGTTGTTAGTGTGGCTTCATTTTAGATACATCGTAGTTGCACAATCGAAGTATTATTTTGTGTGTAATTAAACCAGCCGATCCATATGCCAAAAACCATGGTTATCTAAAAAAGTAAACGGGTTGATCGGAACCGACCCATTTTAGATTTTCCTATAGTTTTTTAACCCGTATTACGTCGGAAACATTCAAATTTTTGCCCCCTTTGATTTGATTTCTTGGCTCCGCCACTGTCTGCAATAGAGCATGGCTACTATATTCGAAAGAGTTTCACAAACAGTGGCGGAGAAAAGGGAGGGACATGTGCCCCCGTGAATCACAAAGTTTTTGAATTTGGTGTCATATTTGTGTAAGGTTGATCAGTCAAAAACGTTTTTAAATAAAAATCTTACCACATAAAGCCAGCTTGCAACAATTGACAGTCAAAAACTTTTTTAAATAAAAATCTTACCACATAAAGCCAGCTTGCAACAATTGACAGATACAGACTGATTCAACATGTGTCAAACGTTGAACAAAGAATAGAAAATTTTGGAAAAGAATTCAATAAAATCAAATCCCTTGAAAGCTGTTTCAATTGTGAATTTTCTTCCTAGGCAAAACTAGCATTTGCTGGTACATATGAGATGATGTGCACTTGTATGAAATAGCAACAACTTCTTGGGTAAATTAAAATTTTGGAAAAGTAACCCGACATAAAGAATGATGACATCCTTTTTCATAATCTCGGTCATGTTAACCATCCAAAAGGAGTTACTATGTAATTGCTTAGCAACTAAATCCCAATTATTAAATGAATCAAGTAAACATCGTATTTATAAGTGACACTTAATTATACCCCTCAATCCTCATCTTAGTCACCAAGAACAAATGTGGTCGATATTAGGTATGTAAATGGCTCATCCACGTGTGTTGGTATTTAAGAAGGCAAACGTTATTTCGCAAATTTGTTTTTTTTTTTAAAAACATGGAACTCATCTTAACCTTTCATCCAATGGCTATGATTAATCTAATATTTAATAAAGAAAACTTTATTATATGTTTTTTTTGTGAACGGCAAAAAAAGAAAATTAAAGTGGAAAACAAAAGTTTGGCAAAAAAAAAAAAAAAAAAATTTCGAGCGAAAAAAAAAATAAAAATTTTCGAGCGGCAATTTTTTTTTTTAAAATACACAGTTACCACCGAAATATTATCTGATCATAATTATTATATTGACCCTTATATATAGATATACTTTATATATATCCAGATATACTTTATATATATATGTAGATATACTTTTTATATATCCAGATATACTTTATATATATATCTGATTATAATTATTAAATTCACCCTTATATTTAGATATAAAATGACATTAAAAAGTTTAAAAAATATATCTAGATATACTTTATATATATCCAGATATATTTTATCACTTAGCCACATCATCATGCCACATAATCATGACACCTTAACACCTAAAAAATTCCGAATTTAAAAAAAAGAAATTCGTAATATTTATTTTGGAAAATTTTTTTTTTTTGAAAACAAATTTTCGAAATTTTTTTTTTCAAAACTTTTTTTCCAAAAATGTTTTTTTCGAAGATTTTTTTTCGAATTTTTTTTTTAAATAATCTACTGCATCACAGTTATATGTTTTATGCATCAAATTAATAAGTTAATGCATCACATAATTAGTTACTGCATTAAGTTCGGTGATGAACTTAATGCAGTAACTTATTAGTGTGAGGCATTAACTTATTAACATGATGAATCAAAATATAAAATTACGATGCAATAGATTATCTTTTGTTTTATTTAAAATTTTTTAAAAATAATATACTGCATCACAGCTTTATGTTTGATGCATCAACTTAAGAAGTTAATGTATCAGTGTAATTAGTTACTGCATTAAGTTCGGTGATGAACTATAATGCACTAACTTATTACTGTGATGCATTAACTTATTAAAATGATGCATCAAAATATATAATCGCGATACAGTAGATTATCTTTTGTGTTATTTAAAAATTAAAAAAAATTGAAATATTTTTTTTTAAAAAAAATATTGAAAATTCTTTTTTTGAAAAAAAATTTAAAAAAAAAAATTTCAGAACAAAATTTTGAAATTTTTTTTTCGGAAAAAAATTCGAAATTTTTTTTTTCAAACTTTTTTTTTGTAAAAAAAAAATTTTCGAAATTTATTTTTTTTAAAATAAATCGAATTTTTTAAAATAATGAGATGTCATCATTATGTGGCATTGTGATATGGCTTAGTGACACATGTCACTCTCACAATCCTTCCTATACTTTTTATTTTAAGAACCCGTCTTATTTTAACCCATTCATATATATATATATATATATATATATATATATATATATATATATATATATATATATATATATATATATATATATATATATATATATATATATATATATATATATATATATATATATATATATATATATATATATATATATATATCAGAATCAGAATCAGATCAAAAACCCTTATATAGGAAAGATGGTAAAACATTTCCTTAACTTCAAAATTCTAAAAGAATGACAAGTGTAAATGAATAAACTATTTCCATATATGACTTATATTCCCACCAGCACTATGCCGAATTTCACTATTGACTTCTCCATAAATAATACGATTTTCTAAAATCATACGAGTTCTAAAATCTAATTTCAGATCCAGAATCAATGAATACAGATGTTCTAAAATCATACGAGTTTTTGATATCCATGTTTTATGTACCATAATTTGGAGACACATACAATCTATTTCAATATTAGGTAAGACTATTTTTTCATATGTTGTGGGTATTATCAAATCTGTTAGAAGAATTCTTTCAATTATTGTTGTGGCATTTACAATTTGTTAAAGGTGTTTTGTAAATTCAATATTTCAGTTTGTGTTTTATTAATTTCCCTTAATTTTTTCATGATAAAATCAAAAAATATTAATTGTTATTTAAGGAGAATAGTACCGATTGTTTTGTGTTCATCTTAATTATTATGTTTTCTATATACTGTAATGTTTTCAGGGAATTAATTTTATCAGTTTTAATTTGGGATACTTTGAAAAATTGTTAGTTTATAAATTTGATATCAATGCCAAACCCGAGCAAGGCAACCTTTCTGCCCATAACACTGGAGAGGCTTCTACTGATGCTGGCATTTTAATAAGTTAGTAATCCAAACACCAAGATGTCACTATGGATTGTTGTGAGGTAAACGTATGCGTGTACTAAGGGTGATAATGATAATTAATACTTCTAAGAGCACAGGGTACGGGAGTAAATTCCCTCGCGCCGTGCGAAAACGCAACACGATGGCGCCACAGACCACACCCCGTGTGGCGTTTTCGTGTCTCAAGCCGAGGGGACGGCGCGCGTTTTTGCACGAAAACGCGAGACCGTACCCGGTCTCGCGTTTTCGTGTCTCGCGTTTTCGTGCATATTTAATTTTTATTTTTATTTTTTTTAAAAAAAATTCAAAAAAATTTATAGCCGTTGCATTTAAAATTTTGAACGTTGGAGGAGCGGGGGAAGGGCCGTTTTTTTCAAAATAAACCCTATTTTTCAACTATAAAAACCCCTAAAATCCACATTTTTTTAACCAAACTCAAACACACATTTCCTCCATTGAAATGGATCACAACCGCGGGTCTTCGTCCGAGAATCGGATACGATTTTGGACTCAAGAAGAAGAAAAATTGTTGGCCGAATGTTTTATCCTAGTTACCGAAAATCCAAGAATCGGATACGATCCAATGAAAGCTACTTTTTGGGACAAGATTACGGCGGAGTATAATAAGTGTGCCGAGAAAAATGGGTACGAGAAGCGTAACAAAAATATGTTGACGGGTAAGTGGACACCGATGAATGCGAATATCGGGAAGTTTAACGCCCTTTACAATGCTACCACGTTGGCAAATGGTGAAAATGACGAACTCTTGTACTCTCGGGTTTGCACAATGTTTAAGGACACCAACAAAACCGAGTTTAAACATCGCGAATCTTGGATTTATTTGCGAGACCGAGTTTAAACATCGACTTATTGATGTATTTTGTTTCATTTTATGTAGTTTTTTTCCTAATATTAATGAAATGTTTTATTAAAATTAAAAATTGTGTGGGTCCATTTTTTCCTTCACGGCTCAAGCCAACCAAGGAGCATGAAATCTGGTGTTTTCGTGTTTCTGGTGTGGTGGGATCATTTACCCATCACTCACCATACCCCCTCAACATTCTGGTGTTTTCCCACGGCTCAGCACGAAAACACCAAACCATACCCTGTGCTCTAAAACATTCATCACTCACATTGTTCTTTGTGGTGATATGTCTTTATTGGTACATCCGAAGAAGAGCAAGAAATTATGTGGTGATATAACAGATACTACTGACCACTTTACATGTAAGTATTTAATTTACAATTTTGTCTATGATGAAAGATGTTATTTGAGGACTAATGTAAATAGTTTTTATGCAGGTTTGTAGGAATAAAAGGTTATAAGAACGAAAAAATTGAGCTTATTGGCAATACATGCAATAAAAATAGATAATTTGCGCTTATTGGTGATAATGAAGCAGATTCTTGAGCCCTAATTTTATGTATCATGTTTCCTATTTTTGTTAAAAGCTCAATGTCTTACAAACTTCTTTTTGAACCAAATGACCCGATATTTATTTGGTCTATGAACAAGTCTATATCTCATTAGAAAAGAGTAGATGGACTAATAATATAGATACAATGATCTCATAACAATGCCTGCATAAAAGCAAAGTGATAAACGGGTTAGGGAGCTGCAAGAGGTTAATTAAATCCAGCAAAACTGTTTAAGTTGTAGAAAAGTAAATGCTTGTGCTATCTATATGCTGTGAAACTTAGGTAAAACCTCTACACATGATATACTAATTTGTAGATTCTAGTTTTTGCGTTAGTTGTTTATAAGGATGCTTTTGTAGCACATTATGTTGTAATGGTAACACATCTAAGTGATCATATAATAATCTTTTGTTTTACGTGATAATTCTGATCACTTAATGAGCAGGGACGAAGATTGGGTAATGGGTCAAAACACGTTCAGGTCCGAATAGGCGACGATCTAATATTTATTGAAATGAACCTTGTGAGCTTACATACAACCTCTTTTTCTAATCATATAACATTTATACAAATAGTTTGTTTATAGTTATGGGAGTACGTATGTTGGCTGCAAGTCTAGAGTAAGATTGATTTGGCATGATGGTGATGTTAATGACTCATGTTGTATGTGTTTTTTAATATGTACTCTTTCCACATGATGACCATATTGGTCGACTTATGATGTCTTATCTTTAGATATTGGTCACATGTTCTCAACTGGTTTGAAATTGATTTTTTTTTTACTTTTTGAAGCATAATTAGTGTCTAATTTAATGGGTGTTTAGGACTTGCTTATATGTTACCAAAATAAGCAGGTAGAATTATCTTAATTTTGTAAATTATAAATTACCACATCAATTTACAGATCATTCTGGTAATTCTGGTTTTTATTATCATATTTAAGCATACATATTTTACTCTCCCTTATTGTAGAAATTTACAGCAAAACTTGCTGACTTTGGGTTGACAGAACCCATGATAGATAGAATGTACACAAACTGACTGTCGTGTGAGGCTATAAACTTAGTATTAGAAGGTGGTATTAGTAGAATTGTTAGTATCCTAAATTATATGAATACTGTTGTGACGAATTATGGGATACATTAATTGATGTAGTTAACTTATAGCCTTATAATACTAATATAAATTCGCAAAGGTCGAGACACTTTAAGGAAGAAAATTATTTAGTTGACTAAAATAGCATTGCATCATGAAGCAAATCGTTTCTCTTGATAACTAAAAAAATTATTACCAAAGCTAAAGTGAGTTTTTATGCAGAGATATATGGATTTAAGATTTGGTGTTGATGGTTCGTAATTGACTTTTCTATCAAGTGGACTCTTATTCGCATTTGCCCAATGCGCTACACCATTACAGTTATCTTTATTAAGATTGCTCAAAGACTATGTTAACTTTACTTGGTATATTTTGTTAAGTTGACTATCTTATATGCACTTTAGGTGTAAGGGTACATTTTTTCATCCAACGTTTCCAATTTCTTACAACTTAATATTCTTTTGTCTTTTATTATTGCGGATTTGCGGTTAACATTGTCTAATATGATTTTTACTAAGACTGGGGGAGTAGGGGCAAACCCACTCACCTCCACGTCAGCATCACATCAGCTTTTAATAAATTCACTACAATTCATTAACGAGGGTAATGACACTCACTCAAACTCACTCTCACTCACTTTTTATATTTATTTTTTATTATTTAAGCGCACCCCGCTTACAAAAAACTCGCAAAAATAAACCTAACCCAAAAAATAAAACACACCGGCCCCACATAAATAAAGCTTCCGTTGGTGAGTTTGCCATGAAATTTAATCATAGCGACCAAGTCGTGCGTGAGTGATCGAGATAGGGGAATGGTAGTCACGCGTGAGTTAATGAAAGTCGCTCGTGGGATGATACCCACTCCCTTCAGCCTAAGTAGGGTTTAGTAGTTATCTAATGATTTCTTAATTCTTTATATTAAATTATGATATTAATAATTTTATGACACTAATTTATTTATCTTTTTAACTTCAATTGCTAAACAATTTCTAAACCTAATCCGCTCATCTTTTTGGCCTGTTATGCGTAAAAAAAAATTGTTTCAGAATAAAAATATCGACATATAAATTGTTTCGCCCGTGAATTTTCAATAACTTATATGGGAAATCATTTTAACGTAGATTCAATCATAGCCATTTATTTTCTAACAAAAAAAATATTTTTTAAAATTAAATATCTCATAGACCGTTAATCGCTACGCAAAACGAAACATATCATCGTGATTAGAATTAAATTATATTTTTTATCAAGTGGCACATTTATATACTTTCAAAAAACTTTCTATTTTATTTTTTGTCACTTGATGTACCGTTTGTGAAATGTTTAATTTTTAAGAAAAATGTGAAAAATTGGTAGAAATAAATGTGATCGGTTGATGTGATATATGATAAAATAAAGCTCTACATTGATTTCAACTCTAACTTCTATATTGGAATTTAATAAAATATTGTTTAAAACAACGGTGAATTCTTTTATTTTATTTTTTCCTAATGTAACATTTATTAAGTTTACCTCTAACAATTTATATTACAGTTTCTTTGCATTTTTTTTTCTAAATTATAAAATCATTAATCTCAAAACTAAGATTATATATACATACTATAAATCTAATACCTATACATATAACTCCAATTATCATAAAAAAAAATTTCTTAAAGCTAACCCGTCCATCGGACGGGCCTAAAAGCTAGTATATAAATATATATATATATATATATATATATATATATATATATATATATATATATATATATATATATATATATATATATATATATATATATATATATATATATATATATATATATATATATATATATATATATATATATATATATATATATATATATATATATATATATATATATATATATATATATATATATATATATATATATATATATATATATATATATATATATATATATATATATATATATATATATATATATATATATATATATATATATATATATATATATATAGGGGAGAGATCAAATAAAAAGACTTTTTTTAGAAGGATAAGAAGGATTTTCAGCCATTGATTTAAAATCAATGTGTATAAACTAAAAGGGGAAGGGGGGGGGGGGGGGGGGGGGGTTTGAATAGTTTCTCTTCGATTGACAACCAAATTAAAATTACTTTCAATTTGGTTTGTATCAAAACTATCTTTTGCATAATGATTAGGTTCAATTCAAATGCACTAGTAAAGATAATAAGTGAGTGTAATGATAACGAAATAAGTAAAGAGTAAGGAAGGAGACAACCTAGTGGAAGGACACCAAGATTTATAGTGGTTCGAAAACGAGGCTCTATCCTCGTTTCTACTCCACTCCTCGAGTACACCTACTCGAGATTTCCACTATATCCACAAGCTCCCTTCTTGGCGGAGAAAACCTTACATCGTCGCTTACATTATTTTCCGACACTAAGCTAAATGTCGAGACCTAATCTTTAGCTAGGACCAATCTACACAACGTTGCCTAATTCACAATTTAACAACACAAGGTTAGATGTCGAGTTCTAATCTCAAGGTAGAACCAATCTTCACGACGTTGCCTACTTCACCATTTTACGACACAAGGCTAGATGTCGAGTTCTAATCCAAAGCTAGAACCAATCTTCACGACTCTTCACTTTGAAGCTAAGTGAGAACTTCACACAACACAACTACTAATCACTTTCAAGTTTAGTGAGAACTCACAAGACACAACCACATCACTTTATAGTTTAGTGAGAACTACTAATCAAATCTATTACAACTCAACTAGACATATCCAAGTACACACATGTAGCTTGGATCTACACAACACAAATCCAAGCAAACACATATGCAATGGATGTACACAACAAATCCAAGTATTCACAAATAACTTGGATGAACACAACTAGTCCAATTATTCATAAATACAATGGATTGACATAAAACAAAAAGGGTATCATGATGAATATGACTAGCTCATGGATTCATCTTTATCACAACACTAGTGAGTGAGTGATCTTCTCATTGGACAAGGTAAAGGAGGGGATCAAGACGATAATCATATGTAAACATCCTTAAGACTTTAAGTGATCATTTACTAATGATTATGATATAAGAGAAAGGGGGCTGAGAAAAACGTCCAAGAGGCTTGTTGGAAAATGTGATTTGACCCACTATTTAAAGGAGACAAAGTATCACTACAAGAAAAAAGGGTATTTATGAAGGGGGAAAACGGTACCAAATACTTAAAAAATCGTGCCAAATGCTATTTGGCACGGCTTTGGCACGCTTTTGACTCCGACCTAAATATGAGGGTGCCAAACACATTTGGATCGAGTAAAAACTGTGCTAAATAGTATTTGACACGGTTCATGGGACAGTTAACTTTAGGGTGCCATAAACGAAGTATTTGACACGGCTCGTGATTTTCCGTTCCAAAATGTACATTTGTGACACTCTGCTATCTTGTACCAAATTTTTATTTGGTAGTGTTGAATGGTATTTGGTACAACTTTTATTTACCATGCTAGAATTATCTAGGATGGTTTTGTCTCTAGTGACAAACGTACTTAGCACGGTTTTTTTTTTGCCAAATATATTTCGCACTATCAGCCATGCCAAAAAAACGTTTGGCGCCTTTTTTATATATCATTTGTCACGGTTTTGCATCCGTGGTTCGCGTAAACCATTTTTCATCACAAATTTATTATAAAGGCCATTGTATTAATCACCCATCTCAAATTTCATAAGTATAGTTAAGTTAAAGCTAAAAAATAACATTAAACTCAATTTTTATTAATGATCCATCAAAACAAATTAACATAATCACTTGAATATGATAAACTAAAATACAATACATCAACATCTTCGTAACATGTGGTCTTTAAAATGACAAGGTCATAAGTAAAAATTAATGTAAATGATCACTATCGAAAGGAGAATAAAACTCGTCGTCTTTGTCAGAAACCCTGCATAAAATACAATATTTCAACATTAGAATTATGCATGAAACTAGAGTGTACTAAAGACTAACAAAAACTTATCTAAGAAATTAATAAATGTACTTATAGAAAATGATAGTCTAATATTTGAAAAGTCATTTAGGTCACGTCAATATGAGGCTAATGAGTCAAGAATGCATAACTCATGAGAATCTAATTGCTTCTTTAATGTCAAAACGTTCGTAGCCTTGTGGGGTTCAAGTGAAACTATTAGTTTCAATCGAGACTTGAAAACTTCTGTTAGCAAACTAGATCATAAATGGTAATTTTTATTATAGTTTTATCAGTTATCTTGTAATTAGACTTATAAGTGTACATGATTAATATGTACATAGGCTGGTATGGATTGAGATATTACCTTCGAAGGAACAACCTAGAATACGGGCATGAAGATCCATCGTGTCTGATCGTAACCCCAACCCAGAACACAAATGATAAACACTAACGGATGAGACCATTCTTTGACCCGAGCACGCACTTGATACGATCACCACCCCAAACCAAATATGATTCTAGATGCGATTTGTGTTGTTCTCCTATTCGATCAGTATGGTGCAAGAACCGCGTGATTAACATACATGCCTCTAGGCTCTAACTTCACTCCGCTATCACTTCACCTAGATGCTTCCAAAACTCCCTTACTGCAACAGCTATCCGACCTCTTTCGATAGACGGTGGTGTAAGAGAGACGATCTGCTGACTGTTGTCAACTCCACCATGGAGCTTTATAATTTTTTTTTGTGGCGGCAGCTAAAGTAATTTAGGGTTTTAGCTTGATAGTGATACATATAGAATTATAAACAAATAGAGTCAAGCGTTATAAAACAAGATTTTGGGCTTGTAAATCGGGCTTCGTGGTTTTGAATATTTCATGCATTTGTTAGATAAATTGCCATTTTCATCTTATAAAAAGTGGGAAGAGATCCTTTACACACCTTAAATAAACATAGTTCCAATGGACTCATCCAAACCATTAATCTTATAATGATTTAATTGTTAGGATTAAATCAACATCCACCTATCTTCTTCTTTTATTTTCACACACACTCAGACAAAAAAAAAAGGTCGGGATCTCCAACCACCTCACCAAATACCAACACAACAAACTTATCAACAACCTTCTTCCCGCACCCACCACAATAAACCCACCTTCTTCCCGCAACCACCACAATAAACCAACGTTTTCCGACGACCTCCATACCAAACCACTCTTCTCCAGCGATCTCCACTCCAACCCACTTTTTCCATACATATATGAAGCTGATGCCAATGTTATTGAAGATGCATATAGTTGTTGTTTGTAATATAGATAAAGTACATGTTATAATTGTTGATGCACACCATGTGTTTGATGAAATTACACAATGGTAATCACATGTGATTTAGCAAGTTCTAAGTTATGAAACATTTATCTGTATACAGAAGAAGGCAAAGAGATATTGTACAAGAAGAAGGCAAAGAGATATTGTAGAAGAAGAATACAAAGTAATAACCTACAAGGTTAATGAAACATTTAACTGAGAATGACTCATACATGAGTCACTGTGACGCATGTATGAGTTACTGTGACTCATACATGAGTCATTGTGACTCATGTATGAGTCACTGTGACCCATGCATGAGTTAGTGTGACTCATACATGATTTATGTTCACTTATTAACTTGTTGCATGTTTATGTTCAAGGTTCTCCGTAATCCTGGAGATGGATCAGTTGAGTGTACGTGTAGGCATTTTATGCGTTATGGTTTTCTTTGTCGCCACATATTTTGTGTTTTGAAGAACCGTGATATTGAAGAGATTCCAGAGAAGTACAAGGCGTTGGAGAAGGGATTTGATACCGCTTTCATTAAGAAGAAACACAAGCAGATACGGAGAGAAGAACGAAACAATCTAGAGACTAACAAATGAGGCTAACTTCCACATAGACGAGTACTTGTTTTGGTTGAGTAAAGATGCAAAAAAGTAGGAGAATCAAATACAACAACTACTTCAAGTGTTGAAAACATGTGTTGAATATTTGATTTAATTTTCTGTTTTTCTTTTATTGAAGTGTTGAAAACATGTGTTGACTATTTGATTTAAATTTATGATTTCTTTTATTGAAGTGTCGAAAACATGTCTTGAATATGTGATTTGAATATTATGTATTGAATATCATGAGTCACCTGACTCATACAAGAGTCGCCTGACTCATGCATGAGTCTCCTGACTCATGCATGCATGAGTCATATAAATTTGCAAGTGTTTATAAACCCTTGTACATTTGATTGTTGTCATTTCTACACTTAATACAGTTTTATAAATATGTAAAAGTGCTTTTAAGAGTTAAAACATATTCTGAGCCATTATGACTCATGCATGAGTCATATAACTTTGCAAGTGTTTATAAACACTTGTACATTTGATTGTTGTCATTTCTACACTTAATACGTAAAAGTGTTTTTTTACAGTTAATACATATTCTGAGTCATTATAATACATATTCTGTCATTATTACTCATACATGAGTCACGTGACTCATGTATAAGTCACATGACTCAAGTATGAGTCAAAGACACTTATGATTCTCAGACACCAAAAAACATACTACTATGATTTTTAAAACATACTACTTAAGATCATAAGTATGATTCTCAAACACTGAAAAACTATCAACAGAATTAAGTACTACTATTTGTTTTATTACAATATAACACTTTCCTTCTGCAGGCTCTGCTTGTTTCTTCTTGGCAGCTGCTTTCTCGGTTACTTCTTTCTCAGTTGGTGGTTTTTCGGTTGATGCTATCTCGGCTACTTCTTTTGTATCAGTGACTCATGTATGAGTCATTCTCAGTTAAATGTTTCACTAACCTTATAGGTTATTACTTTGTCTTCTTCTTGTACAATCATCTCTTTGCCTTCTTCTGTATATAGTTAAATGTTTCATAACTTAGAACTTGATAAATCACATGTGATTATCATTGTGTCATTTCATCAAACATATGGTGTGCATCAACAATCATAACATGTGTTTTACCTAGAGTAGATATGAAATCTTCTAAGCAAAATCAAAATGAAACAAAAACATAAAAAAGCATAATCAAAACAACTTACAATCATCGACATGAAACTTAGCGCTAAAAATTAAGGTTTTGTGGTGTGGATTTGATCGAGATAATGTGGATCTCGTCGTGGTTGTTGCTGGTAGTTGTTAGTGGTGGTGGTGTTGGTTGGTGGTGGGGGTGGTGGTGGTGGCGGTGGTGGCGGAGGTGGTGGGCGGCAGTGGTGGGTTGTGTTTTTTGTGTTCGTAGTTGAGCAGGGATGAGAGGATTTTGTTTGTTTTTTTATTTGATCTTGGACCGTAGGATGAAATAGATTGGATGGTTTTGATTAGTTCATTGAGACTTTGATAAATCAAGGGACTATATTGAACTTTTGGGTATAAAAAGTATTTTATTTTATGAGAAAAGTTATTTTGGATATCATACTTTTTCTTGGATCTTAGGGGATTCATCCCTATCATTCATTTCATTTTCTTAGACGAAAATAATTATATTATCGCGACGAGCGTTTAATTATCTCTCTACCAATATGCAATATGATATACTTTCGAAGAAATTATTTTTTTCGTTTTTTTCTTCTTTTAAAATTTACGTGAATATCATATATGATAATACTATTTCATCATATATGATAACAACGTTAAATCATATATGATATTGGTTTCTATCATATATGATAGGTCATATAATATATGATGCTGGTGTTATATCATATATGATATTAGTATCATATATGATAATTTTCAAAAACATGAAAAAAATGAAGAATTTTTTTTTTGTCGAAAATAGCATATCTTTAGAAATAATTAAATGCTCTTCGTAATGGTATGTTTTTTTCGCATAACGATTAATGGTTTAAGAGATATTAATGTTTGAAAAAAGAGGGTGAAAAAATATTTTTGTTTAATCTTATCCATTGGATTAAAATAAGATTGATGGTAAGGATGAGTCCCTTTATATCCAAAGAAAAGTATGGTTTAAATCTTATTTTTTTATAGAATATTTAATAAGATTTCTAAAAGCTACTATCTCCTTAAAAATGATTTGGCAGTGAAATCAACGAAAAATAAGTTGTTCACTTTTTAAGGGTCTTTGTATAATTATATTGTTATTTTAGAATATCTCGTTTTTGATTTTACAAGTTATTATAACACATTCAACTTAAAAAATTTCGAAATTAAAACCATACGACTTTTGTATAATAATATTGTTGCCTTAAAATATTTAAGTTTTATTTTTATGGGACATTAATTCCTTATAACTTGTCGAGCGCAGAAAAGTTACATCTACATTGGCGACATATAATTAGTACTTATAATAAAAATTCGCAAGTATGGCTCACGCATAGATTACCCGGTTTCAAACCAACCTCGCGTTCAAGATGATTCCTCTGTAGTATTTGAGGATATGCAAACAAGTTGAGCCATTAAATTCACACGATCAATACTACTAACCCTGATAGGCTACACTCATTGAAAATAATATTGATTTTTATTTTCTTTGATACCCAAGGCTATTTGATATTAGAGTAAATTAAAGAAATAGATTCTATATTGTTATTTGATGTACAATGTAACATAAGCAAAATATATTTGACACGTGAAAAAAAGCATAAATAAAGTTAGTTTTCTAAAAATGTTTATAAGAATTAAAAACAATTTATAAAAACCCCCACATTTACATTCTTATTTCCCACAACACATACCAAAAGCATTTTAAATAGATAACTATTTTCGTACTAACATTAAATAATGTTCCGAATATATACAAGTATTTTTCAACGGTGGTATCTATCGTTCTAGATACATATAAGTATTTGGCACCAACTATAGATAGTTTTACAATTCAAATAGATATGCAAATTTGACACCCATGATACCAATTGTCTCAAATACATATGTATTTGGCACCATTAACTCAAATTGTCCCAAATACAAACGTATTTGGCCATGTTATTAGAAAATGATCCAAATGCATATGTATTTGGAACAATTTGTAATAGTCGTCCCAAATACCTACCTTTTTTGGCACGGTTAGCTAGCACGTGCCAAATACATGTATTTGGCACAATTTTTTGACCGTTCCAAAAATTTTCATCCTAGAAACCACATTTTCTTGTAGTGTATAACGGATATATAACGGCTATCTGGGCGCGGTACCTTATCTAGCCCGGCGGTTCCTTATCGCTAGGGAACCGCCTAGCTACTTAAGGTTCCGCCCCTAGAGTACGCTCCGTTTTTTGTCTTTTAGTGGTGTGGGAATATCTGAGGTATTTGAAGCCTTCAAAGGATATTCTAATAGCATATGGAATATGCTATTTTCAAATTTTCATTTTCCATTTTAATAAAACATTTTCTAAAAAAGAAAGTTTATTAAAAAGTCTTTTGTCATATTAACAAAAGTGAGTTTTAAGGATAATCATTTTGATGATCACTAAGTATGATTAAGAAAGGTTAGTTATATGATTATTACCTTGATGATAGTGTTAGTTAAATAATTCGTTTTGTGTTTTACACTAAATGTGTTGTATAGTTTGTTGTGATCAAAACTAAGAAAGATTAGTTAACACTAATAATGTTTTTAGGCATTAATTGCATTAACAATCTCCCCCTTTTTGATTACGACAAACGATAAACTCATTTACGTAGAAACATAAAATATCGAATTATTAACTAGTTTATCACTATCATTTCACCCCCTTTGTCGTAGCAAAAAGGTTAGCACAAGTCTTTTGAAGAAAATCGGACTTTGCTAGTAGCTCCCCCTTGGTGGTTGCTCCCCCTTGCTTGGGGCACCAAGTATATGAGCTAAGGTGACATGCTACACAAAGGTTAGTAGATAGAAAAGAAACACCAATGTATATATGATCACTACCTACTAAGTAACTTGAGAGGGAGAGAGAGAATAAATCTCAAATTAGAAGCAAGTATTTTGCTAAGTATGTCCAAAGAAGGTAATTGACAAAATCAAGCTTCAATCCAATGAAGATGATAAACTTGTCAATGGGTTAAAGTTTAGAATTGATGGAATCACCCATAAGCAATTGTAAAAATTAACCATGATCAACTCAAAAGAGAACTAAGGAAATAACACACAAACAACACAAAGGTTACATAAAAGAAAAGACATAACAAGGTAGATAGTCATACACACAATATGAGTATCTAAAGCAAAAATATGTAAAATAAACCACTAAGCATAAGCTATTCTAATATTGATAATTTTCCAAGATTGCTTAAAAAAAATAAAAGACTCTAAAACAACTAAAGCAATAAAGACTCTAAGAGTAGTTAGTCCTTTAGTTGGAAAAATAAGACAACGATGCATCATTCGAAGTTTTGTCCACCGGAACGAAAACTTGGATAGGAGGTCGAGTGAGGAGGAATTCAAGGAAATTTAACTTCTCATATACATGAGCAAGTTAAATTTGTTGAAATCGACAACAAGCACACGAGGATCCATGATGCAACACAAAATCGTTTGATGGGGGTAGGGCATCAAACCTAGGGTTTGGTGGTGGTGGGGTAATAGGGTAGGAAATGTTTTCACAATGCCTTGTGAGGTTTGGGAAGGTTGAAAGGTCATTGAGTTGAGGGGTGTTGAAGGATTGTGGTGGTGGGGGAATATTTTCTTTTGCTCCGGTGATGGGGTTAATGGTGTAAGTCTCATTCCAATACTTGATTGGAGAGAAGGTAGGGTTTTTGGATGGTTTGGAAGAAGATGGTTCATTCTTCTTAATCCAAATAGGTCGAACTGAGATTTTCGGTTTCTTTGAAAGCTTGGATGAGGAAGCTTTTGGTGAGTAGGGTTGTGACAAAGAAATGTCAAGGTTAGGAATGGAGGAGTTAGGCATTGTGAGGGTGTGAGAATGAAATCTCAAGGTTGGGAAGGTGTGAGAATGAAATCTCAAGGTTGGAGATGTGTGAGAATGAATTCTCAAGGTTGGGAAGGTGTGAGAATGAATTCTCAAGGTTGGGGTATAAGTAAAATGTAATCAAGGTAAGAATTTGAATACAAAATGTGAAGTGTCAAGGAATGTTTAGCCAAATTGAGCAAACAAGGAATCTTGACAGGGTATAGGGTTTAAGAATTTTGACCAAAAACGAGTCAAAAGTCAGTTTCTGTCCGCGGCACCTTATAGGGACCGGCGGTTCCTTATAACTTAAGGAACCGCGGGACTTTAAGGATCCGCAAGCAGTGGACTTGAAACCAAGTTTTTCTAGGGTTTTGAGAAAAGCTGACTTTTTCAAAAAGTTGCAAATCTTGGAATTTTACCTCTATTAGCACTAAATTATGTTAGGGTTGCATAAAAGCAACACATTCACAAAGAATGTCTTGACAAAGGGTGACACAATATTTAGATATCATTTTGAACCAATTTTAGTCAAGTTTTTAAAGGTTGTGATAGATTTAGGTTCAATTTTAATTTCAAATTATAGCTGATTAATGTGCACATAATAATAGAAACACATAAAGCTAAATCCATAGAACAACTTCATAAAACACTCATGAAGGAAGCAAATACAGTGACAAATGAAAAAACTAACTAATACAAAGCTAGCTTAACATTAAATCCAGATGAGTAGTCTTCTTTGGCTTGGTTTTGTTGAAAACCATTTATTTAGAAAACTCATCATTCATCTCCTTGGAGGAGGCATGGAGAACAAGGTAAGCAAGAACTCTTGCAACCTCCTATGTAGTCCAAACATCTCCATCCTAAGGTTATGTATGATGTAGTGGTTGTAGAGGCAACATGGACAATTAGGACCATGAGTCTCTTGAAACCCATAGTAAGGATCACCCGAGAGGAGGGAAAATGGCACACCCAAAATTGGAGTGTTTGAGTGTGGTAGAGGTGGAGGAGGCATGTTCTCCAAGGGTGATGTGGGTGAGAGTGGAGGCATGTTCCCCAAAGGAGAAATGGGTGAGTGTGGAGGTACGTTCTCCAAGGTTGGTGAAATAGGTGAGTTAGGAGGGGTAAATGGTGAAGTCACCAAGGTGTCATCAAAGTCATTCATAAAAGGAATGCTTTGGATTGGTTGGGGTTGTGTGGTCACATCCAAGGGTGCACTTGGAGTGAAGGGTGAAGAGAGCTCATTCATTCTTGAGTTGAATGAAGAGGAGGTAGAACCAATGGAGTGGTTAGTACCATGGGTGGATGTTGTCTTGCATGGTGCAAGGGGTGGTGAAGGTGATGAGAAAATGAGGATTGGAACCATCTCATTTTTGGGTGTGTGAAAGGGTGAGGAGTTAGGCTTGGGTACCTTAATCCTTATCTTAAGTGTTTTCCTTGGGGTGTGTTGTCCCTTATATTTAGATAAAAGAATACGAAATAAAGAAAGAAAGGTAGATATGAGATGAATTTTAGAGAAAGAAAGTAGTGAGAGAAAGTAGAGAGAAAAATGGTTGGAGAAACTTGTGGAATATTAGATTGAGAAGTGAGAACAAAAATGAACCAACACCATTCCTAACATGCTAGGAAGGGTATATATAGTCCACCCACATGCGGGCTTCTTTATGGACTATATGGTTTGGGTCGAGCTTTCCTTTTGAGCTTTAGTTACTTATTAATGAACTTTAGCCTAAAGTTAAGCCCGTATAACACGACTAATATACTACCTATTACAACGTTCTAAAATACGATACATAATAAACATATGACCGAGCATTCTTGTTTGACTCAATATTTTGAGGCTAACAATCTCCCCCAATGAGAGGTCATAAACCTTGGTCATTTAGGAAATTTGTAGAGGTTACTAATCTCGCCATAAATGAGTCTTGATCGTGTAATAGTAGTCTTGTTTCTTCATGCTGTGATCTTTGAGCCTTTGTCGTTGTCTTTCGACTTTGTCTTTAAGCTTGAGATCTTCAAATCATCCTTGACTTGTCTTTGCCATCTTACGATCTTGTGTCTTCATCCACATGCTCACACTATTAATTGTTGAATGTGTCTTTAGGCATGAGTATGTGGTTTTGAATCTTTGACTTTGCTGAGTACACCGTGACGCCACCTTCTCGAGACAAAACATAGACACGGACTGAATGGCTTTGACATTCGTCCTAAATCGGTAGCGTTTTACCTCCGGTCAGTGAAGACCATTATACGATATTAAATACCGTACCTGTGATAGGTAGATTCAATTAAGAATCTCCTTGACAGGGTTTCGCGGCTGTACTAGCCGTTCTCTTTACTCGACCGTCTCAAAGCAAGACTGCGAACATAAAGAGTGAATCAATTGGATAGATATCCGCTTGATTAAAGTCGTCAATTGAAATTCCTGGAACAAGTTTGATTCATTAAGAATCTTACCATTGTTGCTTTCCAGTTGACACAAGCTTGATTCATAAGAATCTCACAAGTCACCTACCGTAGCGCTGTTTGATGTTGACGCTAGAAGGATTTCTATTCGTCACTGTGAATATTAATGAATATCACTCTGAATGTTCTGGCAAGACCATAAAGATATTGCGTAGAAACCTGAAACGAGTTTGAATCAATTCAGAATCAAACCACTGTTGCTTTTTAGTTTTACATATGTTCAATTCATAAAGAATCTTGCATATGACCTACCGCAGTGCTGTTTGATGTTAACACTGGAAGGATTTTCACTCATCATTGTGAATACTAAGTAGTATCACTCTGAGTGTTCTAGCAATATCACAAGGATATAGCGTAGGACTCTCTTGATCTTCATCCGTGTGTCCTAACGAGATTTGATTGATCTCTTGGCTCTAGACTCGATTTGTGCACTTTTAGTAGTCGGAGGCTGGAGCAGATGCCACCTATTCAATATCAACTATCTCGAAGTGAGAAAGTCAATAGAAGTCATGGGGTTCTCCGTGACAATAAAACAAACTTCTTTTGAGAGAAGCCCGAGTAGCTAGGAAAGGGTTGTGCATTCATCACTGGGTCCATGATGAGTTTGTCTTCATGATGAGTTGACCCGGTTTCTGCCTAAGTTGTATGGAGGGCTAATTTCTTTACACCCTTTATCCTTACATTTCTTTTTCATTCTTCAACCCCTTCAACGCTTACCAAGACATCATTAATAGCACCTTGTTGTGATTGTTCCAGTGCTACCATCAGTACTTAGTCGGCATTCTGCTACGTTCACGTTCTACTCCATCTTTCCCAAGGACTTCTAATAATCTATTGGATTATCCCTGGGAAGATCCCTTCGGTTCTGGTTGGATCATAGGACTTAAACCTAACCACCCTTTTGACACCAATAACGTCGTGAATTAAAGATGTCGTGGGTATTTGATCGTAACCATGAAAACCACTTTAAATTCTAACAAAGTGTTTGAAAAACATTTAACACCTTGCTAGTTTTATCGTTTCAGAAATGCCCCCCCTTCACATGTGCATCGATAATTGAAAGTGTTTCGCACATGTAGGTAAGAGTTAAAGTGCTTGAGTCTTATATTAGATCACATTTTAATCACATTTTCTCCCCTATCTCTAATATATAAGATCTTTTGATATTAGAGATACCAAATTTGATTAAAATATATTTTGAAAAATAGTCTTGAAAATCTCCGGGAGAAAGATGTGTCAATCTTTGCATGAAGTTAAAATGCTCCCCCTCAAAAATTGATCCAATTGAATTATCATTGTAAGGATATGATCCACATTTCGCTTTTTGAGGATGGGAGTTTGTTGAACACACAATTTTTGAAAGATTTTGAATAATCATTGAGAAATTCTTGAAAAAATGTGTTCAACGCTTTTTGAAAAATCCTATTTCTTTTTGGCGAAGAGGTTTTTCTAAAGCATAAACTTGAGTTCATAGACATTGAATGTCTTGACGAATCCACTCAAGTGTAAGAAGATTTCTCTTCTTTTGCTGAGGGTAAGGGTACTAAAGCATACACTCCCCCGTGAATATAGAACCGGGTTGCAATCTGAAAGTGATTACAAGCCATTGTGTTGAGCTCAAAACGTTGAATGTTTCGTGACAAGCTCAACCCGTGATAGATTGCTCTACCCGTTGTTTGGAAATATTGTCCAAAATAGACAATTTCCTTTATTAAAAGAAGAAATGACATGTTTTGAAAAATATTTACAACTTTCGTTCGAGCTTTATGTACACACCCGTGTCGTTATTGAGCGACATTTCTAGGCACGTCCATATTATCGATACTGAAAGACATGTCGAGAAGAATATTTTTGGATTTTGAAAGATTTTTAATTTTGTGTTTTGCTTTTAAATGTTTTATATTTATGTCTTTTGTTTTTCCATAGATATATACAAGTAGATGTTTGATAGATAAATCAAGCAGGCACCTTTGCCAGAATCTCCAGGTCTGCTGGAGTCAAATATCTCATACCAATTTGCCTAACGAGGTACTCAAACCTATCTCTTGACAGAGCTTTCGTAAACAAGTCGGCTAATTGGTAATCCGTTCCAACAAAGTATAGTTCAACGATACCTCTTTCAACTTGTTCTTTTATGAAGTGATACCGGACATCAATGTTCTTCGTGCGGGAATACTGTACCGGATTGTAGGAGATGGCTATGGCCGACTTTGAGTCACAGTACATAGGTACTTTATCAAACTGAAAGCCATAATCCGTGAGTTGTGTTCTCATCCATAGAACTTGAGCACAACACGCAGATAGAGACACATACTCCGCTTTGGCTGATGAAAGTGACGCACAATCCTGCTTCTTGGAAGACCATCCCACAAGCTTATCTTGACCTAGAAATTGTGCACCACCAGAAGTACTTTTTCGTGTATCAAGACACTCTGCATGATCAGAATCTGAATAGGCCGTTAGAAAGAAACCAGTTTCCCTCGGATACCAGAGTCCCAAATGAATGGTATTCTTAAGGTACCGAAAGATCCGTTTAACCTCCTTGAGGTGCTTTTCAGTGGGTCGTGCTTGATATCGTGCACAATAGCATGTAGCATGATGAATATCAGGTCTGCTTGCTGTCAAATACATGAGGGACCCGATCATGGAACGATATCTCGTTTGATCTATGGGTAAACCCTCTAAGTCAGCATCAAGCGATGTGGTTGATAATGGTGTCCTAACGGGGTCACATGAGGTAATACCATGCTTTTTGATTATCTCTTGACAATACTTAGCTTGGTTTATAAAGATACCACTTGGGGATTGGTGAACTTGAATTCCTAAAAAGAATTTTAGTTCGCCCATCATTGACATTTCAAATCTGCTGTGCATTACTTTTTCAAACCATTTTGAAAGTTTTGGGTTTGTAGACCCGAAAATAATGTCATCAACATAAATCTGCACAAGCAGAATGTCATCCCCATATTTATAAGTGAACAAAGTTAGATCAATGGAACCTTTTGAGAAACCTTTGGAGACCAGAAATTTCGCGAGCTCGTCGTACCACGCCCTTGGAGCTTGCTTGAGTCCATAAAGTGCTTTGTGGAGACAATACACCTTGTCAGGATAATGAGGATTGACGAATCCTTCCGGCTGTGTGACATAGACTTCTTCCTTCAAAGGACCGTTAAGAAATGCCGTCTTTACGTCCATTTGATAGACAGTTAATCCCTTATGTGCAGCATAAGCAAGAAAAATTCTGACCACTTCCATACGAGTTACTGGTGCAAATGATTCGTCAAAATCAATTCCCTCTTTCTGGCCATACCCCTTAGCCACTAGCCTAGCTTTGTTCTTGATGATCGTATTCTCTTCATCCATCTTGTTTTTCCAGATCCAACGAAGATTTAAAGGAATCACATCGTATGGTCTGTCAACAAGTTCCCAGACTTTAAGTCTTTCAAATTGTTGAAGTTCATCCGTCATCGATTCGATCCAAGCATGATCAGCCATGACTTCTTTGATGTTTTTCGGTTCAGCTGTACTCACTGCGAGTGCGAACATACAAACATCGCCATCGGTGGCTAGTTGTCGTCTTTTACGAACGGGATGTGAAGGATTTCCAATTACGTGAACCAAAGGATGATCTCGGGTCCAATGATGTGTTGAAGGATGTCGTTGATAGAACGTATGCATATTTGACGGATCAACATGGCGAGTAGAAGACTCTCCAGTTTCGTGTACCGGTGTACCGAATGGGTTGTGAAAATCGTCATCGTCAGGTAATGCAACGTCTGCTTGATTAGTGTTCTCTAGAGTAATGACAGTAGTTGTGGATGTTGTAGGATCGATTGTTGAAGTGATATTCTGAGGAGGTAAATCTGCAGCAACCTGTGTTGAAGTAGATGAAGTTGTATCCTTTTGTTGATGATGATCGGTATCATCATTCGTATCATGAGTGACAGCGGAAGACTTTGATACAACATGTTTCTCCCCCGTGAAATATTCATCAAACATTGGTCCATATAACATTTCCAACTCTTCAAGTGTCGTGTCCACTGTCATATCTGCTCTAGGAACATGTTCAGGAACCAGCTTTGAACTTGACGGTTCATAGCTGTGGTCTTGAGTTCCGAGTTCCGTGCGGTTGTGAACGGAAGTCGTTTGTCGTTGTGGATCGGGACTTAAACTACTTTGTTCAAGTGCCATAGTGTTGCTTACTTGTGAAACCCCTGAGACACATATTTCTTTGATATTTGTTTCTTCAGCAACCAAACTCTGAGACTGTCTTTTGTTGAACGGTATGAATAAGGAAAACCTTTATGTTCTTGTTGAACCTTTACTTGATTACCTGCACTTTCATCAGTAGTTTGTATGCTTGCATATTTGTTAGTGATATCTTTGTGAGAACCATGTGGGGGTTCACAGTGAACCTTTGTCGTGCTAGAGGGAAATATTTTTCCAGTAGGAACCCATTTAAGACCAGTTGTTTTGAAGATTCTACCTGTTGGTATCCACTTAAGACAAGGTCTAGGAAACGTAGTTTTCTCATGCACATCGGAAGACTTAATTGGAGAAAATCTATTTCCTATAGGGTTCCGTCTTTGAGATGGTCTAGCTTTTTGGTTCACCTTGTTCAGGACTTTTATGATGCAATCATCATGAATGGTATTAAACACACATTTGTTACATTTCGTGAAAACAAAATGCTTAGCATCTGAGAAGTATCTAGTGTTCCTAGGATAGGCTGATTTGGGCACATCATTGAAGGGTCTAGAATTCCTAGATGTGTGATTAGCGATCCTAGGTTTCGGTTGGGTCATATCTCTGGCATGTGTCTTTATCTTAGCATCCCCTAGACAGCTTCTATGACCCGTGTCATTTGAACGACTCTGAGGCATGTTCTTGGAGCTATTTCTAGAGTTGCTTGAAGCATTCATGTGATTGGGTTTTGCATTGTCAAAATGTGTTAAGGGGGATCTAGATAGTGGTGTGACTGTTTTTGGCAAATTGCCACGCACGTCAACTTGGGATGCAAACCTCGAGTTCGATGTTTTGGGTCGGTCAGATTTAAACGCATTCGGTTGTCTAGCAACTGAGCAGTTTCTGAATGGTTGAGTAGGAGGTTTCCCCAAGATTGACTGATTTGCTAACTGAGTATCCACACTATTTCCTTTTAGCTTCCTTAATTAATTTTTCACTGCTGTTAATGCAAAAACCTTTTCCTGAATCTGAGCTTTCAATTGCTCATTTTGTAGAAGTAATTGAGCAACACGTTGTTCTAACTTAATGTTCATATTAACAAATATGTCATTATCAGCATTAGCGTCATTACTATCTACAGTGTCAATAGGTTGCACAGATATTTCACTCAATGAAGCAAGCGGAGGACATGGATTTTGAGAAGCCAACTTTGATTCTAACAAATTTATTTGTTTCACAAAATGATCTTTTTCCGCATTAGAATCTTGAATTTTACGATCCAGTTTTTGTTCAAGAACAACGTTTGCTTTTTCAAGTTTTTCAAAATAAGCTTCAAATTTGTCATTTTTCTTTGAAAACTCGAGTTTGGCGTCCTCAAAATCTTTTGTCTTTTGAGCTAACATAGTTTCAAGCTCATGAATCTTAGAATCAATATATTGATGATCATCATACACAGCATTTAATTGTACCTCATCCATTGGCTCTTCATCATAAATGGGTCTGATATCTGCATCATCGGCTGCTGGATCATTCCCTGAGCTGTGGATGGTTTGTTGCTGTTCTGATTCTATCCCGCTGATTTCTGTGATAATCGAAAAATCATCCAATGTTTGACGATCATCGACATTGATCTCGTTCGTCTGCATCAGTCTTTCATTCACCCGTCTTTCAACTTGTAGTTTATGACGTGTTCTTTCGGCAATTAACTTCCTTACATCTCTCATGTGTTGAAGAAACGTCTCCTTGAATTCTTGAACTTCTAACCGAGTATATTTAAAGAAGTAATTGTTTATGAATTCTCGATCATAGTGTACAGACACCTGTGTACCAATGAATTGCTGAAACTGATTTTCAAGAACCAAAACGGCATCTATGGATTCAACCTCTTGAAATTCATCGTTGGCAAGTTGTTGTTCAATGTGAGCTACATTGAGTAACATTGTTCTTGTGAATGTCTCAACATCTTGACCAGTTAGTGACATGAATACCCGTTTGAAACCAAGTTCGACGCGAGTGCCTTTTAAATCATCATTTGAAATAACTTGAAGGTGTGACTGAAGTGATCTAAAGTGTGTCATGCATCGTTCTTTTGCAGCCGACATCTTGGATTTGAGTGCATGCACATCTTGTTTTACGGAATCCATAATGGGTGACACAGTTGATGAATTGACTTTGGATCTTAAGTAGATATGGTGTGATTGGTTTGTGGTTGCAATTTCGAAAATTCATATTTTTTCTCAGTCCGACAATAAATTCCTCAGTCCGACAAAACGGTAAACTGAAAATTTTGTCTTACAAAATTTTGAAATCAAGTCCGAAGTATCCAAAAACTAATAGGGAAAAATTTTGAAAAAATGAAAATTTTTGACAAAAATAAAACCTAAAAATGGCCTAAAAATTTGAATTTTGGTCCGAAAATTTGAATTTTTGGTCGAAAATTTTTTCGCATCACCAAAATTTGAAATCGAAGCATAAATGGCCTAAAAATGTCTAGGAAAAAATAAAATTTAAAATGGTTTTCCCGCCAAAAAACTCTTTTTTTTATCTTCGTGTAAACGGTATTCCGAAACTAGTCTAGATGGTGGCTAAAACTAAAAAAAACTCAAACAAAATTTAGCTAAACATGTCATCGGAATGTCCATCGGAATGTGCCATCGGAATGTCCATCGGAATGTCCATCGGAATGTTCCATCGGAATGTTGGCTGTCGGAATGCTTAGATCGCAATGCACTGTCAGAATGTTTAAATCGGAATATGGCTTAGATCGCAATGCACTGTCGGAATATTTAGATCGGAATGTCCTTCTGTCTGAATTCTTAGATCGCAATGTATACCTGTCGAAATCCTTAGATCGGAATAAGTTCAGATCGGAATGTTCAGATCGGAATGTGGCTAAAACAAATTTGGCAGAGTAACGACTCAAAATTCCCTTGAAACCGTCGGAATCCCAGATCGCAATGTACGATCGGAATGTCTCGTCGGAATAAGGTATCGAAATCCTTAGATCGCAAAGTAGAACCTAGTGGTTATTGCGATCTGGCCTCACTCCCTTTGTACTTTCCGATGGTGATACTTGCTAGAATTCCGGAAAGATGAAAAACAAGAAAGTTTTCAACTTTTGATCCAAAAGACTTGTGTTTTAGCCAAAAACCAAGATACCCAAGTCACTATGACACGAATAAAGAAGTTATACGACTTGAAGAACACTAAAAACATGAAAAATCTTGAATTCGTGGTAGAAAGAAGGATCAAATCAACTAAATCAAATGAAAACTCAAAAAACCAATCACCAAACTACCACATGGCGATTGATACCAATTGTTGTCCCTTATATTTAGATAAAAGAATACGAAATAAAGAAAGAAAGGTAGATATGAGATGAATTTTAGAGAGAGAAAGTAGTGAGAGAAAGTAGAGAAAAAAATGGTTGGAGAAACTTGTGGAATATTAGATTGAGAAGTGAGAACAAAAATGAACCAACACCCTTCCTAACATGCTAGGAAGGGTATATATAGTCCACCCACATGCGGGCTTCTTTATGGACTATATGGTTTGGGTCGGGCTTTCCTTTTGGGCTTTAGTTACTTATTAATGAACTTTAGCCTAAAGTTAAGCCCGTATAACACGACTAATATACTACCTATTACAACGTTCTAAAATACGATACATAATAAACATATGACCGAGCATTCTTGTTTGACTCAATATTTTGAGGCTAACAGGGTGTTTGAGGTTTTTGTAGAAACCATGGTTGACAAGGGTGGTTTAAGGGTTAAAGAAGGATGTTTTGATGTGTGAAGAACATGACAAACAAGGTGGGTTTAAATGGGTGAGGGGATGATCCAAACTAGTAATGGGTTAAAATCATTTTAGGTGAATAATGAATTTAGGTAACCTAGTTTAGGAAATATGCAAGTTTTTGCAAAGAATCATGCAAAGTTTACACAGATTGAAGAAAATAGTGTAAAGCAAAAGATTCTGTCGGACACAGTGGCGGCGGTTCCTTATCTAGGACCGGCGGTTCCTTATCGATAAGGATCCGCGGGTCGATATGGAACCGCGACCAGAAGTCTTTCAAAAATTTCACATCCCAAATTTTGGTTAACCCAGATTTTTATCAAAGGATTCACAAGCCAAAGTTAACTACTGATCATAATCTAAGAAGCTAACTATCATAAGGGAGGCACAAAGCTATGTAAATCACAAACATGAAGGCATAAGCAACATTTAGGATTAAAATAAATAACAATCCAAACATGTAGCATAAGTTAATACACATCCAAGATAATAAAAATAAATTGTTCAACATTACATGTTTACCAACATGTATTCTTTGAACTACTTCAAAGCTTTCACCTTCTCTTCTTGCCTAATCCCTTGATCATATTCCCCAAATACTTGAATCCCTTCCTTGACTCAACCTGATGCTCATGCAATTCACCTCTAGTCCTAAGATTTTCACGGTAGAGATGCTCCATGTTGAGAGCTTCCGGTACTTCACTAGAGGAGTAATGAGGTGGGGGGAGCTAAGTCTTCAAGTCCATCCACGAATGAGTTTGAGGATGGGTGGGAATTAATCGAAGAGTTGAAGTGAGAACTAGTACCTATGCCATCACCATCACTTGTTGGCATATAGGTGTCCTCATCATCCGTCTCTTGATGATCGGATTTTCGCGAACCTCGATCACTTCTTGTCTTTATTGCATATACCTTTTGAATAGGAAACATAACACGATGAACCGGGTGAAAGCGAGAAAGATCGAGGTGGGGAAAATCATGAGCAACCCTTTTGAAAAGGCGAGTAAGAAGCATATCATATGGAAGGTTTGTTTTGGGCTTGGAAAGGGCATAATTTATTCGTCGAGCGATATAGAATGCCAAATTTTACTTAGTGGATGTAAAGATGCAACTCAACATATGCACCATACAAGCCGGGATATGATCTCGGTTTCCACCTAGACAAAAGACATTCTCCCTAAGGATATTTGCCCATTGGACCATAAAATCCTTAAGGTCGCTAGAGAGCACTTCATATCGATTCACATTTCGCACATTTGAATGAAGGCTTCTCACAACGTTTCCATCACGCTCTTTCGAAATGATGTCAAGAATAAACTCTAGATCAATTTCGGTGAGGTCATTTGGAGGTTTATCGTAGGATTCCAAGAGAGCATTAAGTCTCCATTTATCTGTAAAACTACAAGTGCCTTCATATGGCACACCGAGAATTTCACCAAAGTTTTCGAGGGAGTATTGAATCAATTGATCATTCAACACGAAACGAATGAAGATTTCTCCATTGTATTCAAGCATGGAGTAGGTGCTAAAGAATTCAAGAAGGAATAAGGGGTAAATATCTTCTTCTATGTTGAGCAAGCAATCAAACCCCGAAAGCTCAAACATAGATTGGATATAGTCATAACCCATTATTCGCTCGTCAACGACTCTACCCTCATGGAAACAACGAATAGAAAGGAATGGAAATGAGTTTCGAAGTTGAGGGGAAGCATAGGTTTGGGAAAGGTTTGGCATGTATTGTCTAGTGTATTGATGATCCTTTTGATATTGAGAATGCATGATTAGTACCTAATATAAACATAAGACAATATTTTTCCAATCACTCATATGAAAAAGTAGAATCAAAAATCAAAAAATATGAGAATGTGTTATATCAACTTCTTGACAAACAAAGGATTGAATCCATATCATTCTCATGTTCACAATGTAGCTATTCCATTATTTACCAAGAACATATGAACTATGTTGGATCAACAATGGACTTAGAACATTGGTTTTTTAAAACAAGGTTTTTAGGTAAGCATTAACAATGCAACTACCTATTAGTTCATGGGTTCATCTCAATTCCATCTTTTAACCAAAATCATTTAGCCAAAATTTGGATTTGTTCAATAAGTGGGTTTTAGTGAAATCTTAATGAATGAGAACCTAAGGAATCATAGTAAAATAACTATCTCAACCCATATTCCTATTAAGGTTTTTATTCAATTTCAATTTTAAAAATCCCCAATTATGAAAGGATGAACCCTAGAACAAAATAGATGAAATTGAAAGAAAATACATACAATTAATTGATGTTAGATGAAGGATGAGTGAAACTCACAACTTGGAATCAATAAATTTGAGTGATTGAAGGTTTTGGAAGCTTCAACAATGGTGGAAAAAGGGTAAACTGTCGGCTGTGTGTTTTTGGGAGAGAGAGGGTTTGATTTGAAAAAGATTATTTTATTAAAACTGGCGCTCTGACAAACTTTACTGCCCGCGGTACCTTATCGATAAGGAACCGCAGGTTTGAGCCGCCAGAGATAAAGAACCGCCTATAGAGGCAGGTTTTTATCAATGAAAAACGCCAAATTTTAAAAACCAAGTTTTTCTAAAATACTTAAAATTATATCATAAACCTTTTAGAATAACATTGGATCATCAAAACATTTGGCAATATGCTTTAATGAAGGATTACGAGTTGAATCAAGATCGAAAAGAACCGAAACGGACAAACGACTACTCGTAGCAAAACAACAAAGTGGAGAGAAGTCAAGGGAAGTGAATCAAGACTAGGACTAATGCTCAAGGGATTAATGACAATCTTCAAATAGTGGTAACGAAGAGCTTGTGTCATATATAGTGGTTTAAGACGTGCCTTTCCGGCGAAACGTTAAACGGCTTTGGTAATGAATAAACACAAAGCAATTATTCATGTATAGACTAAGATCACTTTCAATAATAGTCTTAGTCTAAACCAAAATATGAGCAAGGTATTAATTCACTTTCTCTCCCACAAAGGGCCTACTAACCGTATGGGTGCAAACCATGGAAATCATGCTTGATACTTTAAGCTACTACTAACTCACTCTACATCACCATAGTGAGTCAAGTATCCAAGCAATGAAGGTTTGAGAGGATAAAATAAAAGAATCACAAACCACAAACAAATTTCAAGGCAAGGATGCCAAGAATTAGCACATAGTCAAGTAATGATCAAAAGAGTGATCAAAGGGCGTGTGGAAGAACGAAAGCGTACCTTGGCCACAAAGAGCAATCCATCAAGGAGTCAATGCTATGCCCAACAATGACTATAATGAGTACTAAGTCTTCAAGGGCTAGTATCATTCCCAATCATCTTGGTATCATCATTCAAGGATGTTAAAGATCAATGAAGATGAGTCTTCTACAAGTGCAAGTAACTCAATCCACAACCAATTAAGTGATTGATCTTCATGAGTGCCTACACAAAGCAAGATGCAAACTAGTAGATACATTTCAAGAGTAGATATAAAATGCATAAAGACTACTAATCTTAAGAGGGATGCAATATTATCAATTAAAAGACCTATTTTTCAAAAACAAAATAGTTTTGACCAAAGAGAAACTTTAGTACAACTTGACCTTCTAATTTGAGGAGACAATGGATCGATCCAAGTTTCAAAGTACAATATACTTCAAAGATCTTGAGTGACCATCGCTCTGATACCAATTGTAGAAACTAGAAGGGGGGGAGGGGGTTGAATAGTTTCTCTTCGATTGGAAACCAAATTAAAATTACTTTCAATTTGGTTTGTATCAAAACTATGTTTTGCTTGAAGCTAAGTTGCATAATGATTAGGTTCAATTCAAATGCACTAGTTAAGATAATAAGTGAGTGTAATGATAATGAAATAAGTAAAGAGTAAGGAAGGAGACAACCTAGTGGAAGGACACCAAGATTTATAGTGGTTCGACAACGAGGCTCTATCCTCGTTTCTTCTCCACTCCTCGAGTACACCTACTTGAGATTTCCACTATATCCACAAGCTCCCTTCTTGGCGGAGAAAACCTTACATCGTCGCTTACATTATTTTCCGATACTAAGCTAAATGTCGAGACCTAATCTTTAGCTAGGACCAATCTACACAACGTTGCCTACTTCACAATTTAACGACACAAGGCTAGATGTCGAGTTCTAATCTCAAGGTAGAACCAATCTTCACGATGTTGCCTACTTCACCATTTTATGACACAAGGCTAGATGTCGAGTTCTAATCGAAAGCTAGAACCAATCTTCACGACTCTTCACTTTGAAGTTAAGTGAGAACTTCACACAACACAACTACTAATCACTTTCAAGTTAAGTGAGAACTCACAAGACACAACCACATCACTTTATAGTTTAGTGAGAACTACTAATCAAATCTATTACAACTCAACTAGACATATCCAAGTACACACATGTAGCTTGGATCTACACAACACAAATCCAAGCAAACACATATGCAATGGATGTACACAACAAATCCAAGTATTCACAAATAACTTGGATGAACACAACTAGTCCAAGTATTCATAAATACAATGGATTGACATAAAACAAAAAGGGTATCATGATGAATATGACTAGCTCATGGATTCATCTTTATCACAACACTAGTGAGTGAGTGATCTTCTCATTAGACAAGGTAAAGGAGGGGATTAAGAGGATAATCATATGTAAACATCCTTAAGACTTTAAGTGATCATTTACTAATGATTATGATATAGAAAAGAGAAAGGGGGCTGAGAAAAACGTCCAAGAGTCTTGTTGGAAAATGAGATTTGACCCACTATTTAAAGGAGACAAAGTATAACGGATATATAATGGCTATCTGGGCGCGGTACCTTATCTAGCCCGGCGGTTCCTTATCGCTAGGGAACCGCCTAGCTACTTAAGGTTCCGCCCTTCGAGTACGCTCCGTTTTTTGTCTTTTAGTGGGGTGGGAATATCTGAGGTATTTGAAGCCTTCAAAGGATATTCTAATAACATATGAAATATGCTATTTTCAAATTTTAATTTTCCATTTTAATAAAACATTTTCTAAAAAATAAAGTTTATTAAAAAGTCTTTTGTCATATTAACAAAAGTGAGTTTTAAGGATAATCATTTTCATGATCACTAAGTATGATTAAGAAAGATTAGTGATATGATTATTACCTTGATGATAGTGTTAGTTAAATAATTCGTTTTGTGTTTTACACTAAATGTGTTGTATAGTTTGTTGTGATCAAGACTAAGAAAGATTAGTTAACACTAATAATGTTTTTAGGCATTACTTGCATTAACACAATGGATGAGATTAAATCATAATCCTAACTAACTAACTAACTAACCATTGAAACATGGTTTTTAAAAAGTTTTTCAAAAATTTTGAAAAAATTCCAGTAGATCGGTTATGTTGGTGCAAAACACTTTTGTAAAAAAAGTTTTTTTAATTTGAAGTTTTTTACGTTTTTTAGCACAAAAACGAAATTTTGATGCACAAAACGTTGTTTTTTACGTTTCTTACGTTTTTTGTGCATCAAGAACTCATTTTTATGCCTAACTTCTTTTGACTTTTTTGCTTTAAAATTTGATTCCGCATCAAACTATAACAAATTAAAAATTTTGTGCATGAAAAAAATTTGTACACCAAATTTCACCTTTTTGTGCATCGAATTTCATTTTTTGTGCATTAAAAAAACTTAAAAAACTCAAAGTTAAAAAAACTTTCTTCACAATTTTTTTATGCACCAACATATCCGACATTGTGGAATTTTTTTCAGAATTTATTGAAAACTTTTTTAAAATCTTGTTTAGATAGATAGTTAGTTAGTTAGTTAGTTACAAGTATGGATTGATCTTATCCATTGATTTTAAGTTAGTGGCTGAAAATCCTTCTTATCATTCTCACCATAAAAAGTCTTTTTATTTTAACTTTTTCATATATATATATATATATGTGTATATATATATATATATATATATATATATATATATATATATATATATATATATATATATATATATATATATATATATATATATATATATATATATATATATATATATATATATATATATATATATATATATATATATATATATATATATATATATATATATATATATATATATATATATATATATATATATATATATATATATATATATATATATATATATATATATATATATATATATATATATATATATATATATATATATATATATATAGAGAGAGAGAGAGAGAGAGAGAGAGAGAGAACAGTGTGAAATACGATATATTCGTAATAGCCTAGTGTTGGCAAAATGGGAGTTTGGGCGAGTTGAGTAATGGGTAGGATTGTGAGGGTTGACCCAAACAATTTATTTTATTTTCTGTCCATGGGCGTTCATGGGTGGTTACTGAAGCCTTGGTTTGCCAGGCTTTGCATCTTAATGATGCAGATGGTATAACCACTCTACCCATTGGTGAGGTAGAACAAGGACTTCAAGCTTTGGGTTATCCTTTTCCTGAAGAGGGAACTTTAAATAAATATAACAAACAGGAATTTCCCCCAGCTTGGAAGTACTTAATACATGTCATCCTTCAATGTTTGAGTCCCAATTGTACTGCACATAATGAAATTAATAGATCTATTGCTAGTGCATTTGTGTGTATTACAAATGGGTAAAAATATAATTTTTCCCTACGATTCGAAAGGATCCAAATAGTAGTATTGACGGCGACAAGTGATCGAGGCCCGGAGGGTGACCACTTGTAGTTAAATGAACAAATAAGAACAAACAAATTCTAGAGGGTTCGACTAAGATGTACCATGACATCAAGCAATACTTTTGGTGGAGTGGTATGAAACAGGATGTGGCCACCGGTTTTTAAAAATTAATAAGGTTTAATCTGAAGAAAATATTGCAGGTCAGTTTACGCAAGGGTTAACTATTTTTTACCATAACAGGTTTTCTAGTGTGCTTGGTTTGTTCAGTGCTTTTGTAGATAAAAGCTTATGGATAGTTTTCAAGGAAAATACTATGGTTATTATTATCGGGGTAATTTTATTTTCTTAAATGGTATTATCGAAAATATAAGATTGAATTTTGTAAATTCATGAGGTTTGAGTCTCTTTTCCCAAAAATCAGTTGAAAAAGTGATATTTTGTGATTTGGTGTTCTATTGTTATAACAGGTGTTCTTGTGGCTTGAATATGCTATATATATATATATATATATATATATATATATGGATATAAATAAGAAAATATAATATTTTCAGTTTAGTCCCTCCGCTTTTTTTTCCTGAATAGTTTTGGGTATTTCCAACTTAGTCCTTCCGTTTTTTTTCCTAAAATCTGGTCTCAACTAATGGATGGTTAGGATTAGTCCCTTGGTTTTCATGAAAATACTAGTTTGTATAATAAACCAACTCATTTACGAAATCTTATAAAGATTTTAGTTGTTGAATGACACAACTTGCTATCGACTTCTTGAAGTTTTACAAGATATAATGAACTCGCTGTCGCTTTTCTTAGTATCATCAACACTTACAGATCCTAAAAAGAGATTGTTAACAATTAGATATGTCGTGACTAATATACATACATATCTCAGACATTTGTTCAAGGAGACCAAAATCAAGGATATAATAAGTTTCACAAAAGAAAAGATTTTGGTTGTCTGCCTTACTTATTTATAACTTGTGATTTAATTACACAAGCAAGTATTCACACATATTGGATAACTAAACGAAGGTAAATAACATGTGTGTTATCATTCATCGCTCGTGATATGGTCACACATGATTTTTGGTAACCGGGCAAACACTATCACAATTTAAATCAGCCCAGAAGTTTTTTTTGGTAAAGGGTTACCTCGGTAAATTTGTATTAATCACATGAATGGTCCTGTTTGTTTAATCTTTTTATTAAGTCCTGTCTATAAAAATATATGTTGTCTGTTTATAGACGGATATATGACTGTTTGTTTTGTGTGCTGAATATAGAGTCTGAATCAAAGAAGTTTACTATTGTGTCCTTTTAAATTAGTTAAGTGAGGGAGTTAGAGGGTAAATATGTAAAATAAAGATAATAAGTCATTACTTAGTACGTAAAGCACTCTTCTGCTGGCTTTTTCCAGAAAGTCGTTAGCTTATTTTAAGCACAAAACAAACAAAATACCTATGACTTAATCCATATTCCTATTTTTTAATTAAGACTTTATAAGTCCTTATCAAACACTACCATAGTCTGGTTAAAATACCACAATAGCTTCCAGCTAAAGCTTGAACACCTCTAAAGCCTGTGACAAGTCACGCAAGTTTCGCCCAGAAGTTCCTAAGGCTAGGGGGAGTGGTGCACAAAAAACCCACCGCCACGTCAGCTCCACCTCAGCTTTATCTTTCCTCTCACTAACCCACTCAAAACTCACATTTCAAGGTTCTTAAGGAAAAAAAAATCCACCACCACCTCACGTCCACCTCATCTTTCCACTATCATTTTTTACTTTTTATTTATACATTTAATTAAAAACGATACACGCGGGTATATATAAACGATGCACCGATTAATTAAAAACAAAAACTTTTATTAAAAACTTTTATTAAAACGATACATGGGTAAATAAAAACATTATAAGGATACTAAAAACAACACATAAATAAGTAAAAACGATACACGGATAATTTAAACATGAGGAAAAAAACGTGGAGAAGTTTTCACAACCTCCCAACAATGTAGATACTGAAACCGGCACCTATGCTCAACTTCAAATTCACGGAGGGCGTTATTCATAACATCCTCATCAGTAGATCCGGGTACTCGTGCACGCCTTGCGTTGTTGTAACATTGAAAAAACCTACGCAGGGCACACGTGAGGCCTTTCCATTTCCATATTAGCCTATCGTGGGCTCGTTTCCTTGGATAATCTAAATGACCCTCAATCATTTGCAAAACCGCAGCCCAAAAAGTACGAGTATTTGTCCGGTTTGTCACAGTGTTTTCAGCAACCCAAATCCAAGCGCGACACAAAGCTACTTCTTCCTCAGCTGTCCATAGTACATGCACCATTTGATTTGAGAAGTGAAAGAAGAAGTTGAATTATGTGTTTGAGAGGAAGAAGATGAATGAATATGAATTGTGAGAAAAAAAAGAAGTAAAAAGGGAGATTATATAGAGATAAATGGGGATAAGAATTAAATTTTATGGGTAAATGTGAATGGTGAGTAACTCACCGTTGGTAGGTTTTTGACTGCCTAGATAATATAACCCACGCGTGGCTTTTTGAGGTGGGTTTGTGAGGTTTATGGCAAGCCACGCGTGGCTTTTTGCCACATGTACCCCACGAGTAGGTTTTTTCTACCACTCCCCCTAGCCTAATGCTATTTTATTACAAAGTCTTATACAGTTATACGTACCACGAAATGCTATATGCTCAACTAGTCACTTAACAGCCAAAATCATTGCCAAAAGAGCTTTTCTCCGCTAATTATTCATTTCAACTGTTCACCGCATGCCAAACCCATTAGCAATTCAAGCCAGGTCCGCGGTCTGTAAGTCGGCGTTAAGATGTCTCCAATTTTCAAAACCCTCTTTAACCGATTTACTTTTCGAGTTTTGTTTCTTAGTATTATACACCAAAAGATTAGAAAAAACTACATCCAACGCTTTTGAATATACTATGCATTCTTTATTGTAGTGGTACATAATCAACTAAATCCTAGTATGTAAAGCGCCAAAAACCATCTACAAATATGCATCATTACAAACCCTTCCCAATGAACTGTTTTGTTGATAAAACCTTAAACGTACACATTATCAATATCTGGCTCAAGTATCAAGATTGACATCATGCCCATTCACATTACCAACATCAGTGTCAGCAACGTTATATATGTTCACCAATGTTTTTTTACTACAGGTGGTAAAGAAAGGAATATTTCCCCTTCAATCGTTCTTCACGGGTAGCATAGTGATGGAGAAAGAAGAATAAACTGAGTATTTAGTTTCCTTAGTTTATGATATTTTTTATTTTAATTTTCTTATTTTGTGGTATTTTTTATTTATTTTTCTGATTTTATGTTCCTGGGGAAGAATATTGTTATCTTTTTTTCCAAGTTTAGTTTTTCTATATAATTAGGACTTTTTGTATTGAATTATTAATGAAGTTATGAATAAAAAAACAGACTTTTAGTATTTGATAATTGACTTGAATCCAGGTTAGGGTTTATTGTTCAAATTTCTCTTAATAATCAGGTATTCTTTGAATCAACGATTGTTGGAGGTTACCTGATTATCGG
The DNA here is from genome assembly GCA_025667525.1 of Glebionis coronaria. Classification (NCBI taxonomy): domain Eukaryota; kingdom Viridiplantae; phylum Streptophyta; class Magnoliopsida; order Asterales; family Asteraceae; genus Glebionis; species Glebionis coronaria. The sequence continues at coordinate 413,090,887 of CM046878.1, forward strand.
TATTCTTTTTGAATCAACGATAGTTGGAAGATTGTGTCTGACATTATTTGGAATCAACAGATTCAGTTATCTATCCTATTTTTTCGCTACATCACAGACCCAGCCCAATCTGACATGTATTAGAAGGATGAGAGAGAAGTATTATTTCCGGATGCAGAAGTTACAGAATCCACCACAGTTGTCGCAGCTATGGCTACAACGCATCATGGAATAGAGGTATTAGTCGAGTTTAAGCCCGTTGAGCACCCTACCGAGCCTTTTGACAGTGATCAACCTATACATTGCCCATTGCCTGAACCCTCAATTCTCAATGATGGACGAATATGGAAAGAGCGTGTATCTGCATGCGCGCAAAAGAGGGCGGATTTGTCAATAGAGCAGGAAGGTGCAGGGGCCCCACCAGAACCCGAACCACGTGGAATAAAATCTCAAAGAAGATCAAACCGAACAATATTGCCATCAATCAGTGCACCTGAACATAACAGTCTTAAGCTCCTAGAATAATGTAATGCCTCTGGGATGTAATGTACCACATATTCAGTTTAATATTGAAAATCCTTTTTGCTCACCCGGGTATGTATTACGTGTCTATTTGTACTTCTCCCTGTCACTTTGGTCATTTAGTCCTAATGTATCATTCTAAAAATACACACAATACCCAAAGACCATTAGTATGTATATTTATTATATGAAAGTTCCAATTTTCTATAAAAAAAAAAGAATTTGGTAGGAAAGAAGACAACATTGAAGACACTGTAGTTGTGGTTAATAGTATTTGTTCTATAATGACCCAAACTATCATGGTCGACAAATTGGATTTAAAGACGATCAAGGTTCGAGGTCGATTCATTTTAAAGAAAGGAAATTTAATGGAAGGGATGCAAATTTGGATTCTATGCGTACAAAGGACGAGTGAGACAAACTCGAGGACGAGTTTTTTGAAGTGAGGGAGAATGATGGAGAAATAAGAATAAACTGAGTATTTAGTTTCCTTAGTTTATGATATCTTTTATTTTAATTTTCTTATTTTGTGGTATGTTTTATTTATTTTTCTGATTTTGTGTTCCTGGGGAAGAATATTGTTATCTTTTTTTCCAAGTTTAGTTTTTCTATATAATTAGGACTTTTTGTATTGAATTATTAATGAAGTTATGAATAAAAAAACAGACTTTTAGTCTTTGATAATTCACTTGAATCCAGGTTAGGGTTTATTGTTCAATTTTCTCTTAATAATCGGGTATTCTTTGAATCAACGATTGTTGGAGGTTACCTGATTATCGGTATTCTTTTTGAATCAACGATAGTTGGAAGATTGTGTCTGGCATTCTTTGGAATCAACTGATTCAGTTATCTATCTTTGTTACTTTGTTTTTTCGCTACATCACATAGCAACTTAATATCCGTCCAATTCAATGGTAAAGAAAGATAAAAGATAGCTTGACATAGCTCACTAACATTGTTTCACATTAAATACAAAATAGCAAACTTACTTGTTCATGGCCTCTTAGTTTGACAAAACCACGTAATAGTTCCCTCTTATAATGGCAATCACCACTGAGATGGCCAACACGGATCTGTTTCATATATACAAAAGAACAAAAGGACATTTTGAGGATCGAAATAACAGATACATGATTATAAGACATAAGAAAAAAAGGTAAATAGGGACTTAAACCTCACTACAAGCATGATGGGCGCAATTAGTCCAATCCAAATTTGCAGCTCGACAGTCATCAAAGGCATGAATCAACTCGTGGATACACTACTAGAAAATGGAGCAACAACGACGGCTATTTCCGTCGGAAATCTGCCAGTATAGGTAGTTTCTGACGGATTTGCGACGAAAATGGTATGTCGGTAAATGCCTTGTAGCTAATTCTTATCAGTCGAAACTCTGTTGGAAATACCGACGAAAAACAAGTGTCGCTATTCTGTTGGTATTCATTTCTCTCGGAATTCTGTCGGTAAAAAAATAATATATCTGTCGGAAATTCGTAAAATGTCCCTCTAAAATCTATCAGAATATTTCTGTCGGTAAACAGTCACAAATCTGTCGCAGAGATAAGAATTAATTTGCAACCTAATACTCATCCAGTATCTAAAATGGCTAGAAAGAAATGGATAATTACAACTGAATAGTTCAATTACCAAATCTCAATCTACAAATAATAAAGATTACAATAACTAGAAATGGATAATCCAAGATTAAATATCCATTTAGCATTCAAATAACAAGCTATAGTCGAATAGAACGAGTCAAATAAAACATTCAAAATGAAACGAGCATCCACCTTTAGTTCTCATTGTCGCATTCGCTCTAGTACTTCATGCTCCACTTGGGACTATGCTCTTATTTCTGCGTTTTCCTATTGCAATCTTGTTATTGTCTCTTCTAAAGTTTGTACCTACATTGTATCAAGTACTATTAGAAACCTTAAAACATATCTCACATCTCCATGCTTAAAGTAATAAAATATGAATAAAAGGGGATCCCCGTTATAATCAGAACGACCTACGGACTTAAAAGTCATACTGACCGGTTACCAACCTTCCCGACCCATATTTCACCTAAATCCATACTGACCTGTTACCCACGACCGATTAATTGTTCAAATACGAACAACTATACAATATGAAGCAGAACACGTATAACAAAGAACTTCAAATACTAACAAGCAGTGTTCTCACCTCAGATAACTAAACTACTGAATGTTATAAGGTACATAAAAAAAATCAAAATTATTTTAAGTTATACATAAAATTACTATTTATAGTTGATATTGTGTTAATATTAAGAAACAGAGAAATAATTATTGCTTACTTTCATAATCAGTAAGAAAAGATATCTGTACATATGCTACAATCTGTTTTGGATTGTGAACCAAGAACTTCAAATATGTGAACCAAGAACTTTAAATGAAGATATGTTACCTGAAGCTTTGAAAGATACTTCAAGACTGACCCAGATAATGTGCGTTGGGACAGCTGCAAGTGAATAGTAAACAACTTGATAAGATGACAAAAATAACATAATATAATATATATCAGAAAACATATTGCAAATAAAGGCTGTTAAGACCAAGTAACTAGCTAAGGATGCAAACAGAGAGATGAAGATACTTTTGGAGCGAGGACAATCATATATTTCAATGTTAACTCACGCAGATAAGTTGACTATCTGTTGTACCCAAACCACGTAAGAAGCTGACACAAATTCTAACTAAAAAGGCTAGGTTTGAATTTTTGAAATACGGTTATAAAGGAAAGCAAAGATTTATATAAACATGCCTGTATACTAGCTAAATGTTGTCGATGTTCAGCAAGTGTTGCAGCTAATGATTCAGCATGTCCACTAGTACCACCATCATTCGCACTTCGAAGAAGATCTGGGCCTTCACCATCATTTGCTTTTGCCTATAATATTAAAGAATATAGTAATCAGATGCATCACCAAACAGGAATGGGATACATTACTGATATAAGAAGGGGTTATATCGTCGCTGAAAACAAATTCTAATCACAAAAAGATATATATATATATATATATATATATATATATATATATATATATATATATATATATATATATATATATATATATATATATATTTGTGTAAGCCGATATATTTTGTCGGTTCAAAATCGTTAAGTCTAATAAAATCCCATTTAGATGATTAAATAAGTAATCAAACTCATTTATTGATATTATATTAATGATCCACATATTTAAACCCTTAATTTAATCAATATAATAAACTTGTAAAGCTTGTACACACAACATATCAACTTTTAAATAAGGACATGTTAAATCAAATCGAACAATTTATTAAATAGTTGATATATATCATTTTTTACGTATTATTATTTTTAAATTGATTAGATTCTAAGATACTTGAATATTTTATTTAAACTTTTGTTTTAATATAACACTTCTTATAGTAACTAGGAATTATGATACTAGTTGCGATTATTTTAAATTACCTTAAAGAAGAGTCCAACACGCTTCTGTATTCGTCTCCCTTTTTGACCAGAATATTACCGGGTCACACCACTAGACTTCTTAGCAGAGTATTTCAACTCCAACCCATCCTTGCAAGATAGGTGACTTATTTTGTGGCTCCTTCAATAATATTTAGCACAGCCTAATTTCGTTTCCTACGTTAGGCGTATGGTAGACTAATATTGAATTGTTTGGAAAGATTCTTTAGGCAATATTAAAATAATCACCAACAAGTATAATTCCAAGCTACCATAAGAAATATGCAGGGATATTAGCTATGCATGTTGGAGAATCTTGCAAAGTGTATAGAGTAATTGAAACAAAATTGCATGGAGTATTGGAATTGAGTTGCAGAGAATTTTTATTGATCTTAAACAAAGTACATTCAAGAAAACGATGCCCCTATTCTATTACAATAGCTTATTTATATTACATGGAAAAGATTGCTAGACTTCACATCTGTCCTTCTCTCTTGGAACGTGTCTTCAACCGCCTTTTGAAAACTTTACACATATCTGGCCTTTTTTTATTCTCAAGCCACGTATCTTATACTTTAAACACGTAGTTTTACATCTTTAGTCTTTATGCCACGTAAAATGGAATCTCCTTTGTAGATGATATCCAATATCTCAAATATTTTAATAATCACATGATTTATTTTTAGTGATTAACTATTTATTATTTCTTTAATCATCGGGGATTATGGTTACCTCTTTATCTTTCGAACATGCTGGGCAGATTCCTCCTCCTTGCTCTATATGACTTCGTTGGACACAAAACTTCCTTTGTGCATATGGACTGGATCTTATAATACCTCTTTCTATCCTTTTCATTGTTTGTTGTACATATTTTATGGCACCTAAGGGCGATTTCTTCGCTGGAGCAATCATTATTGGGGAAAGCGGGCTTTCTCCTCCATAGGTTCTAAAATCTCTTTTTAATATTGTCTCCATTGATAGGAGAATAACCCTTAATCCAATGGCGCGTCTTGCGCGTATCCCATCTTCATTAAATTTATGGAATGGTTTTCTGAATGTATCTATATCTTTTCCTGTACCTTCCATTTTTGTCAGCTGTATGAAATGGTATGCTGGATATCTATAATTATCATGAAAATCTGGTCCGGCTGACAAGAATTTTAGTATCAACTGATCTTTGTAACTGAAGCTAGGATTATTTTTATAACATTCCTTAACTGCATTTTGTAACCAAAACGACATTTTTGATATTTCTGTAAAATTTGGGGTTGTGAGGTAAATCGAGTTTATTGCCCCAAACTCGTACCAATATCTGATTTCTAGAACCCTGAAAATAATTTATACGAGGATATACTCCATTGAAATCAACAAATCTTATACCTGTTGACGAAAGGCTATATAATTCTTTCATTGTTAGGATTTGTATCTCAATAGGGTTTTGAATAATTAGATTTTGGACAATTTTTTCAAAAGATGAAGTTTTATCTGATTGGGGTCTAAAGGAATATATTTCCTTAATCTCAGCTGTTTCTTCTTTATCAGAAATTATATCCATCATTTGTTCATCAAAAGAACATGATGGGATATCAGTTTTGCTGGAACTTCCTTCTACCATGGCCCTTATTTGAAGGCTATCAGACATATAGTTATTAGCACTTGTTGCTATCATACCACATTGTCTTTTAAATATATCTTTTATTTGTACTATATTTTCTGGAATGGCCCCAACTATATCCATTAATTCTGCCATATCTGAAGCAGTATCCTTTATCCTTTGTACAGCTTTATCCATGCGACTAAGCAATATATCAAGATCTTCAATTTTCTTTTCCATCTCTGGTCAAGAAATTTGCTAAACCATTTTTTTCAGATTTAATAATCTCGATATCAAAAACATATTCTGATAAAAGAGTTTGCCATCTAATTAATCTTTTAAATTCAGGTTTTGAGGGCATATTGTTATTTATGAAGTCTTTTACTTGAGTATTATCTGTCCTTAACAAAAATCGTTTTGGTAGTAAGAAATAATAAAATTTTTGACAACTTCTTACAACTGCTAACAATTCTTTTTCATTTATATGATATCTTGTTTCTGTATCTGTAAAAGTGCCAGAACAATATCTACAAAGGCTTTCTCCAATTTTTTGTTTATCATGATTGTAATCTATCTTCTTAAGTACTCCGCTCCAATTATTTTCTGAAGCGTCAGTTTCCAATATTATATCATCATCTTCTTTTGGTAATTGTAATTTAGGTAAGTTTTTACAAAGGTCTTTGATTTTTCTTACTTGTCCTTCAAGACTTTTATCAAAGCTAAAGATCTTATCTTTTTTAAGTAAGTTTTGAAATGGTTTTCTTAATTCTGCCAAGTTTTGAATAAAATCTGAAGCATAATTAAGTATACCAAGAAAACTTTGCACATGTTTTTTATCAATTAATTTGTTTGGAAAAGATGAGATTTTTTCAACTATGTGGCTTTGGAGTTCAATTCAATTACCATCTAGTTTCATTCCTAAAAATTCAATTTCTTTTTGAAGCATATTTGTTTTCTTTTCAGATAAGGCTAGACCATTTTTTATGCATAAGTCAGCAAAAATGTCAAGATGTTTTAAGTGTGAACCTATATCATTTGATAAGACTAAGATATCATCAATATAGACAAAAATAAAGTCGTATTCTTTAAATATAATATCCATCTTTCTTTGAAATATTTGTGGAGCATTTTTTAATCCAAAAGGTAAAACTAACCATTCATATTGGCCTTGTGGAGTAGAAAATGCAGTATAAGCTATACTATCAGGATGCATTTTTATTTGCCAAAATCCACTTTTACAGTCAAATTTAGAAAATATCTTTTTGTTTCTAGTCCAATTTATCAAGCTTTCTTTATGTGGTAAAAAGTACCCATCAAATACTGTATTTTCATTTAGTTTTTTATAATTTATCACCATCCTTGCTTTTCCTCTTGTTATTTCGGCATGTTTTCTTACTAAAAAGGCCGGTGAACTATGAGGACTATGGCTGGGCCTTATTAATTTACTATCTAAAAGTTCCTTAATTTGTATTTGGAATTCTTTTTGGTCTTCTGGGTTATATCTCATAGGTTTTACCCTAATTTCTTTATCCTTATCTTTCATTTCTAATTTAGCCATAATTTGATTTTTATTCCAGAATTTTAAAGGATTATCTGTATAACACTCATTTAATCTTTCTTTTATATTTTCTATATTATTATCAAGTTTTCTAAGATTTACTTGATAATCTAAAAGATTTTCTTCTTTTTGATATTTTAATAATAATTTTCCTCTTTCCATAATTGGTCTTCCTTGGTATCCTATGTCATCATGTTTCTCACGTTTTTTAAACCTTATAGGAAAACTTCGTCCATAAGCTCTTCTTATTCTTTTAACAGATATCAAATGATGGCATGGTGTTTTAAATAAAATCTGAAAGGCTAAAATATCAAATACAACTTTGTTAAATCTTTCCAGGAAATTTTGTCCTAATAAGACATCACTACCTGTATCATGGAAATAAAATGTCGGACCTTTAACTAAATAAGATCCTATCAATAACAAATGACTTTTTATACCTTTATTTAGTAATAAAATTTCTTTATTAAAACTAATTCCTCTGTATGTCTCAAGGTCTTGATGATATTCTTTTGGATAACATTCAGATTTACATACACAGAGGCCAGCACCACTATCTATATAAGCAGCAAAATATTCGGCTTTATAGTCTCTATATGTAATCCCCATAGGGATATAAACACTACTACGACTCGTCATCTAGGAATATATATTAGTTTATCCTTATATGTTATTTTTAAACCATAAGAACTTATTTTATATGGTTTAACATTTTCTAGAAAAGTTAATCCTAACATAATTTCTAGGCTATCATCTTCACTTTCATTTTCAATTAATAATCTTAGAGGAATCTTTTCCTCACCAAATTTAATAATAGTTTCTATTGCTTCTTTTATTATATGCAATTCTCCATTAAAGTTTGTGTAATGGTGGGGCACATCTAATTGGTGTTGTTGCAGTTTTCTACATAGCTTATGACTAATGTAGCTTCCGTTTGCTCCTGTATCTATTAATATATTAACACACGAAAAATCTTTTCCATCAAAATATTCCCCTTGAATTTTATAATTCTTTATTGTATCTTCTTTTTCAATTATAGTATCATTATATCTACTAGATATAGATAATCTTCTATTAGATACTCCATGACTTGTAAAAGTAAGTTTAGGAATCATTTGTTCTTTTAATAAAAGGGATTTGTCTTGTAAATCTAAGTCTAAAGGTCTAGTATCAATTTCCTCAATTTTAGATAAAGTGGGAATCTGAACTTGACATACATCATTGAATAAAAATGGAAAATCTATAGTATCTTTTATGCTAAAACATTCAGAATGATGTGTATTTGAAATAGCATATGAAATAGCATAGGTTATTGAATAAGGTCTATTTTGTTCTTTAAAGAAATCTTTTCTTTTAAAGTCTTGTAACAAACTTAAAGTTTTATCAAAATCTTTATCTTGTAAATGATAAGAAATTCTCGGATATACATTAAATTTTAATTTTCCATATTGTAGATTTCCTTGTAAAATACCCAAACAGGCTTCTTCTCTATTATTTATTCTATTATCCATAATTGGTAATTCTATAGGTGTATCTATTCCTTCTTTGAAGGTTGATTTTATAATAATTTGTATGGCTCCGACATGTACCCATCCTAAAGTATTTCTAATTTCGGGCTTTATTTTTTGTAACTTATTTTGAATATCTCTTTTAGATAATAAAGGTATCATGACTTTATTGGAGGTTATATCTACATTCAAAGCTCTTTCTTGGATATTTAGCCCATAATATAAGTGATGGTTTCTCGGACTTATACCTAATTTTTGTAAAGTATTTACTTTAAATCCAGCATGATTAGATAAAGAAAAGTTTTCATGTTGTATTTGTTTTAACTTTTTCTTATCTATCAAAATTTCTTGTTTGTATTCTCCAAATTGTTCTTCTAGTTTAAAGCCAAAATCGTATCTAAATCAATTTCTATCCCACCCGGTGAAAAAGATTGAATGGCTCTGATACCATTTGTGTAAGCCGATATATTTTGTCGGTTCAAAATCGTTAAGTCTAATAAAATCCCATTTAGATGATTAAATAAGTAATCAAACTCATTTATTGATATTATATTAATGATCCACATATTTAAACCCTTAATTTAATCAATATAATAAACTTATAAAGCTTGTACACACAACATATCAATGTTTAAATAAGGACATGTTAAATCAAATCGAACAATTTATTAAATAGTTGATATATATATCATTTTTTACGTATTATTATTTTTAAATTGATTAGATTCTAAGATACTTGAATATTTTATTTAAACTTTTGTTTTAATATAACACTTCTTATAGTAACTAGGAATTATGATACTAGTTGGGATTATTTTAAATTACCTTAAAGAAGAGTCCAACACGCTTCCGTATTCGTCTCCCTTTTTGACCAGAATATTACCGGGTCACACCACTAGACTTCTTAGCAGAGTATTTCAACTCCAACCCATCCTTGCAAGATAGGTGACTTCTTTTGTGGCTCCTTCAATAATATTTAGCACAGCCTAATTTCGTTTCCTACGTTAGGCGTATGGTAGACTAATATTGAATTGTTTGGAAAGATTCTTTAGGCAATATTAAAATAATCACCAACAAGTATAATTCCAAGCTACCATAAGAAATGTGCAGGGATATTAGCTATGCATGTTGGAGAATCTTGCAAAGTGTATAGAGTAATTGAAACAAAATTGCATGGAGTATTGGAATTGAGTTGCAGAGAATTTTTATTGATCTTAAACAAAGTACATTCAAGAAAACGATACCCCTATTCTATTGCAATAGCTTATTTATATTACATGGAAAAGATTGCTAGACTTCACATCTGTCCTTCTCTCTTGGAACGTGTCTTCAACCGCCTTTTGAAAACTTTACACATATCTGGCCTTTTTTTATTCTCAAGCCACGTATCTTATACTTTAAACACGTAGTTTTACATCTTTAGTCTTTATGCCACGTAAAATGGAATCTCCTTTGTAGATGATATCCAATATCTCAAATATTTTAATAATCACATGATTTATTTTTAGTGATTAACTATTTATTATTTCTTTAATCATCGGGGATTATGGTTACCTCTTTATCTTTCGAACATGCTGGGCAGATTCCTCCTCCTTGCTCTATATGACTTCGTTGGACACAAAACTTCCTTTGTGCATCTGGACTGGATCTTATAATACCTCTTTCTATCCTTTTCATTGTTTGTTGTACATATTTTATGGCACCTAAGGGCGATTTCTTCGCTGGAGCAATCATTATTGGGGAAAGCGGGCTTTCTCCTCCATAGGTTCTAAAATCTCTTTTTAATATTGTCTCCATTGATAGGAGAATAACCCTTAATCCAATGGCGCGTCTTGCGCGTATCCCATCTTCATTAAATTTCTGGAATGGTTTTCTGAATGTATCTATATCTTTTCCTGTACCTTCCATTTTTGTCAGCTGTATGAAATGGTATGCTGGATATCTATAATTATCATGAAAATCTGGTCCGGCTGACAAGAATTTTAGTATCAACTGATCTTTGTAACTGAAGCTAGGATTATTTTTATAACATTCCTTAACTGCATTTTGTAACCAAAACGGCATTTTTGATATTTCTGTAAAATTTGGGGTTGTGAGGTAAATCGAGTTTATTGCCCCAAACTCGTACCAATATCTGATTTCACCTGGGTTAGAACCCTGAAAATAATTTATACGAGGATATACTCCATTGAAATCAACAAATCTTATACCTGTTGACGAAAGGCTATATAATTCTTTCATTGTTAGGATTTGTATCTCAATAGGGTTTTGAATAATTGGATTTTGGACAATTTTTTCAAAAGATGAAGTTTTATCTGATTGGGGTCTAAAGGAATATATTTCCTTAATCTCAGCTGTTTCTTCTTTATCAGAAATTATATCCATCATTTGTTCATCAAAAGAACATGATGGGATATCAGTTTTGCTGGAACTTCCTTCTACCATAGCCCTTATTTGAAGGCTATCAGACATATAGTTATTAGCACTTGTTGCTATCATACCACATTGTCTTTTAAATATATCTTTTATTTGTACTATATTTTCTGGAATGGCCCCAACTATATCCATTAATTCTGCCATATCTGAAGCAGTATCCTTTATCCTTTGTACAGCTTTATCCATGCGACTAAGCAATATATCAAGATCTTCAATTTTCTTTTCCATCTCTGGTCAAGAAATCTGCTAAAACATTTTTTTCAGATTTAATAATCTCGATATCAAAAACATATTCTGATAAAAGAGTTTGCCATCTAATTAATCTTTTAAATTCAGGTTTTGAGGGCATATTGTTATTTATGAAGGCTTTTACTTGAGTATTATCTGTCCTTAACAAAAATCGTTTTGGTAGTAAGAAATAATAAAATTTTTGACAACTTCTTACAACTGCTAACAATTCTTTTTCATTTATATGATATCTTGTTTCTGTATCTGTAAAAGTGCCAGAACAATATCTACAAAGGCTTTCTCCAATTTTTTGTTTATCATGATTGTAATCTATCTTCTTAAGTACTCCGCTCCAATTATTTTCTGAAGCGTCAGTTTCCAAGATTATATCATCATCTTCTTTTGGTAATTGTAATTTAGGTAAGTTTTTACAAAGGTCTTTGATTTTTCTTACTTGTCCTTCAAGACTTTTATCAAAGCTAAAGATCTTATCTTTTTTAAGTAAGTTTTGAAATGGTTTTCTTAATTCTGCCAAGTTTTAAATAAAATCTGAAGCATAATTAAGTATACCAAGAAAACTTTGCACATGTTTTTTATCAATTAATTTGTTTGGAAAAGATGAGATTTTTTCAACTATGTGGCTTTGGAGTTCAATTCCATTACCATCTAGTTTCATTCCTAAAAATTCAATTTCTTTTTGAAGCATATTTGTTTTCTTTTCAGATAAGGCTAGACAATTTTTTATGCATAAGTCAGCAAAAATGTCAAGATGTTTTAAGTGTGAACCTATATCATTTGATAAGACTAAGATATCATCAATATAGACAAAAATAAAGTCGTATTCTTTAAATATAATATCCATCTTTCTTTGAATTATTTGTGGAGCATTTTTTAATCCAAAAGGTAAAACTAACCATTCATATTGGCCTTGTGGAGTAGAAAATGCAGTATAAGCTATACTATCAGGATGCATTTTTATTTGCCAAAATCCACTTTTACAGTCAAATTTAGAAAATATCTTTTTGTTTCTAGTCCAATTTATCAAGCTTTCTTTATGTGGTAAAAAGTACCCATCAAATACTGTATTTTCATTTAGTTTTTTATAATTTATCACCATCCTTGCTTTTCCTCTTGTTATTTCGGCATGTTTTCTTACTAAAAAGGCTGGTGAACTATGAGGACTATGGCTGGGCCTTATTAATTTACTATCTAAAAGTTCCTTAATTTGTATTTGGAATTCTTTTTGGTCTTCTGGGTTATATCTCATAGGTTTTACCCTAATTTCTTTATCCTTATCTTTCATTTCTAATTTAGCCATAATTTGATTTTTATTCCAGAATTTTAAAGGATTATCTGTATAGCACTCATTTAATCTTTATTTTATATTTTCTATATTATTATCAAGTTTTCTAAGATTTACTTGATAATCTAAAAGATTTTCTTCTTTTTGATATTTTAATAATAATTTTCCTCTTTCCATAATTGGTCTTCCTTGGTATCCTATGTCATCATGTTTCTCACGTTTTTTAAACCTTATAGGAAAACTTCGTCCATAAGCTCTTCTTATTCTTTTAACAGATATCAAATGATGGCATGGTGTTTTAAATAAAATCTGAAAGGCTAAAATATCAAATACAACTTTGTTAAATCTTTCAAGGAATTTTTGTCCTAATAAGACATCACTACCTGTATCATGGAAATAAAATGTCGGACCTTTAACTAAATAAGATCCTATCAATAACAAAGGACTTTTTATACCTTTATTTAGTAATAAAATTTCTTTATTAAAACTAATTCCTCTGTATGTCTCAAGGTCTTGATGATATTCTTTTAGATAACATTCAGATTTACATACACAGAGGCCAGCACCACTATCTATATAAGCAGCAAAATATTCGGCTTTATAGTCTTTATATGTAATCCCCATAGGGATATAAACACTACTACGACTCGTCATCTAGGAATATATATTAGTTTATCCTTATATGTTATTTTTAAACCATAAGAACTTATTTTATATGGTTTAACATTTTCTAGAAAAGTTAATCCCAACATAATTTCTAGGCTATCATCTTCACTTTCATTTTCAATTAATAATCTTAGAGGAATCTTTTCCTCACCAAATTTAATAATAGTTTCTATTGCTTCTTTTATTATATGCAATTCTCCATTAAAGTTTGTGTAATGGTGGGGCACATCTAATTGGTGTTTTTGCAGTTTTCTACATAGCTTATGACTAATGTAGCTTCCGTTTGCTCCTGTATCTATTAATATATTAACACATGAAAAATCTTTTCCATCAAAATATTCCCCTTGAATTTTATAATTCTTTATTGTATCTTCTTTTTCAATTATAGTATCATTATATCTACTAGATATAGATAATCTTCTATTAGATACTCCATGACTTGTAAAAGTAAGTTTAGGAATCATTTGTTCTTTTAATAAAAGGGGTTTGTCTTGTAAATCTAAGTCTAAAGGTCTAGTATCAATTTCCTCAATTTTAGATAAAGTGGGAATCTGAACTTGACATACATCATTGAATAAAAATGGAAAATCTATAGTATCTTTTATGCTAAAACATTCAGAATGATGTGTATTTGAAATAGCATATGAAATAGCATAGGTTATTGAATAAGGTCTATTTTGTTCTTTAAAGAAATCTTTTCTTTTAAAGTCTTGTAACAAACTTAAAGTTTTATCAAAATCTTTATCTTGTAAATGATAAGAAATTCTCGGATATACATTAAATTTTAATTTTCCATATTGTAGGTTTCCTTGTAAAATACCCAAACAGGCTTCTTCTCTATTATGTATTCTATTATCCATAATTGCTAATTCTATAGGTGTATCTATTCCTTCTTTGAAGGTTGATTTTATAATAATTTGTATGGCTCCGACATGTACCCATCCTAAAGTATTTCTAATTTCGGGCTTTATTTTTTGTAACTTATTTTGAATATCTCTTTTAGATAATAAAGGTATCATGACTTTATTGGAGGTTATATCTACATTCAAAGCTCTTTCTTGGATATTTAGCCCATAATATAACTGATGGTTTCTCGGACTTATACCTAATTTTTGTAAAGTATTTACTTTAAATCCAGCATGATTAGATAAAGAAAAGTTTTCATGTTGTATTTGTTTTAACTTTTTCTTATCTATCAAAATTTCTTGTTTGTATTCTCCAAATTGTTCTTCTTGAGAATCCATTATTATAGAACTATTTATAACTTGTAAATCAGATTTACTCATCTTCAGACGATGTATATTCAGTTTCAGTTATTATAAAAATACTTTCATCTGAATCAATATCTTGAAAACTTTTGATTGGTATGAAATCACCATTTTCAATTATCTTTTCTATATCTTCATCTATCTCAAATAATTTTAAATTTTTATTAAACTTATCGGGACATCTATTAGCATAATGTCCTTCTTTATGACAATAAAAACATCTACAAGTCTTTGGACTCGTTTTTCTTTTAAAAGTAGGTTTAAAAGTATTCTTATATCCTTTATTTTTATAATAACTTGTTTTTCTCTTTTTAAAATATCTCTTTTTATAATGGGTTTTCTTCTTATATTTCTTTTTTATTTTTCCATAATAATATGAACTATCACACCCAATCATGGTTGGCATTTTAGAATTACCACAACATAATGACGCTCTTTTCTTTAAGCCTTTACTCATTTTAGCTAAAATAGCATCTCCACACCATTCACTTAATTTATCTCTAACATGTGTAATTCTTTTCCCTAAAGTATCTGCTGTGCCTGGCATATATGTATCAATTAATTTTTGTCCCCAAGGGTCAGGTATCTTAGCAAAAAATAGTGGTAAATAACTTTCAGTATTTGGCATTTGATTATATATGTGGTAATAATAGTCTTGAAATACACATATATATCTATCAATTTCACACATATCACATAATTGTAATCTAAGCAAGGCAGTTGAATACTTTTTAACAGTAGCCACATCTTTAATAATATTTCCTTCACCACAGAATTCTAATCTTAGTGCTTCTACTGCTCTAGTAATTACATTTGGTATGCTATTATCAGTCCCAATTATAGTTTCTTTTGTGTTTGGAGCTATATTTTGCCAAAATCTTAAAGTACTGTTTAGAAGAGTTCTTTCTAGAAACCCTTTTAAAGTTTCCATATCCATTTTATTTATCGCAACTGCTGTTCTAAGGGCGGTTTCCCATTTATCAATAGCTTCTTCAGTGTTGTTAACACAATCAAGGTCTAAATATATTCCAAAGGGATTAATAGGCTCATTTTTCATACTCTCATATGGTGTAAACTTTTCGTTTCTTTCCCTTTTTATTTTATCCTTTTTTCTAATAGTGGTCTTAACAGCAGCATATCCCTCAGTGGGTCTATTAAATGATTCTGTTATGGTTCCCGAGTTACTTGTGCTTGGTATATCATTAACATTTGGTACAAAATTTTCTTGTTTAAGATCTGGTTTTAAATTAACAAAATTATCATTTATATTTATCTCTCCAATTTTAGTAACTAGACTATCTATATCTGGTGGTATATAATTTTCAAAGTCTGAATCTGTCATCTTTAATAATCTTTATAACCTTTAGGTATCTCTAAAGAAAGAATTTGTTGGAGTAATTTATCCTGAGTATTCTTAGAAGAATCAAGTGTTTCTTTATTCTTTTCATTATTATGAGTAAATGTTTTTAGTAAAATATTTAATTTTTCTAGTTGAGATAATATTTTTTCTCCATAAAAAACAATTGTTTTTTGTAATTCTATCATATCTTTCTCAGTTTTTAAGCAATTATCATTTTCATTTTTTAATTCTCGAAAGCTATATTTATCCATTAAGAAGAATTATAGTTCCAGTCTGTATTATCGTATGTATAGTCAGATGCAGTCCACTCATATCTATCAAAACTAAAGTCTTCATCAGAAATATAGTCATCAAATTCATCATCTAAATCTATGTTTTCTAAGTCATTAATTAAATTATCAATTTGGTTTATACCAGGATTATTATTATTAGAAAAATTTGTTTGAGTTTCTTCAAAAAGTAGTATCGAATTTTTGACAAAGTTTATGTTTAAAGCCAAAATCGTATCTAAATCAATTTCCATCCCACCCGGTGAAAAAGATTGAATGGCTCTGATACCATTTGTGTAAGCCGATATATTTTGTCGGTTCAAAATCGTTAAGTCTAATAAAATCCCATTTAGATGATTAAATAAGTAATCAAACTCATTTATTCATCTAAATGGGATTTTATTAGACTTAACGATTTTGAACTGACAAAATATATCGGCTTACACAAATGGTATCAGAGCCATTCAATCTTTTTCACCGGGTGGGATGGAAATTGATTTAGATACGATTTTGGCTTTAAACATAAACTTTGTCGAAAATTCGATACTACTTTTTGAAGAAACTCAAACAAATTTTTCTAATAATAATAATCCTGGTATAAACCAAATTGATAATTTAATTAATGACTTAGAAAACATAGATTTAGATGATGAATTTGATGACTATATTTCTGATGAAGACTTTAGTTTTGATAGATATGAGTGGACTGCATCTGACTATACATACGATAATACAGACTGGAACTATAATTCTTCTTAATGGATAAATATAGCTTTCGAGAATTAAAAAATGAAAATGATAATTGCTTAAAAACTGAGAAAGATATGATAGAATTATAAAAAACAATTGTTTTTTATGGAGAAAAAATATTATCTCAACTAGAAAAATTAAATACTTTACTAAAAACATTTACTCATAATAATGAAAAGAATAAAGAAACACTTGATTCTTCTAAGAATACTCAGGATAAATTACTCCAACAAATTCTTTCTTTAGAGATACCTAAAGGTTATAAAGATTATTAAAGATGACAATTTCAGACTTTGAAAATTATATACCACCAGATATAGATAGTCTAGTTACTAAAATTGGAGAGATAAATATAAATGATAATTTTGTTAATTTAAAACCAGATCTTAAACAAGAAATTTTTGTACCAAATGTTAATGATATACCAAGCACAAGTAACTCGGGAACCATAACAGAATCATTTAATAGACCCACTGAGGGATATGCTGCTGTTAAGACCACTATTAGAAAAAAGGATAAAATAAAAAGGGAAAGAAAAGAAAAGTTTACACCATATGAGAGTATGAAAAATGAGCCTATTAATCCCTTTGGAATATATTTAGACCTTGATTGTGTTAACAACACTGAAGAAGCTATTGATAAATGGGAAACCGCCCTTAGAACAACAGTTGCGATAAATAAAATGGATATGGAAACTTTAAAAGGGTTTCTAGAAAGAACTCTTCTAAACAGTACTTTAAGATTTTGGCAAAATATAGCTCCAAACACAAAAGAAACTATAATTGGGGCTGATAATAGCATACCAAATGTAATTACTAGAGCAGTAGAAGCACTAAGATTAGAATTCTGTGGTGAAGGAAATATTATTAAAGATGTGGCTACTGTTAAAAAGTATTCAACTGCCTTGCTTAGATTACAATTATGTGATATGTGTGAAATTGATAGATATATATGTGTATTTCAAGACTATTATTACCACATATATAATCAAATGCCAAATACTGAAAGTTATTTACCACTATTTTTTGCTAAGATACCTGACCCTTGGGGACAAAAATTAATTGATACATATATGCCAGGCACAGCAGATACTTTAGGGAAAAGAATTACACATGTTAGAGATAAATTAAGTGAATGGTGTGGAGATGCTATTTTAGCTAAAATGAGTAAAGGCTTAAAGAAAAGAGCGTCATTATGTTGTGGTAATTCTAAAATGCCAACCATGATTGGGTGTGATAGTTCATATTATTATGGAAAAATAAAAAAGAAATATAAGAAGAAAACCCATTATAAAAAGAGATATTTTAAAAAGAGAAAAACAAGTTATTATAAAAATAAAGGATATAAGAATACTTTTAAACCTACTTTTAAAAGAAAAACGAGTCCTAAGACTTGTAGATGTTTTTATTGTCATAAAGAAGGACATTATGCTAATAGATGTCCCGATAAGTTTAATAAAAATTTAAAATTATTTGAGATAGATGAAGATATAGAAAAGATAATTGAAAATGGTGATTTCATACCAATCAAAAGTTTTCAAGATATTGATTCAGATGAAAGTATTTTTATAATAGCTGAAACTGAATATACATCGTCTGAAGATGAGTAAATCTGATTTACAAGTTATAAATAGTTCTATAATAATGGATTCTCAAGAAGAACAATTTGGAGAATACAAACAAGAAATTTTGATAGATAAGAAAAAGTTAAAACAAATACAACATGAAAACTTTTCTTTATCTAATCATGCTGGATTTAAAGTAAATACTTTACAAAAATTAGGTATAAGTCCGAGAAACCATCACTTATATTATGGGCTAAATATCCAAGAAAGAGCTTTGAATGTAGATATAACCTCCAATAAAGTCATGATACCTTTATTATCTAAAAGAGATATTCAAAATAAGTTACAAAAAATAAAGCCCGAAATTAGAAATACTTTAGGATGGGTACATGTCGGAGCCATACAAATTATTATAAAATCAACCTTCAAAGAAGGAATAGATACACCTATAGAATTAGCAATTATGGATAATAGAATACATAATAGAGAAGAAGCCTGTTTGGGTATTTTACAAGGAAATCTACAATATGGAAAATTAAAATTTAATGTATATCCGAGAATTTCTTATCATTTACAAGATAAAGATTTTGATAAAACTTTAAGTTTGTTACAAGACTTTAAAAGAAAAGATTTCTTTAAAGAACAAAATAGACCTTATTCAATAACCTATGCTATTTCATATGCTATTTCAAATACACATCATTCTGAATGTTTTAGCATAAAAGATACTATAGATTTTCCATTTTTATTCAATGATGTATGTCAAGTTCAGATTCCCACTTTATCTAAAATTGAGGAAATTGATACTAGACCTTTAGACTTAGATTTACAAGACAAACCCCTTTTATTAAAAGAACAAATGATTCCTAAACTTACTTTTACAAGTCATGGAGTATCTAATAGAAGATTATCTATATCTAGTAGATATAATGATACTATAATTGAAAAAGAAGATACAATAAAGAATTATAAAATTCAAGGGGAATATTTTGATGGAAAAGATTTTTCATGTGTTAATATATTAATAGATACAGGAGCAAACGGAAGCTACATTAGTCATAAGCTATGTAGAAAACTGCAAAAACACCAATTAGATGTGCCCCACCATTACACAAACTTTAATGGAGAATTGCATATAATAAAAGAAGCAATAGAAACTATTATTAAATTTGGTGAGGAAAAGATTCCTCTAAGATTATTAATTGAAAATGAAAGTGAAGATGATAGCCTAGAAATTATGTTGGGATTAACTTTTCTAGAAAATGTTAAACCATATAAAATAAGTTCTTATGGTTTAAAAATAACATATAAGGATAAACTAATATATATTCCTAGATGACGAGTCGTAGTAGTGTTTATATCCCTATGGGGATTACATATAAAGACTATAAAGCCGAATATTTTGCTGCTTATATAGATAGTGGTGCTGGCCTCTGTGTATGTAAATCTGAATGTTATCCAAAAGAATATCATCAAGACCTTGAGACATACAGAGGAATTAGTTTTAATAAAGAAATTTTATTACTAAATAAAGGTATAAAAAGTCCTTTGTTATTGATAGGATCTTATTTAGTTAAAGGTCCGACATTTTATTTCCATGATACAGGTAGTGATGTCTTATTAGGACAAAATTTCCTTGAAAGATTTAACAAAGTTGTATTTGATATTTTAGCCTTTCAGATTTTATTTAAAACACCATGCCATCATTTGATATCTGTTAAAAGAATAAGAAGAGCTTATGGACGAAGTTTTCCTATAAGGTTTAAAAAACGTGAGAAACATGATGACATAGGATACCAAGGAAGACCAATTATGGAAAGAAGAAAATTATTATTAAAATATCAAAAAGAAGAAAATCTTTTAGATTATCAAGTAAATCTTAGAAAACTTGATAATAATATAGAAAATATAAAAGAAAGATTAAATGAGTGCTATACAGATAATCCTTTAAAATTCTGGAATAAAAATCAAATTATGGCTAAATTAGAAATGAAAGATAAGGATAAAGAAATTAGGGTAAAACCTATGAGATATAACCCAGAAGACCAAAAAGAATTCCAAATACAAATTAAGGAACTTTTAGATAGTAAATTAATAAGGCCCAGCCATAGTCCTCATAGTTCACCAGCCTTTTTAGTAAGAAAACATGCCGAAATAACAAGAGGAAAAGCAAGGATGGTGATAAATTATAAAAAACTAAATGAAAATACAGTATTTGATGGGTACTTTTTACCACATAAAGAAAGCTTGATAAATTGGACTAGAAACAAAAAGATATTTTCTAAATTTGACTGTAAATGTGGATTTTGGCAAATAAAAATGCATCCTGATAGTATAGCTTATACTGCATTTTCTACTCCACAAGGCCAATATGAATGGTTAGTTTTACCTTTTGGATTAAAAAATGCTCCACAAATATTTCACAGAAAGATGGATATTATATTTAAAGAATACGACTTTATTTTTGTCTATATTGATGATATCTTAGTCTTATCAAATGATATAGGTTCACACTTAAAACATCTTGACATTTTTGCTGACTTATGCATAAAAAATGGTCTAGCCTTATCTGAAAAGAAAACAAATATGCTTCAAAAAGAAATTGAATTTTTAGGAATGAAACTAGATGGTAATGGAATTGAACTCCAAAGCCACATAGTTGAAAAAATCTCATCTTTTCCAAACAAATTAATTGATAAAAAACATGTGCAAAGTTTTCTTGGTATACTTAATTATGCTTCAGATTTTATTCAAAACTTGGCAGAATTAAGAAAACCATTTCAAAACTTACTTAAAAAAGATAAGATCTTTAGCTTTGATAAAAGTCTTGAAGGACAAGTAAGAAAAATCAAAGACCTTTGTAAAAACTTACCTAAATTACAATTACCAAAAGAATATGATGATATAATCTTGGAAACTGACGCTTCAGAAAATAATTGGAGCGGAGTACTTAAGAAGATAGATTACAATCATGATAAACAAAAAATTGGAGAAAGCCTTTGTAGATATTGTTCTGGCACTTTTACAGATACAGAAACAAGATATCATATAAATGAAAAAGAATTGTTAGCAGTTGTAAGAGGTTGTCAAAATTTTTATTATTTCTTACTACCAAAACGATTTTTGTTAAGGACAGATAATACTCAAGTAAAAGCCTTCATAAATAACAATATGCCCTCAAAACCTGAATTTAAAAGATTAATTAGATGGCAAACTCTTTTATCAGAATATGTTTTTGATATCGAGATTATTAAATCTGAAAAAAATGTTTTAGCAGATTTCTTGACCAGAGATGGAAAAGAAAATTGAAGATCTTGATATATTGCTTAGTCGCATGTATAAAGCTGTACAAAGGATAAAGGATACTTCTTCAGATATGGCAGAATTAATGGATATAGTTGGGGCCATTCCAGAAAATATAGTACAAATAAAAGATATATTTAAAAGACAATGTGGTATGATAGCAACAAGTGCTAATAACTATATGTCTGATAGCCTTCAAATAAGGGCCATGGTAGAAGGAAGTTCCAGCAAAACTGATATCCCATCATGTTCTTTTAATGAACAAATGATGGATATAATTTCTGATAAAGAAGAAACAGCTGAGATTAAGGAAATATATTCCTTTAGACCCCAATCAGATAAAACTTCATCTTTTGAAAAAATTGTCCAAAATCCAATTATGCAAAACCCTATTGAGATACAAATCCTAACAATGAAAGAATTATATAGCCTTTCGTCAACAGGTATAAGATTTGTTGATTTCAATGGAGTATATCCTCGTATAAATTATTTTCAGGGTTCTAACCAAGGTGAAATCAGATATTGGTACGAGTTTGGGGCAATAAACTCGATTTACCTCACAACCCCAAATTTTACAAAAATATCAAAAATGTCGTTTTGGTTACAAAATGCAGTTAAGGAATGTTATAAAAATAATCCTAGCTTCAGTTACAAAGATAAGTCGATACTAAAATTCTTGTCAGCCGGACCAGATTTTCATGATAATTATAGATATCCAGCATACCATTTCATACAGCTGACAAAAATGGAAGGTACAGGAAAAGATATAGATACATTCAGAAAACCATTCCAGAAATTTAATGAAGATGGGATACGCGCAAGACGCGCCATTGGATTAAGGGTTATTCTCCTATCAATGGAGACAATATTAAAAAGAGATTTTAGAACCTATGGAGGAGAAAGCCCGCTTTCCCCAATAATGATTGCTCCAGCGAAGAAATCGCCCTTAGGTGCCATAAAATATGTACAACAAACAATGAAAAGGATAGAAAGAGGTATTATAAGATCCAGTCCAGATGCACAAAGGAAGTTTTGTGTCCAACGAAGTCATATAGAGCAAGGAGGAGGAATCTGCCCAGCATGTTAGAAAGATAAAGAGGTAACCATAATCCCCGATGATTAAAGAAATAATAAATAGTTAATCACTAAAAATAAATCATGTGATTATTAAAATATTTGAGATATTGGATATCATCTACAAAGGAGATTCCATTTTACGTGGCATAAAGACTAAAGATGTAAAACTACGTGTTTAAAGTATAAGATACGTGGCTTGAGAATAAAAAAAGGCCAGATATGTGTAAAGTTTTCAAAAGGCGGTTGAAGACACGTTCCAAGAGAGAAGGACAGATGTGAAGTCTAGCAATCTTTTCCATGTAATATAAATAAGCTATTGTAATAGAATTGGGGTATCGTTTTCTTGAATGTACTTTGTTTAAGATCAATAAAAATTCTCTGCAACTCAATTCCAATACTCCATGCAATTTTGTTTCAATTACTCTATACACTTTGCAAGATTCTCCAACATGCATAGCTAATATCCCTGAACATTTCTTATGGTAGCTTGGAATTATACTTGTTGGTGATTATTTTAATATTGCCTAAAGAATCTTTCCAAACAATTCAATATTAGTCTACCATACGCCTAACGTAGGAAACGAAATTAGGCTGTGCTAAATATTATTGAAGGAGCCACAAAAGAAGTCACCTATCTTGCAAGGATGGGTTGGAGTTGAAATACTCTGCTAAGAAGTCTAGTGGTGTGACCCGGTAATATTCTGGTCAAAAAGGGAGACGAATACGGAAGCGTGTTGGACTCTTCTTTAAGGTAATTTAAAATAATCCCAACTAGTATCATAATTCCTAGTTACTATAAGAAGTGTTATATTAAAACAAAAGTTTAAATAAAATATTTAAGTACCTTAGAATCTAATCAATTTAAAAATAATAATACGTAAAAAATGATATATATCAACTATTTAATAAATTGTTCGATTTGATTTAACATGTCCTTATTTAAAAGTTGATATGTTGTGTGTACAAGCTTTACAAGTTTATTATATTGATTAAATTAAGGGTTTAACTATGTGGATCATTAATATAATATCAATAAATGAGTTTGATTACTTATTTAATCATCTAAATGGGATTTTATTAGACTTAACGATTTTGAACCGACAAAATATATCGGCTTACACAAATGGTATCAGAGCCATTCAATCTTTTTCACCGGGTGGGATGGAAATTGATTTAGATACGATTGAATATCCTTTGTAGATGATATCCAATATCTCAAATATTTTAATAATCACATGATTTATTTTTAGTGATTAACTATTTATTATTTCTTTAATCATCGGGGATTATGGTTACCTCTTTATCTTTCGAACATGCTGGGCAGATTCCTCCTCCTTGCTCTATATGACTTCGTTGGACACAAAACTTCCTTTGTGCATCTGGACTGGATCTTATAATACCTCTTTCTATCCTTTTCATTGTTTGTTGTACATATTTTATGGCACCTAAGGGCGATTTCTTCGCTGGAGCAATCATTATTGGGGAAAGCGGGCTTTCTCCTCCATAGGTTCTAAAATCTCTTTTTAATATTGTCTCCATTGATAGGAGAATAACCCTTAATCCAATGGCGCGTCTTGCGCGTATCCCATCTTCATTAAATTTCTGGAATGGTTTTCTGAATGTATCTATATCTTTTCCTGTACCTTCCATTTTTGTCAGCTGTATGAAATGGTATGCTGGATATCTATAATTATCATGAATATCTGGTCCGGCTGACAAGAATTTTAGTATCAACTGATCTTTGTAACTGAAGCTAGGATTATTTTTATAACATTCCTTAACTGCATTTTGTAACCAAAACGACATTTTTGATATTTCTGTAAAATTTGGGGTTGTGAGGTAAATCGAGTTTATTACCCCAAACTCGTACCAATATCTGATTTCACCTGGGTTAGAACCCTGAAAATAATTTATAAGAGGATATACTCCATTGAAATCAACAAATCTTATACCTGTTGACGAAAGGCTATATAATTCTTTCATTGTTAGGATTTGTATCTCAATAGGGTTTTGAATAATTGGATTTTGGACAACTTTTTCAAAAGATGAAGTTTTATCTGATTGGGGTCTAAAGGAATATATTTCCTTAATCTCAGCTGTTTCTTCTTTATCATAAATTATATCCATCATTTGTTCATCAAAAGAACATGATGGGATATCAGTTTTGCTGGAACTTCCTTCTACCATGGCCTTTATTTGAAGGCTATCAGACATATAGTTATTAGCACTTGTTGCTATCATACCACATTGTCTTTTAAATATATCTTCTATTTGTACTATATTTTCTGGAATGGCCCCAACTATATCCATTAATTCTGCCATATCTGAAGCAGTATCCTTTATCCTTTGTACAGCTTTATCCATGCGACTAAGCAATATATCAAGATCTTCAATTTTCTTTTCCATCTCTGGTCAAGAAATCTGCTAAAACATTTTTTTCAGATTTAATAATCTCGATATCAAAAACATATTCTGATAAAAGAGTTTGCCATCTAATTAATCTTTTAAATTCAGGTTTTGAGGGCATATTGTTATTTATGAAGGCTTTTACTTGAGTATTATCTGTCTTTAACAAAAATCGTTTTGGTAGTAAGAAATAATAAAATTTTTGACAACTTCTTACAACTGCTAACAATTCTTTTTCATTTATATGATATCTTGTTTCTGTATCTGTAAAAGTGCCAGAACAATATCTACAAAGGCTTTCTCCAATTTTTTGTTTATCATGATTGTAATCTATCTTCTTAAGTACTCCGCTCCAATTATTTTCTGAAGCGTCAGTTTCCAAGATTATATCATCATCTTCTTTTGGTAATTGTAATTTAGGTAAGTTTTTACAAAGGTCTTTGATTTTTCTTACTTGTCCTTCAAGACTTTTATCAAAGCTAAAGATCTTATCTTTTTTAAGTAAGTTTTGAAATGGTTTTCTTAATTCTGCCAAGTTTTGAATAAAATCTGAAGCATAATTAAGTATACCAAGAAAACTTTGCACATGTTTTTTATCAATTAATTTGTTTGGAAAAGATGAGATTTTTTCAACTATGTGGCTTTGGAGTTCAATTCCATTACCATCTAGTTTCATTCCTAAAAATTCAATTTCTTTTTGAAGCATATTTGTTTTCTTTTCAGATAAGGCTAGACCATTTTTTATGCATAAGTCAGCAAAAATGTCAAGATGTTTTAAGTGTGAACCTATATCATTTGATAAGACTAAGATATCATCAATATAGACAAAAATAAAGTCGTATTCTTTAAATATAATATCCATCTTTCTTTGAAATATTTGTGGAGCATTTTTTAATCCAAAAGGTAAAACTAACCATTCATATTGGCCTTGTGGAGTAGAAAATGCAGTATAAGCTATACTATCAGGATGCATTTTTATTTGCCAAAATCCACTTTTACAGTCAAATTTAGAAAATATCTTTTTGTTTCTAGTCCAATTTATCAAGCTTTCTTTATGTGGTAAAAAGTACCCATCAAATACTGTATTTTCATTTAGTTTTTTATAATTTATCACCATCCTTGCTTTTCCTCTTGTTATTTCGGCATGTTTTCTTACTAAAAAGGCTGGTGAACTATGAGGACTATGGCTGGGCCTTATTAATTTACTATCTAAAAGTTCCTTAATTTGTATTTGGAATTCTTTTTGGTCTTCTGGGTTATATCTCATAGGTTTTACCCTAATTTCTTTATCCTTATCTTTCATTTCTAATTTATCCATAATTTGATTTTTATTCCAGAATTTTAAAGGATTATCTGTATAGCGTCTTTCTTTTATATTTTCTATATTATTATCAAGTTTTCTAAGATTTACTTGATA
Source organism: Glebionis coronaria (assembly GCA_025667525.1). Classification (NCBI taxonomy): domain Eukaryota; kingdom Viridiplantae; phylum Streptophyta; class Magnoliopsida; order Asterales; family Asteraceae; genus Glebionis; species Glebionis coronaria. The sequence goes on from CM046878.1 coordinate 413,117,572, forward strand.
ATCTAAAAGATTTTCTTCTTTTTGATATTTTAATAATAATTTTCCTCTTTCCATAATTGGTCTTCCTTGGTATCCTATGTCATCATGTTTCTCACGTTTTTTAAACCTTATAGGAAAACTTCGTCCATAAGCTCTTCTAATTCTTTTAACAGATATCAAATGATGGCATGGTGTTTTAAATAAAATCTGAAAGGCTAAAATATCAAATACAACTTTGTTAAATCTTTCAAGGAAATTTTGTCCTAATAAGACATCACTACCTGTATCATGGAAATAAAATGTCGGACCTTTAACTAAATAAGATCCTATCAATAACAAAGGACTTTTTATACCTTTAGTTAGTAATAAAATTTCTTTATTAAAACTAATTCCTCTGTATGTCTCAAGGTCTTGATGATATTCTTTTGGATAACATTCAGATTTACATACACAGAGGCCAGCACCACTATCTATATAAGCAGCAAAATATTCGGCTTTATAGTCTTTATATGTAATCCCCATAGGGATATAAACACTACTACGACTCGTCATCTAGGAATATATATTAGTTTATCCTTATATGTTATTTTTAAACCATAAGAACTTATTTTATATGGTTTAACATTTTCTAGAAAAGTTAATCCCAACATAATTTCTAGGCTATCATCTTCACTTTCATTTTCAATTAATAATCTTAGAGGAATCTTTTCCTCACCAAATTTAATAATAGTTTCTATTGCTTCTTTTATTATATGCAATTCTCCATTAAAGTTTGTGTAATGGTGGGGAACATCTAATTGGTGTTTTTGCAGTTTTCTGCATAGCTTATGACTAATGTAGCTTCCGTTTGCTCCTGTGTCTATTAATATATTAACACATGAAAAATCTTTTCCATCAAAATATTCCCCTTGAATTTTATAATTCTTTATTGTATCTTCTTTTTCAATTATAGTATCATTATATCTACTAGATATAGATAATCTTCTATTAGATACTCCATGACTTGTAAAAGTAAGTTTAGGAATCATTTGTTCTTTTAATAAAAGGGGGTTGTCTTGTAAATCTAAGTCTAAAGGTCTAGTATCAATTTCCTCAATTTTAGATAAAGTGGGAATCTGAACTTGACATACATCATTGAATAAAAATGGAAAATCTATAGTATCTTTTATGCTAAAACATTCAGAATGATGTGTATTTGAAATAGCATAGGTTATTGAATAAGGTCTATTTTGTTCTTTAAAGAAATCTTTTCTTTTAAAGTCTTGTAACAAACTTAAAGTTTTATCAAAATCTTTATCTTGTAAATGATAAGAAATTCTCGGATATACATTAAATTTTAATTTTCCATATTGTAGATTTCCTTGTAAAATACCCAAACAGGCTTCTTCTCTATTATGTATTCTATTATCCATAATTGCTAATTCTATAGGTGTATCTATTCCTTCTTTGAAGGTTGATTTTATAATAATTTGTATGGCTCCGACATTTACCCATCCTAAAGTATTTCTAATTTCGGGCTTTATTTTTTGTAACTTATTTTGAATATCTCTTTTAGATAATAAAGGTATCATGACTTTATTGGAGGTTATATCTACATTCAAAGCTCTTTCTTGGATATTTAGCCCATAATATAAGTGATGGTTTCTCGGACTTATACCTAATTTTTATAAAGTATTTACTTTAAATCCAGCATGATTAGATAAAGAAAAGTTTTCATGTTGTATTTGTTTTAACTTTTTCTTATCTATCAAAATTTCTTGTTTGTATTCTCCAAATTGTTCTTCTTGAGAATCCATTATTATAGAACTATTTATAACTTGTAAATCAGATTTACTCATCTTCAGACGATGTATATTCAGTTTCAGTTATTATAAAAATACTTTCATCTGAATCAATATCTTGAAAACTTTTGATTGGTATGAAATCACCATTTTCAATTATCTTTTCTATATCTTCATCTATCTCAAATAATTTTAAATTTTTATTAAACTTATCGGGACATCTATTAGCATAATGTCCTTCTTTATGACAATAAAAACATCTACAAGTCTTAGGACTCGTTTTTCTTTTAAAAGTAGGTTTAAAAGTATTCTTATATCCTTTATTTTTATAACAACTTGTTTTTCTCTTTTTAAAATATCTCTTTTTATAATGGGTTTTCTTCTTATGTTTCTTTTTTATTTTTCCATAATAATATGAACTATCACACCCAATCATGGTTGGCATTTTAGAATTACCACAACATAATGACGCTCTTTTCTTTAAGCCTTTACTCATTTTAGCTAAAATAGCATCTCCACACCATTCACTTAATTTATCTCTAACATGTGTAATTCTTTTCCCTAAAGTATCTGCTGTGCCTGGCATATATGTATCAATTAATTTTTGTCCCCAAGGGTCAGGTATCTTAGCAAAAAATAGTGGTAAATAACTTTCAGTATTTGGCATTTGATTATATATGTGGTAATAATAGTCTTGAAAAACACATATATATCTATCAATTTCACACATATCACATAATTGTAATCTAAGCAAGGCAGTTGAATACTTTTTAACAGTAGCCACATCTTTAATAATATTTCCTTCACCACAGAATTCTAATCTTAGTGCTTCTACTGCTCTAGTAATTACATTTGGTATGCTATTATCAGTCCCAATTATAGTTTCTTTTGTGTTTGGAGCTATATTTTGCCAAAATCTTAAAGTACTGTTTAGAAGAGTTCTTTCTAGAAACCCTTTTAAAGTTTCCATATCCATTTTATTTATCGCAACTGCTGTTCTAAGGGCGGTTTCCCATTTATCAATAGCTTCTTCAGTGTTGTTAACACAATCAAGGTCTAAATATATTCCAAAGGGATTAATAGGCTCATTTTTCATACTCTCATATGGTGTAAACTTTTCGTTTCTTTCTCTTTTTATTTTATCCTTTTTTCTAATAGTGGTCTTAACAGCAGCATATCCCTCAGTGGGTCTATTAAATGATTCTGTTATGGTTCCCGAGTTACTTGTGCTCGGTATATCATTAACATTTGGTACAAAATTTTCTTGTTTAAGATCTGGTTTTAAATTAACAAAATTATCATTTATATTTATCTCTCTAATTTTAGTAACTAGACTATCTATATCTGGTGGTATATAATTTTCAAAGTCTGAATCTGTCATCTTTAAAGAAAGAAACGAAAAGTTTACACCATATGAGAGTATGAAAAATGAGCCTATTAATCCCTTTGGAATATATTTAGACCTTGATTGTGTTAACAACACTGAAGAAGCTATTGATAAATGGGAAACCGCCCTTAGAACAGCAGTTGCGATAAATAAAATGGATATGGAAACTTTAAAAGGGTTTCTAGAAAGAACTCTTCTAAACAGTACTTTAAGATTTTGGCAAAATATAGCTCCAAACACAAAAGAAAATATAATTGGGACTGATAATAGCATACCAAATGTAATTACTAGAGCAGTAGAAGCACTAAGATTAGAATTCTGTGGTGAAGGAAATATTATTAAAGATGTGGCTACTGTTAAAAAGTATTCAACTGCCTTGCTTAGATTACAATTATGTGATATGTGTGAAATTGATAGATCTATATGTGTATTTCAAGACTATTATTACCACATATATAATCAAATACCAAATACTGAAAGTTATTTACCACTATTTTTTGCTAAGATACCTGACCCTTGGGGACAAAAATTAATTGATACATATATGCCAGGCACAACAAATACTTTAGGGAAAAGAATTACACATGTTAGAGATAAATTAAGTGAATGGTGTGGAGATGCTATTTTAGCTAAAATGAGTAAAGGCTTAAAGAAAAGAGCGTCATTATGTTGTGGTAATTCTAAAATGCCAACCATGATTGGGTGTGATAGTTCATATTATTATGGAAAAATAAAAAAGAAATATAAGAAGAAAACCCATTATAAAAAGAGATATTTTAAAAAGAGAAAAACAAGTTATTATAAAAATAAAGGATATAAGAATACTTTTAAACCTACTTTTAAAAGAAAAACGAGTCCTAAGACTTGTAGATGTTTTTATTGTCATAAAGAAGGACATTATGCTAATAGATGTCCCGATAAGTTTAATAAAAATTTAAAATTATTTGAGATAGATGAAGATATAGAAAAGATAATTGAAAATGGTGATTTCATACCAATCAAAAGTTTTCAAGATATTGATTCAGATGAAAGTATATTTATAATAACTGAAACTGAATATACATCGTCTGAAGATGAGTAAATCTGATTTACAAGTTATAAATAGTTCTATAATAATGGATTCTCAAGAAGAACAATTTGGAGAATACAAACAAGAAATTTTGATAGATAAGAAAAAGTTAAAACAAATACAACATGAAAACTTTTCTTTATCTAATCATGCTGGATTTAAAGTAAATACTTTACAAAAATTAGGTATAAGTCCGAGAAACCATCACTTATATTATGGGCTAAATTTCAAGAAAGAGCTTTGAATGTAGATATAACCTCCAATAAAGTCATGATACCTATTCAAAATAAGTTACAAAAAATAAAGCCCGAAATTAGAAATACTTTAGGATGGGTACATGTCGGAGCCATACAAATTATTATAAAATCAACCTTCAAAGAAGGAATAGATACACCTATAGAATTAGCAATTATGGATAATAGAATACATAATAGAGAAGAAGCCTGTTTGGGTATTTTACAAGGAAATCTACAATATGGAAAATTAAAATTTAATGTATATCCGAGAATTTCTTATCATTTACAAGATAAAGATTTTGATAAAACTTTAAGTTTGTTACAAGACTTTAAAAGAAAAGATTTCTTTAAAGAACAAAATAGACCTTATTCAATAACCTATGCTATTTCATATGCTATTTCAAATACACATCATTCTGAATGTTTTAGCATAAAAGATACTATAGATTTTCCATTTTTATTCAATGATGTATGTCAAGTTCAGATTCCCACTTTATCTAAAATTGAGGAAATTGATACTAGACCTTTAGACTTAGATTTACAAGACAAACCCCTTTTATTAAAAGAACAAATGATTCCTAAACTTACTTTTACAAGTCATGGAGTATCTAATAGAAGATTATCTATATCTAGTAGATATAATGATACTATAATTGAAAAAGAAGATACAATTTATAAAATTCAAGGGGAATATTTTGATGGAAAAGATTCTTCATGTGTTAATATATTAATAGATACAGGAGCAAACGGAAGCTACATTAGTCATAAGCTATGTAGAAAACTGCAAAAACACCAATTAGATGTGCCCCACCATTACACAAACTTTAATGGAGAATTGCATATAATAAAAGAAGCAATAGAAACTATTATTAAATTTGGTGAGGAAAAGATTCCTCTAAGATTATTAATTGAAAATGAAAGTGAAGATGATAGCCTAGACATTATGTTGGGATTAACTTTTCTAGAAAATGTTAAACCATATAAAATAAGTTCTTATGGTTTAAAAATAACATATAAGGATAAACTAATATATATTCCTAGATGACGAGTCGTAGTAGTGTTTATATCCCTATGGGGATTACATATAAAGATTATAAAGCCGAATATTTTGCTGCTTATATAGATAGTGGTGCTGGCCTCTGTGTATGTAAATCTGAATGTTATCCAAAAGAATATCATCAAGACCTTGAGACATACAGAGGAATTAGTTTTAATAAAGAAATTTTATTACTAAATAAAGGTATAAAAAGTCCTTTGTTATTGATAGGATCTTATTTAGTTAAAGGTCCGACATTTTATTTCCATGATACAGGTAGTGATGTCTTATTAGGACAAAATTTCCTTGAAAGATTTAACAAAGTTGTATTTGATATTTTAGCCTTTCAGATTTTATTTAAAACACCATGCCATCATTTGATATCTGTTAAAAGAATAAGAAGAGCTTATGGACGAAGTTTTCCTATAAGGTTTAAAAAACGTGAGAAACATGATGGCATAGGATACCAAGGAAGACCAATTATGGAAAGAGGAAAATTATTATTAAAATATCAAAAAGAAGAAAATCTTTTAGATTATCAAGTAAATCTTAGAAAACTTGATAATAATATAGAAAATATAAAAGAAAGATCAAATGAGTGCTATACAGATAATCCTTTAAAATTCTGGAATAAAAATCAAATTATGGCTAAATTAGAAATGAAAGATAAGGATAAAGAAATTAGGGTAAAACCTATGAGATATAACCCAGAAGACCAAAAAGAATTCCAAATACAAATTAAGGAACTTTTAGATAGTAAATTAATAAGGCCCAGCCATAGTCCTCATAGTTCACCAGCCTTTTTAGTAAGAAAACATGCCGAAATAACAAGAGGAAAAGCAAGGATGGTGATAAATTATAAAAAACTAAATGAAAATACAGTATTTGATGGGTACTTTTTACCACATAAAGAAAGCTTGATAAATTGGACTAGAAACAAAAAGATATTTTCTAAATTTGACTGTAAAAGTGGATTTTGGCAAATAAAAATGCATCCTGATAGTATAGCTTATACTGCATTTTCTACTCCACAAGGCCAATATGAATGGTTAGTTTTACCTTTTGGATTAAAAAATGCTCCACTAATAGTTCAAAGAAAGATGGATATTATATTTAAAGAATACGACTTTATTTTTGTCTATATTGATGATATCTTAGTCTTATCAAATGATATAGGTTCACACTTAAAACATCTTGACATTTTTGCTGACTTATGCATAAAAAATGGTCTAGCCTTATCTGAAAAGAAAACAAATATGCTTCAAACAGAAATTGAATTTTTAGGAATGAAACTAGATGGTAATGGAATTGAACTCCAAAGCCACATAGTTGAAAAAATCTCATCTTTTCCAAACAAATTAATTGATACAAAACATGTGCAAAGTTTTCTTGGTATACTTAATTATGCTTCAGATTTTATTCAAAACTTGGTAGAATTAAGAAAACCATTTCAAAACTTACTTAAAAAAGATAAGATCTTTAGCTTTGATAAAAGTCTTGAAGGACAAGTAAGAAAAATCAAAGACCTTTGTAAAAACTTACCTAAATTACAATTACCAAAAGAAGATGATGATATAATCTTGGAAACTGACGCTTCAGAAAATAATTGGAGCGGAGTACTTAAGAAGATAGATTACAATCATGATAAACAAAAAATTGGAGAAAGCCTTTGTAGATATTGTTCTGGCACTTTTACAGATACAGAAACAAGATATCATATAAATGAAAAAGAATTGTTAGCAGTTGTAAGAAGTTGTCAAAAATTTTATTATTTCTTACTACCAAAACGATTTTTGTTAAGGACAGATAATACTCAAGTAAAAGCCTTCATAAATAACAATATGCCCTCAAAACCTGAATTTAAAAGATTAATTAGATGGCAAACTCTTTTATCAGAATATGTTTTTGATATCGAGATTATTAAATCTGAAAAAAATGTTTTAGCAGATTTCTTGACCAGAGATGGAAAAGAAAATTGAAGATCTTGATATATTGCTTAGTCGCATGGATAAAGCTGTACAAAGGATAAAGGATACTGCTTCAGATATGGCATAATTAATGGATATAGTTGGGGCCATTCCAAAAAATATAGTACAAATAAAAGATATATTTAAAAGACAATGTGGTATGATAGCAACAAGTGCTAATAACTATATGTTTGATAGCCTTCAAATAAGGGCCATGGTAGAAGGAAGTTCCAGCAAAACTGATATCCCATCATGTTCTTTTGATGAACAAATGATGGATATAATTTCTGATAAAGAAGAAACAGCTGAGATTAAGGAAATATATTCCTTTAGACCCCAATCAGATAAAACTTCATCTTTTGAAAAAATTGTCCAAAATCCAATTATTCAAAACCCTATTGAGATACAAATCCTAACAATGAAAGAATTATATAGCCTTTCGTCAACAGGTATAAGATTTGTTGATTTCAATGGAGTATATCCTCGTATAAATTATTTTCAGGGTTCTAACCCAGGTGAAATCAGATATTGGTACGAGTTTGGGGCAATAAACTCGATTTACCTCACAACCCCAAATTTTACAGAAATATCAAAAATGCCGTTTTGGTTACAAAATGCAGTTAAGGAATGTTATAAAAATAATCCTAGCTTCAGTTACAAAGATCAGTTGATACTAAAATTCTTGTCAGCCGGACCAGATTTTCATGATAATTATAGATATCCAGCATACCATTTCATACAGCTGACAAAAATGGAAGGTACAGGAAAAGATATAGATACATTCAGAAAACCATTCCAGAAATTTAATGAAGATGGGATACGCGCAAGACGCGCCATTGGATTAAGGGTTATTCTCCTATCAATGGAGACAATATTAAAAAGAGATTTTAGAACCTATGGAGGAGAAAGCCCGCTTTCCCTAATAATGATTGCTCCAGCGAAGAAATCGCCCTTAGGTGCCATAAAATATGTACAACAAACAATGAAAAGGATAGAAAGAGGTATTATAAGATCCAGTCCAGATGCACAAAGGAAGTTTTGTGTCCAACGAAGTCATATAGAGCAAGGAGGAGGAATCTGCCCAGCATGTTCGAAAGATAAAGAGGTAACCATAATCCCCGATGATTAAAGAAATAATAAATAGTTAATCACTAAAAATAAATCATGTGATTATTAAAATATTTGAGATATTGGATATCATCTACAAAGGAGATTCCATTTTACGTGGCATAAAGACTAAAGATGTAAAACTACGTGTTTAAAGTATAAGATACGTGGCTTGAGAATAAAAAAAGGCCAGATATGTGTAAAGTTTTCAAAAGGCGGTTGAAGACACGTTCCAAGAGAGAAGGACAGATGTGAAGTCTAGCAATCTTTTCCATGTAATACAAATAAGCTATTGTAATAGAATAGGGTTATCGTTTTCTTGAATGTACTTTGTTTAAGATCAATAAAAATTCTCTGCAACTCAATTCCAATACTCCATGCAATTTTGTTTCAATTACTCTATACACTTTGCAAGATTCTCCAACATGCATAGCTAATATCCCTGCACATTTCTTATGGTAGCTTGGAATTATACTTGTTGGTGATTATTTTAATATTGCCTAAAGAATCTTTCCAAACAATTCAATATTAGTCTACCATACGCCTAACGTAGGAAACGAAATTAGGCTATGCTAAATATTATTGAAGGAGCCACAAAAGAAGTCACCTATCTTGCAAGGATGGGTTGGAGTTGAAATACTCTGCTAAGAAGTCTAGTGGTGTGACCCGGTAATATTCTGGTTAAAAAGGGAGACGAATACGGAAGCGTGTTGGACTCTTCTTTAAGGTAATTTAAAATAATCCCAACTAGTATCATAATTCCTAGTTACTATAAGAAGTGTTATATTAAAACAAAAGTTTAAATAAAATATTCAAGTATCTTAGAATCTAATCAATTTAAAAATAATAATACGTAAAAAATGATATATATCAACTATTTAATAAATTGTTCGATTTGATTTAACATGTCCTTATTTAAAAGTTGATATGTTGTGTGTACAAGCTTTACAAGTTTATTATATTGATTAAATTAAGGGTTTAAATATGTGGATCATTAATATAATATCAATAAATGAGTTTGATTACTTATTTAATCATCTAAATGGGATTTTATTAGACTTAACGATTTTGAACCGACAAAATATATCGGCTTACACAAATGGTATCAGAGCCATTCAATCTTTTTCACCGGGTGGGATGGAAATTGATTTAGATACGATTACCATTTGTGTAAGCCGATATATTTTGTCGATTCAAAATCGTTAAGTCTAATAAAATCCCATTTAGATGATTAAATAAGTAATCAAACTCATTTATTGATATTATATTAATGATCCACATATTTAAACCCTTAATTTAATCAATATAATAAACTTGTAAAGCTTGTACACACAACATATCAACTTTTAAATAAGGACATGTTAAATCAAATCGAACAATTTATTAAATAGTTGATATATATCATTTTTTACGTATTATTATTTTTAAATTGATTAGATTCTAAGATACTTGAATATTTTATTTAAACTTTTGTTTTAATATAACACTTCTTATAGTAACTAGGAATTATGATACTAGTTGGGATTATTTTAAATTACCTTAAAGAAGAGTCCAACACGCTTCCGTATTCGTCTCCCTTTTTGACCAGAATATTACCGGGTCACACCACTAGACTTCTTAGCAGAGTATTTCAACTCCAACCCATCCTTGCAAGATAGGTGACTTCTTTTGTGGCTCCTTCAATAATATTTAGCACAGCCTAATTTTGTTTCCTACGTTAGGCGTATGGTAGACAAATATTGAATTGTTTGGAAAGATTCTTTAGGCAATATTAAAATAATCACCAACAAGTATAATTCCAAGCTACCATAAGAAATGTGCAGGGATATTAGCTATGCATGTTGGAGAATCTTGCAAAGTGTATAGAGTAATTGAAACAAAATTGCATGGAGTATTGGAATTGAGTTGCAGAGAATTTTTATTGATCTTAAACAAAGTACATTCAAGAAAACGATACCCCTATTCTATTACAATAGCTTATTTATATTACATGGAAAAGATTGCTAGACTTCACATCTGTCCTTCTCTCTTGGAACGTGTCTTCAACCGCCTTTTGAAAACTTTACACATATCTGGCCTTTTTTTATTCTCAAGCCACGTATCTTATACTTTAAACACGTAGTTTTACATCTTTAGTCTTTATGCCACGTAAAATGGAATCTCCTTTGTAGATGATATCCAATATCTCAAATATTTTAATAATCACATGATTTATTTTTAGTGATTAACTATTTATTATTTCTTTAATCATCGGGGATTATGGTTACCTCTTTATCTTTCGAACATGCTGGGCAGATTCCTCCTCCTTGCTCTATATGACTTCGTTGGACACAAAACTTCCTTTGTGCATCTGGACTGGATCTTATAATACCTCTTTCTATCCTTTTCATTGTTTGTTGTACATATTTTATGGCACCTAAGGGCGATTTCTTCGCTGGAGCAATCATTATTGGGGAAAGCGGGCTTTCTCCTCCATAGGTTCTAAAATCTCTTTTTAATATTGTCTCCATTGATAGGATAATAACCCTTAATCCAATGGCGCGTCTTGCGCGTATCCCATCTTCATTAAATTTCTGGAATGGTTTTCTGAATGTATCTATATCTTTTCCTGTACCTTCCATTTTTGTCAGCTGTATGAAATGGTATGCTGGATATCTATAATTATCATGAAAATCTGGTCCGGCTGACAAGAATTTTAGTATCAACTGATCTTTGTAACTGAAGCTAGGATTATTTTTATAACATTCCTTAACTGCATTTTGTAACCAAAACGGCATTTTTGATATTTCTGTAAAATTTGGGGTTGTGAGGTAAATCGAGTTTATTGCCCCAAACTTGTACCAATATCTGATTTCACCTGGGTTAGAACCCTGAAAATAATTTATACGAGGATATACTCCATTGAAATCAACAAATCTTATACCTGTTGACGAAAGGCTATATAATCCTTTCATTGTTAGGATTTGTATCTCAATAGGGTTTTGAATAATTGGATTTTGGACAATTTTTTCAAAAGATGAAGTTTTATCTGATTGGAGTCTAAAGGAATATATTTCCTTAATCTCAGCTGTTTCTTCTTTATCAGAAATTATATCCATCATTTGTTCATCTAAAGAACATGATGGGATATCAGTTTTGCTGGAACTTCCTTCTACCATGGCCCTTATTTGAAGGCTATCAGACATATAGTTATTAGCACTTGTTGCTATCATACCACATTGTCTTTTAAATATATCTTTTATTTGTACTATATTTTCTGGAATGGCCCCAACTATATCCATTAATTCTGCCATATCTGAAGTAGTATCCTTTATCCTTTGTACAGCTTTATCCATGCGACTAAGCAATATATCAAGATCTTCAATTTTCTTTTCCATCTCTGGTCAAGAAATCTGCTAAAACATTTTTTTCAGATTTAATAATCTCGATATCAAAAACATATTCTGATAAAAGAGTTTGCCATCTAATTAATCTTTTAAATTCAGGTTTTGAGGGCATATTGTTATTTATGATGGCTTTTACTTGAGTATTATCTGTCCTTAACAAAAATCGTTTTGGTAGTAAGAAATAATAAAATTTTTGACAACTTCTTACAACTGCTAACAATTCTTTTTCATTTATATGATATCTTGTTTCTGTATTTGTAAAAGTGCCAGAACAATATCTACAAAGGCTTTCTCCAATTTTTTGTTTATCATGATTGTAATCTATCTTCTTAAGTACTCCGCTCCAATTATTTTCTGAAGCGTCAGTTTCCAAGATTATATCATCATCTTCTTTTGGTAATTGTAATTTAGGTAAGTTTTTACAAAGGTCTTTGATTTTTTCTTACTTGTCCTTCAAGACTTTTATCAAAGCTAAAGATCTTATCTTTTTTAAGTAAGTTTTGAAATGGTTTTCTTAATTCTGCCAAGTTTTGAATAAAATCTGAAGCATAATTAAGTATACCAAGAAAACTTTGCACATGTTTTTTATCAATTAATTTGTTTGGAAAAGATGAGATTTTTTCAACTATGTGGCTTTGGAGTTCAATTCCATTACCATCTAGTTTCATTCCTAAAAATTCAATTTCTTTTTGAAGCATATTTGTTTTCTTTTCAGATAAGGCTAGACCATTTTTTATGCATAAGTCAGCAAAAATGTCAAGATGTTTTAAGTGTGAACCTATATCATTTGATAAGACTAAGATATCATCAATATAGACAAAAATAAAGTCATATTCTTTAAATATAATATCCATCTTTCTTTGAAATATTTGTGGAGTATTTTTTAATCCAAAAGGTAAAACTAACCATTCATATTGGCCTTGTGGAGTAGAAAATGCAGTATAAGCTATACTATCAGGATGCATTTTTATTTGCCAAAATCCACTTTTAAAGTCAAATTTAGAAAATATCTTTTTGTTTCTAGTCCAATTTATCAAGCTTTCTTTATGTGGTAAAAAGTACCCATCAAATACTGTATTTTCATTTAGTTTTTTATAATTTATCACCATCCTTGCTTTTCCTCTTGTTATTTCGGCATGTTTTCTTACTAAAAAGGCTGGTGAACTATGAGGACTATGGCTGGGCCTTATTAATTTACTATCTAAAAGTTCCTTAATTTGTATTTGGAATTCTTTTTGGTCTTCTGGGTTATATCTCATAGGTTTTACCCTAATTTCTTTATCCTTATCTTTCATTTCTAATTTAGCCATAATTTGATTTTTATTCCAGAATTTTAAAGGATTATCTGTATAGCACTCATTTAATCTTTCTTTTATATTTTCTATATTATTATCAAGTTTTCTAAGATTTACTTGATAATCTAAAAGATTTTCTTCTTTTTGATATTTTAATAGTAATTTTCCTCTTTCCATAATTGGTCTTCCTTGGTATCCTATGTCATCTTGTTTCTCATGTTTTTTAAACCTTATAGGAAAACTTCGTCCATAAGCTCTTCTTATTCTTTTAACAGATATCAAATGATGGCATGGTGTTTTAAATAAAATCTGAAAGGCTAAAATATCAAATACAACTTTGTTAAATCTTTCAAGGAAATTTTGTCCTAATAAGACATCACTACCTGTATCATGGAAATAAAATGTCGGACCTTTAACTAAATAAGATCCTATCAATAACAAAGGACTTTTTATACCTTTATTTAGTAATAAAATTTCTTTATTAAAACTAATTACTCTGTATGTCTCAAGGTCTTGATGATATTCTTTTGGATAACATTCAGATTTACATACACAGAGGCCAGCACCACTATCTATATAAGCAGCAAAATATTCGGCTTTATAGTCTTTATATGTAATCCCCATAGGGATATAAACACTACTACGACTCGTCATCTAGGAATATATATTAGTTTATCCTTATATGTTATTTTTAAACCATAAGAACTTATTTTATATGGTTTAACATTTTCTAGAAAAGTTAATCCCAACATAATTTCTAGGCTATCATCTTCACTTTCATTTTCAATTAATAATATTAGAGGAATCTTTTCCTCACCAAATTTAATAATAGTTTCTATTGCTTCTTTTATTATATGCAATTCTCCATTAAAGTTTGTGTAATGGTGGGGCACATCTAATTGGTGTTTTTGCAGTTTTCTGCATAGCTTATGACTAATGTAGCTTCCGTTTGCTCTTGTGTCTATTAATATATTAACACATGAAAAATCTTTTCCATCAAAATATTCCCCTTGAATTTTATAATTCTTTATTGTATCTTCTTTTTCAATTATAGTATCATTATATCTACTAGATATAGATAATCTTCTATTAGATACTCCATGACTTGTAAAAGTAAGTTTAGGAATCATTTGTTCTTTTAATAAAAGGGGTTTGTCTTGTAAATCTAAGTCTAAAGGTCTAGTATCAATTTCCTCAATTTTAGATAAAGTGGGAATCTGAACTTGACATACATCATTGAATAAAAATAGAAAATCTATAGTATCTTTTATGCTAAAACATTCAGAATGATGTGTATTTGAAATAGCATATGAAATAGCATAGGTTATTGAATAAGGTCTATTTTGTTCTTTAAAGAAATCTCTTCTTTTAAAGTCTTGTAACAAACTTAAAGTTTTATCAAAATCTTTATCTTGTAAATGATAAGAAATTCTCGGATATACATTAAATTTTAATTTTCCATATTGTAGATTTCCTTGTAAAATACCCAAACAGGCTTCTTCTCTATTATGTATTCTATTAACCATAATTGCTAATTCTATAGGTGTATCTATTCCTTCTTTGAAGGTTGATTTTATAATAATTTGTATGGCTCCGACATGTACCCATCCTAAAGTATTTCTAATTTCGGGCTTTATTTTTTGTAACTTATTTTGAATATCTCTTTTAGATAATAAAGGTATCATGACTTTATTGGAGGTTATATCTACATTCAAAGCTCTTTCTTGGATATTTAGCCCATAATATAAGTGATGGTTTCTCGGACTTATACCTAATTTTTGTAAAGTATTTACTTTAAATCCAGCATGATTAGATAAAGAAAAGTTTTCATGTTGTATTTGTTTTAACTTTTTATTATCTATCAAAATTTCTTGTTTGTATTCTCCAAATTGTTCTTCTTGAGAATCCATTATTATAGAACTATTTATAACTTGTAAATCAGATTTACTCATCTTCAGACGATGTATATTCAGTTTCAGTTATTATAAAAATACTTTCATCTGAATCAATATCTTGAAAACTTTTGATTGGTATGAAATCACCATTTTCAATTATCTTTTCTATATCTTCATCTATCTCAAATAATTATAAATTTTTATTAAACTTATCGGGACATCTATTAGCATAATGTCCTTCTTTATGACAATAAAAACATCTACAAGTCTTAGGACTCGTTTTTCTTTTAAAAGTAGGTTTAAAAGTATTCTTATATCCTTTATTTTTATAATAACTTGTTTTTCTCTTTTTAAAATATCTCTTTTTATAATGGGTTTTCTTCTTATATTTCTTTTTTATTTTTCCATAATAATATGAACTATCACACCCAATCATGGTTGGCATTTTAGAATTACCACAACATAATGACGCTCTTTTCTTTAAGCCTTTACTCATTTTAGATAAAATAGCATCTCCACACCATTCACTTAATTTATCTCTAACATGTGTAATTCTTTTCCCTAAAGTATCTGCTATGCCTGGCATATATGTATCAATTAATTTTTGTCCCCAAGGGTCAGGTATCTTAGCAAAAAATAGTGGTAAATAACTTTCAGTATTTGGCATTTGATTATATATGTGGTAATAATAGTCTTGAAATACACATATATATCTATCAATTTCACACATATCACATAATTGTAATCTAAGCAAGGCAGTTGAATACTTTTTAACAGTAGCCACATCTTTAATAATATTTCCTTCACCACAGAATTCTAATCTTAGTGCTTCTACTGCTCTAGTAATTACATTTGGTATGCTATTATCAGTCCCAATTATAGTTTCTTTTGTGTTTGGAGCTATATTTTGCCAAAATCTTAAAGTACTGTTTAGAAGAGTTCTTTCTAGAAACCCTTTTAAAGTTTCCATATCCATTTTATTTATCGCAACTGCTGTTCTAAGGGCGGTTTCCCATTTATCAATAGCTTCTTCAGTGTTGTTAACACAATCAAGGTCTAAATATATTCCAAAGGGATTAATAGGCTCATTTTTCATACTCTCATATGGTGTAAACTTTTCGTTTCTTTCCCTTTTTATTTTATCCTTTTTTCTAATAGTGGTCTTAACAACAGCATATCCTTTAGTGGGTCTATTAAATGATTCTGTTATGGTTCCCGAGTTACTTGTGCTTGGTATATCATTAACATTTGGTACAAAATTTTCTTGTTTAAGATCTGGTTTTAAATTAACAAAATTATCATTTATATTTATCTCTCCAATTTTAGTAACTAGACTATCTATATCTGGTGGTATATAATTTTCAAAGTCTGAATCTGTCATCTTTAATAATCTTTATAACCTTTAGGTATCTCTAAAGAAAGAATTTGTTGGAGTAATTTATCCTGAGTATTCTTAGAAGAATCAAGTGTTTCTTTATTCTTTTCATTATTATGAGTAAATGTTTTTAGTAAAGTATTTAATTTTTCTAGTTGAGATAATATTTTTTCTCCATAAAAAACAATTGTTTTTTGTAATTCTATCATATCTTTCTCAGTTTTAAGCAATTATCATTTTCATTTTTTAATTCTCGAAAGCTATATTTATCCATTAAGAAGAATTATAGTTCCAGTCTGTATTATCGTATGTATAGTCAGATGCAGTCCACTCATATCTATCAAAACTAAAGTCTTCATCAGAAATATAGTCATCAAATTCATCATCTAAATCTATGTTTTCTAAGTCATTAATTAAATTATCAATTTGGTTTATACCAGGATTATTATTATTAGAAAAATTTGTTTGAGTTTCTTCAAAAAGTAGTATCGAATTTTCGACAAAGTTTATGTTTAAAGCCAAAATCGTATCTAAATTAATTTCCATCCCACCCGGTGAAAAAGATTGAATGGCTCTGATACCATTTGTGTAAGCCGATATATTTTGTCGGTTCAAAATCGTTAAGTCAAATAAAATCCCATTTAGATGATTAAATATGTGGATCATTAATATAATATCAATAAATGAGTTTGATTACTTATTTAATCATCTAAATGGGATTTTATTAGACTTAACGATTTTGAACCGACAAAATATATCGGCTTACACATCTAAATCAATTTCCATCCATGAGTTTGATTACTTATTCAATCATCTAAATGGGATTTTATTAGACTTAACGATTTTGAACCGAAAAAATATATCGGCTTACACAAATGGTATCAGAGCCATTCAATCTTTTTCACCGGGTGGGATGGAAATTGATTTAGATACGATTTTGGCTTTAAACATAAACTTTGTCGAAAATTCGATACTACTTTTTGAAGAAACTCAAACAAATTTTTCTAATAATAATAATCCTGGTATAAACCAAATTGATAATTTAATTAATGACTTAGAAAACATAGATTTAGATGATGAATTTGATGACTATATTTCTGATGAAGACTTTAGTTTTGATAGATATGAGTGGACTGCATCTGACTATACATACGATAATACAGACTGGAACTATAATTCTTCTTAATGGATAAATATAGCTTTCGAGAATTAAAAAATGAAAATGATAATTGCTTAAAAACTGAGAAAGATATGATAGAATTACAAAAAACAATTGTTTTTTATGGAGAAAAAATATTATCTCAACTAGAAAAATTAAATACTTTACTAAAAACATTTACTCATAATAATGAAAAGAATAAAGAAACACTTGATTCTTCTAAGAATACTCAGGATAAATTACTCCAACAAATTCTTTCTTTAGAGATACCTAAAGGTTATAAAGATTATTAAAGATGACAGATTCAGACTTTGAAAATACCACCAGATATAGATAGTCTAGTTACTAAAATTGGAGAGATAAATATAAATGATAATTTTGTTAATTTAAAACCAGATCTTAAACAAGAAAATTTTGTACCAAATGTTAATGATATACCAAGCACAAGTAACTCGGGAACCATAACAGAATCATTTAATAGACCCACTGAGGGATATGCTGCTGTTAAGACCACTATTAGAAAAAAGGTTAAAATAAAAAGGGAAAGAAACGAAAAGTTTACACCATATGAGAGTATGAAAAATGAGCCTATTAATCCCTTTGGAATATATTTAGACCTTGATTGTGTTAACAACACTGAAGAAGCTATTGATAAATGGGAAACCGCCCTTAGAACAGCAGTTGCGATAAATAAAATGGATATGGAAACTTTAAAAGGGTTTCTAGAAAGAACTCTTCTAAACAGTACTTTAAGATTTTGGCAAAATATAGCTCCAAACACAAAAGAAACTATAATTGGGACTGATAATAGCATACCAAATGTAATTACTATAGCAGTAGAAGCACTAAGATTAGAATTCTGTGGTGAAGGAAATATTATTAAAGATGTGGCTACTGTTAAAAAGTATTCAACTGCCTTGCTTAGATTACAATTATGTGATATGTGTGAAACTGATAGATATATATGTGTATTTCAAGACTATTATTACCACATATATAATCAAATGCAAAATACTGAAAGTTATTTACCACTATTTTTTGCTAAGATACCTGACCCTTGGGGACAAAAATTAATTGATACATATATGCCAGGCACAGCAGATACTTTAGGGAAAAGAATTACACATGTTAGAGATAAATTAAGTGAATGGTGTGGAGATGCTATTTTAGCTAAAATGAGTAAAGGCTTAAAGAAAAGAGCGTCATTATGTTGTGGTAATTCTAAAATGCCAACCATGATTGGGTGTGATAGTTCATATTATTATGGAAAAATAAAAAAGAAATATAAGAAGAAAACCCATTATAAAAAGAGATATTTTAAAAAGAGAAAAACAAGTTATTATAAAAATAAAGGATATAAGAATACTTTTAAACCTACTTTTAAAAGAAAAACGAGTCCTAAGACTTGTAGATGTTTTTATTGTCATAAAGAAGGACATTATGCTAATAGATGTCCCGATAAGTTTAATAAAAATTTATAATTATTTGAGATAGATGAAGATATAGAAAAGATAATTGAAAATGGTGATTTCATACCAATCAAAAGTTTTCAAGATATTGATTCAGATGAAAGTATTTTTATAATAACTGAAACTGAATATACATCGTCTGAAGATGAGTAAATCTGATTTACAAGTTATAAATAGTTCTATAATAATGGATTCTCAAGAAGAACAATTTGGAGAATACAAACAAGAAATTTTGATAGATAAGAAAAAGTTAAAACAAATACAACATGAAAACTTTTCTTTATCTAATCATGCTGGATTTAAAGTAAATACTTTACAAAAATTAGGTATAAGTCCGAGAAACCATCACTTATATTATGGGCTAAATATCCAAGAAAGAGCTTTGAATGTAGATATAACCTCCAATAAAGTCATGATACCTTTATTATCTAAAAGAGATATTCAAAATAAGTTACAAAAAATAAAGCCCGAAATTAGAAATACTTTAGGATGGGTACATGTCGGAGCCATACAAATTATTATAAAATCAACCTTCAAAGAAGGAATAGATACACCTATAGAATTAGCAATTATGGATAATAGAATACATAATAGAGAAGAAGCCTGTTTGGGTATTTTACAAGGAAATCTACAATATGGAAAATTAAAATTTAATGTATATCCGAGAATTTCTTATCATTTACAAGATAAAGATTTTGATAAAACTTTAAGTTTGTTACAAGACTTTAAAAGAAAAGATTTCTTTAAAGAACAAAATAGACCTTATTCAATAACCTATGCTATTTCATATGCTATTTCAAATACACATCATTCTGAATGTTTTAGCATAAAAGATACTATAGATTTTCCATTTTTATTCAATGATGTATGTCAAGTTCAGATTCCCACTTTATCTAAAATTGAGGAAATTGATACTAGACCTTTAGACTTAGATTTACAAGACAAACCCCTTTTATTAAAAGAACAAATGATTCCTAAACTTACTTTTACAAGTCATGGAGTATCTAATAGAAGATTATCTATATCTAGTAGATATAATGATACTATAATTGAAAAAGAAGATACAATAAAGAATTATAAAATTCAAGGGGAATATTTTGATGGAAAAGATTTTTCATGTGTTAATATATTAATAGACACAGGAGCAAACGGAAGCTACATTAGTCATAAGCTATGCAGAAAACTGCAAAAACACCAATTAGATGTGCCCCACCATTACACAAACTTTAATGGAGAATTGCATATAATAAAAGAAGCAATAGAAACTATTATTAAATTTAGTGAGGAAAAGATTCCTCTAAGATTATTAATTGAAAATGAAAGTGAAGATGATAGCCTAGAAATTATGTTGGGATTAACTTTTCTAGAAAATATTAAACCATATAAAATAAGTTCTTATGGTTTAAAAATAACATATAAGGATAAACTAATATATATTCCTAGATGACGAGTCGTAGTAGTGTTTATATACCTATGGGGATTACATATAAAGACTATAAAGCCGAATATTTTGCTGCTTATATAGATAGTGGTGCTGGCCTCTGTGTATGTAAATCTGAATGTTATCCAAAAGAATATCATCAAGACCTTGAGACATACAGAGGAATTAGTTTTAATAAAGAAATTTTATTACTAAATAAAGGTATAAAAAGTCCTTTGTTATTGATAGGATCTTATTTAGTTAAAGGTCCAACATTTTATTTCCATGATACAGGTAGTGATGTCTTATTAGGACAAAATTTCCTTGAAAGATTTAACAAAGTTGTATTTGATATTTTAGCCTTTCAGATTTTATTTAAAACACCATGCCATCATTTGATATCTGTTAAAAGAATAAGAAGAGCTTATGGACGAAGTTTTCCTATAAGGTTTAAAAAACGTGAGAAACATGATGACATAGGATACCAAGGAAGACCAATTATGGAAAGAGGAAAATTATTATTAAAATATCAAAAAGAAGAAAATCTTTTAGATTATCAAGTAAATCTTAGAAAACTTGATAATAATATAGAAAATATAAAAGAAAGATTAAATGAGTGCTATACAGATAATCCTTTAAAATTCTGGAATAAAAATCAAATTATGGCTAAATTAGAAATGAAAGATAAGGATAAAGAAATTAGGGTAAAACCTATGAGATATAACCCAGAAGACCAAAAAGAATTCCAAATACAAATTAAGGAACTTTTAGATAGTAAATTAATAAGGCCCAGCCATAGTCCTCATAGTTCACCAGCCTTTTTAGTAAGAAAACATGCCGAAATAACAAGAGGAAAAGCAAGGATGGTGATAAATTATAAAAAACTAAATGAAAATACAGTATTTGATGGGTACTTTTTACCACATAAAGAAAGCTTGATAAATTGGACTAGAAACAAAAAGATATTTTCTAAATTTGACTGTAAAAGTGGATTTTGGCAAATAAAAATGCATCCTGATAGTATAGCTTATACTGCATTTTCTACTCCACAAGGCCAATATGAATGGTTAGTTTTACCTTTTGGATTAAAAAATGCTCCACAAATATTTCAAAGAAAGATGGATATTATATTTAAAGAATACGACTTTATTTTTGTCTATATTGATGATATCTTAGTCTTATCAAATGATATAGGTTCACACTTAAAACATCTTGACATTTTTGCTGACTTATGCATAAAAAATGGTCTAGCCTTATCTGAAAAGAAAACAAATATGCTTCAAAAAGAAATTGAATTTTTAGGAATGAAACTAGATGGTAATGGAATTGAACTCCAAAGCCACATAGTTGAAAAAATCTCATCTTTTCCAAACAAATTAATTGATAAAAAACATGTGCAAAGTTTTCTTGGTATACTTAATTATGCTTCAGATTTTATTCAAAACTTGGCAGAATTAAGAAAACCATTTCAAAACTTACTTAAAAAAGATAAGATCTTTAGCTTTGATAAAAGTCTTGAAGGACAAGTAAGAAAAATCAAAGACCTTTGTAAAAACTTACCTAAATTACAATTACCAAAAGAAGATGATGATATAATCTTGGAAACTGACGCTTCAGAAAATAATTGGAGCGGAGTACTTAAGAAGATAGATTACAATCATGATAAACAAAAATTGGAGAAAGCCTTTGTAGATATTGTTCTGGCACTTTTACAGATACAGAAACAAGATATCATATAAATGAAAAAGAATTGTTAGCAGTTGTAAGAAGTTGTCAAAAATTTTATTATTTCTTACTACCAAAACGATTTTTGTTAAGGACAGATAATACTCAAGTAAAAGCCTTCATAAATAACAATATGCCCTCAAAACCTGAATTTAAAAGATTAATTAGATGGCAAACTCTTTTATCAGAATATGTTTTTGATATCGAGATTATTAAATCTGAAAAAAATGTTTTAGCAGATTTCTTGACCAGAGATGGAAAAGAAAATTGAAGATCTTGATATATTGCTTAGTCGCATGGATAAAGCTGTACAAAGGATAAAGGATACTGCTTCAGATATGGCAGAATTAATGGATATAGTTGGGGCCATTCTAGAAAATATAGTACAAATAAAAGATATATTTAAAAGACAATGTGGTATGATAGCAACAAGTGCTAATAACTATGTATCTGATAGCCTTCAAATAAGGGCCATGGTAGAAGGAAGTTCCAGCAAAACTGATATCCCATCATGTTCTTTTGATGAACAAATGATGGATATAATTTCTGATAAAGAAGAAACAGCTGAGATTAAGGAAATATATTCCTTTAGACCCCAATCAGATAAAACTTCATCTTTTGAAAAAATTGTCCAAAATCCAATTATTCAAAACCCTATTGAGATACAAATCCTAGCAATGAAAGAATTATATAGCCTTTCGTCAACAAGTATAAGATTTGTTGATTTCAATGGAGTATATCCTCGTATAAATTATTTTCAGGGTTCTAACCCAGGTGAAATCAGATATTGGTACGAGTTTGGGGCAATAAACTCGATTTACCTCACAACCCCAAATTTTACAGAAACATCAAAAATGCCGTTTTGGTTACAAAATGCAGTTAAGGAATGTTATAAAAATAATCCTAGCTTCAGTTACAAAGATCAGTTGATACTAAAATTCTTGTCAGCCGGACCAGATTTTCATGATAATTATAGATATCCAGCATACCATTTCATACAGCTGACAAAAATGGAAGGTACAGGAAAAGATATAGATACATTCAGAAAACCATTCCAGAAATTTAATGAAGATGGGATACGCGCAAGACGCGCCATTGGATTAAGGGTTATTCTCCTATCAATGGAGACAATATTAAAAAGAGATTTTAGAACCTATGGAGGACAAAGCCCGCTTTCCCCAATAATGATTGCTCCAGCGAAGAAATCGCCCTTAGGTGCCATAAAATATGTACAACAAGCAATGAAAAGGATAGAAAGAGGTATTATAAGATCCAGTCCAGATGCACAAAGGATGTTTTGTGTCCAACGAAGTCATATAGAGCAAGGAGGAGGAATCTGCCCAGCATGTTCGAAAGATAAAGAGGTAACCATAATCCCCGATGATTAAAGAAATAATAAATAGTTAATCACTAAAAATAAATCATGTGATTATTAAAATATTTGAGATATTGGATATCATCTACAAAGGAGATTCCATTTTACGTGGCATAAAGACTAAAGATGTAAAACTACGTGTTTAAAGTATAAGATACGTGGCTTGAGAATAAAAAAAGGCCAGATATGTGTAAAGTTTTCAAAAGGCGGTTGAAGACACGTTCCAAGAGAGAAGGACAGATGTGAAGTCTAGCAATCTTTTCCATGTAATATAAATAAGCTATTGTAATAGAATAGGGGTATCGTTTTCTTGAATGTACTTTGTTTAAGATCAATAAAAATTCTCTGCAACTCAATTCCAATACTCCATGCAATTTTGTTTCAATTACTCTATACACTTTGCAAGATTCTCCAACATGCATAGCTAATATCCCTGCACATTTCTTATGGTAGCTTGGAATTATACTTGTTGGTGATTATTTTATATTGCCTAAAGAATCTTTCCAAACAATTCAATATTAGTCTACCATACGCCTAACGTAGGAAACGAAATTAGGTTGTGCTAAATATTATTGAAGGAGCCACAAAAGAAGTCACCTATCTTGCAAGGATGGGTTGGAGTTGAAATACTCTGCTAAGAAGTCTAGTGGTGTGACACGGTAATATTCTGGTCAAAAAGGGAGATGAATACGGAAGCGTGTTGGACTCTTCTTTAAGGTAATTTAAAATAATCCCAACTAGTATCATAATTCCTAGTTACTATAAGAAGTTTTATATTAAAACAAAAGTTTAAATAAGATATTCAAGTATCTTAGAATCTAATCAATTTAAAAATAATAATACGTAAAAAATGATATATATCAACTATTTAATAAATTGTTCGATTTGATTTAACATGTCCTTATTTAAAAGTTAATATGTTGTGTGTACAAGCTTTACAAGTTTATTATATTGATTAAGGGTTTAAATATGTGGATCATTAATATAATATCAATAAATGAGTTTGATTACTTATTTAATCATCTAAATGGGATTTTATTAAACTTAACGATTTTGAACCGACAAAATATAATATAATTGGGACTGATAATAGCATACCAAATGTAATTACTAGAGCAGTAGAAGCACTAAGATTAGAATTATGTGGTGAAGGAAATATTATTAAAGATGTGGCTACTGTTAAAAAGTATTCAACTGCCTTGCTTAGATTACAATTATGTGATATGTGTGAAATTGATAGATATATATGTGTATTTCAAGACTATTATTACCACATATATAATCAAATGCCAAATACTGAAAGTTATTTACCACTATTTTTTGCTAAGATACCTGACCCTTGGGGACAAAAATTAATTGATACATATATGCCAGGCACAGCAGATACTTTAGGGAAAAGAATTACACATGTTAGAGATAAATTAAGTGAATGGTGTGGAGATGCTATTTTAGCTAAAATGAGTAAAGGCTTAAAGAAAAGAGCGTCATTATGTTGTGGTAATTATAAAATGCCAACCATGATTGGGTGTGATAGTTCATATTATTATGGAAAAATAAAAAAGAAATATAAGAAGAAAACCCATTATAAAAAGAGATATTTTAAAAAGAGAAAAACAAGTTATTATAAAAATAAAGGATATAAGAATACTTTTAAACCTACTTTTAAAAGAAAAACGAGTCCTAAGACTTGTAGATGTTTTTATTGTCATAAAGAAGGACATTATGCTAATAGATGTCCCGATAAGTTTAATAAAAATTTAAAATTATTTGAGATAGATGAAGATATAGAAAAGATAATTGAAAATGGTGATTTCATACCAATCAAAAGTTTTCAAGATATTGATTCAGATGAAAGTATTTTTATAATAACTGAAACTGAATATACATCGTCTGAAGATGAGTAAATCTGATTTACAAGTTATAAATAGTTCTATAATAATGGATTCTCAAGAAGAACAATTTGGAGAATACAAACAAGAAATTTTGATAGATAATAAAAAGTTAAAACAAATACAACATGAAAACTTTTCTTTATCTAATCATGCTGGATTTAAAGTAAATACTTTACAAAAATTAGGTATAAGTCCGAGAAACCATCACTTATATTATGGGCTAAATATCCAAGAAAGAGCTTTGAATGTAGATATAACCTCCAATAAAGTCATGATACCTTTATTATCTAAAAGAGATATTCAAAATAAGTTACAAAAAATAAAGCACGAAATTAGAAATACTTTAGGATGGGTACATGTCGGAGCCATACAAATTATTATAAAATCAACCTTCAAAGAAGGAATAGATACACCTATAGAATTAGCAATTATGGATAATAGAATACATAATAGAGAAGAAGCCTGTTTGGGTATTTTACAAGGAAATCTACAATATGGAAAATTAAATTTTAATGTATATCCGAGAATTTCTTATCATTTACAAGATAAAGATTTTGATAAAACTTTAAGTTTGTTACAAGACTTTAAAAGAAAAGATTTCTTTAAAGAACAAAATAGACCTTATTCAATAACTTATGCTATTTCATATGCTATTTCAAATACACATCATTCTGAATGTTTTAGCATAAAAGATACTATAGATTTTCCATTTTTATTCAATGATGTATGTCAAGTTCAGATTCCCAATTTATCTAAAATTGAGGAAATTGATACTAGACCTTTAGACTTAGATTTACAAGACAAACCCCTTTTATTAAAAGAACAAATGATTCCTAAACTTACTTTTACAAGTCATGGAGTATCTGATAGAAGATTATCTATATCTAGTAGATATAATGATACTATAATTGAAAAAGAAGATACAATAAAGAATTATAAAATTCAAGGGGAATATTTTGATGGAAAAGATTTTTCATGTGTTAATATATTAATAGATACAGGAGCAAACGGAAGCTACATTAGTCATAAGCTATGTAGAAAACTGCAAAAACACCAATTAGATGTGCCACACCATTACACAAACTTTAATGGAGAATTGCATATAATAAAAGAAGCAATAGAAACTATTATTAAATTTGGTGAGGAAAAGATTCCTCTAAGATTATTAATTGAAAATGAAAGTGAAGATGATAGCCTAGAAATTATGTTGGGATTAACTTTTCTAGAAAATGTTAAACCATATAAAATAAGTTCTTATGGTTTAAAAATAATATATAAGGATAAACTAATATATATTCCTAGATGACGAGTCGTAGTAGTGTTTATATCCCTATGGGGATTACATATAAAGACTATAAAGCCGAATATTTTGCTGCTTATATAGATAGTGGTGCTGGCCTTTGTGTATGTAAATCTGAATGTTATCCAAAAGAATATCATCAAGACCTTGAGACATACAGAGGAATTAGTTTTAATAAAGAAATTTTATTACTAAATAAAGGTATAAAAGTCCTTTGTTATTGATAGGATCTTATTTAGTTAAAGGTCCGACATTTTATTTCCATGATACAGGTAGTGATGTCTTATTAGGACAAAATTTCCTTGAAAGATTTAACAAAGTTGTATTTGATATTTTAGCCTTTCAGATTTTATTTAAAACACCATGCCATCATTTGATATCTGTTAAAAGAATAAGAAGAGCTTATGGACAAAGTTTTCCTATAAGGTTTAAAAAACGTGAGAAACATGATGACATAGGATACCAAGGAAGACCAATTATGGAAAGAGGAAAATTATTATTAAAATATCAAAAAGAAGAAAATCTTTTAGATTATCAAGTAAATCTTAGAAAACTTGATAATAATATAGAAAATATAAAAGAAAGATTAAATGAGTGCTATACAGATAATCCTTTAAAATTCTGGAATAAAAATCAAATTATGGCTAAATTAGAAATGAAAGATAAGGATAAAGAAATTAGGGTAAAACCTATGAGATATAACCCGGAAGACCAAAAAGAATTCCAAATACAAATTAAGGAACTTTTAGATAGTAAATTAATAAGGCCCAGCCATAGTCCTCATAGTTCACCAGCCTTTTTAGTAAGAAAACATGCCGAAATAACAAGAGGAAAAGCAAGGATGGTGATAAATTATAAAAAACTAAATGAAAATACAGTATTTGATGGGTACTTTTTACCACATAAAGAAAGCTTGATAAATTGGACTAGAAACAAAAAGATATTTTCTAAATTTGACTGTAAAAGTGGATTTTGGCAAATAAAAATGCATCCTGATAGTATAGCTTATACTGCATTTTCTACTCCACAAGGCCAATATGAATGGTTAGTTTTACCTTTTGGATTAAAAAATGCTCCACAAATATTTCAAAGAAAGATGGATATTATATTTAAAGAATACGACTTTATTTTTGTCTATATTGATGATATCTTAGTCTTATCAAATGATACAGGTTCACACTTAAAACATCTTGACATTTTTGCTGACTTACGCATAAAAAATGGTCTAGCCTTCTCTGAAAAGAAAACAAATATGCTTCAAAAAGAAATTGAATTTTTAGGAATGAAACTAGATGGTAATGGAATTGAACTCCAAAGTCACATAGTTGAAAAAATCTCATCTTTTCCAAACAAATTAATTGATAAAAAAACATGTGCAAAGTTTTCTTGGTATACTTAATTATGCTTCAGATTTTATTCAAAACTTGGCAGAATTAAGAAAACCATTTCGAAACTTACTTAAAAAGATAAGATCTTTAGCTTTGATAAAAGTCTTGAAGGACAAGTAAGAAAAATCAAAGACCTTTGTAAAAACTTACCTAAATTACAATTACCAAAAGAAGATGATGATATAATCTTGGAAACTGACGCTTCAGAAAATAATTGGAGCGGAGTACTTAAGAAGATAGATTACAATCATGATAAACAAAAAATTGGAGAAAGCCTTTGTAGATATTGTTCTGGCACTTTTACAGATACAGAAACAAGATATCATATAAATGAAAAAGAATTGTTAGCAGTTGTAAGAAGTTGTCAAAAATTTTATTATTTCTTACTACTAAAACGATTTTTGTTAAGGACAGATAATACTCAAGTAAAAGCCTTCATAAATAACAATATGCCCTCAAAACCTGAATTTAAAAGATTAATTAGATGGCAAACTCTTTTATCAGAATATGTTTTTGATATCGAGATTATTAAATCTGAAAAAAATGTTTTAGCAGATTTCTTGACCAGAGATGGAAAAGAAAATTGAAGATCTTGATATATTGCTTAGTCGCATGGATAAAGCTGTACAAAGGATAAAGGATACTGCTTCAGATATGGCAGAATTAATGGATATAGTTGGGGCCATTCCAGAAAATATAGTACAAATAAAAGACATATTTAAAAGACAATGTGGTATGATAGCAACAAGTGCTAATAACTATATGTCTGATAGCCTTCAAATAAGGGCCATGGTAGAAGGAAGTTCCAGCAAAACTGATATCCTATCATGTTCTTTTGATGAACAAATGATGGATATAATTTCTGATAAAGAAGAAACAGCTGAGATTAAGGAAATATATTCCTTTAGACCCCAATCAGATAAAACTTCATCTTTTGAAAAAATTGTCCAAAATCCAATTATTCAAAACCCTATTGAGATACAAATCCTAACAATGAAAGAATTATATAGCCTTTCGTCAACAGGTTTAAGATTTGTTGATTTCAATGGAGTATATACTCGTATAAATTATTTTCAGGGTTCTAACCCAGGTGAAATCAGATATTGGTACGAGTTTGGGGCAATAAACTCGATTTACCTCACAACCCCAAATTTTACAGAAATATCAAAAATGCCGTTTTGGTTACAAAATGCAGTTAAGGAATGTTATAAAAATAATCCTAGCTTCAGTTACAAAGATCAGTTGATACTAAAATTCTTGTCAGTCGGACCAGATTTTCATGATAATTATAGATATCCAGCATACCATTTCATACAGCTGACAAAAATGGAAGGTACAGGAAAAGATATAGATACATTCAGAAAACCATTCCAGAAATTTAATGAAGATGGGACACGCGCAAGACGCGCCATTGGATTAAGGGTTATTCTCCTATCAATGGAGACAATATTAAAAAGAGATTTTAGAACCTATGGAGGAGAAAGCCCGCTTTCCCCAATAATGATTGCTCCAGCGAAGAAATCGCCCTTAGGTGCCATAAAATATGTACAACAAACAATGAAAAGGATAGAAAGATGTATTATAAGATCCAGTCCAGATGCACAAAGGAAGTTTTGTGTCCAACGAAGTCATATAGAGCAAGGAGGAGGAATCTGCCCAGCATGTTCGAAAGATAAAGAGGTAACCATAATCCCCGATGATTAAAGAAATAATAAATAGTTAATCACTAAAAATAAATCATGTGATTATAAAAATTTTTGAGATATTGGATATCATCTACAAAGGAGATTCCATTTTACGTGGCATAAAGACTAAAGATGTAAAACTACGTGTTTAAAGTATAAAATACGTGGCTTGAGAATAAAAAAAGGCCAGATATGTGTAAAGTTTTCAAAAGGCGGTTGAAGACACGTTCCAAGAGAGAAGGACAGATGTGAAGTCTAGCAATCTTTTCCATGTAATATAAATAAGCTATTGTAATAGAATAGGGGTATCGTTTTCTTGAATGTACTTTGTTTAAGATCAATAAAAATTCTCTGCAACTCAATTCCAATACTCCATGCAATTTTGTTTCAATTACTCTATACACTTTGCAAGATTCTCCAACATGCATAGCTAATATCCCTGCACATTTCTTATGGTAGCTTGGAATTATACTTGTTGGTGATTATTTTAATATTGCCTAAAGAATCTTTCCAAACAATTCAGTATTAGTCTACCATATGCCTAACGTAGGAAACGAAATTAGGCTGTGCTAAATATTATTGAAGGAGCCACAAAAGAAGTCACCTATCTTGCAAGGATGGGTTGGAGTTGAAATAATCTGCTAAGAAGTCTAGTGGTGTGACCCGGTAATATTCTGGTCAAAAAGGGAGACGAATACGGAAGCGTGTTTGACTCTTCTTTAAGGTAATTTAAAATAATCCCAACTAGTATCATAATTCCTAGTTACTATAAGAAGTGTTATATTAAAACAAAAGTTTAAATAAAATATTCAAGTATCTTAGAATCTAATCAATTTAAAAATAATAATACGTAAAAAATGATATATATCAACTATTTAATAAATTGTTCGATTTGATTTAACATGTCCTTATTTAAAAGTTGATATGTTGTGTGTACAAGCTTTACAAGTTTATTATATTGATTAAATTAAGGGTTTAAATATGTGGATCATTAATATAATATCAATAAATGAGTTTGATTACTTATTTAATCATCTAAATGGGATTTTATTAGACTTAACGATTTTGAACCGACAAAATATATCGGCTTACACGTATTTAATTTTTCTAGTTGAGATAATATTTTTTCTCCATAAAAAACAATTGTTTTTTGTAATTCTATCATATCTTTCTCAGTTTTTAAGCAATTATCATTTTCATTTTTTAATTCTCGAAAGCTATATTTATCCATTAAGAAGAATTATAGTTCCAGTCTGTATTATCGTATGTATAGTCAGATGCAGTCCACTCATATCTATCAAAACTAAAGTCTTCATCAGAAATATAGTCATCAAATTCATCATCTAAATCTATGTTTTCTAAGTCATTAATTAAATTATCAATTTGGTTTATACCAGGATTATTATTATTAGAAAAATTTGTTTGAGTTTCTTCAAAAAGTAGTATCGAATTTTCGACAAAGTTTATGTTGGTGAAAAAGATTGAATGGCTCTGATACCATTTGTGTAAGCCGATATATTTTGTCGGTTCAAAATCGTTAAGTCTAATAAAATCCCATTTAGATGATTAAATAAGTAATCAAACTCATTTATTGATATTATATTAATGATCCACGTATTTAAACCCTTAATTTAATCAATATAATAAACTTGTAAAGCTTGTACACACAACATATAAACTTTTAAATAAGGACATGTTAAATCAAATCGAACAATTTATGAAATAGTTGATATATATCATTTTTTACGTATTATTATTTTTAAATTGATTAGATTCTAAGATACTTGAATATTTTATTTAAACTTTTGTTTTAATATAACACTTCTTATAGTAACTAGGAATTATGATACTAGTTGGGATTATTTTAAATTACCTTAAAGAAGAGTCCAACACGCTTCCGTATTCGTCTCCCTTTTGACCAGAATATTACCGGGTCACACCACTAGACTTCTTAGCAGAGTATTTCAACTCCAACCCATCCTTGCAAGATAGGTGACTTCTTTTGTGGCTCCTTCAATAACATTTAGCACAACCTAATTTCGTTTCCTACGTTAGGCGTATGGTAGACTAATATTGAATTGTTTGGAAAGATTCTTTAGGCAATATTAAAATAATCACCAACAAGTATAATTCCAAGCTACCATAAGAAATGTGCAGGGATATTAGCTATGCATGTTGGAGAATCTTGCAAAGTGTATAGAGTAATTGAAACAAAATTGCATGGAGTATTGGAATTGAGTTGCAGAGAATTTTTATTGATCTTAAACAAAGTACATTCAAGAAAACGTTACCCCTATTCTATTACAATAGCTTATTTATATTACATGGAAAAGATTGCTAGACTTCACATCTGTCCTTCTCTCTTGGAACGTGTCTTCAACCGCATTTTGAAAACTTTACACATATCTGGCCTTTTTTTATTCTCAAGCCACGTATCTTATACTTTAAACACGTAGTTTTACATCTTTAGTCTTTTGCCACGTAAAATGGAATCTCCTTTGTAGATGATATCCAATATCTCAAATATTTTAATAATCACATGATTTATTTTTAGTGATTAACTATTTATTATTTCTTTAATCATCGGGGATTATGGTTACCTCTTTATCTTTCGAACATGCTGGGCAGATTCCTCCTCCTTGCTCGATATGACTTCGTTGGACACAAAACTTCCTTTGTGCATCTGGACTTGATCTTATAATACCTCTTTCTATCCTTTTCATTGTTTGTTGTATATATTTTATGGCACCTAAGGGCGATTTCTTCGCTGGAGCAATCATTATTGGGGAAAGCGGGCTTTCTCCTCCATAGGTTCTAAAATATCTTTTTAATATTGTCTCCATTGATAGGAGAATAACCCTTAATCCAATGGCGCGTCTTGCGCGTATCCCATCTTCATTAAATTTATGGAATGGTTTTCTGAATGTATCTATATCTTTTCCTGTACCTTCCATTTTTGTCAGCTGTATGAAATGGTATGCTGGATATCTATAATTATCATGAAAATCTGGTCCGGCTGACAAGAATTTTAGTATCAACTGATCTTTGTAACTGAAGCTAGGATTATTTTTATAACATTCCTTAAATGCATTTTGTAACCAAAACGGCATTTTTGATATTTCTGTAAAATTTGGGGTTGTGAGGTAAATCGAGTTTATTGCCCCAAACTCGTACCAATATCTGATTTCACCTGGGTTAGAACCCTGAAAATAATTTATACGAGGATATACTCCATTGAAATCAACAAATCTTATACCTCTTGACGAAAGGCTATATAATTCTTTCATTGTTAGGATTTGTATCTCAATAGGGTTTTGAATAATTGGATTTTGGACAATTTTTTCAAAAGATGAAGTTTTATCTGATTGGGGTCTAAATGAATATATTTCCTTAATCTCAGCTGTTTCTTCTTTATCAGAAATTATATCCATCATTTGTTCATCAAAAGAACATGATGGGATATCAGTTTTGCTGGAACTTCCTTCTACCATGGCCCTTATTTGAAGGCTATCAGACATATAGTTATTAGCACTTGTTGCTATCATACCACATTGTCTTTTAAATATATCTTTTATTTGTACTATATTTTCTGGAATGGCCCCAACTATATCCATTAATTCTGCCATATCTGAAGCAGTATCCTTTATCCTTTGTACAGCTTTATCCATGCGACTAAGCAATATATCAAGATCTTCAATTTTCTTTTCCATCTCTGGTCAAGAAATCTGCTAAAACATTTTTTTCAGATTTAATAATCTCGATATCAAAAACATATTCTGATAAAAGAGTTTGCCATCTAATTAATCTTTTAAATTCAGGTTTTAAGGGCATATTGTTATTTATGAAGGCTTTTACTTGAGTATTATCTGTCCTTAACAAAAATCGTTTTGGTAGTAAGAAATAATAAAATTTTTGACAACTTCTTACAACTGTTAACAATTCTTTTTCATTTATATGATATCTTGTTTCTGTATCTGTAAAAGTGCCAGAACAATATCTACAAAGGCTTTCTCCAATTTTTTGTTTATCATGATTGTAATCTATCTTCTTAAGTACTCCGCTCCAATTATTTTCTGAAGCGTCAGTTTCTAAGATTATATCATCATCTTCTTTTGGTAATTGTAATTTAGGTAAGTTTTTACAAAGGTCTTTGATTTTTCTTACTTGTCCTTCAAGACTTTTATCAAAGCTAAAGATCTTATCTTTTTTAAGTAAGTTTTGAAATGGTTTTCTTAATTCTGCCAAGTTTTGAATAAAATCTGAAGCATAATTAAGTATACCAAGAAAACTTTGCACATGTTTTTTATCAATTAATTTGTTTGGAAAAGATGAGATTTTTTCAACTATGTGGCTTTGGAGTTCAATTCCATTACCATCTAGTTTCATTCCTAAAAATTCAATTTCTTTTTTAAGCATATTTGTTTTCTTTTCAGATAAGGCTAGACCATTTTTTATGCATAAGTCAGCAAAAATGTCAAGATGTTTTAAGTGTGAACCTATATCATTTGATAAGACTAAGATATCATCAATATAGACAAAAATAAAGTCGTATTCTTTAAATATAATATCCATCTTTCTTTGAAATATTTGTGGAGCATTTTTTAATCCAAAAGGTAAAACTAACCATTCATATTGGCCTTGTGGAGTAGGAAATGCAGTATAAGCTATACTATCAGGATGCATTTTTATTTGCCAAAATCCACTTTTACAGTCAAATTTAGAAAATATCTTTTTGTTTCTAGTCCAATTTATCAAGCTTTCTTTATGTGGTAAAAAGTACCCATCAAATACTGTATTTTCATTTAGTTTTTTATAATTTATCACCATCCTTGCTTTTCCTCTTGTTATTTCGGCATGTTTTCTTACTAAAAAGGCTGGTGAACTATGAGGACTATGGTTGGGCCTTATTAATTTACTATATAAAAGTTCCTTAATTTGTATTTGGAATTCTTTTTGGTCTTCTGGGTTATATCTCATAGGTTTTACCCTAATTTCTTTATCCTTATCTTTCATTTCTAATTTAGCCATAATTTGATTTTTATTCCAGAATTTTAAAGGATTATCTGTATAGCACTCATTTAATCTTTCTTTTATATTTTCTATATTATTATCAAGTTTTCTAAGATTTACTTGATAATCTAAAAGATTTTCTTCTTTTTGATATTTTAATAATAATTTTCCTCTTTCCATAATTGGTCTTCCTTGGTATCCTATGTCATCATGTTTCTCACGTTTTTTAAACCTTATAGGAAAACTTCGTCCATAAGCTCTTCTTATTCTTTTAACAGATATCAAATGATGGCATGGTGTTTTAAATAAAATTTGAAAGGCTAAAATATCAAATACAACTTTGTTAAATCTTTCAAGGAAATTTTGTCCTAATAAGACATCACTACCTGTATCATGGAAATAAAATGTCGGACCTTTAACTAAATAAGATCCTATCAATAACAAAGGACTTTTTATACCTTTATTTAGTAATAAAATTTCTTTATTAAAACTAATTCCTCTGTATGTCTCAAGGTCTTGATGATATTCTTTTGGATAACATTCAGATTTACATACACAGAGGCCAGCACCACTATCTATATAAGCAGCAAAATATTCGGCTTTATAGTCTTTATATGTAATCCCCATAGGGATATAAACACTACTACGACTCGTCATCTAGGAATATATATTAGTTTATCCTTATATGTTATTTTTAAACCATAAGAACTTATTTTATATGGTTTAACATTTTCTAGAAAAGTTAATCCCAACATAATTTCTAGGCTATCATCTTCACTTTCATTTTCAATTAATAATCTTAGAGGAATCTTTTCCTCACCAAATTTAATAATTGTTTCTATCGCTTCTTTTATTATATGCAATTCTCCATTAAAGTTTGTGTAATGGTGGGGCACATCTAATTGGTGTTTTTACAGTTTTCTACATAGCTTATGACTAATGTAGCTTCCGTTTGCTCCTGTATCTATTAATATATTAACACATGAAAAATCTTTTCCATCAAAATATTCCCCTTGAATTTTATAACTCTTTATTGTATCTTCTTTTTCAATTATAGTATCATTATATCTACTAGATATAGATAATCTTCTATTAGATACTCCATGACTTGTAAAAGTAAGTTTAGGAATCATTTGTTCTTTTAATAAAAGGGGTTTGTCTTGTAAATCTAAGTCTAAAGGTCTAGTATCAATTTCCTCAATTTTAGATAAAGTGGGAATCTGAACTTGACATACATCATTGAATAAAAATGGAAAATCTATAGTATCTTTTATGCTAAAACATTCAGAATGACGTGTATTTGAAATAGCATATGAAATAGCATAGTTTATTGAATAAGGTCTATTTTGTTCTTAAAAGAAATCTTTTCTTTTAAAGTCTTGTAACAAACTTAAAGTTTTATCAAAATCTTTATCTTGTAAATGATAAGAAATTCTCGGATATACATTAAATTTTAATTTTCCATATTGTAGATTTCCTTGTAAAATACCCAAACAAGCTTCTTCTCTATTATGTATTCTATTATCCATAATTGCTAATTCTATAGGTGTATCTATTCCTTCTTTGAAGGTTGATTTTATAATAATTTGTATGGCTCCGACATGTACCCATCCTAAAGTATTTCTAATTTCGGGCTTTATTTTTTGTAACTTATTTTGAATATCTCTTTTAGATAATAAAGGTATCATGACTTTATTGGAGGTTATATCTACATTCAAAGCTCTTTCTTGGATATTTAGCCCATAATATAAGTGATGGTTTCTCGGACTTATACCTAATTTTTGTAAAGTATTTACTTTAAATCCAGCATGATTAGATAAAGAAAAGTTTTCATGTTGTATTTGTTTTAACTTTTTCTTATCTATCAAAATTTCTTGTTTGTATTCTCCAAATTGTTCTTCTTGAGAATCCATTATTATAGAACTATTTATAACTTGTAAATCAGATTTACTCATCTTCAGACGATGTATAT
Source organism: Glebionis coronaria (assembly GCA_025667525.1). Lineage (NCBI taxonomy): Eukaryota > Viridiplantae > Streptophyta > Magnoliopsida > Asterales > Asteraceae > Glebionis > Glebionis coronaria. Next base: position 413,154,480 of record CM046878.1, read on the forward strand.
TTAGTTTCAGTTATTATAAAAATACTTTCATCTGAATCAATATCTTGAAAACTTTTGATTGGTATGAAATCACCATTTTCAATTATCTTTTCTATATCTTCATCTATCTCAAATAATTTTAAATTTTTATTAAACTTATCGGGACATCTATTAGCATAATGTCCTTCTTTATGACAATAAAAACATCTACAAGTCTTAGGACTCGTTTTTCTTTTAAAAGTAGGTTTAAAAGTATTCTTATATCCTTTATTTTTATAATAACTTGTTTTTCTCTTTTTAAAATATCTCTTTTTATAATGGGTTTTCTTCTTATATTTCTTTTTTATTTTTCCATAATAATATGAACTATCACACCCAATCATGGTTGGCATTTTAGAATTACCACAACATAATGACGCTCTTTTCTTTAAGCCTTTACTCATTTTAGCTAAAATAGCATCTCCACACCATTCACTTAATTTATCTCTAACATGTGTAATTCTTTTCCCTAAAGTATCTGCTGTGCCTGGCATATATGTATCAATTAATTTTTGTCCCCAAGGGTCAGGTATCTTAGCAAAAAATAGTGGTAAATAACTTTCAGTATTTGGCATTTGATTATATATGTGGTAATAATAGTCTTGAAATACACATATATATCTATCAATTTCACACATATCACATAATTGTAATCTAAGCAAGGCAGTTGAATACTTTTTAATAGTAGCCACATCTTTAATAATATTTCCTTCACCACAGAATTCTAATCTTAGTGCTTCTACTGCTCTAGTAATTACATTTGGTATGCTATTATCAGTCCCAATTATAGTTTCTTTTGTGTTTGGAGCTATATTTTGCCAAAATCTTAAAGTACTGTTTAGAAGAGTTCTTTCTAGAAACCCTTTTAAAGTTTCCATATCCATTTTATTTATCACAACTGCTGTTCTAAGGGCGGTTTCCCATTTATCAATAGCTTCTTCAGTGTTATTAACACAATCAAGGTCTAAATATATTCCAAAGGGATTAATAGGCTCATTTTTCATACTCTCATATGGTGTAAACTTTTCGTTTCTTTCCGTTTTTATTTTATCCTTTTTTCTAATAGTGGTCTTAACAGCAGCATATCCCTCAGTGGGTCTATTAAATGATTCTGTTATGGTTCCCGAGTTACTTGTGCTTGGTATATCATTAACATTTGGTACAAAATTTTCTTGTTTAAGATCTGGTTTTAAATTAACAAAATTATCATTTATATTTATCTCTCCAATTTTAGTAACTAGACTATCTATATCTGGTGGTATATAATTTTCAAAGTCTGAATCTGTCATCTTTAATAATCTTTATAACCTTTAGGTATCTCTAAAGAAAGAATTTGTTGGAGTAATTTATCCTGAGTATTCTTAGAAGAATCAAGTGTTTCTTTATTCTTTTCATTATTATGAGTAAATGTTTTTAGTAAAGTATTTAATTTTTCTAGTTGAGATAATATTTTTTCTCCATAAAAAACAATTGTTTTTTGTAATTCTATCATATCTTTCTCAGTTTTTAAGCAATTATCATTTTCATTTTTTAATTCTCGAAAGCTATATTTATCCATTAAGAAGAATTATAGTTCCAGTCTGTATTATCGTATGTATAGTCAGATGCAGTCCACTCATATCTATCAAAACTAAAGTCTTCATCAGAAATATAGTCATCAAATTCATCATCTAAATCTATGTTTTCTAAGTCATTAATTAAATTATCAAATTGGTTTATACCAGGATTATTATTATTAGAAAAATTTGTTTGAGTTTCTTCAAAAAGTAGTATCGAATTTTCGACAAAGTTTATGTTTAAAGCCAAAATCGTATCTAAATCAATTTCCATCCCAATGATCCACATATTTAAACCCTTAATTTAATCAATATAATAAACTTGTAAAGCTTGTACACACAACATATCAACTTTTAAATAAGGACATGTTAAATCAAATCGAACAATTTATTAAATAGTTGATATATATCATTTTTTACGTATTATTATTTTTAAATTGATTAGATTCTAAGATACTTGAATATTTTATTTAAACTTTTGTTTTAATATAACACTTCTTATAGTAACTAGAAATTATGATACTAGTTGGGATTATTTTAAATTACCTTAAAGAAGAGTCCAACACGCTTCCGTATTCGTCTCCCTTTTTTACCAGAATATTACCGGGTCACACCACTAGACTTCTTAGCAGAGTATTTCAACTCCAACCCATCCTTGCAAGATAGGTGACTTCTTTTGTGGCTCCTTCAATAATATTTAGCACAGCCTAATTTCGTTTCCTACGTTAGGCGTATGGTAGACTAATATTGAATTGTTTGGAAAGATTCTTTAGGCAATATTAAAATAATCACCAACAAGTATAATTCCAAGCTACCATAAGAAATGTGCAGGGATATTAGCTATGCATGTTGGAGAATCTTGCGAAGTGTATAGAGTAATTGAAACAAAATTGCATGGAGTATTGGAATTGAGTTGCAGAGAATTTTTCTTGATCTTAAACAAAGTACATTCAAGAAAACGATCCCCCTATTCTATTACAATAGCTTATTTATATTACATGGAAAAGATTGCTAGACTTCACATCTGTCCTTCTCTCTTGGAACGTGTCTTCAACCGCCTTTTGAAAACTTTACACATATCTGGCCTTTTTTTATTCTCAAGCCACGTATCTTATACTTTAAACACGTAGTTTTACATCTTTAGTCTTTATGCCACGTAAAATGGAATCTCCTTTGTAGATGATATCCAATATCTCAAATATTTTAATAATCACATGATTTATTTTTAGTGATTAACTATTTATTATTTCTTTAATCATCGGGGATTATGGTTACCTCTTTATCTTTCGAACATGCTGGGCAGATTCCTCCTCCTTGCTCTATATGACTTTGTTGGACACAAAACTTCCTTTGTGCATCTGGACTGGATCTTATAATACCTCTTTCTATCCTTTTCATTGTTTTTTGTACATATTTTATGGCACCTAAGGGCGATTTCTTCGCTGGAGCAATCATTATTGGGGAAAGCGGGCTTTCTCCTCCATAGGTTCTAAAATCTCTTTTTAATATTGTCTCCATTGATAGGAGAATAACCCTTAATCCAATGGCGCGTCTTGCGCGTATCCCATCTTCATTAAATTTCTGGAATGGTTTTCTGAATGTATCTATATCTTTTCCTGTACCTTCTATTTTTGTCAGCTGTATGAAATGGTATGCTGGATATCTATAATTATCATGAAAATCTGGTCCGGCTGACAAGAATTTTAGTATCAACTGATCTTTGTAACTGAAGCTAGGATTATTTTTATAACATTCCTTAACTGCATTTTGTAACCAAAACGGCATTTTTGATATTTTTGTAAAATTTGGGGTTGTGAGGTAAATCGAGTTTATTGCCCCAAACTCGTACCAATATCTGATTTCACCTGGGTTAGAACCCTGAAAATAATTTATACGAGGATATACTCCATTGAAATCAACAAATCTTATACCTGTTGACGAAAGGCTATATAATTCTTTCATTGTTAGGATTTGTATCTCAATAGGGTTTTGAATAATTGGATTTTGGACAATTTTTTCAAAAGATGAAGTTTTATCTGATTGGGGTCTAAAGGAATATATTTCCTTAATCTCAGCTGTTTCTTCTTTATCAGAAACTATATCCATCATTTGTTCTTCAAAAGAACATGATGGGATATCAGTTTTGCTGGAACTTCCTTCTACCATGGCCCTTATTTGAAGGCTATCAGACATATAGTTATTAGCACTTGTTGCTATCATACCACATTGTCTTTTAAATATATCTTTTATTTGTACTATATTTTCTGGAATGGCCCCAACTATATCCATTAATTCTGCCATATCTGAAGCAGTATCCTTTATCCTTTGTACAGCTTTATCCATGCGACTAAGCAATATATCAAGATCTTCAATTTTCTTTTCCATCTCTGGTTAAGAAATCTGCTAAAACATTTTTTTCAGATTTAATAATCTCGATATCAAAAACATATTCTGATAAAAGAGTTTGCCATCTAATTAATCTTTTAAATTCAGGTTTTGAGGGCATATTGTTATTTATGAAGGCTTTTACTTGAGTATTATCTGTCCTTAACAAAAATCGTTTTGGTAGTAAGAAATAATAAAATTTTTGACAACTTCTTACAACTGCTAACAATTCTTTTTCATTTATATGATATCTTGTTTCTGTATCTGTAAAAGTGCCAGAACAATATCTACAAAGGCTTTCTCCAATTTTTTGTTTATCATGATTCTAATCTATCTTCTTAAGTACTCCGCTCCAATTATTTTCTGAAGCGTCAGTTTCCAAGATTATATCATCATCTTCTTTTGGTAATTGTAATTTAGGTAAGTTTTTACAAAGGTCTTTGATTTTTCTTACTTTTCCTTCAATACTTTTATCAAAGCTAAAGATCTTATCTTTTTTAAGTAAGTTTTGAAATGGTTTTCTTAATTCTGCCAAGTTTTGAATAAAATCTGAAGCATAATTAAGTATACCAAGAAAACTTTGCACATGTTTTTTATCAATTAATTTGTTTGGAAAAGATGAGATTTTTTCAACTATGTGGCTTTGGAGTTCAATTCCATTACCATCTAGTTTCATTCCTAAAAATTCAATTTCTTTTTGAAGCATATTTGTTTTCTTTTCAGATAAGGCTAGACCATTTTTTATGCATAAGTCAGCAAAAATGTCAAGATGTTTTAAGTGTGAACCTATATCATTTGATAAGACTAAGATATCATCAATATAGACAAAAATAAAGTCGTATTCTTTAAATATAATATCCATCTTTCTTTGAAATATTTGTGGAGCATTTTTTAATCCAAAAGGTAAAACTAACCATTCATATTGGCCTTGTGGAGTAGAAAATGCAGTATAAGCTATACTATCAGGATGCATTTTTGTTTGCCAAAATCCACTTTTACAGTCAAATTTAGAAAATATCTTTTTGTTTCTAGTCCAATTTATCAAGCTTTCTTTATGTGGTAAAAAGTACCCATCAAATACTGTATTTTCATTTAGTTTTTTATAATTTATCACCATCCTTGCTTTTCCTCTTGTTATTTCGGCATGTTTTCTTACTAAAAAGGCTGGTGAACTATGAGGACTATGGCTGGGCCTTATTAATTTACTATCTAAAAGTTCCTTAATTTGTATTTGGAATTCTTTTTGGTCTTCTGGGTTATATCTCATAGGTTTTACCCTAATTTCTTTATCCTTATCTTTCATTTCTAATTTAGCCATAATTTGATTTTTATTCCAGAATTTTAAAGGATTATCTGTATAGCACTCATTTAATCTTTCTTTTATATTTTCTATATTATTATCAAGTTTTCTAAGATTTACTTGATAATCTAAAAGATTTTCTTCTTTTTGATATTTTAATAATAATTTCCTCTTTCCATAATTGGTCTTCCTTGGTATCCTATGTCATCATGTTTCTCACGTTTTTTAAACCTTATAGGAAAACTTCGTCCATAAGCTCTTCTTATTCTTTTAACAGATATCAAATGATGGCATGGTGTTTTAAATAAAATCTGAAAGGCTAAAATATCAAATACAACTTTGTTAAATCTTTCAAGGAAATTTTGTCCTAATAAGACATCACTACCTGTATCATGGAAATAAAATGTCGGACCTTTAACTAAATAAGATCCTATCAATAACAAAGGACTTTTTATACCTTTATTTAGTAATAAAATTTCTTTATTAAAACTAATTCCTCTGTATGTCTCAAGGTATTGATGATATTCTTTTGGATAACATTCAGATTTACATACACAGAGGCCAGCATCACTATCTATATAAGCAGCAAAATATTCGGCTTTATAGTCTTTATATGTAATCCCCATAGGGATATAAACACTACTATGACTCGTCATCTAGGATTATATATTAGTTTATCCTTATATGTTATTTTTAAACCATAAGAACTTATTTTATATGGTTTAACATTTTCTAGAAAAGTTAATCCCACATAATTTCTAGGCTATCATCTTCACTTTCATTTTCAATTAATAATCTTAGAGGAATCTTTTCCTCACCAAATTTAATAATAGTTTCTATTGCTTCTTTTATTATATGCAATTCTCCATTAAAGTTTGTGTAATGGTGGGGCACATCTAATTGGTGTTTTTGCAGTTTTCTACATAGCTTATGACTAATGTAGCTTCCGTTTGCTCCTGTATCTATTAATATATTAACACATGAAAAATCTTTTCCATCAAAATATTCCCCTTGAATTTTATAATTCTTTATTGTATCTTCTTTTTCAATTATAGTATCATTATATCTACTAGATATAGATAATCTTCTATTAGATACTCCATGACTTGTAAAAGTAAGTTTAGGAATCATTTGTTCTTTTAATAAAAGGGTTTTGTCTTGTAAATCTAAGTCTAAAGGTCTAGTATCAATTTCCTCAATTTTAGATAAAGTGGGAATCTGAACTTGACATACATCATTGAATAAAAATGGAAAATCTATAGTATCTTTTATGCTAAAACATTCAGAATGATGTGTATTTGAAATAGCATATGAAATAGCATAGGTTATTGAATAAGGTCTATTTTGTTCTTTAAAGAAATCTTTTCTTTTAAAGTCTTGTAACAAACTTAAAGTTTTATCAAAATCTTTATCTTGTAAATGATAAGAAATTCTCGGATATACATTAAATTTTAATTTTCCATATTGTAGATTTCCTTGTAAAATACCCAAACAGGCTTCTTCTCTATTATGTATTCTATTATCCATAATTGCTAATTCTATAGGTGTATCTATTCCTACTTTGAAGGTTGATTTTATAATAATTTGTATGGCTCCGACATGTACCCATCCTAAAGTATTTCTAATTTCGGGCTTTATTTTTTGTAACTTATTTTGAATATCTCTTTTAGATAATAAAGGTATCATGACTTTATTGGAGGTTATATCTACATTCAAAGCTCTTTCTTGGATATTTAGCCCATAATATAAGTGATGGTTTCTCGGACTTATACCTAATTTTTGTAAAGTATTTACTTTAAATCCAGCATGATTAGATAAAGAAAAGTTTTCATGTTGTATTTGTTTTAACTTTTTCTTATCTATCAAAATTTCTTGTTTGTATTCTCCAAATTGTTCTTCTTGAGAATCCATTATTATAGAACTATTTATAACTTGTAAATCAGATTTACTCATCTTCAGACGATGTATATTTAGTTTCAGTTATTATAAAAATACTTTCATCTGAATCAATATCTTGAAAACTTTTGATTGGTATGAAATCACCATTTTCAATTATCTTTTCTATATCTTCATCTATCTCAAATAATTTTAAATTTTTATTAAACTTATCGGGACATCTATTAGCATAATGTCCTTCTTTATGACAATAAAAACATCTACAAGTCTTAGGACTCGTTTTTCTTTTAAAAGTAGGTTTAAAAGTATTCTTATATCCTTTATTTTTATAATAACTTGTTTTTCTCTTTTTAAAATATCTCTTTTTATAATGGGTTTTCTTCTTATATTTCTTTTTTATTTTTCCATAATAATATGAACTATCACACCCAATCATGGTTGGCATTTTAGAATTACCACAACATAATGACGCTCTTTTCTTTAAGCCTTTACTCATTTTAGCTAAAATAGCATCTCCAAATTCACTTAATTTATCTCTAACATGTGTAATTCTTTTCCCTAAAGTATCTGCTGTGCCTGGCATATATGTATCAATTAATTTTTGTCCCCAAGGGTCAGGTATCTTAGCAAAAAATAGTGGTAAATAACTTTCAGTATTTGGCATTTGATTATATATGTGGTAATAATAGTCTTGAAATACACATATATATCTATCAATTTCACACATATCACATAATTGTAATCTAAGCAAGGCAGTTGAATACTTTTTAACAGTAGCCACATCTTTAATAATATTTCCTTCACCACAGAATTCTAATCTTAGTGCTTCTACTGCTCTAGTAATTACATTTGGTATGCTATTATCAGTCCCAATTATAGTTTCTTTTGTGTTTGGAGCTATATTTTGCCAAAATCTTAAAGTACTGTTTAGAAGAGTTCTTTCTAGAAACCCTTTTAAAGTTTACATAACCATTTTATTTATCGCAACTGCTGTTCTAAGGGCGGTTTCCCATTTATCAATAGCTTCTTCAGTGTTGTTAACACAATCAAGGTCTAAATATATTCCAAAGGGATTAATAGGCTCATTTTTCATACTCTCATATGGTGTAAACTTTTCGTTTCTTTCCGTTTTTATTTTATCCTTTTTTCTAATAGTGGTCTTAACAGCAGCATATCCCTCAGTGGGTCTATTAAATGATTCTGTTATGGTTCCCGAGTTACTTGTGCTTGGTATATCATTAACATTTGGTACAAAATTTTCTTGTTTAAGATCTGGTTTTAAATTAACAAAATTATCATTTATATTTATCTCTCCAATTTTAGTAACTAGACTATCTATATCTGGTGGTATATAATTTTCAAAGTCTGAATCTGTCATCTTTAATAATCTTTATAACCTTTAGGTATCTCTAAAGAAAGAATTTGTTGGAGTAATTTATCCTGAGTATTCTTAGAAGAATCAAGTGTTTCTTTATTCTTTTCATTATTATGAGTAAATGTTGTTAGTAAAGTATTTAATTTTTCTAGTTGAGATAATATTTTTTCTCCATAAAAACAATTGTTTTTTGTAATTCTATCATATCTTTCTCAGTTTTTAAGCAATTATCATTTTCATTTTTTAATTCTCGAAAGCTATATTTATCCATTAAGAAGAATTATAGTTCCAGTCTGTATTATCGTATGTATAGTCAGATGCAGTCCACTCATATCTATCAAAACTAAAGTCTTCATCAGAAATATAGTCATCAAATTCATCATCTAAATCTATGTTTTCTAAGTCATTAATTAAATTATCAATTTGGTTTATACCAGGATTATTATTATTAGAAAAATTTGTTTGAGTTTCTTCAAAAAGTAGTATCGAATTTTCGACAAAGTTTATGTTTAAAGCCAAAATCGTATCTAAATCAATTTCCATCCCACCCGGTGAAAAAGATTGAATGGCTCTGATACCATTTGTGTAAGCCGATATATTTTGTCGGTTCAAAATTGTTAAGTCTAATAAAATCCCATTTAGATGATTAAATAAGTAATCAAACTCATTTATTGATATTAAGGAAACGAAATTAGGCTGTGCTAAATATTATTGAAGGAGCCACAAAAGAAGTCACCTATCTTGCAAGGATGGGTTGGAGTTGAAATACTCTGCTAAGAAGTCTAGTGGTGTGACCCGGTAATATTCTGGTCAAAAAGGGAGACGAATACGGAAGCGTGTTGGACTCTTCTTTAAGGTAATTTAAAATAATCCCAACTAGTATCATAATTCCTAGTTACTATAAGAAGTGTTATATTAAAACAAAAGTTTAAATAAAATATTCAAGTATCTTAGAATCTAATCAATTTAAAAATAATAATACGTAAAAAATGATATATATATCAACTATTTATTAAATTGTTCGATTTGATTTAACATGTCCTTATTTAAAAGTTGATATGTTGTGTGTACAAGCTTTACAAGTTTATTATATTGATTAAATTAAGGGTTTAAATATGTGGATCATTAATATAATATCAATAAATGAGTTTGATTATTTATTTAATCATCTAAATGGGATTTTATTAGACTTAACGATTTTGAACCGACAAAATATATCGGCTTACACAAATGGTATCAGAGCCATTCAATCTTTTTCACCGGGTGGGATGGAAATTGATTTAGATACGATTTTGGCTTTAAACATAAACGTTGTCCTCTTGATGATATTCTTTTGGATAACATTCAGATTTACATACACAGAGGCCAGCACCACTATCTATATAAGCAGCAAAATATTCGGCTTTATAGTCTTTATATGTAATCCCCATAGGGATATAAACACTACTACGACTCGTCATCTAGGAATATATATTAGTTTATCCTTATATGTTATTGTTAAACCATAAGAACTTATTTTATATGGTTTAACATTTTCTAGAAAAGTTAATCCCAACATAATTTCTAGGCTATCATCTTCAATTTCATTTTCAATTAATAATCTTAGAGGAATCTTTTCCTCACCAAATTTAATAATAGTTTCTATTGCTTCTTTTATTATATGCAATTCTCCATTAAAGTTTGTGTAATGGTGGGGCACATCTAATTGGTGTTTTTGCAGTTTTCTACATAGCTTATGACTAATGTAGCTTCCGTTTGCTCCTGTATCTATTAATATATTAACACATGAAAAATCTTTTCCATCAAAATATTCCCCTTGAATTTTATAATTCTTTATTGTATCTTCTTTTTCAATTATAGTATCATTATATCTACTAGATATAGATAATCTTCTATTAGATACTCCATGACTTGTAAAAGTAAGTTTAGGAATCATTTGTTCTTTTAATAAAAGGGGTTTGTCTTGTAAATCTAAGTCTAAAGGTCTAGTATCAATTTCCTCAATTTTAGATAAAGTGGGAATCTGAACTTGACATACATCATTGAATAAAAATGGAAAATCTATAGTATCTTTTATGCTAAAACATTCAGAATGATGTGTATTTGAAATAGCATATGAAATAGCATAGGTTATTGAATAAGGTCTATTTTGTTCTTTAAAGAAATCTTTTCTTTTAAAGTCTTGTAACAAACTTAAAGTTTTATCAAAATCTTTATCTTGTAAATGATAAGAAATTCTCGGATATACATTAAATTTTAATTTTCCATATTGTAGATTTCCTTGTAAAATACCCAAACAGGCTTCTTCTCTATTATGTATTCTATTATCCATAATTGCTAATTCTATAGGTGTATCTATTCCTTCTTTCAAGGTTGATTTTATAATAATTTGTATGGCTCTGACATGTACCCATCCTAAAGTATTTCTAATTTCGGGCTTTATTTTTTGTAACTTATTTTGAATATCTCTTTTAGATAATAAAGGTATCATGACTTTATTGGAGGTTATATCTACATTCAAAGCTCTTTCTTGGATATTTAGCCCATAATATAAGTGATGGTTTCTCGGACTTATACCTAATTTTTGTAAAGTATTTACTTTAAATCCAGCATGATTAGATAAAGAAAAGTTTTCATGTTGTATTTGTTTTAACTTTTTCTTATCTATCAAAATTTCTTGTTTGTATTCTCCAAATTGTTCTTCTTGAGAATCCATTATTATAGAACTATTTATAACTTGTAAATCAGATTTACTCATCTTCAGACGATGTATATTCAGTTTCAGTTATTATAAAAATACTTTCATCTGAATCAATATCTTGAAAACTTTTGATTGGTATGAAATCACCATTTTCAATTATCTTTTCTATATCTTCATCTATCTCAAATAATTTTAAATTTTTATTAAACTTATCGAGACATCTATTAGCATAATGTCCTTCTTTATGACAATAAAAACATCTACAAGTCTTAGGACTCGTTTTTCTTTTAAAAGTAGGTTTAAAAGTATTCTTATATCCTTTATTTTTATAATAACTTGTTTTTCTCTTTTTAAAATATCTCTTTTTATAATGGGTTTTCTTCTTATATTTCTTTTTTATTTTTCCATAATAATATGAACTATCACACCCAATCATGGTTGGCATTTAAGAATTACCACAACATAATGACGCTCTTTTCTTTAAGCCTTTACTCATTTTAGCTAAAATAGCATCTCCACACCATTCACTTAATTTATCTCTAACATGTGTAATTCTTTTCCCTAAAGTATCTGCTGTGCCTGGCATATATGTATCAATTAATTTTTGTCCCCAAGGGTCAGGTATCTTAGCAAAAAATAGTGGTAAATAACTTTCAGTATTTGGCATTTGATTATATATGTGGTAATAATAGTCTTGAAATACACATATATATCTATCAATTTCACACATATCACATAATTGTAATCTAAGCAAGGCAGTTGAATACTTTTTAACAGTAGCCACATCTTTAATAATATTTCCTTCACCACAGAATTCTAATCTTAGTGCTTCTACTGCTCTAGTAATTACATTTGGTATGCTATTATCAGTCCCAATTATAGTTTCTTTTGTGTTTGGAGCTATATTTTGCTAAAATCTTAAAGTACTGTTTAGAAGAGTTCTTTCTAGAAACCCTTTTAAAGTTTCCATATCCATTTTATTTATCGCAACTGCTGTTCTAAGGGCGGTTTCCCATTTATCAATAGCTTCTTCAGTGTTGTTAACACAATCAAGGTCTAAATATATTCCAAAGGGATTAATAGGCTCATTTTTCATACTCTCATATGGTGTAAACTTTTCGTTTCTTTCCCTTTTTATTTTATCCTTTTTTCTAATAGTGGTCTTAACAGCAGCATATCCCTCAATGGGTCTATTAAATGATTCTGTTATGGTTCTCGAGTTACTTGTGCTTGGTATATCATTAACATTTGGTACAAAATTTTCTTGTTTAAGATCTGGTTTTAAATTAACAAAATTATCATTTATATTTATCTCTCCAATTTTAGTAACTAGACTATCTATATCTGGTGGTATATAATTTTCAAAGTCTGAATCTGTCATCTTTAATAATCTTTATAACCTTTAGGTATCTCTAAAGAAAGAATTTGTTGGAGTAATTTATCCTGAGTATTCTTAGAAGAATCAAGTGTTTCTTTATTCTTTTCATTATTATGAGTAAATGTTTTTAGTAAAGTATTTAATTTTTCTAGTTCAGATAATATTTTTTCTCCATAAAAAAACAATTGTTTTTTGTAATTCTATCATATCTTTCTCAGTTTTTAAGCAATTATCATTTTCATTTTTTAATTCTCGAAAGCTATATTTATCCATTAAGAAGAATTATAGTTCTAGTCGGTATTATCGTATGTATAGTCAGATGCGGTCCACTCATATCTATCAAAACTAAAGTCTTCATCAGAAATATAGTCATCAAATTCATCATCTAAATCTATGTTTTCTAAGTCATTAATTAAATTATCAATTTGGTTTATACCAGGATTATTATTATTAGAAAAATTTGTTTGAGTTTCTTCAAAAAGTAGTATCGAATTTTCGACAAAGTTTATGTTTAAAGCCAAAATCGTATCTAAATCAATTTCCATCAACTAGTTTCATTCCTAAAAATTCAATTTCTTTTTGAAGCATATTTGTTTTCTTTTCAGATAAGGCTAGACCATTTTTTATGCATAAGTCAGCAAAAATGTCAAGATGTTTTAAGTGTGAACCTATATCATTTGATAAGACTAAGATATCATCAATATAGACAAAAATAAAGTCGTATTCTTTAAATATAATATCCATATTTCTTTGAAATATTTGTGGAGCATTTTTTAATCCAAAAGGTCAAACTAACCATTCATATTGGCCTTGTGGAGTAGAAAATGCAGTATAAGCTATACTATCAGGATGCATTTTTATTTGCCAAAATCCACTTTTATAGTCAAATTTAGAAAATATCTTCTTGTTTCTAGTCCAATTTATCAAGCTTTCTTTATGTGGTAAAAAGTACCCATCAAATACTGTATTTTCATTTAGTTTTTTATAATTTATCACCATCCTTGCTTTTCCTCTTGTTATTTCGGCATGTTTTCTTACTAAAAAGGCTGGTGAACTATGAGGACTATGGCTGGGCCTTATTAATTTACTATCTAAAAGTTCCTTAATTTGTATTTGGAATTCTTTTTGGTCTTCTGGGTTATATCTCATAGGTTTTAACCTAATTTCTTTATCCTTATCTTTCATTTCTAATTTAGCCATAATTTGATTTTTATTCCAGAATTTTAAAGGATTATCTGTATAGCACTCATTTAATCTTTCTTTTATATTTTCTATATTATTATCAAGTTTTCTAAGATTTAATTGATAATCTAAAAGATTTTCTTCTTTTTGATATTTTAATAATAATTTTCCTCTTTCCATAATTGGTCTTCCTTGGTATCCTATGTCATCATGTTTCTCACGTTTTTTAAACCTTATAGGAAAACTTCGTCCATAAGCTCTTCTTATTCTTTTAACAGATATCAAATGATGGCATGGTGTTTTAAATAAAATCTGAAAGGCTAAAATATCAAATACAACTTTGTTAAATCTTTCAAGGAAATTTTGTCCTAATAAGACATCACTACCTGTATCATGGAAATAAAATGTTGGACCTTTAACTAAATAAGATCCTATCAATAACAAAGGACTTTTTATACCTTTATTTAGTAATAAAATTTCTTTATTAAAACTAATTCCTCTGTATGTCTCAAGGTCTTGATGATATTCTTTTGGATAACATTCAGATTTACATACACAGAGGCCAGCACCACTATCTATATAAGCAGCAAAATATTCGGCTTTATAGTCTTTATATGTAATCCCCATAGGGATATAAACACTACTACGACTCGTCATCTAGGAATATATATTAGTTTATCCTTATATGTTATTTTTAAACCATAAGAACTTATTTTATATGGTTTAACATTCTAGAAAAGTTAATCCCAACATAATTTCTAGGCTATCATCTTCACTTTCATTTTCAATTAATAATCTTAGAGGAATCTTTTCCTCACCAAATTTAATAATAGTTTCTATTGCTTCTTTTATTATATGCAATTCTCCATTAAAGTTTGTGTAATGGTGGGGCACATCTAATTGGTGTTTTTGCAGTTTTCTACATAGCTTATGACTAATGTAGCTTCCGTTTGCTCCTGTATCTATTAATATATTAACACATGAAAAATCTTTTCCATCAAAATATTCCCCTTGAATTTTATAATTCTTTATTGTATCTTCTTTTTCAATTATAGTATCATTATATCTACTAGATATAGATAATCTTCTATTAGATACTCCATGACTTGTAAAAGTAAGTTTAGGAATCATTTGTTCTTTTAATAAAAAGGGTTTGTCTTGTAAATCTAAGTCTAAAGGTCTAGTATCAATTTCCTCAATTTTAGATAAAGTGGGAATCTGAACTTGACATACATCATTGAATAAAAATGGAAAATCTATAGTATCTTTTATGCTAAAACATTCAGAATGATGTGTATTTGAAATAGCATATGAAATAGCATAGGTTATTGAATAAGGTCTATTTTGTTCTTTAAAGAAATCTTTTCTTTTAAAGTCTTGTAACAAACTTAAAGTTTTATCAAAATCTTTATCTTGTAAATGATAAGAAATTCTCGGATATACATTAAATTTTAATTTTCCATATTGTAGATTTCCTTGTAAAATACCCAAACAGGCTTCTTCTCTATTATGTATTCTATTATCCATAATTGCTAATTCTATAGGTGTATCTATTCCTTCTTTCAAGGTTGATTTTATAATAATTTGTATGGCTCCGACATGTACCCATCCTAAAGTATTTCTAATTTCGGGCTTTATTTTTTGTAACTTATTTTGAATATCTCTTTTAGATAATAAAGGTATCATGACTTTATTGGAGGTTATATCTACATTCAAAGCTCTTTCTTGGATATTTAGCCCATAATATAAGTGATGGTTTCTCGGACTTATACCTAATTTTTGTAAAGTATTTACTTTAAATCCAGCATGATTAGATAAAGAAAAGTTTTCATGTTGTATTTGTTTTAACTTTTTCTTATCTATCAAAATTTCTTGTTTGTATTCTCCAAATTGTTCTTCTTGAGAATCCATTATTATAGAACTATTTATAACTTGTAAATCAGATTTACTCATCTTCAGACGATGTATATTCAGTTTCAGTTATTATAAAAATACTTTCATCTGAATCAATATCTTGAAAACTTTTGATTGGTATGAAATCACCATTTTCAATTATCTTTTCTATATCTTCATCTATCTCAAATAATTTTAAATTTTTATTAAACTTATCGGGACATCTATTAGCATAATGTCCTTCTTTATGACAATAAAAACATCTACAAGTCTTAGGACTCGTTTTTCTTTTAAAAGTAGGTTTAAAAGTATTCTTATATCCTTTATTTTTATAATAACTTGTTTTTCTCTTTTTAAAATATCTCTTTTTATAATGGGTTTTCTTCTTATATTTCTTTTTTATTTTTCCATAATAATATGAACTATCACACCCAATCATGGTTGGCATTTTAGAATTACCACAACATAATGACGCTCTTTTCTTTAAGCCTTTACTCATTTTAGCTAAAATAGCATCTCCACACCATTCACTTAATTTATCTCTAACATGTGTAATTCTTTTCCCTAAAGTATCTGCTGTGCCTGGCATATATGTATCAATTAATTTTTGTCCCCAAGGGTCAGGTATCTTAGCAAAAAATAGTGGTAAATAACTTTCAGTATTTGGCATTTGATTATATATGTGGTAATAATAGTCTTGAAATACACATATATATCTATCAATTTCACACATATCACATAATTGTAATCTAAGCAAGGCAGTTGAATACTTTTTAACAGTAGCCACATCTTTAATAATATTTCCTTCACCACAGAATTCTAATCTTAGTGCTTCTACTGCTCTAGTAATTACATTTGGTATGCTATTATCAGTCCCAATTATAGTTTCTTTTGTGTTTGGAGCTATATTTTGCCAAAATCTTAAAGTACTGTTTAGAAGAGTTCTTTCTAGAAACCCTTTTAAAGTTTCCATATCCATTTTATTTATCGCAACTGCTGTTCTAAGGGCGGTTTCCCATTTATCAATAGCTTCTTCAGTGTTGTTAACACAATCAAGGTCTAAATATATTCCAAAGGGATTAATAGGCTCATTTTTCATACTCTCATATGGTGTAAACTTTTCGTTTCTTTCCCTTTTTATTTTATCCTTTTTTCTAATAGTGGTCTTAACAGCAGCATATCCCTCAATGGGTCTATTAAATGATTCTGTTATGGTTCTCGAGTTACTTGTGCTTGGTATATATCATTAACATTTGGTACAAAATTTTCTTGTTTAAGATCTGGTTTTAAATTAACAAAATTATCATTTATATTTATCTCTCCAATTTTAGTAACTAGACTATCTATATCTGGTGGTATATAATTTTCAAAGTCTGAATCTGTCATCTTTAATAATCTTTATAACCTTTAGGTATCTCTAAAGAAAGAATTTGTTGGAGTAATTTATCCTGAGTATTCTTAGAAGAATCAAGTGTTTCTTTATTCTTTTCATTATTATGAGTAAATGTTTTTAGTAAAGTATTTAATTTTTCTAGTTCAGATAATATTTTTTCTCCATAAAAAAACAATTGTTTTTTGTAATTCTATCATATCTTTCTCAGTTTTTAAGCAATTATCATTTTCATTTTTTAATTCTCGAAAGCTATATTTATCCATTAAGAAGAATTATAGTTCTAGTCGGTATTATCGTATGTATAGTCAGATGCAGTCCACTCATATCTATCAAAACTAAAGTCTTCATCAGAAATATAGTCATCAAATTCATCATCTAAATCTATGTTTTCTAAGTCATTAATTAAATTATCAATTTGGTTTATACCAGGATTATTATTATTAGAAAAATTTGTTTGAGTTTCTTCAAAAAGTAGTATCGAATTTTCGACAAAGTTTATGTTTAAAGCCAAAATCGTATCTAAATCAATTTCCATCAACTAGTTTCATTCCTAAAAATTCAATTTCTTTTTGAAGCATATTTGTTTTCTTTTCAGATAAGGCTAGACCATTTTTTATGCATAAGTCAGCAAAAATGTCAAGATGTTTTAAGTGTGAACCTATATCATTTGATAAGACTAAGATATCATCAATATAGACAAAAATAAAGTCGTATTCTTTAAATATAATATCCATATTTCTTTGAAATATTTGTGGAGCATTTTTTAATCCAAAAGGTAAAACTAACCATTCATATTGGCCTTGTGGAGTAGAAAATGCAGTATAAGCTATACTATCAGGATGCATTTTTATTTGCCAAAATCCACTTTTATAGTCAAATTTAGAAAATATCTTCTTGTTTCTAGTCCAATTTATCAAGCTTTCTTTATGTGGTAAAAAGTACCCATCAAATACTGTATTTTCATTTAGTTTTTTATAATTTATCACCATCCTTGCTTTTCCTCTTGTTATTTCGGCATGTTTTCTTACTAAAAAGGCTGGTGAACTATGAGGACTATGGCTGGGCCTTATTAATTTACTATCTAAAAGTTCCTTAATTTGTATTTGGAATTCTTTTTGGTCTTCTGGGTTATATCTCATAGGTTTTACCCTAATTTCTTTATCCTTATCTTTCATTTCTAATTTAGCCATAATTTGATTTTTATTCCAGAATTTTAAAGGATTATCTGTATAGCACTCATTTAATCTTTCTTTTATATTTTCTATATTATTATCAAGTTTTCTAAGATTTACTTGATAATCTAAAAGATTTTCTTCTTTTTGATATTTTAATAATAATTTTCCTCTTTCCATAATTGGTCTTCCTTGGTATCCTATGTCATCATGTTTCTCACGTTTTTTAAACCTTATAGGAAAACTTCGTCCATAAGCTCTTCTTATTCTTTTAACAGATATCAAATGATGGCATGGTGTTTTAAATAAAATCTGAAAGGCTAAAATATCAAATACAACTTTGTTAAATCTTTCAAGGAAATTTTGTCCTAATAAGACATCACTACCTGTATCATGGAAATAAAATGTTGGACCTTTAACTAAATAAGATCCTATCAATAACAAAGGACTTTTTATACCTTTATTTAGTAATAAAATTTCTTTATTAAAACTAATTCCTCTGTATGTCTCAAGGTCTTGATGATATTCTTTTGGATAACATTCAGATTTACATACACAGAGGCCAGCACCACTATCTATATAAGCAGCAAAATATTCGGCTTTATAGTCTTTATATGTAATCCCCATAGGGATATAAACACTACTACGACTCGTCATCTAGGAATATATATTAGTTTATCCTTATATATTATTTTTAAACCATAAGAACTTATTTTATATGGTTTAACATTCTAGAAAAGTTAATCCCAACATAATTTCTAGGCTATCATCTTCACTTTCATTTTCAATTAATAATCTTAGAGGAATCTTTTCCTCACCAAATTTAATAATAGTTTCTATTGCTTCTATTATTATATGCAATTCTCCATTAAAGTTTGTGTAATGGTGGGGCACATCTAATTGGTGTTTTTGCAGTTTTCTACATAGCTTATGACTAATGTAGCTTCCGTTTGCTCCTGTATCTATTAATATATTAACACATGAAAAATCTTTTCCATCAAAATATTCCCCTTGAATTTTATAATTCTTTATTGTATCTTCTTTTTCAATTATAGTATCATTATATCTACTAGATATAGATAATCTTCTATTAGATACTCCATGACTTGTAAAAGTAAGTTTAGGAATCATTTGTTCTTTTAATAAAAGGGGTTTGTCTTGTAAATCTAAGTCTAAAGGTCTAGTATCAATTTCCTCAATTTTAGATAAAGTGGGAATCTGAACTTGACATACATCATTGAATAAAAATGGAAAATCTATAGTATCTTTTATGCTAAAACATTCAGAATGATGTGTATTTGAAATAGCATATGAAATAGCATAGGTTATTAAATAAGGTCTATTTTGTTCTTTAAAGAAATCTTTTCTTTTAAAGTCTTGTAACAAACTTAAAGTTTTATCAAAATCTTTATCTTGTAAATGATAAGAAATTCTCGGATATACATTAAATTTTAATTTTCCATATTGTAGATTTCCTTGTAAAATACCCAAACAGGCTTCTTCTCTATTATGTATTCTATTATCCATAATTGCTAATTCTATAGGTGTATCTATTCCTTCTTTCAAGGTTGATTTTATAATAATTTGTAAGGCTCCGACATGTACCCATCCTAAAGTATTTCTAATTTCGGGCTTTATTTTTTGTAACTTATTTTGAATATCTCTTTTAGATAATAAAGGTATCATGACTTTATTGGAGGTTATATCTACATTCAAAGCTCTTTCTTGGATATTTAGCCCATAATATAAGTGATGGTTTCTCGGACTTATACCTAATTTTTGTAAAGTATTTACTTTAAATCCAGCATGATTAGATAAAGAAAAGTTTTCATGTTGTATTTGTTTTAACTTTTTCTTATCTATCAAAATTTCTTGTTTGTATTCTCCAAATTGTTCTTCTTGAGAATCCATTATTATAGAACTATTTATAACTTGTAAATCAGATTTACTCATCTTCAGACGATGTATATTCAGTTTCAGTTATTATAAAAATAATTTCATCTGAATCAATATCTTGAAAACTTTTGATTGGTATGAAATCACCATTTTCAATTATCTTTTCTATATCTTCATCTATCTCAAATAATTTTAAATTTTTATTAAACTTATCGGGACATCTATTAGCATAATGTCCTTCTTTATGACAATAAAAACATCTACAAGTCTTAGGACTCGTTTTTCTTTTAAAAGTAGGTTTAAAAGTATTCTTATATCCTTTATTTTTATAATAACTTGTTTTTCTCTTTTTAAAATATCTCTTTTTATAATGGGTTTTCTTCTTATATTTCTTTTTTATTTTTCCATAATAATATGAACTATCACACCCAATCATGGTTGGCATTTTAGAATTACCACAACATAATGACGCTCTTTTCTTTAAGCCTTTACTCATTTTAGCTAAAATAGCATCTCCACACCATTCACTTAATTTATCTCTAACATGTGTAATTCTTTTCCCTAAAGTATCTGTTGTGCCTGGCATATATGTATCAATTAATTTTTGTCCCCAAGGGTCAGGTATCTTAGCAAAAAATAGTGGTAAATAACTTTCAGTATTTGGCATTTGATTATATATGTGGTAATAATAGTCTTGAAATACACATATATATCTATCAATTTCACACATATCACATAATTGTAATCTAAGCAAGGCAGTTGAATACTTTTTAACAGTAGCCACATCTTTAATAATATTTCCTTCACCACAGAATTCTAATCTTAGTGCTTCTACTACTCTAGTAATTACATTTGGTATGCTATTATCAGTCCCAATTATAGTTTCTTTTGTGTTTGGAGCTATATTTTGCCAAAATCTTAAAGTACTGTTTAGAAGAGTTCTTTCTAGAAACCCTTTTAAAGTTTCCATATCCATTTTATTTATCGCAACTGCTGTTCTAAGGGCGGTTTCCCATTTATCAATAGCTTCTTCAGTGTTGTTAACACAATCAAGGTCTAAATATATTCCAAAGGGATTAATAGGCTCATTTTTCATACTCTCATATGGTGTAAACTTTTCGTTTCTTTCCCTTTTTATTTTATCCTTTTTTCTAATAGTGGTCTTAACAGCAGCATATCCCTCAGTGGGTCTATTAAATGATTCTGTTATGGTTCCCGAGTTACTTGTGCTTGGTATATCATTAACATTTGGTACAAAATTTTCTTGTTTAAGATCTGGTTTTAAATTAACAAAATTATCATTTATATTTATCTCTCCAATTTTAGTAACTAGACTATCTATATCTGGTGGTATATAATTTTCAAAGTCTGAATCTGTCATCTTTAATAATCTTTATAACCTTTAGGTATCTCTAAAGAAAGAATTTGTTGGAGTAATTTATCCTGAGTATTCTTAGAAGAATCAAGTGTTTCTTTATTCTTTTCATTATTATGAGTAAATGTTTTTAGTAAAGTATTTAATTTTTCTAGTTGAGATAATATTTTTTCTCCATAAAAAACAATTGTTTTTTGTAATTCTATCATATCTTTCTCAGTTTTTAAGCAATTATCATTTTCATTTTTTAATTCTCGAAAGCTATATTTATCCATTAAGAAGAATTATAGTTCCAGTCTGTATTATCGTATGTATAGTCAGATGCAGTCCACTCATATCTATCAAAACTAAAGTCTTCATCAGAAATATAGTCATCAAATTCATCATCTAAATCTATGTTTTCTAAGTCATTAATTAAATTATCAATTTGGTTTATACCAGGATTATTATTATTAGAAAAATTTGTTTGAGTTTCTTCAAAAAGTAGTATCGAATATTCGACAAAGTTTATGTTTAAAGCCAAAATCGTATCTAAATCAATTTCCATCCCACCCGGTGAAAAAGATTGAATGGCTCTGATACCATTTGTGTAAGCCGATATATTTTGTCGGTTCAAAATCGTTAAGTCTAATAAAATCCCATTTAGATGATTAAATAAGTAATCAAACTCATTTATTGATATTATATTAATGATCCACATATTTAAACCCTTAATTTAATCAATATAATAAACTTGTAAAGCTTGTACACACAACATATCAACTTTTAAATAAGGACATGTTAAATCAAATCGAACAATTTATTAAATAGTTGATATATATCATTTTTTACGTATTATTATTTTTAAATTGATTAGATTCTAAGATACTTGAATATTTTATTTAAACTTTTGTTTTAATATAATATTTCTTATAGTAACTAGGAATTATGATACTAGTTGGGATTATTTTAAATTACCTTAAAGAAGAGTCCAACACGCTTCCGTATTCGTCTCCCTTTTTGACCAGAATATTACCGGGTCACACCACTAGACTTCTTAGCAGAGTATTTCAACTCCAACCCATCCTTGCAAGATAGGTGACTTCTTTTGTGGCTCCTTCAATAATATTTAGCACAGTCTAATTTCGTTTCCTACGTTAGGCGTATGGTAGACTAATATTGAATTGTTTGGAAAGATTCTTTAGGCAATATTAAAATAATCACCAACAAGTATAATTCCAAGCTACCATAAGAAACGTGTCTTCAACCGCCTTTTGAAAACTTTACACATATCTGGCCTTTTTTTATTCTCAAGCCACGTATCTTATACTTTAAACACGTAGTTTTACATCTTTAGTCTTTATGCCACGTAAAATGGAATCTCCTTTGTAGATGATATCACATGATTTATTTTTAGTGATTAACTATTTATTATTTCTTTAATCATCGGGGATT
Organism: Glebionis coronaria; assembly: GCA_025667525.1. Lineage (NCBI taxonomy): Eukaryota > Viridiplantae > Streptophyta > Magnoliopsida > Asterales > Asteraceae > Glebionis > Glebionis coronaria. Next base: position 413,177,434 of record CM046878.1, read on the forward strand.
ATGGTTACCTCTTTATCTTTCGAACATGCTGGGCAGATTCCTCCTCCTTGCTCTATATGACTTCGTTGGACACAAAACTTCCTTTGTGCATCTGGACTGGATCTTATAATACCTCTTTCTATCCTTTTCATTGTTTGTTGTACATATTTTATGGCACCTAAGGGCGATTTCTTCGCTGGAGCAATCATTATTAGGGAAAGCAGGCTTTCTCCTCCATAGGTTCTAAAATCTCTTTTAATATTGTCTCCATTGATAGGAGAATAACCCTTAATCCAATGGCGCGTCTTGCGCGTATCCCATCTTCATTAAATTTCTGGAATGGTTTTCTGAATGTATCTATATCTTTTCCTGTACCTTCCATTTTTGTCAGCTGTATGAAATGGTATGCTGGATATCTATAATTATCAAGAAAATCTGGTCCGGCTGACAAGAATTTTAGTATCAACTGATCTTTGTAACTGAAGCTAGGATTATTTTTATAACATTCCTTAACTGCATTTTGTAACCAAAACGGCATTTTTGATATTTCTGTAAAATTTGGGGTTGTGAGGTAAATCGAGTTTATTGCCCCAAACTTGTACCAATATCTGATTTCACCTGGGTTAGAACCCTGAAAATAATTTATACGAGGATATACTCCATTGAAATCAACAAATCTTATACCTGTTGACGAAAGGCTATATAATTCTTTCATTGTTAGGATTTGTATCTCAATAGGGTTTTGAATAATTGGATTTTGGACAATTTTTTCAAAAGATAAAGTTTTATCTGATTGGGGTCTAAAGGAATATATTTCCTTAATCTCAGCTGTTTCTTCTTTATCATAAATTATATCCATCATTTGTTCATCAAAAGAACATGATGGGATATCAGTTTTGCTGGAACTTCCTTCTACCATGGCCCTTATTTGAAGGCTATCAGACATATAGTTATTAGCACTTGTTGCTATCATACCACATTGTCTTTTAAATATATCTTTTATTTGTACTATATTTTCTGGAATGGCCCCAACTATATCCATTAATTCTGCCATATCTGAAGAAGTATCCTTTATCCTTTGTACAGCTTTATCCATGCGACTAAGCAGTATATCAAGATCTTCAATTTTCTTTTCCATCTCTGGTCAAGAAATCTGCTAAAACATTTTTTTCAGATTTAATAATCTCGATATCAAAAACATATTCTGATAAAAGAGTTTGCCATCTAATTAATCTTTTAAATTCAGGTTTTGAGGGCATATTGTTATTTATGAAGGCTTTTACTTGAGTATTATCTGTCCTTAACAAAAAATCGTTTTGGTAGTAAGAAATAATAAAATTTTTGACAACTTCTTACAACTGCTAACAATTCTTTTTCATTTATATGATATCTTGTTTCTGTATCTGTAAAAGTGCCAGAACAATATCTACAAAGGCTTTCTCCAATTTTTTGTTTATCATGATTGTAATCTATCTTCTTAAGTACTCCGCTCCAATTATTTTCTGAAGCGTCAGTTTCCAAGATTATATCATCATCTTCTTTTGGTAATTGTAATTTAGGTAAGTTTTTACAAAGGTCTTTGATTTTTCTTACTTGTCCTTCAAGACTTTTATCAAAGCTAAAGATCTTATCTTTTTTAAGTAAGTTTTGAAATGGTTTTCTTAATTCTGCCAAGTTTTGAATAAAATCTGAAGCATAATTAAGTATACCAAGAAAACTTTGCACATGTTTTTTATCAATTAATTTGTTTGGAAAAGATGAGATTTTTTTCAACTATGTGGCTTTGGAGTTCAATTCCATTACCATCTAGTTTCATTCCTAAAAATTCAATTTCTTTTTGAAGCATATTTGTTTTCTTTTCAGATAAGGCTAGACCATTTTTTATGCATAAGTCAGCAAAAATGTCAAGATGTTTTAAGTGTGAACCTATATCATTTGATAAGACTAAGATATCATCAATATAGACAAAAATAAAGTCGTATTCTTTAAATATAATATCCATCTTTCTTTGAAATATTTGTGGAGCATTTTCTAATCCAAAAGGTAAAACTAACCATTCATATTGGCCTTGTGGAGTAGAAAATGCAGTATAAGCTATACTATCAGGATGCATTTTTATTTGCCAAAATCCACTTTTACAGTCAAATTTAGAAAATATCTTTTTGTTTCTAGTCCAATTTATCAAGCTTTCTTTATGTGGTAAAAAGTACCCATCAAATACTGTATTTTCATTTAGTTTTTTATAATTTATCACCATCCTTGCTTTTCCTCTTGTTATTTCGGCATGTTTTCTTACTAAAAAGGCTGGTGAACTATGAGGACTATGGCTGGGCCTTATTAATTTACTATATAAAAGTTCCTTAATTTGTATTTGGAATTCTTTTTGGTCTTCTGGGTTATATCTCATAGGTTTTAGCCGATATATTTTGTCGGTTCAAAATCGTTAAGTCTAATAAAATTCCATTTAGATGATTAAATAAGTAATCAAACTCATTTATTGATATTATATTAATGATCCACATATTTAAACCCTTAATTTAATCAATATAATAAACTTGTAAAGCTTGTACACACAACATATCAACTTTTAAATAAGGACATGTTAAATCAAATCGAACAATTTATTAAATAGTTGATATATATCATTTTTTACGTATTTTATTTTTAAATTGATTAGATTCTAAGATACATGAATATTTTATTTAAACTTTTGTTTTAATATAACACTTCTTATAGTAACTAGGAATTATGATACTAGTTGGGATTATTTTAAATTACCTTAAAGAAGAGTCCAACACGCTTCCGTATTCGTCTCCCTTTTTGACCAGAATATTACCGGGTCACACCACTAGACTTCTTAGCAGAGTATTTCAACTCCAACCCATCCTTGCAAGATAGGTGACTTCTTTTGTGGCTCCTTCAATAATATTTAGCACAGCCTAATTTCGTTTCCTACGTTAGGCGTATGGTAGACTAATATTGAATTGTTTGGAAAGATTCTTTAAGCAATATTAAAATAATCACCAACAAGTATAATTCCAAGCTACCATAAGAAATGTGCAGGGATATTAGCTATGCATGTTGGAGAATCTTGCAAAGTGTATAGAGTAATTGAAACAAAATTGCATGGAGTATTGGAATTGAGTTGCAGAGAATTTTTATTGATCTTAAACAAAGTACATTCAAGAAAACGATACCCCTATTCTATTACAATAGCTTATTTATATTACATGGAAAAGATTGTTAGACTTCACATCTGTCCTTCTCTCTTGGAACGTGTCTTCAACCGCCTTTTGAAAACTTTACACATATCTGGCCTTTTTTTATTCTCAAGCCACGTATCTTATACTTTAAACACGTAGTTTTACATCTTTAGTCTTTATGCCACGTAAAATGGAATCTCCTTTGTAGATGATATCCAATATCTCAAATATTTTAATAATCACATGATTTATTTTTAGTGATTAACTATTTATTATTTCTTTAATCATCAGGGATTATGGTTACCTATTTATCTTTCGAACATGCTGGGCAGATTCCTCCTCCTTGCTCTATATGACTTCGTTGGACACAAAACTTCCTTTGTGCATCTGGACTGGATCTTATAATACCTCTTTCTATCCTTTTCATTGTTTGTTGTACATATTTTATGGCACCTAAGGGCGATTTCTTCGCTGGAGCAATCATTATTGGGGAAAGCGGGCTTTCTCCTCCATAGGTTCTAAAATCTCTTTTTAATATTGTCTCCATTGATAGGAGAATAACCCTTAATCCAATGGCGCGTCTTGCGCGTATCCCATCTTCATTAAATTTCTGGAATGGTTTTCTGAATGTATCTATATCTTTTCCTGTACCTTCCATTTTTGTCAGCTGTATGAAATGGTATGCTGGATATCTATAATTATCATGAAAATCTGGTCCGGCTGACAAGAATTTTAGTATCAACTGATCTTTGTAACTGAAGCTAGGATTATTTTTATAACATTCCTTAACTGCATTTTGTAACCAAAACGGCATTTTTGATATTTCTGTAAAATTTGGGGTTGTGAGGTAAATCGAGTTTATTGCCCCAAACTCGTACCAATATCTGATTTCACCTGGGTTAGAACCCTGAAAATAATTTATACGAGGATATACTCCATTGAAATCAACAAATCTTATACCTGTTGACGAAAGGCTGTATAATTCTTTCATTGTTAGGATTTGTATCTCAATAGGGTTTTGAATAATTGGATTTTGGACAATTTTTTCAAAAGATGAAGTTTTATCTGATTGGGGTCTAAAGGAATATATTTCCTTAATCTCAGCTGTTTCTTCTTTATCATAAATTATATCCATCATTTGTTCATCAAAAGAACATGATGGGATATCAGTTTTGCTGGAACTTCCTTCTACCATGGCCCTTATTTGAAGGCTACCAGACATATAGTTATTAGCACTTGTTGCTATCATACCACATTGTCTTTTAAATATATCTTTTATTTGTACTATATTTTCTGGAATGGCCCCAACTATATCCATTAATTCTGCCATATCTGAAGCAGTATCTTTTATCCTTTGTACAGCTTTATCCATGCGACTAAGCAATATATCAAGATCTTCAATTTTCTTTTCCATCTCTGGTCAAGAAATCTGCTAAAACATTTTTTTCAGATTTAATAATCTCGATATCAAAAACATATTCTGATAAAAGAGTTTGCCATCTAATTAATCTTTTAAATTCAGGTTTTGAGGGCATATTGTTATTTATGAAGGCTTTTACTTGAGTATTATCTGTCCTTAACAAAAATCGTTTTGGTAGTAAGAAATAATAAAATTTTTGACAACTTCTTACAACTGCTAACAATTCTTTTTCATTTATATGATATCTTGTTTCTGTATCTGTAAAAGTGCCAGAACAATATCTACAAAGGCTTTCTCCAATTTTTTGTTTATCATGATTGTAATCTATCTTCTTAAGTACTCCGCTCCAATTATTTTCTGAAGCGTCAGTTTCCAAGATTATATCATCATCTTCTTTTGGTAATTGTAATTTAGGTAAGTTTTTACAAAGGTCTTTGATTTTTCTTACTTGTTCTTCAAGACTTTTATCAAAGCTAAAGATCTTATCTTTTTTAAGTAAGTTTGAAATGGTTTTCTTAATTCTGCCAAGTTTTGAATAAAATCTGAAGCATAATTAAGTATACCAAGAAAACTTTGCACATGTTTTTTATCAATTAATTTGTTTGGAAAAGATGAGATCTTTTCAACTATGTGGCTTTGGAGTTCAATTCCATTACCATCTAGTTTCATTCCTAAAAATTCAATTTCTTTTTGAAGCATATTTGTTTTCTTTTCAGATAAGGCTAGACCATTTTTTATGCATAAGTCAGCAAAAATGTCAAGATGTTTTAAGTGTGAACCTATATCATTTGATAAGACTAAGATATCATCAATATAGACAAAAATAAAGTCGTATTCTTTAAATATAATATCCATCTTTCTTTGAAATATTTGTGGAGCATTTTTTAATCCAAAAGGTAAAACTAACCATTCATATTGGCCTTGTGGAGTAGAAAATGCAGTATAAGCTATACTATCAGGATGCATTTTTATTTGCCAAAATCCACTTTTACAGTCAAATTTAGAAAATATCTTTTTGTTTCTAGTCCAATTTATCAAGCTTTCTTTATGTGGTAAAAAGTACCCATCAAATACTGTATTTTCATTTAGTTTTTTATAATTTATCACCATCCTTGCTTTTCCTCTTGTTATTTCGACATGTTTTCTTACTAAAAAGGCTGGTGAACTATGAGGACTATGGCTGGGCCTTATTAATTTACTATCTAAAAGTTCCTTAATTTGTATTTGGATATCTTTTTGGTCTTCTGGGTTATATCTCATAGGTTTTACCCTAATTTCTTTATCCTTATCTTTCATTTCTAATTTAGCCATAATTTGATTTTTATTCCAGAATTTTAAAGGATTATCTGTATAGCACTCATTTAATCTTTCTTTTATATTTTCTATATTATTATCAAGTTTTCTAAGATTTACTTGATAATCTAAAAGATTTTCTTCTTTTTGATATTTTAATAATAATTTTCCTCTTTCCATAATTGGTCTTCCTTGGTATCCTATGTCATCATGTTTCTCACGTTTTTTAAACCTTATAGGAAAACTTCGTCCATAAGCTCTTCTTATTCTTTTAACAGATATCAAATGATGGCATGGTGTTTTAAATAAAATCTGAAAGGCTAAAATATCAAATACAACTTTGTTAAATCTTTCAAGGAAATTTTGTCCTAATAAGACATCACTACCTGTATCATGGAAATAAAATGTCGGACCTTTAACTAAATAAGATCCTATCAATAACAAAGGACTTTTTATACCTTTATTTAGTAATAAAATTTCTTTATTAAAACTAATTCCTCTGTATGTCTCAAGGTCTTGATGATATTCTTTTGGATAACATTCAGATTTACATACACAGAGGCCAGCACCACTATCTATATAAGCAGCAAAATATTTGGCTTTATAGTCTTTATATGTAATCCCCATAGGGATATAAACACTACTACGACTCGTCATCTAGGAATATATATTAGTTTATCCTTATATGTTATTTTTAAACCATAAGAACTTATTTTATATGGTTTAACATTTTCTAGAAAAGTTAATCCCAACATAATTTCTAGGCTATCATCTTCACTTTCATTTTCAATTAATAATCTTAGAGGAATCTTTTCCTCACCAAATTTAATAATAGTTTCTATTGCTTCTTTTATTATATGCAATTCTCCATTGAAGTTTGTGTAATGGTGGGGCACATCTAATTGGTGTTTTTGCAGTTTTCTACATAGCTTATGACTAATGTAGCTTCCGTTTGCTCCTGTATCTATTAATATATTAACACATGAAAAATCTTTTCCATCAAAATATTCCCCTTGAATTTTATAATTCTTTATTGTATCTTCTTTTTCAATTATAGTATCATTATATCTACTAGATATAGATAATCTTCTATTAGATACTCCATGACTTGTAAAAGTAAGTTTAGGAATCATTTGTTCTTTTAATAAAAGGGGTTTGTCTTGTAAATCTAAGTCTAAAGGTCTAGTATCAATTTCCTCAATTTTAGATAAAGTGGGAATCTGAACTTGACATACATCATTGAATAAAAATGGAAAATCTATAGTATCTTTTATGCTAAAACATTCAGAATGATGTGTATTTGAAATAGCATATGAAATAGCATAGGTTATTGAATAAGGTCTATTTTGTTCTTTAAAGAAATCTTTTCTTGTAAAGTCTTGTAACAAACTTAAAGTTTTATCAAAATCTTTATCTTGTAAATGATAAGAAATTCTCGGATATACATTAAATTTTAATTTTCCATATTGTATATTTCCTTGTAAAATACCCAAACAGGCTTCTTCTCTATTATGAATTCTATTATCCATAATTGCTAATTCTATAGGTGTATCTATTCCTTCTTTGAAGGTTGATTTTATAATAATTTGTATGGCTCCAACATGTACCCATCCTAAAGTATTTCTAATTTCGGGCTTTATTTTTTGTAACTTATTTTGAATATCTCTTTTAGATAATAAAGGTATCATGACTTTATTGGAGGTTATATCTACATTCAAAGCTCTTTCTTGGATATTTAGCCCATAATATAAGTGATGGTTTCTCGGACTTATACCTAATTTTTGTAAAGTATTTACTTTAAATCCAGCATGATTAGATAAAGAAAAGTTTTCATGTTGTATTTGTTTAACTTTTTCTTATCTATCAAAATTTCTTGTTTGTATTCTCCAAATTGTTCAATCATTATTGGGGAAAGCGGGCTTTCTCCTCCATAGGTTTTAAAATCTCTTTTTAATATTGTCTCCATTGATAGGAGAATAACCCTTAATCCAATGGGGCGTCTTGCGCGTATCCCATCTTCATTAAATTTCTGGAATGGTTTTCTGAATGTATCTATATCTTTTCCTGTACCTTCCATTTTTGTCAGTTGTATGAAATGGTATGCTGGATATCTATAATTATCATGAAAATCTGGTACGGCTGACAAGAATTTTAGTATCAACTGATCTTTGTAACTGAAGCTAGGATTATTTTTATAACATTCCTTAACTGCATTTTGTAACCAAAACGGCATTTTTGATATTTCTGTAAAATTTGGGGTTGTGAGGTAAATCGAGTTTATTGCCCCAAACTCGTACCAATATCTGATTTCACCTGGGTTAGAACCCTGAAAATAATTTATACGAGGATATACTCCATTGAAATCAACAAATCTTATACCTGTTGACGAAAGGCTATATAATTCTTTCATTGTTAGGATTTGTATCTCAATAGGGTTTTGAATAATTGGATTTTGGACAATTTTTTCAAAAGATGAAGTTTTATCTGATTGGGGTCTAAAGGAATATATTTCCTTAATCTCAGCTGTTTCTTCTTTATCAGAAATTATATCCATCATTTGTTCATCAAAAGAACATGATGGGATATCAGTTTTGCTGGAACTTCCTTCTACCATGGCCCTTATTTGAAGGCTATCAGACATATAGTTATTAGCACTTGTTGCTATCATACCACATTGTCTTTTAAATATATCTTTTATTTGTACTATATTTTCTGGAATGGCCCCAACTATATCCATTAATTCTGCCATATCTGAAGCAGTATCCTTTATCCTTTGTACAGCTTTATCCATGCGACTAAGCAATATATCAAGATCTTCAATTTTCTTTTCCATCTCTGGTCAAGAAATCTGCTAAAACATTTTTTCCAGATTTAATAATCTCGATATCAAAAACATATTCTGATAAAAGAGTTTGCCATCTAATTAATCTTTTAAATTCAGGTTTTGAGGGCATATTGTTATTTATGAAGGCTTTTACTTGAGTATTATCTGTCCTTAACAAAAATCGTTTTGGTAGTAAGAAATAATAAAAATTTTGACAACTTCTTACAACTGCTAACAATTCTTTTTCATTTATATGATATCTTGTTTCTGTATCTGTAAAGTGCCAGAACAATATCTACAAAGGCTTTCTCCAATTTTTTGTTTATCATGATTGTAATCTATCTTCTTAAGTACTCCGCTCCAATTATTTTCTGAAGCGTCAGTTTCCAAGATTATATCATCATCTTCTTTTGGTAATTGTAATTTAGGTAAGTTTTTACAAAGGTCTTTGATTTTTCTTACTTGTCCTTCAAGACTTTTATCAAAGCTAAAGATCTTATCTTTTTTAAGTAAGTTTTGAAATGGTTTTCTTAATTCTGCCAAGTTTTGAATAAAATCTGAAGCATAATTAAGTATACCAAGAAAACTTTGCACATGTTTTTTATCAATTAATTTGTTTGGAAAAGATGAGATTTTTTCAACTATGTGGATTTGGAGTTCAATTCCATTACCATCTAGTTTCATTCCTAAAAATTCAATTTCTTTTTGAAGCATATTTGTTTTCTTTTCAGATAAGGCTAGACCATTTTTTATGCATAAGTCAGCAAAAATGTCAAGATGTTTTAAGTGTGAACCTATATCATTTGATAAGACTAAGATATCATCAATATAGACAAAAATAAAGTCGTATTCTTTAAATATAATATCCATCTTTCTTTGAAATATTTGTGGAGCATTTTTTAATCCAAAAGGTAAAACTAACCATTCATATTGGCCTTGTGGAGTAGAAAATGCAGTATAAGCTATACTATCAGGATGCATTTTTATTTGCCAAAATCCACTTTTACAGTCAAATTTAGAAAATATCTTTTTGTTTCTAGTCCAATTTATCAAGCTTTCTTTATGTGGTAAAAAGTACCCATCAAATACTGTATTTTCATTTAGTTTTTTATAATTTATCACCATCCTTGCTTTTACTCTTGTTATTTCGGCATGTTCTCTTACTAAAAAGACTGGTGAACTATGAGGACTATGGCTGGGCCTTATTAATTTACTATCTAAAAGTTCCTTAATTTGTATTTGGAATTCTTTTTGGTCTTCTGGGTTATATCTCATAGGTTTTACCCTAATTTCTTTATCCTTATCTTTCATTTCTAATTTAGCCATAATTTGATTTTTATTCCAGAATTTTAAAGGATTATCTGTATAGCACTCATTTAATCTTTCTTTTATATTTTCTATATTATTATCAAGTTTTCTAAGGTTTACTTGATAATCTAAAAGATTTTCTTCTTTTTGATATTTTAATAATAATTTTCCTCTTTCCATAATTGGTCTTCCTTGGTATCCTATGTCATCATGTTTCTCACGTTTTTTAAACCTTATAGGAAATATTCGTCCATAAGCTCTTCTTATTCTTTTAACAGATATCAAATGATGGCATGGTGTTTTAAATAAAATCTGAAAGGCTAAAATATCAAATACAACTTTGTTAAATCTTTCAAGGAAATTTTGTCCTAATAAGACATCACTACCTGTATCATGGAAATAAAATGTCGGACCTTTAACTAAATAAGATCCTATCAATAACAAAGGACTTTTTATACCTTTATTTAGTAATAAAATTTCTTTATTAAAACTAATTCCTCTGTATGTCTCAAGGTCTTGATGATATTCTTTTGGATAACATTCAGATTTACATACACAGAGGCCAGCACCACTATCTATATAAGCAGCAAAATATTCGGCTTTATAGTCTTTATATGTAATCCCCATAGGGATATAAACACTACTACGACTCGTCATCTAGGAATATATATTAGTTTATCCTTATATGTTATTTTTAAACCATAAGAACTTATTTTATATGGTTTAACATTTTCTAGAAAAGTTAATCCCAACATAATTTCTAGGCTATCATCTTCACTTTCATTTTCAATTAATAATCTTAGAGGAATCTTTTCCTCACCAAATTTAATAATAGTTTCTATTGCTTCTTTTATTATATGCAATTCTCCATTAAAGTTTGTGTAATGGTGGGGCACATCTAATTGGTGTTTTTGCAGTTTTCTACATAGCTTATGACTAATGTAGCTTCCGTTTGCTCCTGTATCTATTAATATATTAACACATGAAAAATCTTTTCCATCAAAATATTCCCCTTGAGTTTTATAATTCTTTATTGTATCTTCTTTTTCAATTATAGTATCATTATATCTACTAGATATAGATAATCTTCTATTAGATACTCCATGACTTGTAAAAGTAAGTTTAGGAATTATTTGTTCTTTTAATAAAAGGGGTTTGTCTTGTAAATCTAAGTCTAAAGGTCTAGTATCAATTTCCTCAATTTTAGATAAAGTGGGAATCTGAACTTGACATACATCATTGAATAAAAATGGAAAATCTATAGTATCTTTTATGCTAAAACATTCAGAATGATGTGTATTTGAAATAGCATATGAAATAGCATAGGTTATTGAATAAGGTCTATTTTGTTCTTTAAAGAAATCTTTTCTTTTAAAGTCTTGTAACAAACTTAAAGTTTTATCAAAATCTTTATCTTGTAAATGATAAGAAGTTCTCGGATATACATTAAATTTTAATTTTCCATATTGTAGATTTCCTTGTAAAATACCCAAACAGACTTCTTCTCTATTATGTATTCTATTATCCATAATTGCTAATTCTATAGGTGTATCTATTCCTTCTTTGAAGGTTGATTTTAGAATAATTTGTATGGCTCCGACATGTACCCATCCTAAAGTATTTCTAATTTCGGGCTTTATTTTTTGTAACTTATTTTGAATATCTCTTTTAGATAATAAAGGTATCATGACTTTATTGGAGGTTATATCTACATTCAAAGCTCTTTCTTGGATATTTAGCCCATAATATAAGTGATGGTTTCTCGGACTTATACCTAATTTTTGTAAAGTATTTACTTTAAATCCAGCATGATTAGATAAAGAAAAGTTTTCATGTTGTATTTGTTTTAACTTTTTCTTATCTATCAAAATTTCTTGTTTGTATTCTCCAAATTGTTCTTCTTGAGAATCCATTATTATAGAACTATTTATAACTTGTAAATCAGATTTACTCGTCTTCAGACGATGTATATTCAGTTTCAGTTATTATAAAAATACTTTCATCTGAATCAATATCTTGAAAACTTTTGATTGGTATGAAATCACCATTTTCAATTATCTTTTCTATATCTTCATCTATCTCAAATAATTTTAAATTTTTATTAAACTTATCGGGACATCTATTAGCATAATGTCCTTCTTTATGACAATAAAAACATCTACAAGTCTTAGGACTCGTTTTTCTTTTAAAAGTAGGTTTAAAAGTATTCTTATATCCTTATTTTTATAATAACTTGTTTTTCTCTTTTTAAAATATCTCTTTTTATAATGGGTTTTCTTCTTATATTTCTTTTTTATTTTTCCATAATAATATGAACTATCACACCCAATCATGGTTGGCATTTTAGAATTACCACAACATAATGACGCTCTTTTCTTTAAGCCTTTACTCATTTTAGCTAAAATAGCATTTCCACACCATTCACTTAATTTATCTCTAACATGTGTAATTCTTTAAGATCAACCAAATTGATAATTTAATTAATGACTTAGAAAACATTGATTTAGATGATGAATTTGATGACTATATTTCTGATGAAGACTTTAGTTTTGATAGATATGAGTGGACTGCATCTGACTATATATACGATAATACAGACTGGAACTATAATTCTTCTTAATGGATAAATATAGCTTTCGAGAATTAAAAAATGAAAATGATAATTGCTTAAAAACTGAGAAAGATATGATAGAATTACAAAAAACAATTGTTTTTTATGGAGAAAAAATATTATCTCAACTAGAAAAATTAAATACTTTACTAAAAACATTTACTCATAATAATGAAAAGAATAAAGAAACACTTGATTCTTCTAAGAATACTCAGGATAAATTACTCCAACAAATTCTTTCTTTAGAGATACCTAAAGGTTATAAAGATTATTAAAGATGACAGATTCAGACTTTGAAAATTATATACCACCAGATATAGATAGTCTAGTTACTAAAATTGGAGAGATAAATATAAATGATAATTTTGTTAATTTAAAACCAGATCTTAAACAAGAAAATTTTGTACCAAATGTTAATGATATACCAAGCACAAGTAACTCGGGAACCATAACAGAATCATTTAATAGACCCACTGAGGGATATGTTGCTGTTAAGACCACTATTAGAAAAAAGGATAAAATAAAAAGGGAAAGAAACGAAAAGTTTACACCATATGAGAGTATGAAAAATGAGCCTATTAATCCCTTTGGAATATATTTAGACCTTGATTGTGTTAACAACACTAAAGAAGCTATTGATAAATGGGAAACCGCCCTTAGAACAGCAGTTGCGATAAATAAAATGGATATGGAAACTTTAAAAGGGTTTCTAGAAAGAACTCTTCTAAACAGTACTTTAAGATTTTGGTAAAATATAGCTCCAAACACAAAAGAAACTATAATTGGGACTGATAATAGCATACCAAATGTAATTACTAGAGCAGTAGAAGCACTAAGATTAGAATTCTGTGGTGAAGGAAATATTATTAAAGATGTGGCTACTGTTAAAAAGTATTCAACTGCCTTGCTTAGATTACAATTATGTGATATGTGTGAAATTGATAGATATATATGTGTATTTCAAGACTATTATTACCACATATATAATCAAATGCCAAATACTGAAAGTTATTTACCACTATTTTTTGCTAAGATACCTGACCCTTGGGGACAAAAATTAATTGATACATATATGCCAGGCACAGCAGATACTTTAGGGAAAAGAATTACACATGTTAGAGATAAATTAAGTGAATGGTGTGGAGATGCTATTTTAGCTAAAATGAGTAAAGGCTTAAAGAAAAGAGCGTCATTATGTTGTGGTAATTCTAAAATGCCAACCATGATTGGGTGTGATAGTTCATATTATTATGGAAAAATAAAAAAGAAATATAAGAAGAAAACCCATTATAAAAAGAGATATTTTAAAAAGAGAAAAACAAGTTATTATAAAAATAAAGGATATAAGAATACTTTTAAACCTACTTTTAAAAGAAAAACGAGTCCTAAGACTTGTAGATGTTTTTATTGTCATAAAGAAGGATATTATGCTAATAGATGTCCCGATAAGTTTAATAAAAATTTAAAATTATTTGAGATAGATGAAGATATAGAAAAGATAATTGAAAATGGTGATTTCATACCAATCAAAAGTTTTCAAGATATTGATTCAGATGAAAGTATTTTTACAATAACTGAAACTGAATATACATCGTCTAAAGATGAGTAAATCTGATTTACAAGTTATAAATAGTTCTATAATGATGGATTCTCAAGAAGAACAATTTGGAGAATACAAACAAGAAATTTTGATAGATAAGAAAAAGTTAAAACAAATACAACATGAAAACTTTTCTTTATCTAATCATGCTGGATTTAAAGTAAATACTTTACAAAAATTAGGTATAAGTCCGAGAAACCATCACTTATATTATGGGCTAAATATCCAAGAAAGAGCTTTGAATGTAGATATAACCTCCAATAAAGTCATGATACCTTTATTATCTAAAGGAGATATTCAAAATAAGTTACAAAAAATAAAGCCCGAAATTAGAAATACTTTAGGATGGGTACATGTCGGAGCCATACAAATTATTATAAAACCAACCTTCAAAGAAGGAATAGATACACCTATAGAATTAGCAATTATGGATAATAGAATACATAATAGAGAAGAAGCCTGTTTGGGTATTTTACAAGGAAATCTACAATATGGAAAATTAAAATTTAATGTATATCCGAGAATTTCTTATCATTTACAAGATAAAGATTTTGATAAAACTTTAAGTTTGTTACAAGACTTTAAAAGAAAAGATTTCTTTAATGAACAAAATAGACCTTATTCAATAACCTATGCTATTTCATATGCTATTTCAAATACACATCATTCTGAATGTTTTAGCATAAAAGATACTATAGATTTTCCATTTTTATTCAATGATGTATGTCAAGTTCAGATTCCCACTTTATCTAAAATTGAGGAAATTGATACTAGACCTTTAGACTTAGATTTACAAGACAAACCCCTTTTATTAAAAGAACAAATGATTCCTAAACTTACTTTTACAAGTCATGGAGTATCTAATAGAAGATTATCTATATCTAGTAGATATAATGATACTATAATTGAAGAATTATAAAATTCAAGGGGAATATTTTGATGGAAAAGATTTTTCATGTGTTAATATATTAATAGATACAGGAGCAAACGGAAGCTACATTAGTCATAAGCTATGTAGAAAACTGCAAAAACACCAATTAGATGTGCCCCACCATTACACAAACTTTAATGGAGAATTGCATATAATAAAAGAAGCAATAGAAACTATTATTAAATTTGGTGAGGAAAAGATTCCTCTAAGATTATTAATTGAAAATGAAAGTGAAGATGATAGCCTAGAAATTATGTTGGGATTAACTTTTCTAGAAAATGTTAAACCATATAAAATAAGTTCTTATGGTTTAAAAATAACATATAAGGATAAACTAATATATATTCCTAGATGACGAGTCGTAGTAGTGTTTATATCCCTATGGGGATTACATATAAAGACTATAAAGCCGAATATTTTGCTGCTTATATAGATAGTGATGCTGGCCTCTGTGTATGTAAATCTGAATGTTATCCAAAAGAATATCATCAAGACCTTGAGACATACAGAGGGATTAGTTTTAATAAAGAAATTTTATTACTAAATAAAGGTATAAAAAGTCCTTTGTTATTGATAGGATCTTATTTAGTTAAAGGTCCGACATTTTATTTCCATGATACAAGTAGTGATGTCTTATTAGGACAAAATTTCCTTGAAAGATTTAACAAAGTTGTATTTGATATTTTAGCCTTTCAGATTTTATTTAAAACACCATGCCATCATTTGATATCTGTTAAAAGAATAAGAAGAGCTTATGGACGAAGTTTTCCTATAAGGTTTAAAAAACGTGAGAAACATGATGACATAGGATACCAAGGAAGACCAATTATGGAAAGAGGAAAATTATTATTAAAATATCAAAAAGAAGAAAATATTTTAGATTATCAAGTAAATCTTAGAAAACTTGATAATAATATAGAAAATATAAAAGAAAGATTAAATGAGTGCTATACAGATAATCCTTTAAAATTCTGGAATAAAAATCAAATTATGGCTAAATTAGAAATGAAAGATAAGGATAAAGAAATTAGGGTAAAACCTATGAGATATAACCCAGAAGACCAAAAAGAATTCCAAATACAAATTAAGGAACTTTTAGATAGTAAATTAATAAGGCCCAGCCATAGTCCTCATAGTTCACCAGCCTTTTTAGTAAGAAAACATGCCGAAATAACAAGAGGAAAAGCAAGGATGGTGATAAATTATAAAAAACTAAATGAAAATACAGTATTTGATGGGTACTTTTTACCACATAAAGAAAGCTTGATAAATTGGACTAGAAACAAAAAGATATTTTCTAAATTTGACTGTAAAAGTGGATTTTGGCAAATAAAAATGCATCCTGATAGTATAGCTTATACTGCATTTTCTACTCCACAAGGCCAATATGAATGGTTAGTTTTACCTTTTGGATTAAAAAATGCTCCACAAATATTTCAAAGAAAGATGGATATTATATTTAAAGAATACGACTTTATTTTTGTCTATATTGATGATATCTTAGTCTTATCAAATGATATAGGTTCACACTTAAAACATCTTGACATTTTTGCTGACTTATGCATAAAAAATGGTCTAGCCTTATCTGAAAAGAAAACAAATATGCTTCAAAAAGAAATTGAATTTTTAGGAATGAAACTAGATGGTAATGGAATTGAACTCCAAAGCCACATAGTTGAAAAAATCTCATCTTTTCCAAACAAATTAATTGATAAAAAACATGTGCAAAGTTTTCTTGGTATACTTAATTATGCTTCAGATTTTATTCAAAACTTGGCAGAATTAAGAAAACCATTTCAAAACTTACTTAAAAAAGATAAGATCTTTAGCTTTGATAAAAGTCTTGAAGGACAAGTAAGAAAAATCAAAGACCTTTGTAAAAACTTACCTAAATTACAATTACCAAAAGAAGATGATGATATAATCTTGGAAACTGACGCTTCAGAAAATAATTGGAGCGGAGTACTTAAGAAGATAGATTACAATCATGATAAACAAAAAATTGGAGAAAGCCTTTGTAGATATTGTTCTGGCACTTTTACAGATACAGAAACAAGATATCATATAAATGAAAAAGAATTGTTAGCAGTTGTAAGAAGTTGTCAAAAATTTTATTATTTCTTACTACCAAAACGATTTTTGTTAAGGACAGATAATACTCAAGTAAAAGCCTTCATAAATAACAATATGCCCTCAAAACCTGAATTTAAAAGATTAATTAGATGGCAAACTCTTTTATCAGAATATGTTTTTGATATCGAGATTATTAAATCTGGAAAAAATGTTTTAGCAGATTTCTTGACCAGAGATGGAAAAGAAAATTGAAGATCTTGATATATTGCTTAGTCGCATGGATAAAGCTGTACAAAGGATAAAGGATACTGCTTCAGATATGGTAGAATTAATGGATATAGTTGGGGCCATTCCAGAAAATATAGTACAAATAAAAGATATATTTAAAAGACAATGTGGTATGATAGCAACAAGTGCTAATAACTATATGTCTGATAGCCTTCAAATAAGGGCCATGGTAGAAGGAAGTTCCAGCAAAACTGATATCCCATCATGTTCTTTTGATGAACAAATGATGGATATAATTTCTGATAAAGAAGAAACAGCTGAGATTAAGGAAATATATTCCTTTAGACCCCAATCAGATAAAACTTCATCTTTTGAAAAAATTGTCCAAAATCCAATTATTCAAAACCCTATTGAGATACAAATCCTAACAATGAAAGAATTATATAGCCTTTCGTCAACAGGTATAAGATTTGTTGATTTCAATGGAGTATATCCTCGTATAAATTATTTTCAGGGTTCTAACCCAGGTGAAATCAGATATTGGTACGAGTTTGGGGCAATAAACTCGATTTACCTCACAACCCCAAATTTTACAGAAATATCAAAAATGCCGTTTTGGTTACAAAATGCAGTTAAGGAATGTTATAAAAATAATCCTAGCTTTTTGAAATATTTGTGGAGCATTTTTTAATCCAAAAGGTAAAACTAACCATTCATATTGGCCTTGTGGAGTAGAAAATGCAGTATAAGCTATACTATCAGGATGCATTTTTATTTGCCAAAATCCACTTTTACAGTCAAATTTAGAAAATATCTTTTTGTTTCTAGTCCAATTTATCAAGCTTTCTTTATGTGGTAAAAAGTACCCATCAAATACTGTATTTTCATTTAGTTTTTTATAATTTATCACCATCCTAGCTTTTCCTCTTGTTATTTCGGCATGTTTTCTTACTAAAAAGGCTGGTGAACTATGAGGACTATGGCTGGGCCTTATTAATTTACTATCTAAAAGTTCCTTAATTTGTATTTGGAATTCTTTTTGGTCTTCTGGGTTATATCTCATAGGTTTTACCCTAATTTCTTTATCCTTATCTTTCATTTCTAATTTAGCCATAATTTGATTTTTATTCCAGAATTTTAAAGGATTATCTGTATAGCACTCATTTAATCTTTCTTTTATATTTTCTATATTATTATCAAGTTTTCTAAGATTTACTTGATAATCTAAAAGATTTTCTTCTTTTTGATATTTTAATAATAATTTTCCTCTTTCCATAATTGGTCTTCCTTGGTATCCTATGTCATCATGTTTCTCACGTTTTTCAAACCTTATAGGAAAACTTCGTCCATAAGCTCTTCTTATTCTTTTAACAGATATCAAATGATGGCATGGTGTTTTAAATAAAATCTGAAAGGCTAAAATATCAAATACAACTTTGTTAAATCTTTCAAGGAAATTTTGTCCTAATAAGACATCACTACCTGTATCATGGAAATAAAATGTCGGACCTTTAACTAAATAAGATCCTATCAATAAAAAAGGACTTTTTATACCTTTATTTAGTAATAAAATTTCTTTATTAAAACTAATTCCTCTGTATGTCTCAAGGTCTTGATGATATTCTTTTGGATAACATTCAGATT
The DNA here is from genome assembly GCA_025667525.1 of Glebionis coronaria. NCBI lineage: Eukaryota > Viridiplantae > Streptophyta > Magnoliopsida > Asterales > Asteraceae > Glebionis > Glebionis coronaria. The sequence continues at coordinate 413,196,548 of CM046878.1, forward strand.
TACATACACAGAGGCCAGCACCACTATCTATATAAGCAGCAAAATATTCGGCTTTATAGTCTTTATATGTAATCCCCATAGGGATATAAACACTACTACGACTCATCATCTAGGAATATATATTAGTTTATCCTTATATGTTATTTTTAAACCATAAGAACATATTTTATATGGTTTAACATTTTCTAGAAAAGTTAATCCCAACATAATTTCTAGGCTATCATCTTCACTTTCATTTTCAATTAATAATCTTAGAGGAATCTTTTCCTCACCAAATTTAATAATAGTTTCTGCTTCTTTTATTATATGCAATTCTCCATTAAAGTTTGTGTAATGGTGGGGCACATCTAATTGGTGTTTTTGCAGTTTTCTACATAGCTTATGACTAATGTAGCTTCCGTTTGCTCCTGTATCTATTAATATATTAACACATGAAAAATCTTTTCCATCAAAATATTCCCCTTGAATTTTATAATTCTTTATTGTATCTTCTTTTTCAATTATAGTATCATTATATCTACTAGATATAGATAATCTTCTATTAGATACTCCATGACTTGTAAAAGTAAGTTTAGGAATCATTTGTGCTTTTAATAAAAGGGGTTTGTCTTGTAAATCTAAGTCTAAAGGTCTAGTATCAATTTCCTCAATTTTAGATAAAGTGGGAATCTGAATTTGACATACATCATTGAATAAAAATGGAAAATCTATAGTATCTTTTATGCTAAAACATTCAGAATGATGTGTATTTGAAATAGCATATGAAATAGCATAGGTTATTGAATAAGGTCTATTTTGTTCTTTAAAGAAATCTTTTCTTTTAAAGTCTTGTAACAAACTTAAAGTTTTATCAAAATCTTTATCTTGTAAATGATAAGAAATTCTCGGATATACATTAAATTTTAATTTTCCATATTGTAGATTTCCTTGTAAAATACCCAAACAGGCTTCTTCTCTATTATGTATTCTATTATCCATAATTGCTAATTCTATAGGTGTATCTATTCCTTCTTTGAAGGTTGATTTTATAATAATTTGTATGGCTCCGACATGTACCCATCCTAAAGTATTTCTAATTTCGGGCTTTATTTTTTGTAACTTATTTTGAATATCTCTTTTAGATAATAAAGGTATCATGACTTTATTGGAGGTTATATCTACATTCAAAGCTCTTTCTTGGATATTTAGCCCATAATATAAGTGATGGTTTCTCGGACTTATACCTAATTTTTGTAAAGTATTTACTTTAAATCCAGCATGATTAGATAAAGAAAAGTTTTCATGTTGTATTTGTTTTAACTTTTTCTTATCTATCAAAATTTCTTGTTTGTATTCTCCAAATTGTTCTTCTTGAGAATCCATTATTATAGAACTATTTATAACTTGTAAATCAGATTTACTCATCTTCAGACGATGTATATTCAGTTTCAGTTATTATAAAAATACTTTCATCTGAATCAATATCTTGAAAACTTTTGATTGGTATGAAATCACCATTTTCAATTATCTTTTCTATATCTTCATCTATCTCAAATAATTTTAAATTTTTATTAAACTTATCGGGACATCTATTAGCATAATGTCCTTCTTTATGACAATAAAAACATCTACAAGTCTTAGGACTCGTTTTTCTTTTAAAAGTAGGTTTAAAAGTATTCTTATATCCTTTATTTTTATAATAACTTGTTTTTTTCTTTTTAAAAGATCTCTTTTTATAATGGGTTTTCTTCTTATATTTCTTTTTTATTTTTCCATAATAATATGAACTATCACACCCAATCATGGTTGGCATTTTAGAATTACCACAACATAATGACGCTCTTTTCTTTAAGCCTTTACTCATTTTAGCTAAAATAGCATCTCCACACCATTCACTTAACTTATCTCTAACATGTGTAATTCTTTTCCCTAAAGTATCTGTTGTGCCTGGCATATATGTATCAATTAATCTTTGTCCCCAAGGGTCAGGTATCTTAGAAAAAAATAGTGGTAAATAACTTTCAGTATTTGGCATTTGATTATATATGTGGTAATAATAGTCTTGAAATACACATATATATCTATCAATTTCACACATATCACATAATTGTAATCTAAGCAAGGCAGTTGAATACTTTTTAACAATAGCCACATCTTTAATAATATTTCCTTCACCATAGAATTCTAATCTTAGTGCTTCTACTGCTCTAGTAATTACATTTGGTATGCTATTATCAGTCCCAATTATAGTTTCTTTTGTGTTTGGAGCTATATTTTGCCAAAATCTTAAAGTACTGTTTAGAAGAGTTCTTTCTAGAAACCCTTTTAAAGTTTCCATATCCATTTTATTTATCGCAACTGCTGTTCTAAGGGCGGTTTCCCATTTATCAATAGCTTCTTCAGTGTTGTTAACACAATCAAGGTCTAAATATATTCCAAAGGGATTAATAGGCTCATTTTTCATACTCTCATATGGTGTAAACTTTTCGTTTCTTTCCCTTTTTATTTTATCCTTTTTTCTAATAGTGGTCTTAACAGCAGCATATCCCTCAGTGGGTCTATTAAATGATTCTGTTATGGTTCCCGAGTTACTTGTGCTTGGTATATCATTAACATTTGGTACAAAATTTTCTTGTTTAAGATCTGGTTTTAAATTAACAAAATTATCATTTATATTTATCTCTCCAATTTTAGTAACTAGACTATCTATATTTGGTGGTATATAATTTTCAAAGTCTGAATCTGTCATCTTTAATAATCTTTATTACCTTTAGGTATCTCTAAAGAAAGAATTTGTTGGAGTAATTTATCCTGATTATTCTTAGAAGAATCAAGTGTTTCTTTATTCTTTTCATTATTATGAGTAAATGTTTTTAGTAAAGTATTTAATTTTTCTAGTTGAGATAATATTTTTTCTCCATAAAAAACAATTGTTTTTTGTAATTCTATCATATCTTTCTCAGTTTTTAAGCAATTATCATTTTCATTTTTTAATTCTCGAAAGCTATATTTATCCATTAAGAAGAGTTATAGTTCCAGTCTGTATTATCGTATGTATAGTCAGATGCAGTCCACTCATATCTATCAAAACTAAAGTCTTCATCAGAAATATAGTCATCAAATTCATCATCTAAATCTATGTTTTCTAAGTCATTAATTAAATTATCAATTTGGTTTATACCAGGATTATTATTATTAGAAAAATTTGTTTGAGTTTCTTCAAAAAGTAGTATCGAATTTTCGACAAAGCTTATGTTTAAAGCCAAAATCGTATATAAATCAATTTCCATCCCACCCGGTGAAAAAGATTGAATGGCTCTGATACCATTTGTGTAAGCCGATATATTTTGTCGGTTCAAAATCGTTAAGTCTAATAAAATCCCATTTAGATGATTAAATAAGTAATCAAACTCATTTATTGATATTATATTAATGATCCACATATTTAAACCCTTAATTTAATCAATATAATAAACTTGTAAAGCTTGTACACACAACATATCAACTTTTAAATAAGGACATGTTAAATCAAATCGAACAATTTATTAAATAGTTAATATATATCAATTTTTACGTATTATTATTTTTAAATTGATTAGATTCTAAGATACTTGAATATTTTATTTAAACTTTTGTTTTAATATAACACTTCTTATAGTAACTAGGAATTATGATACTAGTTGGGATTATTTTAAATTACCTTAAAGAAGAGTCCAACACGCTTTCGTATTCGTCTCCCTTTTTGACCAGAATATTACCGGGTCACACCACTAGACTTCTTAGCAGAGTATTTCAACTCCAACCCATCCTTGCAAGATAGGTGACTTTTTTTGTGGCTCCTTCAATAATATTTAGCACAGCCTAATTTCGTTTCCTACGTTAGGCGTATGGTAGACTAATATTGAATTGTTTGGAAAGATTCTTTAGGCAATATTAAAATAATCACCAACAAGTATAATTCCAAGCTACCATAAGAAATGTGCAGGGATATTATCTATGCATGTTGGAGAATCTTGCAAAGTGTATAGAGTAATTGAAACAAAATTGCATGGAGTATTGGAATTGAGTTGCAGAGAATTTTTATTGATCTTAAACAAAGTACATTCAAGAAAACGATACCCCTATTCTATTACAATAGCTTATTTATATTACATGGAAAAGATTGCTAGACTTCACATCTGTCCTTCTCTCTTGGAACGTGTCTTCAACCGCCTTTTGAAAACTTTACACATATCTGACCTTTTTTTATTCTCAAGCCACGTATCTTATACTTTAAACACGTAGTTTTACATCTTTAGTCTTTATGCCACGTAAAATGGAATCTCCTTTGTAGATGATATCCAATATCTCAAATATTTTAATAATCACATGATTTATTTTTAGTGATTAACTATTTATTATTTCTTTAATCATCGGGGATTATGGTTACCTCTTTATCTTTCGAACATGCTGGGCAGATTCCTCCTCCTTGCTCTTTATGACTTCGTTGGACACAAAACTTCCTTTGTGCATCTGGACTGGATCTTATAATACCTCTTTCTATCCTTTTCATTGTTTGTTGTACATATTTTATGGCACCTAAGGGCGATTTCTTCGCTGGAGCAATCATTATTGGGGAAAGCGGGCTTTCTCCTCCATAGGTTCTAAAATCTCTTTTTAATATTGTCTCCATTGATAGGAGAATAAGCCTTAATCCAATGGCGCGTCTTGCGCGTATCCCATCTTCATTAAATTTCTGGAATGGTTTTCTGAATGTATCTATATCTTTTCCTGTACCTTCCATTTTTGTCAGCTGTATGAAATGGTATGCTGGATATCTATAATTATCATGAAAATCTGGTCCGGCTGACAAGAATTTTAGTATCAACTGATCTTTGTAACTGAAGCTAGGATTATTTTTATAACATTCCTTAACTGCATTTTGTAACCAAAACGGCATTTTTGATATTTCTGTAAAATTTGGGGTTGTGAGGTAAATCGAGTTTATTGCCCCAAACTCGTACCAATATCTGATTTCACCTCGGTTAGAACCCTGAAAATAATTTATACGAGGATATACTCCATTGAAATCAACAAATCTTATACCTGTTGACGAAAGGCTATATAATTCTTTCATTGTTAGGATTTGTATCTCAATAGTGTTTTGAATAATTGGATTTTGGACAATTTTTTCAAAAGATGAAGTTTTATCTGATTGGGGTCTAAAGGAATATATTTCCTTAATCTCAGCTGTTTCTTCTTTATCAGAAATTATATCCATCATTTGTTCATCAAAAGAACATGATGGGATATCAGTTTTGCTGGAACTTCCTTCTACCATGGCCCTTATTTGAAGGCTATCAGACATATAGTTATTAGCACTTGTTGCTATCATACCACATTGTCTTTTAAATATATCTTTTATTTGTACTATATTTTCTGGAATGGCCCCAACTATATCCATTAATTCTGCCATATCTGAAGCAGTATCCTTTATCCTTTGTACAGCTTTATCCATGCGATTAAGCAATATATCAAGATCTTCAATTTTCTTTTCCATCTCTGGTCAAGAAATCTGCTAAAACATTTTTTTCAGATTTAATAATCTCGATATCAAAAACATATTCTGATAAAAGAGTTTGCCATCTAATTAATCTTTTAAATTCAGGTTCTGAGGGCATATTGTTATTTATGAAGGCTTTTACTTGAGTATTATCTGTCCTTAACAAAAATCGTTTTGGTAGTAAGAAATAATAAAATTTTTGACAACTTCTTACAACTGCTAACAATTCTTTTTCATTTATATGATATCTTGTTTCTGTATCTGTAAAAGTGCGAGAACAATATCTACAAAGGCTTTCTCCAATTTTTTGTTTATCATGATTGTAATCTATCTTCTTAAGTACTCCGCTCCAATTATTTTCTGAAGCGTCAGTTTCCAAGATTATATCATCATCTTCTTTTGGTAATTGTAATTTAGGTAAGTTTTTACAAAGGTCTTTGATTTTTCTTACTTGTCCTTCAAGACTTTTATCAAAGCTAAAGATCTTATCTTTTTTAAGTAAGTTTTGAAATGGTTTTCTTAATTCTGCCAAGTTTTGAATAAAATCTGAAGCATAATTAAGTATACCAAGAAAACTTTGCACATGTTTTTTATCAATTAATTTGTTTGGAAAAGATGAGATTTTTTCAACTATGTGGCTTTGGAGTTCAATTCCATTACCATCTAGTTTCATTCCTAAAAATTCAATTTCTTTTTGAAGCATATTTGTTTTCTTTTCAGATAAGGCTAGACCATTTTTTATGCATAAGTCAGCAAAAATGTCAAGATGTTTTAAGTGTGAACCTATATCATTTGATAAGACTAAGATATCATCAATATAGACAAAAATAAAGTCGTATTCTTTAAATATAATATCCATCTTTCTTTGAAATATTTGTGGAGCATTTTTTAATCCAAAAGGTAAAACTAACCATTCATATTGGCCTTGTGGAGTAGAAAATGCAGTATAAGCTATACTATCAGGATGCATTTTTATTTGCCAAAATCCACTTTTACAGTCAAATTTAGAAAATATCTTTTTGTTTCTAGTCCAATTTATCAAGCTTTCTTTATGTGGTAAAAAGTACCCATCAAATACTGTATTTTCATTTAGTTTTTTATAATTTATCACCATCCTTGCTTTTCCTCTTGTTATTTCGGCATGTTTTCCTACTAAAAAGGCTGGTGAACTATGAGGACTATGGCTGGGCCTTATTAATTTACTATCTAAAAGTTCCTTAATTTGTATTTGGAATTCTTTTTGGTCTTCTGGGTTATATCTCATAGGTTTTACCCTAAATTCTTTATCCTTATCTTTCATTTCTAATTTAGCCATAATTTGATTTTTATTCCAGAATTTTAAAGGATTATCTGTATAGCACTCATTTAATCTTTCTTTTATATTTTCTATATTATTATCAAGTTTTCTAAGATTTACGTTTCTATAATAATGGATTCTCAAGAAGAACAATTTGGAGAATACAAACAAGAAATTTTGATAGATAAGAAAAAGTTAAAACAAATACAACATGAAAACTTTTCTTTATCTAATCATGCTGGATTTAAAGTAAATACTTTACAAAAATTAGGTATAAGTCCGAGAAACCATCACTTATATTATGGGCTAAATATCCAAGAAAGAGCTTTGAATGTAGATATAACCTCCAATAAAGTCATGATACCTTTATTATCTAAAAGAGATATTCAAAATAAGTTACAAAAAATAAAGCCCGAAATTAGAAATACTTTAGGATGGGTACATGTCGGAGCCATACAAATTATTAGAAAATCAACCTTCAAAGAAGGAATAGATACACCTATAGAATTAGCAATTATTGATAATAGAATACATAATAGAGAAGAAGCCTGTTTGGGTATTTTACAAGGAAATCTACAATATGGAAAATTAAAATTTAATGTATATCCGAGAATTTCTTATCATTTACAAGATAAAGATTTTGATAAAACTTTAAGTTTGTTACAAGACTTTAAAAGAAAAGATTTCTTTAAAGAACAAAATAGACCTTATTCAATAACCTATGCTATTTCATATGCTATTTCAAATACACATCATTCTGAATGTTTTAGCATAAAAGATACTATAGATTTTCCATTTTTATTCAATGATGTATGTCATGTTCAGATTCCCACTTTATCTAAAATTGAGGAAATTGATACTAGACCTTTAGACTTAGATTTACAAGACAAACCCCTTTTATTAAAAGAACAAATGATTCCTAAACTTACTTTTACAAGTCATGGAGTATCTAATAGAAGATTATCTATATCTAGTAGATATAATGATACTATAATTGAAAAAGAAGATACAATAAAGAATTATAAAATTCAAGGGGAATATTTTGATGGAAAAGATTTTTCATGTGTTAATATATTAATAGATACAGGAGCAAACGGAAGCTACATTAGTCATAAGCTATGTAGAAAACTGCAAAAACACTAATTAGATGTGCCCCACCATTACACAAACTTTAATGGAGAATTGCATATAATAAAAGAAGCAATAGAAACTATTATTAAATTTGGTGAGGAAAAGATTCCTCTAAGATTATTAATTGAAAATGAAAGTGAAGATGATAGCCTAGAAATTATGTTGGGATTAACTTTTCTAGAAAATGTTAAACCATATAAAATAAGTTCTTATGGTTTAAAAATAACATATAAGGATAAACTAATATATATTCCTAGATGACGAGTCGTAGTAGTGTTTATATCCCTATGGGGATTACATATAAAGACTATAAAGCCGAATATTTTGCTGCTTATATAGATAGTGGTGCTGGCCTCTGTGTATGTAAATCTGAATGTTATCCAAAAGAATATCATCAAGACCTTGAGACATACAGAGGAATTAGTTTTAATAAAGAAATTTTATTACTAAATAAAGGTATAAAAAGTCCTTTGTTATTGATAGGATCTTATTTAGTTAAAGGTCCGACATTTTATTTCCATGATACAGGTAGTGATGTCTTATTAGGACAAAATTTCCTTGAAAGATTTAACAAAGTTGTATTTGATATTTTAGCCTTTCAGATTTTATTTAAAACACCATGCCATCATTTGATATCTGTTAAAAGAATAAGAAGAGCTTATGGACAAAGTTTTCCTATAAGGTTTAAAAAACGTGAGAAACATGATGACATAGGATACCAAGGAAGACCAATTATGGAAAGAGGAAAATTATTATTAAAATATCAAAAAGAAGAAAATCTTTTAGATTATCAAGTAAATCTTAGAAAACTTGATAATAATATAGAAAATATAAAAGAAAGATTAAATGAGTGCTATACAGATAATCCTTTAAAATTCTGGAATAAAAATCAAATTATGGCTAAATTAGAAATGAAAGATAAGGATAAAGAAATTAGGGTAAAACCTATGAGATATAACCCAGAAGACCAAAAAGAATTCCAAATACAAATTAAGGAACTTTTAGATAGTAAATTAATAAGGCCCAGCCATAGTCCTCATAGTTCACCAGCCTTTTTAGTAAGAAAACATGCCGAAATAACAAGAGGAAAAGCAAGGATGGTGATAAATTATAAAAAACTAAATGAAAATACAGTATTTGATGGGTACTTTTTCCACATAAAGAAAGCTTGATAAATTGGACTAGAAACAAAAAGATATTTTCTAAATTTGACTGTAAAAGTGGATTTTGGCAAATAAAAATGCATCCTGATAGTATAGCTTATACTGCATTTTCTACTCCACAAGGTCAATATGAATGGTTAGTTTTACCTATTGGATTAAAAAATGCTCCACAAATATTTCAAAGAAAGATGGATATTATATTTAAAGAATACGACTTTATTTTTGTCTATATTGATGATATCTTAGTCTTATCAAATGATATAGGTTCACACTTAAAACATCTTGACATTTTTGCTGACTTATGCATAAAAAATGGTCTAGCCTTATCTGAAAAGAAAACAAATATGCTTCAAAAAGAAATTGAATTTTTAGGAATGAAACTAGATGGTAATGGAATTGAACTCCAAAGCCACATAGTTGAAAAAATCTCATCTTTTCCAAACAAATTAATTGATAAAAAACATGTGCAAAGTTTTCTTGGTATACTTAATTATGCTTCAGATTTATTCAAAACTTGGCAGAATTAAGAAAACCATTTCAAAACTTACTTAAAAAAGATAAGATCTTTAGCTTTGATAAAAGTCTTGAAGGACGATGATATCCATGTAGTAACAAAGGTGATAAATAATGAGATGGTATATGCCATATCATCTTTGTTTTTTCACCAACACCTGGAATAAAGCTCTTCAAAGTGTTCCTATGTATAAGGTTGTCTAGTCCGTGTTCACATGTTTGCGTTTGATTGGAATAAAGTTCAAGGTGAACAACATAACTGAGTAGCTGTAACCTATATAATGTTTCTACAGAAGATCTTTTAATTTTTCAAACAACGCGATTAGTATGTGAGAATAACTTGTTATATGTTAAATTAATTAACAAGTTGGCTAAATCTAAGGATAAATGTGTACTAATTAGATCTTATAGTGACAAATCACTGATCTTATCAATAGTAGATTTGGTAAAGATTCCTATGATTAATTTTGTGATATAATTGAACTCTCTACAGAACAAAGGTTCCGATAAACGAGGATGGAGCTTTAGAAAAAGATCAGCACGTCATCGGGTACTGAGTAACACAGTGGTTACCGAAATACCATCTTCAGAGAAAAAGGAAACTTCAGATCCTGTAACGACTATAAGTTCGGTACCTCAAGTGAAATTCAACATATCGAAGAAAAATGATATCTCGGAACCTGTTACTAGTATTAGTTCGGTACCTCGAGTTATATCTAACATATCAGAGAAAAAAGATATCGCAGAACCTATTACTAGTATAAGTGTGGTACCTCAAATTACTTCTAACATATCTGAAAAAACTTCTGATAACATATGGATAGAAGATTCCCCTCGGCTATCTAATTCAGTTACCAAAGACACTACAGTCTCGATTATTGCAACCGATACTTGTGAAGATGATATATGTGATCTCGAGCCCCTTACTGATGAATCTGAATCGACATCTGAATCAACCATCCTTGTCATCCAGGCTGCTGTTAGGAAATTTTTGGTACGTATTTATATGATTATATTGATTATTTCATCGATATGCTATTTCACGTACGCTCTGTTTTCTAACATTTGTGGTTATGTGTAATACTTAGGCTCAGAGACAAATGGTAAAGTACAAGAATGTGGTATAGTTGCAAGCTGCTGTTAGAGGACATCTGGTTAGGAGTCATGCAGTGGGGACTTTACGTTGTGTTCAAGCCATTGTTAAGATGCAAGCTCTTGTTCGTGCTCGCCGTGCCAATTTGTCTGCAGAAAGATCCTGATACGAACCTGAGGGTGAGGAAAAAGACACGGGTCATGGCAGGTGACCCACCTGGGTCAACCATGCAACTAATAAAACACTGAATGGGAAGGAGCAGTTCTGGTCCTGCTTTTTAGGAGCAGTTACTCTTAGTTTGCAATAAAGTAGTAGTCTTTGTTTTTATGTAGGAGTAAAGAATAATATTATTGTAACTACCTTTGTACTGGAGATTTGTCATCTCGAATTTGGCTTGGCCTTAATCCAAGTCAATTGACTACTTAGTTATCAGTTTTTATCATTTGGTTCCATTGCCGGGAAACGAAAACATGGTAAACACCCGGAGCATCTCAGACGCAGGCAATCAACCATCAGATCCCGTAGCAGTACAGTTAGCCGCTATAGCTAAGAAGTTGGAGTCTATAGATGCGTTGCAGAAAGATGTGGCAGCCCTTAAATCTCAATCGCACAACAGGGACAGATCGGGTAATGGTTTTGGAAGGCAAGATGAAGGGGACTCATCTTGGCATCATCAAAGGTATCGTCCACATAATAAGATTGTTTTTCCTACCTTTAGTGATGGAGACCCGCGAGGTTGGATCCTTAAGGCGGAGAAGTACTTCCGTTACTATGACATACCCGATGATGAAAAAGTAGATGTTGCTTCGATACACTTAGAAGGAGATGCATTGGATTTTTATTCTTGGGTTTCAACAAATCAGACGATGGAGTATTGGGAAGACCTGGTTCATGCCTTGCAGAAAAATTTTGGGCCTACTGAGTTCCAAAATCCGGATGAATATTTGTGCAGTTTAAAACAAACAGGAACGGTGCAAGAATACCGACAGGAATTCGCTAAACGTTCTTCCCGAGTTTCTAACTGGCCTGAACATTGCCTTTTAGGGGTGTTCCTCAATGGCCTCAAAGAAGAACTAAAAGCGGATGTGAGAATTCAGAAACCGAGAACAGTGTACAAAGCGGTGAGTATCGCTTTAGAATTCGAGTCAAAAATTAGCCATACCCGTTCCGGGAGAGATCCGACTTGGACAACACCTTCAAAGTCAACCCAACCCGAGTCCGAGGCTACAACCGCTACATCAAATTCGTCTAACAACTTCAAACCACCCCTACAAATTTCTGACGTTGAGAGACAATCTCGTTACCTTAAGGGTGAATGTTATCGGTGTGGGGAAAAATACGGGCCTGGTCATAGGTGTAAAACAGGTACTTTTAAGGTGTTGGAAGTGGCGGAAGAGCCTGAAGAGCATCCTACCAGCGAAGTTGAATATATGGCAGGGGATACCAATAGAGTTGCTGAGATAAGTCTACATGCCATACTTCGAAAACCCCACCCCAAAACCATGAAAGTTCAAGGTATGCTTTATTCTAGGGAAGTAATTATCTTAATTGATGGGGGATCTACACATAATTTTATCTCCGATGTATTGGTAAAGGACCTGCATCTTTTAACTCAAGCAGTGGCACCTTTTCGTGTTCAAATCGGGAATGGAGATTTTATTAGGTGTGGCCACATATGCAAAAACCTCCCAATACAAATCGATGACCTTAAAATTGTTCATGATTTCTATCCCTTCTCGTTAGGCGGAGCGGATCTCGTTTTGGGTATTCAATGGTTAGAAACACTTAATACGGTACAAGCGAATTGGAAAGAGATGTTCATGATTTTTAATGTAGATGGCAAACGTTATAAATGGCAGGGTATTACAACTGGTTCGCAAGGGTCATCCAGTTTTCAATATTTGGCTGTTGAACTGGGCACTCAACCAGAAATTCCCAATGTTTCCCAACCTATGATACATCAATACAACCCAGTTTTTGAGGAACCCATGACTCTACCTCCCAACCATGCACAAAAAAACTCTATTCCACTACTTCCGAACTCAACACCACCCAACATCAGACCATACCGATATCCCCATTCTCAAAAGGCTGAAATAGTAAAACAGGGGGAATTTCTAATATCTCGGAATCAAAGACCTCCGGAAGAAGCTACCTGGGAGACATACGACCTGCTAGCTGAGAAATTCTCACATTTTCGCCTTGAGGACAAGGCGTTTTACCGAGGGGGAAGTAATGATACGAACCTGAGGGTGAGGAAAAAGACACGGGTCATGGCAGGTGACCCACCTGGGTCAACCATGCAACTAATAAAACACTGAATGGGAAGGAGCAGTTCTGGTCCTGCTTTTTAGGAGCAGTTACTCTTAGTTTGCAATAAAGTAGTAGTCTTTGTTTTTATGTAGGAGTAAAGAATAATATTATTGTAACTACCTTTGTACTGGAGATTTGTCATCTCGAATTTGGCTTGGCCTTAATCCAAGTCAATTGACTACTTAGTTATCAGTTTTTATCAGATCCTCTGTTGGAGAAAAGGTAAAGTAGCGTATATTAGATATTTTGTAACAACAAATTATCCCTTTGCAATCACACACTAAATCGTATCAATTGTGATCCTATTTTTATTAAGTACCATATAAACAATCAGACCTTCAACTTGCATGCAAAGTCATCCTTCAGTTTCCTTGAAGACATCAATTTTTCTCGTAGCATTAAAAAGAACAATTGCTGATGTAGTCGTGTGACCTGATTATATAGTGGGTATGAGTCATGGGCTTGGTTGGACTAGCGAAGAAAAATCTTCTTGGATGGACGATAGAAGTGGAAGAGGTCAGCCCACAGTTGATATACGGAAGTTTTGAGGCGATGGACTCATGTGCTGCAGCGTATACATAAACAGTTACTCCACCTGGTATTCTCTCTCTCTCTCTCTCTCTCTCTCTCTATATATATATATATATATATATATATATATATATATATATATATATATATATATATATATATATATATATATATATATATATATATATATATATACTAGCTGAGTGGCCCGCCCGATGGGCGGGTGGCTTTAAAAATTTGTTTGAAGTAAACTGAATACAATAAACTGTTTATATATATAAAATGAAATCTAAAATCATAAAATAATTTTTTAATGTAATTAGAACAAAAACCATATGCATAATTTTTAAACATGAAAATCTTAAAACATGATGAGATAAATGTACTCCCTTATTACAAAAACCATAATAATTAATCAAATTATTAATGAAAACGGTCTAAAATTGCATAAAAGTAAAATGAAATCAAAATATCCAATAGTTTAAAGACGCTGTAAAACCTTTTTATACACAATATTAGTTGTGTAATTGCAATAATTTCCTTCTTCATCGCAACAGAATACTTTGGAACCGTTCTTGCATTTCACCCTTGAAATGGCGACGTACAGTAAAAACCGGTCATTCTAAATATAATCCCACTTTAGATAAAGTCTGTCCTTGGCTTTTGTTTATGGTCATTGCAAAACATACAGAAATGAGAAACTGACTTCTATTTAACTGGAAAGGCATTTTGGTACCAGAAGGAGCTATATTCATTCTAGATATAGCTACAACATCCCCAACTTTAGAACCTGATATGATTTATGCCTCAATGCTAAGTGTTCTCATTCTTAAAAATTTGTAAAACAAATATAATCCATAAAAATTGTTATGATATATATATAGTATTAATGTATGTATAGCTTTAAGGTCCGTTCAAGGGGCGGGTTGCTTTAAGGAAATGTTTTAGCAAAATAAAGTTATTTTGAAAAGTACATACATTAATACTATATATATATCATACAAAAATGTCATTAAAACAAAAATTATTTCATAAATTAGAATAAAACTAAACTGTTTACTGTAATTTATTAGCAATCAATAGTAAAACATGTGACATTAAGTAAGCTTTTATAACAAACTAACATGAGATTCCAGCTTTATCCCTTGACCCGTCCATGATCTCGTATTTGTAGAGATGACATTTAAGATATATCAATTTCTTGTATAAACAACATTATCAATCCACTAACAATAATGTTATAGTGAAAAAGTAAAAAAAAGTAGATACAACTCTTATACTGTGTAGTTATCATTACGAAATACCTCAAAAGTTTATCTTATACTTTTCAAGAACCATGACTTTTTACACTTCCTGCATTCCACGTATCTGCATTCCACGTATCAGTAACATTTCTTATTATTACTTGTAAATATTAGAAACTCTTCTACTGTTGTTGGCAAAACTTTTGTTCTTGTATCCCAATATATATTAAGTTCGTTTGAGGCTTTTGATATCACATGGTTAACTTTTTAAGAGCAACTCCCTAAAAGTTAAAAGCCCATCTTCCTAAACGTTCCTATCATCCGAGCTGCTAAAGCTTGATTTTAAATAGCGGTTCCCAATACATAGGTGTTTATGAGCCTCCATTTCTTTCCCATCAATTCCATTTTCATCTATTGCAACTAAAACAAATCCAAACAACCTTGTTATAAAAGATAAGAGATGGCAAAACATGATTTAACTAAAAGTTTCTTATATCATATAAAAAAATGAATTGATAAAATTAAATCTTGAAAATCAAATTGATATCTTATCTTTCATACAGATAAGTGGCTATTAGTTGCATAAAGATAAATTGAGATATAAGATATGTGACTCTCAAGATGGAACAAAGTTTTGGGAGATTAAACATGCAAAACAATTTCTAAAAAAAATACTTAGAACAATGAATAAGTCATGATCTAATACTAAACACATATATTGAATTGATTAATATACATTTCATAGATGTTATAAATTAGACTATGATAGATTTACCATTAGCTGTGGTCACTTACAGGCTCCACTGGATGAGGCTCTATGTCTATTAAAAATGCCCAAGCATACTGTTCACCTAAAGATTAGCATAAGTAACTAAACAATCCATAAATACAGTAAACAATATAAGATGTATTATCACCTTTTGTCTTATCTTCAAATATCATAATACTCCCTTGCTTAACACGCTTAACACCTTCATTGTTCCCTCCCAAGCCCATTTTTTTATCCTTTCATCAGCCCTACAACAAAGCATACACCAATAAGTCTTGTATTACCAACATAAGAAAATTAAAAGAAGCTTGGATGTGCGTTTCAGATGTCATTATGAAGACTTGAAGAGTGTTTGGGATTGCTTATACAATTGATAAATAAATGAAAATCCAATGAAATTTATACTAAATAACATAATTATGAATAGCATTGAAACATAAAATGCGGCCAGTAAAATCCAAACAAAATATCGAAATGTTAAAGAGATTCATTGTAAATTCATGGGTATATCATCCCGATACACTATCAGCAGCTCAAAACAAAAGAATAAAGAGAAAGAAAGAATACACACCTCTTTCGCTTGTACATAGAAATTTTTTGAATATTGCAACCAGAACTTGATCTTACTGTATAGAAGTCTAGCAAAATCCGGACATAAGTAGAAGCCTATCTAGTGTCATGAGCAGTAATGTTACCTTGTTTGGGATCGAATGTTAAATCATGCATAAATTATACACTACGTAAACAAATTTCAATGTTGCCCCTTTTTTATTAGGGGTTGGTTGAGATAGCTAAGTTATTAAGAACAACTTATATCACCATCAATCAGACTCGACTCTTCTTTGACTGAATGCATAAGCTTTGCGTTTGCTCCAGAATTCCTCTCTTCAATTGTAGGGTGTAAGTTGTGCAGGCACAAAAGAAACTGATTATTTACCATTTACAACTCTACACTTTACTCTAGACCAGTTTTGATTTTTCTATATGCAATAATATAGAGCTGATTATTCAAAACCAAATAATAGGTCAATCAAAAGTAAAAAATGATACTTTTTCGGGTGTCTGAATTAGCTTAATTTTTTTATGTAAGGTCTTATTCAAATGTGAAACAACCTATTAAGTGAGCTCATGAGCTTTACTGCTTTACCCAAATCAAATAGGCTCATAAGCCAGGAAAATAAGGCGATACAAACAACCTGTACATGTGGGAAAATAGTATGTCTTCTAATTACACTTACAAATGCTCAACCATCACAAACTTACCCTAAAAGTTACTTTGCACCATGGGCTTCTATTGATAGCTGCATCTATTATTTTGTTATAAAAGTTCTAAGAAGTGATTGTTAAATTTATCTACTCCTAACCCAATTATATACTTATTCAGAGAAAGAGTAAGTTACATGTTACCTCTAGTGAGAAGCAATGGTTGTTACATAATCAACACATCATTAATTAGATGTGAATAATTAGTGGGATCCTCCTGCAGTTTCAAAAGATTGTTCAAAACACAATAAAGAACAATATAGTCACTAAGACGTATTCTAAATAAATTGATTTTAAATAAGCATTCAACGCATACCAATTCCTATCCTCAGTTTATCTCACAAACAACACGACCTTTGATCAGTTGCAGTTGCAGACCAATTTCTCTCCTCAACTCATCTCACAAATTCAGTATCTATACACCCATCCGTCAAAACATCAATCTGGCCAAAACACAAAAATGACTCAAAATTATGACTAAATCCATAAAAGAATTAAAAAAAATACAAAGATGAATAAAACAAATCTTGTGTTGTTACCTTTATCAACCTATCAACTAATCCTCAATAAATCGTTTCCATCGTTTCTTTGATAGGCATGCGATGACTCTTTTAAAATGAAATCCAATTTGTGGGGACTTCAAATAGGGTTATTGTTTTAAAGATCAATCCTTTTTTATTCATTACCTACAATCATGGGAATTTATTATTACCATTAATTTATAAACATTTTATAAATCAGATCCATACATTTAAAACTTAAATATTAAACTGTAAATCAATAAATAAAAATTATGTATCTAAATAACTTATAATGATTTAAAATAATCATTAGGATAAAAAATGAAATAACAATACCTGTAAACGATTTTGATGCATCGTAGTTCCATACTAATACCTATGTTAGCTTGATGTTTCACACACTATTGAAGGTAATCATCAAATGGATCTAATAAAAATGTTAGGCTTTATAAATCCTTAATAGAAATCATCGAAATCAAATAGTAACATATTATTATCCTGAGAAAAACAATTGATTCAAGGACTTCAAATATTAGTTCATGGAAAACTGTTTTAATTAATCGAAATATAATTTAGGGAGCTCGTTATGGAACAAAAAATGGGATTTGATTTTTATAACAGCAAAGCCATTTTAAATATATATAGTTGATTTGATTTTTGAGTAAAAAAATTATGGATCTGGTTATGATGTTGTTTTGATTTTCGTTTTTGGGTTTTTATGGTTATGTTTTTTTTATTTGATCCGGTTGTATTAAATGTTGCGTTTTTTTTGGTTTTAGTCAAATGAATGAAAAAGTTAGTTGCTAAAAAAGCTGGGCGGGAATTGGTGCATAAAAGGAAAGCCGGTAGGGGGGTTTGATCTTGAATTTTATTGGCTACTCTATATAAGGGTTTTGGATATATATATATATATATATATATATATATATATATATATATATATATATATATATATATATATATATATATATCTCCCAAACTCGTACCAATATCTGATTTCACCTGGGTTAGAACCCTGAAAATAATTTATACGAGGATATACTCCATTGAAATCAACAAATCTTATACCTGTTGACGAAAGGCTATATAATTCTTTCATTGTTAGGATTTGTATCTCAATAGGGTTTTGAATAATTGGATTTTGGACAATTTTTTCAAAAGATGAAGTTTTATCTGATTGGGGTCTAAAGGAATATATTTCCTTAATCTCAGCTGTTTCTTCTTTATCAGAAATTATATCCATCATTTGTTCATCAAAAGAACATGATGGGATATCAGTTTTGCTGGAACTTCCTTCTACCATGGCCCTTATTTGAAGGCTATCAGACATATAGTTATTAGCACTTGTTGCTATCATACCACATTGTCTTTTAAATATATCTTTTATTTGTACTATATTTTCTGGAATGGCCCCAACTATATCCATTAATTCTACCATATCTGAAGCAGTATCCTTTATCCTTTGTACAGCTTTATCCATGCGACTAAGCAATATATCAAGATCTTCAATTTTCTTTTCCATCTCTGGTCAAGAAATCTGCTAAAACATTTTTTCAGATTTAATAATCTCGATATCAAAAACATATTCTGATAAAAGAGTTTGCCATCTAATTAATCTTTTAAATTTAGGTTTTGAGGGCATATTGTTATTTATGAAGGCTTTTACTTGAGTATTATCTGTCCTTAACAAAAATCGTTTTGGTAGTAAGAAATAATAAAAATTTTGACAACTTCTTACAACTGCTAACAATTCTTTTTCATTTATATGATATCTTGTTTCTGTATTTGTAAAAGTGCCAGAACAATATCTACAAAGGCTTTCTCCAGTTTTTTGTTTATCATGATTGTAATCTATCTTCTTAAGTACTCCGCTCCAATTATTTTCTGAAGCGTCAGTTTCCAAGATTATATCATCATCTTCTTTTGGTAATTGTAATTTAGGTAAGTTTTTACAAAGGTCTTTGATTTTTCTTACTTGTCCTTCAAGACTTTTATCAAAGCTAAAGATCTTATCTTTTTTAAGTAAGTTTTGAAATGGTTTTCTTAATTCTGCCAAGTTTTGAATAAAATCTGAAGCATAATTAAGTATACCAAGAAAACTTTGCACATGTTTTTTATCAATTAATTTGTTTGGAAAAGATGAGATTTTTTCAACTATGTGGCTTTGGAGTTCAATTCCATTACCATCTAGTTTCATTCCTAAAAATTCAATTTCTTTTTGAAGCATATTTGTTTTCTTTTCAGATAAGGCTAGACCATTTTTTATGCATAAGTCAGCAAAAATGTCAAGATGTTTTAAGTGTGAACCTATATCATTTGATAAGACTAAGATATCATCAATATAGACAAAAATAAAGTCGTATTCTTTAAATATAATATCCATCTTTCTTTGAAATATTTGTGGAGCATTTTTTAATCCAAAAGGTAAAACTAACCATTCATATTGGCCTTGTGGAGTAGAAAATGCAGTATAAGCTATACTATCAGGATGCATTTTTATTTGCCAAAATCCACTTTTACAGTCAAATTTAGAAAATATCTTTTTGTTTATAGTCCAATTTATCAAGCTTTCTTTATGTGGTAAAAAGTACCCATCAAATACTGTATTTTCATTTAGTTTTTTTATAATTTATCACCATCCTTGCTTTTCCTCTTGTTATTTCGGCATGTTTTCTTACTAAAAAGGCTGGTGAACTATGAGGACTATGGCTGGGCCTTATTAATTTACTATCTAAAAGTTCCTTAATTTGTATTTGGAATTCTTTTTGGTCTTCTGGGTTATATCTCATAGGTTTTACCCTAATTTCTTTATCCTTATCTTTCATTTCTAATTTAGCCATAATTTGATTTTTATTCCAGAATTTTAAAGGATTATCTGTATAGCACTCATTTAATCTTTCTTTTATATTTTCTATATTATTATCAAGTTTTCTAAGATTTACTTGATAATCTAAAAGATTTTCTTCTTTTTGATATTTTAATAATAATTTTCCTCTTTCCATAATTGGTCTTCCTTGGTATCCTATGTCATCATGTTTCTCACGTGTCACAACCCGGAATTTTCCAGGCTTTAAATAATAATAAATTATATTAGTTATTAATTAAAATTCATTTTCGATTGATATCAGAATAATTTGATTCGAAAACAGGAGATATTTTTCATATGATAAATGATTTCGCAAAATCTGAGAACTGACGCGATACAAATTAAATTTACATTGAATCATTTAGAGATATTACATAAAGATATTTATTAAATTATTTAACATTTTATCTAACAACGTATGAGAATATCTAACGTGAAGTCGTTTTCCTTAGAACGATAAATATTCGGGAGAATCGTTATATAATCGACATTTTTTTATGCGTACATCTTAGAATCTAGTAACAAATCCATAAACCTCTCTTTACTTCATGTACAACTTTCCATCTATTAATGCACCTCAAATCATGTTTTCTCTACTTACCAAATATTCCATGTGTAATACCTTAAACCCTTTATATAATTCACAAAGTCAACTAGCATGGAAATCACCCCATACACCTTCCCATACCCACGTTTTTTTATGCAAGCTCTCCTTCCCCATGGTACCTTTTGTCCCATTGGGATGACATTGAGCAACTAGTTTACTTAGGATATAACTTAACTAAAGTAACTAGAAGAACTATCCATGTCCATCCTTATAAATACTACTCAAAATACTTTATTATTCACACACTTACCACAAGCAAAAGGAAACCTCATTCTCCTCTCTGCTTGGTATTCAAACAACATCGTGAAAACATTAAGGAAACCAAACGCATCACCATTTATCCTTTCTTCTTGTTTACGGACCAAAACAGCAAAATGGAAACAACATCAATAATTCCTAGACCTCTTTATCACATAAAAACATTGAATAATAAACCCCAATCCGCCCTCGCCTTTTTTTCTTTCGAGCGGTTGTTGTTAGCCGACGAGTCTCAAGCGACAAACAACCCACATCACTTTGTGTGTTTCGGCTGATGATGATTTCAAGAGTTCATGTACGACGGGTGCCAAAGTAGTAATCCTTGAAAGAATGTAGTTAGATTGGAGCGGGCTTTGGTTTCGTCATGTTTCTTGGGTGTACGTGAGTTTCAGTTTCCTCGGGTTCGTCGACATTCTTTCTCACGTCAGCTCAAGTCTTGTGAGTATTTCTTTTTCCGATTATCAATATATTAATGCATACGTAAGAGTTAATGTCACCATCACACTCATATCTTTCTTTTAAACAAACAAAAACAAACTTACTGATGTAATGAACCAGCATGTGAGACGCACACTCGAGAATATATAAACATGAAACGTGAACGCCATCACTTAGCTTACACCATGAGATGTAGCATGGCCAAAAAAAAAAACTAGAGCTTATGAGGTTGATTCACTACCATTAAAAAATGAAACAAGAACTAGTACCATATTAATACAAACTTTCTGATGTTGTACGTTACCATTGAGGAAACGACACATAAGATAGTGTATGACCAAAAACACGAGTAGTGTAGATTATATTACACCTTAAATAGTAATGTGGCCAAATTTGAGAGCAAACGAAACTCGTTTGCTATATTTAACCAATGGTACATATGTGTGATTTTATGTGAAAAAAATGTGAAATCAGGGAACTTAATAGCTATCAACGACCACCTTAGACTGTGAATATGGGTTTGAATTGTAGAAATATGTATAGACGACATGAAAAGCTAAATTTACCAAGTTGAATCATCAAAAACGGGGCTATAACGAAACGGGAAAGTAAAAATGAAAATCTAGGATTATATAGTGAAATCTGTCAAAACTGGAAAAATATTCTAAGTATGGAGAAACGTTCTGATCTGTCGAGCCATGCTTAGACCCGTTTTTGAGCCTCTTAATGTACAAACTGGAACACGTCCCTCAGGAGCAAAGTTAATATTCTCCTGGAATACTTTTCAAAACTGTTGGCCGTTTGTCCTAAAGATTCGTGAGTAACCTGTTACAGCCCTTTGAATATTCTGAAAAACCACCATGTGTAGTGTAAAATGGGTATTTTCCCAAATTTTCAACACTAATTTTCCCTCTCTTAGGTCACGAATTTGTTTATAACTCAGTGTAACAAAGTTGGTGTCCTCTAGGTGAACTAGCTACTGTATCAATTTCAAAGGCTAACACTTGTTTTTGAGTAAGCTACTCACTGTCAAAAATGACTCATTGGACACTTTCTAAACTTGGTAAAAATGCCCGTTTTGACTTAAAACTTATTTATTAGACATAAGTGACTTTCTGAAAGTACGAGATTGGTTGATGGTGACAAGATTCTAGGTGTTGCATGTGCATTCATATATCTATATGCATTATCTGAGTCGAGAATTCTAACATATAGGTTGGTGACGTACCTTGCATCATTTTGTGTGCGCATCGTATTTGCGCTTATCTTGTTATATTGAGGTGAGTCCATACCCCATCTTTCTTTCTTTAAATTGATTTATAAATGTTTTATAATCATTTTGGGGGAGGTACATGCTTGGTCATAAAGAGTCTATAAACTTGCTCAGTTTAGTCGTTTATTACGTATCTACTGCTAACTTATGAAAATTCCACGTGTTTTGTGGTGAACTCCATTACTTGTTTATTTGTTATGTGCTCATATGTGAACGCCAGTAACTGCTTATTTGTATATTCATTCTCTACTCTATCATAGTTTGGTTTTTATTTATCTGTAGACTCATGCATCAATGAATGCTAGCACTTAAGTACTTATAGTATGTGTATGGAAGTTACATTTACTGTGGTATTATCATGACTTATCAGTTACGGTGAGTAACTTTGTATGCAATAAACTTACAGATTGAGACTTTATAGATGCACTCGATATCAACATTAGAGGGTCACTCTGAATATAATATATGGAGGGTCACTCCAAACATCACAAACAAAATGGAGGGGGACTCCACTCTGAATTAAAAAAAAATGGAGGGTCACTCCAAAACATCAACAATTAAGGGTTTCTGTAAAAGTTCAATCTGTACTGGTTTACACTTATACAATAATATTGTTTTAGCAAGCGATTGTGTATCTGATTTTTCTATCATATATGTGTGGAAACATTTTGCGGGATTTCAGTTATTATCAAGAATCGTTATTGTCATCAAGAACTTCTTATTATCATGGAATTATATCATTATCGTGAACACTTGTTTTTATCAGTAAACTATATTCATTATCAGTGAACTCTGTTTTATCATAAATCTTTATTTATATCAATGAACTTTGTTTTATCATAAAACTTTATTTATTTCAGTGAACTCTGTTTTTATGAGTAAATTATATTTATCATTATCAGTGAACTTTGTTTTATCAGAAAACTCTATTATTTCTAGTGAAATCTATTTTTGTCAGTAAATTATATTTATTATTAGTAAACTCTATTTTATAAGTAAACCCTATTTTTATCAATAAACTGTCTTTATTATTTAATTTTGGAATCATCAAGGAAAGTCTATTTAACAGAAATTGTGATTTTTAATCTCTTACATTTTACTGCAAGGTGTAGTGGTCGGTATAAACTCAAATTTTTCATAAACATCTTGAAACAAACTTATGAACTCACCAACTTTATGTTGACATTTTAAGCATGTACTTTCAGGTACTTAACTGATTGGACTATTTGGAGTCTGCTATGTGGTTTTGGCATGTAGAGGTCATTCTCGGATCAAGCTCTCGAATATTCATGAAGTCATAGCCTCCCAAAGCCAGTCTTCCGCTGCGGTGAATTTGGGGGTGTGACAGATTGGTATCAGAGCCTTGGTTATAGAGAACTAGGTTGCATTAGTAATTCTAGACTATAACCGGCTCTCAGTTTTATATAGTAGTAACACTCATCACATCATACTTATTCCGCTGCTATATGAATAATTGCAATGCACTTCTGCTGTTCCTTTATTAATTGTCATGTTATTACTTGTTTACATGAGTTCGATTGCTTGATTAGTGCATTCAGACGTATAATATATTTTTGTATATGAAAGCTAGAACATGCATTGGGTATTGTGAGTTACACAATGGTCCCACATATTTTTATCAAACCTAGAGACATTATGTAAATTTTCCCCGAGAATGGGAAGGTTTTGTGTGATTTGTTAATTGCTTATTTGGAACCGAGTCTTATATAATTATCCTACTTATAAATGTGAATTTCCTTGCTTGATATACGTCTATGATCACCTTATCACCTATCGACATTATGTTCTTTGATTCCGTACTTTCGAAACGTCTACCTATGAAAGACGACTTATTAGCAACTCATACTCTTTGCTTTTGGTAATTTCATGTGATATCATTTCGATAGTTTGCCTGTCTAAATGGTGTTGGTGGGGCTCTAATCAGGTTAATTATGATTTCATATTTAGATGGTATGGGATGTCTAAATATGATATCATAAGCCACCGGACCAGAAGCTTATTTATGCTTTCGTATTGAGATGGTATGGGACGTCTAAATACGAAAGTCATAAATAAACTGGTTGTAAACTCTCTTAGTAATATCTATTTTCTTAGATATTTTATCTATTTTTGATGGTCAGATTTGCCGGTGACACTTAAGTAGGATGCTTTATGAAGTCTTTATTGAAATGGATTGGGACGCCTTTGCATTTGAATAAAGAAATCATAAACCACCGAACCATAAGTTTATAATGACATATTTGCATAGATTAGGACGCTTTTGTATGTAAATATGAGATTATAAATGAGTGGGCTTGATTACATCCGACGTGACCCTGTATATTTACAGTATTGATTTAGTACTTAAGTTTTGGGAGGGTATTTCTTTTGACTCATGATTCGTCCATACATATTAATCGTCCTTCTACCTTGTTATCGCTATCATTACGACGTTTGGCGAACGTTTCTTTAAGCTTCATTTAATTCACGAATCATTGCACAAATTTTCTAAAAATACACTGATCGACGTAAACCTAACGGGTTGGTGGTGGTGAAACCTTATAGAATTTTAAGAACTAATTATTTTTCTGAACTCTTCGTTTCGAGTTTTATTGTTTTATGAACGACGACCGATTTGTCAGATTGACATGTAGAACCGCGTAGGTTTAATCCACTTCTAGCTATTGCTTATCTAAGTAAGTATTGGTGGGTAACACGATTTTAAAAGTTTGGATAGAACTAGGTGTGAGTAGATCTAAGCATATTCGATATAACACCGGGGTAGAACCTCAAAATCCTTTTCTTTACACTTTTTAATTGGGTAACAACGAGTGAGTTCGAGGACGAACTCAAAATAACACGGACTGAATGTCACAACCCGGAATTTTCCAGGCTTTAAATAATAATAAATTATATTAGTTATTAATTAAAATTCATTTTCGATTGATATCAGAATAATTTGATTCGAAAACAGGAGATATTTTTCATATGATAAATGATTTCGCAAAATCTGAGAACTGACGCGATACAAATTAAATTTACATTGAATCATTTAGAGATATTACATAAAGATATTTATTAAATTATTTAACATTTTATCTAACAACGTATGAGAATATCTAACGTGAAGTCGTTTTCCTTAGAACGATAAATATTCGGGAGAATCGTTATATAATCGACATTTTTTTATGCGTACATCTTAGAATCTAGTAACAAATCCATAAACCTCTCTTTACTTCATGTACAACTTTCCATCTATTAATGCACCTCAAATCATGTTTTCTCTACTTACCAAATATTCCATGTGTAATACCTTAAACCCTTTATATAATTCACAAAGTCAACTAGCATGGAAATCACCCCATACACCTTCCCATACCCACGTTTTTTTATGCAAGCTCTCCTTCCCCATGGTACCTTTTGTCCCATTGGGATGACATTGAGCAACTAGTTTACTTAGGATATAACTTAACTAAAGTAACTAGAAGAACTATCCATGTCCATCCTTATAAATACTACTCAAAATACTTTATTATTCACACACTTACCACAAGCAAAAGGAAACCTCATTCTCCTCTCTGCTTGGTATTCAAACAACATCGTGAAAACATTAAGGAAACCAAACGCATCACCATTTATCCTTTCTTCTTGTTTACGGACCAAAACAGCAAAATGGAAACAACATCAATAATTCCTAGACCTCTTTATCACATAAAAACATTGAATAATAAACCCCAATCCGCCCTCGCCTTTTTTTCTTTCGAGCGGTTGTTGTTAGCCGACGAGTCTCAAGCGACAAACAACCCACATCACTTTGTGTGTTTCGGCTGATGATGATTTCAAGAGTTCATGTACGACGGGTGCCAAAGTAGTAATCCTTGAAAGAATGTAGTTAGATTGGAGCGGGCTTTGGTTTCGTCATGTTTCTTGGGTGTACGTGAGTTTCAGTTTCCTCGGGTTCGTCGACATTCTTTCTCACGTCAGCTCAAGTCTTGTGAGTATTTCTTTTTCCGATTATCAATATATTAATGCATACGTAAGAGTTAATGTCACCATCACACTCATATCTTTCTTTTAAACAAACAAAAACAAACTTACTGATGTAATGAACCAGCATGTGAGACGCACACTCGAGAATATATAAACATGAAACGTGAACGCCATCACTTAGCTTACACCATGAGATGTAGCATGGCCAAAAAAAAAAACTAGAGCTTATGAGGTTGATTCACTACCATTAAAAAATGAAACAAGAACTAGTACCATATTAATACAAACTTTCTGATGTTGTACGTTACCATTGAGGAAACGACACATAAGATAGTGTATGACCAAAAACACGAGTAGTGTAGATTATATTACACCTTAAATAGTAATGTGGCCAAATTTGAGAGCAAACGAAACTCGTTTGCTATATTTAACCAATGGTACATATGTGTGATTTTATGTGAAAAAAATGTGAAATCAGGGAACTTAATAGCTATCAACGACCACCTTAGACTGTGAATATGGGTTTGAATTGTAGAAATATGTATAGACGACATGAAAAGCTAAATTTACCAAGTTGAATCATCAAAAACGGGGCTATAACGAAACGGGAAAGTAAAAATGAAAATCTAGGATTATATAGTGAAATCTGTCAAAACTGGAAAAATATTCTAAGTATGGAGAAACGTTCTGATCTGTCGAGCCATGCTTAGACCCGTTTTTGAGCCTCTTAATGTACAAACTGGAACACGTCCCTCAGGAGCAAAGTTAATATTCTCCTGGAATACTTTTCAAAACTGTTGGCCGTTTGTCCTAAAGATTCGTGAGTAACATGTTACAGCCCTTTGAATATTCTGAAAAACCACCATGTGTAGTGTAAAATGGGTATTTTCCCAAATTTTCAACACTAATTTTCCCTCTCTTAGGTCACGAATTTGTTTATAACTCAGTGTAACAAAGTTGGTGTCCTCTAGGTGAACTAGCTACTGTATCAATTTCAAAGGCTAACACTTGTTTTTGAGTAAGCTACTCACTGTCAAAAATGACTCATTGGACACTTTCTAAACTTGGTAAAAATGCCCGTTTTGACTTAAAACTTATTTATTAGACATAAGTGACTTTCTGAAAGTACGAGATTGGTTGATGGTGACAAGATTCTAGGTGTTGCATGTGCATTCATATATCTATATGCATTATCTGAGTCGAGAATTCTAACATATAGGTTGGTGACGTACCTTGCATCATTTTGTGTGCGCATCGTATTTGCGCTTATCTTGTTATATTGAGGTGAGTCCATACCCCATCTTTCTTTCTTTAAATTGATTTATAAATGTTTTATAATCATTTTGGGGGAGGTACATGCTTGGTCATAAAGAGTCTATAAACTTGCTCAGTTTAGTCGTTTATTACGTATCTACTGCTAACTTATGAAAATTCCACGTGTTTTGTGGTGAACTCCATTACTTGTTTATTTGTTATGTGCTCATATGTGAACGCCAGTAACTGCTTATTTGTATATTCATTCTCTACTCTATCATAGTTTGGTTTTTATTTATCTGTAGACTCATGCATCAATGAATGCTAGCACTTAAGTACTTATAGTATGTGTATGGAAGTTACATTTACTGTGGTATTATCATGACTTATCAGTTACGGTGAGTAACTTTGTATGCAATAAACTTACAGATTGAGACTTTATAGATGCACTCGATATCAACATTAGAGGGTCACTCTGAATATAATATATGGAGGGTCACTCCAAACATCACAAACAAAATGGAGGGGGACTCCACTCTGAATTAAAAAAAAATGGAGGGTCACTCCAAAACATCAACAATTAAGGGTTTCTGTAAAAGTTCAATCTGTACTGGTTTACACTTATACAATAATATTGTTTTAGCAAGCGATTGTGTATCTGATTTTTCTATCATATATGTGTGGAAACATTTTGCGGGATTTCAGTTATTATCAAGAATCGTTATTGTCATCAAGAACTTCTTATTATCATGGAATTATATCATTATCGTGAACACTTGTTTTTATCAGTAAACTATATTCATTATCAGTGAACTCTGTTTTATCATAAATCTTTATTTATATCAATGAACTTTGTTTTATCATAAAACTTTATTTATTTCAGTGAACTCTGTTTTTATGAGTAAATTATATTTATCATTATCAGTGAACTTTGTTTTATCAGAAAACTCTATTATTTCTAGTGAAATCTATTTTTGTCAGTAAATTATATTTATTATTAGTAAACTCTATTTTATAAGTAAACCCTATTTTTATCAATAAACTGTCTTTATTATTTAATTTTGGAATCATCAAGGAAAGTCTATTTAACAGAAATTGTGATTTTTAATCTCTTACATTTTACTGCAAGGTGTAGTGGTCGGTATAAACTCAAATTTTTCATAAACATCTTGAAACAAACTTATGAACTCACCAACTTTATGTTGACATTTTAAGCATGTACTTTCAGGTACTTAACTGATTGGACTATTTGGAGTCTGCTATGTGGTTTTGGCATGTAGAGGTCATTCTCGGATCAAGCTCTCGAATATTCATGAAGTCATAGCCTCCCAAAGCCAGTCTTCCGCTGCGGTGAATTTGGGGGTGTGACATCACGTTTTTTAAACCTTATAGGAAAACTTCGTCCATAAGCTCTTCTTATTCTTTTAACAGATATCAAACGATGGCATGGTGTTTTAAATAAAATCTGAAAGGCTAAAATATCAAATACAACTTTGTTAAATCTTTCAATGAAATTTTGTCCTAATAAGACATCACTACCTGTATCATGGAAATAAAATGTCGGACCTTTAACTAAATAAGATCCTATCAATAACAAAGGACTTTTTATACCTTTATTTAGTAATAAAATTTCTTTATTAAAACTAATTCCTCTGTATGTCTCAAGGTCTTGATGATATTCTTTTGGATAA
This sequence comes from Glebionis coronaria, assembly GCA_025667525.1. Taxonomy (NCBI): domain Eukaryota; kingdom Viridiplantae; phylum Streptophyta; class Magnoliopsida; order Asterales; family Asteraceae; genus Glebionis; species Glebionis coronaria. Next base: position 413,226,284 of record CM046878.1, read on the forward strand.
CATTCAGATTTACATACACAGAGGCCATCACCACTATCTATATAAGCAGCAAAATATTCGGCTTTATAGTCTTTATATGTAATCCCCATAGGGATATAAACACTACTACGACTCGTCATCTAGGAATATATATTAGTTTATCCTTATATGTTATTTTTAAACCATAAGAACTTATTTTATATGGTTTAACATTTTCTAGAAAAGTTAATCCCAACATAATTTCTAGGCTATCTTCTTCACTTTCATTTTCAATTAATAATCTTAGAGGAATCTTTTCCTCACCAAATTTAATAATAGTTTCTATTGCTTCTTTTATTATATGCAATTCTCCATTAAAGTTTGTGTAATGGTGGGGCACATCTAATTGGTGTTTTTGCAGTTTTCTACATAGCTTATGACTAATGTAGCTTCCGTTTGCTCCTGTATCTATTAATATATTAACACATGAAAAATCTTTTCCATCAAAATATTCCCTTTGAATTTTATAATTCTTTATTGTATCTTCTTTTTCAATTATAGTATCATTATATCTACTAGATATAGATAATCTTCTATTAGATACTCCATGACTTGTAAAAGTAAGTTTAGGAATCATTTGTTCTTTTAATAAAAGGGGTTTGTCTTGTAAATCTAAGTCTAAAGGTCTAGTATCAATTTCCTCAGTTTTAGATAAAGTGGGAATCTGAACTTGACATACATCATTGAATAAAAATGGAAAATCTATAGTATCTTTTATGCTAAAACATTCAGAATGATGTGTATTTGAAATAGCATATGAAATAGCATAGGTTATTGAATAAGGTCTATTTTTTTCTTTAAAGAAATCTTTTCTTTTAAAGTCTTGTAACAAACTTAAAGTTTTATCAAAATCTTTATCTTGTAAATGATAAGAAATTCTCGGATATACATTAAATTTTAATTTTCCATATTGTAGATTTCCTTGTAAAATACCCAAACAGGCTTCTTCTCTATTATGTATTCTATTATCCATAATTGCTAATTCTATAGGTGTATCTATTCCTTCTTTGAAGGTTGATTTTATAATAATTTGTATGGCTCCGACATGTACCCATCCTAAAGTATTTCTAATTTCGGGCTTTATTTTTTGTAACTTATTTTGAATATCTCTTTTAGATAATAAAGGTATCATGACTTTATTGGAGGTTATATCTACATTCAAAGCTCTTTCTTGGATATTTAGCCCATAATATAAGTGATGGTTTCTCGGACTTATACCTAATTTTTGTAAAGTATTTACTTTAAATCCAGCATGATTAGATAAAGAAAAGTTTTCATGTTGTATTTGTTTTAACTTTTTCTTATCTATCAAAATTTCTTGTTTGTATTCTCCAAATTGTTCTTCTTGAGAATCCATTATTATAGAACTATTTATAACTTGTAAATCAGATTTACTCATCTTCAGACGATGTATATTCAGTTTCAGTTATTATAAAAATACTTTCATCTGAATCAATATCTTGAAAACTTTTGATTGGTATGAAATCACCATTTTCAATTATCTTTTCTATATCTTCATCTATCTCAAATAATTTTAAATTTTTATTAAACTTATCGGGACATCTATTAGCATAATGTCCTTCTTTATGACAATAAAAACATCTACAAGTCTTAGGACTCGTTTTTCTTTTAAAAGTAGGTTTAAAAGTATTCTTATATCCTTTATTTTTATAATAACTTGTTTTTCTCTTTTTAAAATATCTCTTTTTATAATTGGTTTTCTTCTTATATTTCTTTTTTATTTTTCCATAATAATATGAACTATCACACCCAATCATGGTTGGCATTTTAGAATTACCACAACATAATGACGCTCTTTTCTTTAAGCCTTTACTCATTTTAGCTAAAATAGCATCTCCACACCATTCACTTAATTTATCTCTAACATGTGTAATTCTTTTCCCTAAAGTATCTGCTGTGCTTGGCATATATGTATCAATTAATTTTTGTCCCCAAGGGTCAGGTATCTTAGCAAAAAATAGTGGTAAATAACTTTCAGTATTTGGCATTTGATTATATATGTGGTAATAATAGTCTTGAAATACACATATATATCTATCAATTTCACACATATCACATAATTGTAATCTAAGCAAGGCAGTTGAATACTTTTTAACAGTAGCCACATCTTTAATAATATTTCCTCCACCACAGAATTCTAATCTTAGTGCTTCTACTGCTCTAGTAATTACATTTGGTATGCTATTATCAGTCCCAATTATAGTTTCTTTTGTGTTTGGAGCTATATTTTGCCAAAATCTTAAAGTACTGTTTAGAAGAGTTCTTTCTAGAAACCCTTTTAAAGTTTCCATATCCATTTTATTTATCGTAACTGCTGTTCTAAGGGCGGTTTCCCATTTATCAATAGCTTCTTCAGTGTTGTTAACACAATCAAGGTCTAAATATATTCCAAAGGGATTAATAGGCTCATTTTTCATACTCTCATATGGTGTAAACTTTTCGTTTCTTTCCCTTTTTATTTTATCCTTTTTTCTAATAGTGGTCTTAACAGCAGCATATCCCTCAGTGGGTCTATTAAATGATTCTGTTATGGTTCCCGAGTTACTTGTGCTTGGTATATCATTAACATTTGGTACAAAATTTTCTTGTTTAAGATCTGGTTTTAAATTAACAAAATTATCATTTATATTTATCTCTCCAATTTTAGTAACTAGACTATCTATATCTGGTGGTATATAATTTTCAAAGTCTGAATCTGTCATCTTTAATAATCTTTATAACCTTTAGGTATCTCTAAAGAAAGAATTTGTTGGAGTAATTTATCCTGAGTATTCTTAGAAGAATCAAGTGTTTCTTTATTCTTTTCATTATTATGAGTAAATGTTTTTAGTAAAGTATTTAATTTTTCTAGTTGAGATAATATTTTTTCTCCATAAAAAACAATTGTTTTTTGTAATTCTATCATATCTTTCTCAGTTTTTAAGCAATTATCATTTTCATTTTTTAATTCTCGAAAGCTATATTTATCCATTAAGAAGAATTATAGTTCCAGTCTGTATTATCGTATGTATAGTCAGATGCAGTCCACTCATATCTATCAAAACTAAAGTCTTCATCAGAAATATAGTCATCAAATTCATCATCTAAATCTATGTTTTCTAAGTCATTAATTAAATTATCAATTTGGTTTATACCAGGGCAAAAATGTCAAGATGTTTTAAGTGTGAACCTATATCATTTGATAAGACTAAGATATCATCAATATAGACAAAAATAAAGTCGTATTCTTTAAATATAATATCCATCTTTCTTTGAAATATTTGTGGAGCATTTTTTAATCCAAAAGGTAAAACTAACCCTAAAAACATTTACTCATAATAATGAAAAGAATAAAGAAACACTTGATTCTTCTAAGAATACTCAGGATAAATTACTCCAACAAATTCTTTCTTTAGAGATACCTAAAGGTTATAAAGATTATTAAAGATGACAGATTCAGACTTTGAAAATTATATACCACCAGATATAGATAGTCTAGTTACTAAAATTGGAGAGATAAATATAAATGATAATTTTGTTAATTTAAAACCAGATCTTAGACAAGAAAATTTTGTACCAAATGTTAATGATATACCAAGCACAAGTAACTCGGGAACCATAACAGAATCATTTAATAGACCCACTGAGGGATATGCTGCTGTTAAGACCACTATTAGAAAAAAGGATAAAATAAAAAAGGAAAGAAACGAAAAGTTTACACCATATGAGAGTATGAAAAATGAGCCTATTAATCCCTTTGGAATATATTTAGACCTTGATTGTGTTAACAACACTGAAGAAGCTATTGATAAATGGGAAACCGCCCTTAGAACAGCAGTTGCGATAAACAAAATGGATATGGAAACTTTAAAAGGGTTTCTAGAAAGAACTCTTCTAAACAGTACTTTAAGATTTTGGCAAAATATAGCTCCAAACACAAAAGAAACTATAATTGGGACTGATAATAGCATACCAAATGTAATTACTAGAGCAGTAGAAGCACTAAGATTAGAATTCTGTGGTGAAGGAAATATTATTAAAGATGTGGCTACTGTTAAAAAGTATTCAACTGCCTTGCTTAGATTACAATTATGTGATATGTGTGAAATTGATAGATATATATGTGTATTTCAAGACTATTATTACCACATATATAATCAAATGCCAAATACTGAAAGTTATTTACCACTATTTTTTGCTAAGATACCTGACCCTTGGGGACAAAAATTAATTGATACATATATGCCAGGCACAGCAGATACTTTAGGGAAAAGAATTACACATGTTAGAGATAAATTAAGTGAATGGTGTGGAGATGCTATTTTAGCTAAAATAAGTAAAGGCTTAAAGAAAAGAGCGTCATTATGTTGTGGTAATTCTAAAATGCCAACCATGATTGGGTGTGATAGTTCATATTATTATGAAAAAATAAAAAAGAAATATAAGAAGAAAACCCATTATAAAAAGAGATATTTTAAAAAGAGAAAAACAAGTTATTATAAAAATAAAGGATATAAGAATACTTTTAAACCTACTTTTAAAAGAAAAACGAGTCCTAAGACTTGTAGATGTTTTTATTGTCATAAAGAAGGACATTATGCTAATAGATGTCCCGATAAGTTTAATAAAAATTTAAAATTATTTGAGATAGATGAAGATATAGAAAAGATAATTGAAAATGGTGATTTCATACCAATCAAAAGTTTTCAAGATATTGATTCAGATGAAAGTATTTTTATAATAACTGAAACTGAATATACATCGTCTGAAGATGAGTAAATATGATTTACAAGTTATAAATAGTTCTATAATAATGGATTCTCAAGAAGAACAATTTGGAGAATACAAACAAGAAATTTTGATAGATAAGAAAAAGTTAAAACAAATACAACATGAAAACTTTTCTTTATCTAATCATGCTGGATTTAAAGTAAATACTTTACAAAAATTAGGTATAAGTCCGAGAAACCATCACTTATATTATGGGCTAAATATCCAAGAAAGAGCTTTGAATGTAGATATAACCTCCAATAAAGTCATGATACCTTTATTATCTAAAAGAGATATTCAAAATAAGTTACAAAAAATAAAGCCCGAAATTAGAAATACTTTAGGATGGGTACATGTCGGAGCCATACAAATTATTATAAAATCAACCTTCAAAGAAGGAATAGATACACCTATAGAATTAGCAATTATGGATAATAGAATACATAATAGAGAAGAAGCCTGTTTGGGTATTTTACAAGGAAATCTACAATATGGAAAATTAAAATTTAATGTATATCCGAGAATTTCTTATCATTTACAAGATAAAGATTTTGATAAAACTTTAAGTTTGTTACAAGACTTTAAAAGAAAAGATTTCTTTAAAGAACAAAATAGACCTTATTCAATAACCTATGCTATTTCAAATACACATCATTCTGAATGTTTTAGCATAAAAGATACTATAGATTTTCCATTTTTATTCAATGATGTATGTCAAGTTCAGATTCCCACTTTATCTAAAATTGAGGAAATTGATACTAGACCTTTAGACTTAGATTTACAAGACAAACCCCTTTTATTAAAAGAACAAATGATTCCTAAACTTACTTTTACAAGTCATGGAGTATCTAATAGAAGATTATCTATATCTAGTAGATATAATGATACTATAATTGAAAAAGAAGATACAATAAAGAATTATAAAATTCAAGGGGAATATTTTGATGGAAAAGATTTTTCATGTGTTAATATATTAATAGATACAGGAGCAAACGGAAGCTACATTAGTCATAAGCTATGTAGAAAACTGCAAAAACACCAATTAGATGTGCCCCACCATTACACAAACTTTAATGGAGAATTGCATATAATAAAAGAAGCAATAGAAACTATTATTAAATTTGGTGAGGAAAAGATTCCTCTAAGATTATTAATTGAAAATGAAAGTGAAGATGATAGCCTAGAAATTATGTTGGGATTAACTTTTCTAGAAAATATTAAACCATATAAAATAAGTTCTTATGGTTTAAAAATAACATATAAGGATAAACTAATATATATTCCTAGATGACGAGTCGTAGTAGTGTTTATATCCCTATGGGGATTACATATAAAGACTATAAAGCCGAATATTTTGCTGCTTATATAGATAGTGGTGCTGGCCTCTGTGTATGTAAATCTGAATGTTATCCAAAAGAATATCATCAAGACCTTGAGACATACAGAGGAATTAGTTTTAATAAAGAAATTTTATTACTAAATAAAGGTATAAAAAGTCCTTTGTTATTGATAGGATCTTATTTAGTTAAAGGTCCGACATTTTATTTCCATGATACAGGTAGTGATGTCTTATTAGGACAAAATTTCCTTGAAAGATTTAACAAAGTTGTATTTGATATTTTAGCCTTTCAGATTTTATTTAAAACACCATGCCATCATTTGATATCTGTTAAAAGAATAAGAAGAGCTTATGGACGAAGTTTTCCTATAAGGTTTAAAAAACGTGAGAAACATGATGACATAGGATACCAAGGAAGACCAATTATGGAAAGAGGAAAATTATTATTAAAATATCAAAAAGAAGAAAATCTTTTAGATTATCAAGTAAATCTTAGAAAACTTGATAATAATATAGAAAATATAAAAGAAAGATTAAATGAGTGCTATACAGATAATCCTTTAAAATTCTGGAATAAAAATCAAATTATGGCTAAATTAGAAATGAAAGATAAGGATAAAGAAATTAGGGTAAAACCTATGAGATATAACCCAGAAGACCAAAAAGAATTCCAAATACAAATTAAGGAACTTTTAGATAGTAAATTAATAAGGCCCAGCCATAGTCCTCATAGTTCACCAGCCTTTTTAGTAAGAAAACATGCCGAAATAACAAGAGGAAAAGCAAGGGTGGTGATAAATTGTAAAAAACTAAATGAAAATACAGTATTTGATGGGTACTTTTTACCACATAAAGAAAGCTTGATAAATTGGACTAGAAACAAAAAGATATTTTCTAAATTTGACTGTAAAAGTGGATTTTGGCAAATAAAAATGCATCCTGATAGTATAGCTTATACTGCATTTTCTACTCCACAAGGCCAATATGAATGGTTAGTTTTACCTTTTGGATTAAAAAATGCTCCACAAATATTTCAAAGAAAGATGGATATTATATTTAAAGAATACGACTTTATTTTTGTCTATATTGATGATAACTTAGTCTTATCAAATGATATAGGTTCACACTTAAAACATCTTGACATTTTTGCTGACTTATGCATAAAAAATGGTCTAGCCTTATCTGAAAAGAAAACAAATATGCTTCAAAAAGAAATTGAATTTTTAGGAATGAAACTAGATGGTAATGGAATTGAACTCCAAAGCCACATAGTTGAAAAAATCTCATCTTTTCCAAACAAATTAATTGATAAAAAAACATGTGCAAAGTTTTCTTGGTATACTTAATTATGCTTCAGATTTTATTCAAAACTTGGCAGAATTAAGAAAACCATTTCAAAACTTACTTAAAAAAGATAAGATCTTTAGCTTTGATAAAAGTCTTGAAGGACAAGTAAGAAAAATCAAAGACCTTTGTAAAAACTTACCTAAATTACAATTACCAAAAGAAGATGATGATATAATCTTGGAAACTGACGCTTCAGAAAATAATTGGAGCGGAGTACTTAAGAAGATAGATTACAATCATGATAAACAAAAAATTGGAGAAAGCCTTTGTAGATATTGTTCTGGCACTTTTACAGATACAGAAACAAGATATCATATAAATGAAAAAGAATTGTTAGCAGTTGTAAGAAGTTGTCAAAAATTTTATTATTTCTTACTACCAAAACGATTTTTGTTAAGGACAGATAATACTCAAGTAAAAGCCTTCATAAATAACAATATGCCCTCAAAACCTGAATTTAAAAGATTAATTAGATGGCAAACTCTTTTATCAGAAATGTTTTTGATATCGAGATTATTAAATCTGAAAAAAATGTTTTAGCAGATTTCTTGACCAGAGATGGAAAAGAAAATTGAAGATCTTGATATATTGCTTAGTCGCATGGATAAAGCTGTACAAAGGATATCAGAGCCATTCAATCTTTTTCACCGGGTGGGATGGAAATTGATTTAGATACGATTTTGGCTTTAAACATAAACTTTGTCGAAAATTCGATACTACTTTTTGAAGAAACTCAAACAAATTTTTCTAATAATAATAATCCTGGTATAAACCAAATTGATAATTTAATTAATGACTTAGAAAACATAGATTTAGATGATGAATTTGATGACTATATTTCTGATGAAGACTTTAGTTTTGATAGATATGAGTGGACTGCATCTGACTATACATACGATAATACAGACTGGAACTATAATTCTTCTTAATGGATAAATATAGCTTTCGAGAATTAAAAAATGAAAATGATAATTGCTTAAAAACTGAGAAAGATATGATAGAATTACAAAAAACAATTGTTTTTTATGGAGAAAAAATATTATCTCAACTAGAAAAATTAAATACTTTACTAAAAACATTTACTCATAATAATGAAAAGAATAAAGAAACACTTAATTCTTCTAAGAATACTCAGGATAAATTACTCCAACAAATTCTTTCTTTAGAGATACCTAAAGGTTATAAAGATTATTAAAGATGACAGATTCAGACTTTGAAAATTATATACCACCAGATATAGATAGCCTAGTTACTAAAATTGGAGAGATAAATATAAATGATAATTTTGTTAATTTAAAACCAGATCTTAAACAAGAAAATTTTGTACCAAATGTTAATGATATACCAAGCACAAGTAACTCGGGAACCATAACAGAATCATTTAATAGACCCACTGAGGGATATGCTGCTGTTAAGACCACTATTAGAAAAAGGATAAAATAAAAAGGGAAAGAAACGAAAAGTTTACACCATATGAGAGTATGAAAAATGAGCCTATTAATCCCTTTGGAATATATTTAGACCTTGATTGTGTTAACAACACTGAAGAAGCTATTGATAAATGGGAAACCGCCCTTAGAACAGCAGTTGCGATAAATAAAATGGATATGGAAACTTTAAAAGGGTTTCTAGAAAGAACTCTTCTAAACAGTACTTTAAGATTTTGGCAAAATATAGCTCCAAACACAAAAGAAACTATAATTGGGACTGATAATAGCATACCAAATGTAATTACTAGAGCAGTAGAAGCACTAAGATTAGAATTCTGTGGTGAAGGAAATATTATTAAAGATGTGGCTACTGTTAAAAAGTATTCAACGGCCTTGCTTAGATTACAATTATGTGATATGTGTGAAATTGATAGATATATATGTGTATTTCAAGACTATTATTACCACATATATAATCAAATGCCAAATACTGAAAGTTATTTACCACTATTTTTTGCTAAGATACCTGACCCTTGGGGACAAAAATTAATTGATACATATATGCCAGGCACAGCAGATACTTTAGAGAAAAAGAATTACACATGTTAGAGATAAATTAAGTGAATGGTGTGGAGATGCTATTTTAGCTAAAATAAGTAAAGGCTTACAGAAAAGAGCGTCATTATGTTGTGGTAATTCTAAAATGCCAACCATGATTGGGTGTGATAGTTCATATTATTATGGAAAAATAAAAAAGAAATATAAGAAGAAAACCCATTATAAAAAGAGATATTTTAAAAAGAGAAAAACAAGTTATTATAAAAATAAAGGATATAAGAATACTTTTAAACCTACTTTTAAAAGAAAAACGAGTCCTAAGACTTGTAGATGTTTTTATTGTCATAAAGAAGGACATTATGCTAATAGATGTCCCGATAAGTTTAATAAAAGTTTAAAATTATTTGAGATAGATGAAGATATAGAAAAGATAATTGAAAATGGTGATTTCATACCAATCAAAAGTTTTCAAGATATTGATTCAGATGAAAGTATTTTTATAATAACTTAAACTGAATATACATCGTCTGAAGATGAGTAAATCTGATTTACAAGTTATAAATAGTTCTATAATAATGGATTCTCAAGAAGAACAATTTGGAGAATACAAACAAGAAATTTTGATAGATAAGAAAAAGTTAAAACAAATACAACATGAAAACTTTTCTTTATCTAATCATGCTGGATTTAAAGTAAATACTTTACAAAAATTAGGTATAAGTCCGAGAAACCATCACTTATATTATGGGCTAAATATCCAAGAAAGAGCTTTGAATGTAGATATAACCTCCAATAAAGTCATGATACCTTTATTATCTAAAAGAGATATTTAAAATAAGTTACAAAAAATAAAGCCCGAAATTAGAAATACTTTAGGATGGGTACATGTCGGAGCCATACAAATTATTATAAAATCAACCTTCAAAGAAGGAATAGATACACCTATAGAATTAGCAATTATGGATAATAGAATACATAATAGAGAAGAAGCCTGTTTGGGTATTTTACAAGGAAATCTACAATATGGAAAATTAAAATTTAATGTATATCCGAGAATTTCTTATCATTTACAAGATAAAGATTTTGATAAAACTTTAAGTTTGTTACAAGACTTTAAAAGAAAAGATTTCTTTAAAGAACAAAATAGACCTTATTCAATAACCTATGCTATTTCATATGCTATTTCAAATACACATCATTCTGAATGTTTTAGCATAAAAGATACTATAGATTTTCCATTTTTATTCAATGATGTATGTCAAGTTCAGATTCCCACTTTATCTAAAATTGAGGAAATTGATACTAGACCTTTAGACTTAGATTTACAAGACAAACCCCTTTTATTAAAAGAACAAATGATTCCTAAACTTACTTTTACAAGTCATGGAGTATCTAATAGAAGATTATCTATATCTAGTAGATATAATGATACTATAATTGAAAAAGAAGATACAATAAAGAATTATAAAATTCAAGGGGAATATTTTGATGGAAAAGATTTTTCATGTGTTAATATATTAATAGATACAGGAGCAAACGGAAGCTACATTAGTCATAAGCTATGTAGAAAACTGCAAAAACACCAATTAGATGTGCCCCACCATTACACAAACTTTAATGGAGAATTGCATATAATAAAAGAAGCAATAGAAACTATTATTAAATTTGGTGAGGAAAAGATTCCTCTAAGATTATTAATTGAAAATGAAAGTGAAGATGATAGCCTAGAAATTATGTTGGGATTAACTTTTCTAGAAAATGTTAAACCATATAAAATAAGTTCTTATGGTTTAAAAATAACATATAAGGATAAACTAATATATATTCCTAGATGACGAGTCGTAGTAGTGTTTATATCCCTATGGGGATTACATATAAAGACTATAAAGCCGAATATTTTGCTGCTTATATAGATAGTGGTGCTGGCCTCTGTGTATGTAAATCTGAATGTTATCCAAAAGAATATCATCAAGACCTTGAGACATACAGAGGAATTAGTTTTAATAAAGAAATTTTATTACTAAATAAAGGTATAAAAAGTCCTTTGTTATTGATTGGATCTTATTTAGTTAAAGGTCCGACATTTTATTTCCATGATACAGGTAGTGATGTCTTATTAGGACAAAATTTCCTTGAAAGATTTAACAAAGTTGTATTTGATATTTTAGCCTTTCAGATTTTATTTAAAACACCATGCCATCATTTGATATCTGTTAAAAGAATAAGAAGAGCTTATGGACGAAATTTTCCTATAAGGTTTAAAAAACGTGAGAAACATGATGACATAGGATACCAAGGAAGACCAATTATGGAAAGAGGAAAATTATTATTAAAATATCAAAAAGAAGAAAATCTTTTAGATTATCAAGTAAATCTTAGAAAACTTGATAATAATATAGAAAATATAAAAGAAAGATTAAATGAGTGCTATACAGATAATCCTTTAAAATTCTGGAATAAAAATCAAATTATGGCTAAATTAGAAATGAAAGATAAGGATAAAGAAATTAGGGTAAAACCTATGAGATATAACCCAGAAGACCAAAAAGAATTCCAAATACAAATTAAGGAACTTTTAGATAGTAAATTAATAAGGCCCAGCCATAGTCCTCATAGTTCACCAGCCTTTTTAGTAAGAAAACATGCCGAAATAACAAGAGGAAAAGCAAGGATGGTGATAAATTATAAAAAACTAAATGAAAATACAGTATTTGATGGGTACTTTTTACCACATAAAGAAAGCTTGATAAATTGGACTAGAAACAAAAAGATATTTTCTAAATTTGACTGTAAAAGTGGATTTTGGCAAATAAAAATGCATCCTGATAGTATAGCTTATACTGCATTTTCTACTCCACAAGGTCAATATGAATGGTTAGTTTTACCTATTGGATTAAAAAATGCTCCACAAATATTTCAAAGAAAGATGGATATTATATTTAAAGAATACGACTTTATTTTTGTCTATATTGATGATATCTTAGTCTTATCAAATGATATAGGTTCACACTTAAAACATCTTGACATTTTTGCTGACTTATGCATAAAAAATGGTCTAGCCTTATCTGAAAAGAAAACAAATATGCTTCAAAAAGAAATTGAATTTTTAGGAATGAAACTAGATGGTAATGGAATTGAACTCCAAAGCCACATAGTTGAAAAAATCTCATCTTTTCCAAACAAATTAATTGATGAAAAACATGTGCAAAGTTTTCTTGGTATACTTAATTATGCTTCAGATTTATTCAAAACTTGGCAGAATTAAGAAAACCATTTCAAAACTTACTTAAAAAAGATAAGATCTTTAGCTTCTATAAAAGTCTTGAAGGACAAGTAAGAAAAATCAAAGACCTTTGTAAAAACTTACCTAAATTACAATTACCAAAAGAAGATGATGATATAATCTTGGAAACTGACGCTTCAGAAAATAATTGGAGCGGAGTACTTAAGAAGATAAATTACAATCATGATAAACAAAAAATTGGAGAAAGCCTTTGTAGATATTGTTCTGGCACTTTTACAGATACAGAAACAAGATATCATATAAATGAAAAAGAATTGTTAGCAGTTGTAAGAAGTTGTCAAAATTTTTATTATTTCTTACTACCAAAATGATTTTTGTTAAGGACAGATAATACTCAAGTAAAAGCCTTCATAAATAACAATATGCCCTCAAAACCTGAATTTAAAAGATTAATTAGATGGCAAACTCTTTTATCAGAATATGTTTTTGATATCGAGATTATTAAATCTGAAAAAAATGTTTTAGCAGATTTCTTGACCAGAGATGGAAAAGAAAATTGAAGATCTTGATATATTGCTTAGTCGCATGGATAAAGCTGTACAAAGGATAAAGGATACTGCTTCAGATATGGCAGAATTAATGGATATAGTTGGGGCCATTCCAGAAAATATAGTACAAATAAAAGATCTATTTAAAAGACAATGTGGTATGATAGCAACAAGTGCTAATAACTATATGTCTGATAGCCTTCAAATAAGGGCCATGGTAGAAGGAAGTTCCAGCAAAACTGATATCCCATCATGTTCTTTTGATGAACAAATGATGGATATAATTTCTGATAAAGAAGAAACAGCTGAGATTAAGGAAATATATTCCTTTAGACCCCAATCAGATAAAACTTCATCTTTTGAAAAAATTGTCCAAAATCCAATTATTCAAAACCCTATTGAGATACAAATCCTAACAATGAAAGAATTATATAGCCTTTCGTCAACAGGTATAAGATTTGTTGATTTCAATGGAGTATATCCTCGTATAAATTATTTTCAGGGTTCTAACCCAGGTGAAATCAGATATTGGTACGAGTTTGGGGCAATAAACTCGATTTACCTCACAACCCCAAATTTTACAGAAATATCAAAAATGCCGTTTTGGTTACAAAATGCAGTTAAGGAATGTTATAAAAATAATCCTAGCTTCAGTTACAAAGATCAGCTGATATAAAATTCTTGTCAGCCGGACCAGATTTTCATGATAATTATAGATATCCAGCATACCATTTCATACAGCTGACAAAAATGGAAGGTACAGGAAAAGATATAGATACATTCAGAAAACCATTCCAGAAATTTAATGAAGATGGGATACGCGCAAGACGCGCCATTGGATTAAGGGTTATTCTCCTATCAATGGAGACAATATTAAAAAGAGATTTTAGAACCTATGGAGGAGAAAGCCCGCTTTCCCCAATAATGATTGCTCCAGCGAAGAAATCGCCCTTAGGTGCCATAAAATATGTACAACAAACAATGAAAAGGATAGAAAGAGGTATTATAAGATCCAGTCCAGATGCACAAAGGAAGTTTTGTGTCCAACGAAGTCATATAGAGCAAGGAGGAGGAATCTGCCCAGCATGTTCGAAAGATAAAGAGGTAACCATAATCCCCGATGATTAAAGAAATAATAAATAGTTAATCACTAAAAATAAATCATGTGATTATTAAAATATTTGAGATATTGGATATCATCTACAAAGGAGATTCCATTTTACGTGGCATAAAGACTAAAGATGTAAAACTACGTGTTTAAAGTATAAGATACGTGGCTTGAGAATAAAAAAAGGTCAGATATGTGTAAAGTTTTCAAAAGGCGGTTGAAGACACGTTCCAAGAGAGAAGGACAGATGTGAAGTCTAGCAATCTTTTCCATGTAATATAAATAAGCTATTGTAATAGAATAGGGGTATCGTTTTCTTGAATGTACTTTGTTTAAGATCAATAAAAATTCTCTGCAACTCAATTCCAATACTCCATGCAATTTTGTTTCAATTACTCTATACACTTTGCAAGATTCTCCAACATGCATAGCTAATATCCCTGCACATTTCTTATGGTAGCTTGGAATTATACTTGTTGGTGATTATTTTAATATTGCCTAAAGAATCTTTCCAAACAATTCAATATTAGTCTACCATACGCCTAACGTAGGAAACGAAATTAGGCTGTGCTAAATATTATTGAAGGAGCCACAAAAGAAGTCACCTATCTTGCAAGGATGGGTTGGAGTTGAAATACTCTGCTAAGAAGTCTAGTGGTGTGACCCGGTAATATTCTGGTCAAAAAGGGAGACGAATACGGAAGCGTGTTGGACTCTTCTTTAAGGTAATTTAAAATAATCCCAACTAGTATCATAATTCCTAGTTACTATAAGAAGTGTTATATTAAAACAAAAGTTTAAATAAAATATTCAAGTATCTTAGAATCTAATCAATTTAAAAATAATAATACGTAAAAAATGATATATATCAACTATTTAATAAATTGTTCGATTTGATTTAACATGTCCTTATTTAAAAGTTGATATGTTGTGTGTACAAGCCTTACAAGTTTATTATATTGATTAAATTAAGGGTTTAAATATGTGGATCATTAATATAATATCAATAAATGAGTTTGATTACTTATTTAATCATCTAAATGGGATTTTATTAGACTTAACGATTTTGAACCGACAAAATATATCGGCTTACACGAATGGTATATATTTTGTCGGTTCAAAATCGTTAAGTCTAATAAAATCCCATTTAGATGATTAAATAAGTAATCAAACTCATTTATTGATATTATATTAATGATCCACATATTTAAACCCTTAATTTAATCAATATAATAAACTTGTAAAACTTGTACACACAACATATCAACTTTTAAATAAGGACATGTTAAATCAAATCGAACAATTTATTAAATAGTTGATATATATCATTTTTTACGTATTATTATTTTTAAATTGATTAGATTCTAAGATACTTGAATATTTTATTTAAACTTTTGTTTTAATATAACACTTCTTATAGTAACTAGGAATTATGATACTAGTTGGGATTATTTTAAATTACCTTAAAGAAGAGTCCAACACGCTTCCGTATTCGTCTCCCTTTTTGACCAGAATATTACCGGGTCACACCACTAGACTTCTTAGCAGAGTATTTCAACTCCAACCCATCCTTGCAAGATAGGTGACTTCTTTTGTGGCTCCTTCAATAATATTTAGCACAGCCTAATTTCGTTTCCTACGTTAGGCGTATGGTAGACTAATATTGAATTGTTTGGAAAGATTCTTTAGGCAATATTAAAATAATCACCAACAAGTATAATTCCAAGCTACCATAAGAAATGTGCAGGGATATTAGCTATTCATGTTGGAGAATCTTGCAAAGTGTATAGAGTAATTGAAACAAAATTGCATGGAGTATTGGAATTGAGTTGCAGAGAATTTTTATTGATCTTAAACAAAGTACATTCAAGAAAACGATACCCCTATTCTATTACAATAGCTTATTTATATTACATGGAAAAGATTGCTAGACTTCACATCTGTCCTTCTCTCTTGGAACGTGTCTTCAACCGCCTTTTGAAAACTTTACACATATCTGGTCTTTTTTTATTCTCAAGCCACGTATCTTATACTTTAAACACGTAGTTTTACATCTTTAGTCTTTATGCCACGTAAAATGGAATCTCCTTTGTAGATGATATCCAATATCTCAAATATTTTAATAATCACATGATTTATTTTTAGTGATTAACTATTTATTATTTCTTTAATCATCGGGGATTATGGTTACCTCTTTATCTTTCGAACATGCTGGGCAGATTCCTCCTCCTTGCTCTATATGACTTCGTTGGACACAAAACTTCCTTTGTGCATCTGGACTGGATCTTATAATACCTCTTTCTATCCTTTTCATTGTTTGTTGTACATATTTTATGGCACCTAAGGGCGATTTCTTCGCTGGAGCAATCATTATTGGGGAAAGCGGGCTTTCTCCTCCATAGGTTCTAAAATCTCTTTTTAATATTGTCTCCATTGATAGGAGAATAACCCTTAATCCAATGGCACGTCTTACGCGTATCCCATCTTCATTAAATTTCTGGAATGGTTTTCTGAATGTATCTATATCTTTTCCTGTACCTTCCATTTTTGTCAGTTGTATGAAATGGTATGCTGGATATCTATAATTATCATGAAAATCTGGTCCGGCTGACAAGAATTTTAGTATCAACTGATCTTTGTAACTGAAGCTAGGATTATTTTTATAACATTCCTTAACTGCATTTTGTAACCAAAACGGCATTTTTGATATTTCTGTAAAATTTGGGGTTGTGAGGTAAATCAAGTTTATTGCCCCAAACTCGTACCAATATCTGATTTCACCTGGGTTAGAACCCTGAAAATAATTTATACGAGGATATACTCCATTGAAATCAACAAATCTTATACCTGTTGACGAAAGGCTATATAATTCTTTCATTGTTAGGATTTGTATCTCAATAGGGTTTTGAATAATTGTATTTTGGACAATTTTTTCAAAAGATGAAGTTTTATCTGATTGGGGTCTAAAGGAATATATTTCCTTAATCTCAGCTGTTTCTTCTTTATCAGAAATTATATCCATCATTTGTTCATCAAAAGAACATGATGGGATATCAGTTTTGCTGGAACTTCCTTCTACCATGGCCCTTATTTGAAGGCTATCAGACATATAGTTATTAGCACTTGTTGCTATCATACCACATTGTCTTTTAAATAGATCTTTTATTTGTACTATATTTTCTGGAATGGCCCCAACTATATCCATTAATTCTGCCATATCTGAAGCAGTATCCTTTATCCTTTGTACAGCTTTATCCATGCGACTAAGCAATATATCAAGATCTTCAATTTTCTTTTCCATCTCTGGTCAAGAAATCTGCTAAAACATTTTTTTCAGATTTAATAATCTCGATATCAAAAACATATTCTGATAAAAGAGTTTGCCATCTAATTAATCTTTTAAATTCAGGTTTTGAGGGCATATTGTTATTTATGAAGGCTTTTACTTGAGTATTATCTGTCCTTAACAAAAATCGTTTTGGTAGTAAGAAATAATAAAAATTTTGACAACTTCTTACAACTGCTAACAATTCTTTTTCATTTATATGATATCTTGTTTTTGTATCTGTAAAAGTGCCAGAACAATATCTACAAAGGCTTTCTCCAATTTTTTGTTTATCATGATTGTAATCTATCTTCTTAAGTACTCCGCTCCAATTATTTTCTGAAGCGTCAGTTTCCAAGATTATATCATCATCTTCTTTTGGTAATTGTAATTTAGGTAAGTTTTTACAAAGGTCTTTGATTTTTCTTACTTGTCCTTCAAGACTTTTATCAAAGCTAAAGATCTTATCTTTTTTAAGTAAGTTTTGAAATGGTTTTCTTAATTCTGCCAAGTTTTGAATAAAATCTGAAGCATAATTAAGTATACCAAGAAAACTTTGCACATGTTTTTTATCAATTAATTTGTTTGGAAAAGATGAGATTTTTTCAACTATGTGGCTTTGGAGTTCAATTCCATTACCATCTAGTTTCATTCCTAAAAATTCAATTTCTTTTTGAAGCATATTTGTTTTCTTTTCAGATAAGGCTAGACCATTTTTTATGCATAAGTCAGCAAAAATGTCAAGATGTTTTAAGTGTGAACCTATATCATTTGATAAGACTAAGATATCATCAATATAGACAAAAATAAAGTCGTATTCTTTAAATATAATATCCATCTTTCTTTGAAATATTTGTGGAGCATTTTTTAATCCAAAAGGTAAAACTAACCCATTCATATTGGCCTTGTGGAGTAGAAAATGCAGTATAAGCTATAATATCAGGATGCATTTTTATTTGCCAAAATCCACTTTTACAGTCAAATTTAGAAAATATCTTTTTGTTTCTAGTCCAATTTATCAAGCTTTCTTTATGTGGTAAAAAGTACCCATCAAATACTGTATTTTCATTTAGTTTTTTATAATTTATCACCATCCTTGCTTTTCCTCTTGTTATTTCGGCATGTTTTCCTACTAAAAAGGCTGGTGAACTATGAGGACTATGGCTGGGCCTTATTAATTTACTATCTAAAAGTTCCTTAATTTGTATTTGGAATTCTTTTTGGTCTTCTGGGTTATATCTCATAGGTTTTACCCTAATTTCTTTATCCTTATCTTTCATTTCTAATTTAGCCATAATTTGATTTTTATTCCAGAATTTTAAAGGATTATCTGTATAGCACTCATTTAATCTTTCTTTTATATTTTCTATATTATTATCAAGTTTTCTAAGATTTACGTTTCTATAATAATGGATTCTCAAGAAGAACAATTTGGAGAATACAAACAAGAAATTTTGATAGATAAGAAAAAGTTAAAACAAATACAACATGAAAACTTTTCTTTATCTAATCATGCTGGATTTAAAGTAAATACTTTACAAAAATTAGGTATAAGTCCGAGAAACCATCACTTATATTATGGGCTAAATATCCAAGAAAGAGCTTTGAATGTAGATATAACCTCCAATAAAGTCATGATACCTTTATTATCTAAAAGAGATATTCAAAATAAGTTACAAAAAATAAAGCCCGAAATTAGAAATACTTTAGGATGGGTACATGTCGGAGCCATACAAATTATTAGAAAATCAACCTTCAAAGAAGGAATAGATACACCTATAGAATTAGCAATTATGGATAATAGAATACATAATAGAGAAGAAGCCTGTTTGGGTATTTTACAAGGAAATCTACAATATGGAAAATTAAAATTTAATGTATATCCGAGAATTTCTTATCATTTACAAGATAAAGATTTTGATAAAACTTTAAGTTTGTTACAAGACTTTAAAAGAAAAGATTTCTTTAAAGAACAAAATAGACCTTATTCAATAACCTATGCTATTTCAAATACACATCATTCTGAATGTTTTAGCATAAAAGATACTATAGATTTTCCATTTTTATTCAATGATGTATGTCAAGTTCAGATTCCCACTTTATCTAAAATTGAGGAAATTGATACTAGACCTTTAGACTTAGATTTACAAGACAAACCCCTTTTATTAAAAGAACAAATGATTCCTAAACTTACTTTTACAAGTCATGGAGTATCTAATAGAAGATTATCTATATCTAGTAGATATAATGATACTATAATTGAAAAAGAAGATACAATAAAGAATTATAAAAATCAAGGGGAATATTTTGATGGAAAAGATTTTTCATGTGTTAATATATTAATAGATACAGGAGCAAACGGAAGCTACATTAGTCATAAGCTATGTAGAAAACTGCAAAAACACCAATTAGATGTGCCCCACCATTACACAAACTTTAATGGAGAATTGCATATAATAAAAGAAGCAATAGAAACTATTATTAAATTTGGTGAGGAAAAGATTCCTCTAAGATTATTAATTGAAAATGAAAGTGAAGATGATAGCCTAGAAATTATGTTGGGATTAACTTTTCTAGAAAATGTTAAACCATATAAAATAAGTTCTTATGGTTTAAAAATAACATATAAGGATAAACTAATATATATTCCTAGATGACGAGTCGTAGTAGTGTTTATATCCCTATGGGGATTACATATAAAGACTATAAAGCCGAATATTTTGCTGCTTATATAGATAGTGGTGCTGGCCTCTGTGTATGTAAATCTGAATGTTATCCAAAAGAATATCATCAAGACCTTGAGACATACAGAGGAATTAGTTTTAATAAAGAAATTTTATTACTAAATAAAGGTATAAAAAGTCCTTTGTTATTGATAGGATCTTATTTAGTTAAAGGTCCGACATTTTATTTCCATGATACAGGTAGTGATGTCTTATTAGGACAAAATTTCCTTGAAAGATTTAACAAAGTTGTATTTGATATTTTAGCCTTTCAGATTTTATTTAAAACACCATGCCATCATTTGATATCTGTTAAAAGAATAAGAAGAGCTTATGGACGAAGTTTTCCTATAAGGTTTAAAAAACGTGAGAAACATGATGACATAGGATACCAAGGAAGACCAATTATGGAAAGAGGAAAATTATTATTAAAATATCAAAAAGAAGAAAATCTTTTAGATTATCAAGTAAATCTTAGAAAACTTGATAATAATATAGAAAATATAAAAGAAAGATTAAATGAGTGCTATACAGATAATCCTTTAAAATTCTGGAATAAAAATCAAATTATGGCTAAATTAGAAATGAAAGATAAGGATAAAGAAATTAGGGTAAAACCTATGAGATATAACCCAGAAGACCAAAAAGAATTCCAAATACAAATTAAGGAACTTTTAGATAGTAAATTAATAAGGCCCAGCCATAGTCCTCATAGTTCACCAGCCTTTTTAGTAAGAAAACATGCCGTAATAACAAGAGGAAAAGCAAGGGTGGTGATAAATTATAAAAAACTAAATGAAAATACAGTATTTGATGGGTACTTTTTACCACATAAAGAAAGCTTGATAAATTGGACTAGAAACAAAAAGATATTTTCTAAATTTGACTGTAAAAGTGGATTTTGGCAAATAAAAATGCATCCTGATAGTATAGCTTATATTGCATTTTCTACTCCACAAGGCCAATATGAATGGTTAGTTTTACCTTTTGGATTAAAAAATGCTCCACAAATATTTCAAAGAAAGATGGATATTATATTTAAAGAATACGACTTTATTTTTGTCTATATTGATGATAACTTAGTCTTATCAAATGATATAGGTTCACACTTAAAACATCTTGACATTTTTGCTGACTTATGCATAAAAAATGGTCTAGCCTTATCTGAAAAGAAAACAAATATGCTTCAAAAAGAAATTGAATTTTTAGGAATGAAACTAGATGGTAATGGAATTGAACTCCAAAGCCACATAGTTGAAAAAATCTCATCTTTTCCAAACAAATTAATTGATAAAAAAACATGTGCAAAGTTTTCTTGGTATACTTATTTATGCTTCAGATTTTATTCAAAACTTGGCAGAATTAAGAAAACCATTTCAAAACTTACTTAAAAAAGATAAGATCTTTAGCTTTGATAAAAGTCTTGAAGGACAAGTAAGAAAAATCAAAGACCTTTGTAAAAACTTACCTAAATTACAATTACCAAAAGAAGATGATGATATAATCTTGGAAACTGACGCTTCAGAAAATAATTGGAGTGGAGTACTTAAGAAGATAGATTACAATCATGATAAACAAAAAATTGGAGAAAGCCTTTGTAGATATTGTTCTGGCACTTTTACAGATACAGAAACAAGATATCATATAAATGAAAAAGAATTGTTAGCAGTTGTAAGAAGTTGTCAAAAATTTTATTATTTCTTACTACCAAAACGATTTTTGTTAAGGACAGATAATACTCAAGTAAAAGCCTTCATAAATAACAATATGCCCTCAAAACCTGAATTTAAAAGATTAATTAGATGGCAAACTCTTTTATCAGAAATGTTTTTGATATCGAGATTATTAAATCTGAAAAAAATGTTTTAGCAGATTTCTTGACCAGAGATGGAAAAGAAAATTGAAGATCTTGATATATTGCTTAGTCGCATGGATAAAGCTGTACAAAGGATATCAGAGCCATTCAATCTTTTTCACCGGGTGGGATGGAAATTGATTTAGATACGATTTTGGCTTTAAACATAAACTTTGTCGAAAATTCGATACTACTTTTTGAAGAAACTCAAACAAATTTTTCTAATAATAATAATCCTGGTATAAACCAAATTGATAATTTAATTAATGACTTAGAAAACATAGATTTAGATGATGAATTTGATGACTATATTTCTGATGAAGACTTTAGTTTTGATAGATATGAGTGGACTGCATCTGACTATACATACGATAATACAGACTGGAACTATAATTCTTCTTAATGGATAAATATAGCTTTCGAGAATTAAAAAATGAAAATGATAATTGCTTAAAAACTGAGAAAGATATGATAGAATTACAAAAAACAATTGTTTTTTATGGAGAAAAAATATTATCTCAACTAGAAAAATTAAATACTTTACTAAAAACATTTACTCATAATAATGAAAAGAATAAAGAAACACTTAATTCTTCTAAGAATACTCAGGATAAATTACTCCAACAAATTCTTTCTTTAGAGATACCTAAAGGTTATAAAGATTATTAAAGATGACAGATTCAGACTTTGAAAATTATATACCACCAGATATAGATAGCCTAGTTACTAAAATTGGAGAGATAAATATAAATGATAATTTTGTTAATTTAAAACCAGATCTTAAACAAGAAAATTTTGTACCAAATGTTAATGATATACCAAGCACAAGTAACTCGGGAACCATAACAGAATCATTTAATAGACCCACTGAGGGATATGCTGCTGTTAAGACCACTATTAGAAAAAGGATAAAATAAAAAGGGAAAGAAACGAAAAGTTTACACCATATGAGAGTATGAAAAATGAGCCTATTAATCCCTTTGGAATATATTTAGACCTTGATTGTGTTAACAACACTGAAGAAGCTATTGATAAATGGGAAACCGCCCTTAGAACAGCAGTTGCGATAAATAAAATGGATATGGAAACTTTAAAAGGGTTTCTAGAAAGAACTCTTCTAAACAGTACTTTAAGATTTTGGCAAAATATAGCTCCAAACACAAAAGAAACTATAATTGGGACTGATAATAGCATACCAAATGTAATTACTAGAGCAGTAGAAGCACTAAGATTAGAATTCTGTGGTGAAGGAAATATTATTAAAGATGTGGCTACTGTTAAAAAGTATTCAACGGCCTTGCTTAGATTACAATTATGTGATATGTGTGAAATTGATAGATATATATGTGTATTTCAAGACTATTATTACCACATATATAATCAAATGCCAAATACTGAAAGTTATTTACCACTATTTTTTGCTAAGATACCTGACCCTTGGGGACAAAAATTAATTGATACATATATGTCAGGCACAGCAGATACTTTAGAGAAAAAGAATTACACATGTTAGAGATAAATTAAGTGAATGGTGTGGAGATGCTATTTTAGCTAAAATGAGTAAAGGCTTAAAGAAAAGAGCGTCATTATGTTGTGGTAATTCTAAAATGCCAACCATGATTGGGTGTGATAGTTCATATTATTATGGAAAAATAAAAAAGAAATATAAGAAGAAAACCCATTATAAAAAGAGATATTTTAAAAAGAGAAAAACAAGTTATTATAAAAATAAAGGATATAAGAATACTTTTAAACCTACTTTTAAAAGAAAAACGAGTCCTAAGACTTGTAGATGTTTTTATTGTCATAAAGAAGGACATTATGCTAATAGATGTCCCGATAAGTTTAATAAAAATTTAAAATTATTTGAGATAGATGAAGATATAGAAAAGATAATTGAAAATGGTGATTTCATACCAATCAAAAGTTTTCAAGATATTGATTCAGATGAAAGTATTTTTATAATAACTTAAACTGAATATACATCGTCTGAAGATGAGTAAATCTGATTTACAAGTTATAAATAGTTCTATAATAATGGATTCTCAAGAAGAACAATTTGGAGAATACAAACAAGAAATTTTGATAGATAAGAAAAAGTTAAAACAAATACAACATGAAAACTTTTCTTTATCTAATCATGCTGGATTTAAAGTAAATACTTTACAAAAATTAGGTATAAGTCCGAGAAACCATCACTTATATTATGGGCTAAATATCCAAGAAAGAGCTTTGAATGTAGATATAACCTCCAATAAAGTCATGATACCTTTATTATCTAAAAGAGATATTTAAAATAAGTTACAAAAAATAAAGCCTGAAATTAGAAATACTTTAGGATGGGTACATGTCGGAGCCATACAAATTATTATAAAATCAACCTTCAAAGAAGGAATAGATACACCTATAGAATTAGCAATTATGGATAATAGAATACATAATAGAGAAGAAGCCTGTTTGGGTATTTTACAAGGAAATCTACAATATGTAAAATTAAAATTTAATGTATATCCGAGAATTTCTTATCATTTACAAGATAAAGATTTTGATAAAACTTTAAGTTTGTTACAAGACTTTAAAAGAAAAGATTTCTTTAAAGAACAAAATAGACCTTATTCAATAACCTATGCTATTTCAAATACACATCATTCTGAATGTTTTAGCATAAAAGATACTATAGATTTTCCATTTTTATTCAATGATGTATGTCAAGTTCAGATTCCCACTTTATCTAAAATTGAGGAAATTGATACTAGACTTTAGACTTAGATTTACAAGACAAACCCCTTTTATTAAAAGAACAAATGATTCCTAAACTTACTTTTACAAGTCATGGAGTATCTAATAGAAGATTATCTATATCTAGTAGATATAATGATACTATAATTGAAAAAGAAGATACAATAAAGAATTATAAAATTCAAGGGGAATATTTTGATGGAAAAGATTTTTCATGTGTTAAGATATTAATAGATACAGGAGCAAACGGAAGCTACATTAGTCATAAGCTATGTAGAAAACTGCAAAAACACCAATTAGATGTGCCCCACCATTACACAAACTTTAATGGAGAATTGCATATAATAAAAGAAGCAATAGAAACTATTATTAAATTTGGTGAGGAAAAGATTCCTCTAAGATTATTAATTGAAAATGAAAGTGAAGATGATAGCCTAGAAATTATGTTGGGATTAACTTTTCTAGAAAATGTTAAACCATATAAAATAAGTTCTTATGGTTTAAAAATAACATATAAGGATAAACTAATATATATTCCTAGATGACGAGTCGTAGTAGTGTTTATATCCCTATGGGGATTACAAATAAAGACTATAAAGCCGAATATTTTGCTGCTTATATAGATAGTGGTGCTGGCCTCTGTGTATGTAAATCTGAATGTTATCCAAAAGAATATCATCAAGACCTTGAGACATACAGAGGAATTAGTTTTAATAAAGAAATTTTATTACTAAATAAAGGTATAAAAAGTCCTTTGTTATTGATTGGATCTTATTTAGTTAAAGGTCCGACATTTTATTTCCATGATACAGGTAGTGATGTCTTATTAGGACAAAATTTCCTTGAAAGATTTAACAAAGTTGTATTTGATATTTTAGCCTTTCAGATTTTATTTAAAACACCATGCCATCATTTGATATCTGTTAAAAGAATAAGAAGAGCTTATGGACGAAATTTTCCTATAAGGTTTAAAAAACGTGAGAAACATGATGACATAGGATACCAAGGAAGACCAATTATGGAAAGAGGAAAATTATTATTAAAATATCAAAAAGAAGAAAATCTTTTAGATTATCAAGTAAATCTTAGAAAACTTGATAATAATATAGAAAATATAAAAGAAAGATTAAATGAGTGC
Organism: Glebionis coronaria; assembly: GCA_025667525.1. NCBI lineage: Eukaryota > Viridiplantae > Streptophyta > Magnoliopsida > Asterales > Asteraceae > Glebionis > Glebionis coronaria. Next base: position 413,252,426 of record CM046878.1, read on the forward strand.
TATACAGATAATCCTTTAAAATTCTGGAATAAAAATCAAATTATGGCTAAATTAGAAATGAAAGATAAGGAAGAAATTAGGGTAAAACCTATGAGATATAACCCAGAAGACCAAAAAGAATTCCAAATACAAATTAAGGAACTTTTAGATAGTAAATTAATAAGGCCCAGCCATAGTCCTCATAGTTCACCAGCCTTTTTAGTAAGAAAACATGCCGAAATAACAAGAGGAAAAGCAAGGATGGTGATAAATTATAAAAAACTAAATGAAAATACAGTATTTGATGGGTACTTTTTACCACATAAAGAAAGCTTGATAAATTGGACTAGAAACAAAAAGATATTTTCTAAATTTGACTGTAAAAGTGGATTTTGGCAAATAAAAATGCATCCTGATAGTATAGCTTATACTGCATTTTCTACTCCACAAGGTCAATATGAATGGTTAGTTTTACCTATTGGATTAAAAAATGCTCCACAAATATTTCAAAGAAAGATGGATATTATATTTAAAGAATACGACTTTATTTTTGTCTATATTGATGATATCTTAGTCTTATCAAATGATATAGGTTCACACTTAAAACATCTTGACATTTTTGCTGACTTATGCATAAAAAATGGTCTAGCCTTATCTGAAAAGAAAACAAATATGCTTCAAAAAGAAATTGAATTTTTAGGAATGAAACTAGATGGTAATGGAATTGAACTCCAAAGCCACATAGTTGAAAAAATCTCATCTTTTCCAAACAAATTAATTGATAAAAAACATGTGCAAAGTTTTCTTGGTATACTTAATTATGCTTCAGATTTATTCAAAACTTGGCAGAATTAAGAAAACCATTTCAAAACTTACTTAAAAAAGATAAGATCTTTAGCTTTGATAAAAGTCTTGAAGGACAAGTAAGAAAAATCAAAGACCTTTGTAAAAACTTACCTAAATTACAATTACCAAAAGAAGATGATGATATAATCTTGGAAACTGACGCTTCAGAAAATAATTGGAGCGGAGTACTTAAGAAGATAAATTACAATCATGATAAACAAAAAATTGGAGAAAGCCTTTGTAGATATTGTTCTGGCACTTTTACAGATACAGAAACAAGATATCATATAAATGAAAAAGAATTGTTAGCAGTTGTAAGAAGTTGTCAAAATTTTTATTATTTCTTACTACCAAAACGATTTTTGTTAAGGATAGATAATACTCAAGTAAAAGCCTTCATAAATAACAATATGCCCTCAAAACCTGAATTTAAAAGATTAATTAGATGGCAAACTCTTTTATCAGAATATGTTTTTGATATCGAGATTATTAAATCTGAAAAAAATGTTTTAGCAGATTTCTTGACCAGAGATGGAAAAGAAAATTGAAGATCTTGATATATTGCTTAGTCGCATGGATAAAGCTGTACAAAGGATAAAGGATACTGCTTCAGATATGGCAGAATTAATGGATATAGTTGGGGCCATTCCAGAAAATATAGTACAAATAAAAGATCTATTTAAAAGACAATGTGGTATGATAGCAACAAGTGCTAATAACTATATGTCTGATAGCCTTCAAATAAGGGCCATGGTAGAAGGAAGTTCCAGCAAAACTGATATCCCATCATGTTCTTTTGATGAACAAATGATGGATATAATTTCTGATAAAGAAGAAACAGCTGAGATTAAGGAAATATATTCCTTTAGACCCCAATCAGATAAAACTTCATCTTTTGAAAAAATTGTCCAAAATCCAATTATTCAAAACCCTATTGAGATACAAATCCTAACAATGAAAGAATTATATAGCCTTTCGTCAACAGGTATAAGATTTGTTGATTTCAATGGAGTATATCCTCGTATAAATTATTTTCAGGGTTCTAACCCAGGTGAAATCAGATATTGGTACGAGTTTGGGGCAATAAACTCGATTTACCTCACAACCCCAAATTTTACAGAAATATCAAAAATGCCGTTTTGGTTACAAAATGCAGTTAAGGAATGTTATAAAAATAATCCTAGCTTCAGTTACAAAGATCAGTTGATATAAAATTCTTGTCAGCCGGACCAGATTTTCATGATAATTATAGATATCCAGCATACCATTTCATACAGCTGACAAAAATGGAAGGTACAGGAAAAGATATAGATACATTCAGAAAACCATTCCAGAAATTTAATGAAGATGGGATACGCGCAAGACGCGCCATTGGATTAAGGGTTATTCTCCTATCAATGGAGACAATATTAAAAAGAGATTTTAGAACCTATGGAGGAGAAAGCCCGCTTTCCCCAATAATGATTGCTCCAGCGAAGAAATCGCCCTTAGGTGCCATAAAATATGTACAACAAACAATGAAAAGGATAGAAAGAGGTATTATAAGATCCAGTCCAGATACACAAAGGAAGTTTTGTGTCCAACGAAGTCATATAGAGCAAGGAGGAGGAATCTGCCCAGCATGTTCGAAAGATAAAGAGGTAACCATAATCCCCGATGATTAAAGAAATAATAAATAGTTAATCACTAAAAATAAATCATGTGATTATTAAAATATTTGAGATATTGGATATCATCTACAAAGGAGATTCCATTTTACGTGGCATAAAGACTAAAGATGTAAAACTACGTGTTTAAAGTATAAGATACGTGGCTTGAGAATAAAAAAAGGTCAGATATGTGTAAAGTTTTCAAAAGGCGGTTGAAGACACGTTCCAAGAGAGAAGGACAGATGTGAAGTCTAGCAATCTTTTCCATGTAATATAAATAAGCTATTGTAATAGAATAGGGGTATCGTTTTCTTGAATGTACTTTGTTTAAGATCAATAAAAATTCTCTGCAACTCAATTCCAATACTCCATGCAATTTTGTTTCAATTACTCTATACACTTTGCAAGATTCTCCAACATGCATAGCTAATATCCCTGCACATTTCTTATGGTAGCTTGGAATTATACTTGTTGGTGATTATTTTAATATTGCCTAAAGAATCTTTCCAAACAATTCAATATTAGTCTACCATACGCCTAACGTAGGAAACGAAATTAGGCTGTGCTAAATATTATTGAAGGAGCCACAAAAGAAGTCACCTATCTTGCAAGGATGGGTTGGAGTTGAAATACTCTGCTAAGAAGTCTAGTGGTGTGACCCGGTAATATTCTGGTCAAAAAGGGAGACGAATACGGAAGCGTGTTGGACTCTTCTTTAAGGTAATTTAAAATAATCCCAACTAGTATCATAATTCCTAGTTACTATAAGAAGTGTTATATTAAAACAAAAGTTTAAATAAAATATTCAAGTATCTTAGAATCTAATCAATTTAAAAATAATAATACGTAAAAAATGATATATATCAACTATTTAATAAATTGTTCGATTTGATTTAACATGTCCTTATTTAAAAGTTGATATGTTGTGTGTACAAGCCTTACAAGTTTATTATATTGATTAAATTAAGGGTTTAAATATGTGGATCATTAATATAATATCAATAAATGAGTCTGATTACTTATTTAATCATCTAAATGGGATTTTATTAGACTTAACGATTTTGAACCGACAAAATATATCGGCTTACACGAATGGTATATATTTTGTCGGTTCAAAATCGTTAAGTCTAATAAAATCCCATTTAGATGATTAAATAAGTAATCAAACTCATTTATTGATATTATATTAATGATCCACATATTTAAACCCTTAATTTAATCAATATAATAAACTTGTAAAACTTGTACACACAACATATCAACTTTCAAATAAGGACATGTTAAATCAAATCGAACAATTTATTAAATAGTTGATATATATCATTTTTTACGTATTATTATTTTTAAATTGATTAGATTCTAAGATACTTGAATATTTTATTTAAACTTTTGTTTTAATATAACACTTCTTATAGTAACTAGGAATTATGATACTAGTTGGGATTATTTTAAATTACCTTAAAGAAGAGTCCAACACGCTTCCGTATTCGTCTCCCTTTTTGACCAGAATATTACCGGGTCACACCACTAGACTTCTTAGCAGAGTATTTCAACTCCAACCCATCCTTGCAAGATAGGTGACTTCTTTTGTGGCTCCTTCAATAATATTTAGCACAGCCTAATTTCGTTTCCTACGTTAGGCGTATGGTAGACTAATATTGAATTGTTTGGAAAGATTCTTTAGGCAATATTAAAATAATCACCAACAAGTATAATTCCAAGCTACCATAAGAAATGTGCAGGGATATTAGCTATTCATGTTGGAGAATCTTGCAAAGTGTATAGAGTAATTGAAACAAAATTGCATGGAGTATTGGAATTGAGTTGCAGAGAATTTTTATTGATCTTAAACAAAGTACATTCAAGAAAACGATACCCCTATTCTATTACAATAGCTTATTTATATTACATGGAAAAGATTGCTAGACTTCACATCTGTCCTTCTCTCTTGGAACGTGTCTTCAACCGCCTTTTGAAAACTTTACACATATCTGGTCTTTTTTTATTCTCAAGCCACGTATCTTATACTTTAAACACGTAGTTTTACATCTTTAGTCTTTATGCCACGTAAAATGGAATCTCCTTTGTAGATGATATCCAATATCTCAAATATTTTAATAATCACATGATTTATTTTTAGTGATTAACTATTTATTATTTCTTTAATCATCGGGGATTATGGTTACCTCTTTATCTTTCGAACATGCTGGGCAGATTCCTCCTCCTTGCTCTATATGACTTCGTTGGACACAAAACTTCCTTTGTGCATCTGGACTGGATCTTATAATACCTCTTTCTATCCTTTTCATTGTTTGTTGTACATATTTTATGGCACCTAAGGGCGATTTCTTCGCTGGAGCAATCATTATTGGGGAAAGCGGGCTTTCTCCTCCATAGGTTCTAAAATCTCTTTTTAATATTGTCTCCATTGACAGGAGAATAACCCTTAATCCAATGGCGCGTCTTACGCGTATCCCATCTTCATTAAATTTCTGGAATGGTTTTCTGAATGTATCTATATCTTTTCCTGTACCTTCCATTTTTGTCAGTTGTATGAAATGGTATGCTGGATATCTATAATTATCATGAAAATCTGGTCCGGCTGACAAGAATTTTAGTATCAACTGATCTTTGTAACTGAAGCTAGGATTATTTTTATAACATTCCTTAACTGCATTTTGTAACCAAAACGGCATTTTTGATATTTCTGTAAAATTTGGGGTTGTGAGGTAAATCAAGTTTATTGCCCCAAACTCGTACCAATATCTGATTTCACCTGGGTTAGAACCCTGAAAATAATTTATACGAGGATATACTCCATTGAAATCAACAAATCTTATACCTGTTGACGAAAGGCTATATAATTCTTTCATTGTTAGGATTTGTATCTCAATAGGGTTTTGAATAATTGTATTTTGGACAATTTTTTCAAAAGATGAAGTTTTATCTGATTGGGGTCTAAAGGAATATATTTCCTTAATCTCAGCTGTTTCTTCTTTATCAGAAATTATATCCATCATTTGTTCATCAAAAGAACATGATGGGATATCAGTTTTGCTGGAACTTCCTTCTACCATGGCCCTTATTTGAAGGCTATCAGACATATAGTTATTAGCACTTGTTGCTATCATACCACATTGTCTTTTAAATAGATCTTTTATTTGTACTATATTTTCTGGAATGGCCCCAACTATATCCATTAATTCTGCCATATCTGAAGCAGTATCCTTTATCCTTTGTACAGCTTTATCCATGCGACTAAGCAATATATCAAGATCTTCAATTTTCTTTTCCATCTCTGGTCAAGAAATCTGCTAAAACATTTTTTTCAGATTTAATAATCTCGATATCAAAAACATATTCTGATAAAAGAGTTTGCCATCTAATTAATCTTTTAAATTCAGGTTTTGAGGGCATATTGTTATTTATGAAGGCTTTTACTTGAGTATTATCTGTCCTTAACAAAAATCGTTTTGGTAGTAAGAAATAATAAAAATTTTGACAACTTCTTACAACTGCTAACAATTCTTTTTCATTTATATGATATCTTGTTTTTGTATCTGTAAAAGTGCCAGAACAATATCTACAAAGGCTTTCTCCAATTTTTTGTTTATCATGATTGTAATCTATCTTCTTAAGTACTCCGCTCCAATTATTTTCTGAAGCGTCAGTTTCCAAGATTATATCATCATCTTCTTTTGGTAATTGTAATTTAGGTAAGTTTTTACAAAGGTCTTTGATTTTTCTTACTTGTCCTTCAAGACTTTTATCAAAGCTAAAGATCTTATCTTTTTTAAGTAAGTTTTGAAATGGTTTTCTTAATTCTGCCAAGTTTTGAATAAAATCTGAAGCATAATTAAGTATACCAAGAAAACTTTGCACATGTTTTTTATCAATTAATTTGTTTGGAAAAGATGAGATTTTTTTCAACTATGTAGCTTTGGAGTTCAATTCCATTACCATCTAGTTTCATTCCTAAAAATTCAATTTCTTTTTGAAGCATATTTGTTTTCTTTTTAGATAAGGCTAGACCATTTGTTATGCATAAGTCAGCAAAAATGTCAAGATGTTTTAAGTGTGAACCTATATCATTTGATAAGACTAAGATATCATCAATATAGACAAAAATAAAGTCGTATTCTTTAAATATAATATCCATCTTTCTTTGAAATATTTGTGGAGCATTTTTTAATCCAATAGGTAAAACTAACCATTCATATTGACCTTGTGGAGTAGAAAATGCAGTATAAGCTATACTATCAGGATGCATTTTTATTTGCCAAAATCCACTTTTACAGTCAAATTTAGAAAATATCTTTTTGTTTCTAGTCTAATTTATCAAGCTTTCTTTATGTGGTAAAAAGTACCCATCAAATACTGTATTTTCATTTAGTTTTTTATAATTTATCACCATCCTTGCTTTTCCTCTTGTTATTTCGGCATGTTTTCTTACTAAAAAGGCTGGTGAACTATGAGGACTATGGCTGGGCCTTATTAATTTACTATCTAAAAGTTCCTTAATTTGTATTTGGAATTCTTTTTGGTCTTCTGACTAATTTCTTTATCCTTATCTTTCATTTCTAATTTAGCCATAATTTGATTTGTATTCCAGAATTTTAAAGGATTATCTGTATAGCACTCATTTAATCTTTCTTTTATATTTTCTATATTATTATCAAGTTTTCTAAGATTTACTTGATAATCTAAAAGATTTTCTTCTTTTTGATATTTTAATAATAATTTTCCTCTTTCCATAATTGGTCTTCCTTGGTATCCTATGTCATCATGTTTCTCACGTTTTTTAAACCTTATAGGAAAACTTCGTCCATAAGCTCTTCTTATTCTTTTAACAGATATCAAATGATGGCATGGTGTTTTAAATAAAATCTGAAAGGCTAAAATATCAAATACAACTTTGTTAAATCTTTCAAGGAAATTTTGTCCTAATAAGACATCACTACCTGTATCATGGAAATAAAATGTCGGACCTTTAACTAAATAAGATCCTATCAATAACAAAGGACTTTTTATACCTTTAGTAATAAAATTTCTTTATTAAAACTAATTCCTCTGTATGTCTCAAGGTCTTGATGATATTCTTTTGGATAACATTCAGATTTACATACACAGAGGCCAGCACCACTATCTATATAAGCAGCAAAATATTCGGCTTTATAGTCTTTATATGTAATCCCCATAGGGATATAAACACTACTACGACTCGTCATCTAGGAATATATATTAGTTTATCCTTATATGTTATTTTTAAACCATAAGAACTTATTTTATATGGTTTAACATTTTCTAGAAAAGTTAATCCCAACATAATTTCTAGGCTATCATCTTCACTTTCATTTTCAATTAATAATCTTAGAGGAATCTTTTCCTCACTAAATTTAATAATAGTTTCTATTGCTTCTTTTATTATATGCAATTCTCCATTAAAGTTTGTGTAATGGTGGGGCACATCTAACTGGTGTTTTTGCAGTTTTCTACATAGCTTATGACTAATGTAGCTTCCGTTTGCTCCTGTATCTATTAATATATTAACACATGAAAAATCTTTTCCATCAAAATATTCCCCTTGAATTTTATAATTCTTTATTGTATCTTCTTTTTCAATTATAGTATCATTATATCTACTAGATATAGATAATCTTCTATTAGATACTCCATGACTTGTAAAAGTAAGTTTAGGAATCATTTGTTCTTTTAATAAAAGGGGTTTGTCTTGTAAATCTAAGTCTAAAGGTCTAGTATCAATTTCCTCAATTTTAGATAAAGTGGGAATCTGAACTTGACATACATCATTGAATAAAAATGGAAAATCTATAGTATCTTTTATGCTAAAACATTCAGAATGATGTGTATTTGAAATAGCATATGAAATAGCATAGGTTATTGAATAAGGTCTATTTTGTTCTTTAAAGAAATCTTTTCTTTTAAAGTCTTGTAACAAACTTAAAGTTTTATCAAAATCTTTATCTTGTAAATGATAAGAAATTCTCGGATATACATTAAATTTTAATTTTCCATATTGTAGATTTCCTTGTAAAATACCCAAACAGGCTTCTTCTCTATTATGTATTCTATTATCCATAATTGCTAATTCTATAGGTGTATCTATTCCTTCTTTGAAGGTTGATTTTATAATAATTTGTATGGCTCCGACATGTACCCATCCTAAAGTATTTCTAATTTCGGGCTTTATTTTTTGTAACTTATTTTGAATATCTCTTTTACATAATAAAGGTATCATGACTTTATTGGAGGTTATATCTACATTCAAAGCTCTTTCTTGGATATTTAGCCCATAATATAAGTGATGGTTTCTCGGACTTATACCTAATTTTTGTAAAGTATTTACTTTAAATCCAGCATGATTAGATAAAGAAAAGTTTTCATGTTGTATTTGTTTTAACTTTTTCTTATCTATCAAAATTTCTTGTTTGTATTCTCCAAATTGTTCTTCTTGAGAATCCATTATTATAGAACTATTTATAACTTGTAAATCAGATTTACTCATCTTCAGACGATGTATATTCAGTTTCAGTTATTATAAAAATACTTTCATCTGAATCAATATCTTGAAAACTTTTGATTTGTATGAAATCACCATTTTCAATTATCTTTTCTATATCTTCATCTATCTCAAATAATTTTAAATTTTTATTAAACTTATCGGGACATCTATTAGCATAATGTCCTTCTTTATGACAATAAAAACATCTACAAGTCTTAGGACTCGTTTTTCTTTTAAAAGTAGGTTTAAAAGTATTCTTATATCCTTTATTTTTATAATAACTTGTTTTTCTCTTTTTAAAATATCTCTTTTTATAATGGGTTTTCTTCTTATATTTCTTTTTTATTTTTCCATAATAATATGAACTATCACACCCAATCATGGTTGGCATTTTAGAATTACCACAACATAATGACGCTCTTTTCTTTAAGCCTTTACTCATTTTAGCTAAAATAGCATCTCCACACCATTCACTTAATTTATCTCTAACATGTGTAATTCTTTTCCCTAAAGTATCTGCTGTGCCTGGCATATATGTATCAATTAATTTTTGTCCCCAAGGGTCAGGTATCTTAGCAAAAAATAGTGGTAAATAACTTTCAGTATTTGGCATTTGATTATATATGTGGTAATAATAGTCTTGAAATACACATATATATCTATCAATTTCACACATATCACATAATTGTAATCTAAGCAAGGCAGTTGAATACTTTTTAACAGTAGCCACATCTTTAATAATATTTCCTTCACCACAGAATTCTAATCTTAGTGCTTCTACTGCTCTAGTAATTACATTTGGTATGCTATTATCAGTCCCAATTATAGTTTCTTTTGTGTTTGGAGCTATATTTTGCCAAAATCTTAAAGTACTGTTTAGAAGAGTTCTTTCTAGAAACCCTTTTAAAGTTTCCATATCCATTTTATTTATCGCAACTGCTGTTCTAAGGGCGGTTTCCCATTTATCAATAGCTTCTTCAGTGTTGTTAACACAATCAAGGTCTAAATATATTCCAAAGGGATTAATAAGCTCATTTTTCATACTCTCATATGGTGTAAACTTTTCGTTTCTTTCCCTTTTTATTTTATCCTTTTTTCTAATAGTAGTCTTAACAGCAGCATATCCCTCAGTGGGTCTATTAAATGATTCTGTTATGGTTCCCGAGTTACTTGTGCTTGGTATATCATTAACATTTGGTACAAAATTTTCTTGTTTAAGATCTGGTTTTAAATTAACAAAATTATCATTTATATTTATCTCTCCAATTTTAGTAACTAGACTATCTATATCTGGTGGTATATAATTTTCAAAGTCTGAATCTGTCATCTTTAATAATCTTTATAACCTTTAGGTATCTCTAAAGAAAGAATTTGTTGGAGTAATTTATCCTGAGTATTCTTAGAAGAATCAAGTGTTTCTTTATTCTTTTCATTATTATGAGTAAATGTTTTTAGTAAAGTATTTAATTTTTCTAGTTGAGATAATATTTTTTCTCCATAAAAAACAATTGTTTTTTGTAATTCTATCATATCTTTCTCAGTTTTTAAGCAATTATCATTTTTTCATTTTTTTAATTCTCGAAAGCTATATTTATCCATTAAGAAGAATTATAGTTCCAGTCTGTATTATCGTATGTATAGTCAGATGCAGTCCACTCATATCTATCAAAACTAAAGTCTTCATCAGAAATATAGTCATCAAATTCATCATCTAAATCTATGTTTTCTAAGTCATTAATTAAATTATCAATTTGGTTTATACCAGGATTATTATTATTAGAAAAATTTGTTTGAGTTTCTTCAGAAAGTAGTATCAAATTTTCGACAAAGTTTATGTTTAAAGCCAAAATCGTATCTAAATCAATTTCCATCCCACCCGGTGAAAAAGATTGAATGGCTCTGATACCATTTGTGTAAGCCGATATATTTTGTCGGTTCAAAATCGTTAAGTCTAATAAAATCCCATTTAGATGATTAAATAAGTAATCAAACTCATTTATTGATATTATATTAATGATCCACATATTTAAACCCTTAATTTAATCAATATAATAAACTTGTAAAGCTTGTACACACAACATATCAACTTTTAAATAAGGACATGTTAAATCAAATCGAACAATTTATTAAATAGTTGATATATATATCATTTTTTACGTATTATTATTTTTAAATTGATTAGATTCTAAGATACTTGAATATTTTATTTAAACTTTTGTTTTAATATAACACTTCTTATAGTAACTAGGAATTATGATACTAGTTGGAATTATTTTAAATTACCTTAAAGAAGAGTCCAACACGCTTCCGTATTCGTCTCCCTTTTTGACCAGAATATTACCGGGTCACACCACTAGACTTCTTAGCAGAGTATTTCAACTCCAACCCATCCTTGCAAGATAGGTGACTTCTTTTGTGGCTCCTTCAATAATATTTAGCACAGCCTAATTTCGTTTCCTACGTTAGGCGTATGGTAGACTAATATTGAATTGTTTGGAAAGATTCTTTAGGCAATATTAAAATAATCACCAACAAGTATAATTCCAAGCTACCATAAGAAATGTGCAGGGATATTAGCTATGCATGTTGGAGAATCTTGCAAAGTGTATAGAGTAATTGAAACAAAATTGCATGGAGTATTGGAATTGAGTTGCAGAGAATTTTTATTGATCTTAAACAAAGTACATTCAAGAAAACGATACCCCTATTCTATTACAATAGCTTATTTATATTACATGGAAAAGATTGCTAGACTTCACATCTGTCCTTCTCTCTTGGAATGTGTCTTCAACCGCCTTTTGAAAACTTTACACATATCTGGCCTTTTTTATTCTCAAGCCACGTATCTTATACTTTAAACACGTAGTTTTACATCTTTAGTCTTTATGCCACGTAAAATGGAATCTCCTTTGTAGATGATATCCAATATCTCAAATATTTTAATAATCACATGATTTATTTTTATTGATTAACTATTTATTATTTCTTTAATCATCGGGGATTATGGTTACCTCTTTATCTTTCGAACATGCTGGGCAGATTCCTCCTCCTTGCTCTATATGACTTCGTTGGACACAAAACTTCCTTTGTGCATCTGGACTGGATCTTATAATACCTCTTTCTATCCTTTTCATTGTTTGTTGTACATATTTTATGGCACCTAAGGGCGATTTCTTCGCTGGAGCAATCATTATTGGGGAAAGTGGGCTTTCTCCTCCATAGGTTCTAAAATCTCTTTTTAATATTGTCTCCATTGATAGGAGAATAACCCTTAATCCAATGGCGCGTCTTGCGAGTATCCCATCTTCATTAAATTTATGGAATGGTTTTCTGAATGTATCTATATCTTTTCCTGTACCTTCCATTTTTGTCAGCTGTATGAAATGGTATGCTGGATATCTATAATTATCATGAAAATCTGGTCCGGCTGACAAGAATTTTATTATCAACTGATCTTTGTAACTGAAGCTAGGATTATTTTTATAACATTCCGCATTTTGTAACCAAAACGGCATTTTTGATATTTCTGTAAAATTTGGGGTTGTGAGGTAAATCGAGTTTATTGCCCGAAACTCGTACCAATATCTGATTTCACCTGGGTTAGAACCCTGAAAATAATTTATACGAGGATATACTCCATTGAAATCAACAAATCTTATACCTGTTGACGAAAGGCTATATAATTCTTTCATTGTTAGGATTTGTATCTCAATAGGGTTTTGAATAATTGGATTTTGGACAATTTTTTCAAAAGATGAAGTTTTATCTGATTGGGGTCTAAAGGAATATATTTCCTTAATCTCAGCTGTTTCTTCTTTATCAAAAATTATATCCATCATTTGTTCATCAAAAGAACATGATGGGATATCAGTTTTGCTGGAACTTCCTTCTACCATGGCCCTTATTTGAAGGCTATCAGACATATAGTTATTAGCACTTGTTGCTATCATACCACATTGTCTTTTAAATATATCTTTTATTTGTACTATATTTTCTGGAATGGCCCCAACTATATCCATTAATTCTGCCATTCTGAAGCAGTATCCTTTATCCTTTGTACAGCTTTATCCATGCGACTAAGCAATATATCAAGATCTTCAATTTTCTTTTCCATCTCTGGTCAAGAAATCTGCTAAAACATTTTTTTCAGATTTAATAATCTCGATATCAAAAACATATTCTGATAAAAGAGTTTGCCATCTAATTAATCTTTTAAATTCAGGTTTTGAGGGCATATTGTTATTTATGAAGGCTTTTACTTGAGTATTATCTGTCCTTAACAAAAATCGTTTTGGTAGTAAGAAATAATAAAATTTTTGACAACTTCTTACAACTGCTAACAATTCTTTTTCATTTATATGATATCTTGTTTCTGTATTTGTAAAAGTGCCAGAACAATATCTACAAAGGCTTTCTCCAATTTTTTGTTTATCATGATTGTAATCTATCTTCTTAAGTACTCCGCTCCAATTATTTTCTAAAGCGTCAGTTTCCAAGATTATATCATCATCTTCTTTTGGTAATTGTAATTTAGGTAAGTTTTTACAAAGGTCTTTGATTTTTCTTACTTGTCCTTCAAGACTTTTATCAAAGCTAAAGATCTTATCTTTTTTAAGTAAGTTTTGAAATGGTTTTCTTAATTCTGCCAAGTTTTGAATAAAATCTGAAGCATAATTAAGTATACCAAGAAAACTTTGCACATGTTTTTTATCAATTAATTTGTTTGGAAAAGATGAGATTTTTTCAACTATGTGGCTTTGGAGTTCAATTCCATTACCATCTAGTTTCATTCCTAAAAATTCAATTTCTTTTTGAAGCATATTTGTTTTCTTTTCAGATAAGGCTAGACCATTTTTTATGCATAAGTCAGCAAAAATGTCAAGATGTTTTAAGTGTGAACCTATATCATTTGATAAGACTAAGATATCATCAATATAGACAAAAATAAAGTCGTATTCTTTAAATATAATATCCATCTTTCTTTGAAATATTTGTGGAGCATTTTTTAATCCAAAAGGTAAAACTAACCATTCATATTGGCCTTGTGGAGTAGAAAATGCAGTATAAGCTATACTATCAGGATGCATTTTTATTTGCCAAAATCCACTTTTATAGTCAAATTTAGAATATCTTTTTGTTTCTAGTCCAATTTATCAAGCTTTCTTTATGTGGTAAAAAGTACCCATCAAATACTGTATTTTCATTTAGTTTTTATAATTTATCACCATCCTTGCTTTTCCTCTTGTTATTTCGGCATGTTTTCTTACTAAAAAGGCTGGTGAACTATGAGGACTATGGCTGGGCCTTATTAATTTACTATCTAAAAGTTCCTTAATTTGTATTTGGAATTCTTTTTGGTCTTCTGGGTTATATCTCATAGGTTTTACCCTAATTTCTTTATCCTTATCTTTCATTTCTAATTTAGCCATAATTTGATTTTTATTCTAGAATTTTAAAGGATTATCTGTATAGCACTCATTTAATCTTTCTTTTATATTTTCTATATTATTATCAAGTTTTCTAAGATTTACTTGATAATCTAAAAGATTTTCTTCTTTTTGATATTTTAATAATAATTTTCCTCTTTCCATAATTGGTCTTCCTTGGTATCCTATGTCATCATGTTTCTCACGTTTTTTAAACCTTATAGGAAAACTTCGTCCATAAGCTATTCTTATTCTTTTAACAGATATCAAATGATGGCATGGTGTTTTAAATAAAATCTGAAAGGCTAAAATATCAAATACAACTTTGTTAAATCTTTCAAGGAAATTTTGTCCTAATAAGACATCACTACCTGTATCATGGAAATAAAATGTCGGACCTTTAACTAAATAAGATCCTATCAATAACAAAGGACTTTTTATACCTTTATTTAGTAATAAAATTTCTTTATTAAAACTAATTCCTCTGTATGTCTCAAGGTCTTGATGATATTCTTTTGGATAACATTCAGATTTACATACACAGAGGCCAGCACCACTATCTATATAAGCAGCAAAATATTCGGCTTTATAGTCTTTATATGTAATCCCCATAGGGATATAAACACTACTACGACTCGTCATCTAGGAATATATATTAGTTTATCCTTATATGTTATTTTTAAACCATAAGAACTTATTTTATATGGTTTAACATTTTCTAGAAAAGTTAATCCCAACATAATTTCTAGGCTATCATCTTCACTTTCATTTTCAATTAATAATCTTAGAGGAATCTTTTCCTCACCAAATTTAATAATAGTTTCTATTGCTTCTTTTATTATATGCAATTCTCCATTAAAGTTTGTGTAATGGTGGGGCACATCTAATTGGTGTTTTTGCAGTTTTCTACATAGCTTATGACTAATGTAGCTTCCGTTTGCTCCTGTATCTATTAATATATTAACACATGAAAAATCTTTTCCATCAAAATATTCCCCTTGAATTTTATAATTCTTTATTGTATCTTCTTTTTCAATTATAGTATCATTATATCTACTAGATATAGATAATCTTCTATTAGATACTCCATGACTTGTAAAAGTAAGTTTAGGAATCATTTGTTCTTTTAATAAAAGGGGTTTGTCTTGTAAATCTAAGTCTAAAGGTCTAGTATCAATTTCCTCAATTTTAGATAAAGTGGGAATCTGAACTTGACATACATCATTGAATAAAAATGGAAAATCTATAGTATCTTTTATGCTAAAACATTCAGAATGATGTGTATTTGAAATAGCATAGGTTATTGAATAAGGTCTATTTTGTTCTTTAAAGAAATCTTTTCTTTTAAAGTCTTGTAACAAACTTAAAGTTTTATCAAAATCTTTATCTTGTAAATGATAAGAAATTCTCGGATATACATTAAATTTTAATTTTCCATATTGTAGATTTCCTTGTAAAATACCCAAACAGGCTTCTTCTCTATTATGTATTCTATTATCCATAATTGCTAATTCTATAGGTGTATCTATTCCTTCTTTGAAGGTTGATTTTATAATAATTTGTATGGCTCCGACATGTACCCATCCTAAAGTATTTCTAATTTCGGGCTTTATTTTTTGTAACTTATTTTGAATATCTCTTTTAGATAATAAAGGTATCATGACTTTATTGGAGGTTATATCTACATTCAAAGCTCTTTCTTGGATATTTAGCCCATAATATAAGTGATGGTTTCTCGGACTTATACCTAATTTTTGTAAAGTATTTACTTTAAATCCAGCATGATTAGATAAAGAAAAGTTTTCATGTTGTATTTGTTTTAACTTTTTCTTATCTATCAAAATTTCTTGTTTGTATTCTCCAAATTGTTCTTCTTGAGAATTCATTATTATAGAACTATTTATAACTTGTAAATCATATTTACTCATCTTCAGACGATGTATATTCAGTTTCAGTTATTATAAAAATACTTTCATCTGAATCAATATCTTGAAAACTTTTGATTGGTATGAAATCACCATTTTCAATTATCTTTTCTATATCTTCATCTATCTCAAATAATTTTAAATTTTTATTAAACTTATCGGGACATCTATTAGCATAATGTCCTTCTTTATGACAATAAAAACATCTACAAGTCTTAGGACTCGTTTTTCTTTTAAAAGTAGGTTTAAAAGTATTCTTATATCCTTTATTTTTATAATAACTTGTTTTTCTCTTTTTAAAATATCTCTTTTTATAATGGGTTTTCTTCTTATATTTCTTTTTTATTTTTTCATAATAATATGAACTATCACACCCAATCATGGTTGGCATTTTAGAATTACCACAACATAATGACGCTCTTTTCTTTAAGCCTTTACTCATTTTAGCTAAAATAGCATCTCCACACCATTCACTTAATTTATCTCTAACATGTGTAATTCTTTTCCCTAAAGTATCTGCTGTGCCTGGCATATATGTATCAATTAATTTTTGTCCCCAAGGGTCAGGTATCTTAGCAAAAAATAGTGGTAAATAACTTTCAGTATTTGGCATTTGATTATATATGTGGTAATAATAGTCTTGAAATACACATATATATCTATCAATTTCACACATATCACATAATTGTAATCTAAGCAAGGCAGTTGAATACTTTTTAACAGTAGCCACATCTTTAATAATATTTCCTTCACCACAGAATTCTAATCTTAGTGCTTCTACTGCTCTAGTAATTACATTTGGTATGCTATTATCAGTCCCAATTATAGTTTCTTTTGTGTTTGGAGCTATATTTTGCCAAAATCTTAAAGTACTGTTTAGAAGAGTTCTTTCTAGAAACCCTTTTAAAGTTTCCATATCCATTTTATTTATCGCAACTGCTGTTCTAAGGGCGGTTTCCCATTTATCAATAGATTCTTCAGTGTTGTTAACACAATCAAGGTTTAAATATATTCCAAAGGGATTAATAGGCTCATTTTTCATACTCTCATATGGTGTAAACTTTTCGTTTCTTTCCCTTTTTATTTTATCCTTTTTTCTAATAGTGGTCTTAACAGCAGCATATCCCTCAGTGGGTCTATTAAATGATTCTGTTATGGTTCCCGAGTTACTTGTGCTTGGTATATCATTAACATTTGGTACAAAATTTTCTTGTCTAAGATCTGGTTTTAAATTAACAAAATTATCATTTATATTTATCTCTCCAATTTTAGTAACTAGACTATCTATATCTGGTGGTATATAATTTTCAAAGTCTGAATCTGTCATCTTTAATAATCTTTATAACCTTTAGGTATCTCTAAAGAAAGAATTTGTTGGAGTAATTTATCCTGAGTATTCTTAGAAGAATCAAGTGTTTCTTTATTCTTTTCATTATTATGAGTAAATGTTTTTAGGGTTAGTTTTACCTTTTGGATTAAAAAATGCTCCACAAATATTTCAAAGAAAGATGGATATTATATTTAAAGAATACGACTTTATTTTTGTCTATATTGATGATATCTTAGTCTTATCAAATGATATAGGTTCACACTTAAAACATCTTGATATTTTTGCCCTGGTATAAACCAAATTGATAATTTAATTAATGACTTAGAAAACATAGATTTAGATGATGAATTTGATGACTATATTTCTGATGAAGACTTTAGTTTTGATAGATATGAGTGGACTGCATCTGACTATACATACGATAATACAGACTGGAACTATAATTCTTCTTAATGGATAAATATAGCTTTCGAGAATTAAAAAATGAAAATGATAATTGCTTAAAAACTGAGAAAGATATGATAGAATTACAAAAAACAATTGTTTTTTATGGAGAAAAAATATTATCTCAACTAGAAAAATTAAATACTTTACTAAAAACATTTACTCATAATAATGAAAAGAATAAAGAAACACTTGATTCTTCTAAGAATACTCAGGATAAATTACTCCAACAAATTCTTTCTTTAGAGATACCTAAAGGTTATAAAGATTATTAAAGATGACAGATTCAGACTTTGAAAATTATATACCACCAGATATAGATAGTCTAGTTACTAAAATTGGAGAGATAAATATAAATGATAATTTTGTTAATTTAAAACCAGATCTTAAACAAGAAAATTTTGTACCAAATGTTAATGATATACCAAGCACAAGTAACTCGGGAACCATAACAGAATCATTTAATAGACCCACTGAGGGATATGCTGCTGTTAAGACCACTATTAGAAAAAAAGATAAAATAAAAAGGGAAAGAAACGAAAAGTTTACACCTGAGAGTATGAAAAATGAGCCTATTAATCCCTTTGGAATATATTTAGACCTTGATTGTGTTAACAACACTGAAGAAGCTATTGATAAATGGGAAACCGCCCTTAGAACAGCAGTTACGATAAATAAAATGGATATGGAAACTTTAAAAGGGTTTCTAGAAAGAACTCTTCTAAACAGTACTTTAAGATTTTGGCAAAATATAGCTCCAAACACAAAAGAAACTATAATTGGGACTGATAATAGCATACCAAATGTAATTACTAGAGCAGTAGAAGCACTAAGATTAGAATTCTGTGGTGGAGGAAATATTATTAAAGATGTGGCTACTGTTAAAAAGTATTCAACTGCCTTGCTTAGATTACAATTATGTGATATGTGTGAAATTGATAGATATATATGTGTATTTCAAGACTATTATTACCACATATATAATCAAATGCCAAATACTGAAAGTTATTTACCACTATTTTTTGCTAAGATACCTGACCCTTGGGGACAAAAATTAATTGATACATATATGCCAAGCACAGCAGATACTTTAGGGAAAAGAATTACACATGTTAGAGATAAATTAAGTGAATGGTGTGGAGATGCTATTTTAGCTAAAATGAGTAAAGGCTTAAAGAAAAGAGCGTCATTATGTTGTGGTAATTCTAAAATGCCAACCATGATTGGGTGTGATAGTTCATATTATTATGGAAAAATAAAAAAGAAATATAAGAAGAAAACCCATTATAAAAAGAGATATTTTAAAAAGAGAAAAACAAGTTATTATAAAAATAAAGGATATAAGAATACTTTTAAACCTACTTTTAAAAGAAAAACGAGTCCTAAGACTTGTAGATGTTTTTATTGTCATAAAGAAGGACATTATGCTAATAGATGTCCCGATAAGTTTAATAAAAAATTAAAATTATTTGAGATAGATGAAGATATAGAAAAGATAATTGAAAATGGTGATTTCATACCAATCAAAAGTTTTCAAGATATTGATTCAGATGAAAGTATTTTTATAATAACTGAAACTGAATATACATCGTCTGAAGATGAGTAAATCTGATTTACAAGTTATAAATAGTTCTATAATAATGGATTCTCAAGAAGAACAATTTGGAGAATACAAACAAGAAATTTTGATAGATAAGAAAAAGTTAAAACAAATACAACATGAAAACTTTTCTTTATCTAATCATGCTGGATTTAAAGTAAATACTTTACAAAAATTAGGTATAAGTCCGAGAAACCATCACTTATATTATGGGCTAAATATCCAAGAAAGAGCTTTGAATGTAGATATAACCTCCAATAAAGTCATGATACCTTTATTATCTAAAAGAGATATTCAAAATAAGTTACAAAAAATAAAGCCCGAAATTAGAAATACTTTAGGATGGGTACATGTCAGAGCCATACAAATTATTATAAAATCAACCTTCAAAGAAGGAATAGATACACCTATAGAATTAGCAATTATGGATAATAGAATACATAATAGAGAAGAAGCCTGTTTGGGTATTTTACAAGGAAATCTACAATATGGAAAATTAAAATTTAATGTATATCCGAGAATTTCTTATCATTTACAAGATAAAGATTTTGATAAAACTTTAAGTTTGTTACAAGACTTTAAAAGAAAAGATTTCTTTAAAGAAAAAAATAGACCTTATTCAATAACCTATGCTATTTCATATGCTATTTCAAATACACATCATTCTGAATGTTTTAGCATAAAAGATACTATAGATTTTCCATTTTTATTCAATGATGTATGTCAAGTTCAGATTCCCACTTTATCTAAAACTGAGGAAATTGATACTAGACCTTTAGACTTAGATTTACAAGACAAACCCCTTTTATTAAAAGAACAAATGATTCCTAAACTTACTTTTACAAGTCATGGAGTATCTAATAGAAGATTATCTATATCTAGTAGATATAATGATACTATAATTGAAAAAGAAGATACAATAAAGAATTATAAAATTCAAAGGGAATATTTTGATGGAAAAGATTTTTCATGTGTTAATATATTAATAGATACAGGAGCAAACGGGAGCTACATTAGTCATAAGCTATGTAGAAAACTGCAAAAACACCAATTAGATGTGCCCCACCATTACACAAACTTTAATGGAGAATTGCATATAATAAAAGAAGCAATAGAAACTATTATTAAATTTGGTGAGGAAAAGATTCCTCTAAGATTATTAATTGAAAATGAAAGTGAAGATGATAGCCTAGAAATTATGTTGGGATTAACTTTTCTAGAAAATGTTAAACCATATAAAATAAGTTCTTATGGTTTAAAAATAACATATAAGGATAAACTAATATATATTCCTAGATGACGAGTCGTAGTAGTGTTTATATCCCTATGGGGATTACATATAAAGACTATAAAGCCGAATATTTTGCTGCTTATATAGATAGTGGTGCTGGCCTCTGTGTATGTAAATCTGAATGTTATCCAAAAGAATATCATCAAGACCTTGAGACATACAGAGGAATTAGTTTTAATAAAGAAATTTTATTACTAAATAAAGGTATAAAAAGTCCTTTGTTATTGATAGGATCTTATTTAGTTAAAGGTCCGACATTTTATTTCCATGATACAGGTAGTGATGTCTTATTAGGACAAAATTTCCTTGAAAGATTTAACAAAGTTGTATTTGATATTTTAGCCTTTCAGATTTTATTTAAAACACCATGCCATCGTTTGATATCTGTTAAAAGAATAAGAAGAGCTTATGGACGAAGTTTTCCTATAAGGTTTAAAAAACGTGAGAAACATGATGACATAGGATACCAAGGAAGACCAATTATGGAAAGAGGAAAATTATTATTAAAATATCAAAAAGAAGAAAATCTTTTAGATTATCAAGTAAATCTTAGAAAACTTGATAATAATATAGAAAATATAAAAGAAAGATTAAATGAGTGCTATACAGATAATCCTTTAAAATTCTGGAATAAAAATCAAATTATGGCTAAATTAGAAATGAAAGATAAGGATAAAGAAATTAGGGTAAAACCTATGAGATATAACCCAGAAGACCAAAAAGAATTCCAAATACAAATTAAGGAACTTTTAGATAGTAAATTAATAAGGCCCAGCCATAGTCCTCATAGTTCACCAGCCTTTTTAGTAAGAAAACATGCCGAAATAACAAGAGGAAAAGCAAGGATGGTGATAAATTATAAAAAAACTAAATGAAAATACAGTATTTGATGGGTACTTTTTACCACATAAAGAAAGCTTGATAAATTGGACTATAAACAAAAAGATATTTTCTAAATTTGACTGTAAAAGTGGATTTTGGCAAATAAAAATGCATCCTGATAGTATAGCTTATACTGCATTTTCTACTCCACAAGGCCAATATGAATGGTTAGTTTTACCTTTTGGATTAAAAAATGCTCCACAAATATTTCAAAGAAAGATGGATATTATATTTAAAGAATACGACTTTATTTTTGTCTATATTGATGATATCTTAGTCTTATCAAATGATATAGGTTCACACTTAAAACATCTTGACATTTTTGCTGACTTATGCATAAAAAATGGTCTAGCCTTATCTGAAAAGAAAACAAATATGCTTCAAAAAGAAATTGAATTTTTAGGAATGAAACTAGATGGTAATGGAATTGAACTCCAAAGCCACATAGTTGAAAAAATCTCATCTTTTCCAAACAAATTAATTGATAAAAAACATGTGCAAAGTTTTCTTGGTATACTTAATTATGCTTCAGATTTTATTCAAAACTTGGCAGAATTAAGAAAACCATTTCAAAACTTACTTAAAAAAGATAAGATCTTTAGCTTTGATAAAAGTCTTGAAGGACAAGTAAGAAAAATCAAAGACCTTTGTAAAAACTTACCTAAATTACAATTACCAAAAGAAGATGATGATATAATCTTGGAAACTGACGCTTCAGAAAATAATTGGAGCGGAGTACTTAAGAAGATAGATTACAATCATGATAAACAAAAAACTGGAGAAAGCCTTTGTAGATATTGTTCTGGCACTTTTACAAATACAGAAACAAGATATCATATAAATGAAAAAGAATTGTTAGCAGTTGTAAGAAGTTGTCAAAAATTTTATTATTTCTTACTACCAAAACGATTTTTGTTAAGGACAGATAATACTCAAGTAAAAGCCTTCATAAATAACAATATGCCCTCAAAACCTGAATTTAAAAGATTAATTAGATGGCAAACTCTTTTATCAGAATATGTTTTTGATATCGAGATTATTAAATCTGAAAAAATGTTTTAGCAGATTTCTTGACCAGAGATGGAAAAGAAAATTGAAGATCTTGATATATTGCTTAGTCGCATGGATAAAGCTGTACAAAGGATAAAGGATACTGCTTCAGATATGGTAGAATTAATGGATATAGTTGGGGCCATTCCAGAAAATATAGTACAAATAAAAGATATATTTAAAAGACAATGTGGTATGATAGCAACAAGTGCTAATAACTATATGTCTGATAGCCTTCAAATAAGGGCCATGGTAGAAGGAAGTTCCAGCAAAACTGATATCCCATCATGTTCTTTTGATGAACAAATGATGGATATAATTTCTGATAAAGAAGAAACAGCTGAGATTAAGGAAATATATTCCTTTAGACCCCAATCAGATAAAACTTCATCTTTTGAAAAAATTGTCCAAAATCCAATTATTCAAAACCCTATTGAGATACAAATCCTAACAATGAAAGAATTATATAGCCTTTCGTCAACAGGTATAAGATTTGTTGATTTCAATGGAGTATATCCTCGTATAAATTATTTTCAGGGTTCTAACCCAGGTGAAATCAGATATTGGTACGAGTTTGGGAGATATATATATATATATATATATATATATATATATATATATATATATATATATATATATCCAAAACCCTTATATAGGAAGGATGAGTAGCCAATAAAATTCAAGATCAAACCCCCCTACCGGCTTTCCTTTTATGCACCAATTCCCGCCCAGCTTTTTTAGCAAATAAAAAAAACATAACCATAAAAACCCAAAAACGAAAATCAAAACAACATCATAACCAGATCCATAATTTTTTTACTCAAAAATCAAATCAACTATATATATTTAAAATGGCTTTGCTGTTATAAAAATCAAATCCCATTTTTTGTTCCATAACGAGCTCCCTAAATTATATTTCGATTAATTAAAACAGTTTTCCATGAACTAATATTTGAAGTCCTTGAATCAATTGTTTTTCTCAGGATAATAATATGTTACTATTTGATTTCGATGATTTCTATTAAGGATTTATAAAGCCTAACATTTTTATTAGATCCATTTGATGATTACCTTCAATAGTGTGTGAAACATCAAGCTAACATAGGTATTAGTATGGAACTACGATGCATCAAAATCGTTTACAGGTATTGTTATTTCATTTTTTATCCTAATGATTATTTTAAATCATTATAAGTTATTTAGATACATAATTTTTATTTATTGATTTACAGTTTAATATTTAAGTTTTAAATGTATGGATCTGATTTATAAAATGTTTATAAATTAATGGTAATAATAAATTCCCATGATTGTAGGTAATGAATAAAAAAGGATTGATCTTTAAAACAATAACCCTATTTGAAGTCCCCACAAATTGGATTTCATTTTAAAAGAGTCATCGCATGCCTATCAAAGAAACGATGGAAACGATTTATTGAGGATTAGTTGATAGGTTGATAAAGGTAACAACACAAGATTTGTTTTATTCATCTTTGTATTTTTTTTAATTCTTTTATGGATTTAGTCATAATTTTGAGTCATTTTTGTGTTTTGGCCAGATTGATGTTTTGACGGATGGGTGTATAGATACTGAATTTGTGAGATGAGTTGAGGAGAGAAATTGGTCTGCAACTGCAACTGATCAAAGGTCGTGTTGTTTGTGAGATAAACTGAGGATAGGAATTGGTATGCGTTGAATGCTTATTTAAAATCAATTTATTTAGAATACGTCTTAGTGACTATATTGTTCTTTATTGTGTTTTGAACAATCTTTTGAAACTGCAGGAGGATCCCACTAATTATTCACATCTAATTAATGATGTGTTGATTATGTAACAACCATTGCTTCTCACTAGAGGTAACATGTAACTTACTCTTTCTCTGAATAAGTATATAATTGGGTTAGGAGTAGATAAATTTAACAATCACTTCTTAGAACTTTTATAACAAAATAATAGATGCAGCTATCAATAGAAGCCCATGGTGCAAAGTAACTTTTAGGGTAAGTTTGTGATGGTTGAGCATTTGTAAGTGTAATTAGAAGACATACTATTTTCCCACATGTACAGGTTGTTTGTATCGCCTTATTTTCCTGGCTTATGAGCCTATTTGATTTGGGTAAAGCAGTAAAGCTCATGAGCTCACTTAATAGGTTGTTTCACATTTGAATAAGACCTTACATAAAAAAATTAAGCTAATTCAGACACCCGAAAAAGTATCATTTTTTACTTTTGATTGACCTATTATTTGGTTTTGAATAATCAGCTCTATATTATTGCATATAGAAAAATCAAAACTGGTCTAGAGTAAAGTGTAGAGTTGTAAATGGTAAATAATCAGTTTCTTTTGTGCCTGCACAACTTACACCCTACAATTGAAGAGAGGAATTCTGGAGCAAACGCAAAGCTTATGCATTCAGTCAAAGAAGAGTCGAGTCTGATTGATGGTGATATAAGTTGTTCTTAATAACTTAGCTATCTCAACCAACCCCTAATAAAAAAGGGGCAACATTGAAATTTGTTTACGTAGTGTATAATTTATGCATGATTTAACATTCGATCCCAAACAAGGTAACATTACTGCTCATGACACTAGATAGGCTTCTACTTATGTTCGGATTTTGCTAGACTTCTATACAGTAAGATCAAGTTCTGGTTGCAATATTCAAAAAATTTCTATGTACAAGCGAAAGAGGTGTGTATTCTTTCTTTCTCTTTATTCTTTTGTTTTGAGCTGCTGATAGTGTATCGGGATGATATACCCATGAATTTACAATGAATCTCTTTAACATTTCGATATTTTGTTTGGATTTTACTGGCCGCATTTTATGTTTCAATGCTATTCATAATTATGTTATTTAGTATAAATTTCATTGGATTTTCATTTATTTATCAATTGTATAAGCAATCCCAAACACTCTTCAAGTCTTCATAATGACATCTGAAACGCACATCCAAGCTTCTTTTAATTTTCTTATGTTGGTAATACAAGACTTATTGGTGTATGCTTTGTTGTAGGGCTGATGAAAGGATAAAAAAATGGGCTTGGGAGGGAACAATGAAGGTGTTAAGCGTGTTAAGCAAGGGAGTATTATGATATTTGAAGATAAGACAAAAGGTGATAATACATCTTATATTGTTTACTGTATTTATGGATTGTTTAGTTACTTATGCTAATCTTTAGGTGAACAGTATGCTTGGGCATTTTTAATAGACATAGAGCCTCATCCAGTGGAGCCTGTAAGTGACCACAGCTAATGGTAAATCTATCATAGTCTAATTTATAACATCTATGAAATGTATATTAATCAATTCAATATATGTGTTTAGTATTAGATCATGACTTATTCATTGTTCTAAGTATTTTTTTTAGAAATTGTTTTGCATGTTTAATCTCCCAAAACTTTGTTCCATCTTGAGAGTCACATATCTTATATCTCAATTTATCTTTATGCAACTAATAGCCACTTATCTGTATGAAAGATAAGATATCAATTTGATTTTCAAGATTTAATTTTATCAATTCATTTTTTTATATGATATAAGAAACTTTTAGTTAAATCATGTTTTGCCATCTCTTATCTTTTATAACAAGGTTGTTTGGATTTGTTTTAGTTGCAATAGATGAAAATGGAATTGATGGGAAAGAAATGGAGGCTCATAAACACCTATGTATTGGGAACCGCTATTTAAAATCAAGCTTTAGCAGCTCGGATGATAGGAACGTTTAGGAAGATGGGCTTTTAACTTTTAGGGAGTTGCAAAAAGTTAACCATGTGATATCAAAAGCCTCAAACGAACTTAATATATATTGGGATACAAGAACAAAAGTTTTGCCAACAACAGTAGAAGAGTTTCTAATATTTACAAGTAATAATAAGAAATGTTACTGATACGTGGAATGCAGATACGTGGAATGCAGGAAGTGTAAAAAGTCACGGTTCTTGAAAAGTATAAGATAAACTTTTGAAGTATTTCGTAATGATAACTACACAGTTTAAGAGTTGTATCTACTTTTTTTTACTTTTTCACTATAACATTATTGTTAGTGGATTGATAATGTTGTTTATACAAGAAATTGATATATCTTAAATGTCATCTTTACAAATACGAGATCATGGACGGGTCAAGGGATAAAGCTGGAATCTCATGTTAGTTTGTTATAAAAGCTTACTTAATGTCACATGTTTTACTATTGATTGCTAATAAATTACAGTAAACAGTTTAGTTTTATTCTAATTTATGAAATAATTTTTGTTTTAATGACATTTTTGTATGATATATATATAGTATTAATGTATGTACTTTTCAAAATAACTTTATTTTGCTAAAACATTTCCTTAAAGCAACCCGCCCCTTGAACGGACCTTAAAGCTATACATACATTAATACTATATATATATCATAACAATTTTTATGGATTATATTTGTTTTACAAATTTTTAAGAATGAGAACACTTAGCATTGAGGCATAAATCATATCAGGTTCTAAAGTTGGGGATGTTGTAGCTATATCTAGAATGAATATAGCTCCTTCTGGTACCAAAATGCCTTTCCAGTTAAATAGAAGTCAGTTTCTCATTTCTGTATGTTTTGCAATGACCATAAACAAAAGCCAAGGACAGACTTTATCTAAAGTGGGATTATATTTAGAATGACCGGTTTTTACTGTACGTCGCCATTTCAAGGGTGAAATGCAAGAACGGTTCCAAAGTATTCTGTTGCGATGAAGAAGGAAATTATTGCAATTACACAACTAATATTGTGTATAAAAAGGTTTTACAGCGTCTTTAAACTATTGGATATTTTGATTTAATTTTACTTTTATGCAATTTTAGACCGTTTTCATTAATAATTTGATTAATTATTATGGTTTTTGTAATAAGGGAGTACATTTATCTCATCATGTTTTAAGATTTTCATGTTTAAAAATTATGCATATGGTTTTTGTTCTAATTACATTAAAAAATTATTTTATGATTTTAGATTTCATTTTATATATATAAACAGTTTATTGTATTCAGTTTACTTCAAACAAATTTTTAAAGCCACCCGCCCATCGGGCGGGCCACTCAGCTAGTATATATATATATATATATATATATATATATATATATATATATATATATATAGAGAGAGAGAGAGAGAATACCAGGTGGAGTAACTGTTTATGTATACGTTGCAGCACATGAGTCCATCGCCTCAAAACTTCCGTATATCAACTGTGGGCTGACCTCTTCCACTTCTATCGTCCATCCAAGAAGATTTTTCTTCGCTAGTCCAACCAAGCCCATGACTCATACCCACTATGTAATCAGGTCACACGACTACATCAGCAATTGTTCTTTTTAATGCTACGAGAAAAATTGATGTCTTCAAGGAAACTGAAGGATGACTTTGCATGCAAGTTGAAGGTCTGATTGTTTATATGGTACTTAATAAAAATAGGATCACAATTGATACGATTTAGTGTGTGATTGCAAAGGGATAATTTGTTGTTACAAAATATCTAATATACGCTACTTTACCTTTTCTCCAACAGAGGATCTGATAAAAACTGATAACTAAGTAGTCAATTGACTTGGATTAAGGCCAAGCCAAATTCGAGATGACAAATCTCCAGTACAAAGGTAGTTACAATAATATTATTCTTTACTCCTACATAAAAACAAAGACTACTACTTTATTGCAAACTAAGAGTAACTGCTCCTAAAAAGCAGGACCAGAACTGCTCCTTCCCATTCAGTGTTTTATTAGTTGCATGGTTGACCCAGGTGGGTCACCTGCCATGACCCGTGTCTTTTTCCTCACCCTCAGGTTCGTATCATTACTTCCCCCTCGGTAAAACGCCTTGTCCTCAAGGCGAAAATGTGAGAATTGCTCAGCTAGCAGGTCGTATGTCTCCCAGGTAGCTTCTTCCGGAGGTCTTTGATTCCGAGATATTAGAAATTCCCCCTGTTTTACTATTTCAGCCTTTTGAGAATGGGGATATCGGTATGGTCTGATGTTGGGTGGTGTTGAGTTCGGAAGTAGTGGAATAGAGTTTTTTTGTGCATGGTTGGGAGGTAGAGTCATGGGTTCCTCAAAAACTGGGTTGTATTGATGTATCATAGGTTGGGAAACATTGGGAATTTCTGGTTGAGTGCCCAGTTCAACAACCAAATATTGAAAACTGGATGACCCTTGCGAACCAGTTGTAATACCCTGCCATTTATAACGTTTGCCATCTACATTAAAAATCATGAACATCTCTTTCCAATTCGCTTGTACCGTATTAAGTGTTTCTAACCATTGAATACCCAAAACGAGATCCGCTCCACCTAACGAGAAGGGATAGAAATCATGAACAATTTTAAGGTCATCGATTTGTATTGGGAGGTTTTTGCATATGTGGCCACACCTAATAAAATCTCCATTCCCGATTTGAACACGAAAAGGTGCCACTGCTTGAGTTAAAAGATGCAGGTCCTTTACCAATACATCGGAGATAAAATTATGTGTAGATCCCCCATCAATTAAGATAATTACTTCCCTAGAATAAAGCATACCTTGAACTTTCATGGTTTTGGGGTGGGGTTTTCGAAGTATGGCATGTAGACTTATCTCAGCAACTCTATTGGTATCCCCTGCCATATATTCAACTTCGCTGGTAGGATGCTCTTCAGGCTCTTCCGCCACTTCCAACACCTTAAAAGTACCTGTTTTACACCTATGACCAGGCCCGTATTTTTCCCCACACCGATAACATTCACCCTTAAGGTAACGAGATTGTCTCTCAACGTCAGAAATTTGTAGGGGTGGTTTGAAGTTGTTAGACGAATTTGATGTAGCGGTTGTAGCCTCGGACTCGGGTTGGGTTGACTTTGAAGGTGTTGTCCAAGTCGGATCTCTCCCGGAACGGGTATGGCTAATTTTTGACTCGAATTCTAAAGCGATACTCACCGCTTTGTACACTGTTCTCGGTTTCTGAATTCTCACATCCGCTTTTAGTTCTTCTTTGAGGCCATTGAGGAACACCCCTAAAAGGCAATGTTCAGGCCAGTTAGAAACTCGGGAAGAACGTTTAGCGAATTCCTGTCGGTATTCTTGCACCGTTCCTGTTTGTTTTAAACTGCACAAATATTCATCCGGATTTTGGAACTCAGTAGGCCCAAAATTTTTCTGCAAGGCATGAACCAGGTCTTCCCAATACTCCATCGTCTGATTTGTTGAAACCCAAGAATAAAAATCCAGTGCATCTCCTTCTAAGTGCATCGAAGCAACATCTACTTTTTCATCATCGGGTATGTCATAGTAACGGAAGTACTTCTCCGCCTTAAGGATCCAACCTCGCGGGTCTCCATCACTAAAGGTAGGAAAAACAATCTTATTATGTGGACGACACCTTTGATGATGCCAAGATGAGTCCCCTTCATCTTGCCTTCCAAAACCATTACCCGATCTGTCCCTGTTGTGCGATTGAGATTTAAGGGCTGCCACATCTTTCTGCAACGCATCTATAGACTCCAACTTCTTAGCTATAGCGGCTAACTGTACTGCTACGGGATCTGATGGTTGATTGCCTGCGTCTGAGATGCGTCTGAGATGCTCCGGGTGTTTACCATGTTTTCGTTTCCCGGCAATGGAACCAAATGATAAAAACTGATAACTAAGTAGTCAATTGACTTGGATTAAGGCCAAGCCAAATTCGAGATGACAAATCTCCAGTACAAAGGTAGTTACAATAATATTATTCTTTACTCCTACATAAAAACAAAGACTACTACTTTATTGCAAACTAAGAGTAACTGCTCCTAAAAAGCAGGACCAGAACTGCTCCTTCCCATTCAGTGTTTTATTAGTTGCATGGTTGACCCAGGTGGGTCACCTGCCATGACCCGTGTCTTTTTCCTCACCCTCAGGTTCGTATCAGGATCTTTCTGCAGACAAATTGGCACGGCGAGCACGAACAAGAGCTTGCATCTTAACAATGGCTTGAACACAACGTAAAGTCCCCACTGCATGACTCCTAACCAGATGTCCTCTAACAGCAGCTTGCAACTATACCACATTCTTGTACTTTACCATTTGTCTCTGAGCCTAAGTATTACACATAACCACAAATGTTAGAAAACAGAGCGTACGTGAAATAGCATATCGATGAAATAATCAATATAATCATATAAATACGTACCAAAAATTTCCTAACAGCAGCCTGGATGACAAGGATGGTTGATTCAGATGCCGATTCAGATTCATCAGTAAGGGGCTCGAGATCACATATATCATCTTCACAAGTATCGGTTGCAATAATCGAGACTGTAGTGTCTTTGGTAACTGAATTAGATAGCCGAGGGGAATCTTCTATCCATATGTTATCAGAAGTTTTTTCAGATATGTTAGAAGTAATTTGAGGTACCACACTTATACTAGTAATAGGTTCTGAGATATCTTTTTTCTCTGATATGTTAGATATAACTCGAGGTACCGAACTAATACTAGTAACAGGTTCCGAGATATCATTTTTCTTCGATATGTTGAATTTCACTTGAGGTACCGAACTTATAGTCGTTACAGGATCTGAAGTTTCCTTTTTCTCTGAAGATGGTATTTCGGTAACCACTGTGTTACTCAGTACCCGATGACGTGCTGATCTTTTTCTAAAGCTCCATCCTCGTTTATCAGAACCTTTGTTCTGTAGAGAGTTCAATTATATCACAAAATTAATCATAGGAATCTTTACCAAATCTACTATTGATAAGATCAGTGATTTGTCACTATAAGATCTAATTAGTACACATTTATCCTTAGATTTAGCCAACTTGTTAATTAATTTAACATATAACAAGTTATTCTCACATACTAATCGCGTTGTTTGAAAAATTAAAAGATCTTCTGTAGAAACATTATATAGGTTACAGCTACTCAGTTATGTTGTTCACCTTGAACTTTATTCCAATCAAACGCAAACATGTGAACACGGACTAGACAACCTTATACATAGGAACACTTTGAAGAGCTTTATTCCAGGTGTTGGTGAAAAAACAAAGATGATATGGCATATACCATCTCATTATTTATCACCTTTGTTACTACATGGATATCATCGTCACTAGTCGCTAGCAGTTACCTCTAGCATTCAATTATTACTACTTTATTAACATATACGTTAAACATACTAAAATGAACCTTCCAACAAATAACCCTGCGCGTCAACATATTAAGATTCCATGACTAATCGAAATAGAATAAGCGAAGTGCCAACTCTTGATCTTTCTGTACCAAAGAGAATCTGTCTCACACGCAACTGTTCTTATGCATATTACAAAGCCGTAATATCTATCTAGACCCATTTATCAAGCAAAATACATGGATGAGCAGAAGAAAAACGGTTAAACAACACATGCTACAATGGTAAGAAGGTCGTAGAATTATGTAGAACATGAATTATCATTCCAAACTAAGTAACTAACCACAACTTTGTATAAAAAACAATAGTTGTGTGTTTCAACTAATGTCTGGACTAAATAAGAACTATAGATTATACATGACAACCTAAAACACGAATGGGAGTTGCGCAGAACTGGTAGTTGTTCAACCAGCTCAGAAGTGTCAAGATCATTGGTTCTCTGCACCACAATTGGTAATAAAGACAGTTAAGAATCGTCCCTTTTTTTAACTAGCAAAAGAACTTGATGTTAATTCAAATCGTTACCGCATATAACTCGACTAAACTACAACCAAATTATTTTAAAAACACTAACTATATATTACCAGGTGGTCTATTTTTACATCATTTGTTTAAACATCAAAAGTGAAAAACCAGAATGCTAACTTCGTATCAATAAAACAGTAGATACTACTACCGGGAAGGAGATGGCAGCATTCGAATCTCAAGCACCATCTAGTCACCAAATCATAACTATTCTTAACATCCATTTCATCGAAGAAATGGAACTACGAATGACTACATTGATCACTGTATTAAACACCAACTATATTAAATCAGTACGTTTATAAATAAGCTCATACAGGCTCATATAATCGGTACATTTAGCAACTAGCCATACAGGACCATTCGTTTAATTTAGTTTTGATCAGCAGAGTTAAGCTCAGCAATGTCCTATATCATTTAATTTAGCTTCCTAAACTATTAACACAAACTAATATGTTGTTTACCGGTCTTGATCAGCAAAGTTAAGTTCTTGTATCTCAAACCAATCAAACTGTACATTTAATCTACGTCCCCAATCAACTTAAAAAGGGTTTATTATGGAAATGACAATTTCGACATATATTAACATACAATTAGGTCTACTTCGGTTATAGTTTATCGGTTGGCTGCCCAAGCAAAAAAATTCATGAAAGCCAGAAGGTACAAATGCACTGTGGATTGTTTTGTAATCATACTTAACAAGTTAATTATCAACACATCACAAAACTCTTCAGATTTGACCCACTATCCAACCTATTGCCCTGCCCCTTACGCAATCCTCAGTTGATATATCCTTAGATTCCTGATTCCAAAATTTCATAACATTACAATATCAAACGCCTACACTCGATCCATCTAAAGTAATATTTCACTTACTATTAAATATCAGAAAATGGTCTTATATTTTTTACTTCATGTCACGTTTTACATTTTACATAAACAAATATTTAAAGATCAGGAAATCGGTACTATGATCATCGGTCCAAGGTGTTAGAAAATTGGTTCGTCAGCCATAAATTTCTAACAAATTCATCAAACCTTTACTCAATATCATTTCTAATTCTAACTTGTAAGGCAGTCTAATATCTAGTCTTCATTAAGTTCAATAACTTTACTCAATATCATCTTCTGTCTATTCCATTCACTAACCCGACTAGACTTCAATAAACAATAATATCAACAACAAATATCTAGTAGCAGAAACTATGACAGCAGCGAGCAATCAAATCATTAACATCAAATAGTTCGCTTCAAAGTTCAAAGGCTATTACGTCATTATATACCAGCATACCACATAGCTTAACAAATTCAGAGACTAAAAATTAAAAACAGCAAATAACAAGATCCTAATATTGAAAAATCATTGAAAAATATCAAATCACTTAACTGAATCAAAATTAAAATAATCAAAATTAGGTAAACATAAAAATAATCAAAATTAGAGCTTATCAAAACACTTAACTGAATCAAAATTAAAAATAATCAAAATTAGAGCTTATCAAATCATTTAACTGAATCAAAATAAAAAATAATCAAATCACTTAACTGAATCGATTTCAACCTTTAGAGGTAATCGATGGCGGGTGACGTTGGAGACGACGGCGGAGATCGACCACGGCGGCGATCGAAGACGGGCGGTTGTGTGTGAAATGGAACGGTGTGTGTGAAAATTATATAAGTTCCATTTTAGAAGTTGCAGTATAAGTTGTATTTTATAATTTTATTGGTAGTATTTTATAAGTTAGTATTTTGTAATTTGTATTTTATAAGTCGTATTGTATAATTTTTTTAGTAGTGAGAAAATTTTATAAGTTGTATTTTATAATTTTATTAGTATATTTTATAAGTTGTATTTTAAAAAAAAATTTAGTAGTGAGAAATTTTATAAGTTGTATTTTATTATATAATTTTAAAAAAAAGTGATTTTGAAAATATATTTTATTTTAGTTTCCGGTCATAGTTTTGTTCGGGTTGAATTCCGCACTCGATTTAGATTCTATGCGTGATTTTGTTACGGATTATCTAGCATAAAAAATTTTTAAAAAACGTAAATTGTTACGCTTATTTTACATCTGAAAACCTTACAAATTAACAAAACTTATAAACTTTTAAAAGCAAACTTGCAAATAAATAAGATTTCAAAATACCAAAAATAATTTTAAACACAAACATTTTGCAGTGCAACACAAATTTGCAAAAATGGTTATGAAACACTTAATAATAATTTTTTTTATGTAAAACATTAATTTTAAATAGATTCAGCTTTACAAATTAAATAGGCTTAGCAAGACTTCATTTTACCACATTATTAATTTTTTGTCGGAAATTCGTCACTAAAGGCTTTAATTTCCGATAGATTTCCGATTGAAAACTTATGTATAGCTAATATTTAACATTTTCCGACAGAATAGCGACAAATAAGCAAAAATGTCGGTAGTCCCTCGGAAATTAGACGCAATATAACTATTTTACCGACGGATTTCCGTCGATATTTTTATCCTTCGGAAATCTGTCGGGAATCTGTTGTAAAATCGTCGAAAAAAATGAGCCACAATACTGTTACTAATTTGTCAGAATTTCGTCAGTAATTTCCGACGGAAATATATCTGTCGGAAAATCCGTCGCTGTTGCTCTGTTTTCTAGTAGTTATAACAACTTGAGTTACCTCATCTTGAATTCGCATGTAATTACTATATACGACTATCTACAACATTCAAGGATTGCAAATAAGTTCCAACCAGCATAACATAAATGCTATATAAGCTGATAACGAATTGAGTCAAAGTCGAGCTCCACGTGCTCGTTATTTGTTTGGATGTTTTTATTATCAGATATAGTGGTGTTTATGGTTGCATATATTCTCGGAGAAAAAGCACGTAGGGCTGAGCATGGCAGATCCAAAACTGACTCGGATCGGAAAACCGGACCGTACAATTTCGGTCTGGTCCTCGGTCCGGGGTTTTGGACAAATTCTGTCCTCGGTTCGGTCCGGTCCGAGTCGGTCTTATAAATTTTTTATCAATTTTGCCTAATAAGACCGGATAGGACCGAGGATCAAACTGGACCGGACTATTTCGGTCCGGTCTCGGTCCGGGGTTTCGGACCATTTCGGTCCTCGGTCCGGTCCGGTCTTGGCCGGTCCGATCCGGTCATGGACCGATGCTCAGCCCTAAAAGCACGTATGTGTCATTCCCTTACTTTGAAGTAACAAGTATTCAATGTCCGCGCTTCGCTGCGGTACATTTTACGATTTACGTACGATATTTATGAGAAATCATGAATATGATAAAAGAAAACAAATGAAATAAACAATACTTTGTTTATACTTCACACAAATGGAATAGTTCATCCAACACTTAACCACCACAGTAGGTTGCACAAAGGATTTAATGAAATTTCAAAGTCACATTATATAAGCAAAGCAACTTGAGTTGAATTCCTCACAGCTATAGCGTCCCGATTATTAATTCCTGCATTCAAGATAAAAAAAACTGCCCACTTAGTTTCCAGCCTGTAACAGTAGTGACGAATGACGCTCAGAACTTTAAGTGAGGCTTTCCTAATTTCGATGCTTCTACTAAATACTTAACACTACATTGCGACGACGTGCAATTCTGGAACTCTCAACGCTGATATTGTCGGAAGTTCACTCTTTTAGTGCCTGTTCATAAGGTAAATAGTTGCGAGAAATTATTCGAGCATGAACTCATTGGTATATTCTATTTTGGGAAACATTGGATAAGTGCAAATGTACATCAAGATACTACGTAGTATTTGATATATCTATTGAATTCACAAAAAGAATTCAAATGAAGCATATCCAACCAATTTGGTATTACCTAAAAGATGTCACTGCTCATTTTTATGCAAAAGCATACTTTATAGTATGGCAAGAACATGAAAATTGTGTGATGTAAACTCTCAGTATCATGATATCATCAGGCAAATTTGAACTTAAAACTTCCAAAAATCGCCAAAATAAAAACTTAGAAAAGTATCAGTTGTATAACACTATAACCATAATTACAAAAAAAAGTATTAGTTTATTTGCTTTATAATATTTTCATCTATAGTTTCTCAACTGTTCCAAAAAAAATCTATAGTTTCTTAAAATCTATTAAATGGGCTTTCGATTGAAGCTCAAACGTTACCAAATTAAATGGAGTGAAACAAAGATCACGGTACGTTCTGTACCGTTTTCGTATTTGTGCATCACCTATTGGATACTCGCACCCAATTCTAAAGCCATGTTGCAGCCCAAGTCATGTAGCCATGGAGACCACCTATGTACGGCTTCCCTGTCAATCGATAATCATTCTCAACCTATATGGCGTCCCTGTCAATCGGTTCTAGTTTGGGTTCGATTCTGTTCGATTTTCTGTTTTGTGTGTCAAACCCAAATTATGGACACCCCTATAAACAATAGGTGAACAGATTTGCTAGTTGACATCACTGTAATATTATACTTGATTTCCCTGGGTGTAGTAGATAGTTTTTGGCCTTTCTTTAGTAGATGAAGAAAATTTATATACCACTCAAAGTGAGAGGCGAGGGAACGTCTTCCCACCTGGTCCTCACGATAAGGGCTGTTGCAATCTGCATACAGTCAACCTGCTTAACTCTGGCAGTTGGCATTTGACCCTAAACTACATGGTCATTGTTATATGTGTTGAACTATAAGAGTAGGTAGATTGTTTCTATCCGATAGGTGAATTTGTGTGAATTTCTTTTCCAGGTTTATCCTACCATTTTTTTATTAACGGTTTGCTTACAACTAAGGCTAATAATATGTTTTAAAAAGTAAGCCTATCATTGTTTTTGCTTCTATCCACATACATTGCTATTATTTTTGCATTTGCTTTTGTTGGGTTGAACAAAATCTCTTTTTTCGGTGTTTGCAGGTGTAAATGAGTTGGGCTCGTGTTTCCACATATTTATACAGATTATGCAATGGCCAGATTTAGATAAATGAATGTAAACTTCTGAATTATTTCTCTCCTTAACTAAACGGACAGTTAATGGAGGCTCTTTGGTAATTTCAGTGTCTATTACTCTATTATCCTCTGTAATAAAGCATGTTCAGAATGAAAACAATCCAAAATGGGTTTGGGACTTTGGGTAAAAACTGGTAATTCTTCTCATAATGGTTCAGATAGAAATTGAAAATTTTCTTGTTCGTCGACTCATACATTGTGACCAAAGGTTACATTAACATCGCTGCGACATATTGACTTTACTAATTTCCTTATTCATCCTATAACACATGTCACAAAATTTAAACTGACTAAAGTGGTATGAAGCACCGAAAACCACATAAATCGATAAATATCGTCTGATCAAAAGTCTTCTTTTTAACATCACTTATAAAAACACTGCTTAAACAACATTATTAATCCCATGCCCAAACTACTCTTTCACTCGGTTTAAGTTTCATGTATGTTTTATCTGAAGTGATGTTTTGTATAAAAAATTGTGGACATGGCTGTTTCGGTTACACTTGTTTTGTATAAAATTGTTCTTTTACATTCTTTATTCCAATTAACGGATTCAAAACGCAACCTAAATCATATAACAGTTACGAAGCACCCAAAATCATATAAGGGTTACAAATATAACAATAGCAAAATTGATTAATGCATAAATTGATAACCCTAAATTGTTTATAACCACTTATTCTAATTAATGGCTTCCAAACGCCCCCTAAATTGGGGGAAAGAAAAATTGGGGACAAATTATTTGCATAAAATCGCGAACACTAACCTTTGGAAACGGTATACTTTAGGTTTGATTTTGTTTGCAACGAAGATAACTCATATGTGGGAGCGGTTTTTTTTCTTGTGAAGAAGATGTGAAGAAGATGGGCGGTTTTTTTTCCTTTAAGATGTGAAGAAGATGGGTTTTCTCAGTTGGTAACCGTCGATAGAAGTTTGTGAGGGGCATTTTATTTTTGTTTTTTGTTTTTCTAATTACGAAAATTTCCCATTTATTATTATAGTTATAATATAAGCCATTTTTAGTCAGAGGTATAGATGCTTATTTCAAGTGCTTGTTTAAGACAAAAATCGATTACTGGTATGTCTTGTTGGGTAACCATTTTAGGGTTCGAGTGGAGCGTGATCACTGTTGTTTGCACCGAGTGAAATAAGAACCTTTTCTAAATAGCACCATCCGCATTTCACACAAAATCTACACAACCAAAACAATTTCTATAAGTAGTTACTTTTAGGCAAACATAAAGTGGCCGAAAAAGGAGGGTTTTACCCGGTTTAAGGGGGTGTTTCTTTTTCTTTTTGTGCTTCTTAGTGGGAAAATTGTGGGCCCAAATCCCTTTGAACATCTTGTTCCACACTCACACAAATATCTCTCTTTTCTTACTAAGAGGCTAATTAAGAGTCTTATATGGAAGCACTTAAAAAAAGAAACAAACCCTAAGTCTATGTAGTAGTGACTAGTGAGTTTGAAACCCCACTGGCCAACCATAAATATAAGAAAGGGTTATACCCACCCACCCCTTGACCGCGAACATAGCGGCCACTCATTTTGTGAGTACAATTAATGGGTTTGATAAAATTAGAAGCAATATTGCATCCACTCTTGTCCAAATGCTCCCGTAGAAACTTCACTGTCGGAGCTGTTAACATTCACAAAGTTACATACATTACTCAAATTTATATAAACCCACCCTGTGAAATATAAGATATATAAAAGTAATTACTTCTGAGGCTTCTTTGGATCATGTTTTCGCATTCTTCAACCGTCATACCGCCCGGAGAAGAATCTGATCCATCTGACATTCGTTGTGTTCTCGAGTAAAGAAAAGTAAAGTAATTGGAAGGGAAGTGTTTCACCCATTTTTGGGAGCAAACCATTTACTTCCAAAATCATCAAAATAACATTACATTTTCTTTCTTTTCTTTTTTTTCCTTCTCAAGAACATAACTCACATATTTCTTTTCACTTTCTTTCATTTACTTCATTAAACCAACCTTGAGAACAGTTTAGTGACTTGTTTATTTGGTGAAAAGTGAAAAGAATGAAA
Organism: Glebionis coronaria; assembly: GCA_025667525.1. Classification (NCBI taxonomy): domain Eukaryota; kingdom Viridiplantae; phylum Streptophyta; class Magnoliopsida; order Asterales; family Asteraceae; genus Glebionis; species Glebionis coronaria. The sequence continues at coordinate 413,292,103 of CM046878.1, forward strand.
TGTAAGATTGTAAACAAGTTAGAATGGGCCTGATGTTGGGCCAGTTTATTCTTATTGGTACAAGATATTTTTCTTTTTTTATTTTATGTTTCTTGTGGTCCACAAACGTTTACACGATTATTCATTAAGAGAAGGGAATATGTATTAAAAAAGTAAGAGTTAAAGGTGCGTTTGGTATGTTATCATGAATTATAATCGGTATGATTTTCGGAATAATATGGAATGATAATGGATATGATTAAAGGTCCGTTTGGTTTGACATCGAGTTTTACTTTGAATGTGGGTTTATAAAGTTGGTGGTTTAGAATTGAATAATGTTAAATGAAAAGTAATGTTTGGTTTGAATTTTGAGTTTAGATTTTGATTTGATGTAAGAGAGAGAATATATATTATTAAATGTATTAATAATTATTTAATATTAAAAAAAATATTTTTTATTTTAAAATAAGAATAAAAATATTTTGTGTAGGTTATATTACAGAAAAAGACAAAAACAAGAATCTGGCCCACACAATTACCCCAAAACCCCCCATCCCCCCTTACTTTTACGATAGCAAGAAAATTAGTCACTAATATCCAAAAATTTTGACTTGATATTTAAACGAAACAAAGGTTTCATGTTATTTTAATAAAACCCAAGCCCAAAGTGGGCAACCAAACGGACCCTAAATATATCTTTCCCATTCATGATGTTTGGTTTGATAAATGTTGGAATCAAAATTTTACCTTGTGTTTTTTTTCTTGTTCTTGCTTCTTTGCTAACAATGCACATGCATAAGTAGCCATGACTTAAATTTGATCCTTTTAGTCACTAACCACAATTTTTTATCTTTACTAGTTATAAAAGAAAATAAAAATTTTGTAAAATTCTTAGCTATTTGGTGCGAATGGTTAATCAAATTGAATATCATATCGACATAATTAGTTTAATTAAATTATTATTTTTTTAACAAAATTATTTTAATCAGAATAAAATAAAACAAATTTTGTGTGAGTTACCATTTTGAATAGAAGATTAGTTCAACATATGTTGTATTGTAGGTGAATTATGTTTTGATGGCTCGGATTAAACTGAAAGCCCAACTATTTTTAATTTATGTTTTTTTAATTTGATTTTGAAAAAAAAATATGAGAAAAAAATAGTTGAAAGAAAGGGAACCAAAATAGAAAGGAGCCTCTTTAGGCTGATATCAAAAAGGCCACATATTAGGATATGATTTTACATTTTGATTACCACAATTGTATACCAAACGTTACTATGATTGAAACAATCATTGATTCATTCCTATTGAGCCATACCAAACGCACCCTAAGTACATTTTTGGTTTTCATGGTTTGACAGGTATAACGATTTTGGTCCCAACATTTAAAAAGTATCGGATCTCGTCATATTTCACTTAATCCGTAATACTTTTGGTGCCAAACGTTAGCTGACTAACATTTGACCAGTTAAATTGTATAAAATGCCTAAAGTACCCTTGTCTCATTACATAAAATGCCTAAAATAACCTTCCAATTATTATTTTTATTATTATTATTATTTGTTATTATTATCATTTTTTACAAAAATTTACTTTTTTATTATTATTTAATAAAAAATATGTACTTCATCTTATTCTTATTCTCAGTTTGATCAAAATTTACAAATTCATCTTCATCTCTAGATATTCATTGTCAAACATCTATTTCCAGTTTTATCAAAAATTCACATATTCATTTTCATATCTAAATATTCATATTCACACATCTATTTCCAGTTTATACCAAAAAAATTAATCAACACCACAAATAAGCACAAACACATCCACCGCTTCATCTTCATATTATATACAACAATTCAAAACAACACCCACATCTCATCGAACCATCTAAATCAGTCGGTATCCGACTCTACAACAACCACCATTCATAAACCCTTCAACCACCATGAAACCACCATCAACAGAACACCCTTTAAAAAGTTAAGGTTTTTATTTTGTTTTTTTAATTAAGTAAAAACACCCTTTAAAAATTCACTCAAATAAGCTAATCAAAACACCCTTTAAAAATCTAATAAGCACCTCATAAGAAAAAAAAATACCAGTTTCTTAACCAAATTTATAATATCACCTGAGCAGAGCCCAACGGAGAGCCAACATAAAAAATAGACATTTCCGTAGAGGAGTAATGAAGAGGGACATCATTAGGATTAGTAACATGAACAGTAAGGACAACTTCAGCATCAATCAAAGGGATATTAAGTTTAAAAGAATTAATGTTAATTGATATCAAATGGGTCTTTGGGACTTTTCATTTCTTCTATTAAATTGGATGTATTTGATCTTGAATGGTGTTTGGCTGGCAGTAGGTTGCGATGGTCATATGACGGGCTAGTGGTGGCCAGCATTGTGGAAGAAGAAGATGAGATTGTGTTTTATTTTGGTTGGTGTGTATTTATGGAAAATAAAAATGGGATGAAGATGAATATGTTGTTAGATGAAGATGAGAAACACAGAACGAAATACACACCCTCTAAGATAAACATATTTGGCAATGTTTTGAAACCTGGTTCAACCCGGCCGGGTCAACCGGTTGAACCGGATCCGGCTTAAAAAACGGGCCAAAACAACCCGGTTCTGTAACTAACTGAAACCCGGTATGAACCGGCGGGTTTTTGAAAAACCGGGTCAACCCGGGTGGGATATTCCGGCCGGTTCTTTTTTTTTATTTTATTCTTAAAAAGTACTAAACACTCACCTACCCTAGTCATTCTCTTTCATTTCAATGTTTCATACTCCATTTTTACAACTCAGCCACCATGTACCAACTTAATCCCCACCTAATTCGATTGAAACAACAAATTCACAATCATCAAATTTTATTGAAAAATCTAAGTAAATCCCATAAGCAGAAAACCCAACATACTTGATGGAGGTAATTTTAACTCTTCTTTATGTTTCTTTATATTCCATAAGTTTGATGATTGGTGTTGAATATGAATCATCGAACCTCAGATTAGAAAGCATATGGGTATTTGTATGCACAAGTTAAAGATATCATGGTCTATTGACATTTACTCGGATTGTGTTTGTATTTGTATATTGGTATTATTGAAGCAAATGGAAAAAGGCGTTGATTTGTAGGTTATAAAAGTTGTGATATGGTAGGATGTAGGATTCTTTTGATGTTTGTAATCTGTGAGAGTATATTTTATTTATCAGTACAAAACCGGGTCAACCCGGCGGTCGAACCGGTTGACCCGGTGACCCGGCGACCCGGAGCTTCGACCGGGTCGATCATTGACCCGGTTTTCAAAACATTGATATTTGGGGTGTAAGCGTTTATCTTGTACCATATGTTAATAAATAAGTTTTTTTAATAAATTAGTAAAAGACATATATACCCTCACATTTAACGATCAAATGTTAGTCAACTAACGTTTTGGACCAAAAGTGTTACGGGTCAAGTGAAATAGGACGAGATCTGATACTTTTCAAATGTTGGGATCAAAACCGTTTTACCCACTAAACCATGAGGACCAAAATGTACTTAACTCAAAAAGTAAAAAGGAATAAATTTGAGCCATTGGCTACAAATTGAATTGTACGACTTAGATCTATTTATTCAATCTTATCATCTCTTTACCTACTACAAACAAACACACACACACACACACTCAAATGAAATCTCGATCAACCCCCACCGTTGCACTACATTTTTTCTTCCACGGTCATACCACCCTGAGTCGTCGGAGAAGGTGAATCTTCTGATCCGCCTGACATTTTTTCTTTTGTTTTATATTTTTTTAGTGAAGAGATGAAATGAAAGATTAGTGAACTGATGAAGTCGGGTTCAAATGGCCTAATGCTAGCTCAGTTTTATATTTCGGTACAACCTAGTCTGCTCTTTTTATTTTTCATTCATTGGTTTTTACTTTAGTCTTTTACCTATTTACAACGAACCAACCGTTCATTTATCGATTTTATAAGGAGTTTATTAATAACCAAGTTTTGATAAAAGTGTTACTATAATGGTTTATTTGATTGTTGTGGTTTATGGTGAGTCAGTTATAACGACACGGGGGAGGTGTGAGTTGTGGTAAAAAGTGAGGTATGACGGGTGGTAGAGAGTGGATATGAAATTGTATCTTTTTTAACGAAATATTTTGTTCTTGAGTTTAATTTTTGAGCGAAAAAGAAAGTTTTGAAAATTTGAGAATAAAAAATTGTGTTCCAAATATTTTTTTAGCGAAGAAAAGGAAGGTAAAGGATAATAAATACCTCCATATTTTCACTCTTAATTACTTCCCAATTTGGGATGCTTTAGAAAGAAAGTGAGAGGAAGGGTGTTATCCTTTACTCCTTACTAGGTTTAATGTTCGTGCACGCACAAGACTTGAATATAAAAGATAAATTAAATAATAGTTTTGTTATTTTGATTTTATGTATAATATATTTTTGTTAAAAACATCTAATGTTTATATGTTTGGTTATATTGCTTTACTGTGCACCGTTTAAATTAATATAAACTCACCTAAATTTTTATTTTTTGAATTTTATACTTTTTTTACTTTTAATATTTTATTTTAAATATACTATATTTTAATTATTAAGCAACAAATCATTTACATCAACCTTACACGTCCATGATTTATCAGTTCATGATTTTGTAATGCTTAATATTATTTTATAAAACAGTATTAAATATTAATACTTAAATAGTTACGATGCTCACGGACTCACAATTTTTACATAATTTTTCATTGTGTGATAATATTAATTGAAATTTTGTATAAATATTTATTACACAAATGATTTGACTTTGCTTAACTTAAATTTTAGCTATCCTTTTCTATACTTTGTGTGTTTAGTAACACATAACGACTTTGAAACAATATATGTTGTAATATGTAGACTCCCATTTATTTATTTTTATCTCACACCGATGTTTGAGGTCTTGTATTCATTTTGATACTTATAATCATGTTAATAATGATTTACGTATATTATATTGCTTGACTTAGTTAAGTGCCCAAATAAAACTAGACAATAATTTGTGTTCTTGTTTGAATATTTATAATTAAGTGATTTTTTATTTTTTTAATATAACATATATGTTGTATTCTTAAAATATAAAGTCTAGCGGGTATAAAGTCTAGCGGGTATAAAGTTTAAGGGGATCTTTTGTTTATTTTATAAAGTTAATAAAAAATATGAAAAATTGTAAGTTTATATTTAAGTCTATTTAGTTTATATTTGATATTTATGCTCAAGTAGCACATATCAGTACCATAAGAATGGTGATTGCCTTGGCAAGTATTCAGAATCGATTATTCATCATATGAATGTGAAGACAACATTCTTGAATGGTGATTTGGATGAGGAGGTTTATATGAACCAACCTCAAGGTTTCATCATACATGGTCATGAAGCTAAGGTGTGTAAACTGTGTTAATGCAACCAATGCCTAAAAACATTATTAGTGTTAACTAATCTTTCTTAGTTTTGATCACGACAAAGTGCAAAAACATTTATCGTCAAAGATAACCGTAAGATGAATTATTTAACAAACAATATCATCAAGGTAATAATCATTTAATTCTTACACAAACATATCTTAATCATTTTTAGTGATCATAGAAAATGATTAACCTCGAAACTCACATTTATTCAAATGTGACAAAAAGATTCTAATAAACTTTATTTTTAGAAATTATTTTATTAAAATAGAAAATATAAATTTTAATATGACATATTCCAAATGGCCTAGGAATATCCTCTGAGGATATAAACTACCCCATGTAGGATTTTACCACTACATGACAAAAGGAGCGGACTCTAGGAGCCCCGGTTCTTTATAGGTGTTGTGGTTCCTTATCGATATGGAACCGCAAGTCCATTTAAAGAAACGCGCTTAGAGAGCCGTTGGACTTTCTCTTCTATAAGTAGTGGATCATATTTTCATTTTCCAAGAACCATTTTGGACAAATTCTCTACCTCTTATCTTCATTCTATATTTCAATCATTAGTAAATGATCACTTAATTTGTTAGGTATGTTTACTTATGATTATCCTCTCGATCCTCTTCTTTAATTGTCCAAAGAGAAGATCACTCACACGTTGGTGATGTGATTATAGATGAAGCCTTGATGAAGATCGTCCTTTCTTAGATCTAGTAATGTACATGTGATCCAATGTATTTGTGATCCAATGTATTTGTGTATACTTTGATTAGTGTTGTGTGAATCCAATGTATATGTGTATACTTGGATTAGTCTTGTGTTGATCCAAGTTATATGTGTATACTTGGATATGTGTCTTATCTTATAATGAGTCTTGTGTGTAAGTTCATACTAAACTAGAAAGTTATGTAATTGTGTGTATGTGTCTTGTGAGTTCTCACTCAACTATAAAGTGAAGAGTCGTGAAGATTGGTTCTAGCTTTGGATTAGGACTCGACATCTAGGCTTGTGTCGAAAAAGAAGATTGGCGACGAAGATTGATTCTAGCTTTGGATTAGAACTCGACATCTAGCATTGTGTCGGAAAATGTGAAGTAGGCGATGTGTGTAGATTAGTCAGCTAAGATTAGGTCTCGACATTTAGCTTAGTTTTGGTATGTTAGCGACGTTGTAAGGTTTTCTCCGCCAAGAAGGGAGCTTGTGGATATAGTGGAAATCTCGTAAGGAGTACCCGAGGAGTGGAGTAGGAACGAAGAGAGAGCTTCGTTTCCGAACCACTATAAATCTTGGTGCCGTACCTTAGGTTGTTTCTTTCCTTACGCTTTCATTCTTACATTGCATTTCTATTGTTATTAGAAATGAACCTAATAACTATGAAACTAGTTTTCAAGTAAAAATTATTTTTGGGACAAACCTAATTAGATGAAATTTTTTAGAACGACAAATGTTAGTGGTTTTCAAGTAAAAGGAATTTTTGGGACAAACCTAATTAGATGAATTTTTTTAATTAGATGAATTTAATTAGGACCATAATTGAGAAACTATTCAACCCCCACCCTTCTAGTATATTGATTTTTAAGCTGAAGTTCCATCCCTTGATCTTTCTCTCGCTTCACTTAGATCGACACGCTGAGATTCTTGTGAGGTGACTTGTGTTTGTTTTACACATGTTTTAGCACAAAATTCAAGGCTGGTTGTGCTTTCTTCTTTTCACCAACAGATTACCAAGGTGGCAATCGGGGATCATCTATTGTTGAGTAGCCTTTTTACACGTGGGATGTGATTATTAGTTGATTAAGAATGATTTTATATCATTTAATTGTAAAATAACCCAGCTGAGTAAAAACCCATAATTCCCTATGTAAAAATGGTAGTGATAGTACTACAATAACGGAAGGAAATTTAATTTGTGTAATTTAATATATATTGAGTTTTTGGCTTGGGTAAAAGGAAAGGGGTCGAATTGGGATATTGGACTGATGGAATAAGGATTTTTGGACTATTTGTTTAAGATAATGACTTTCCCCTATTGTTAGTTTGATTGCCTCTGATTTTTTGGAAATTGGAGACCATATGTTGTTGAGTAGCCTATTTACACGTGGGATGTGATCATTGGTTGATTGAAAATGATTTTGTATCATTTAATTGTAAAATTACCTAGCTGAGTATAAACCCCTAATTCCCTGTGTAAAAATGGTAGTGATAGTGCTACAGTAAATGAGGGAAATATAATGTGGGTATTTTAATATATATATATATATATATATATATATATATATATATATATATATATATATATATATATATATATATACTTTTTGGCCTGGGTAAAAAGAAAGGCGTCGAATTAGGATATTCGACTTTGTAATAAGGATTTTGGACTATTGGTTTAATATAATGACTTTCCCTTATTGCCAGTTCGAGTCCCTTTGAATTTTTATAAAAAAGTTAACATTCTTTTCACTATGTTAACATCCTTTAGTAATTTCAGAATTGTCAAATTCAGTCCCTACAACTTTTGTAAATGAGTCAAAAGGACTAAACTTAAAATAGTGGTAAACTTTAAGGGTGACTTTGGTATTTGGGGACTATGAAACCGTATTTTGGTAATTATGGAATAGTTGAGGGGCATTTTTATTATTTTGGGAAAAGTGAAGGGTAAATTTGTATTTTTAGAGAGAGACTTGATAAAACCTTCGTGAAATAGAATCCCAGCTTCGGATTTTTACACTACTTTATTTCTCGTGTTCGTTTTGTCTTTCTTTGATCGTTTTCTTTTGATTTCTTAATATCCGTGTCTGCACATACACAAACAACAAAACACACATATACAAGGCACATTTTATGATTATTTGATCGTTTTAAGCCCGTTTTACGAGAAAATAAGATGTGTATTTAGGCACATATCAAGTTCGGGGTTGGACTTTTATCCCTGTGTAGGATTATGTAAATCTTGCTTATACTAGGGAGAGAGTAGAGATAGAAAGATGATGGAACACACACACTTTTAGAGAGAAAAAGTGAAAGAAAACACCTTTTCACTATGTGTAAAATTATGTGAACCACACCCTCTCCAACTAAGTAGAGGGTTTACATACCTAAGCCCACAAGTTAGGCTTGGGCTTAGCATCGGGTAGGCCATACATGACATGGACCGTATTTTTCTTGTTTGATTAATATAAAGTTACTAGGACTACGAGCTACTAACTAATATAATGTCAGAGTGACCGAATCTTCTTAAATACGTAAAAACGTATTTCCAACACCCTGTGGCGCCCACCTAGTCTCTCGTGGACACTTGTGCGGTAAGCGTTCTCCTCTGGTGTCTTGGGAGCTCCTCGTTCTCTTAACCCTCCCGAATATTCAAAAGCTTGTCGCTCGTCAGGGACTTTATTTCCGTTTCGTTCGATGCCATGGGGTATCATGAGACACTCATTCATGGTGTGCATCTTCCCGTGTCTAGGGGAGTTGCTACGACACCCTCTTTCCTAGGAACGTCGTGGTGATTTTTCGCGCTTGATCTCAAAGTTGAGACGAGTCCGCAGATCTCCGCCAGAGTTGTTCCTCATTATTTGGGCCATGAGGGGAATGAGGGCTTCATAATTTTGAGTTACGAAGTCTTCGAGGTATGCCTCGAGCGCATGAGTGGTTGTGTCTTCTTCTAGCTCTGCGTCTGATTGACGACGAGCTTCTTTTTGTGACCGGGGTGGTTCCTCCGTTGATCTTGGAGTTCCCGTGACCGGTGTTGGCACATGAGTTATCATGAAGGGTGGATGAGGAACCTGCGATGGTGGCCTAGCTCTAATGTTCCGGTTGTTCGGTCCTCCGAGAGTCCCTGAGGCCGATTAAGTGAAGACAATAATTGTCTCGTTTGGTTGCGACTTCTTCGAGACGGAGTCTGCTAATTGGAAAATCCGCCTCCTGCCTTAGTCATTGGTGTAGGATTCCACGGATGGCGTCAACTTATTGATACAAAAGTTGGTTGGACCTTGAATGTCCCGAATTAGAAGTAATTCGGGTATTGAGGCTCCGACTCCAGTACCAAGTGTATATTGTCTTGGGATCCTGCGCACTAAGAAAAAGCACTGTTAGGCTTACCGTGGGATTGTCTCTCACAATTAGAATCCGATGTGAAAGTAAGTAATCGGTTTGATTGAGTAATCGGTCAGGGTTTAGATAGTATATGAATCGTACCTTGAATGAAACCTAGGGTGGTTCCTTTTAAAGCTGGTGAAGCCCGAGTAGGGCTTCCGAAATCTTGCGGCATAAGGAGATGATAATTACCATACACATAGGATCCTTATCTTCTTAGTAGAGTGTATATCCTATTAACTAGGATGAATCGTAATCCTAATTAAATTATGATTTTGTCTGACTCTAACCGCGTACGATCAGGACGCGGGGGTCGCAAGATCGCGTGCGACAATCATCCATTGGGCCTATCGGGCCAACGTTGGTGCCTTTAGTTCATTCGTGATAAATCAGATACGGATAGTATTCGTGAATCAGGCTATATAACTCGACTAGAGACTATACGTCATCACTCAAATACCAAAAACCACAGTTATAGTTTTCTTCTTATAAGAAACAATTATTTTATAATCATCTCGGTATGGATCCATTATGAGCGGTCTAATATATTCATTCAATGAACTGAAAGGAGGCTTGTTAATATGTCAAAAGTAAAACGCCTGGGGCTGTTAATATGTCCTTATGTTTAAGATTTATATCAAGCCTCCAATCTATTTAATTACATGAATAAATGCCCTTATGTTTAAGATTTGATTTAAGTTCATTTGGATACCAAACTTTATTTGAATACTAAGGGACTAATCTCCACCACTCATCTCCATCTTAATCTAATGGATAAGATTAAACATAAAATCAATTTCCTCTTTTTTTCAAACATTAATATCTTTTAAACCGTCAATCGTTATACGAAAAAAAATATACCATTACGACGGGCATTTAATTATCTTTCTACAGATATGCTATATGATATACTTTTGACAAATTATTTTTTTTTGTTTTTTTCCGTAATTTATCATATATGATACTGAATATCATATATGATAGTAACACTGGTATCATATATGATATAACTTATCATATATGATATAAACCAATATCATATGATATAAACCAATATCATATGATATAAACCAATATCATATGATATAAACCAATATCATATATGATTCTGTAATAATTTGTAACTTAACACTAATATCATATATGATAAAACACTATTATCATATATGATATTTTACGCAAATTTAAAAAAAAAGCGATTTTTTTTTTTCTTCAAAAGTATATCATATTGCATATCTGTAGAAAGCTAATTAAATGCTCGTCGCGATGGTATATTTTTTTCCGTTTAACACTTAACGGTTTAAAAGATATTTAAGTTTTAAAAATAAGTGAAATAATTAAATACTTTTAATCTCAACCATTAGATATGATAAGGATGGATGGTGGGGATGAGTCCCTTAATATCCATGATAGATATGGTATCCAAAATAACTTGACTCTTAAGATTTATATCAAGCTTCCAATCTATTTAATTACATGAATAAATGCCCTTATGTTTAAGATTTAAGTTTATTTGGATACTAAAGTTTTTATTGGATATTAGGGAACTAATCTTCACCATCCATATCAATTTTAATCTAATGAATAAGATTAAACTAAAAACTAATTTTTCACCATTTTTTTAAGCATTAATATCTCTTAAACCGTTAATCGTTATTCGGAAAAAAATATACCATCGCGATGGGCATTTAATTATCTTTCTACAGATATGCTATATGATATACTTTTGACAAAAAAAATTTCTTCATTTTTTTCACGTTTTCGAAAATTATCATATATGATACTAATATCATATATGATGTAACGCTAGTATCATATATGATATAACCTATCATATATGATAGAAACCAATATCATATATAATTAACATTGTTATCATATATGATGAAACAATATTATCATATATGATATTTCACGTAAATTTTAACAAGAAGAAAAAAAAACGAAAATGTTCTTTTTTTGGAAAGTATATCATATTACATATTGGTAGAAAGATAATTAAACGCTCATCGCGATGTATAATTATTTTAGTTTAACACTTAATGGTTTAGAAAATATTTAAATTATAAAAAATAGATAATAAAATAAAATATATTTAATCTCATCCATTAGATGGAAATGAGATGGATGATGGACATAAATCCTCTCAAATACAAAAAAAAAAATATCCAAAATAACTCTTCTTTATGTTTAATCCATAACAGTAATTACAGGAGTGTATTAACAACATTTTTCTTAAACGTCTTCTTTATATTTGGATAATATAACTTCTGATGATGGAGAGAGTAAATACACAACAAAACTCTCTCCTCTTTATTGGAATCCAGACTTAATTATAGCATGTTGTAATACATTTATTGGTCCCCGTTGATAAATGAAGACAAGGTCTTGAATAGAGTTACAGCATTTTCACGAAAGGGAGTAAAGATATGGAACGCATGTCCCTCTCCCTTAGCTTCGACAATATCTACTTGTCCTTCCCATCCACTCTTTTTCAAAACATCACGATAATACAATCCTCTATCCCTCAACAAGTCTTTCTCAGCCACACAAACAAGTACCCTTGTACACCCAAGTTTCGATAGATCTGTGTCGAAACCTGGGTTTACAAACGGGTCATCCAACCCGCTAATAGACGGGTTGGCCACCCGCCACAAATTCCCCAACACATTTCTTTCCCTCACATCAGCATTCACTTCAGCACCTATCGGAGTTTCTCCCCAAAAGTAAGGATGGATCGAGATAATCCCACCAACCTTGACTCGATCTTCGTAACTAGCTAAGCCTTTTTGCAAACCTAGCTGCATTCCCAAATGGTGAGCAATCGTTGCACCAGCACTTTCTCCACCAAAGTACACACGACTCAAATCCGCATACTCGTTAAGCAAAGGCTCTTTTCCATCACCATTTGCATGGGAAGCGACCCAATGCATAGCTGTCCATGCATCTTCCTGAAAGGCGGGATACACATGTTCTGGGGCATTTCTAAAATTAACCGAGAGTATGATAACGTTTGCTTCCAACGCAAGTTTGTTATGAAAAGGCTGGAATAAGGCACTGAAGGCTGATCCGATTACGAAACCACCTCCATGGAAGTAGATTAAAACAGCTAGTTTTTGTTTTTGGGAAGTAATTGTTCCGGGAGCGTAAAGCCTGCCCGAAAGCCCGGTTTCGGATGAGATTACGACATCTTTGGATTGAACTCCAGTTTCTGGATCAGTTCCCGGAGAGCTGAGCTCTTCGCCAACTAGACGTTCAATTCGACCATTTTTGTGAACGAATATAAAGGGTGAGTAGTCGTGGAGTATCTCATCAGGGTGGGATAAAGGCAGTGGAGCAAAAGAAAAAGCCATGTCTAGTGGTATACAAGAAGTCAAGAAGAAGAGAGATAACAATGAATAAAATGGGTTGGGATGTACTTGTGTTTATAATGATTTACTTTAAGAGGGAAATTAGTGGTCACGCTGTTGTGGGGTTTTTGTCCGGCGTTATACCGCGTGATCATATTGTCCTCAACACCTTGGAAGACGGCATCCTCTCACCCACAGGCGTGGAAGCTGTGATTAAAAAAATAAAATCATTTTACCCCCCTTTTGATATTTTACAAACACCTTCTTTTTAATTTAACACAACCAAATAAACCCTAACCCTTTTAAACTTTGGAGCCAAAAATAAAATTAGAATTTTTTTTAAAATTAATTACCAACAGCTAGTTTTTAAAATTTTAAATTTTTTTTTAATTCACCAACTATTCCAACGGCTAGTTTTTTTATTCTTTTTTTTTTAAATTTTCCTATAAGCCTAACGGACAGTTTAAAAAAAAACCATTAATAACCCAAACGGCTAGTTTTTTTAATCCCAAAAATATATTTGTTTAGAACCCCTATATATACAAAACGATATCACTTCTAAAATTACACACTTCTATTACAAAACACATAACTTAAATCATGTCCAGAAACCCCAACAAACCTTCATTCGTTGGTCTCCTTAACACGTTCACCGGAGGTCCGTCTTCTCAAGACCTATATTCGGATCATCCGGCAAGGCTTGAAATACAACGACAAGCCTACAAAAATTTCCAACAACAACGATATACCGAAATCCAATCGGAAGAAGATGTTCAATTTCAAAACTTTCAACAAAACCTACCTTCCTTTGATGAACCACAATCCTCACAATCCTCACTTCCCACACCCGAATCACAAAAAAAAACCCGAAAACGGGCGGCTAAAAAGAAGAACGTTGATTTGAGTCAAATAGGGGCGGATTTTGAGAAAAACTCGGATTGTCGAAGACTAGGTCACGTTGGGTTGCATCGGAGGAGGCATTGCTTTCCGCGTGTTATGTTGAGATTTCGGAGGACCCGAATGTCGGGAAATCTAAAAAACGCGAATCTTTTTTCTATAGGGTTATGGGTACTTTTAATAACCAAAATTTTCAAAACCGTACCAAGGATATGATTTCTAGTAAATGGAGGGATTTAAACCACGCTTGCCAAATGTTCAATGGTTGTTACCGACGTAGTAAGTCGGCAATCAAAAGTGGCGAAAGTGATTTAGATGTGATGGCGAGGGCTCGAACAAACTTGATCGAAGCGAAAATGAAAGTGAAGATTAGTTTTTTTTTCGTATTGTTTTTTTTATCTGATTTTTTTTTGTATTCGAATGTATTTTTTTTAGATTGTAATGTTTTTAATTTGAATGAATAAAGTAAATTAGGATTTGAATAAATTTATTTGTTTATGGTAGTTTTTGAAAAAAAAGTGAAAAAATGATTAAATTGGTGTGGAAATGGTGTGATGATAAGATGGTTGTTTTTGGTGTGAATGTGGTGTGGATGTGGAAGTGAAAAAACTGACGTGACAGAGTTTTTTTTTATAGTGGTGCACGATTACTCCTTTTGCTCTTAGTATAGTGTCAAATAACGCAAATGAAAGTAACGTTACAGCTACTTCTCAATTAGAAAGCACGTGATATTTAATTTGTGCAAAAGGATTCCCGTATTTTATCAGAATTTATGGAAAATCACAACCTATGGAAAGAAAAACCATTGAATAATATACATAATCCTAAAGTCGACATAAAACCTTGTAAAGAAACAAAAGTTGAGTGTTGTTCAGAAAAAAATAATCACCTTCTATCTCTATTGTGAATAGTGAGAGGATGAATCCTAGTTATAAACTTATAATCATAGTGAATGATAAACAAATTGACTTTCATCTCCAATAAGCAAGTATGAAACCCCAACCTTCATCCGATCTAGGGTTGACCAGCAAGACTTAAAACACTCATTCTAATTCGAACCCGGATAAGACTTTACAAATGATAATTTTAAAAGTTTTATCGTTTGAAACAACTTTACATAACCTAGAGACTCAATTTTAATAGACTGTATAAAGAAGGCATGGCACAACATACTTGCGTGAATTAAGTTTTTACGTGTCTCTCTGTTAGATTATAGATATTTAGTGCAAGCCCGATGCGTAAGCTTGTGATACACTAAAAGTTTATAAGATTTTCTAATATGTGACACCATGACATATGCTTATATGTATTTATTGAACATGATAGTTTTTTAAATTATGTTAATTTTCATATATAAGAATATTAAATATGGCAAATGAAAACATAAATAAATAATTATTTATATCAAGTAATATTAAAAAATGGTAATTTATGTTTGTACCACCATGACATGCATTAGAAAAAGCCAAAATTTATTATAATATTTTGTATTTTATAAATAGTTTATCATAAATAAAGTTGAGCCTAGGAAGCATTCAATCATTTAACATGGTATTATGAGCAGATATAATTTTGAAACCTAGTTCAGCCACCATGAGCGTCACTTCTATGCCACATAGAGGTGGCAAAATGGGTGGGCGGGCGGGCTAAACGGGCCGCGGGCTAAACGGGCACGGGCGAAACGGGCGGGCAAAACGGGCGGGCTAAACGGGCGCAAGCTAAAAAAGGAAAAAAACATATAAAAACCTACAAATAAAAAATAAAAATACTTGTTTGAAAGCCGGGATAAAAAATTTAATAAAAAATATTCGTCGAGTATACTAATTTGTATTTTACAAGTGCGCCCGTTAAGCCCATTTAGTTTCTTACATATGCGCCCGTTTAGCCTATTCATTAAAAATAATGGGCAAAAAGTGTCCCATCCTTTTTTGAAAATGGGCAAAAAGTACCCACATGTATCAAAATGGGCAAAATTTGCCACCTCTAATGCCACAGGTCAAATCCTACATTATTATATATCCTATCTCACTCTTTAGTTATGTCAAACCTGTAATCTTTGTTTTTTTCTCTTTTTTATTGCTCCTTCAACAAAGAGAAAAACCACTCTAAATTATATCAACCTGATCTTCTTCCAATGTTTTCTTTTCTACTTTTGTTGAAATATGATCCAATCCTGGTTTGTAGCATGTTTGTTTGCTGTTATTTTGTGTAGGGACTAAAGATGTAGCTGACATAAAGTTGAAGGGTAAAAGAGTCAAGATGAGGAAGCTTGGAGGGCTAGATTTGCCAAAGTGACAAAGACTAATGGAAATGAGTATATAAGCCGATCAACACCAGCCTTTCTCATATCTTGCACAATTATTCACCCTCTCTCTCTGTTTACACATAGTTGATTCGTTCATTGTTCTTGGTGATTGAGATCATCTTGATCATTGTAATCTTGTTTTTTCTATCAAGTTTGTAAAACTATTATCAAGATAGATAATAGATCCATACCAGCTTTATTCTATGGTAGATTTGTTTTTAATAAAGTTGATTTGAGAATCATACTTGTGTTTTATAAATCTTGTATCAGAGCCTGGTTTCATCGCCTTGCTTTGATATTGTGATTTTTTAAAATTAGGGGTTTTCAAAATAATTGAGAGTTTTTAAAATTGAGAGGTTCTTGATTGATTAACTGGTGTTAATCGATTGGTTTTGTAGTTAATTCATCATTCCTAGCGTTCTTGATCATTAACCCTAATTTCTTGAAAAATTAGGGTTTGGGATTTTTGGCGATTTATTCGATTGGTACTCTGGGATTGGTGATTTGCCCTAATTTTTGAATTAGGGTTTGGTTCTAGGTTCTTGATTATCCTTTGACTAAGTGAATCAAAGGGTAATTAAGGCTGCTTCCGCTGGTTCTATTGCTCTTTAACACCTCTTTTACTATTATGTTCTTTATTTGATTCTTGTTGATATTGTGTTCTTATTGTTGTGATTACTTGTTTTTTTGTTATTAGTGTAATTTTTTCTCTCGTGACTTGTCAATCTTTAGCCCTTGACCTACCATCCTTGAAGGGTTTGGAAACCTGGGAACTAAAAGGGATTGGTCTTGACTTCTTTATTGTTTTTGTTGTTCTTGTTGATTGTTTGTGATTCTTTATGTCTTATTACGGTATGTCTGAGGAGGAATATGTGCATGGTAGTAATGGCTATAATAGCGATGCTACTGATGTTTCTGTTACTAAGATTAGTGGTATGGATCTTAGTGATCATTTGCATCTTCATTCTAATGATTCTGCTTCTTTAACTGTTATGTCTGTTAAACTTAAGGGTACTGAGAATTATCAAGTGTGGTCTTGTGCTATGTTACTTGCTCTTGAAGGCAAAAATAAGATTGGTTTTATTGATGGGTCTTGTAAAAGGTCTAATGTTGATGAGGTTCTGGGTAGACAATGGGATAGAGTTAATGTTATTGTTCTTGGTTGGAGTTTGAACTCTATAACTGAGGAGTTGTTCTTGGGTCAATTTTTTTCTAAAAGGGCTAAAACTGTTTGGGATGAACTCAAAGAAACTTATGACAAAGTTGATGGTTGTGTCACTTTTAATCTTCATCATAAAATTCATTCTTTATCTTAAAATGGTTCTGTTTTGGCTGATTATTATCATAAACTAAATGCCCTTTGGAAACAGTTTGATGCTCTAGTGCAACTTCTTAGGTGTACTTGTCATGTTGCTGAGGACTTTAAAAAACATAATCAATTAATGAAACTTATGCAATTTTTGATGGGACTTGATGATTCTTATATGCAAATAAGGAGTAGTATTCTTTCTAGAGATACTCTACCTGATGTTAAAAGTGCTTATGCTATTATTTCTAGTGGGGAGTCTCACAGAGTTATGTCTGGCTCAGGGTCTTCCCAAAGAAGTCAGTCCTCTGTGTTTAACTCTAGTGTGAATATGGGTAATGTTCAGAGACCCTAAACTTCTAATTTTGCAAGATCTGCTAGTTCAAATAGACCTAATAATGGTAATAAAAGGTCTAATGGAGGACCTACTTTGGTGTGTGAGAATTGTGGTTTTAATGGGCATACTATTGATAGATGTTTCAAGCTTATTGGTTATCTTTCAGATTCCAGAAAGAAAAATAATACTGGTTTTTCCAATAATAATCAAACATCTCAGAATTTTAACAAAAGATTTGTGAATAATAACAATGTTGGTTCTAGTTCTACATCTTCTTTTTCTGATGAACAGTTGTCTAAAATCATTGCTTTGATTAAAGACAATTCTGTTGGTGCTCAAGCCAATATGGCAGGTATTGTATTGAATCAAAGTTGTGTTTGTAACAAGAATTTCCATAAGTTTTTTTTGTTCTAATAGTCAGATTAAGCCTAGTCTTGTGAACAAAGGCATTATTGTTGATTCAGGTGCTAATCAGCATCTTACATACGATGATAAGTGTTTGGTTAATGTTATTGATATTTCTAAACTTGGTATTAAAGTGTCTCATCCTAATGGGACTAAGGCCTTTATTACCAAAGTTGGAAATATTGTTTTAAACAAAGACTTAACCTTATATGATGTGTTGGTGGTGCCTGAATATTGTGTTAGCCTTATGTTAGTGCATAAGATTGCTAAATATAGTAAGTTTGTGGTTGCCTTTGATGAATCTAGTTGTTATATTTTACCTCAGGGTTTGAGGGAGATGAAATGATTGGGGACTAGTAAACAAAAGGATGGCTTATATTTTTTGATAAAGGTACTGGTTTTGAGAAACCTAATGTTACTTGTTTTTTGAGTAAAGATATGTGGCATTGTAGACTTGGTCACCCTTTCTTAATGTCTTAAAAGCAGATTTGGTTTTTGAGAAAACTAAAAGTGAATTTGTTTGTTAGATTTGTCAAAAAGTTAAACAGACTAAAGAACCTTTTCCCTAAAGTTATCATATTTCTACTAGTCTAGGTGAATTAATTCATTTAGACTTGTGGGGCCCTTATAAAGTTACTAGTAAAGAATGGTTTAGATATTTCTTAACTGTGGTTGATGATTTTTCTAGGGCTGTTTGTGTTTATTTGTTGAAAAATAATTGTGAAGTGTTTGACTGTATAAAGGTCTTCTTTCATTTGATTAAGAATCAGTTTAACAAGACTATTAAGACTTTTAGAAGTGATAACGGTACTGAGTTTATTAATCATAAAATGTTTGAGTTTGTAAATTAAATGGGATTATACATCAAACATCTTGTCCTTATACTCCTCAACAAAATGGGATTGTTGAGAGGAAACATAGGCATCTTCTTAATGTAGCTAGATCCCTTATGTTTCAGGGGGGGTTGCCTCTGAATTTGTGATCTGAGTGTGTTCTTACTGCTACTTACTTGATTAACAGGTTGCCATCTTTAGTGTTGAAAGGAAAAAGTCCTTTCCAAATTATGTTTAATAAAATACCTGGTTTAAAACATTTAAGAATGCTTGGTTGTCTATGTTTTGCTACTTTACTTACTAGTAATGATAAGTTTGGTAGTAGATCAGAAAAATGTGTGTTAGTTGGATACTCTGGTTTTAAGAAAGGGTATAAATTGTTAAGTCTTGAAAAGGGTCAGTTCGTGTTTTCAAGAGATGTTTAGTTTTTTGAAAATATATTTCCCTTAAGGCCAATGACAATAGTACTTTTATCAGTGATAATCAGGATATGAGTCTTGATAATTTCTTAGAAGTTGTCATTGAATCAGATCCTGGTGTGCCCTAAAAGTATTTCTGCCTCACCTTCTAAGGGCAACAACTCTTCTCATAGTGGTGAGCCTTTAGTTGACCCACTTGATAGTGAGGAGGGGCATTCTCAGGTCTCTAATGAGCCTAACCAAGATAACGAGATGGCTGCTCCCCTTAATGAGCATGAATTTGAGGGCATTAATAATAATATACCTAATGCTATGAGTCCTATTGTTAGGAGGTCTGAAAGAGATCTGTTTTGCCAAAGAAATATAATGATTATGTTTTGACATCTAAAGTTAAGTTTGTTCTTGAAAAGTTTGTTAGTTATGCTAGACTTAAGTATGATAACTTTTGTTTTGTAACTGAACTTAATAAACGTGTTGAACCTAAAACTTTTTGGGAAGCTAGTAAAAGTAAGCACTGGATTGATGCTATGAACAAAGAAATGGATGCTTTAAATGAGAATAATACTTGGACTATTACTAATTTACCTAGTAATAGAAAAGCTATTAATGGTAAATGGGTTTATAGGATTAAGTATAAATCTAGTCGGGAGATTGAAAGATATAAGGCAAGATATGTGATTAAAGGATATAATCAAAAGGAAGGTATTGATTTTGATGAGACTTTTTCACCAGTTGTGAAAATTGTTACTATTAGGTGTTTGATCAATTTGGCTGTGAAAAATAGTTGGCCTTTGTTTCAGCTTGATATTAATAATGCTTTTTTGTATGGTGATCTTGATGAAACTGTGTATATGTTTCTGCCTGATGGATATTTTGATAAAAATGATAAAAGGGCTTTTAAGTTGAATAAATAATTGTATGGATCAAAACAAGCCCCTAGACAATGGAATGCCAAGTTAACCCAGGCTCTTATTGAACATGGTTTTGTGCAAAGTAAACGTGATTATTCTTTATTTACCAAAAATGAGGCTGGGTTTTTTCTTGCATTACTTGTTTATGTGGATGATATTGTTGTTACTAGTAGCAGTGTGGCTCATATTGAAGAGCTTAAAAAGTTTTTGATAAGTAAATTTCAGATAAAAGATCTGGGCAAACTTAAATACTTTTTGGGTATTGAAGTTATTAATACTGACTATGGATTGTGTCTTAATCAAAGAAAGTATTGCTTAGACGTGTTATATGATTTTAGGTTACTTGCTTGTAAGCCTTCTGCTACTCCTCTTGAGCAAAACCTTGTTATTGCTAGTGATCCTACTGATTCTGATTTTGTGCTTGTTAATATTACTGAGTATCAATGTAAAACCCGCTCTAAAAATCCTACGATCATTTAATCCATTAAGTTACCGTTAAATTTTAAATTTATAATTAATTAATATACGACATGCATCACGACTATTTAATACAAATACTATGTATATTAATTAATTATCATAAGTATTATATACGTAAACAAGAATATTAATATACGATAAGTATGTACGTACGGTATTAAGAAAACATTCAAGAAACAAAAGCACGATAATTAAATACGAACATACACGATAATACTTAAACAAGAAAAAAAATATCAAAAGTATAGAGGTGTTTGTTTGCGTCGGTTAGAAAGGAAGGGAAAGGAGAAACCGGGCCTTGGCCCATACCCATTAACCAATATTAGTTTAATAAAAACACAGGAGGTTTACATTAAACACTTTTATAGAAAATCAAAACCCTAGCCTCCTCTCTTGTCTCTCTTGCCGCGGCACCCTAGGAAAACAAGGAACATTTCATTGTTGATTTTTAGTTGATTTTTATACGGTATTGTGCTTGTGTCTAAACCTTTTTCACGCATACGGTATCCTTGAATTCCCTAATCTTTTTACTAAATTTTCTATGTTATAAGAACAAGCATGAAAAACATGTTAATAAAAAGATTGGTTAAGGGATCGGGTAATTATATGGTCGTGGTTTGGGTACACGCGAACCGAGACCATGATTCGGTCTCGGTGGCGTTCGGTGACCAACCGCCGCACCATAATGGTCGGAGGCGGTGGTTCGTTTACAGCCGAGACACCACAACCGGAACATGGGGGTTGTGGCTTTGGTTCAGCAGGCGACCGAGACCCCAATCGGGGCTCGGCGTGGTTCTCGGGCAGCGAAGGACACTAGCCGAGGCTGGGGTTGGTGTTGGTTTCGGACACATCCGTGAAGCCGAGAGCTTCGACTCTCGGTGTAGGGTTGTGGTTCGGACGGGACACGACCTCGGGGCCACGGCCTTCGGGTCGTGGTGCTCGGGTGTCGGGTCTCGGGAATTTGGCTCGGGTACTAATATTTTTATGAACACGTAACTAAACCAACAAGTAAATTAAGTTATGTATGTTTAATTAATTTAGTTATTAATTAATTTTGGTTTAATTAAATTAAAACTTATATTATGTTTATTTAAATAAAATCATGATAAAATATGTATGCACATTTATTTAAATAAACTTAGGCTATAATTATTAATTGAATTCAATTATTTATGAACATAGATTTAATTAATTAAAACTTAGGTTAAATTAATTAACATCTATTATGATAAAGTTAAATAACATGAACTATGTAATATTATTAATTAATAGTAAACTTATAATAACATGACATGATATTATTAATTAATAATAAGTTAAGTATTAATTAATTATTAAATTTTGTAATATAATAATACATGATATAAAATATGCATATAATTAATTATGGAACTATATTATTTATGGCAACATGATAAATATGGTAATATGATATTTATGGAAATATACGTTAAATATGGTAACATACTATTTATAGAAACATGCTAAATATGGAAACTTTCTATTTTTAAAAACTTATTAATTATGTAAACTTTCTATTTTTAGAAACTTAATATTTAAGGAAACCTGTTATTTTTAGAAAGTTACTCATTATGTTATAACAAGTATAATAACACTTAAAACATGAAACACATGAATCTAAAACACATAAAACTATAAGAAACACATGATTAAATCATGAAATATTAAGACAAGAACAAGTATAATAAGTATGAATACGCCAAGTGAACCTGATAACAAGTATGTATAAGTAAGATCGACTCTTATTCATGTCCCTTCGTTATGTACCTATTGTGAAGTCGGAGTGATCGTCTACGTTCGATTTCGTCTTCATTTACTGGACATAATGTACGGATATTCCGTCCTTCAGTAAGGACATATTTCTTCCTATATTAGGATTCTCCGTTTGCAGCCATCTGTTTTCCCAGTAGTTTAAGTGTCTTAAACACATCAGTATATGTATGATTATTTTAGATTGCCTGAGCTATATACATGCATGCCAGTTTCACCTAGTTATGGGGGTTCTATAACCATAACACTAGAGGCACCAGTGTTATGACTCTTCTGCGGTGAGAGTGATTGCTCGCAACGTCCTTTTAAAGTTTCGGCCAGTATTATTATTATCATGTGGGAAGAATGGGTGCATCCTAGGACAAGTAGTATGATTTCATGGTAACTGCGATGTGTGCCTTGCATCCGTTACAGGAGTTGATCCCTCCACTCATTTTATATATTAATTAGAGGCAGCCCCTCTAATTGCATGACGAGGTCACCCCTGTATCAACCACCACCATTACCACAGAATCTACACCGGCATCTACCGTTGAACAACCTGTATCAACCACCGTCCTAACCACTGCAACTACATCAACACCTATCCCGGTACAACCAGTATCATCCACGACCACTTTAACGGTTTTGGTTACACCTCCACCAACAGAACCACAAGCTTCATCTACATCAAATCCTTTTCTCACAATCAATGATCCGTTGATCCAGTCTCTTCAACAACAGCTAGAGGCTCAAGCTACCCAAATAGCTACGTTGACAGAAAGGTTTGCTACTCCTCCAAAGGAACCGCATCCTGATGAGCCCATTCTTCAAAAACTATCAGACAAAGTGTCAAAGCTCAAAGAACAACATAAAGCATTTCGTAAAGAGAAGAAAACTCGGGATAAAGAAAATGCTGCTTTTCTCGGGTCAATTGACGAGCAGATGACCGCGATCATTCGACGCGAAGTCAAGTCTTATGTTGATCAACAATTACCACATCTTGTCGGTAATGGTCTATCTACTCTTCAAATCATGACATTGCTTCAGAAACGTCTGCTAGACTTGGGAGCTCATAAATCAAAATACAAACGCAAAGTTCTGCAATATTTCAACAAAGCGATTGATGAAGAGAATCCTGCAGACACTACCGACTCTGAGTCTGATGATGAGAATGAGTTAGAAGAGGAAGATGACGAGGAACATGGTGAAAAGGATGATGAGAATGAGGATAAGGATAAGGAAGGAGATGCGGAGGATGAAGAGGATGAACAAGGAAAGGATAAGAATGTTGATGACGATAAGGACGAGGACGAGGATACAGATGATGATCAGGATGACGATGACGATAATGACAAGGGTAATGAAGTCAACAAGGGTGATAAGAATGACAACACTGGTACAAATGCCGACGAGACAAGCAAGGATGACAATGAAACGGCCACCGAGAAAGGTTTCGAGGACATTGCAGAAACGGTTGCTGACACCACAGATAAGCCACTGGAGACAACAGTATCAGAAACTCAGCAGGTTGCTTCAGGTATATCTACTGCACCAGAATTCACTACTGATTCTCATATTGAATCTGTAGAATACATGCAAGCAGAAGAACCGACCGAAACAATGCTTGAAGAAGAACCTCACGATGATATACCGGTGACGCAAACTCAACCTTCAACATCATCTACAGCTCCGCATGATGATGACATGGAAGTTGAAGATTTAAATGTTCCAGAACCGACATTTGCTGAATCCCTTATCATTGATGATACGGTACAAGAACAACTTTGGCTAACAAACGCAGCACCACATCATCCATTTGAAACTGCAACTGTAATGGAGATGACTCAATTCCTCAACAACCCTATCGACTTCTCGGCTTTTCTAAGGTACTCTCATGGGAAACCAACGATGACCCCGGATCTGATCAAAATGGCAGCTGCAAATGTGGACTTCTTTGACACATTAAAGATCACCCATAATGAAGCAGAATATCACCTGAATGAGCTTACTAAAGCAATGAGAGCGACAACTACAGGAATTCAAACTCCCGTATTGCAACCTCTTACACCAACGGTCATCACTAGTTCTGCCACTATCCCAATCGAACATTTTGTCTCCACGATCTTGAATACCTTGAAAATGGAGCAAAGAAGTATGCCACGTCACTAACAATGCTCAAGGCTGTCAATTTGGAGAATGTTCCATGGATAGAAGACAAAGTGCCTGACTCAATCTGGAGAAAGAAGCTGCTCAAATTTTATGACACCTATGCTTCACTTGGCATATCTCACTGGGACAAAAAGAAGAAGTTAGCCTATAATCACTTCCATCGTCCTAAGAGAGGTGCTTCTATCGTCTCATCTCACAGAATCAAAAGTATCCTTGGGGCAACTACTCAGACGGTTTTCAGTTACGATTACTTAAATGTAATCTTGCTCAAACGTACCGATGAGAAAGAATACCGCATTGACGAAAGTGATCTCCAGTACCTTCAACTTGAAGACATAGAAGATCTATTGCTGCTTTTGGCTCAAGAGAAAGTTGACCATCTATCACCTGATATTGTCATAGCCTTGAGTTCAAACTTTCGTCAATATGCCAGGAAAATTGTCATTCAACACCGGGTGGAAGATTTTCAACTTGGGGTAGAAAGCTATCAGAAGAAGCTAAACCTGGAACGTCCCCATACGACTCCACTCAGTAACTTCCACAAGAACAAGAAGGTCTACATGGGGACTACCAAGCCGGAAGCAGGAATCTTTTATCCGAATCAGACTGGCGTCATGCAATACATGCGATTCTCTGAACTGCACAAATTCAGTGATGGAACGCTAAAGAATGTTCGAGATGATTTGTCAGTTCTCAATTCCAACTTACCTCTTCCGGCAGTCACATACACCTGGACAACCCAGTGCAGAAAAGGATCTTCGTATGCAATCAGGAAGATTGAGGAAGTGCTAAGGAAGCGCCGGTTGCTACGAAGCATAGAACGATTCGTCGGTGGACGACCATATGGAGCTCACCATCGGCTTACGGAACGAACCAATTAATTTTGGTTCGTCTCATTACAGGTCAACTCCATATGTACATTATTGTGAATATGTTATCCTTTTACTTTATCAGCTTTTGTGGCTTGTTGTAGTGTTAAGGTATGATAATTTTTCAAGAATTTCTCACGAGATTCTAAATCTTTCAAAATATATCATACTAAAGCACTACAACTATCCCTTATTAAATTAAGGGGGAGCATTAACATGTTCTATGGCCAAACATCGATTTCATTTTTACCCAAAGACCGGTTAATCCATTCAATATCCCAAATATTAATGGTTAACATTTTGGATAAGGGGAGAAAATGGGATTAAGGAGACTTAAGTGATACTTCGCTGAAAGATGAAAAAGACTTAACAAAAATCCAACTTAATATGTGTAAAGCACGTGTTAAGGGGGAGCGTTTTTGATGAACAAAACACCTAAGGTACAAAACTTTTGATTTTAATATCACAAGTACCTTATGTGATTTTCAATGATTTTTCATGGTGGCAATTCCTTCCCAAAACACGCTTAATTCACGACGAATGTGGTGACAAAAGGGTGGTAGGAATAGGTTTAGTCCAATGATTCATCAGAGCCGATGGAATCTTCCCAAGGACAATTCCCTAGATAGAATTAGAAGTCCTAGGAAAGATGGAGAAAGAATGTGAACGTAGCTGAATGCCGACCAAGTACTTAAGCTAGCACTGGAACAATCACAACAAGGTGCTAGTGATGACGTATTGGTAAGCATTGAAGGGGTTGAAGAATTAAAAAGAATTGTAAAGATAAAGGGTGTAAAGAAAGAAGCCCTCCTTACAACTTTAGGCAGAAACCGACTTGGCATAATATGCTAGGTTTATTTTACTATTGTAACTTGGGTAACGCCCTTGTTTGGAGTGACCTCCCTTAGGGGGAGATTGTTGGAAATACGTTTTACGTATTAGGAAGGATCGGTCACTCCAACATTAGTTCGTGTAATAGCTCGTAGTTTAGTCATTTGCATTTACTTAAACGAAGCCCAAAACCGAGCCCATGAAATGTATGGGCCGGCGGCCAAATGTAAGCCCAAGCCCATGACAAGGGCTTGGGTATATAAACCCTCTCCTTTGATGGAGAGGGTGTGGTTTTCATTATTTTACACATAGTTCTTTCTTAGTTTCTCTCTCTAAAGTGTGAAATCCACCATTTCTCTATCTCTTTCTCTCTCTAAAAACATAAGCATAGATTTACAAATCTACAAATGGTATCAGAGCAACTTGGGTTACAATTATGGTATCAAAGCCAAGTTTTGGACCTGTAGGCTCTTAAAATTGACTTGTGACTAGTGGGTAGTCATTTGCGTCTTCCTAGAACTGACAGTTTGTTTTCATGCATTCATTTCATGTATCATTGTTGCAGAAATTTTGACTAAGTAATGGTTGGTATAGGACTGGACATATATAGTCGTATGTGGTTTTAATCGAATCATTTTGCTTGGTGAACCAACCCATAGGCGTTCACATTTGCTTATGCCTTTTTGTTTTAATGAACCGACCCATAGGCGTTCATCCTCGCCATGTTAATTTTGTTTTCATGTCATTTGCATTTGCCTATGTCTTCATAAACTATTTCATGCATCATGTCATTATGTTTACCATATGTTCTAATCATATTAATCATTTTATTTTCATTTTTAAACTGTCAGATGGTCATGACACGCGAATAAGAGCTAGCAGTAGCTGTCCAAGCAGCTCTGCAAGCCATGCTTCCCCAAATCAGGAACCAAATTCGGGCTGAATACCAAAATGCCCCGAATAAGAACAACAATACTCCTCCTTCTCCACCGGTTACTTTGCACACTTGGCTTGAGAGGTTTAACAAGGAGAAGCCAAGATCTTTTAACAAGGCTGAGACTTCATCTGATGCGGAAGACTGGATATCACATATGGAGAAGATTTTTTGATGCTATGGTATGCGGTGGTGTCTACAAGGAAAGGTTGGCTTGCTATAAGTTTGAAGGTGATGCCCTGCATTGGTGGAGAGCTTACAGGTTAGCTAATGGAGGTGATGATTTGCTAGCTGCATTGACTTAGGATCAGTTCAAGACTTTTTTTTATGGGCAGTTCTTTCCAACGTCTGATCAGGAGGGACTCAAGAGGGACTATCACTCTATTTGTTAGAGAACTGGAGAGACTAGCACTGAGTTCATGCAGAGGTTTCTTAGGTTGGCTAGATTCTTAGGTGCGATTGCAGGTATTGCGGAAGAACAAGCCAAGCACTTTCGTTGGGCTCTGCACGCTTCTACAGCAGCTCGTTTACTTAGTTCTACTTATGCAAATGTGGCACAAGGGTTAATGATGCAACACGTAGCTTAGAATTGCTACATGAGCGTGATGACTACGAGGAACAAGCTCGTCCTGATAAGAGGTATAAATTTCAGCTATCAAGCGTTATCATTTCATTTCAATCTTTATGTTCATTTATACCTTTTCCTATCCAATTGTATCTTCAGGCAGAAGGGTGGAGACCGGTCCCAACCGGCCACTCAGCAGAATGCCAACAAGGGCCACGGTTAATCTAACGACCGTTATGGATCTGACAAGAGGAACGATAATGACAATTACCGTAACAACAACAGCCAGTCCAACAACAACAGGTCCCTAAGTTCTTAAGCTTTTCTATGTTTAGTTGTTGTATGTTTTTACATACTAACATGTCAGCATCATAAACAAGAACTCTGCGAGTGGACGTGACCAAAAGGCTAAGGGTCAGCAGTCCAACAACTCGTCTTCATCTGGTAAACTATCATTTAAACTTCAGTGCAATCATGTGTGTTAATGCAAAATCAATGCCTAAAAACATTGTTAGTATTAATTAATCTTTCTTAGTTTTGATCACGACAAATTACAAAGACATTTTGTCAAATACAATCACAAAACGAATTATCTAACAAACACTAACATCAAGGTAATAATCATTACACTAACATATCTTAATCATGCTTAGTGATCATAAAAGTGATTAGCCTTAAAACTCACTTTTGTTAAATGTAACAAAAGATTTTTAATAAACTTTATTTTTAAGAAAATGTTTTTTTTAAATGAAAATGTAAATTTGAATATGGCATATTCCAAATGCCATAAGAATATCCTTTGAAGGTTTAAACAGCCTCAGATATTTCAAATTCACTAAAATACAAAAAGGAGCGGAGTCTAGTACCCGCGGTTCCTTAAGTGCCTACGCGGTTCCTTATTGATAAGGAACCGCCTGGGTAGATAAGGAACCGCCCCCAGATAGCCGTTGGCATTTGTCTTCTATAAATAGTGGATCAAATCTGCATTCTCATCAACCCTTTTTGGACATCTCTTTCAACCTTCTTTCTCCTATCTAATCCTAGTCATTTGTAAATGATCACTTAATGTGTTAAGTATGTTTACTCATGATTATCCTCTTGATCTCCTTCTTTACCTTGACCAAAAAGAAGATCACTCACACACTTAGGATGTGATTAAAGATGAAGCATTGATGAAGATCATCTTCTCCTAAAGATCTAGTCATGTTCATCATTTGTTTATCTGTGTCTTGTGTAGATCCAATGTATTTGTGAATACTTGGACTAGTTGTGTTCATCCAAGCTATATGTGAATACTTGGATTACGGTTGTGTAAATCCATTGCACATGTGTATGCTTGGATTTGTGTTGTGTAGATCCAAGCTACATGTGTGTACTTGGATATGTTTAGTTGAGTTGTAATTAGTTGTGTTAGTTCTCACTAAATTATAAAGTGATGTGGTTGTGTCTTGTGAGTTCTCACTTAACTATAAAGTGATATGTAGTTGTATTGTGTGAAGTTCTCACTTAGCTTCAAAGTGAAGAGTCGTGAAGATTGGTTCTAGCTTTGGATTAGAACTCGACATCTAGCCTTGTGTCGTAAAATGGTGAAGTGTGAGACGTTGTGTAGATTGGTCCTAACTAAGATTAGGTCTCGACATTTAGCTTAGTGTCAGAAAATAATATAAGCGACGTTGTAAGGTTTTCTCCGCCAAGAAGGGCGCTTGTGGATATAGTGGAAATCTCGAGTAAGGTGTACTCGAGGAGTGGAGTAGGAATGAGGATAAAGCCTCATTGCCGAACCACTATAAATCTTTGTGTCTTCCTACTAGGTTGTTTCTTTCCTTATTCATTACTTACATTCATTATCATTATACTTACTACACATTGTTAATGCATTAGAATTGAACCTAATCATTATGCAACTAGCTTTCAAGTAAAAGATAGTTTTGTGCACTCACCTAATTGAAAGGAATTTTAATTAGGAGATAAACCGATGAGAAAATATTCAAGCCCTCCCCCTTCTAGTTTCTACAATTGGTATCAGAGCGATGGTGACACAAGATCTTTGAAGTATATTGTACTTTAAAACTTGGATCGATCCATTGTCTCCTCAAATTAGAAGGTTAAGTTGTACTAAAGTTTTTCTTTGGTCAAAACTATTTTTTGTTGAAAATAAGCCTTTTAAATTGTTAATATTGCATATTACTTAGATTAGTAGTATTAATTCATTTTAGATTTACTCTTGAAATGTATCTACTAGTTTGCATCTTTTTGTGTAGGTACTCATGAAGATAAATCATTCTATTGATTGTGGATTGAGTTACTTACACTTATAGAAGACTCATCTTCTTTGATTTCCAACATCAAGATAGGTAGGAGTGATACTAATCCTTGAAGACTTAGTAGTCACTATTAGTCATAGTTGGGCTTTGCATTGGTTCCTTAAAAGCTCGGAATACAATTTGTGGCCAAGGTACGCTTTCGTTCTTCCACACACCCTATTGATCATTATTTTGATCATTAATTGACTATATGATTGCTCTTGGCATCCTTGCCTTGACATTTATTTGTGTTTTGTGATTCTTTCCTTTTTCCCTCTCAAACCTTCATTGCTTGGATACTTGACTCAATATGGAGATGTAGGATGCGTTAGTAGAAGCTTAAAGTATCAAGCATGATTTTCATGGTTTGCACCCTTAGGGTTAGTAGGCCCAATATCATTTGTAACTTGTTCAATTAAGCTCATCTTTAGGATGATTATTGAATCCCTTGAGATACCAAACTACTTCATTAAGTTGTAGGTGGATTTTAAACATTTGGAATTGAAATATTCCAAGGATATTGTTACTATTAATTCTAGCAATAATTAACCGATCATGTGGGAGAGAAAGTGAATCTATACTTTGCTCATGTTTTGAAATAGAATAAGACTACTCTTGAAAATGATTTTATTCTATGCATCAAAATTGCTTGGTATAATTCATTACTAAAGCCGTTTAGACTTTCGCCGAAAGGCACGTCTTAAACCACTATATATGACACAAGCTCTTCACCTCCTCAATTTGAAGAATGTCATTTGTATCTTGAGCAATGTTCTTGGTCTTGATTCACTTCCCTTGACTCCTCTCCCCTTTGCTTCTTTTCTACGAGTAGTCGTTTGTTCGTTTCGGTCTTTTCCTATCTCGATTCAACTCGTAATCCTTCAACAAGGCACTATTACCTAGTGTTGTGGTGGTCCAATGATATACTAAAAGGTTTAAGATATATTTTTAAGTAATTTAAAATTTTTGGTTTTCAAAAATTCTTTGTTTTTCTTTGATAAAAACTGCCCACTGTAGGCGGTTCCTTATCTAGCGCGGTTCCAATGTACGATTCCTTATCGATAAGGAACCGCGGGAAGAATCTTCGCAAAAGCGCCAGTTTTATTAAAATAACCTTTTCAAACAAAACCCTCTCTCTCTCTCCTTCACACACACAGCAACGAAAACACCTAGTTTTCCACCATTTTTGTTTTTCTAAAACCTTCAATTACTCAAGATTAGTTGATTTCGATTTGTGGGTTTCACTCATCCTTCATCAAAGATCAATTATCTGTAAGTCATTTCTTTTAATTTCATCTAATTTGTTCTAGGGTTCATACATTCATAATTGGGGCTTTTTAAAATTGACATTGAATTAGGACCTTACTAGAAATAAGAGTTGACATAGTATTGTTACTATGATTCCTTAGGTTCATATTCATTGAGATTTCACTAAAACCCATTTGTAGAACAAATCCGAATTTTGACTAAATAATTTGGTTGATTGATGGAATTGATATGAACCCATGAACAAGTTGGTAATGGCATTTTTAAATGCTTACCTAAAAACCTTGTATCGAAAAACCAATGTTCAAGTTCATTATTAATCTTACATGGTCAATGTGTCATTGTTGATGATGAACTTGGTACATTTTGAATATAAGAATGATAAGGATTAAACCTTGGTTTGTTAAGAGATTGATAAAACATATTCTCACTTCCTTTGATTTTTGGTTTATATGTAACATATGAGTAATTGGAGAAATATGTTTATATGTTATTTTTAGGTACTATCATGACTTCAGGATATCAAACTGACCATCTACTTACTAGAAGATACATGCCTAATCCTTATTTGACAAATCAAACTCGCTCTTTTCAAAACACTTATCATAATCTTGAATCTCGTTGTTTCCATGAAGGACGTATTGTTCCTTCTAACATTCTTGGACTTGACTTTATTCGATTCATGTTCAATACCATTGGATTTGATTGTTTGCTTGATATAGATGAGCCAATCTTTCCTTCTTTCCTCATGGAATTCTTTAACTCGTTCAAACTAATGTGCATCAACAATGGTCTATCTATAAGATTTTCCATCAAGGGGAAAACCTTTGTGTACACTCTTGAGGAATTTGGTGAGATTCTCGGAGTTTCATACGAAGGTCAATGTAGGTTCACCGATGCTTGGGGTTTAAACCACTTAGAACCGGCCCCTATTGATGTGCATTATGTGACCGAGATTCCTCCGGCTTCGACCATCTCTCGTGCCCTTGCTACACCTCGTGAACATCCTATTGTTGGTAATTTTAAAGGAGAATCTCTTGCTCTCACTCTTTGAGAATTACTAACTAGCGATCTTAGTGATTTTATGGTCCCTTGGGCCGAAATCATTAGAGAAAATGCAATGTGTTTAGTTGGTGATTGCAACTATGTGCCTGCTTGTCTTGCACATATGTTGTATTGTGTTGTTACCACTACTCCATACAACCTTGCATTCTTCATAGCTATAAGGATAAGATTTGTTCTCAATGGATCTCGTTCTACTCTCCCTTATGCCATGATTCTCTCACGGCTTCTTAAGAGAGTTCTTCTTGACTATCCTCCTCTAAATCCTTCATCTTTTCACTCCATGGTTCGAGTCATGCTTCCTATTGAAGGGAATGTCTCGTCGATTCCCACACATGATTCAAATGAAGATGAAAATGTCTCTCAAGACAATTCTCTCATTTCTCGTTATGACTTGTCATCATCTATCTCTCAATTGTCTTCACTAGACATTGATTCAGACTATCAATATTGTCTCAATCTTCATCTTCAAGATCGAATCAGAAGTGAATCAAGGCAAGGAGGAAATGCTCATAGATGAATGATATATACCACTCTTGTGTAACTAACATGTGTGTAAACATGTCTGGTTATCTCCTTTATCTTTATTCTTAGGATGTTGTGTATTCTTTAACTAACAATTTGTGTTTGGATTATCTAGTATTTAATCCTAATTATCTATGGTATCGATATTTTGATTTGCATGGATCTGTGCATCTTGTGTGTTAGATAGCCTCCTAGTTTTTGATTATTAGTTTACTTTGGCTTGATAAACCTTGGTATAAAATCTGGGCTAGCAAAAGTTTAAGGAAGTGCTATTTTTGAACACCTCTGGTCGCGGTTCCATATCAAACCCGCAGTTCCTTAGCGATAAGGAACCGCGGACCTACGTAAGGAACCGCCTAGTACTGTTTCAACAGAATCTTTGCTTTACACTGTTTTCTTTAATCTGTGTAAAACTTTGATAAAACTTTTGCAAAACACTGCACTTTCCTAAACTAGGCTACCCAATTTCATTGTTCATATAAAATGATTTTAACTATTACTAGTTTGGATCATCCCCTTCTCTTCTTAAACCCTCTTTTGTTGATTGTGTTCTTCATCCCTTCAACTCTTCTCTAAGCCTCAACATACAACCATGATATCCACTAGAACATCTAATTCCACCAAAACCCCCTCATCCAAAAAACAAATCCTTAAGATGAAACTCAAGTCCTCTAAACTTGGTTCTCCATCTTCTCTCAAACCAAAAAGTGAAGCCTCACCTATTCTCATCTGCTCATCACTTTCACCACCACTTAATCATGGAAAACAAACTCAACCCATGGTACTAACCATTCACATGGTTCTACCTCCTCTTTATTCCAATCAAGAACGACTGAGTTTTTCTCTCCACTCATTTCTAGTCCTACCCTAAATGTGAATGCTCAACCATAACCTCATCAAAGGATTCCCTTTATTTTTGAGCCTCTTCCTTCCACTCCACCAAATTCACCCATCTCACCCATATCACCCTTAGATACCATGCCTTCTCCCCATCCTCCTACCTCCAACACTCCTCTCTTAGGTGTTTCCTTTTCCCGTTTCTTGGGTGATCCACACTTGTTTGATTTTTTCATGCACAATGGAAAAAATTGTCCTTGTTGCTTGAAAAACTTTCACCTCATTGATATCCTTAGGTTGGAGATGATTGGGGCTCACATCAAGTTGCGAAGCTTCTTGTGGAACCAATTTGTTAATCCTCCAACTCCTAGGAGATGAATGATGGTTTTTTTAAATTAACATGCTTTTCAAAAGAAGGTCAAGCCAAAAGAGATCTATGAATTCAAGACCTAGTTTTTAGCTATCTTTGTAGTAGTTAATTGTCTTTTTTATTTCTTGTATTTCCTTTCTTTTCCCTCATGATTTTATCATGTGGATGATTTATGAATTTAGTTTTTATGTGTTTTAATCTATGTGATCACATTAAACAACTTTAATTTATTTAAAATTGAACCTAAATTTATCACAACCTCTAAAAACTTGACTTAAAATTGGACCAAAATGCTATCTAAATATTTTGTCACCCTTTGTTAAGACATTCTTTGTGAATGTGTTGCTTTTATGCAACCCTAGCATACTCTAGTGCTAAAAGAGGTAAAAATCCAAGATATTCAAAATTTTGAAAAAGTCTTATTTTTCTCCAAAACTTTTGAAAATCAAGGTTTGCTGTCCACTGGACACGGCTCCTTAGCCCCCAGGCGGCTCCATATCAATATGGAACCACGGGCTATACTAAGGAACCGCGTATAGTAAATCCGTTCATGGCTTATTTTTCGTCTTTCTTCTTTGACCACTGTCTTGGTTAAGATTCTTTGTTTACCCAATTTGGCTAAACATTTCCTAAAACCTTTCTTTTTCATTTCAAATCTTTGCCTTGTCTATTTTCTTTAAATTCTTCTCTTTTGGGAGTTCTTTTCTTCATCCCTCATAATGCCTAATTCTTCCTTTCCTAACCTTGACATTTCTTTGTCACAAACTTCTCAACCTAAAGCTTCTTCTTCTAAGCTTTCAAAGAAACCGGAAATCTCGGTTAAACCCGTTTGGATAAAAAAGAACAAGAATTCTCATGATTCTTCTTCTCCAAAATCCTCCAAGAATTCCTCTTTCTCTCTGATTCAATATTGGAATGAGACTTACTCTATAGATCTAATTACCGGAGAAAAGGAAATTCTTCCACCACCACCAAAACCTTTTAACTCTCCTCAACTCAATGACCTATCTTATTTCACTAATCTCACTAGGCATTGTTAAAACATCTCTTATCCATTATCTTCCTCTCCACCAACCTCTAATTTTGATGGACCTCCCCCATCTAACGACTTTGTTTTACATCATGGTTCCTCGTATGCTTGTTGTCGTTTTCAACAAATTGAACTTGCTCATATCTATGACAAGCTAAATTTCCTTGAATTCTTCCTCACTTGACCTCCTCTCAAAGTTTTCGTTCCCGTGAATTAAACTTCTTATGATGCTTCGTTATCTTTCTTTTCCAACTAAGGCACATTTTGTACTTTAGTTGTTTGAGTCAATAAAACTTAAGGAATCTTGGAAGATTATCACTATTAGTGTAGTTTATGCTTTGTGGTTTATTTTCCATATTTTTGCTTTAAATATTCATATTGTGTGTATGAATATTTCTCTTGTATGTTATTTCATATTTGTGTAATACGAATGTTATGTGTGTCATCTTTCCAACTAATTTTATTTCATACATTTGTTAAAGAGTTGATCATGGTTAAAACCTAAAATTAATTATGGGTGATTCCATAAATTCTAATTTTTAACCCCTTGACACTTTAAATCATCTTTGATTGGTTTGGATGTTTCTTTTCTCCTTTTATTCCACCAATTGAACTATGATATTGTCAATACACACTCTTTGGACATACTTAGCAAATGCTTTCTTCTAATTTGAGATTTCTTTTCCTTCTCCCTCTCAAGTTAGTTAGTAGGTAGTGCACATACATACATTGGTGTTTCTTTTCTTTCTTCTAACCTTTGTGTAGCATGTCACCGTAGCTCATTTTCTTGGTACCCCAAGCAAGGGGGAGTAAGCACCAAGGGGAGCTACTAGCAAGAGTCCGGTTCTTTTCTTCTTCAAAGACTTGTGCTAACCTTTTTGCTTTGACAAAGGGGGAGAAATGATAGTGATAAACTCGTTAATAATTCAAATAAACTTGTATTTTACGTAAATGAGTTCATAGTTTGTCGTAATAAAAAAGGGGGAGATTGTTAATGCAAAGCAATGCCTAAAAACATTGTTAGTATTAATTAATCTTTCTTATTTTTGATCACGACAAATTACAAAGACATTTATAGTCAAACACAATCATAAAACGAATTATCTAACAAACACTATCATCAAGGTAATAATAATTACACTAACATATCTTAATCATGCTTAGTGATCATAAAAGTGATTAGCCTTAAAACTCACTTTTGTCAAATGTAACAAAAGATTTTTAATAAACTTTATTTATAAGAAAATGTTTTAATAAAATGAAAATGTAAATTTGAATATGGCATATTCCAAATGCCATAAGAATATCCTTTGAAGGTTTAAACAGCCTCAGATATTTCAAATACACAAAAAGACAAAAAGGAGCAGAGTCTAGTACTCGCGGTTCCTTAAGTGCCTACGCGGTTCCCTATCGATAAGGAACCACCTGGGTAGATAAGGAACCACCCCCAGATAGCCGTTGGCATTTGTCTTCTATAAATAGTAGATCAAATCTACATTCTCATCAACCCTTTTTGGACATCTCTTTCAGCCTTATTTCTCCTATCTAATCCTAGTCATTTCTAAATGATCACTTAATGTGTTAAGTATGTTTACTCATGATTATCCTCTTGATCTCCTTCTTTACCTTGTCCAAAGAGAAGATCACTCACACACTTGTGATGTGATTAAATATGAAGCATTGATGAAGATCATCTTCTCTTAAAGATCTAGTCATGTTCATCATTTGTTTATTTATGTCTTGTGTAGATCCAACGTATTTGTGAATACTTAGACTAGTTGTGTTCATCCAAGCTATATGTGAATACTTGGATTAGAGTTGTGTAAATCCATTGCACATGTACGTGCTTGGATTTGTGTTGTGTAGATCCAAGCTATATGTGTGTACTTGGATATGTTTAGTTGAGTTGTAATTAGTTGTGTTTGTTCTCACTAAACTATAAAGTGATGTGGTTGTGTCTTGTGAGTTCTCATTAAACTATAAAGTGATATGTAGTTGTGTTGTGTGAAGTTCTCACTTAGCTTCAAAGTGAAGAGTCGTGAAGATTGGTTCTAGCTTTGGATTAAAACTCGACATCTAACCTTGTGTCGGAAAATGGTGAAGTAGGCAACGTTGTAAAGATTGGTTCTAGCTTTGGATAAGAACTCGACATCTAGCCTTGTGTCGTAAAATGGTAAAGTGGGCGACGTTGTGTAGATTGGTCCTAGCTAAGATTAGGTCTCGACATTTAGCTTAGTGTCGGAAAATAATATAAGCGACGTTGTAAGGTTTTCTCCGCCAAGAAGGGAGCTTGTGGATATAGTGAAAATCTCGAGTAACGTGTACTCGAGGAGTGGAGTAGGAATGAGGATAGAGCCTCGTTGCCGAACCACTATAAATCTTGGTGTCTTCCTACTAGGTTGTTTCTTTCCTTATTCATTACTTACATTCATTATCATTATACTTACTACACATTGTTAATGCATTAAATTGAACCTAATCATTATGCAATTAGCTTTCAAGTAAAAGATAGTTTTGTGCACTCACCTAATTAAAAGGAATTTTAATTAGGAGATAAACCGATGAGAAACTATTCAACCCCTCCCCCTTCTAGTTTCTACAATGTGTATGCCAAGTAATCATGTCTCACGCATATTTCTTAACAGGCTCTCAGGCAAGGGTACCTCCAGGAGGTTACACCTACCCCTTCTGCACTACTTGTAGTTGTAGACATCTCGGTACATGCCGTAAGTCAGCCGGCGTCTGTTTCAAGTGTGGACTACCAGGACACATGTTGAAAGACTACAAGAAGGGAGACACTGCTGGTACTTCTAGTGCCACTCTTCCTAATCCACCAGCTTCGGGACATGTCTACACTACCACACAGGACCAAGCTAATAAGTCCTCAGGTACTATCACTGGCATCCTCTTTATGAACGGTCATGTTGCGTATGTTGTTGGGAATAAAATGAGCCAAGACACTTAGACGCTGACAAGAGTTAATTGGGCGTTGATAAGAAGAAATCATGCGTTGTCAGATCAAGCGTTGACAAGAAGAAATCAAGCGTTGATGAAAAGAAGTGTAAGCACTGATAGAATACTTAGTCTACACGTTTTATGTTTCTAGTAAAGATATGTTCGACAAATGTATTTTCTATGTTTATCTTTACCTAAAATAGATGATACGTAGACTCTTGTACAAGGTTCCTTAATCTATAAAAGGAGGCCTTTAGGTTTTAGTTTAATATACGTTTTTGCACTTTCATTGTACACAAGTTCGATTATCAATCAAAGTGAAAGTCATAGTACTTGAATTGTTTACACAACAAAGTTTCTCTAAGTGTTTAACATGATTTAATCTCGTTTACACAAAAGATAAATCGATCTAAGTTTAGGATCAACAAGTGGTATCAGAGCTTGTTGAGGAACTTTGATCTAAAGAACATAAAACCCTAAAAACCCTAAATCGCCAAAAACCCTAATTTTACAAGAAACCCTAGAAACTAGACAATATGTCTACTCCAGATATGACCTCCTCCTCAAACCATAACCTAAAAATCCCCATGCTAGACCCTGACAACTTTGAGCTATGGAAGTTCAATTTTGAGTAGTACCTTCAAATCCATGACCACACTCTATGGGAAATTATTGAATATGGAAACACATTCGATAAGGCTGCTAGGATTACTGCTGCTATTGCTGCAAGATCAATTGATGGCTCAACTGAAGAGGATCGAAAAGAAAGACCTTCAGATGGGAGAGCTGTCTCAAATGAGGATATTGCAAATAGAAGGAATGACATGAAAACTTTGAGTATTCTCAAACTTTCTTTGGGACCAGCCAATCAACACAAGTATAGAGATTTTGAGTCTGTCAAAGAGCTTTGGGCAGCCCTTCAACTCAACTATGGTGGTAATGATGATACTGCCTCAGAGAAGAAGAAGCAACTCTTGCATGAGTATGTTGTGTTTAAAGCTCTTCCCAATGAAAAACTAAGTGGGGTGAGAAGAAGACTTCTTGACATCACAAGCAAATTGTCCTTTATGGGAACAGTGTATAATGATGCTAATATCATTACCACTTTCCTTAAAAGTCTTAGTGATGCATGGAAGATTGAAGCAAGGTCTATTATTGCTACCAATGCTCAGAAAAGTTCCACTTTTGATGATGTCTACAATAAACTGAAGATTGTAGAGAACGAAATTCTTTTGGATCTAGGAAATAAATCTACCTCTGGAAACATGGCTTTCTTCTCACATAGTGAAG
The DNA here is from genome assembly GCA_025667525.1 of Glebionis coronaria. Classification (NCBI taxonomy): domain Eukaryota; kingdom Viridiplantae; phylum Streptophyta; class Magnoliopsida; order Asterales; family Asteraceae; genus Glebionis; species Glebionis coronaria. Next base: position 413,331,656 of record CM046878.1, read on the forward strand.
GTCAATTTGATCAAAGGGAGTCATACGTACACCCCGTTACTGGATCACCTTATGTCGACGTTGGATCAAGCTTTATCAGTGCCCCACATTCAGATGCTGACACATACAATGTTGACTCACCAAGGATTAAACCTGCTGGTATTGATCTAGATACAGTGTGTGCATACATTGCTGCATTGCCCAATGGTTCAGTGATTACATATGAGGACCTTGAGCAAATCAGTGATGAGAATTTGGAGGAGATGGACATAAAGTGGAATATGGCACTTGCAAGCATAAGGGCAAATAGATGGAATAGGAGATTCAAGAAGAAGATGACATTTAATGCTAAAGACACTGCTGGGTTTGATAAATCTAAGGTTGAGTGTTAAAATTACCATAGAATGGGCCACTTTATGAGAGAATGCAGATCTCCAAGAAGGTCTGATGCTGGAAAACCCTCAAGCCAAATCATCAAGGTTGAAGATACAAAGGCTATGATTGCCATGCAAGAAATTGATGGTGTTGGCTGGTGTTAGCCCTATATTTTATATAGTCGAGATATAGATCAAAATAGCCACGAAAAATCAAGAACACAACACACGAATATTCAACCACCTATCCACTATAGGCTCTTGATACCAAATGTTAAACCCATATCAATCCATAACACAAGATTTAGAAGAGATATTTAGAGAGAGAAAGAGAAGAAAAGTAGAGAGAAAACAAGAGAGAATTTGAAAGGTTAATGTTTACTAGAGAGAGAAAGTAAATGTAACCAACACCCTCTTCCACACATGGAAGAGGGTATATATACCCTTGGCATATGGGCCGTGGGTTTAGTATCCTTGGGTCCGGCTTGGCTTACACTTGGGGTTACGCCCCTAACTTATACAATAATAGCTTAAAGTCCAAGCCCAGTTAACCCGACTAATCCTATTACAATACAAGACCATTAACGACTAAGATGACCTATTACATTCTTGTTCGACTATACAAAATATAGGGCTAACAATCTCCCCCAATGTATCAGTCATCTTTAAAAAGCTTAAAAAACATAAGATGATTGAGTGCATACATTCTTGTAGAGGAGATCTTCCTGCTTTGGTCTTGTATCTTGGTCTTGATCTTGTTTGTAACAGCTTTGTTCCTTCATGCTTTTGTGATCTTTATCTTGAGCCTTTTTCATTTGACTTTGAGTGCTTGAGATCTTCATCTATGCTCCTTGTGACTAAGATGACTTATTACATTCTTACATTCTTAGGTATCTTGATTATCGCCATCTTGTGCTCTTGTGACATTCTGAATCAACATCGGTTACATAGCTACGCCACCTTCTTGATATGCATCAACATATATAGACACGGACGAAATGGCTTTGAACATTTCACCCTAACTCGGTAGCGTTTTACCTCCGGTCGGTGAAGACCGTTAGACGGTATTAGATACCGTACCTGTGATCGGGTAGATTCGATTTAAGAACCTCCTTGACAGGGTTTCCCGGTGGTAGTAGCCAGTTCTCTTTACTCGACCGTCTCAAAGCAGACTGCGAACATAAAGAGTGAATCATAAGGATAAATTATCCGTCTGATTAGAGTCGTCAATTCAGATTTCCTGGAACAAGTTTGATTCTAAAAGAATCGCACCATTGTTGCTTTCCAGTTTGTCACAAGCTTGATTCATAGAGAATCTTGCGAGTTACCTACCGCAGTGCTGTTTGATGTTGACACTGGAAGGATCTCCATTCGTCACTGTGAACACTAATGAGTGTCACTCTGAATGTTCTGGCAAGATCACATGGATTTTGCAAAGAAATCTGGAATCAAGTTTGAATCAATTAAGAATCCAAACTTAGTTGCATTCCAGTTCTCACAAGTTTGATTCATGTTGAATCGCACAAGTTACCTGCCATGAGCTTGTTTAATGCTGGCTCAAGCAGGATTTCCATCTTCATTGTGAATCGTATCACTCAGATGTTCTGGCAATATCACAAAGATAATGCGTAGGACTCGATTGTGTCCTAATGAGATGATAAATTGATCTCGTTTGGCTCTAGAATCAATAAGTGCATTTTGGTAATCGGAGGCTGGAGCAGATGATCCAAACCAAAAATCATCTTATGGTACTTGATCACAACAGCTCAAGTCCCGCACCTCAATGTCCAGCAATGGAACCTACACAAAACAGTGTACGTCCCGTGCAAGAATGTCAAGAAAGTACTTCTACAACAGACTCGACGGATATAACACAAATGAATGAGTTGGTTGATTTATATGATCCAGTTTTTGATGAATATTACTATGGAAACAATCAAGTTGTGTCAAAGCCTTCCGTTGTCAATGCTGCTGATGTACCCGAACAAAATCAACAAGACACAACTGCCTCTACTTCAGCAACCGTTGCTCAAGAGACAATTCCATTAGATACTCAACAAACTCAAGAAACAATCATACAACCAACATCACCAACCGTCAATGCTGAAGGAGGAAATAACAATCAAGCAGTCGATGCACAACCTGACGAAGAAGAATTTATCAACCCGTCGGTACACCGGTACGCGAAGTCGGAGAGTCTTCTACTCAACATGTTGATCCGTCCAACATGCATACCTTCTACCAACGATATCCATCCACTCACCATTGGACACGTGATCATCCATTGGAGCAAGTCATTAGAAATCCTTCACAACCGGTTCGAACACGCAAACAACTCGAAACCGATGGCGATGTGTGTATGTATGCAATCACCGTGATTTCAACTGTACCTACAAACATCAAACAAGCCATGACTGATCATGCATGGATCGAATCAATGCAAGACGAAATTCATCAGTTTGAACGCCTAAATGTTTGGGAACTTGTTGATAGACCCTATGGAATGTCAATTTTAGATTTCAAATGGATCTGGAAAAACAAACTGGATGAAGAACAAACCATCATCAAAAACAAATCTCGTCTTGTGGTCAAGGGATACCGTCAACAAGAAGGCATAGAGTACGATGAATCATTCGCTCTAGTTGCTCGTTTGGAAGCTGTCAGGATATTCCTTGCTTATGCTGCACGTAAGGGCTTCACGGTTTTTCAGATGGACGTTAAAACTGCTTTTCTCAACGGTCATTTGAAGGAAGAAGTGTATGTTAATCAGCCGGAAGGATTCATCGATCCTCATCATCCTGACAAAGTCTATCGTCTCAAGAAGGCTGTATATGGACTTAAACAAGCTCCAAGGGCATGGTATGAAGAGCTATCAAACTTCTTGGTTTCCAAAGGATTTTCCAAAGGTTCTATTGATCCTACTCTCTTTACTAATAAATATGGGGATGACATACTGCTGGTGCAAGTTTATGTTGATGACATTATTTTTGGTTCTACGAACCCAAAACTTTCAAAACGTTTTGAAAAATTAATGCACAGCAGATTTGAAATGTCAATGATGGGGGAGCTAAAATTCTTTTTAGGCCTCCAGATTCATCAATCCCCACGTGGTATCTTCATTAACCAAGGTACGTATGCTCAAGAGATACTTAAAAAGCATGGTATGACCTCATGTGCTCGCGTTGGTACACCATTGTCGACCAAATCCCTAGACGCTGACTTGTACTCATATCTCGTTGATCAAACGCGATATCGCAGTATGATCGGGTCACTTATGTACCTTACAGCCAGCAGGCCTGATATTCATCATGCCACATGCTATTGTGCACGATATCAAGCCAGACCTACTCAAAAGCACCTCAAAGAGGTTAAACGGATCTTTCGGTACCTTAAGAATACCATTCACATGGGACCCTAGTATCCGAAGGGAACCGATTTTCATCTAACGACTTTTTCAGATTCTGATCACGCAGGTTGCCTTGATAGCCGAAAAAAGCACTTCTGGTAGCATACAATTTCTAGGGGAAGACAAACTTGTGAGCTGGTCGTCAAAGAAGCAGGATTGCACTTCGCTCTCATCAGCTGAAGCAGAATAGCTCTATCCGCGTGTTGTGCTCAAGTCCTCTGGATGAGAACTCAACTCACGGATTATGGCTTCCACTCTGATAAAATACCTATGTATTGTGACTCAAAGTCGGCCATAGCCATCTCTTGCAATCCGGTTCAGCACTCCCGTACCAAGCACATCGCAGTTAGATATCACTTTATCAAGGAACAAGTGGAACGTGGTATCGTAGAATTATACTTTGTCAGAACTGAGTACCAGATCACAGACTTGTTTACTAAAGCCCTATCTCAAAATAGGTTTCAGTATATCGTTGGCCGTCTTGGTATGAAGTATATGACTCCAGAAGACTTGGAGGTTTTGGCAAATGAAGCTACTTGATTTTTCTCTTATAATGACTTCTAAGCACATCACAGCTTAGGACTCGTACCTCAAATAAGGAAAGTTTATCACAGACGATAACTTATCCTTCTCAACGAGAAATTAATATTTCTCGGTCATGAGCTTCCTATAAAAACATTCAAAGTTTTTAAGTTCATGAAAAACGACTTCTAAGTAAATGTCAGCTTATAACTCGTACTTCCACTTAAGGAAAGTTTATCACGGATGATAACTTATCCTTCACAACGGGAAATTATATTTTCTCGGTCATGAGCTAGTCACAAAACATTCAAAGTTTTGAGCTCATGTATATCATATTTTATTTTAAAACCGTTGAACACAATTTTTCAAGAATTTCTCAAAAGATTTTTCTAAATCTTTCAAAATTGTGTGTTCAACACTCCCTTCCTCATATGTGGTTTTTATATCTCAAAATTGTCATATGTTATTTTGATCCAATTTTGAGGGGGAGCGTTTTAAAATCAAGCCTTTAATGTTGTTGGGTACATCTAAGAAATTATCATATTTTATGTATCCAACACATTTCGAAAATGGTTTAAAACTGTAATAAATTATATCGGACAAGGCATCTCAACTGCGTACCTCAACATATTTTGTGGTGTCGTTTTTCTAAAATTTTGTCAAATTTTGTCTCAAGACACACATATATTGTTGAGGGGGAGCGACCCGACTGAAAATGTTCCATGATTCATGCGTGCACACATGTTTCTCTCCCGTCGATTTTTTAGAAATTGTCATATTTTAATCAATTGGTATCTCTAATATTATATTTTTATATTAGAGATAGGGGAGAAAATGTGATTAAAATGTAATATATCGCAACATGTGATCTTAAAGACTCAATTGCAACTCTTTCCTTCACATGTTAAACTATTTCGTATATCGATGCATGTGTGTAGGGGGAGCTTTTCGAAAATATAAAACTTTCACAGTATTAAAAGTTTTGATTTATATCAAGCACTTTGAATAGTTTTCAATGGTTTTATGGTTATGATCTTTACCCAAAACAACCTACTATCCACGACGGAACGATGGAGTCAAAAGGTGGTTTAGGATAGGAAACTAAGTCCTATGATCCAACCAGAACCGGAGGGATCTACCCAAGGACATTCCATAGCTAGAAATAGTTGTCCTTAGGAAAGATGGAGTTGAATGAAGCTGAATGCGGACCAATTACTTAAGTTAGCACTGGAACAATCACAACAAGGTGCTGGTGATGATGTATTGGTAAGCATTGAAGGAGTTGAATATTCTATGCAACTTAGGGAGAAACCGAGTTAACACATCTTTTGAAGACAAGTGTCATGGACCCAGTGATGCGATGTACAACCCTTCCCCAGCCATTCGAGTTTCTCTCAAAAGAAACTTGTCTCATTGTCATGGAGATCAACATGTATCTATTGACTTTCTCACTCCGAGTTAGTTAATATTGAAAAGGTGGCAGTCTGCTCTAGCCTCCGATTACCAAAATGCACTTATTGAGTCTAGAGCCAAAATGAGATCTATCTATCATCTCAATAGGACACAATCGAGTCCTACGCATTATCCTTGCGATACTGCCAGAACATCTGAGTGATACGATTCACAATGAAGATGAAAATCCTGCTTGAGCCAGCATCAAACAAGCTCATGGTAGGTAACTTGTGCGATTCTACACGAATCAAACTTGTGAGAACTGGAAAGCAACTAAGTTTGGATTCTTAATTGATTCAAACTTGATTCCAGGTTTCTTTGCAAAATCCGTGTGATCTTGCCAGAACATTCAGAGTGACACTCTTTAGTGTTCATAGTGACGAATGGAAATCCATCCAGTGTCAACATCAAACAGCACTGCGGTAGGTAACATGCAAGATTCTTATGAATCGAGCTTGTGGCAAACTGGAAAGCAACAATGGTATGATCCTTATAGAATCAAACTTGTTCCAGGAATTCTGAATTGACGACTCTAATCAAACGGATAACCGTATCCTTTTTGATTCACTCTTTACGTTCGCAGTCTGCTTTGAGACGGTCGAGTAAAGAAAACTGGCTACTACCGCCGGCAAACCCTGTCAAGGAGGTTCTTAATCGAATCTACCTGATTACAGGTACGGTATTTAATACCGTTTAACGGTCTTCACCGACCGGAGGTAAAATGCTACCGAGTTAGGGTGAAATGTTCAAAGCCATTTCATCCGTGTCTATATATGTTGCTGCATATCAAGAAGGTGGCGTATCTGTGTACTTACCGATGTCGATTCATAAGTCACAAGAGCACAAGATGGCGATAATCAAGATACCTAAGAATGTAAGAATGTAATAGGTCATCTTAGTCACAAGGAGCACAGATGAAGATCTCATACACTCAAAGTCAAATGACAAAGGCTCAAGATAAATATCACGAAAGCATGAAGGAACAAAGCTGTTACAAACAAGATCAAGAGCAAGATACAAGACCAAAGCAGGAAGATCTCCTCTACAAGAATGTATTCACTCAATCATCTTATGCTTTTTAAGCTTTTTAAGATGATTGATACATTGGGGAGATTGTAAGCCCTATATTTTATATAGTCGAACAAGAATGTAATAGGTCATCTTAGTCGTTAATGGTCTTGTATTGTAATAGGATTAGTCGGGTTAACCGGGCTTGGACTTTAAGCTAATATTGTATAAGTTAGAGGCGTAAGCCCAAGTGTAAGCCAAGCCTGGCCCAAGGATACTAAACCCACGGCCCATATGCCAAGGGTATATATACCCTCTTCCATGTGTGGAAGAGGGTGTTGGTTACATTTACTTTCTCTCTCTAGTAAACATTAACCTTTCAAATTCTCTCTTGTTTCTCTCTCTACTTCTCTTCTCTTTCTCTCTCTAAATATCTCTTCTAAATCTTGTGTTATGGATTGATATGGGTTTAACAGCTGGGACTGGAGTTTTATGGCCAAGGAGGTGGAAGAGAACAAGGCCTTGATTGCAAAGAAGGAAGAAGAAGAGCATGTTCACTATGCTCTCATGGAACATTCTTCATCTTCATCAGATAATGAGGTATATGATGATGCATTTTGTAGTAAAGGTTGTCGTTTAAACACTGAGAAACTTAACAAAGAAATTTTAAAGTTAAAATCAGATGTTTTTGATGAAAAGTCCAAGTTATCTAATTATCAACTGGCACTTGTTCAAACTGAAAAGACTGTGGCTGAATATAAGAAAATGGAGCTTGACCTAAAAGATCAAATTTAACGTTTTGTCTCATGACCTTAAAGTTAGTGTTGACCTTAGGGATATTTTGGAGAGATCCAAAGGTGTCATACAAGCTAAGCTAGATGAGGCCATTAAAAACAAAGATAATGTAGGGCTTAAAATTTAAAGATTTGATAAAGCTTCTCAAACCCTAGAAAAATGTGTTAGTGAACAAAGATACTCTAGGGATATGACTGGGATTGGAATGAAAGATTATGCTGATGTTCCACCACCTGCTGGGAACTTTTATGGTGTCCTTAGAAAGGATTTGTCTTGGACTGGTATACCAGAACTCCAAGAAAAGGAATTCATTCCTCCACCAAGAGTTCTTACTCTAGTAGAGGAATATAAGTAGAAAGTGACTGATTTAGAACAATGGAAGAAAGCCAATCCTACTTTGTTTGTTAAAGGTGGCATGCTTAGTGAAAGCCCAAATGAGTCTACATCCATAAAAGTGACCAACCCTTCTACTGGAAAACCTGTTGACCTTGGCTTAAATGTTGATAGGAAACCTAGTGTTAAGTATGCATAAATGCATAGAAAAACTAGGTCACCAAAAAGTCAAGTTAGTGATAATGGGACAGGTTTCTTTTCGTCTAGACCTAGGGTTATGTCTAGAAAAGCTTGTTATAGTTGTGGGAGTTTTTCACATTTGGCGTATAAGTGTGTCAATGCTTCAAAAGTCAACACTGATAAAAAGTCAACCATGGTCAAACCCATACCTTTTGTCCAGCAAAGTCCACAAGTTACTAGACCAGCTCCATTTTTTACTAAAGGGTCTAATACTTATGGACAAAGGCCTTTTCAAAAGACTAATACATGGTCTAAGAGACAATGGGCACCTGTAGCAAACCCTAGTTTTGGCGCTGACAAGTGCATTTTCAGCATTGTCAAGAACAATTTGAACGCTCACAGGAGTGTTTCTAAGGTTGTTAGACCAAGTAATAACAAATACCTACAGCCAAAGGGAAAGGGGTCTAAAGCTTCGTTTAGCTTGACATAGAGACCCAAACAAGACCAAAACCCTAATTCAAATGGGATTTTTATGACCTGTAACAGATTTCATTATATTTCAAAGGTCATAACTAAACCAATTGGGGTTAACTGGGTGTTCAATCCAAAAAGGGATGAACAAAGGGTTGTTATAAGGACTAAATCTGTTCTTGTTGAACAACCAAATGAATCCAAGTCTGCTTAGGCTTGGGTTCCCAAAGACAATTAATTTGTTTTCTTTATGTGTAGGGCATTCAAAAACAGGTAAATGATTATGGCTATTGGGATAGTGGATGCTCTAGGCACATGACGGGGAAGGAAGATTATTTGACAAACTTTACCCCCATTAAAGATGGTGACAAAGTGTATTTTGGAGGAGGATATGGTATAATTACTGGTAAAAGCACTCTTATCACCAACAATTTGTGTTTTGAAAACGTATTTCTGGTAAAAGAACTTGATTGTAATCTGTTTAGTGTATCACAAGTTTGTGATAACAAAAATAAGGTTCTTTTCACTGATAGTGAGTGCTTGGTGTTAAACAAAGACTTTAAGATACCTGATGAGAAGTTTATTGATTATAGAACACCTAGGCATAAGGACATTTATAATGTGAATCTTAATATAATTAGAATGAATAATAATTTGTCATGTCTATATGCTAAGGCTTCAGTTGGTGAAAGTAATCTTTGGCACATAAGGTTAGGCACATAAATTTTAAGAACATAAACAGACTTGTGAGACATGGCTTAGTTGATGGTTAGCCTGAAAAGGCTTTCCACAATGATCACTCTTGTGTTGCATGTCTTAAAGGCAAACAACACAAAGTCTCCTTTAAGTCTAAACTTGTGCATTCTAGTTCTAAACCACTTCAGTTGCTGCACATGGACTTGTTTGGTCTAAATAATATAGAAAGATTAAATGGTAAATCTTTTTGTTTTGTCATAACTGATGATTTTTCAAGATTTACTTGGACTTTTTTTTTTTGGCTTTGAAAAGTGAAACTGCCACTGTTTTGATTAATTTTATTAATCAAATTGAGAAAAAGACAGGGAATGAGGTTAAGATTCTTAGAAGTGATAATGGTGGTGAGTTTAGAAATAAGTTGTTAGATGACTTCTGTGTCAATAAAGGGATTATTAGGCAGTTCAGTGTAGCTAGTACCCCATAAAAAATGGGGTGGCTGAAAGAAAAAATAGAACACTCATAGAAGCAGCTAGGACAATGTTGGTTGATGCTCTCTTTCCTATTACTTTTTGGGCTGAGGCTGTGAATACAGCCTGCTATGTTCAGAATACGGCATTGATCAACAAAATCCACAATAAGACACCTTATGAGCTATTTTGGAATAGGAAACCTAATATTGGTTTTCTTAAACCCTTTGGATGTCATGTAGTTGTACTTGATACTAGTGATGCCTTAGGAAAGTTTAGTGCTAAAGACGATGAAGGCTATTTTATGGGTTATTCAGTGCAGAGTAAAGGATATAGGGTTTATATTAAGAAAGAAAAACGTATACTTGAAAAGGTACATGTTAAATTTTTAGAAAGTAAACCTAGTGATCCTAAGAGTGGACCAAATTAGTTCTTTGATTTAGAACCTTTATCTAGAACCTTGAATTATATGCCTGTTACTAATCCAGACATTGTGAAAGTGGATTCAAATGTTGTGGAAGAACCAGTTGTTGAAATTTCAGGTATACAGGTTGACAAGAAGGTAGGATCACATGCAGTCAAATCAGCTCTCATACTTGAGTATGTCACTATTCCCATATGGACAGATGGATTTGTTGCTGCTGCTGCTGGTGGAAAGGAAAAAGATGGTCCACAAGAAAAACCAATTGATGAAAACATGCATGAATCTTCAAGCGTTGAGAAAGGAAAATCTGGCGCTGACAAGCCAAATTCAGGCGTTGATAGCTCAAACGTTGACAGACCTAGTTCAGGCGTTGACAACCCTTTTGACTATTTATTCTCTTCCAATGTTTTTGAACAAGGTGAACCTTCCACAGTATATGAAGAGGTTTATTCAGGTGCTGATGGAGGAGAATTTGAAGATGATATTGGCAACATGGAGACTGAAATTGAAGACAACACAATTCTTGAAGGAGGAATACTTACATCTACTATCAAAAATCATCCTCCTTCTCTAATTATTGGTGATGTGTTGTCTCTTGTTCAAATAAGAAGGTCTCATCAGAATCAAGGAGGTTTTATTGCCAATATCCACAAGAAGGTTGATACCGCTCTTGTTCAGGCATGTTTGTTTGCTTGTTTTCTGTCACAACAAGAACCCAAGAAGATATTTGATGCTCTTAAAGAACCAAGTTGGGTGGAAGCAATGCAGGATGAGCTTCACCAGTTTGCTATTCAAGATGTTTGGGAGTTAGTGGACTGTCCTAGATATGTAAGACCTATAGGGACAAGATGGGTTCTTAGAAACAAGAAGGATGAAAGAGGAATTATGGTCAGAAATAAGGCACGTTTAGTTGCTCAAGGCTATACACAAGAGGAAGGGATAGACTATGAAGAGGTATTTGCACCTGTTGCAAGGATTGAAGCAATAAGGATTTTCCTAGCCTATGCTTCTTTCATGGGCTTCACAGCTTATCAAATGGATGTGAAGAGTGCCTTTCTTTATGGCACAATTGTAGAGAAGGTTTATGTCATGCAGCCTCCTGGTTTTGAAGATTCAGAACATCCAGACAAGGTATATAGATTGAAGAAAGCAATGTATGGACTTCATCAAGCCCCAAGAGCATGGTATGACACTTTGTCCACCTATCTGGTGGAAAATGGATTCAAGAGGGGCACCATAGATCAAACTTTATTTACCAAGAAGATTGGTAAGGACTTGTTACTTGTTCAGGTCTATGTGGATGATATCATCTTTGGCTCTTCAAGCCCAAAGATGAGTGAAGACTTCTCCAAGCTCATGACAGACAAATTCAAGATGAGTGCAATGGGAGAGATGAACTGCTTTCTAGGTTTACAAGTTCAACACAAAGAAGATGGTATCTTCATCTCTCAAGACAAATATGTAGGAGAAATCTTGAAGAAGTTTGGCTTTTCTCCACATGAAAAACGGGCTAGCACACCCATGGATTGGGAACACCCTTGGGGAAAGATTGGAGATGGAAAAGAGGTGGATGTCAGGCATTATAGGTCAATGATTGGATCATTGATGTATCTTACAGCTTCTAGACCTGGCATTATGTTTGCTGTGTGTGCATGTGCACGCCATCAAGTGACTCCCAAAGAGTGTCATCTTCATGATGTCAAGAGGATTTTTAGATACCTTAGGTGATATCCCACCTTGGGATTATGGTATCCAAAGGATTATCCATTGGAGCTTATTAGTTATTCAGACAGTGATTATGGAGGTGACAAGTTTGATAGAAAATACACAACTGGTGGATGCCAATTTCTTGAGAGCAGGTTAATATCTTGACAATGCAAGAAACAAACAGTGGTGGTAAACTCTACAACTGAAGCAGAATATGTAGCTGTAGCTGCTTGTAGTGGACAAGTCTTAACGATTCAGAACCAATTGTTGGATTACGGGTATAATTTTATGCATACCAAGATTTTTGTAGACAATAACAGTACTTTATGCATTATTAAGAATCCTATACATCATTCTAAAACAAAACACATAGAAATTAGACATCATTTTATAAGAGATTGTTTTGAATAAGGCTTAATACAACCAGATAGGGTTGACACAGAAGAAAATGTGGCAGATTTATTAACTAAACCTTTTGATGCTGCGAGGTTTCAATACTTGGTAACAAGTATTGGAATGATCAATCTTACCTAATGTGTGTTTTTGGAACTTTTTGTAAAAGTATGTACAGGATATGCATTGTTATTGGTCTTTGTACAAAATTAGGTTTTCCACTTTATTTGTCTAACGCTGACGAAGGTTATTTTAACGCTGATAAGTGATAAAATGGACGTTGACAGCAACATGTTAGTTTTGTGGTTTTTGATCTAATTATGCAGGAATTATGAGCATTGTACAAATGGATACAGAGTTGCTTATGGATCTTTGGATCTTACTTGGAGTGTGTTCAAGTTTATGGATGATGGTTGGAATGTTTACATTCCTATCTTGACATAAATTTTTATTGCGTATTTTGTGTTTGGCAACTTGTATATCATATTTTAAGGGGAGGTTTAGGAAACCTTTAGGACTTTTTGGGTATTCATATAATACCTATCACAATTCTAGATTGTGTCCACTGGTGAGTACGAGTTAGTTTACTAAATCGTGAGGCACTGTAGCATGCAAAGTTGATATACTATGCACGCTGCCAAGACTTTTTGACCTAGAATTGGATGTGGTCTGTTGGGAGACTTGGGTATGATTTTTATTGGGCTTACCTGGGAAGTTACAAAGGATTTATGAGATAACTTCATTGTTAAGAACCTTGGTTAGCAAGGGACACTTGAGGACAATTATGTCTATCTTGCTTAAGCAAGTGTGCATGATTGGACAGTGCTTGCCACCCTATTGTGATTTTCAGTCTATAAGTTATCTTCACTAGGATAAATTACTTTGTTAAGGTCCTTTTTCTTTTAAATTATTTTTATTTTTGGACGCTGACAGTTTTCTTTCCAGGCGTTGTTAACACCAATTTTGACATTGACATGGCAAAATCAAACGTTGACAAGAATATAGCCGTTGGGCGCTGATAAGTTATTTTTGACCGTTGATACACATTGGGTCCTACCCAGTTTTTATTTTTGACAAAAATATGGGCCCTAATTTTAGGAGTTGGTAACTTTTTATTAATGCTTGAGATAAGTTATATATTTTCAATATTTTCATCATTATATTTTGAATATAACTGCCTCATGTTTTGACCAATCACATGTTTTCACCTCTCCTATATATTTGGCTTATTTCTTTAAACAGTGTAACTGCTTATTCTTGTCTAACTAAATTTTCTCAAACCTTCATCTTCCATAACTTTTATCACAACTTTCTACATCAATGGCGCCTAAGTTTAAACCTAGAGATTTGGAATTGGGGTTCAGGAGTCAACATTAACATGGTTGCTTATTTACAAGCTGATAATGCTCTGTTTCCCCAATATACTCAGATGGTTGAGTATTTGAATGCATCCCCTTTAAGGTATGCACTTTCTCATGATCCTCTTATCCCTCTCACACACATTAAACAGTTTTGGAATACTGTCACTTCCTCAACAGTTAATGATGTGACTACATTGACTGCTATTGTCCATGGGGTTCCATGGGTGGTTACTGAAGCTTTGGTTCGCCAAGCTTTGCATCTTAATGATGCAGATGGTATAACCACCCTACCCATTGTAGAGCTAGAACAAGGACTCCAAGCTTTGGGTTATCCTTTGCCTGAAGAAGGCCATTTAAATAAATATACAAAACAAGAGTTTCCCCCAGCTTGGAAGTACTTGATACATGTCATTCTTCAATGTTTGAGTCCCAAGTGTACTGCACACAATGAAATCAACCAATCTATTGGGAGTGCCATTTTGTGTATTGCTACTGGGCAAAAATATAATTTTTCAAAAATGATTTTTGATGGCATGTGTCATAACAAGGGTAACAAGATGACTCTTGCTTACCCAAGGTTTTTACAAATGGTGTTTGATTTACAAAGATACTGTAGTAGGGATCACAATGATTTTTATATGATCCCTGTTCAAAAGAAAGCAATTTTTGGAAAGATGAATTCTAAACCTTATAGAGACCTACCCCTTACTGTAACACCCCCAAATTTATACAATTCAATACAGCGGAAGACTCGTTGGTGTTACGGGCACATTACTCACATCATAGACAACGCATAAAAATCGCGTCGTTTAATAATAAATCATTTCCATTCATAAAAATTAAAGTTACATCGGTCCCAAGTCATATTATTTCATACAAAGTTTTACAAAGTATTTGAATGGAAAATATTGTTTAAGTGCGGGCCATGAATTCTTGTCGTCTTCCCGAGAATTACCTTCAAGTACCTGAGATAAGACATGCTAAAAGAAAAGGTCAGCGATAACTCCGAGTGAATTCATAGAGTTTAATAAAATCCATCAATATAATATCAGTATAAAATTATTACCGAAAATCATTTTGTACAAATCATTTTAATAGGCCATAAAATAGCCAAAGTCATTTGATACAAATCTTCATCAAAATCATAATATAGGCGTTTGCCTTAAAAATCATTATACGAGCCAATGTCGTAAAAACATCATACAATACGTCTTATGACGTTGTATGAAAATAAAATCCGTTATATGAATATGGTTATGAAAACCAAAACACGAACATAATATCAATAGTATGACCCCGTATTGCTAGTAAGACAATACATCGTAATTCGGTGCGTCTAGTAGTATTTCGTTAATCGGATTATTATAAGCCGCATGACATTGTTACCTTACTAAATCAAACAACGGGTAGCTAACCCGATACTCAATTTGCCCATCTAAATTAGCGTGTCGTCACAAAGGTCACGCTATGGAAATCTTCTCATACATAAATTCGCTTACCAATCAATGTGGCACGACGGGGATCAACCGTCAAGGCGCGAACTAGGGTGATCGTCCCCAAATAGTACTATTATATGCACAAGCGTCTACCAAAACCCGGTAGTTCACAATTCATTCTAATGGGACTTTTAGTGACATAACCTAACTTTAATAATCCATTTTATTTCATCTATCGGGTCCTTTAATCATTTATCGGGTCATACAATCGAGTCATACAATCATTCGGGTCCAAATTAATAAACAAGCAATCGGGACAAATGGTGTCCTATTTTATAAAAACTAACATGTTATCTCCCTCGCGGGTTTATAAAACATTTCATAAAAACATTTAAAAGAGTGCGAGGCTATGAACTCACGTTGATGTGGGAAGGCGGGTTATCGGCAATTCGGACGTACGGTACGTGCTTCAATCACGGAAACCTAGACAAATAATACTCGTCTTAGACTCTTGTCCAATGACTTTATAAAAATAACAATTATGTATACATATGATGATTATATATATATGATGATCAAGTGGGTTTGCATATTCTCATTTACTCATTTTAGTGTTATGTGTCGATAATTTTTATACTAGTTTACTAGTTTTACCTATTTACATATTTTAAGTCCAATAAACTTATTATAAGTTCTTTAACTTGTATTAATCCATTTTATACTCGTATTATCAGTATTTACACTTTACATGTTGGGCCCAAATGGGTTAAGCCCAATAAATAAGTTTATAAGTGTTTTAGTCCATTTTGTTGTATTATTAGTCCAATAACGTTAACTTAGTCCGTTAATGTCCGTATGTTATATAGTTCGGGTTTTATCGGTTTTTACTTGTTATATATGTTTATATATCAGTATATGAGTTTATAAAAGTTTACATTAGACGGGTCCAACCGTCTAAGTTTTATTTAACAAAAACGTCAATTTTACGGTAATAGCCGAAAAAGTCGTAAAAATCATGTTTATAGTTTTTATACTTATAAATCTTATTCAACTATCATTTTTAAAAAGTGTCCATTTATTTAACCATATACATATTTATATAAATGTATTATATGAGTTAGTGGGTTTTAATTCACATTTTATACTATTTTTATTTGAGTGCTTATATAATACTATTATACTTTAATTTCCAAAATCTGATTTTTATTTTCATGTTCACCAAAACTGCCATATCTAGAGTTCTATATGGAGATAGAAGCTCAAATGTTTATCACATAAACTACATGATATGTGCTCCATTTAACTCTTCTATAGCTACTGTTGAATCAGCCTCTAAGTATTTTCTAAAAATCGTCCAAAACAGTGAACTCAGATTTGTACTTTAAACTTGTTTTGATCATATCTCACTCATCCTAATGATTCCATTGCATGGCCAACTCTCACATGTGTACAAGACATATAGCTTACTGTATATTAATCTATTCAAGCCATTTTATCAGTTTATCATATGAGTCTTTACTGTTTTATACAGCCAACATTTTAAGCATGATTTTAACCTTTTACATATAGTTTTTTCATCTTTTTACCCATGATTATCAACACCAAATCCCCACACAATATTTTTATCATCATATATTCATCATATACATATACAATAGGAAATAAAATACATGATTACATAATCAAAATAACAAGAGGATGAGGAGAACAATCTTTATACCACCATTAGTGATGAAAAGATGAGTTTTGATGAACAAGGCTTGGATTTGATGGCAAGACTTGTGATAAACCAACACCACTTTAAGATCACCAAATCTTCATAAGCTTCTCATGGAAAATCAGCCCCAAGACACCAACAAAACTTCTCCTTGGATGTTAAAACTTGCACCAATCTTCATCTTTTTGAATGGAGATTAACATATGTTAATTATAACAAATGTTTGTGGTTAAAATTGATCAAATGGGGGAGTTTATGGGTGGTTCTTGGACGAATTTTAGAGAGAGGAAGAGAGGAGTTGGTGGTTTGCATGTGTTGAATGAGTGAATGGTTTTGGCTAGATGGTTTGTGGTTTGTTAGCTTGTTTATTAAGCTTGCAAGACATGTGTCTTGCAAGTTTATGTATAAACTTGCCACAAGGCTTGTGTTGGCTAGTTATAGTGGGGGTGGGACAAGTGTCCCACTTGTCTCATCTCCACTAATTTACGGGTACTCCTCGATTCTAGTTTCCTCGATTTGCGTGCCCGGGTCGTTTTACGAAAAACGTTTTTATAAATTATGAATCAACGGCACAAAACGAATCTAATAAAAATTGTCTCATCAAAAACGGAGTTCGAAAACGTAAATACGTAATCCTAAGGTTTCCGGTTTAGTCGTAAAGGACGTTAAATTAAAACTGTAAGTCCTAATCTCTTCTCGTAAATTTGTGAGTTTATGAACCAACACAAATTTAAACTCCAAAATAATATTCATGGACAAATTTATTTTCTGAAATGTCGGACTGTCACCATAGACGGTGTATGTAAACATAAGCACGTAACGTAGAATCCTCCGGTTTAGACGTAGTCGACGCTACTTCAAGACGTAAATCCAAATTACTTCCCAAAAATAAGTGAGTTTATATTGTAACATTAAAATAATGTTTTCAAACAAATATTGAGAATAAAATATCAACCGTAAATTGACGGATTGTCACAGCATTTACCCCTAAACAGGATCTTTGTCCTCAAAGATCATCTTACCTTACTACTCGCTTCTTATAGAGTTAAAGCCATGTGGGTATTTCCTCCACATTCGGTCTTTTCTCACAAGTGTAATTCATTACAACACGCGAGTTTCATCAAACATAACTACGGGAATAAGATCAGGCTAAATGTTGACTTACTTTCTCTATCCATGATGTTCACGGGTTTCTGATGAATGCAACTTTTCGCCGATCTAAGCTTTACTAAGAAACGATCAGATTCTCACTTGATAAATATTCCATCAAGTTCGATATTCGAAACATAATTCACGCAGCTCTTGAAGTCCTAGGGTAGATCCATCTTATATGCCTTTCAAACCAATCTTTTACATCATCTCAATGGTCCCATACAACGGGGACTTATATCCCATGATTTGTCAGATCATTAATTCATTTCTCCAAGGTTAAAATTTTGGTATAACTTCGCTACCCATCTGGCACTTCAAGATCTACATTTCATATTCACATAACCTCTTGCCCACTACCGGCAGTCAATAATCAGATCCTAATTTCAACAATCATTTCAGATCTCGCGGGTCAGGTATTTTGTAAGGTTAGGTTCGCCATCATAGGAAACCTTAAACCTAAAAGACTTGTCCAACTCACAGTGGGTGTATGTCGGGTGTCTTTATCTCAACTCCTGCTTACAGATGCTCTAATATTTGGATCCTAACAAGATTCGATCTCAATCCTAATACGATGATTATCAATGATAGTCTCTCCAAAGGAAAATGATTATACGGTTCATTATCAAAGGTCAATAATTCAAACATAGAACATCGCTTATAGTATTTTGTATTGTTACTTTACCTCGTCCCTGCGATTTGGGGTGGTAAATAGTACTCTCATCAAGGTTCGTTCCCAACGACTTCTGAGCAAATCTCTAGAAATTCGATGCGAAGCGATGATCTTGATAAAGATGTTCGATACAGGCACACTATGTTTACATAACTCCTTTGCAATTATCATTAACGGGAATGATATTAGCAGATTTGGTCAGTCTGTCGACGATGACCCAAATCAAATCAAATTCAGATGATGACCTTTGCAATAGCTAGACGTTTACTAAGGTATGAGGCGATGTCAGCCTTCATAATTGCCATCAGTACAACTTCTTCAGACAAAGATACTTTTGAATCAGAAATGACAAGAATAGAATACTTATACTTACAGATTCCAACATGACTATATCTCACAATTTTCCATATTTAGACAATCACAAGTGGTCTTTTATACATTTAACGCTATCGGCTTCTCAACTCTAATGGTTCACATTAGCCGCGAACCCCTTTTTATTATCTATATTATCCTTTTTATAAACATTGTTTATTTTTATATCGTTCGACAATTTATTTTGCACCTTCATTATTAAGGAACATGTCCTAATTGGTTCTTTATCTTTTCTACATAATGCGTCTGTATCTATATTCACCTCTCATGATGATACAATTATCATGTCCACAATTCACTCAGATATTCTTTCTATATTATGCGTCAGTAATTACGTTCACCTTTCTTCATATTTTCTAAGTTTCAGTTTCGTCTCATCTATCATTTTTATCAGTTTTTCTCAATCCGGCGTTTAAAGCGTCGATAATTATTACAATTAATTAAATAATAATTATTAAATTTTTATGAAACGTAAACGTAAAAATTTTAAATTTCTTAGTCCGTTCAATTATATGAAAATGTTCAAATTAATTTTTTTTATTTAATTAGCACGATTTTTGTTGATTTATCGAAAATGATTAGTAAGATCTGTAAATGTTCGAAAAATCTTTATTTATACTTTGGTCAAAATTTTCTTAGTTGAAAAGCAAAAATTGTCGTTTCAAATTTCAAGTTATGGTTTAAATGGGTTTTCTCAATCCTTCTTAGGTTGTCTTAAGGTATACACAAACATTTACCCCTAAACAGGAGTTTAGTTAAATGTTTTGGGTATAAGGGAATAATCCCTCAAAAGTTCTTTTTGATAAAGCATTTGTCAAAACACATTTGCACTTTCTTTTTGTTAAAGCCAAAAGTTTTAAAAGGGCTCTTAATTTCGAAGAGTCAATATAGATTCCATTATCTTTTAATCACATGGTCAAATAATGTAAAGATTAAGTCTTTAATCTCATGTTAATTATTCAAGGTACATGTTTTTATTGTTCGGCTAATTCAGGGCAATCTATAAATAATTATTAACTCATTCTTATTCTTATAAACAAACAAATGTCCTTAATGATCACAAGCATGAATTTATCAAATGACAGCCTACACACGTGATTCACCAAATTTATGAATGCTACATGTGTATAGTCAATCCAAACGACATCACGTGAAACTCATAATGTTCATTACAAGTACTGGATGTAGTGATTGGAATAGATAATCTTTTTCGCAGACGCGAAGTTGATAATAACCATGCCGTGGATCAAATCTTTAAAACATACGCTAGAACTTTGTAAATGATCGAACAAATCTTCCATTTCGAGTTATGGATATCGTTTTCGATTGTCAATTTACTCAGTTCACAGTAATCTATAAATATAAGGAATGATATCACCATAGCTCTTCATGATGACAGGCTTGGTATAATAAAATCTTTCTCTGACAACTCTCTCAGTTGTACGTTAATTCCTTTAATTTAGATGGTGCTGACGTACAGTGCACAAGCCACAGGTGCAGCACTGAGAATATAATCAATACCAATTTCAACTTGCCTTAGTGGCGAAAGTCTAGGTAATTTATCAACAAATATCTCCTAAGGTTTCAGATAACGAAAACATCTTTTAGTACATTCATATTAGGTTCTTTCTAGATTACAATATCTATGACTAATTCACAACCATTCACGTTATAATTTCAAGTCTAAATGCAGGATATGGACATCCATCAAGAATTATTTAGATCACTTTTGATAATCAACATCTTATCATTTAGGGGAATTCAATTCGAGTTCCCATCAATTAAGACAATGTCGTCATGTCATAATCAATCAATCCATTCTACTGGCACTATCAACTTTCCAGTTTCATTGTCGTCGATAAGATGTGAGCTTCTCAAAAGACTAATAATAACTCATAATCCTTCACAAATTCAAGGATATATGGAGACATAACTAACCTTAAAAGAGTAAGGTCAACGCATAATCTACACGAGAGAATTTCAAATCAGATACAGATGAAAACATTTAACGAATATGAATATATCCCATGTTTTCATAATTTGAGTACGCATTCGAAAGCTCCTCGGATCGTTACCCAGGTCATTCAAATGAAATCAAATCAAAAGAAATGATAGGAACGTCGATACATCCAATCGGGTATCAACACTCGGTAATCAGATACTTTTCTAAGAATCTTACTACGAGAGAATTGGACAAGAAAGAATTGTCAATTGTCAAATAAGACAATTTCCTCAGATGAGTAAATTCGACTCAGAAGAATAGATGCTACAGGCACATATGTAGGTGTCCCTAACACTATGTCCTTATTTTTCACTTCTTGCAGATCTCATAAAATTTAATCTTTCACAATCTTCAAAGAAAATATAGTGTTTATTCATTAGTTTTATGGTGACTACTAATCAGTCTTGCATGGTCCATTCCAAATTGTATGTAGGCGCGCAACTATATACAATTTCAAGATTAACGATGCAATACTCAGTTCGTCAAAATTTTATCATCATGTTTATAGTAAAAACATTTTCATGCTTAATTCTTAAATAAGAATCAAGAATAAATTTACAAAGATTTTCTTTGTTATGAAAACAATTAAGTTTTCCAAAGTGTTTTATAAACAACTTCATTTCAATAACAATCACTTATAAATCTCAATATGAATAATCCTTATAGTGATGAAAATTCAATTTTTTCTCAAGGCATACTATTTTATCTTATAAAAACAATGAGTGATCTGCAAAAGAGTGATGAAAGCTTGTTCACCAAGAACTAACTACAATATAATAGGAAATGAGCTTTAGCCAAATAATCATGAGGTTCATGATCTCGATGGCACTCAAAAAGGATGATCTACAACGTAACTCAAATCAAGATGAGTACTTGTTCGATGGTTGCATCACTAATGCGAACATTAGAGACAAGCAAGAAAAGATAGATAACATTGATACATGTAGACTTTAGCAATCAAAGGTAGTCTTTACATTAATCACAAACAAGTCAAATTGTACCGTAACACATTACGTGTCACTATGTCATACAATTTCCAAAACTCATCCTACCAACTGATATCTCAGTTAAGTTAGGGATTTTTAAAAGATACCACAATGATTACTAATCTACAAGAGTCATTAGGTGTTCCACATGTCCCGGAAGATCCATCGGTCCCAATTCAGAAGAAGATTTCTTCAATTTATTTCTTGGACACTGGGCATCCTCGTTAGTGGACAATGGCCCGAACAACCCTTAACACAAACTAACAATCATTTAAAACCTTATAATTCAATCACAGAACTTAATGACTTCCTCTTAACAATCTCATATTCCATACAGGTTAAATTTTACTTTTATTTAAGTTTCAATCAACTTATACTCAATTCCATATCCTACCTCATTTTCCAATACTTTCAATCCTTATTCTTAGACCTTAATAGGGCAACAAAAGCTCGATATGAACAACACTTAATTTCCAATCCTATAACTACTTTATCAATAATTATCAAATGAGTCACTAGTATGAAATGACTTGATCATTCAACTAGACTTCTCAGAAAGGTACTAGTGGCATGAGGCTTTTGGGTAATGGTTCCAATGACAGCCTCAAGTGCAACATTCACCCTTTCGATTTCGATTTAAGAATTGGATGACAACGAATCAGATGACATCTTTCTAGGTGGTAACGTTTTGTCAAACTCCACTCTATATGGAAAGATCGTCATGACGTCGATATCAGATTTAATCTCGCCAATCCTTCTTTCAATTTCACAATCAACTAATATCTACATTTCTACGAATATCAACCATTTGTTGGGATCATAAATATCCACAACTTGGTTTAGATCTAGGATAGCTAGAATTCCTACGAGAATAGCTTCGATTAATTTACTAGGGGAGTTAGGGTTCCTTGTGACAATCTACGTCATATAAATACCTCGTATAAATATCAAAATAATCATCAAACAATCATGTAATAAAATGACATCATATATATATATATATATATATATATATATAATCCAAGTTATATATATATTAAAATAACACTTCTCAGTCTGGCCTTGTCGGTAACTCGGGAATTCTTCGGCACCGTTATAGTCAAAAGATTTTTAGACATTTTTAGAAAAATGTTTATAGTTAAATGATTCTGAAATGTTTTATTCAAAACCTTAGTTTTAAAAATCTTTCGTTCTCTATAACGAGAGCTCTGGTACCAAACTGTAACACCCCCAAATTTATACAATTCAATACAGCGGAAGACTCGTTGGTGTTACGGGATAGCAACTTACTCACATCATAGACAGCGCATAAAAATCGCGTCGTTTAATAATAAATCATTTCCATTCATAAACATTAAAGTTACATCAGTCCCAAGTCATATTATTTCATACAAAGTTTTACAAAGTATTTGAATGGAAAATATTTTTTAAGTGCGGGCCATGAATTCTTGTCGTCTTCCCGAGAATTACCTTCAATTACCTGAGATAAGACATGCTAAAAGAAAAGGTCAGCGATAACGCCGAGTGAATTCATAGAGTTTAATAAAATCCATCAATATAATATCAGTATAAAATTATTACTGAAAATCATTTTGTACAAATCATTTTAATAGGCATAAAATAGCCAAAGTCATTTGATACAAATCTTCATCAAAATCATAATATAGGCGTTTGCCTTAAAAATCATTATACGAGCCAATGTCGTAAAAACATCATACAATACGTCTTATGACGTTGTATGAAAATAAAATCCGTTATATGAATATGGTTATGAAAACCAAAACACGAACATAATATCAATAGTATGACCCCGTATTGCTAGTCAGACAATACATCGTAATTCGGTGCGTCTAGTAGTATTTCGTTAATCGGATTATTATAAGCCGCATGACATTGTTACCTTACTAAATCAAACAACGGGTAGCTAACCCGATACTCAATTTGCCCATCTAAATTAGCGTGTCGTCACAAAGTTCACGCTATGGAAATCTTCTCATACATAAATTCGCTTACCAATCAATGTGGCACGACGGGGATCAACCGTCAAGGCGCGAACTGGGGTGATCGTCCCCAAATAGTACTATTATATGCACAAACGTCTACCAAAACCCGGTAGTTCACAATTCATGCTAATGGGACTTTTAGTGACATAACCTAACTTTAATAATCCATTTTATTTCATCTATCGGGTCCTTTAATCATTTATCGGGTCATACAATCGGGTCATACAATCATTCGGGTCCAAATCAATAAACAAGCAATCGGGACAAATGGTGTCCTATTTTATAAAAACTAACATGTTATCTCCCTCGCGGGTTTATAAAACATTTCATAAAAACATTTAAAAGAGTGCGAGGCTATGAACTCACGTTGATGTGGGAAGGCGGGTTATCGGCAATTCGGACGTACGGTACGTGCTTCAATCACGGAAACCTAGACAAATAATACTCGTCTTAGACTCTTGTCCAATGACTTTATAAAAATAACAATTATGTATACATATGATGATTATATATATATGATGATCAAGTGGGTTTGCATATTCTTATTTACTCATTTTAGTGTTATGTGTCGATAACTTTTATACTAGTTTACTAGTTTTACCTATTTACATATTTTAAGTCCAATAAACTTATTATAAGTTCTTTAACTTGTATTAATCCATTTTATACTTGTATTATCAGTATTTACACTTTACATGTTGGGCCCAAATGGGTTAAGCCCAATAAATAAGTTTATAAGTGTTTTAGTCCATTTTGTTGTATTATTAGTCCAATAACGTTAACTTAGTCCGTTAATGTCCGTATGTTATATAGTTCAGGTTTTATCGGTTTTTACTTGTTATATATGTTTATATATCAGTATATGAGTTTATAAAAGTTTACATTAGACGGGTCCAACCGTCTAAGTTTTATTTAACAAAAACGTCAATTTTACGGTAATAGCCGAAAAAGTCGTAAAAATCATGTTTATAGTTTTTATACTTATAAATCTTATTCAACAACCATTTTTAAAAAGTGTCCATTTATTTAACCATATACATATTTATATAAATGTATTATATGAGTTAGTGGGTTTTAATTCACATTTTATACTATTTTTATTTGAGTGCTTATATAATACTATTATACTTTAATTTCCAAAATCTGATTTTTATTTTCATGTTCACCAAAAATACCATATCTAGAGTTCTATATAGAGATAGAAGCTCAAATGTTTATCACATAAACTACATGATATGTGCTCCATTTAACTCTTCTATAGCTACTGTTGAATCAGCCTCTAAGTATTTTCTAAAAATCGTCCAAAACAGTGAACTCAGATTTGTACTTTAAACTTGTTTTGATCATATCTCACTCATCCTAATGATTCCATTGCATGGCCAACTCTCACATGTGTACAAGACATATAGCTTACTGTATATTAATCTATTCAAGCCATTTTATCAGTTTATCATATGAGTCTTTACTGTTTTATACAGCCAACATTTTAAGCATGATTTTAACCTTTTTACATATAGTTTTTTCATCTTTTTACCCATGATTATCAACACCAAATCCCCACACAATATTTTTATCATCATATATTCATCATATACATATACAATAGGAAATAAAATACATGATTACATAATCAAAATAACAAGAGGATGAGGAGAACAATCTTTATACCACCATTAGTGATGAAAAGATGAGTTTTGATGAACAAGGCTTGGATTTGATGGCAAGACTTGTGATAAACCAACACCACTTTAAGATCACCAAATCTTCATAAGCTTCTCATGGAAAATCAGCCCCAAGACACCAACAAAACTTCTCCTTGGATGTTAAAACTTGCACCAATCTTCATCTTTTTGAATGGAGATTAACATATGTTAATTATAACAAATGTTTGTGGTTAAAATTGATCAAATGGGGGAGTTTATGGGTGGTTCTTGGACGAATTTTAGAGAGAGGAAGAGAGGAGTTGGTGGTTTGCATGTGTTGAATGAGTGAATGGTTTTGGCTAGATGGTTTTGTGGTTTGTTAGCTTGTTTATTAAGCTTGCAAGACATGTGTCTTGCAAGTTTATGTATAAACTTGCCACAAGGCTTGTGTTGGCTAGTTATAGTGGGGGTGGGACAAGTGTCCCACTTGTCTCATCTCCACTAATTTAAAGGTACTCCTCGATTCTAGTTTCCTCGATTTGCGTGCCCGGGTCGTTTTACGAAAAATGTTTTTATAAATTATGAATCAACGACACAAAACGAATCTAATAAAAATTGTCTCATAAAAAACGGAGTTCGAAAACGTAAATACGTAATCCTAAGGTTTCCGGTTTAGTCGTAAAGGACGTTAAATTAAAACCGTAAGTCCTAATCTCTTCTCGTAAATTTGTGAGTTTATGAAACAAATTTAAACTCCAAAATAATATTCATGGACAAATTTATTTTCTGAAATGTCGGACTGTCACCAAAGACGGTGTATGTAAACGTAAGCACGTAACGTAGAATCCTCCGGTTTAGACGTAAATCCAAATTACTTCCCAAAAATAAGTGAGTTCATATTATAACATTAAAATAATGTTTTCAAATAAATATTGAGAATAAAATATCAACCGTAAATTGACGGATTGTCACACTTACCCAAGCCATGCTTGCTATTATTGCAGCAGCACAACCACAACAAGACCCA
This sequence comes from Glebionis coronaria, assembly GCA_025667525.1. Lineage (NCBI taxonomy): Eukaryota > Viridiplantae > Streptophyta > Magnoliopsida > Asterales > Asteraceae > Glebionis > Glebionis coronaria. The sequence goes on from CM046878.1 coordinate 413,358,232, forward strand.
CAACCACAACCAGACCCATTGCCTGCACAACCACCATCATCCCAACAAATAGAATTTGACCAAGAATCATTCAACGCTGACACATTAAATGTTGGCGTTGACACTCCAAATCCAAACGTTGACACCCTTTTACCACAAACCCAAACACCCCTTAACCTTCAAACAGACACCCAGTCCACTCCATCTTCTACACCCACTGAATTTAGGTTGGTAAAACACCAAAGGACTACTGGAGTGTTCTCCTCGAGTGGTCATAGCCATGTTGCAGAGAGAATCACCACCACACGTGTGGTTGGTGACATGGGTGGGGCTGGGACTATTAGTTCTAGCTTAGATGCAGGCCAAGCCATTCCTAACATCATTAAGACCCCATCCATGCCCCATGAATCTACTTTGGGAGGTTAAACTCCCATTTTAGAGGAGGGCAGATTGGAACCTTACACTCTTTTGGAATTGACGGCTGTCTGCATTAGCTTGCAAAAGCAAAATGCAGACCTTGTACATATTGTCAACACACAAGGCCTTGAACTCAAGCAATTGAGGGAGAGGATTGATATTTTGGAAGGTGCTAACCCTAGGCGTAGAGAGGAGGATTCTTCCAAAGGGGAGGATGAACAGGTACATGTGAGTGACAAAGGCTCGCATGAAGGTGATTCTTTGAGCATAGCTGAGGCTTTAACATATTTGAAGAGGCAACCATGTTTTGATGCTTCATTGGTTACCCCTACAAATTTAAATTTTTCTTTTACTGAGATGTTGGAGTAGTTCACAAAGCCAAGCGCTGATAAGAGTAAGTTAAGCGTTGACATTCAGGTTTTGGACGCTGATAAGCCTACAGGTGTGGTTGATGCATCCCAGTCATCAGCTATCATCAAGGATGTGTCTACACAGGTATCATAAACTTCTTTACCTACTATTTATGTATTGGATAAAGGTAAACGGATTATGGTAGAGACAAAAGTTCCCAAGGATGCAGCCCAAGTGCAGTTTGATTCTATTTTGGTTGCACAACTTGAGGAAAAGGAGAGGATGAAGGAGACTGCTATTGAGAGTAAGGAAGCCAGTGATTATGAGAGTACTAATTCAAGTGTGATGATCATTGAAGATCCAGAAAGGCTTGAATATGGTGATGAGTTGACTAAGGAAAGGCTTGAGGAATTGAAAATGCAGGTAGATTATGAGATGCCTGAAGTAGCCCAAATGTACTTTGCATGGAAGAATAAGGTTATGGAGAATCCAGAGATGACAATTTCAGATCAAATTTGGGGTTTGGAGATTCTCTTATGAGTTCAAAGGGATTGCAAGGTAATTTTTAAATATAGGGCTAGCAAGGTTCTTTCATAGTCTAAGAAGGATAGAAGGGAGCTCTACTATATGCTTCTCAGATGTCATCAAGGGGGTTGGACTTTCCAGAAGTTGCAGGGTTTGTCCTTTGATGAGTTGGAGTTTCGTGCTTATCCTATATGGGCAAGTGTTCAAGAGAAGAATACAATCAGACTTCTTTTAGATGAAAGAAATGAAGAACTTGCAGAAGAGATGCAGATCCAAAAGGCTTTAATTGCACCAGGCCTTTGAACAAGGGACTTCCTATTGAGTTACCAAAGAATTTGGATAGAGTGAATCCTAGTAAAGCAGTTATTAGAAGGAGTATTAAGCTCTCACCTTTGGAAGCTTCACATATGGTAGAGGTATTACCCTATGATTCCAGAAACCCTATAGTTCATTATGAAGAAGATGCAAGTGGGTTTTGGATGATTGGCAGATATAGAAAGGAGGTACATACTTTTACTACTCTTATCTCTTTGTTTGCAAGCCTGGATAGAGAAGACTTGGTAGATCTTTGGGGATTGATGAAGACCAAGTATGAGGCTGAAGCACCTACTTCAGTCAATGGAATAAAGATTTGGTCCACATTCAAGAGAATGTGTGAGCCAAATGATGAAGATCCAATATAGTTGGATCTTGATGATATCAGTGGACTTCAATGGCGTCTACATTCAGCAGCTGGTGTTTATCATTTGAGTACTACAAAATTTTTTGAATATCTTCTTGTGGATGCTGAATATCCCATGTCCAAGGAAGTTTTGAAGAAAATGGTGTCAACACAGCTGGAGATGGATTACATAAGTGATGTTGGCAAATATCTAATTGTTGGGAATAAATTAAGGCCAGATCACTTGAGCGCTGACAAGAGCAAAGCAAGCGCTGACAGCTTAAGCGTTGACAATTTAAAGTCAAGCGTTGACACATTGAAGACAAGCACTGATGGAAGATATAATCTACATGTTTATTATATTCTAGAATACTTCTAGTAAGGATAGAAACGACAATGTATTTTCTATGTTTATCTTTACCTAGAATAGTTGATACGTAGCTTATTGTACAAGGCTTCTTAGTCTATAAAAGAAGGCCTTTAGGTTAATGTTCAATATCAAGTTTTACATAAGTTTTCATTCGTAAACATCTTTCATTGTAAGCAAGTTCGACATTCATAATCAAAGTGAAAGTTTGTTTACATCTTGTGTGTTCTTGTTTAAGTGTTAAATTCCGCATAACACTTAGATTCACAAAGCATATAACAAAGGTTTCTCTACGTGTTATACTTGATCTAATCTCGTATATACAAAGCTAATCGATCTAAGTTTGGGATCAACACTAATTAGTTTTATTTATTTTCTAATTAAAAAGTAATTTGTATTTGTAAGAATTCTCCTTGTACTTAGTTTTTATTCAGAAACTTGATTACTAGAGTAGATATCAAGTTTAGGGGAGGATTAATAGGAATAAAATGAGCCAAGACACTTAGACGCTGACAAGAGTTAATTGGGCGTTGATAGGAAGAAATCAAGCATTTTCAGATCAAGCGTTGACAAGAAGAAATCAAGCGCTGATGAGAAGAATTCCAAGCACTAATAGAATACTTAGTCTACACGTTTTATGTTTCTAGTAAAGATATGTTCGACAAATGTATTTTATATGTTTATCTTTACCTAAAATAGCTGATACGTAGACTCTTGTACAAGGTTCCTTAATCTATAAAAGGAGGCCTTTAGGTTTTAGTTTAATATACGTTCTTGCACTTTCATTGTACACAAGTTCGATTATCAATCAAAGTGAAAGTATGGTTTATTTGTTTTGTTTGTTCTTCATTCAAGTATTAATTCCGCATAGTACTTGAATTGTTTACACAACAAAGTTTCTCTAAGTGTTTAACTTGATTTAATCTCGTTTACACAAAAGCTAAATCGATCTAAATTTGGGATCAACATGTGTTTTATTCGATACTGGTGCTACTCATTCAGTTATATCCTCTACGTATGCCACTAGTATTAATAAAATCCCTACGTCATTAGAGAATATTTTATGTATATCTACGCCTATGAGAGACTCTGTGCGAATTACCCAAGTGTACAGAGATCTCCCACTAGAATTCGAGGTTCGCCTAGTAGACGCACTTCCTTTGGATATGTGCAGGTTTGATCTCATCTTAGGTATGAATTGGTTATCCAAACATCATGCTACTATTGATTGTCATACTTATCGGGTTATCTTCAGCGACGTTCAAGCACCAGGGTACATTCACAATGGTTTTATACCAGGAAATTATGTACAGATCATCTCTACGTTAGAAGCTCGCGCATTACTATCTCATGGTTGCTAGGGTTTCTTAGCTTCAATTCAGGATATCACTACCGAAGTTCCATCAATCCAAGATCAACCAGTTGTTTCAGAATTTCCCGATGTATTCCCAGAAGAACTTCAGGGTATACCACCTACTCGAGAAGTAGAGTTTAACATCTAGCTCATCCCCAGAGCTCAATCAATCTCTAAGGCTCCTTATCGCATGGCTCCCATAGAGCTCAAGGACTTAAAAGATCAGCTGCAGGAATTACTAGAGCAAGGTTTCATCCGACCGAGTGTATCACCATAGGGTGCACTGGTACTTTTCGTTAAGAAGAAGGATGGCAATAAGCGTTTATGCATTGACTATCTTGAGCTGAATAAGATCACGATTAGGAACCGTTATCCATTAACAAGAACCGATGATCTGTTTGACCAACTTTAGGGTGCCAAACATTTCTTCAAGATTGATCTAAGATCCAGTTATCATCAGTTGCGAGTTAAAGAGCAAGATATTCTCAAGACTGCTTTTCGCACAAGATATGGCCATTATGAGATCCTTGACATGCCTTTCGGACTCACTAATGCTCCGGCGGTTTTCATGGAGCTTATGAACCGCGTATTCCACGAGTACTTAGACAAATTTGTTATCGTCTTCATCGATGACATCCTCATCTTCTCTAAATCCAAGAAAGAACATGAAGAACATCTACGTATTGTGCTACAGATTCTTCGTCAAAAACAGTTGTATGCCAAGTTTTCTAAGTGTGAATTTTGGCTAACCAAAGTGGTATTCTTAGGCCACATTGTCTCTGCAGAAGGGGTTACTATGGATCCTGTGAAGGTTGAAGCTATCACTAAATGGCCGAGACCGATGTCTGCAACTGAGGTTCGTAGTTTTCTAGGCTTAACTGGTTATTATCGCAGATTCGTGGAGAATTTTTCAAGACTAGCGTTACCTTTGACCAAGTTGATGCAGAAAGGAGAGAAATTCGTTTGGAATGATGAGCGGGAGAAGATCTTTGAAGAACTCAAGAAGCGGTTAGTATATGCACCTATTCTTACTCTTCCATCTGGTACAAGTGGATTTCAGATCTACAGTGATGCTTCGGGTAAAGGATTAAGCTGTGTACTCATGTAACATGGGAAAGTGATTGTATACGCATCACATCAGCTAAAGCCTTATGAGGAAAATTATCCTACACATGACTTGGAGCTAGTAGCAGTTGTCTTTGCACTTAATATTTGGAGACACTACCTTTACGGTGAATCATGTGATATCTTCACTAATCACAGAAGTCTCAAGTACATATTCACTTAGACGGAACTTAACATGAGGCAGAGTAGATGGTTAGAACTACTCAAGGATTATGACATTAATCTTCAGTATCACCCTGGCAAGGCGAATGTAGTGGTAGATGCTCTTAGCAGGAAGTCGGACATCATAAGCGGCATCAAAGTACAAGAAGAAATCATACGGGAATTTGAGCGATTAGACATGTAATTCCTAGTACGTGGAAAGCATGGATATTGGGCTAATATGAGAGTTGAGCCAGACATAATTTCTCGGATCAAGGCAGCTCAAAATGATGATGGTGAGATTTGGGCTATCATTCAGAATCTTGATCGGCAGACAGAATTTCGTGTAGACGAAGAAGGAATCGTATGGCAAGGAACTAAGCTATGTGTTTCGGATGATCAGGAACTCCAGGAAGCCTTATTGACATAAGCTCACACTTCTTCATTCTCTATTCATCCAGGATCCACTAAGATGTATCATGACATTAAACAACATTTCTGGTGGAGTGGCATGAGGCAGGATGTTGCTAACCTTCGTATCCAAGTGTCTAACTTGCCAGCAAGTTAAGATCGAGCATCAGCGAGCTAGTGGCTTATTGCAACCGTTAGAAATTCCGCATGGAAGTGGGACAAAATATCCATGGATTTCGTCACCGGGCTTCCGCTTACTCAGAGCAGACATGATGCTATATGGGTCATAGTTGATGGTTTAACCAAGTCAACTCATTTTCTTCCAATTCGCAAGGACTTCTCAGTCAGCAAATTGGCAGATATATTCCTTAAGGATATCATACGACTACATGGAACTCCTTCAGACATCATATCAGACATAGATCCTCGTTTCACGTCAAAACTCTGGAAAGGTACACAGAAAGCTTGGGGAACTAAACTTAAGCTTAGCACTACCTTTCACCCTCAGACCGATGGTCAATCGGAGTGTACGATTCAGACCTTAAAAGACTTGTTGCGGGCTTGTGCATTGGAATGGTCAGGAAGTTGGGACGACTACATATGTTTGGTAGAGTTTGTCTACAACAATAGTTGGCATGCAAGTGTTAAGTATGCACCATTTGAGATGCTTTAGGGCAGAAAGTGTCGTGCTCAAATCTATTGGGATCAAGTTGGAAAACGAATACTTGAGGGACCAGAAATGATAGAGGTGACCAATGAAAAGGTTGCCATCACCAAGTCAAAGCTACAGGAAGCTCGTGCTCGACATAAGAGCTATACTGATAAACATCATAGAGATCTATCGTTTAATATCGACGACCATGTTTTCCTTAAAGTATCACCAGCACGTGGTGTTAAGCGTTTTGGACTCAAGGGCAAGCTCAGTCCTCGTTTCATCGGACCGTTTGAGATCCTTGAACGTGTCGGTAAAGTATAATATCATCTAGCTTTACCTCCCCAGCTATCTTACGTGCAAGATGTATTCCATGTATCCTTACTCAGAGGTTACAATTACCATCCATTGCATAAAGTTACGTATCCATTCGAGCAGATTTGAGAGGATCTATCATATATCGAGGAACCCGAGAAAGTTCTCGATCGCCAAGAACGAGTCTTAAGGATGAAGACGATTCCATTCGTTAAAATCATCTGGAGGGATACTGAGCGGGAAGCCACCTGGGAAACGGAGGAGTCTATCCGGACTTCTTACCCTTATTTTCAATTTTGACTCGGGTATGTCATTTCAGCTTACATGTCTTTCCATATTTTATGTCATTTCAATGTTTAGCATCTTGTCAGCTTATCATATCTCTAATTCGAGGACTAATTATTCTTTTAGAGTGGAAGAGTTGTAAAACCCGCTCTAAAAACTCTACGATTATTTAATGCACGAAGTTACCGTTAAATTTAATATTTATAATTAATTAATATACGACATGCATCACGACTATTTAATACGAAAACTATTTATATTAATTAATTATCATAAGTATTATGTATGTAAACACGAATATTAATATACGATAAGTATGTACGCACGATATTAAGAAAACATTCAAGAAACAAAAGCACGATAATTAAATACGAACATAAACGATAATAGTTAAGTAAGAAAAACAAATATCAAAAGTATAGGATGTTTGTTTGCGTCGGTTAGAAATGAAGGGAAAGGAGAACCCGGGCCTTGGCCCATACCCATTAACCAATATTAGTTTAATAAAAACACAGGAGGTTTTCATACTTTTACAAAAAATAAAAACCCTAACCTCCTCTCTTGTCTCTCTTTCCGTGACACCCTAGGAACACAAGGACGATTTCATTGTTGATTTTTAGTTGATTGTTATACGGTATTGTGCTCGTGTCTAAACCTTTTTCACGCATACTGTATCCTTGAATTCCCTAATCTTTTCATTAAATTTTCTGTGTTATAAGATCTTTAAAAACAAGCATAAAAAACATGTTAATAAAAATATTGATTAAGGGATCGGGTAATTATATAGTTGTGGTTTGGGTACACGCGAACCGAGACCATGATTCGGTCTCGGTAGCGTTCGGTGACCAACTGCCACACCACTATGGTCGGCGGAGTTGGTTCGTTTACAGCCGAGACACCACTCCCCCAACATGGGGGATGTGGCTTTGGTTCAGCAGGCGACCGAGACCCTAATCGGGTCTCAGCGTGGTTCTCGACTGCCTAGTCGAGGCTGGGGTTGGTGTTGGTTTCGGACACAGCCGCGAAGCCGAGAGCTTCGGCTCTCGGTGTAGGGTTGTGGTTCAGACGGGACACGACCTCGGGGCCACGACCTTCGAGTCTTGGTGCTCGGGTGTCAGGTCTCGGGATTTTGGTTCGGGTACTAGTATTTTTTATGAACACGTAATTAAACCGACAAGTAAATTAAGTTATGTATGTTTAATTAATTTAGTTATTAATTAATTTTGGTTTAATTATATTAAAACTTATATTATGTTTATTTAAATTAAACCATGATAAAATATGTATGTACATTTATTTAAATAAAGTTAGGCTAAAATAATTAATTGAATTTAATTATTTCTGAACATGGATTTAATTAATTAAAACTTAGGTTAAATTAATTAATATCTTTTATGATAAAGTTTAAAAACATGAACATGTAATATTATTAATTAATAATAAACTTATAATAACATGACGTGATATTATTAATTAATAAGCTAAGTATTAATTAATTAGTAAACTTTATGATATAATAATACATGATATAAAATATGCGTATAATTAATTATGGAATTATATTATTTATGGAAACATGATAAATATGGTAAAATGATACTTATGGAAATATACATTAAATATGGTAACATACTATTTATAGAAACATGCTAAATATGGAAAATTTCTATTTTTGGAAACTTACTAATTATGGAAACTTTCTATTTTTAGAAACTGTTGGGTCCACTAGTTGTAGATCTTGCAACCTGTTAAGGATGGTGAATGACTTCTGTAATCACAAGTCTATTCACAGAGAGACTCTTAATGAAATACAAAGTATTAGTGCGGAATACAAATACTAGGAACAAGAAGAAACAGAATAACTAGATAAATAACTTGATCCTCTCTAAGGATTTCTACTATTGATATGAAATGAATACTGGTGAAAAGTGTGCCAATGGGTTCCTTTTATACTACAAGGAAACCCTAAACTACATTAACTACAAAACGTGTAACTCCTGATATGCATATCCTTTCCTAAGATATCTCATGCATATCCTAACAAACTACTAAGAATAATACTGTTTGACTGTCTACTAGACCAAGAGCACGTATTGCTCCTACTACTACTAGGATCAGGAGGAAATACATACCTCCTAGTTCATCTATTACAAATAACCTATTACATAGGTCCTAACACCTAAACTTGAATTTGACTGGTTGAGTTCAAGTTTCTTGGTTTATCTTGCAAAAGCAGCTTGGGGATTGAAGTAGCATAACCAAAGCAGCAAAATAACCATCAGTAGTGAAAGCATAAAGTATGCTGCAACGAAGAACTCTGAGAAGCTTCTTGAAATCTTGGAAAAAAACTGCAGGTGTTGAATCTTCACAGCAACATGAGCATGTTTGATAAGCCTTTACCAAGTAGCAGCTCGCTCTTGGGATAGCTAGTGTTTGTGGTGGAATCAAGAATCACCCTGGGAGACCAGAACCCAGCCCAACTCTTAGAACGTAAATCAATAGTGAGTGGGAGTACCCTAATGATTTGGGCAAATCATCACAGCCGTCAATGGATTTGATTGAAGTCTTTACCAGAAGCCGTACCCTTCCGGACTAGCCAACTCTTAGCAATAAAGCATCGGTGAGTTTAAAACCCTATAGCTTTGAGCAAGCTATTACAGCTATTAATGGATTTGAGAAAAGTATTTACCAAGAGCCGTACCCCTTTGGACTAGCCACTTTTTAGTCTAGGACCAAGGCAAGTGAAAACCATCCAATTTTGGGTAAACTGGCAACCATCAACGGATTTGATAATCACACCAGAGTCGTACCCTCATGGTGAACTAACTCTTTCTTGTCTGCAAGACATGGTGAGTTGAACACCAATTGTTGTGTGGAAGAATTCCAACACCAGTAGTACACCTCATAACAACCCAAGGAGGAAATGTTCATAATATGAAAGTTTTCTTGATGGAAAAGTATAAGAAAATATTATATTATGTACAAGGTTTGAAATTTCCATCACATGTGAAAAGTATAAGCAGATATTATATAAAAGTTTTTTTAACAATGAAAGTGTTAGTCACCAATCACTATACATATTGGTGAAAAGAATGTATAAGAAATCAAAAGTATAGAAGTAACATACCAACTACTGACGAAAAGCAGCAACCTTGTCTGCAAGAAGCCACCTTGAATATTTATAACCAAGGTGGTGGCTGTTAGGACCTATGTAATAGATATTTGTAATAGATGAACTAGTAGGTATGTAGTTCCTCCTGGTCCTAGTAGTAGTAGGAGCAACACGTGCTCATGGTCTAGTAGAAAGTCAAACAATATTATTCTTAGTAGTTTGTTAGGATATGCATGAGATATCTTAGGAATGGATATGCATATCAGGAGTTACACGTTTATGTTTAATGTAGTTTTAGGGTTTCCTTGTTGTATAAAAGGAACCCATTGGCAGAAGGGTTAGAGACACCTTTCACCAGTATTATTTTCATATCAATAGTAAAAATCCTTAGTAAGGATCAAGTTGTTTAGTTATTCTGTTTCTTCCTGATAGTATTTGTATTCCGAACTTATACTTTGTATTTCATTAAGAGTCTCTCTATGAATAGACTTGTTATTACAGAAGTCGTTCACCGTCCTTAACAGGCTGCAAGATCTACAACTAGTGGACCCAACAAGTGCTATAAGAGCCTGGGAGAGTCTTTGTACAAGAAGAACCAATTTTTTTTACAATAACTATTTTTGTCTAATCATATCTGCTTCTAGTTCTACTGAGACAAGACAACCAAGCACCACCACAACACAACAAACACAACAAATCGTTGCTACTGTTTCCAATACAAATGGAAAATTCCCACTCCTGAAGAAGGAAGAGTATGCTAGCTGGGCCATGAAGATGGAGTGCTGGATCACCAACACTGATCTAGACCTTTGGAAAATTGTTCAGAATGGCAACAATAAGTAGACTACTGGTAGAGACAAGAATGGTAATATAACCATTCTAGATCCTAAAACTCATGAAGAAATCACTGCTGTTCAGAAGGAAATCAAAGCAAAAACTATTTTGCTTCAGTCCCTTCCTGATGATCATATGGGTGACTTCTATCACTTGGATAATGCTAGGGAAATTTGGAATGGGATCAAGGCAAGATTTGGAGGGAATGAGGAATCCAAGAAGATGTACAGATCAATGCTGAGAGATGAATTTACAAAATTCAAGATTTTTGAGACCGAAGGTCTTCATCAAGGCTATGACAGGTTTCAAAAGATTCTCAGCCAATTAAATCAACTCCGTTCCAAACCTGAAAATGAAGACATCAATGCCAGGTTTCTTAGAAGCCCTGCCTCATTCATGGAACCAGGTAGTCATCTCTCTAAAAGCTAAAGAGGGACTTGAGTATCTCTATTTTGATGTCTTATTTTACAAACTCAATACTTTCGAGTCTCATGTGAGAGGGTACTCAAGTGATTCCTACTCCACTCCTGCTAATTCTTCTTTTGTGAGTTCCATGGGCTCTAGTCTGATGTCTTATACCAGTAGCCCAAGCTATTCTTTGTCATCCCAACATACTTCTACTCCTGAATTAAAACTCAAGACTAGTAGCATGGTGGAAACTGTTCTTCACTCCTTTTTTGCTGATGTTGATCCACAACAGCAGCTAGCTTTTGATGATTTCAAACAGGTTGATAAACTTGACTTGGATGAAATGAACCTTAAATGGAAGATGGCTATGCTTACTCTCCGAGTTCATAAGTTTGAAAAGAAGTCTGTTAGAAAATTCAGTTACAACCCAAGAGAGCCAGCCAAGTTTGATAGGAGCAAGGTCAAATGCTAAAATTGTCAGCAGCAAGGACATTTTGCTAGGGAGTGCCCTAACAAAAATGTCCAGGAGAAGAACAGGTATTCAGCTTTTAAGGTACAAGAGCTCAAGGATGAAAAGAAAGCTTTGGTGTCAGTTGATAATATGGTCAATTGGAATAAGCATGAGACACCAACATCGGAATCAGTTGAGTCTTCTACTGATGTGTTTGCTATGATTGCTGGTCACATATCTGATGCAGAGGAAGCAAAGGAATTTGCTCTTATGAGAATCTCTCCTCAGGTACAAAATTGTCCTCTTGGTTGTGATGATAAATACTCAGACCTCTTAACTCAATGCAATGAACTAAATGCTCAAAATGATAAATATTTTTTAGAAGTTAAAGCTTATAAGAGCTCTCTAAAAACTTTAGAACAACAAAAGAAGTGGCTTCAAAATACTCAACTTGAGTATGAGGATAAGATTCGAGTGCTAAGCATTGATTTAGAGAATACCACTAACATGCTTAAATATACTAAAAAACATAACAGTGAAAGTATTCAGGTAAAACAAGAAATGCAAGAAAATTTGAATGCTACACTATTATGATTTGATAAATGGCAAAAAGCACCCAAGAATCTTTCCAAACTGATAGATAGTAGCATGTCTGGTAGAACTAAGAGAGGTTTAGGTTTTGACAAATATGTTGGTCCAGATGATGTTTTTGATTTATCTTTTTCAAGTGTCTTTGATCCTAACAAAGAGGTGGAGAGAAAACCTAGTTACAATAGGTTTAAACCAGCTGCAACAATGCATACTGTTCCTCCACCTCTTACAGGAACATTTATGCCCACATCCATGCAAAAAGAATTGGATGGATCACAGATGCATGAGTATCCCAAAAGCTTTACTAATACTAATGAATTTGTCTCTTGTACTTTTAGTGACAAGGCAAGTGACAATGCATCATGTGGTTCAAGTGAAGAGTCAAGACCTTCGAGTACCAAGACAAATGACACTGCTACTACTAGTGCTAGGATGAGTGATGATAGAGTTGCTACTGCTTCTACTTCCATTGTTTTTACTTCTAGTTTGTTGAAATCTAGGAATGTTGATCATCCTAGAGTGGTTTGTAATAAGAATAGCAGTTTAAAACAATGTCATTTGAATAAAAGTCCTTTTAAAACATGCTTTGTTTGTGGTAGTAAATTTCATTTGATTAAAGATTGTGATTTTTGTGATCAAAAGCCTCCCGGTTATCAAGCTTATGCTACTCCTGTTCCACCAGGAGCTGCTCCAATTGGTGTGGGTTTTGCTTCTAGAAGATTGAATCCATGTGCCCAATCTTTTCCTTCTACTAGAAGGACCTCTCATTCAGCTTCTACTTCTTGGAGAAGCAATGCATGTACCCCTAATAGACCAACCAGCAATTATTTTCAAAACTTTAATCGGACTTATGCTACTACTTCAGACCAAATGAATTTTGGATTGGGATATTCGGGTTCTGTTGTTAAGCCCTCAACAGGTTGTTCTTGGTCACAAAATAACACCCATATGATGCACAAGAAACACAAGAACAACAACGGATCTCATCAATCTTCTTGGCTATCTACTAATGAGCCACAAGGCAGACTCAAGCCAGAAATGGTTTGGTTCCCCTTAAGACACTATCTGTTAAATATGACTTTTGTGTTGTTGTAGCTTACTCCATACCAAGATCCATCTCTTGGAATTGTAGATAGTGGATGCTCTAGAAGCATGACAGGGAATAAACGACTTTTGACTACTTTGTACCATTTTAAGGCGGGAAGGTGTACTTTGGAGGTGGTGAAGGAAGGATCTCTGGCAAAGGAACCATTCAGACGCCTAACCTTAATTTTGAGCAGGTATACTATGTGGAAGAACTTCAACACTTCAACTTGATTTATGTCTCTTAGATTTGTGACAAGAAGCAGTTTGTCCTCTTTACGGATACTGAAGCACTGGTGCTGTCCAAAGACTTTAAGTTATCGGATGACTCCCATGTTCTACTCAAAATCCCAAGAAGACATAACCTCTACAGTATCAAGCTGAATGAAGTTAATCCTACTGGTCAACTAGCCTGTTTGGTTGACAAAGCATCAGAAGATGAAGCCACCAAATGGCATAGGAGGATGGGGCATGTAAACTTCAAGACCATTCACAAGCTGGCGAATATGAACATGGTCTCTGGTTTACCTCCTAAAAGTTTCAGAAATGACATCAATTGCCTTGCTTGCAGCAAAGGCAAACAACATAAAGCATCCTTCAAAGCCATTACTGCTCTCAGCTTAATAACTGTACCATTGCAGCTACTACATATGGATTTGTTTGGTCCTACCTCTATTAGGAGCATTGACCATAAACATTGTTGTCTTGTGGTAACTGATGGCTATAGCAGGTTTACGTGGGTTTTCTTTCTGGCTGCTAAAAGTAAGACCTACTTCATTCTCAAAGACTTCATTGCACTCATTGAAAATTAGTTGTCTAAGAAGGTGAAAGGTATTCGTTGTGACAATGGAACTAAGTTCAAGAATGCAGACCTCATAACACTTTGCAATTCCAAAGGTATCAAAAGAGATTATAGTGCTGCCAGGACTCCTTAATGGTATTGTAGAAAGGAAAAACAGGACCCTTATAGAAGCTGCAAGAACCATGCTTGCTGATTCCAAGCTTCCGACTATGTTTTGGACAAAAGCTGTCAATACTGCGTGTTATGTGCTGAATAGGGTTTCCATTATCAATCCACATAAGAAGACTCCCTATGAGCTACTCACAGCCAAAGTCCCAAGCATTACTTATTTGAAGCCATTTGGTTTTCCTGTCACCATTCTAAATACTAGTAACTATTTGGGGAAGTTTGATGGAAAGGCGGATGAAGGCTATATTGTGGGATATTCAACTCACTCAAGAGCCTATAGGGTCTACAATTTACTGCCAAGCGTGTCATTAAAACTATCAATCTCATGTACTTTAAGGAAAAGACGAACATCCAAGGCAAAGGTCCTGAATGGTATTTTAATCTTGACTATCTCAGCGATTCATTGGGATATTTTCGTTTCAAAACTAACCAAAATGTAGGTCCACAAGTGTTTGCATCTTCTAGTGCAGGTGCTACTTCTAGCTATTCGGATTCATATGAGGATGATGACATTTATGTCATACCATCCTATTCCACCACATTCGCTCCCGACAACACTGCTACTCCTGTTGATTCTACTTCATCAGACATTATGGACTCACAAGGAGCTCTTGATACACTGCTTAAGCAACAATAGAATGCTACTAATGCAGCTACTCAACACCTATTGGAAGTCCTATTAGTGATCATCTTCCACTACTAGGTTCTCTGGTCCTTCTAACCTTGGAAACTATCAAAAGAAGTCTTCAACTAAGCTGGAGGATATTCATAAGCAACCAATAGATGGCATTTTCGACTCTGCTTCATATGATGATGGCATAGTTGGGGATCTTAATAACTTGTCACCAGAAGTAGAAGTAGCTCCTACTCCTATTCAGTAGATCCATAAAGTGCATCCTACTACTCAAATCATAGGAGATCCTGGTTCTACTATCAAGACTCGCGTCATGCATAAGAAGGAAACTTCTGGTCATCATGCTCTTGTGAGATACATTGAAGACCAAAAGTGAAATAATCACACCGATTTTCTTCACTGTTTGTTTGCTTGTTTTCTGTCACAGGTGGAACCTAGGTCTGTCTCACATGCTCTTGAGGATCAAATTTGGGTGGAGGCTATAAAGGAGGAGATGCAGCAATTCTTGTTTCAGAATGTTTGGATCCTAGTTGGTTTACCTGATGGAAAGACAGCAATTGGTACCAATTGGATTCTCAAAAACAAGAAAGATGCAAGGGATATTGTGGTGAGGAATAAGGCTAGACTAGTAGCACAAGGTCACACTCAACTTGAAGGCATTGACTATACTGAAGTTTTTGCTCCCATTGCAAGAATTAAGGCTATTCGTCTGTTTTTGGCTTTTGCTTCTTATATTGGCTTTACGGTTTTTCAGATGGATGTCAAGAGTGTATTTCTATATGGCAAGATTGACGAGGAAGTATATGTCACTCAACCTAAGGGATTTGTGGATCCCCTTCATCCTAAGAAAGTCTACAAGGTGGTCAAAGCTCTTTATGGACTTCATCAAGCTCCTAGAGCTTGGTATGAGCGTCTATCCACTTTCTTGTTGAAGCATGGCTACAAACGAGGCACTATTGACAAATCATTGTTCCTTAAAAGGAATGCCAAAGACGTCATTTTGGTTCAAGTATATGTGGATGACATTATCTTCGGTTCTACTAGGAAGGAATGGTGTGATGAGTTTGAACAGCTAATGAAAGGTGAAATTCAGATGAGTGCCATAGGAGAACCAACTTTTTTCCTTGGTCTCCAAGTCAAGAATCAGTCGGATGGTATCTTCATTAGTCAAGATAAGTATGTTCATGAAATAATTCAGAAGTTTGATGTGGAACCTCTTAGACCAGCATCAACGCCTTATGAGGTAACTAAAGTCATACTCAAGAATGAGCCAGATCCCCCGGTCAATGTTCATATGTACAGGTCAATGATTGGCTCACTCATGTATTTGACTGCCTCACGCCCGAACATTATGTTTGCTATCAGTGCTTGTTCTAGACATCAGGTGGCACCTACCGTGTCTAATTTGAATGATGTCAAGAAAATCTTCAAGTATATCAAGGCACAACCTTAGCTAGGCTTGTGGTATCCAAGGGAATCACCTTTTGTTCTTGAAGCCTATAGTGATAGTGATTATGCATGTGCTAATATTAATAATGATAGTGTAAAACTTAATCACACAACTAACCAAACACGAATAACACGATGAAGATTAAACCAAAAAAGAAAGATTAGATTAAGATGAAGAAAAGAAATACCAAGTGTTGGTGTTTTCCAAGTGAGAGAAAGTAAAAGGCTCTCTCTCTCTAAAACTATCAAAAATGAAAAGCACACCCACAAATGAGGTAGTGGATGCCTTTTATACTAAGTAAGAAATGTTTAGGAGGCCTTCCTCATTTGTGTGTTCGGGACTAGATCCCGTTACATAAACAATAATAACTAAAAACTATCGACATCATTAAATAACGTTTTTCACGAGCTTCGCAACGATATATTATATGACCATCACTTCAATTACTTCTAACAATCTCCCCCTAAGGATCTTTGATCTTTGATCTTCATAGTTCCTTTCATGACTTGTGATCTTGGATCTTTGATCTTTGCCTTGACTTGATCTTGAAACTTTGCCAGCTTGTGTTCTTGTGTCTTTCCCCACATACTCATGTTTTGTGTTGGCTTGAAAGCTTGTTAACAATCTCCCTTGATCATCAGAGTAGCAGATTTCTTTGTCTTTAGAATTTCTTGAGCTTTCTTCATTTACATGAGCATGTGGTCTTGAATTACGACTCTTGAGGTTACGCCACCGTTTGCATTCCTCCGGTTTCCCGTTATAAAGTAAGAATACTGTACCTGTGATTAGGTAAGTTCAAAGAACTTCCTTGACAGGGTTTCCAGCTGTGGTAGCCGTTCTCAATACTTGAATATATCAAAAGATAATTCAAAGTAAGGAGTGAATCATGCAGTTCCATTCTGCTGATTATGTCGTCAATTCAATTTCCTGGAACAAGTTTGAATCAATTAAGAATCAAACCATTGTTGCTTTCCAATTGACACAAGTTTGATTCATATAGAATCTCACAAGTTACCTACCGCAGTGCTGTTTGATGATGACACTGGAAGGATTTCCATTCGTCACTGTAAATACTAATAAGTATTACTCTGAATGTTCTGGCAAGATCATAAAGATATTGCGTAGATACCTGGAATGAGTTTGAATCAAAACAGAATCAAACCACTGTTGCTTTCCAGTTAGCATATGTTTAATTCAAGTGAATCTTACATATGACCTACCGTTGTGCTGTTTGATGTTAACACTAGAAGGATTTCCATTCATCACTATGAATACTAGAGAGTATCACTCTGAATGTTCTAGCAATACCACAAGGATAGAGCGTAGGACTCTGTAAATTATCGCTTGTGTTCTAATGATGAACAACAATTGATATATGGAACAAGTGTCCTAATGAGATTTTTTGATGAATCTCGTTGGCTCTAGACTCTATAAGTGCACGTTTATTTGGTGATCGGAGGCTGGAGCAGACTGCCACCTTTTCAATATCTACTATCTCAGAGTGAGAAAGTTGATAGAAATGAGTTGAACTCCGTGACAATAAAACAAACTTCTTTTGAGAGAAGCTTGAGTAGGCTGGGAAGGGTTGTGCTTTGCATCACTGGGTCCATGATGCTTTGTCTTCAATACCAGAAATCATCAACGTGATTCTAATAGTAGATGTATTGACCCGGTTTCTGCTTAAGTTGTATGGAGGGCTTCTTTCTTTACACCCTTTATCCTTACATTTCTTTTTCATTCTTCAACCCCTTCAATGCTTACCAAGACGTCATAACTAGCACTTTGTTGTGATTGTTCCAATGCTAGCTTAAGTCATTAGTCGGCATTTTTCCCGTACACTCAACTACTCCATTTTTCTTAAGGACTTCTAAATTCTAATGGATTTTCCCTGGGAAGATCCCTCCGGTTTTGGTTGGATCATAGGACGAATACCTAACCAACTTTTGACACCAATACCGTCGTGAATTAATGTGTTGAAGGGTATAGATATCGTAACCAGAAAAACCTATTGAAAAGACAGTCAAGGTGTTGATGAAATCAATGTTTACACCTTGAAAGTTTTCTATATCACCAAAACTCTCCCCCTACATATGTGCATCATAAAGGAAAGATTTTTGCACATATTAGGAAGAGAAAGCACTTATATCAAAGATCTTATCCAAGATGAGACACTTTGAACACATTTTATCACTATTCTCCCCCTCAAAAATTGCATGTGATTGGAATTTTTGTGAAACTAGTGATGAAACATGGAGAGAATAATGTTGTCGAGAAAACTGAATTTCCCGTTGTTGAGGAAAAATGTACATAAACGAACATTTTCCTTGAGTTCATGAGCTTAAAACTTTGAATGTTTTAATATAAGCCCATGGCCAAGAAAAATTAATTTCCCGTTGTTGAGGATAAGTCATAGACATTCCTTTCTTGTGGGACCGGGTTATAGTCTGACATGTGACGATAAGCCATTATGAGAAGAAAATAGAAAAGAAATGTTTTGAAAATATTTGAACTCTCATTCGAACTTTATGTACATACCCGTGTCGTTATTGAGCGACATTTCTAAGTGCGTCCATATTATCGATGCTGAGAGACATGTCGGAGAAGAATATTTTTGATATTTTTGAAACATTTTCTCATTTTTTTATTTTGTTTTTATAGGTTTATATTTTTGTATTTTGATTTTCTGATAGATATATACAAGGTTACTGCGAATGTGCAAGACGTGCAAGTTCATCTGGGGTGAAACTACGCACACCAAGTAGACGAACCAAGAATTCAAATTTGTCTTGAGAAAGCGCTTTGGTGAATATGTCGGCTAGTGGGTAGTCCGTCTTGACAAAATACAGTTCGATCGTTCCTCTTTCCACATGATCTTTTATGAAATGGAATCGGACAACAATGTGCTTGGTCTTGTAGTGTTGTACCGGGTTGGAGGATATGGCTATGGCTGATTATGAATCACAATAGATAGGAACTTTGTTAAAGTGAAAGCCATAATCCATGAGTTGTGTTCTCATCCAAAGGACTTGAGAGCTACACACGGATAGAGACACATATTCTTCTTCCGCGGTGGACAACATCGTGCAATCTTGTTTTCTTGAGGACCAGCTCACTAGCTTCTCGCCTAAGAATTAGGCTCCACCGGAAGTACTCTTGAATGTATCATGACACCCTGCATGGTCGGCATCTGAAAAACCAGTGAGATTAAAACCAAAATTCTTTGTATACCAGAGACCCATGTGAATGGTTCCCCGGAGATAACAAAAGATCCTTTTAACCTCCTTGAGGTGCTTCTCGGTTGGCTTAGCCTGGTACCGAGCACATAAACAAGTAGCATGCACAATGTCTGGTCTACTTGAGGTTAAGTACATAAGCAACCCGATCATACTTCGGTATTTTGTAGCGTCTACAAATGTCCCTTTCTTATCTAAATCAAGCTTCTGTTTAGTGTCCATTAGAGTACCAATAGGATCACAGTTTTCCATACCAAATTTTGTTAGAATCTCAAGCACATACTTGGATTGATTTATAAAAATACCAGAGGGGGATTGGTGAGCTTGGAGACCAAGAAAAAACGTCATTTCCCCCATCATGGACATTTCGAATCGACTTTTCATAAGGTCGGAAAATAATATGGAATATTTTGGGTTAGTAGAACCAAATATAATATCATCTACATAGACCTGAGCCACCAAGATGTCGTTGCCGTAGTGCTTGTGATATGTGTGTAAACACACATCTTTTCTACCACTTAATTACAATAATAACCGGACCAAAACGTGTATTTGATGTCTTTTATGTCGGAATTATGCGTGGTTTGTGTTTTTGTTGTGATTTAGGACGAAAAGGTGAAAAGTGGAGAAAACACGGGCATTCGCGGGCATTTACGGACTTTTATTGAAGAAAAAGATGAAAGACGAAGTCAAGAAGTCAAGAGTGCAAAAAGAACGGAAGTCCAAGACCAATTCTGAAGATTTATCGAAGAAAAAGTCAAAAGACGGAAGTTTACTTAAAGCCGAGGAACTCAAGTCTTACTTATCGAAGAATTAAAAGACGAGTCCAAAGAAATCCCGAGCCAAAAGTCATCAAAGTCCAAGATTAACAAAAAGATTAAGAAGGAAGGACTAAAGGGCGCAATTAAGAAGAAAGGAAGGAGGGGAGGAAGCTTCCTCTAACCACCCTCCTAATCTCCTATAAATACCTCTCTTATTCATTTCACTAGTTTTTGTTGACTAATCGTGACAATTAGTTCTTCCACCTTTACTTTTATGCACCTTTAATTACTTGCACCTTTAATTACATGTCTTGCACTTTATTTACCATTTAATTTCAAGTAAGTTTTTCTTTTAATTCTCGCACCTTTACTTTATCTTGTTGATCTCATCCTACCTTTCTTTAATCTTTGATTTATATGCTTTTTATCTTGCTTACTTGTTTAAAGATTACATTTTTATGCTTTTGATTGTTTTAAATCATTTATTTACATAGCTTATTTTGCTTATTTTCAAGTTTATATAGTTTTTATAAAAGTTATTTTTATATAAAAGTTTGTTTTTCATAAAGCTTATTCATTTCTTGTTTTAAAAGTTGTTAAATTTCTGTTTAGTAGCTTATTTTCATACGGTTTACCCTAGGATTTTCGTCTTGTGCTTATTAGAATCATAGCTTATTTGTGTAGCTTAATTTGTACTTTTTCCTTCGTATTCCGATTGGTAAATCGGAAAGGGGTTTCCATATTCTGACCATAGCTACATTGCTTGGTCGGAAAAGGGTTATAACATTCCGATTAGGAGGACTTTGGTATTCCGATCTGCGAGAGTTTGAGTATTCCGATCAGGGGATTGTGACAGCATTCCGTTCTGAATCTATTTCTAAACATTTCGATCGAGCTGCTACTTTGGTATTCCGATCAGGTAAGGTGACATATTCCGATCAGTGGTTCCGAACAGCATTCCGACCAAAGGCCTCTCCATATTCCGATCAAGGTAGGTAGTAACATTCCGATCAGGGGGATTAAGTTCATTCCGATTGGATTGATCGGAATGTATTCCGATCTGGGTTAATTTTTAGTGTTTTGTCTTGTTTAGTTTTTACATTCTCATTTTAATACTTTGACAATTTTAATTTCCACCACTCTTTAATTTGAAGTCATTTAATTAATTTACTTTCCGTCACGTTTTAAATATTGCACAAGTTATTTTAATTAGACTTAGATTTAATTTCACGCCACTTTACTTTAACGACATTTACTTTTCAGTCTTTGCACATTTAAATTTAAAAACAACCAAAAATATTTGTTTTACCAAATTCAACTGAGTCGTACTTTAAGCCGGGAATCAATTCGTTAAGATATCGAGACAAGAACTTTAATATTTTATACAGGGTGTCAAAAACTTTAATATTGAGATTTATTTCAACGCTCTTTTATTATAACGCACATTTAATTTTAATTGTTTTGCACTTTAAATATACTACAACGACAACCTTTTTGTTCCACCAAAATAAAACTGAGTCACATAGAGAACCTAGATCAATTCGATTAGACACACATCAAAGAACAATTTAACTGAGTAAAAACACAGTTATCAAATGGCGCCGCTGTCGGCTCTTTTCGTAAAGATTAACGGTTTTCTGTGAGAGATGCGTTGCTTTTTGGGATCCGTTCACTTGTGAGCGTTATTTTTCTTGCTTAAAAAAATTCAAAAAATCATAAAAATTAAAAATTGACTAATATCTATAAAAATTAAAAACTTCAAAAATCCAAAAAGATTTTATCTTTATTTTGTATATATATTGTCTTTGTGTTTGGTTTCTTTTTCTTTTAATTACCAAGAGCCCGAGACTCAAGAATATTTAGCTATGTCTGGTGTTAATAACAATAATCCACCGCACCCTAATAATAACAACAATGTTCTTCCACAGCCCGATCTTCGGACCATGGAGGAGCTTTGTCAACCCACCATGTTTGGACGAGGAGGACCGATTGCGCCGAAAATCAACGCTCCTGAGTTTTCGTTGAAGCACCACATGATTCAGCAAGTGCAAACTAACCCATTCCGTGGATTGCCTGATGATGATGCCAACAAACACCTCGACAAGTTCATTACAATCACCCAAAGCATGAAGTTGGCTGGTGCCACAATGGATGAACTTCGCCTACAACTCTTTCCACATACTTTATTACATCATGCCGAGAAATGGTTTGATCGTCTCCCGAAGAATTCTATTCACCCTTGGGATGACATGACTCAACGCTTTTTGTCGCGCTACTTTCCACCATCCATGTTCACGAGCCTTCGCAATCAAATCAGCGGTTTCATGCAAGACCCTGATGAATCTCTTTTTGATGCTTGGAAGAGATATAATGTCTTGATTGATCGTTGTCCAAACCACAACATGCTACCTGTGACCTTAATAGATACTTTCTACAACGGTTTGACTTTTCGAGATCGTGATACGATCAATGCAGCCGCCGGTGGCACATTCATGAAAAGGAGACCCGAGGAGTGTAGAGAGCTAATTGAGAACATGACTACTCGTCACAAAAACTGGGATTCCTCTGCTTCTTCTAGGAATAACCCGAGAGTCAAAGTTTCTTCCACCTCAGCAAACCCTGATATGACCGAACTCACCCATGTGCTGACTGAAATGAGCAGAAGTATGCAACTCTTGGCTTCAAACCAACAACAACAACAAGTTAAAGCTGTTGCTACTCCTTGTGAAACATGCGGCGGTCCTCACTCGTACACCGATTGTCCTTCAACTCAAGGAAATCCGGAAAATGTGTATGCAGCTTATGGTAATTATTCACCGGAAAATTACCAAGCTCGACCTCAAGGGGATAGAAATCTGCTGAGTTACCGATCCAACAACTACCTTTCACCTGGTTTTTCTCCTCAAAACCAAAACCCCGCCAACAACTACAATAGAAGCAACCAAATCCCACCAAGAGCTTCTAATCCTTATAACCCACCCGCCCAACAAAACCCACCCATTAACCCCGATGTTGAAGCCATTATGAGAACCCAAGGTGAGCAAATCAAGAATCTACAGAGCCAAATAATCAATTTGAAAGGAGATATCATGAATCAAGGAAATGAGATAAGGTCTGAGGTTCGCGATAATATTCAATCCTCCTTCAGCACTCAAACGAATGAATTAAAGAATATGTTGGCTAGTTTCTTGCCCTCCACTCAACCTTCTACTTCAGGTTCTCTACCTTCAAACACCGTCACTAATCCGCGAGCTAATGTGAGTGCTATTACTACTCGTAGTGAAGTTACCATCGTAGGACCACCAATCCCACCCCCCATCATCTACACCTCCTCCACCACCATGTATCCCTACTCCTCCTACACCTAGTATTAGTGCACCATTACCGTCTCCGCCTCGTCATGACGATGTTCCTAGGAAGGACCCTTCAACTTCTCACCCATTACCGACTACACCTTCACCTTCCAACTATAAACCCAATATCCCATACCCTTCTCGCTTAGGCAAGACCAACGACCTAACCAAGAATGACTGCCAAGTGTCGAAATATGTGAAGATGCTTTCTCAAATGAACATCAACATTAGCCTTGTTGAAGCACTTGTCCACATGCCGAAATTTGTCAAAGCATTCAAGGAATTGCTTAGCAAGAAGGAGAAGCTGATTGAGCTCGCCAACACACGCTTAAATGAAAACTGCTCTGCAGTTATTCTTAAAGAACTTCCGGAAAAGCTTGGAGATCCCGGTCGTTTTGTGTTGCCTTGCGTGTTCAACAAAACTGAAGAATTTACTGCCCTTGCTGATCTCGGGGCCAGTATTAATTTGATGCCATTGAGTGTTTGGAAAACACTATCATTGCCCGACCTTACTCCAACAAAGATGACTCTTGAACTTGCAAATCGCACTCTCGCTTACCCCGTTGGTATAGCCGAAGATGTGTTCATCAAAGTTGGCACATTTACTTTCCCGGTCGATTTTGTCGTAGTTGATTATGGAATGGACCCTCGTATTCCTTTAATACTTGGTCGGCCATTCTTGAGAACCGGACGAGCTTTAGTGGATGTGGCCGAAGGTGAGTTAATCTTACGAGTCGGGGATGATTCACAAATTTTTAAAATGGGGAAGCTTACTAGTACAGCCTTTGGCGGCCGAGAATCAGTGAATATGATTAATGTGCTCGATGACTTTACCGTCTACGACAATCCTCTATTCGACTCTTGCATCGATAATCCACTTTTTCAAGATGATGTGGATGATTCTCGCTCCACTTTGGACGCTTCTCCCATTTATGATTCTCCACCGGTCTTTGATGCTTATGATGATGATGATTCTAGCTCAGATTCGGATGATTATGATGAGTGATGACCTTACTTCTGAGTATCCCGAGCTGCCCACATATGATGATTTTGATGAGGCCGATACTCTTTCGAGCGATTCTTCTCACGATGAAGATCCTCCGCCATCACTCAATCCTACTTTGGACGATTACTCATTTGAGTAAGACTTCTCTGCATTTCTTAATACTTACTTCCCTCATGAGAGTGATGCTCCTCCTTTAGATTTTGAAGATTATCGTCTTGATCCTACTTTGGATTTGAAGCACATTCTTTCAAAGGAGAAGAAACCGGTCGACACCGAAATCCGCAACACGTATGAGTTAACACCTCTTTGTCCCCCTTCTGAGGACGAGGTTGTGCTTCTTCGCGGATCTTCTTCCCATTCTGCTGAGCCTGAGTGCTATTTTCCCTTAAAGGAAAAGGTGTTCGATCCCGGTATTGACATTATGCAGCCATCTTAGTATCCACCTGATGAAATAAAAGGAAATATCTTTGGAACTTATGGAAATCTGCTTGCACCACTTCAACCTTGCTTCCACCGTGCTCCATCACTGCTTAAGGGAACCTTGCCTACTCTTCTTTGGCTTGCCTTGTTCGCCTTAAGCTTGTGCTATTTGATGGACGAAAACTATGTCTTTGATCCTGGTGGATATGTTTCATGCTTCTTCCGTTGATGATCAAGGTCGAGTCAGGCTAATGACTCGGTTAACAAAAATCAAGCGCTTCTTGGGAGGCAACCCATGCATCTATCTTTTCGCTTTCTTTATCATAAGTGTAGGGGAGACCCGTTGGTGTTTGCTCTCTTCTCTTCTACTAATCAGGGATTCGAGCTTCAACGATCCACTCTTGATGATTCTTGACGACCCGTGATTCCGTGTTCCCTTCTTCCTGGTTCTATCCTAAACTCTTTTCGATTCACTATTTTATATTTTCTCAATATTAAAATAGTAATCTCTTTAGTTGTCCTTTCCTTAGCAAGATTTAAACAACGTGCACAATGTCCTAAGTGTAGGGGAGTTTACTCCCACATGCTTAAACATTGAGGACAATGTTTATGTTAAGTGTAGGGGGACTTCTATCGAAGTTAAGTGGCTCTTTTCCTTGTATTTGTCCTCATTTTAACCGGAAAATCAAATTTTCGACATTTTTCAAAATTTTTGATTTATTTTGGCCTATTAGTTTTTCCTTTTGTATAGTTATTTTCTTTCCTTTATTAGAATAAATGTTTAATAAAGTGGTTTTAATTTTCAAACGTTATGAATCTTTTGACTCAACCCGAGTTTACTTATCTTAGTTTACTCTAGCTAGTATCCTTAACATGTTTAAGTCAAGTTTTGCTAGGCTTTTATATAGGGAGCTATAAAACGCGAAAGTCTTAACTCTCACGGGTTATGAACAAGAACTTTTCACAAGTTCCTATAATTGATCCTAGAGAGTCATTTATCAAGGGAACTTTAAAACGCGATTTCTAAACTTGAAAAAGTCTAAGAATTTGCAAGATCCTATAGGCGACTCGAAAACCCAAAACTTTGATTTAATAGGCTAAGCATCCACGAGTCTCATTACTTGAGATTTTAAACTGTGGAGAACGAGAGATGATAGAGTCAATTATAAGTTCGGTATTCTTTCGTGAATTTATGTGAGTTAATTATAAGCCTATTCTCTCATCGCCTGCTAATAAATTTATCTGCAATAAATAAGGTTGTACAATTTGAAAAGTTACTTAGCTTCTAGCCCAAGATCGTTTAAAAGTTGCTCGGTATGGATTAGAGTTCATAGCCAAGGCATAACTTATTGAAGCGGGATGCGAAGATTGGCGAGTCCGAAAAGGCCCTAACAAGGCATGAGGGCTATATTTTGTTGCTAAAGATCCAAAAGTGATGTGAAGAATCATTTTTCGAAAATCAATATGAAGGATCGAGACACACGACGAAAAGCAAATACTCCCCAAAAGTCATGGAGAAGTGTATCCGAAAAGACCCTAACAAGGTATGAGGATAAATAGATCCAAGTCATAAAAGGAGGCGGATCGTTGTATATCAAAGTCCAAAATAAAGATTGGAGAAAAATGAAGAGGTCGTGGTCCAAGTATGAATCTCTCAAAACTTCAAGTGAAGAAATTCCTATATGAAGAGGAGACCATAATTTCATGAACGTCTCTCAAGGTTTGAAGTATGAAGTCGCTGCCAAATATCGGTCCGAGAAAGGTCTCAAATCGCGAAGCGAGTTATGCCAAGATATGAACTTTATGAGGTCCCGAGAAGCAGTTTTAAAAGATTTTGTCCTTTAGCTAACTATTGATCAAATCGTTCACTTTATTTTCGGCCTAAATAACTATCGAAATAAGTCAAAAATGCATCCTCGTGATCATTCAAGACAATAATAAAATATAAGAGATACACCTAGGAATAAGGGATAGTTTACTAACTTATAATAACAATGAGTTCGTGATAGTTTACTAACTTATAATAACAATGATCTCGTTTTTAAGCTTGGTTTGGAGAAAGTGAAAACTTGAGGATGATGATTATTCATGACATTTCCAAAACCTAAGGTATGTTTTTTTGATTTCTTTACTTTTAATGTTTATAATTTTCTATCTCTTTAATAAAGGCCAACGTGGATTGATTATGATGAAAAATGTAAACGTGCTTTGTAACTAATGCATTGCATGAGGACATTGCAATGGTCAAGTGTAGGGGATTTGATATGTGTGTAAACACACATCTTTTCTACCACTTAATTACAATAATAACCGGACCAAAACGTGTATTTTATGTCTTTTATGTCGGAATTATGCGTGGTTTGTGTTTTTGTTGTGATTTAGGACGAAAAGGTGAAAAGTGGAGAAAACACGGGCATTCGCGGGCATTTACGGACTTTTATTGAAGAAAAAGATGAAAGACGAAGTCAAGAAGTCAAGAGTGCAAAAAGAACGGAAGTCCAAGACCAATTCTGAAGATTTATCGAAGAAAAAGTCAAAAGACGGAAGTTTACTTAAAGCCGAGGAACTCAAGTCTTACTTATCGAAGAATTAAAAGACGAGTCCAAAGAAATCCCGAGCCAAAAGTCATCAAAGTCCAAGATTAACAAAAAGATTAAGAAGGAAGGACTTAAGGGCGCAATTAAGAAGAAAGGAAGGAGGGGAGGAAGCTTCCTCTAACCACCCTCCTAATCTCCTATAAATACCTCTCTTATTCATTTCACTAGTTTTTGTTGACTAATCGTGACAATTAGTTCTTCCACCTTTACTTTTACGCACCTTTAATTACTTGCACCTTTAATTACATGTCATGCACTTTATTTACCATTTAATTTCAAGTAAGTTTTTCTTTTAATTCTCGCACCTTTACTTTATCTTGTTGATCTCATCCTACCTTTCTTTAATCTTTGATTTATATGCTTTTTATCTTGCTTACTTGTTTAAAGATTACATTTTTATGCTTTTGATTGTTTTAAATCATTTATTTTCATAGCTTATTTTGCTTATTTTCAAGTTTATATAGTTTTTATAAAAGTTATTTTTATATAAAAGTTTTTTTTTCGTAAAGCTTATTCATTTCTTGTTTTAAAAGTTGTTAAATTTCTGTTTAGTAGCTTATTTTCATACGGTTTACCCTAGGATTTTCGTCTTGTGCTTATTAGAATCATAGCTTATTTGTGTAGCTTAATTTGTACTTTTTCCTTCGTATTCCGATTGGTAAATCGGAAAGGGGTTTCCATATTCCGACCATAGCTACATTGCTTGGTCGGAAAAGGGTTATAACATTCCGATTAGGAGGACTTTGGTATTCCGATCTGCGAGAGTTTGAGTATTCCAATCAGGGGATTGTGACAGCATTCCGATCTGAATCTATTTCTAAACATTTCGATCGAGGTGCTACTTTGGTATTCCGATCAGGTAAGGTGACATATTCCGATCAGTGGTTTCGAACAGCATTCCGACCAAAGGCCTCTCCATATTCCGATCAAGGTAGGTAGTAACATTCCGATCAGGGGGATTAAGTTCATTCTGATTGGATTGATCGGAATGTATTCCGATCTGGGTTAATTTCCATGTTTTGTCTTGTTTAATTTTTAGTTTATGTTTTTAATACTTGTCTAATTTTAATTCTCGTCACGCTTTAATTTTTAGTCATTTTAATTAATTTACTTCCCGTCATATTTTTAAATATCGCACCCTTCTTTTAATTAGATTTAGATTTATTTTAAACGCATTTTAATTTTAAGCCTTTTACTTTAATTGTTTTGCACCTTTTTAAATACTACAACGACACAACATTATTGTTTCCACCAAAGAACAGCTGAGTCGCACACTAAACTCCTTTTTCAATTCGAAGAGATTGGTACAACGATAATTTTTAACCTGAGTAAAAACTAGTTATTAGCTTGATAAACAACGTTGGATCAATGGTTCCTTTGCTGAAGTGATTTTGGAAAAGAAATGATGATAATTCGTCGTACCATGCCCTCGGTGCTTGTTTCAAACCATAAATTTCCTTTTTAAACTTTTAGACATGGCTTGGATGTTCGGTGTTGATGAAACCTTCTGGTTGACATACGTATACATCTTTTAACGGCCCATGCAAGAAAGCCGTCTTCATGTCCATTTGATACACAGTGAACGATTTGTGTGCAACGTATGCCAAGAAAATCCAAATATCTTCCATCCGAGAAACCAGAGCGAAGGATTCTGTGAAATCAATTCCCTTCTTTTGTTTATAACCTCTCACAACTAACCGAGTCTTGTTCCTAATGACCATTTGCTCTTAAAATCCATCTTGTTTTTGAATAACCATTTCAGGGTAAGGGGATCGATATTGTCCGGGCGTGGTACTAACTCCCATACATCAAGCCGGATGAATTGATTGAGCTCTTCTTGCATAAACTCAATCCATGATGCATCGGTCATTGCTTCTTTAACACTTGCTGGTTCCATTGTGCTGACTGATAGTGCATAGATACACATATCACCGTCGGTACGCAGCTGATTTCGTGTTGACACTGGTCGTGAGAGATTGCCAATCACTTGAACCAAAGGATGATTCTTAGTCCATTTGTGTTCATGTGGAAGTGTATGAGAAACTTGATGCGAGCTCGACGGATCCACATATGGTTTTGAAGGCTGAGTAGTACTTGTTGAAGCCGCAAATGGATTAACAAACTCATGTTCGTTGAGCATCGCATTGTTTACATTTTCAGCAACTATTTCATTCTCAAGATGAACATGATTAGGAATTTGCTGAGAATGTTGTTGAGTTGCGTCAGCAGTCGGAGAAGTGGTTGGAATGTTTGGAGTCAATATGGTTGAGGTTGACGTAGATGGTGAAAAAAATGATGCCATTGGTGTAGATGCAATTGGAGGTTCTAGAACTACCGTAGCAGGTGCAGCCGGGGCATTTTGAGGAACACCAAATGACGAAGGACCCTCCATATATTCATCATAAATTGACCCAAATAAAACATCCAAGTCACGTTCCGAAGGTTGTAACGAGGAGATTGCTGATGGTGCAAATTGAAGCACGAGTCCTGAACTTACGTGTCTAGAAGTCTAACCTTGAAGCTCAGGATGTGAACTTCTATGTTGAGAGGCCATACCCGAGAGTTCATCAAAGGTAACATTCATAGTCTCCATTACCTTTCTTGTCCTTCGATTATAAACCCTGTAAGCACAAGTAGTTGAAGAATAACCAATGAAAAAGCTAATATCACCTTTAGGTTCAAGTTTACCGATATCTTCATGATCATTCTTCGGATAACATAATGCACCGAAGGCATGTAGAAATGAAATATCCGGTTTTCTTCCATTAATGATCTCATAAGGTGTTTTGTTGAATCGGGTGTGAATAATGGAGCGGTTTTGAGTATAACATGCAGTTGCTATAGCGTCGGCCCATTGGAATAACGGTGCACTGGAGGAGAGAAGCATCGTCCGAGCAGCTTCAACTAACGTACGATTCCTCCATTCCACAACTCCATTATGCTCTGGAGTTCTTACAGCCGAAGTTTGATGAGAAATCCCAATTTCTTCAAAATAAGCTTTTAGTTGCTGACTGGTGAATTCTGTGCCGTTATCCGTTCTCACAATAATGACAGGGGCTTGCAGTAGTACTGATGTTTTCTTCAAGAAGTTAATAATTACACCAAGGGCTTCATCTTTTGATGCAAGAAAATGAACCCATGTGTAACGAGAATAATCATCCACAATCACTAGGACATATCGCTTTTCATTAATGCTTTTGATTCTCATTGGGCCACACAAATCCATATGAAGGAGATGAAACCTATTCGTCGAATTTGGAACAGGTTTCGGTTTGTGAGGCTTCTTCTTGCTTTTACCTAGCTCACATGATGGACAAAGATGGTCTTTAGTATATTTGAACTTTGGAAGACCGGTAACGAGATCATCTTTTGCTAATTGGGTGATGGCATCAAAATTGAGATGAGATAACCTTTGATGCCATAACCATGACTTTGTTGAAGTGGCCCGGGCCATGAGAAAATAGAGATGCAACAGACATTTGAAAACGATCAATGGTGTAAAGGTTAGTGGTACGATTTCCTTTCAGCAGATCAATTCCTTCAAGATCCCTAACAAAGCATGTATGACTTCTGAAGGCTACCTCCAAATCCGAATCACAGAATTGCCCAACCGAGAACAAATTGTGTCCCAAGCCATCAACAAAAGATACTCTGGTGATGATAATATTTCCCAAATGAAGATCACCATAGCCTAGAATTGTAGCAACATGATCATTTCCAAATCGAACAGTTCCCATAAAACGCCATACAAAGTTCTTGAGAAGGCTTCGATTCCCAGTCATATGTTTGGAACAGCCGGAGTGCACGCACTAGAGATAAATTTCAACAGCCTGCCAATGATAAGAGAAGAAAAATTTTGGCAATCAATGAAATAGGTTCCTATAGGGTTAGATGATAATTAAGCCTTATCACATACCGACATTTCACTATCAGTATGAGAACTACTAATGTTGATAATTTTGCCATTACAGTCAAAATTTCTACTAGTAGGCAACCATTTAAAGGTGAATCTAGGGTTATTAGGCTTAGCAAGACTTTTTGTAGACCCTACGTGCGTACTTTTTGGAACATACATTTTAGCCTTAGGAGTGCTATGTTTTTCACTGATTGAGAGCTTGTCAATTCGAGTGTAACCACCATAATTCAAACCATTCATAGTCAAACCACAAACATCATGACTAAAAGTAAAGAAACAGTTATTACATTTAGCACAAATAACTTCAGATTGTTCATTCCGAATAGCAAGTTTAAAGTCATTACATTTAGAAGAATTAAGTTTCTGATTATGAATAAAAACAGTAAATTCCTACGGTGTTCTTCTACTTCCACATTACTAGCCTTGGGACGACTACTTCTAGAGGCAAAAGGGACCCTATCATTCCTTGTATTGCTCGTAGGCTGTGGCCTTCTGCTCTCTTAGTGTAGTTGTTCATTCCTGTAGAAAAAGACACACGCTTGTTAGAATTATCATTTTTTAAATCAATGACTTGTGGTTGAGCGATAGTGGTCGGTTTTGTCCTAACGCTTGCTTTATGTTGGTTGCTAGGCACAGAGATATCTACCCGAGTTTGAGAGGAAGGTCTAACGCGAAACATTCTTGGGGAAATAACAGCAGCTTTCATTCCAGCAGCCTTGGGAAACGGTGTAACAGCAATACGAGTGGGTCCCGAGGTTGTTGGTCTTTGGATCATCGTATCCACAATCGAGCTAGACTCAGAAGTCTTATCTTTTAACAAGGCCTTTAACTTACAGTTCTCACAGATTTTATCAATAAGTTTCTGATAGACAGACTTACTTTGTTCAACATCCCGCTTATATAAAACAACAACCGATTCTAAATCTACAATCTTAGCCTTAAGCTTCTGAGCAATTCCATCACTGGCATTCTCTAACCCTGAAGAGGCCAAATTCTTTTCCTTAATCCCTCCTAACTGAGCCTGCAACCGTGCAATAGTTTGTTGCATTTCATTGTAGGCTTTATAATACGAAATCTTGTCATATTTGCATTCATCACATTTTTTGACAAATTTATTCCAATGATCGGTAAATTCTTTTTCCTTTTTAATGAAAACAGATTCCATTTTCTCCTTTGTACGTTCGAGCTCAGTTTGGAGGGCTTCGTGATTCGACACAGAGGTATCTAACGCAACGGGGCTACTATCAACACTATCAGGTGCTTTAGAGAGGCGTTCAAGATCGTTTTCCAAAACTTTGATTTTATCAAGAGATTCATCAGCCTCCTTCATCAAAGATTTAAAGTCTTCAACAAAGTTGGCTAATTCTTTTAGAACAGTGTTTTCTAAATTGCTTATCCGAGCATCAACTTGATTAATAATCGGGTTAATATCATTTTGAAGAATTTTTTGGACCTCTATTTGAACAGGTGATGTAAAATTTCCTCTAGTGATTTTGGAATTAACAACACGTTTAAGTATGACAAAGTTATATTTTAGCTCGTTTAGAAATCGGCGTGTGATACTCGGTTTAGGAGGGTCATCAGACAATTCCTCACTTGGTAGCAAAAGCATTTCAGTACTCGTTTTAGACCAAACAAAAACAGTTGGAGGATTAACTTTCGGATAATAAACAGGTGTCACTTCTTTATCAAGCTTTTTCATTCTTAAACGAGTCTCTACTGCAAGTTCAGTAGTTTCTTCAGAATCATGCACACTAGGAGGATCATGCTCATCAGACAAGAGCACACTACCATTATATAGAGTTTGATTTGTGGCCTGAACTTGCTTAAGATATCCGGGATTAGGAGGAAGGGGACAACCTAAAGCCAATTTGTATCGAGTGTAATTTGTATCACACAACTAACCAAATAACATGATGAAGATTAAACCAAAAGAGAAAGATTAGATTAAGATGAAGAAAATAAATACAAAGTGTTGGTGTTTTCCTAGTGAGAGAAAGTAAAAGGCTCTCTCTCTCTCTCTAAAACTATCAAAAATGAAAAGCACACCCACAAATGAGGTAGTGGAGGCCTTTTATACTAAGTAAGAAATGTTTAGGAGGCCTTCCTCATTTGTGTGTTCGGGACTAAATCCTGTTACATAAACAATAAAAACTAAAAACTCTCGACATCATTAAATAACATTTTTCACGAGCTTCACAACGATATATTATATGACCATCACATTAATTACTTCTAACAGATAGGAAGTCAACTACTGGTGGTTGTCAATTTTTGGGACGAAGACTCATCTCATGGCAATGTAAGAAATAGACAATAGTAGCTACTTCCTCAACAGAAGCTGAATATGTAGCTGCTGCTAGTTGTTATGGACAAGTCTTGTGGGTACAAAACCAAATGCTGGATTATGGGTTCAACTTTATGAACACCAAAATCTTCATCGACAATCAAAGAACTACCTGCATTGTGAAGAATCCTGTGTTTCATCAACGCACCAAACATATAGAGATTCGGCACTATTTTCTACGTGATGCCAATGAAAAGAAGCTGATAAAGGTTCTCAAGGTACATACGGATGATAATGTTGCTGATTTGTTGACTAAAGCGTTTGATGGTCCAAGGTTTAACCACTTGGTGGTTCACATTGGTATGGTAAATCCTTAAGGTCTAGGATTAAGGGGAGGCAAAGCCTGAGGGGAGGCTTCTTGTACATGTATACTTGTACACTCTTACTTCTGATAGCTACTTACGACATTTTTCATGGGTATTTGCTGTGTGTGCAACTTCTGGTGGATGAATTTGGTTACTCTTAGGGGCACTCTTCTGCTCCTAGTAGGTCAAAACCCTTATTATCCACTTGTGTTTGGCTTCTAATATCACTTTGGGTCACTGTTTATTATGTTGACTTTTGTTGACCACTCGCTGCTCCTAGCGTTGATCTCTAACCGTCTTGACTTTCAGTCAAGGCAAGTTACTTCTGGTACCCATATTTGTTTATCTTTGGTAACTAGGGATTCTCTAATAAAGGATTAAAGGTCAAGTGGTTACTCACCATTAATGCTTTAACTTGGAAAGGGCAACCCCTATAATTAGGGGTCAATGAACAGTTTTCCCTCACCATTATTTATGGTCAAAGGGATCATTTGACTCACTTATCACAACCTAAACACACACACGCGCTCCTACCCTGAACCATCTTCAAGCAATCATCTTCCAATTCTCAATCATCATCAATGGCATCTCTTCAGTACAAATCCGATCACAACAAGGTTGCTTATCTCGGAGAAGACCCCCAGAAGGGAGGAGTTCCTTGACATTTTGGAGTACATCGAGGCTTCTAATCTTAGGTATGCCCTAACTGTTTGCTCCACTTTGTATGACTCTGTCATTCGTCAGTTCTGGGCTACTGCCAACACCCACGAGGTTTTGGTTCGCCCATTGGAGCTCCATGCTACTATTGATGGTCGCTCATATGTGGTGACTGAAGCATCTATCCCGGTCTGCCCTTCATCTCCAAGATGAAGGTGGCATTATTTCTCTCCCAAATGCGGAGGTGTTGGATGGGATGGCTGTCATTGGTTACAATCATGAGGGGAAGTTTAACTTTCAGAAAAATCGCTTTTCCCCTCAATGGAAGCTGCTTGTCCACTTCTTGATTCAATGCTTGAGTCCCAAATCTGGGAGTTAGGATGCATTTCCCATCTCCCTTGCTACTGGTTTGGTGTGTATTGCCCAAGGTCGTCTGTTTAAATTTTCTCGTTATCTGCTTGATGGTTTGGTTAGCAATCTTAGTGCTACTAGTTCTAAAAAGAAGTTTCTTATGTATCCTAGGTTCTTACAAAAGATACTTATGTGTTTGCCTAGAAATAGGAAAGAATACGTGCCTTCTAAGCTCACTCAGAAAGTGTATGTGAATATGACAATTGGTTATCTTGGTCCTCAAAGGCCCCTCACTGCTCCTATGTTGGGCCTTGCCCAAGGGGGTCCCAATGTGGTTCCTCCGGCTGCTCAAGCCGAGGAGGAACCTCAACTGGTTGATGATCCCATGGAGGAGGAGGTTCCTGATGTTGGGGTACCTCATGTGGAGGTTAAGGAACCGGCTAGAGAGGTGGTGGTAGAAATTCCATTTACCTCAAAGGCTACCTCCTCTTCTCGCCCATATGTGTCCCCATTTGTTGATTCTCCCCCTCCTAGCCCAATTCACAATTTAGCTGAAGAGCCTTCTAGCTCTCATGATCATATTGCTGACCAATCTTTTGCTTCTGGTCCTAATGAAGCATCCCCCAAACCAATTCCTCTTGGTGGGGAAGCTGAGGAACCTGTTACTCTGACTTTATTGCTTGCTTTAGTGCACAGGTACTATGAGAAGATCCTCTCCTTGGAATATGAGCTCAACAAGCATCGAAAGCTCACTAGGGATTTTGTGCTCCCTTTGTAAAATAGGGTTAATTCGTTGAAAAAGTTGTTGAAGCGTCATAAGAAGAAGGTTATTTTATTTGATACTGATGAAGAAGAAGAGAAAGATGGGTTGACTGTTTTGGCCAAGGCAGCCTTTGCAGCAAAGCCCAGTGAGGACTTACCTGCTCCTCCTAGTGCTTCAAGCATTCCATCTACTGCTGCTGGCCCTATGCCAAGGACTGATACTTCTGGTCCTTCATCTTCATCTCCTGGTCCCTCTCATGACCCCAAGGGTAAAGCCTTAATGACTGATGCACCCTCCCCTCCTAGGAAGCGCACCCACAGACAATTGGAGGAAGAAAGGATAGGAGAGGAGGCCGCTCAGAAACTCCAAGAGGAGCTAGACCAAGAGGTTGCGGCTGCCTCAACGGCTGCGGCTGAGGATGAAGCTTTGAAGAAACAACGCTATGAGCAGGTTAAGCACAACACTATGTTTTGGGATAACAAGGACTGGATGGATGTGGTTACTGATAGGTGTGTAAACACCCATCCTTTTTCCACTTAATTCTGGCTAAAACGAGACCAAAACACGTATTTAATATCATTTGTTTGGAATTATGCGTGGTTTTTGTGTTTATTGTGTTTTCAGAGCCAACCGGATGAATATTGAAGAAAACATGGGATTCCACGGGTTTTACTGAAGAAAAGGACTCAAGATAAAGTCTATTGTCCAAGAGATGCAAAAGATTTGAAGTCACTGGGCCTATTCGAAGATTTATCGAAGAAAAGGACCAAAGATGGAAGATTTACATAAGTCGAAGAAACTCAAGTCTATTAAACGAAGAAATTAAAAGACGAGTTGAATTTAATCGACGACAAATCCCGAATCAGAATCAAAAACGTCAACTTTTCTGAAAAGACGAGAAGACAAGAAGAATGGGAGAAAGCCCACTCACCAACCAACAGACAAGCCGATAAATATACCACCCCTCACACATTTAGCCAGTTAGTTTTAGTTTTTCTTCTCTCCCCTTTTTTCTCCCTTTTAGTTCGTATCATCACCAACACCACTAGGGTGTTTGGTGATCTTGATCTTTGATTTTTAATCTTGTAATTTTCATCTTTGTTTTGTGATTGTTAAAACAGTAATCATCAATACAAGTTCTTGTTTAATCTTTCCATTTCATCTTGTTCATCATCATCTTTATCTTCAAGTTCTTAAGTTCTTATTTTATTGAGTTTTGATCTTTAAAAGTTGTTGGGATTTGTGTTTTTGTTGATGGGATTTGTAGTTTATGGTTAGTAGATGCTTAGTGATTAGTTTATTTAAGATTTTGGTGAAAAACTTGGTGATTTTTGGATTAAAATCGTGTTTCCTTGTTCTTCGGGTAAAGGTACTGTATTTGTGTTTCCCAGGTTCCGAATGAACCAAAAACTTCCGAATGAGCTAATAACTTCCGGATGAACACAAGTTCCGTATGAGTTGATAGTTCCGAATGAATATGTTCTTTAAAAGTTCCGAATGAAATTTTTGTTTAAAAGTTCCGAATGAGTAAAAAAAAAGTTCCGAATGAGTCTTTTGTCTAAAAGTTCCGGATGAACACTTAAGTTCCGAATCAACTTCTTTTCAAAAAGTTCCGAATGAGTTTCCTTTTCAAAACTTCCGAGTCAGTCTAAAGTTCTGGATGAACCTAAGTTCCGAATGAAGCAAAACTTCCGGATGAACCTAAAGTTCCGAATGAAGCAAAACTTCCGGATGAACCAAAGTTCCGAGCCAAGTTCCGGGTGAAAGTTCCGCATAAAGTTCCGAGCCAAACTTCCGAACGAAGTTCCGAATCAAGGGGTTCCTAGTGAAAAGTTCCGGATGAGCAAAGTTCCGAATCAAGGTCAAAACTTCCGAATCAGTCATCTTTTGAGTATTATTAGTTGTTACTGTTTCTGTTCCTCCATTTTTATTTCATATTTTACTTTCAATTTTAATTTTAATTTTAATTCAAGTTTTTATTAATTGTCATTAAATTAATTATCTTTGATTTAAGTTTTCATTTTAATACATTTAAACTTTTTAGTAGACTAGATAACTAAACCCCCTTTTTAGCAACCAAGAACAATCATTCCACTTAAGGCCGAGATCAATTCGAGAGGACTGAGAGA